>OY728152.1:247317630-249886380 GCA_963277665.1 Viscum album | reverse complement strand
AGGCCTCTTGGATTAAGGGAAGATATTTTAGAGGGTATATGTTTAGGGTTTGGTCGATCTAAAAGGATTTTAATGAGTAAATTTGATGGAAGGGGGAGTGCCCTTTTATAAGAGGGGTGAGGGGCTCCTTAGGAAAAGCTTGAAATATTATTTTATAATAAAAACATTTTCAGTTTCTAATGGATCAAAAATTAATTAATTAATGTCTAAGGTGGGGATGGGTTGAACACAACTCAACCAATAGGTTTTATATAGGTTTGGGTCACAATATTAATTTTATATTTTAGATTTAACTCTTAGTTAAATAGTTTGACTTTTACCATATCTCTTTGTATGTTTATATTATATGGTTAATAAACGTACTATAAACTTCCAAGAGAACCTCTAGTGGTTCATTAATGAAATATATAATATTATTTAAGACCTTTGGACACACCTTAGATTTTTAGGAATTGAATATCAATTAATAATATAATATTTGTTTTAAAAACTCTTTTATGTCAATTTTGACACTATATGGTATTTTATGTTTTCTAAATTCATAAAATCATTATTACTTCGAAAACAATTCCTATAAACGTCCCTAACATGTCATATTAACCTAGAAAATTGGTGTAATTCATAAAAAGTCTCAAATTACATTTATTTGGATATTTATAATATCAATTATTTTAATATTTAATTAATTAGTTAAATACTTCATGATCATTGTGTAATAAATAGATTATATTATTTAATGTATAAAAATTATAAATAAAATACCATTATGTAGTAAATATATTTATCTTTCAAATGAATATTTATAGTAGAATTTATCTTATGTGTAACCCTATATTAAATACGTTTTAGTTATTTAACATTAAATTTAACACTTTTAACTCTTCTTTGAATTAAATAATAATCAATGTCCTAATCTAATAAAAGTGGATAAAATAGGTTCATATTTCATTAATAAGGTTTTATTTGTATAATTATACTTATCCAATATAATTATGACATGTTTTAGGCTAATAATAATATCATTTTTACCGTTAATTACCCTATTTACTTTTAACCGTGGTAAATAAAAGTAAAAAGTTACTATTCCCCAAAAATTATTTTCATCTTATTGAACTAGATTTTTCTTACTGTTGTCAACCGTGTGTATTGGAGTTTTGATATTTCACTCACATAAGAGGTAAAATTATGTTTTATGTGAATTTTTAAATTCTCTTAGGTGGTGGGTAAAAGTCGGTAAAAAGTTTATTAAAAGTTTTATATATCTAAAATTATTATAAACCAAATACAATGAATTACATTGAACTTATATAAGTATACTGTTTAAATTTTGACATAAAATAAATTTAATGAAAATAAATAATTATTTAAATAAAAAATTGGTTTTAAACTATAACTTAGTGTTTTCACTATTCATCAAAAATTGCAATTTTTCAGAAAAATACCAAAAAATCACACTAAGCTATTTTTGATATTCTGAATTGAAAAATTAATTATATTTTACCAATTTCAAAACATAGATATTTTATTAATTAATTTAAAATTAGTTCCTATTTTCAAAACGAACAAGAGTTAATATATGAAATAATAACTATCAAAAGATTGACACTTGTTTATGTCCAATTTCAAAGTGGAATTACATAAAATAAACATTATTGGATTAAATGGTAATAATATAATCTAATTATACTTCCAATCCATTAAAATTTATAATTCAACACTAAAATTTTTTTGCTTAAAAAAGTTGTTTTCAGTTAAAACATAGTATTTTTCACTTTTCACCCAAATATTAAAGTTATTAGAAAAACACCAAAAACTTTATTGAAACTAAATTATTATGTCCCTATTATGAAGAAAAAGTTTATTTTGTCAAATTGTATATATAATAGTTTCAAATATTGGATTTAAAAAGTGTTCTCCATTAAAAGGCGGTAAAATTGCATTTTTGAAAACTAATTTTTTTATCTGAAAACAATGAATTTGTTCTTAATTTATTTCTAATAAATACATAATATAGATTCTAAAATTATAATTATTATATAAAGTTCAAAATTCAGTTATTACTATCCATAACCACTTTTGAACGTCTTGTTTGGTAAGTCGTGGTGCACTTGAACTCAGTATTGTGGGTAGTGCAAGTTATTGCATTACTTTGAAGAAATAACTTACTATGAAATATTGGGGTATTACATTCTTCCCTAATTTAATAAATTGAATCCTAGCAATTTAAAATTTCTCCTTGAAAATAAATGGTTCAAAATAGAAAATACATTTGTGGGAAAACCCACATCAGAAATTGGGTTAATAAAATTTAGTCTTAATAAGAGGAAAAGGGGAATGAAAACTTCGCCACCAAATTATGATCCTGATTAGGAAAACATTGGTGGAAATTAGAGACACATAATTAGAGGAAAAATTTAAATATTTATAATTAGTTATTAAGTTCATGAGTCACAAACAATTTTAGAATTAAGGGCCTCAAAGCCGTCAATTTATGATGATTTAAAATATCAATGGGTCAACAAAACATAAGGTATTAGGATAACACATTTTTAGTTTTAAGATCCCATACCTAAAGTTTAAGAATTAATTTCTTCAAACAATAAGATAAGAAAAATATATATACTTTACAAGTAGAGTTCCACCATTTAACTAATTTCTACCACAAACTCATCTTTCACTCTAAAAGATAATAGAACGTAAAAAAATATTATATTTATCCTATTCGTATAGGGGTCTAACAAAATTGAATTTATAATTCATCTACCAAACCTGTTTAGAAAACTACATTATTCAATCTAGGACATCATGTGGACTAGTGGTAGGTGACACAGCCTTGTCGCCCTTCGGTTACAGGTTCAAGTCTCACGGCCTTGCCGGACACGACGGGTTGTCGCCTGACCTCCGGGTTGTCCTTTTATGGAAATCCAAAAATAATCTCAATCAAGAATTATCCAAAATAATTCTGTCCAAACTCACTTTAAAAAATTTATAAGGAATTTAAACACAATGAAGATCCTTTTTTCCAAGTAATAACATGTGAACACTTTCATCATGTATTCTTTTAAAACACTACCACATCCTGAATTACCATAAAACCTTATTGATTACATTCATGCTCCCTTATTCTTTATAGAATACTGGATATACTCCTTATATCCAAAAAAGATGTAAACTCCAACAATGATGGAATATACAAATCATTAATCAATTTCAAGTTAGTCAAGAATATCCAATATTATTTATCCAAATCAATCATGTATTATTCCAAAATCTCTACATTGGTATCAGTACCATATTATGGTTTATCCTTATCTCAATGAAATATTTTCCAAAAATTTAACCTGTTATTGAGTAAATTTTCTTGGTTCCACACAATCTCAACTATTTAATTAAATAGTACTGAAGTATAATCCTTATATAATCTATAATTCTTATAACATATACATCATTAATACAATACTCAAATGACACAATAATTTACTAAAAACCCAAGAAATCTAATCATTCCACTTAATCTTCGGTAGTATCATAACTTTATTTCTATCCAATAGCATCATTTGGGGTATACTCTGATGATTTGGACATTGAATTGCATAGTGTCCCAACTCCTTCCAGATGAATCATTGTACATTTGAATCTTTTTTCTTACCCTTGAAATCACATACTTGGTGTCCTTTTTCTCCACACTTTTTACAAACTCACATTCCCTTCAAGCATTTACTAAGGAGATTTTTTCCACAATTATCACATATAGGAAAATCCTTATTTTCCCTCTTCCCTTTATCCATATATCTCTCTTCCATCCTTTTCTTCTCTTGCTTCCCTTCAAAGCCATAGGACTCATAGAATTATTTACTTATCTTATTAACACGTGATACTATTTCTACACATATTGAGAATACATGGGAGACTATTTCCCTCCTAAATGATGGATTAATACTGTGAATGATATGATCATTATTACTCTTTGGATCATATGTATTGCTGGATTTCACATTCCTTCTACTGGGAACCATTTCTATACAATGGCATACACTAGGTCAGTTTATGAATTGTAATGAATAATTCCAAACTTGTAAAATACCTAAAATAATTTGAACAGTTTATGGATATAATCCCTAATCATAAAAATATTTTCTTTGAGGAGGAATATACTCGTAAATCCTTCATAATAATTTTTAATTAAAATGATAATTATCTTAAGAATATCCCCCAGGAGTGTCGTAACCAAGAGTGAAGCAAGCCATGTTGTCGTGCACCAGTTCCCGTTCGAGTCTAGCTCAAAGTGGTCTTTTCGGGTTTTACCCCTAGGTACATCTGTGCCAGAGCTACCTCTACCTGCTCGTATCCAGATAGGGATGTATTTCTTGGAAAACTCAAAAAATCTCTACAATACCAAAATTCTTATAAGTTCTTTTGTACTAATCCTCAAAGTTTATCTTAGGGATATGTGCTTTAATCAGAGTTTATCTAAATATAGTTTCTGAGGTTTTTTCTAAACTTCATGTAATACCAATTGTAATTCCCTGACCCCAGTTACCTAGAGTTGGTACATTATTACATAACATTTCCATGATCACAAAAGATCAAGACTCTAAAGACCAATTAGTTTATTGGCCTTGGAAGTACTAGATACATTCATAATGTTTACATTACATTATAAAATGGAAAACTACCACAACATTGTTTACCTATACAACACTGAGATCCCATAGACAATCCCTGTAGGTCAGTCATAATATACTTCTTTGCATCCTGGGAAAAATAAAACATAGAAATGGGTTACCTCAAATGCTCTGTAAGGATAAAAATATTGAGGAAACTTTCATAAATAAGCATGAACATTTAAGGAAAAGTATAAAATTAAAACAAAATCCTTTTCAAAATAATCTTCATCACAATATAGAAAATATAAATCAAAAAAATTCTATTTACTTTCTCACATGGATATTCTACTAGACGAATAATCACATTCAATATCAATAGCCACTTTCATAATGATGGAATGCATAATTCCAGACTTTCATAACCACATAGTCAAGGCCTTGTGCCAAAACTATTAATAATATTTTTTCAAGGACTTGTTCCAAGACACTAGTTTGTCTCATGAGACCTATCGATGGATTGAGGAGCTATAGAGGGCTCCACCTGTCACATACTAAGTCCAATGCATTCCCCATATGAAAATGTTTAAATATAACATAAACATTCATATTAAAACTAGAAGACGAAATGTCAATACTTTATCCATAAACCATGAATGGTATAAAGATAACACATCCATAGTAAAACACATCACAAAACCTTCAATACAATATGAAATAATTTTATCATAATTAATCAACTTCAGACAATTTTAAAATCCATCAGAGGATGTTGACATAGATGAAAATGATTCGTATAACTCTTTGAGAGAAAAATAACTTTTTCATGAAAACATTTAAAAGTCACACAATTTATAAAGGAAGAAATTTAAAGACATTTTTTAATCAAAGTTACCTATGCCACTTTGAATCTTTTTAAGGGAATTGACGTTTTAAAAACATTCATCTCCATATAGGTAAATCCTTAAAAACCATTTTGAAAACATGGAAATTAATGAGAATGATATTGAGGAATAAATATTTAAAACATTTAAAATGATGTTTTAGTAAAAAGTACCTTAAAAGAATCAGTTTTAAAACTCTTTCATGAAACATGGACGTGGAAAATAAATATTTCCTTGTAGATACTTACGTAAAAACAACCTCGGATAATAAAGAGATTGTGAAATTAACCCTTACCTTGTACATTTCCTTGTTCAATGGCAGGTTAACCTACTGTATAATGGAGAAATAATTGTTATTAAATTATACAAGAGTCATATATTTTAATATGATATCATATAAGATCTTTTAAAATTGCTTTGTTAATAACATCTTAGTATTATCATCGTTTCGGGTGTTAATGATTCGTTTTCCTTTATATGCTTTCTTATGCAAGTAATGTTTGTTATGGATAGGATGTATCGTATTCATATTCATAATTATATAAAGTATTTAAACATTATTTTTAATCATCTAACGAAAATTATTCTTGAATGGATACGATGAGGAATGAATCTCATCACGTTCATGGAGACGGTAATCCGTACGTATGCATGAACAAAAATATCATTCTTTTGATATTAAAATAATATATAATTGGAATTTATATCATATATAGAGAATAATTATCATGTTATACTTATTATTTAAATCAATTACATGTCATTATTATACCCATCCAAATAATAATGTATTGAATAAGAATTACACCACGATATGGAGATGGTAAGTCGTACGTATGCACGTATGGTGACATGTCATTCAAAAGATGGATAGAATAATGAATATGGTTGTACCATATTTATAATAACATCATATTACATATAATATACTATATTTGTTATTTTAGAAAGGAAAAAGTAAATAAAGAGGAAGTGGGGGAAGAAATAAACTTGATAGAGGTGGTGAGATATTTACCTCTTCTTTCGGTTCTTCCTTTTGATTTGATCAAAATGGCTCCATAGGTTGTCCTTATGGCTAAATTAAGGCCTCTAGGATTAAGGGAGTATAGTTGATAGGGTATTTTGGCAGGGTTTCGTTGAGCCAAAAGGCTTTGAAGGTGTGAATTGGAGGGAAGGGGGAGTGCCCTTTTATAAGAGAGGTGAGAGGAACATTAGGAAAATCTAGAAATATTATTTTATAATAAAAACATTTTTAGTTTATAATGGCTTAAAAATAAGTTATTTAAATTATAAGGTGGGTATGGGTCAAAAAAAACTCAACCAATAGGTTTTAGAAAGGTTTGGGTCACTATATTAACTTTATCATTTAGATTTAACTCTTAGTTAAATAGTTTGACATTTACCATGTCTCTTTGTATTTTTATATTATATGGTTAATAAACATAATATAAACTTCTAAGAGAATATCAAGTGGTTCATTAATAAAATATATAATATTATTTAAGAACTTTGGCTGAAACATAGATTTTTATGAATAGAATATCAATTAATAATATAATATTTGTTTTAAAAACTCTTTTATGTCAATTTTGACACTATTTGGTATTTTGTTTTTGATGAATTTATAGAAGAATTATTACTTCGAAAACAATTCATCTAACCAACCCTAACATGTCATATTAACCAATAAAATTAGTTTAATTCATAAAAAGTATCAAATTACATTTATATGGATATTTATATTGTCAATTATTATAATATTTCATTAATAAGGTAAAAATTGCATCATCATAGTGTAATAAATAAATTAAATTATTTAATGTTTAAAAATTATAAATAAAATTCCATTATGTAGGAAATATTTTTATATTTCTAATTAATATTTATAGTCGAATTTATTTTATGTGGAACCCCATATTAAAAATGTTTTAGTTATTAAACATTGAATTTAACACTTTTAACTCTTCTTTGAATTAAATAATAATAAATTTTCTAATCTAATCCAAGTGGACCAAAGAGGTTCATATTTTATTCCTAAGGCTGTTTTTGGCCAAATTATACTTATCTAATAGAATTAGGACATTAGTTATGGTAATAATAATATCATTTTTACCCTTAATTACCCTATTTACTTTTAACCGTGGAAAATAAAAGTCAAAAGTTACTGTTCACATAAATTTATTTTCATCTTATTAAACCACATTTTTCTTACTGATATCAACCACGTGGATCATATTTTTGAAATTCCACTCACAGAAGCAGTAAAATTATGTTTAATGTGAATTTCCAAATTCTCCTAGGAGGTGGGTTAAAGACAGTAAAAAGATCATCAAACTTTTTATATATCTAAAATTATTATAAACTGACTCCAATTAATTACATTGAACTTATATAATTATTATGTATCTATTTTTACCAAAAATTAATTTAAATAAAATAAATAATTATTTAAATAAAAATTTGGTTTTAAACTATTACTCAGTGTTTTTCACTATTCATCAAAAATTGAAAGTTTTCAGAAAAATACCAAAACTTCACCCTAAGATAATTTTGATATTCGAAAATAAAAAATTAATTTTATTTTACCAATTTCAAAACATAGAAGTTGTATTAATTAATTTAAAATTAATTTCCATTATCAAAACCAAAAAGCTTATTTTTAAGAAATAATAACTATCAAAAGATTGACACTTGTTTATGTCCAATTTCAAAGTGAAATTACATACAATGACCATAGTTGGATTAAATGGTAGAAATATAATCTAATTATACTTCCAAACCATTAAAATGTATAATTCAGCAATAAAATTTTTTTGATTAAAAAAGTTGTTTTCAGTTAAAACATATTATTTTTCACTTTTCACCCAAATATGAAAGTCATCAGAAAAACCCAAAAAAAATTATTGAATCTAAATTATTATGTACTGATTCCAAATAAGAATTTTATTTTCTTCAAATTAAATATATAAAAGTTTCAAATGTTGGATTTAAAAAGGGTCTTTCATTAAAAGGAGGTAAAATTGCATTTTTTAAAAATAATTCTTTTATCTGAAAAAATGAATTTGTTCTTAAATTATGTCTAAGAAACTCATAATATGGATTCTAAGATTATAGGGATTATATAAAGTTCAAAATTCAGTTAATACTATTCATAACAGCTTTTGAAGGGCTAGTTTGGTAACTCGTGGTGCGCTTGAACTCATTGTTGCATGTAGTGTAAGTTATTGCATTAATTTGAAGAAATAACATACTATGAAATCATGGGGTGTTACAATGTATGTATCTATGTATATATGTATGTATATATGTATATGTCTATCTATCAATCTATGTATGTATCTATCGTTGGATGGATGGATGTATGGATGCATGTGTGTGTGTGTGCATGTGTGTGTGTGTGTGTGTGCATCTGTGTGTGTGTGTTTGGGCATGTCTGTACGTGTGTGTGTGTGTGTGTGTCTATTTGTATGTATGTATGTTTGTTTTTATGTATGTATGTCTGTATGTATGTATGTATGTATGTATGTCTTTATGTATGTATGTATGTATGTATGTATATAGGTAGGTAGATAGCTATGTATGTATGTAGGTATGTATGTATGTATGTATGTATGTATGTATGTATTTATGTATGTATGTATGTATGTATGTATGTATGTATGTATGTATGTATGTATGTATGTATGTATGTATGTATGTATTTATGTATGTATGTATGTATGTATGTATGTATGTATGTATGTATGTATGTATGTATGTATGTATGTATGTATGTATGTATGTATGTATGTATGTATGTATGTATGTATGTATATATGTATGTATGTATGTATGTATGTATGTATGTATGTATGTATCTATGTATGTATGTATGTATGTATGTATGTATGTATGTATGTATGTATGTATGTATGTATGTATGTATGTATGTATGTATGTATGTATGTATGTATGTATGTATGTATGTATGTATCTATGTATGTGTGTATGTATGTATCTATGTATGTATGAATGTATGTATGTATGTATGAAGGTATGTATGTAGGTATTGAGGTAGGTATGTATGTACATATGTATGGACATATGTATGTACATACATATGTACGTACGTAAGTACGTATGTCTGTATGTGTGTGTTTGTGTGTGTGTCTGCTTGTATGTATGTACGTATGTATGTATGTACGTACGTACGTACATACGTATGTATGTAGGTATATAGGTATGTATGTATGTATTTATGTATGTATGTATGTATGTATGTATGTGTTTATGTCTGTCTGTGCGTGTGTGTGTGTGTGTGTGTGTGTTTAGATGTATGTACTTATGTATGTATTTATTATTGTAGGTACGTATGTACGTAGGTATGTATGTAGGTATGTATGTATGTATGTGTGTACCTTCGTATGTAGGTATGTATGTATGTATTGATGTGGGTATGTATATAGGTAGGTATGCATGTATGTATGTACATATGTATGCATGTATGTATGTATGTACGTATGTATGTATGTAGGTACGTAAAAATTTATGTAGATATGTGTATATATGTGTGTATGTACATATTTATGTGCATACGTACATTTGTATGTATGTATGTATGTATGTTTGTTGGTTTGTTTTTTTCTTTGTTTGTATGTACGTTTGTAGGTATGTATGTATCTAGGTATGTATGTATGTAGGTTTGTATGTATGTATGTATGTATTTATCTATGTATGTAGGTATGTATGTATGTATGTACATATGTATGTACCTATGTATGTACATATGTATGTACGTATGTAGGTACATAAGTATTTATGTATGTATTTTAAAACGTGTAATTCCTCGACCCTAGAAGCCGAGAGTTGATGCATTATTTTAAAACATTGGCATGATTACAAGGAATCAAATCCTCAAGGACCGATCAGTTTAGAAGTACTGGAAGACCAAATTACATTCATGATACCTATAATATATTGGGAAATAAAAATAAAACATGGTACATAGTAAAATGAAATAAACTGTGTCCCTGAAATCTAATTCATATTTTTCTTCTTCATAACCTGGAGAAAGTAATCATAAGAAAGGGGTGATCTCAGATTCTCTCTAAGGGTAAATATTACAACGGAAGTAATCATAGTCATAGACACTAGGTATGATGACAAATAAAAACACATGCCTTTAAAAAAACTTGAGCATAATATGGAAAGAATTAAAACTGATTAGATAGTGTCATAAAACATAACAATGGATATTCTACTAGTCAAATAATTACATGGACTATCGATCTCTAGCTTCATAATGAGGGAATGCATAATGCAAGACATCATAACCATATCATCAAGGCATTTGGCCAAGAGAACACATAAATGGGTAAAAACTCAATATAGTTTGTCTAATTAGACCTACCGATGCATTGAGGGGCTATAGCAAGACCCTCCAATCACCTAATAAGTCCAATACATTCCTCGTATGAAAAGGGATATTCATACACAACATAAACATTTAGACTGAAAAAACTAGCATACGAAATGTGAATACTTTAACTATAACCTGAGAACGGTATAAAATTAACACATTCATAGTCTACATGATCATAAACCCTTTAACAACATATGGTTCATTATGTCTTATGATATAAACCTAAATGGAGTACAAGATACAAAAAGGATGTTGACATAGATGATGATACTTTTAAATGACACCACTGAAAATTTTATTAGGAAATATTCTTTAGACATTCCCAAGTGTCCCATACAACTTGAGACATTCAAATAATAATTCCATGTAATATAATGAGAATAAGGATACTCTTGATATGACATGTAAAAGGGTAGTACATGCACCATACACAGGGAATATGTGTTCCGCATGGCATATATCTCATAGATGTTAAAGTGAGAAGAGAAGAACCCTTTTTTACTTTGGAAAGAAGAGTTCCTTTGGAAAATAATTTTTATTTGTCATAAAATCCTATTATAAACATATTTATCTCAAAAAATAAAATATAAGGACATTTAAATTATATTTGTGGCACAAATGTTGTCCTATTGAAGTGAAATCGTGTAAAAAGTGTTTTTAAGATTCTTTAAAAAGAAAACATTTTAATGCGGTTTAAGGAAATTATTAAAATGAATTTAAAGCACAAAGAAATATTTGTTTTCATAAAACCCAAAATTAACCAAGACAGTTTTTCATGATAAAATTTGTTATTTTAGATAAATAATGATGCCTTAAAAAAGTTTCAATAGTGCACTTGAAAATGGGTAAGAATTTGAGAAGTTCCCTAGAATCATGCTTGTTTCTTTGGAAGAATAGAGAATGTAACCATTTTAAAACTTGTATATCCCCATAAAATAAAGATAATATGATATATATATATATATATAGAAAATATAAACAGAATTTATAAGAAATAATCAAAAATAAAGAAGAATTACATTTGTTTAAATACGTAGAAAGAGTAACCTAGAGGAAAAAATGATGGTTCCGGTAGAATCCCTTACCACTTTGTAATCAATAGAATCATATACCCCAAAATTAATAATCATAAAATGATACATTGAATACCATGAAAATAAATAAATTCATGATATTATACTTCATTGGGAAGTATACATACACCACAAACAATAATTAGTGGTGAGTGAGGAATATCTCATAGAAACGAATGTGAGTTGAGAAAACCCTTACCCTATGTCAGAATGAGTTCGGCACTTGACCTTAATGTCCTGGATAATCAGATTAAATTCATTTATTAATTAATTTATAATATTTTATACATTTATTATATTCATTATAGTTTTATTATGTTCATTTATGCTCTGTTTGATAAGTTATAAGATGGGATTCAGTCGTTCTAGAGTGCTCGTTTACTTGATTTTCAGGATCAGTTTGCTTGTTTATAAATAATGGAGTTCCTGTAAAATTGATATAATTCTCATGAATTGATTTTATATGATAATAATGAATATAAATATTATTAAATGGTTATATAATACATTTTTTACATTGTATTAGGATGAGTTATTAAATAAAACATTCGTGATAATTGTTTAGATTATTTCGGTGGAATTTCGATCATCATGAACTAGTCTTGTCGTATGAATAGGTATTAGGTATAGAAACGGGTTAAAAAAAATATATAAGACATAATAATTATTTTATAATATTTTTCAACCAAAAAATTAGTTTCATTTCTATCCTTGAAGGAGAAATTGAAGAAGAAATATCTGTCATCTACGAAGGTTGTAAATCGGCACCTCTCGGTCGATGATTTTGTTTTTATAAATAAAAGTTAGAGTCTGTGTATTTTGAGGAAGTATATTTCTTTAACAAGATATAATTCTATAATATAGATGATATTGGGGTTATCTTGATCATTTTTATATAGTACATGTGGATTATATAAGAAAAGAATGAACTTGAAAGGAAGTAAAAATAATAATGAGGATATTTACCACTTTAATTCCTCTCATTGAGAACCTCCTTAAGGATTATGGTTTTGACATTTTTTTGAGACTGTAAGGCCTTTTAGATGTGGGAGGGTCTTAGGAATATTATTTGGTTGAACATTGTCATGTCTCCGAGCTTGAGGTGTCTGAGATGAAGATGGGTGACGGTGGTATTTATAGTGTAGAAGAAGAGGGTTTTCCATTATTTTAATCATTATATTATTATTTTGTCTCAAAACTATGAATAATATTAATTATTGTTACTATAAATAGTAATAATTTAATTTAAGTTCGAACCAATAGATATTTATATCATAAATTACTCAGGCATGATGCAGAAATTCTATTATTTAGCATATTTCATAAATTATTGAATTTTATTATTCACTAAAAATTCATGAATTTCAGAAAAATTACAAAAAATAACCCTCATTACTTTTTTTATGAGTATAATCCAAAAATGAACTCCATTTTATGAAAATAATTTTCTAAATATGATAAAATAATTTTTTAATTAAAATCACCATTTACTCAAAAAAATACAGTTTTTGAAATTATAACTGATTTTATTATAACCTGAAAATTTAAAAAAAGTCTCATTAAATTATCCCAAAATAATAGAAAAACAAAATATTGATTTCTGAATAAATTTTATGACAATTTATTATATTTTAAAAAAATTTCTTAATTATAAAATTGTAATTAAATATTTATTGCTTACAAAAATAACAACACATAATTATTAATTTTTTAAAATATTCACTCTCATTTATAAGGTTCTTATATTGTATTTTTAAAAACATGGGTGAGGTAACTATTTATATGGTTAAATTACTATTCATAGTGGTGAAGTTACTATTCACCGAAAATTACGTTGATTCTATCAGACTCTAAATATCTTACTAAACAAAACCATGTGTGTCTGTTTTTTGAAATTGAAAACACAGAAGTTGAAAAATTAATTATGACGAACAAGTTATAACTATAATAAATTTTTTTCCCATAGAGACTTAGTGTTTTGTGAATGTAAGAAATCTAATGAATTGAAATTATTTATGAACAAACATACCATAAAATCATGGGGTGTCATATTAATTGTGAATATATTCATAACATAAATTAATAATTATTTATATAATTTTAATATTAAATATATAAATTTCTATTAAAGTAATTTAATTAAACAATATATTGATAAAAATGCATTTTGTAATAAAAATAATGAAATACATATATTCATATTAATATTTTCCTTTACATATAATATTACAGAAAAATGGTATTTGTTTTTGGAATATTAATTTAAATTTAATTTGAAAGTAATAAATTTCAAATAAAAGATTTATTCATTGAAAAGCATAATTTTAAATTATTATTTTTTATAACATAATGTATTTAAAAAAATAAAACAAGTTACCAGGGTTTTAAAGTATGTATGAATTTATGTATGTTTATATATTTGTATGTATGTATGTTTGTATGTTTGTATGTTTGTATGTATGTATGTTTGTATGTATGTGTGTGTGTGTGTGTTTGTTTGTTTGTTTGTTTGTTTGTTTGTTTATTTGTTTGTTTGTATGTATGTATGTATGTATGTATGTATGTATGTATGTATGTATGTATGTATGTATGTATGTATGTATGTATGTATGTATGTATGTATGTATGTATGTATGTATGTATGTATGTATGTATGTATGTATGTATGTATGTATGTATGTATGTATGTATGTATGTATGTATGTATGTATGTATGTATGTATGTATGTATGTATGTGTGTGGGTGTGTGTGTCTGTATGTATGTATGTATGTATGTATGTATGTATGTATGTATGTATGTATGTATGTATGTATGTATGTATGTTTGTATGTATGTATGTATGTATGTATGTATGTATGTATGTATGTATGTATGTATGTATGTATGTATGTATGTATGTATGTATGTATGTATGTATGTATGTATGTATGTATGTATGTATGTATGTATGTATGTATGTATGTATGTATGTATGTATGTATGTATGTATGTATGTATGTATGTATGTATGTATGTATGTATGTATGTATGTATGTATGTATGTATGTATGTATGTATGTATGTATGTATGTATGTATGTATGTATGTATGTATGTATGTATGTATGTATGTATGTATGTATGTATGTATGTATGTATGTATGTATGTATGTATGTATGTATGTATGTATGTATGTATGTATGTATGTATGTATGTATGTATGTATGTATGTATGTATGTATGTATGTATGTATGTACGTATGTATGTACGCATGTATGTACGTATGTATGTACGTATGTATGTATGTATGTATGTATGTATGTATGTATGTATGTATGTATGTATGTATGTATGTATGTATGTATGTATGTATGTATGTATGTATGTATGTATACACCAGTATATATATAGATCCTTCAAATATACAAAAAATGAATATCTCTGACATTTATTGAAAAATAATTCTTGAAATAATTTCTCAATTATTGGAATTTGAATTATTATTTTAAATTCCATGTAAAATTTAAAAACCATTTATGGAGTTTATTTGAAGACCAAAACCACTGTTTGAAATCACATAAATCATTTAAAAGGTTATTTCAACATCTTTCTCAAACACATGGCATGAGCTATTTTTTTAAATATATTTTTATGTTCCCTAATGTTTAGAAACCCTCTACATCAAAACAAAAAACTAGTGAAACTTGGTTTCCGCTTAAATTATAACTTGAATATATTATATCTTTTCATTTAATAAAAAATACAATGATTAAAAACACAAGTAATAATTATTTCATAATTTAAAGACCAAACACAAGGGGTAATGTAATTATAATCGATTATGAATTGCTTAGAAAGCATCACCTATGTGGTAGAAGGATAAAAAATAAATAATATGATTGTGAGAATCATAAACACCCATAAATATTTTTACATAAACACCCCTGTGTTTTGGGAAATAAAGATTGTAGAAAGGGAGAAGAATAAAATGTAAGGAAAGATAGGGAGTGGAAGGAACTAGAGAACTTGACTTAGGGATTCGACCTAAACCATGATGGAATCATCTTCAAACTCCATGGAAGAAGGAAATACATTGAGGGGTGATCATGTGATGGAGATGATTATTCCATGAGGGAGTTCTTTGATACATGGAGGTGGAGATGAATTCCAAAAATGGTTTAAAAATATAAATAAATAAATAAGTTGATATAAAAAAGTCAAATGTTGGGCAACCCAAATAGTTTTTTGAACAATGTTGGTACCATTCGAAACTCACCGAAAACACAAAGAAAAATATCAAACAGTTATACCTACGATCTATCATTATCAGTATGACCATGTTCTGATAGTTTCAGATGGCATTGTTCAATGATAGGCCCAAATGCAAGGTCTTCGGATAGTTTACAAACCATGTAGGCTAATTGTTCAACTTTTAAAATCATAAAAAAAATCATAATTTGGTCTTGGAACTCCTAGATTCTCATGAAAAATAAAAAATATATATAATGGTATTAAATATATTAATAAATTAAAATTCTAATAACACAATTTTGTACATAAAATTGTCTTCAAATGGGTTCAATGGTTGAGATTATATATTTTATTGTGTGTGATAACAATTTACCTCTCAATGTATGGCTTGAATTTATCCCAAACTGATGTTTCTCAAGGATAGTTATAGGTTGTGTAAAATTTTATGACCTTTTCAAATAGGATTTCATAAAGAGATATGTAATATGATCATTAGAAACAAAATTAGTTTGTTTACTAGATGACCTTCCAGGTATATGACATGTAGTATCATATAATATGTATCCTGTATTTTAATAGAGAATATTTCATATTAAACCATCTTAATTGAGGATATAAAGATTCCTAGAATGATAACCTTCAAACATTGATACCTTTCTTATACCATTTTTAGGGTAATCTATTTAGGGTGTCGTTAGGTTTTTTTGTCATGTCATCATTTGAGGCTTAACCAATAGAATATTTTTTCACTCATATGATGAGTATGACATATGGACCCGTGATTGAGATAGACTGGGGAAGTCTATGTTCATATCTTGATATGATACATGTGATGTTCTTATATATTTTTATTAAGGGAATGTGATGTTCTTATCCCCATAGGTGAATGAAATACGATGTGTTCATCTATCTTGTGAGTCTATTCTTGGAGAATTGAGTAAGTATTTATAGTTATATAGAATAGAAATACTCTGTTTCATGTGGTTACTCAATGTCTAGGAAAAATGGATATATTAAAATTCAATTTTGTAGATTATACAATTGGTGGATAGTCGTATATAGATGTAGGTTTTTTTAGTGACCATGGAATACCCCTTTATAGATTAAGTATTACTCAGGCTTTTCAAAAGGCCTCTCATTTTTTAAATTTATATATTTTATAACTTATATTTGTTTCTAACTCTATAATATCTTTTTAGGTCACACATTGTTGTTGAATTAATTGGAATCGAGTTCTAGGAAACTCAAATGACTACTCTAGAAGTGTATTAGATCTTATACAAAAGTATATTTGGATGAATATCTATAAGGTAAAACGTATGGTGTGTTACGTCTTGATAGTGATCAAATATTTACAAAAAAATATAAGATATCCAAAAGTTAATTTGGATATGGTTTCATTAGTTATTATATATGATAAAATATAAGGTTAAATGGAACACATTTTATGATGTAAAATGAATATTATACACATAAAAATATAGAGAAACTAACAAGGGATTTGTTTCATTACTAAATACTATTACAATATTCAGTAATGTAACCAATAAAAATTCCAATAAAAACAATTAAAAATAAAATATAAAATAGAGAAGCTAAAATAAGAAAATACGGATCACCCTAATCTACTAGAATCATTTCCCCTATAATAAACAATGTTGGGAAGAATAAAAATAATAGTAAAACAATCAAAATTATAGAAAATGGGAATATATAACCTTGAGAGGAATTGAGCTGAATATTGAGTGAAAGATTAAGTGTTATTTATAAGAGGTAAACTAATTGTTGGAATAGTAGTGTGACTATTGGAATAGTAATGTGACCATTGGGAAAATTAACCCAGCCATTTGGAATAATAACCTAACTTTTTGAATATTAATTTTAACTCAACATAATAAATTGTAAAAAATTATATTTATCATTATTAATTTATGAAAATAAAAAATTTATAATACAAAAATAATAAAGATCGGGATTAAGAAACTCAAACAAAATATAACATCATTTTTATAAATTGAATTTTATGTTATTTTTTTAAAAAAATATTTTTAAATTAAAAATTAAAATTACCTATTTTATAAATTTGTTTTAATAAAATTAATATTTTTTTAAAATTTTCATATCTAAATTATTCAAGCATGGTTTCTTGATAATTTTATGAAATTCATCAATTTTTGGGTGAGTAGTAAAAATATAGTTTACCACATAACTATTACATATTAAACTACATCCTTCATGTGGCAATAATTACATAATCCTTTATATAACTTAATTTTATTCTGTTATATATTTTACTTCATAATTGAGTCATTAAAATAAAATAAATGCAATTTCAAAACCTAGAAGAACATTGTAAAACAAATGTCCAAAATGATTCCTTAAAATATCAATTTTCCCTTCCTTACACAACCCTTTTTAATAAAAAAAATTAATTTTAATTAATAATGGGATTTAAATTCTTAAACTTGATATGTCATATTGATATATGATTTATAATTTCAAAAAATAACTATTAAATGTTTTAAATTTAATATCTTATTTTATTCAATATTTTAACCATAGGGATATTCGGTAGTAATCCAAATCCTATCACAATCAGTTTATATTGTCACACAAGAGAAGATACACCAAGGATTAAGTAGGTTTTGACCCCCTCCACTCTGATTTTTTTCACCCTCTTCTCTTTATTATTAATTACCAAACCATTCACAAAAAAAACATAAAATAATTAATTATTAATTAATTTAACATTATATTAATTATGTTGACTTAATTTAATTTTCAAACTACTATATAAATTATAAACAGATTATTCCCTCTCTCGAGACAATGTCTCGTCAAATGTCGGTTAACCATCTACAGATTCATTGTCACATCAACAAACATAACCATCATCATGGATGAATATTTTAATCTATAAAATATATATAAAATTTTAATTATATTAATTATAATATTCTATAATAAATTATACTATTTTATAGGTTAAATTAAAGAAAATGGATAAATTAAAGAGATAAGGGATATTTTTAAGAAAAATATGATATCAAAATGCTTAAATTTCATCAATGAAATTTAATAAATATAATAAAATTATAATAATTGATAAA
The DNA here is from genome assembly GCA_963277665.1 of Viscum album. Classification (NCBI taxonomy): domain Eukaryota; kingdom Viridiplantae; phylum Streptophyta; class Magnoliopsida; order Santalales; family Viscaceae; genus Viscum; species Viscum album. The sequence goes on along the minus strand of OY728152.1, from coordinate 249,867,075 downwards.
TTGTTATATGAATTAAAAATATACACTTTTTTTATCAATTTTTTATTAAATATGTGTTTATTATTTAGTAGGTAAAAAAATGATGAAATAAGGAGGAAATTACAGCAAATGGATTCTCGAACCCAATTCATTACTTTTGGTTATTCGCTCTTCCATTGTAAAACCCCAGGTAAATAAAGATTTTGACATTTTCACATTTATCCATATTTCTGAATAAAATATTAATATAACTTTAAAGGGGACGCTATGCTCGATGGCGTACCCAACACACAACAACGAGTTTCATGGGAATCTTACGTTGCACTCTAATAATTAAAAAATATTATTTTAAATGGTAGTTAATGCCTAGTTGTTGTGATAGTGGGAATGAATAGAACTAACTACAAAATGATTATATATGTTTTTCAAATATTTTTACTTTTTACAATAAATGTTAGAGGATTAAAAATGCGAATGAATCCAATTTTAAGCGTAAACATTCTAATATTCTTTAAAAGGTCGATTAACCGCCTTTTGATGGAGAACCTCTTTTAAATCCACTTTTTTACAGTTTTATGTTTTATATTTGACAAAATAAAATTATTCTTTATAATCGGGACATCAAAATTTCCTTTGTGTAAATTTTTGGAATTTTTCCGAAAAAGTTCATTTTTTAATCAATAGTGAAAAATGTTGTATTTTAATTCAAAACCTCTTTTTAATCTAATTTATTTATATGATTAGATTATCTTTTTAATTGGTTTTAAAGTGAAATTAGAATATATTTTTACCATTTAATCAAATAGTTTTCAATGTAATTAATTTCACTTTGAAATTTGACTTAAACTAGTGTCAATCTTTTGATATATATTGTTTCATAAAAACACGCTATTTGTTCTAACAGCAGGAATTAATTATTAAATTAATTAATGTAACTTATATGTTATGAATTTTTTAAAATAGACATCATTTTTGAATTTGGAATATCAAATATAGCTTAGGGTGAATTTTTGGTAATTTTCTGAAAAACATCGATTTTTGATGAATAGTGAAACCACTAAGTGGTACTGATAAAAACTGATTTTCCATTTAAATGAAATTTTTCCACCTTTGTGTTTTTAATTTCAAAAATCTTATATACATGGTTTTCATTTATAATTAAAATGTGGTTAAATAGGATTAAAATAATTTTTGGTGAATAGTAACTTATTAAGTTTTTAATCGCGATTAGAGATAATTAGTGTAGTTTAAGGTAAAAATAATGTTTTAATAATATTAAATGGCCTAGACACATGTTCTACACTCATTTGATGAGTCATGTCCGACCAAGACAATCCATGGGTAAACCTGGGGACCCCATGGAGCCACTTTGGATGGAAAATGACATAAATACCTTTTTATTTAATGTTAAAATTAAAATGTCACAAACATGAGTTGTTTAACTAAAAAAAATTTACATGGGGTTATACAAGTCATATTTTTTACTATAAATATTAATTGGAAAGATAAAAAGATTTCCTACATCATAGTATTTTTTTATAATTTTATACAATAAATAAATTAAATTATTTATGACATCATGATGATGCAACGATGACCTCATTAATTAACGATTTAAATAAAATAGAAAGATAATGTAAAATCTAAGACCTAAAGATGTCCAAAACCTATTGGATGGGTGTATTTAGAACCCTTATTACCTTATCCTCGAAACACATCAATGTGGGACCATTAAAATCCGAAACTCATTCTAAAATAATGTAACATTTCTTTACTTTCCAAGAGTGCCTCTCCTCTCCTCTTATAAAGGGCCCCCACCTCTACCTCCTTACCCACACTTCCAAGGCCTTTGGCTCGTCCAAACCCTGCCCATTTTGTCTCTCCACATACCTCTATAACTCTTACAAGCCTCACTTTGGTCAGAAGTCTTCCCAAGGAAGCCTTTGAGCTCAAACCAAAGGGAGTTACCCGATTTTATGGTCATGTCTTCACTTGAGTCCTTTTGTTTTATTTTGCTTCTCCACCCCCCCCCCCCCAAACTCTTTTTATTCCTTTATTTTGTAACAAAACCAGTATATTAAATATACTAGGCTGTTTTTATGTTATGTATTCGAGCTAAAATTACACACACCTTCATCTAATGGTTAAAGAACATATTGTTTCTGTGGATGGCGAATTACTGCCTCACGAAACGATGATTATTCAATCTTCTCTTAACACCTTTCATGGTGGCCATTAAGATGTCACTATATTTATATATGATATATAATATTTTTATGTTTTCCTCGAGCTTCTGTATTTTTCATTTATGTCATACCTTTATGGCTTCCATTATGGGTATACGCGATATCTTCATTTTAGGAAGTGCAGACTACCGCCCCCTCAAAGTGATTTGATTTGTTAATACCATATGTGGTACGTATAAAGGATATATTTAATGATATTATATATGATACCATACTGGAATTAAAATACTATTATGTGTCATTATGTTTTAATTCCATTAAATATGAAATAGAAATGGAAGTAGCGTTCATGCGTACGTACGGCTTACCGTCTCCATGAACGGTGCATTTCATTTCATAACTCTAAATGTTATGTAATATTATAAATGCATGAATATACTGGATATATATGATATATATGATATCTAAATCATGAATACAATTCTGTATATAATTTATATTTTACCACATGAACTACATGAAATTATAAAGAGTTTATTTTTGACTCAAGTACCAATGATCGTTAAAACGACCGTTATTAGCTTAAATAATAACATAGTGTTAATGACATGGTAATAAGTGATATAAAATGAATAATTAACTTTAAAAGGTTATTAAGGAATTATAAATTAATTCATGTTTATTATTCAGGAGATTAAAGAACGATCGAGTCAAGTCGGACCCGAGGTAAGGGATCTTACTCCTCTCTTTCTTTTTAAGTACACTCTTTTATGTCATTCCTTTTAAAGATAATATTTATTGTTATTGGGATGTTATTTTATATTACTCTTACTGTAATTTTTATGTTCATATGATGAGAGACCCTATTCTCTCTCATAAATCCATTTTGGAAGTTTGAGTGGCGCCGTTAGGCTGCTGAATTTTCGTAAGAGATCTAACCTCTCTCTTTCTTTTAAAGTACTCTCCTTTATGTCACTTCTTTGAAGCTACTCTTTTTTATGTTGGGGGATGTTCTTTTATATCCATATTTATTTAAACTTTATATTAATATGATAAGAGACCCTATTTTATCTCATCAATCCATTTTTGTAAGTTTTAAGTGGCGTCGTTAGGCTGCCGAGTTTTCGTAAGGGATTTTTCATCTCACTTTTAGTCCCGTGAGATTTATGATACATTTTCCACCATTTCCTTTGAGTGGTGTATGTACTTACCCTTATTATACTATTTGTGTAATATAATTTCATTTATGGGTATTTACATATTCATTGTATGAACCTTCTTCAATGGGGTGTACGTTTTGAAAGTTACCCAAGTCGGTAAGGGAACCTTTCACCCTCCTCTTTTTAAAAGACTTCTTTTTTTATGTCTTTTAATTCACATACTATTATGTTGGGATATTTTCTTCTATATCCTTAATGATGTAAATTTTATTTACAAGTGATGAGATACCCTTTTTATCTCTCATCAACTCTTTTTCTGAATTTTGAAGTGACGTCGTTAGGCTGTCGAATTTTTGCAAGGGAACTTCTTAACCTAATTTTGATTCTTTGGGATAAATTTGTACTCCATGAATATGTCATTATATGAATATGTGTGAATGTCCTCTGATTGTTTCACACTTAATATCCACTTATATTTGGTGTATTCGTTTGTCACACATAATTATGTAATTGATTTATCCTTAATCCAAGGATACCGTCTTTGTATGGGACTTCGTCTCAATCTCCATTTATTGAGGAATATTTTGTTTTATACACAACCTTCTTTTATACGGTGTATAAACCCATTTAACTTTTACGTTTATCCAAAAGGAATATTTTTTTATACGAAGCGTTTTACTAAACGACAAAAGGGAATGTTTTTGTCGTACGTATGCGGCGAAAACAACTTCTCCGCCACCGTGACCATTATTTGAGTTTCGAATTCCTCTTCAAGCCATACCTTCTTTTTAAAAGAAAAATAAATAGCATATTTTAATTTTCTTTTATTTTAGTATTGAAAATGGTTTTCATAATGTTCTTATATCAATGTGTTGTATTGATATCTTGTTATTGAAAGGTGGAAATGTTGTGTTTCCTTTATGCATTTTAATGTGATAAGATTATGTTATGGTTCTTGGGCATTGTTATGAAGACGGGTGGTTCTGTGATAAAATAAGGGCGGGTGAGCCCGATATGGCTCTCCAATTCATTGGGTAATGCGAATGAGTGAAATATTAAGGTTTCTTCGAAAAGATTTAGGGAATATACTGTGGTGGGTATTCCAAACGTAACCAATAGGGTTACTCCCTACGTAAGAATGTTATGAATGCCTCAAGTTACCTTTTATGTCTTATGATTTCTATGATTTATTCATGATTTTATCAGGTATGTTAAAGTGCCTATGTTTTATGGGTAAAGTATGATTTTATTCTCATGTATATATGAACTCATGTTTCTTTTCCGTATTTTTTTTAACCCTTACTGAGCTTTTTATGCTCATCCCAAGTTTTTGAAATGTTTTTCACGGGTCAAGGGAAAGGTAAATGATGTGATGTTAGTGTCAATGATGTTTCAAGAAAGAATCCATGTTTTATTTTAAATATGTTTTCGTTCATGGGAAAAATTAATTCTGTCTTTTATGTAACCAATTTGTTTAAATGTGGAATATAATGCAAGTTTCATGATCTAATTCTCTAAAACTATAAGCCTGAAAAGATCCTCAATGTGTAATCTTGTAATAACTTAAGATTATTTAAGGTTTAAGGCTAGGGCCTTATAGTTGGTATCATAGGTAGGTTTAGATATCTTTAGAGGTTAGGGTATTCTTTAAGCATAGGTGACATTACCATAATGGTTAGGATTTCAGAAAGTGTCCTAGTTTTAGATAAAGAGAATGAGTAAGTATATCTTAGTGTTTATCTTCCTCATTAGTACATGATGGTTTTGTTGATATACTCACACTGACCTTTTTGGTTTTAGTAAATGGTTGGATCTAGCAGGCACCAAAGTAACAGTGTATGTGAAGGAAAGTGTGATAGTTTTTTGAGTGAGCAACTGAATGATATGGGAGATTCAATAAGAACTCTTGTTTTTATCCTCAACCAACTATCTAGAGTCATGATTGACCACCTAAACCTTAGTGATTTCTCTAAGGAATCATATATGTGAGAAACAAATCCCTACAGAACTACAGGTAACAATCATAAAGGTAAGTGTGTTCAAAAACCTATGTGTCAAAGATGTGGAAAGAAACACCTAGGAAAATGTTTCAAAGGGACAGAAATATGTTATAGATGTGGAAATGAAGGTCATAAAGCAAGAACCTGCCATAGGAAAAGGAAGCATCCAGTTGACTTGAGGAAATGGAAAGAAGTTCTTTCTGAGGGATCAATTGAATGTTTTAAATGTGGTGTTCTTGGTCATTATGCAAACACATGTCCTATGAAGAAGTTTCTTGAATGGGATCACCAAGATCGTACAAATACGCGTTTACCAATACCTAATTCCATTCCGATTGAGGATGAAGAAGCTGACAATGACCAATCAAAGGTATGGATTATTTCATAACTTTTGTTTTCCTATTTTGGAATCTTAGGATATGATTCGTGATTTTTTTTGTAGGAAAGAAGTATTTCAGAATAAGTTGGAAAGGAATGGTTAATGGATCATGAATAATGTTGAATGAGTAAGAAGTCAACATATAAGGGCTTCAAGAGTTATGGTGAAATTATTAAGAGTATTAAGTCTCTTTTGATATTGGGGTTATATTAGAATAATATTTATAGTATGTGTAACCCTGATGTTTAATATATGAATATTTTATTCAAGGAATAGATATTTGTTCTTTTGTGGACATAGTTATTAAGAACCATTAGGGTTTATATGATCCTTACATTTGATGTAATTATGGGTTACTATATGTTATGATGGAAGTGAAAGGCATGAGATAAAATTGAGGTTAAATTGTGTTATGGTTATTTTTGATGATTTTATCTCTTTTTGGGGAATGATTTGAGAATTATATAGTTTGGAAAAAGGACAACACTCAGACCGTGTGACAACCCATCGTGTCAGACAAAGCTGCGGGAATCGAACCCACAACCAAAGTGTAATTGGTATTTATCGCCTACCACTAGACTACATGAAGTCCCTGGTTAGTATTACTTATTCTTTTTAGTTAGGTGAATTTATTAATTAAGAGTAAGTTGATTTTGGGTTATTTATGAAAATGGTTAACCTATCATGGAGGATATGTGATTAGGCTAATTACTTTTCAATTTGAGACTTTATGAGCAACTGATGTTGTTTGGAGATAAATGATACGATTTAACTTGGAAGACTATGTGACTAAATCCTTCAAATATTTGGGTTTCAATCTTAGTTTCTTTTACTTTGAATAATTTTATGGACAAATTGTTTATCGAATGGTCCCCAATGAACTTTGGGTTTTGTTGGACAAATTTTGGAGATTAAGAATATATTTTCTTTTTATAAAGGGTTATCCTTTTCTGGATTATCTGATCTTGTACTAACCTTTTTGGTTTTGGTTTTGGTTAGAGTCTAAAGACATGGGAAGTATATAGTTCTCTTTTGTGGATTAGGTGATTCTCTAGGAATTGATTATAGTACTCTTAATGTGAACAAGTCTTCCTAAATACTCGTCCTTTGGAGAAAATTTGAGTTTGATTAAGGAATCTAGTAAAAGTTGAAAGTCTACATGAAAAGTAAGTATGTTTCATTATGATTTAGTTAAGCTCAAAAATAAATTCCTCAATGAAAAGTAACTTAATACAAAAATGTTGTCTGTTAACTTTTCCTACTGGGGAATCGAATACCGTTTAACCCATCACATGTTTGTGATTTTCTTATGGTTAACTTTCTCCTATACATGTTTACTATCACTCTCCATCAAGACATGACCCTTTGTTTCTTCCTCCATGTCCATATTTTCATACTTGGAATCCTAGTATGGGTTAACTCGGGTGACCTTTGTACTTATCTTTCTTTATTTTAAAGTGATTGTTTTACTGACTCTTATTAGATGTGGGATTTTCAATAAAGTTTCCAAGCCTAATTTTAAAATTGCGAGGATGCAATTCACAAAAGGGGGGAAAGGATGTAACACCCCAGGTAAATAAAGAGTATAAAATTTTCACATTTATCCATATTTGTGAATAAAATATTAATATAACCTTAAAGGGTTGCTATGCTCGATGGCGTACCCAACACGCAACAACGAGTTTCTTGGGAATCTTACGTTGCACTCTAATAATAAAATAATATTATTTTAAATGGTAGTTAACGCATAGCTGTTGTGATGGAGGTAATGAATAGAACAAACTACAAAATGATTATATATGTTTGTCAAATATTTTTACTTTTTACAATAAATGTTATAGGATTAAAAATGCGAATGAATCCAATTTTAAGCGTAAACATTCTAATATTCTTTAAAAGGTCAATTAACTGCCTTTTGATGGAGAACCACTTTTAAATCCACTTTTTGACAATTTTATGTGTTATATTTGACAAAATAAAATTATTCTTTAGAATTGGGATATCAAAATTTACATTGTGTAATTTTTTGGTATTTTTCCGAAAAAGTTCAACTTTTAATGAATAGTGAAAAATGTTGTATTTTAATTCAAAACCTCTTTTTAATCTAATTTATTTATTTGATTAGATTATCTTTTGAATTGGTTTTAAAGTTAAGTTAAAATATATTTTTACCATTTAATCAAATAGTGGTCATTGGAATTAATTTCACCTTCAAATTTGACTTAAACTAGTGTCAATTTTTTGATATGTATTGTTTCATAAAAACACGCTATTTTTTCTGACAGCGGGAATTAATTATTAAATTAATTAATGTAACTTATATGTTATGAATTTTTTAAAATAGACATCATTTTTGAGTTCAGACTATCAAATATAGCTTAGGGTGAATTTTTGGTAATTTTCTGAAAAAACATCGATTTTTGATGAATAGTGAAACCACTAAGTGGTACTTATAAAAACTGATTTTCCGTTTAAATGAAATTTTTCCACCTTTGTGTTTTGAATTTCAAAAATATGACATACATGGTTGTAATTAAGAAGTAAAATGTGCTTCAATGGGATTAAAATAATTTTTTGGTGAATAGTAACTTATTAAATTTTTAATCGTGATTAGAGGTAATTAGTGTAGTTTAAGGTAAAAATAATGTTTTAATAATATGAAATGACCTAGACACATGTCCTACCCTCATTGGATGAGTCATGGCCGACCAATAAAATCCATGGGTCAACTTGGGAACCCCATGGATCCACTTTGGTTGGAAAATGACATAAATACCTTTTTATTTAATGTAAAAATTAAAATGTCACAAACATGAGTTATTTAACTAAAAGAATTTTTATATGGGGTTATACAAGTCACATTTTTTACTATAAATATTCATTGGAAAGATAAAAATATTTCCTACATCATAGTAGTTTTTTTATAATTTTTATCCATTAAGTAAATTAAATTATTTATGACATCATGATGATACAACGATGACCTCATTATTTAACGATTTAAATTAAATAGAAATATAATGTAAAATATAAGATCTAAATATGTCCAAAACCTATTGAATGGGTGGATTTTTAACCCTTATCACCTTATCCTAGAAACACATTAATGTGGGACCATTAAAATCCGAAACTCATTCTAAAATAAAGTAACATTTCTTTACTTTCCAAGAGTGCCCCCCCCCCTCTCCTCTTATAAAAGGCCCCCACCTCTACCTCCTTACCCACACATCCAAATCCTTTGGCTCGTCCATCCCCTTCCCATTTTGTCTCTCCACATACCTCTATAACTCTTTGAAGCATCACTTTGGTCAGAAGTCTTCCCAAGGAAGCCTTTGAGCTCAAACCAAAGGGAGTTACCCGATTTTAAGGTAATGTCTTCACTTGAGTCCTTTTGTTTTATTTTTCTTCTCCACCCCCTAAACCATTTTTATTCCTTTAATTTGTAACAAAACCATTATCTTGAATATACTAGGATGTTTTTATGTTAATTATTCTAGCTACACTTACACACACCTTCGTCTAATTTTTAAAGAACATGCTGTTTTTGTGGATGGCGAATTACCGCCTCACGAAACGATGATTGTTCAATCTTCTCTTAACACCTTTCATGGTGGCCATTAAGATGTCACTATATTTATATATGATATATAATATGTTTATGTTTTCATTAAGCTTCTGTATTTCTCATTTATGGCATACCTTAATAGCTTCCATTATGGGTATACGTGATATCTTAATTTTAGGAAGTGCGGACTACCACCCCCTCAAAGTGATTTGATTCGTTAATACCATATGTGGTACGTATAAAGGATATATTTAATGATATTATATATGATACCATACTGGAATTAAAATAATATTATGTATCATTATGTTTTAATTCCATTAAATATGAAATAGAAATGGAAGTAGCATTCATACGTACGTACGGCTTACCATCTCCACGAACGGTGCATTTCATTTCTTAACTCTAAATGTTATGTAATATTATAAATGAATGAATATACTGGATATATATTATATATATGATATCTACATCATGAATAAAATTCTGGATATAATGGATATTTTACCACATGAACTACTTGTAATTATAAAGAGTTTATTTTTTACTCAAGTACCAATGATCGTTAAAACAACTGTTATTAGCTTAAATAATAACATAGTGTTCATGAAATGGTAATAAGTGATATAAAAAGGAATAAATAACTTGAAAAGGTTTCTTAAGGAAGTATAAATTAACTCATGTTTATTATTCAGGAGATTAAAGAACGATCGAGTCAAGTCAGACCCGAGGTAAGGGATCCCACACCTCTCTTTCTTTTTAAGTACACTCTTTTATGTCATTCCTTATAAAGCTCATATTTCTTGTTATTGGGTTGTTATTTTATATTAATCTTACTGTAATTTTTATTTTCATGTTATGAGAGACCCTATTATCTATCCTCAATCCATTTTGGATGTTTTGAGTGGCGCTGTTAGGCTGCTGAATTTTCGTAAGAGATCTAACCTCTCTCATTCTTTTTAAGTACTCTCCTTTATGTCACTTATTTTAAGATCCTCTTTTTTATGTTGGGGGGTGTTATTTTATATTACACTTTCTTTAAACTTTTTGTTAATATGATGAGAGACCTTATTTGATCAAATCAATCCATTTTTGTAAGTTTTAAGTGGCGCCGTTAGGCTGCTGGGTTTTCGTAAGGGATTTTTCATCTCACTTTTAGTCTCATGAGATTTATGCTACATTTTCCACCATTTCCTTTGAGTGGTGTATGTACTTCCCATTATTATACTCTTTGTGTAATATAATTTCATTTATGGGTATTTACATATTCATTGTATGACCCTTCTTCAATGGGGTGTACGTTTCGAATGTTACCCAAGTCGGTAAGGGAACCTTTCACCCTCCTCTTTTTAAAAGACTTCTTTTGTTATGTCTTTTAATTAACATAATATTATGTTAGGATATATTCTTCTATATACTTATTGATGTAAATTTTATGTCCAAGTGATGAGATACCCTTTTTATCTCTCATCAACTCTTTTTCTAAATTTTGAAGTGACGTCGTTAGGCTGTCGAATTTTTGCCAGGGAACTTCTTAACCCAATTTTGATTCTTTGGGATAAACTTGTACTCCATGAATATGTCATTATATGAATATGCGTGAATGTCATATGATTGTTTCACACTTAATATCCACTTATATTTGGTGTATTCATTTGTCACACATAATTATGTAATTGATTTATCCTTAATCCAAGGATACCGTCTTTGTATGGGACTTCATCTCAATCTCCTTTCATTGAGGCATATTTTGTTTTATACACAACCTTTTTTTATACGGTGTATAAACCCATTTTACTTTTACATTTATCCAAAAGGAATATTTTTTTATATGAAGCGTTTTACTATACTACAAAAGGGAATGTTTTTGTCATACGTATGCGGCGACAACAACTTCTCCGCCGCCATGACCATTATTTGAGTTTCAGCTTCCTCTCCAAGCCATACCTTCTTTTTTAAAGAAAAATAAATACCATATTTTACTTTTATTTTATTTTAGTATTGAAAATGGTTTTCATAATGTTTTTATATCAATGTGTTGTATTGATATCTTGTTATTGAAATCTGGAAATGTTATGTTTCCTTTATGCATTTTTATGTGATAAGATTATGTTATGGTTCTTGGGCATTGTTATGAAGACGGGTGGTTCCGTGATAAACTAAGGGAGGGTGAGCCCGATATAGCTTTCCAATGCATTGGGTAACGTGAAGGAGTGAAACTTTAAGGTTTCTCCGAAGAGATTTAGGGAATATACTGTGGTGGGTATTCCAAACGTAACCAAGACGGTTACTAACTACGTAAGAATGTTATGAATGCCTCAAGTTACCTTTTATGTCTTATGATTTTTATGATTTATTCATGATTTGATGAGGTATGTTAAAGTGCCTATGTTTTATGGGTAAAGTATGATTTCATTCTTATGTATATATGAACTCGTGTTTCTTTTCTATATTTTTTTAACCCTTACTGAGCTTTTTATGCTCATCCCAAGTTTTTGAAATGTTTTTCACAGGTCAAGGGAAAGGTACATGATGTGATGATAGTGTCAAGGATGTGTCAAGAAAGAATCCATGTTTTATTTTAAATGTGTTTTCGTTGATGGGAAAAATGAATACTGTCTTTTATGTAACCACTTTGTTTAAATGTGGAATGTAATGCAAGTTTCATGATCTAATTCTCTAAACTCTAAACCTGAAAAGATCCTCAATGTGTATTCTTGTAATCACTCAATAGTAAGTAAGGTTTAAGGATGGGGCCTTATATCCATGATATGAATATTCATATTATGTTATCAAAATATCCTTTCCCATTTTTTATGTGATATAAAATATCCCACCATTACAAAAAAATCAAATAAATTCCTCTTTTTTATAAAGTGACTTCAAAACATTATATTTTACACCTCTTTAAATGTTTCATGTCCACTCCAGAATGATAATGTTTTTTGTTCAATTATGATTGACTTTATTTATGTGGTCAAAAAAAATTTATTCATTAATTATTGATTTATTAAATCCTTTTCAAATATATTCTCATATATTATTGAAATACTTTCTATATGGAATGCATGATTATGTAAATATTATGATGTAATGAGTGGGCTAAGAAGTTTACAACCTTCAAATGAATTGGTAAATGTGATGTATCTCATGAGATAATATGCAGTATTTTTAAAAATGATTCTATATGTTTTTAGAATGAATATTTTATGATTATGCACATGTGTTATGCGTTAACATGATGCTAGATTTGTTAATAACTATTTTTGGCATTTGAACACTAAGACATGAAGTTTCATTTTAATCAATTTCCACATTACATAACTTTATCACATGTTTCCCTAATGTTTTTTAAGAAGATAAAATTCTTACGATTTTATGATTAAGATTATTCTCACCCATGTTATATTGATTCATTTTCATTATTCATCCACTTACTCGGATTTTAGATCACCCTTTTCATTGATGAATATCCTCAATTTATTACTTGTACAAAGGATAATTTGACGGAAACTAAGAATATAGAGAAGAATTAATTAAATAATGTTTATTTTTTATTTTTTAAAATTTATGTATTAGCCTAATTTTACCTATACATAGATCTTTTAGATCCTGTATTGGTAAAGTTATTATGTTTTTTATCATTAAAATTATGTAATAGTCATTTAAGAAAATGTAGGTTTTCTATAGTTGGTATTAGATAATTTTTTAGTTAATTTGTCAATTATTATTATAAAATAGGAGTGAAAACCATAATTGTAAGTCTATATATAGGAAAAACATCCTAGAAGGATTTTTTAAGAAAATGACAAACCTAGGGTTCCCATAAGATATTTTTTGAGTTAATTGAGAAAAAAATAAGTTATTTATTTGTGGTTTGTTGACATACATTTTCATTAAAACGTTTTTTATTTTATAAAATTGTGGAAGACAAGAGAAACCAGGCCAACCACCATTGTGGGGGAGAATGAAAAGATTTTCATAACAACATCCCCAATGCCAAAGGAGGTGGATTTCAAAACAATGTGGTTATTCTTATGTAGTTATCATCAGGTATTAATAATAACCTAAATCACGTGGAATGTTCTCTATCACCCAATAAGGATCAACTAGCCATTAATTCCATTATTAGGCAATGAACTCCATTATTTAGTTGAACTTATGATCCACTTACTATTGAATAGTGGATTAAATCAATTGAGAATATCTTTTTTGTGATTCATTGTTCTGATAAAGAGAAGGTGACTGTAACACCCTAGTAATTCATTTTATATTTTCAAATAGCTTAAGTTATGAAAAATAATAAGTTAAAATAACGTGTTTTAATTAATAATACTTATATATAAAATTTATAACTTTCAAATTAATTTTAACTAAATGTTCCAAAAACAAATATTATTTTAATGTACTATTTTATGTAAAATAATATTTTAATTTGAATATAAGTATATGATTATTTTCATTAAAAATTGTTTTTTATAAATATAGTATTTCATTAAATATTTTAAGAATAATATATATATATATATTGAATATTGTAATTATTTTGATATATAGTAAATTATGTTTCGAATATATTTACTATTAATATGACATCCTAAGATTTTATTTTCTGTTTATTCATAAATAATTTCAATTTATTAGATATATTAAATGCAAACCACACTTAGACTTTATGAAACAATACTTTTTTATAGTTCTAAAATAGATTTTAATCTTAATTTTGACACTTTTGTGTTTTGAATTTCGAAAAACAGACACACACGGTTATGTTTAGAAATATATTTCGAGTCTGATAAAATCAGCATAATTTTTGGTGAATACTAACTTGACCCTTATGAATTGGAATGTTCCCTTATTAATAGTAACCTCACCCATGTAAGAATAAATAAAATTTAGGAACATTATAAATGATATTGAATATTTTAAAAAAATTAATAATTATGTGTTAGTATATTTTGGGAAATAAATATTTATTTACAATTTTATAATTAATAAAATAATTTTAAAGATAATTAAATTTCATAAAATATATTCATAAATAATTATTTTTTTTCTTATTCTTTTGTGATAATTTAATGATTCCTTACGTAATTTTCCAAGGTATTATAAAATTAGTAATAATTTTAAAAATTGTATTTATCGAGTAAATAGTGATTTTAATTATAAAAACAAATTTATCATATTTAGAAAATTATTTTCATTAAATCGAGTCCATTTTTGGATTTTAACCATAAAAAAATATTTATGGTGACTTTTTGGAATTTTTCTGAAATAGTTGAATTTTTTGAATAGTGAAATTCAATAATTTACGATATATGCTAAATAAATGAATTTTTGTGTCATGCTTGAGTTATAAATGATGTAAATTTCCATTGGTTAGAACTCACATTCACTTATTACTATTCTTAGTAACATGAATGAAGACTATTCTTAATCTTGAGATAAAATAATAAAATAATGATTAAAATAATGGAAAAACCCTCCTCGCCTCCACTATAAATACCACCCCTCGACCTTCATCCTCTCACTCCACTCAAGATTTGATCCATTCCAAATGTATACCAAATAATATTTCCAATACCCTTATAGAAAACCAATACCTACTAGTCTCACCCAAATCTCAAAACTAAAGGCCTTAAAGAGGTTCTCAAGGAGAGGAATTCAAGAGGTAAACAAGCTCCTTTTCTTTTATTTCTTTTCATGTTATTTATTTTCTTATATTCTCCAAATATCATCTGTATAATTGATAATTATAACTAAAATATATTATATATAATGTAATGATATCATTTTAATGTAATATCCCTCCTCAAACTTCATGATTTTTCTCTCTCTTTTATTTTTAAAAATGAAATATTTGAACGGGATGTGCCAATTTACAACCTTCGTGGAAGACGAACCTTTGATCTTAAAATTCTCCTCCAAGGATGGTAATAAAACAAGTACTATGGTTTAGAAAGATTATAAAATATTTATTATTTCATATATAATTTAATAGAACAGTTATATATACCAAATAATAATTCATATGACCAAACTAGTTCGTGATGATTGAAATACCATCGTAATAATCTAAACGATTATCACTAATGTTTTATCCAATAAATCAACCTCATACCAGTTAAAAAAATTATTTATATAAACATTTAATATTTTTTATGTTTATTAGTATCCAGAAAATAAATTTTGGATAATTATATCCATTATATATCGACTTTTTTATTTATAAACAAGTGAACTGATCATGAAAATCAAGTAAACAAACACTTTAGAATGACGGAATCCAATCTTATAAATTATCAAACAGGGAATAAATGAAAATAATAAAACAATAATTTATCTAATACAAGTATAATGGTTATGAATTAATAAATTAATTAATTAATTTAATATGATTATATGGGACATTAAGATCATGTTCAGAATTAATTTGTACATAAGGTAAGGGATTTCTCAACTCACTTTCATTTCCGTGAGATATTCCTTACTCAACAGAAATTATTGTATGTGGTGTATGTATACTGATAATTTATGTATCATATCATGAATATGTTTATTTTCATGGTGTTAAATTTATAATTTTATGATTATTAATTTTTTTATATATGATTTGAGTCATTACAAATTGGTATGGAATTTTACCCAAACCGTCATTTTCCCTTCAGGTTACCGTTTCTCCATATTTATTCAAATGTAATTCTTTTTTATTTTTTTAATTTTTCTTATGAATTATGTTTATGTGTTCTATATTAATATATAAATATCATATCATCCTTATTTAATGGTTATATACATGTTTTATAATGGTTCCCTTCTCAGTTCTTCCCAATAAAGATTCCATTTTCAAGGGAACTTCTCAAATTTTTACCAGTTTTCAAGTTCCCTATATACTCTATTTTAAGCCATAATAATTTATCTAAAATCACACATTTCATCATGAAAAAAATATCTTGGTTCATTTCTGGTTTTATGAAAACATATATTCCTTTCCTCTTTAAAATCTCTTTAATAGATTCCTTAAACTATATTAAAATGTTTTATTTCTAAAGTTTCTTAAAAACATTTTATATAGGATTTCAATTTAGTGGGATGACACTTTTGCCTAAAATATAATTTAAATTTTCTTAAATTTTCTTTTCTTAGATATACAAGTTTTAAATCTGATTTTATTGGAAATATAAATTATTTTTCAGAAAAACACTTCTTTCTTAAGTAAAAAAAGGGGTTTTCTCGTCTCAGTTTTACTTCTATGAGATATATGACTTGTCCACCACTTATTACTTGTGTGTGGTGTATGTATTTCACTTTTATATTACATATAAATATTATCATTATTATCCTTCTATTCTAAGGGATTATTATTTTAATGTTTCAAGTTGTATGGGACACTTTGGAATGTTTAAAGAATATTTCCTCATGAAATTTTCAATGAACTCATTTAAAGGTAGCATCATCTATGTGAAAATCCCTTGTTAAATCGTATACTTCATTGAGGATTATAAATTATGATATCATCTACCATATTTTGTTTAAGTTTTAATGATCATCATGATTGGGGATGTAAAAATTTGATACCATTCATGGGTTATAGTTAATGTATTCTCATTTCAAATGCTAGTTCTTTAATATGAATATTTGTGTTGTATGCATATCTCTCTTTTCAAATAAGTAATATATTGGAACTATTAATGGATGTTTAAGACCCTATGTATCCCCTATATTCATCGTTTGGTCTCATGAGACATACTAGTTTTGGTTTTTACATGTTTATGTATAGTAATAGAACAAGGCCTGGATAGTATGGTTATGATATTTGGCATTACGCATTTCTTCATTATAAAACTAGAGATTGATAGTCCATGTGATTATTTGAATAGTATAATATCCATGGTTATGTTTTATGGAATTATTTTATTAGTTTTTATTCATACCATATTATGGTCAATTTTATTTTTAAAGGAATGTGTTTTTAGTTATTCATCATGCCTACTATTTATGTTTATGACTACTTACACTCTATTACATACCCTTACTAAGCATATGATCTCACCCCTTTCTTATGATTCCTTTCTCCAGGTTTTGAAGAATAAAACTTTTCAAAAGTTTTAAATAATTTATTTTATTTCATTTTATTATGTATCATGTTTTATTTTCATTTCAAATTGTATTATGGGTATCATGAATGTAATTAGGTCTTACAATAATACTAAACTGATTGGTCCTTTGGGATTCGATTCTTGTAATAATTTCAATGTATTAAAATAATGCACCAACTCTGGGCTTCTAGGGTAAGGGAATTATAGTTGTTATCATAAGAAGTTTAGTATAAATCTTGGAAACTATTTATAAAAAACATAGACTAATTAACAAAACCCTAAGATAGAATTTGAGGATAGTCATACAATAACATCCTAGAATTTTGGTAAGGCATAGATTTTGTGGATCTTCCTAGTAAATACATCCATGTATGGATACTACAAGTGGGAATGGTTTTGAACCAAATGTACCTGGGGTTAATAACTCTAACAAGGTGTTCCGAGCATGACTTTGGGTAACCTGGTACATGACAATGGGCCTTACTGCGCACATTGTTTGACACTCCTAGGGGATATGCTTAGGATAATTCACAATTTTCTTATATAAAATTATAAAGGATTTATGCTTCCAATGTAACAAATGTATATGGTTATTGGATTTATGGTGAATAAATTTATGTTATATTCTATATCATGTTTATATTTACATAAAGTTATTAATTTTATGAGAAAATATAGTATGTGGCATCATTTATAAATGGAACGTAGCAGAATGGATGAGAACTCCACCAATGGACATGATCAAAAGAGTTAGAAGGATTGTATCTTTTTTTGTATTAATCCAAAATTTTTAAGGGAAATAGTCTCCAAGGTATCCTAAAAATTTTAGTAAATTGTTTCAAGTGTTAATAAGATATATAAATAATTCTATAAGTCCTATGGATTTGAAGGGAAGAAAGATAATAAAACAATGTAAGATAAAAAGATGGATCAAGGGAAGAAGGGAATGAAGGGTTTTACCACATGTGGTAACTGTGGAAAGAATAATTCTATAAAATTATTGAAGGGAATGGTAGATGGATATATTTTTAGTAAAAAGGGACAACAAGTTCATGATTGTGAGGGTAATAAAAAGGTTTCCAAAGTACAATGCTTCAACAATGAAGATATATGGCACTATGCAAATCAATGTCCCAAGCATCAATGAAATATACCCCAAATGATTCTATTGGATAATGATCCTGTTATTATATGACCACATATGAATAAGAATAATTAATATTTCTATTCATGAATTATTTCATTTGAATATTTTATCAGCTATGTATTGGTAATAAGAATTATGGAATATTTGAGGATTGTACTACAATATATTTTGATTAAGGATTTGAGACCATAATGTTGAATGGTTCCTAGAAAATATATTCCGTAGAAAGTTAGTTTTTTTGGAAAACTTGTGATTGAGTGAAAAAATCCTTAATATATTTCTGATGTTGAGATAATGATGAATAAAAGATTAATTTGGATAAGTGTTGATTACATTAGAACTAATTATTTACTTCTCTACAAGTGGTCTATGTTGTCATCCATGGAGTTTACAGAACATTAATATTTAAGGAATAAATTCTATAACATTTATCTTAATTGATTAATATAGAAGAATTCATGTTTCTAATAAGGTTTTATAGTGATTCACATTATTACCATATTTCAAGAGGATTCATGATTAAGTTACTCACATGTTTGGAATCTGAAAATTTAGATATCTTTCATGTTGATTAGGGGATAATGATCAGTTCATCTTATAAATTTAGTGACATTCATTCTAAAGTGTTGGATCATTATATTTTGTAATGTTTAATCATTTATTAATTTTTTATAAAGATTATAATATGAGGTTTTATTGGTTAATTTATTAATTCACCACATGACACAACCTGTGCTAGGAGATGAAGTATAGATTTTTCAAGGTGCAATCAAAGGATAAGATTGTGTTTATGTAATAGAAAAGCATATCTATACTATTATAGTGTGGAATTATTCTTCAAATCTATAAATAAAGGGTAAAAAAATTCTTATTATCACATCTTTTAATTATATCAATTAACATTTTCATAACAATAGTTAATGGTTTCATGGTAATCAACTTTCATTTGAACATGTTCTCTATCACTTTCCATCAGAACATGATAGTAAGTTTATTCTTCCATGTCCATATTTTCACTTTTCACAAATGATATCCTCTTTGAATGCATAGTTCATTGGTAACCTATTTATTTCACTTTACCCATTAGTAATAGATTATTTTATTAACCCTATTTCTCATTTGGGTTTCCCAAAAAGGAATATTCATGAATCTGCCTTTAACTTTCGAAGTGAAATTTCGAATTGTGAGAATGCAATTCTATTGAGGGGAGAATAATGTAACAACACAATAATTTTTTATATATATTGAAATATATTATGTTATTAAAAATAATAATTTAAAATTATTTGTTTTAATTATTAATAATTATATTTCAGATGTATATCTTTAAAATTATTTATAAATTAATGTTACAAAAAAATACTATTTTACAGTAATATTTTCTGTAAAAGAATATTTTAATAAAAATATATGTATTTGATTAATTTTATTACAAAATTAATTTTTATCATTATACTATTTAATTAAATATTGTAATAATATATATATATATATATATATTGACTATTATAATTATTTTGATAATTACTAAATTATATAACAAATATATCCACTGTTAATATGACACCCCAAGATTTTATGGTACATTTTTTAATGAATATTTTCAATTAATTAGATATATTAAATGCTCCAAAAAACATATTCTTTTCAAAACAAAACTTTTTAGAGTTATAACTTAGCCGTAAAACTTAATTTTTCAACTTTTGTGTTTTCAATTTCAAAAAATGGACACACACGGTTGTGTTCTTTGATATATTTAGAGTTAGATAGAATCAACATAATTTTTGGTGAATAATAACTTGAACGTTACGAATATTAATGTAATGTTATGAATATTAAAATCACCCATGTTGGTATAAATAAAATTTAGTCAGCTTATAAATGAGATTGAATATTTTAATAATGATTACAATTAAGTGTTAGTATTGTTTTGAGAAATAAATATTTAATTACAATTTTATAATTAACATATTAATTTAAAATATAATTAATTTCCATAAAATGTATTCATAAATCAATATTTTATATTCATATTATTTTGGGATAATTTAATGAGACCATAGTTAATTTTTTAGAATATTATAAAATAAGTTATAATTTTAAAAACAACATTTTTCGAGTAGATGGTGATTTTAATTAAAAAATAAATTTCTCATATTTAGAAAAAAAAATCATAAAATGAAGTTCTTTTTTTTATTCTACATATTGAAAAACAATTGGGGTGATTTTTGGTGATTTTTCTAAAATAAATGAACTTTTTATGAATACTGAAATTCGATAATTTGCGAAATATGATAAATAAATGAATTTATGAACCATGATTGAGTCATGGATGATGTAAATGGCCATTTTTTCAAAATAAAATGCACTTATTACTATTTTTATTCACAAAAAACATGAATATTCATAGTCTTGTTCCAAAATAATAAAATAATGATTAAAATAATGGGAAAACCCTCCTCTCCTCCACTATAAATCCAACCCTCACCCCATCTTCCTCTCACACCGCTCATGTTTTGGGAATTTCAGAATTTATACCAAATAATCATCCCAAGCCCCTCCCCCATGTTCAATAGCTTATGGTCTCACCAAATGGTCAAAACCAAAGGCCTTGAGGAGGATCTCAAGGAGAGGAATTCCAGAGGTAAACATCCTCCTTTTCATTTTTTTTCTCTACAAGTTCTTTCTTTTATTGTATTATCCACGTCAAATCTGTAAAAATGATAAAGATAAATCCAGTATGATCTATATACAATAATGATATCATTTTAATGGAATATCCTTCCTTAGGATACTATCTCTCTCTTTTATTTTTAAAAATTGAAATCATTGTCTCGGAGGTGCCGATTTACAATCATCGTGGACGGCGGACCTTCGTTCATCAATTTATCCTTAAAGTATTATCATGATACTGGTTTTATGGTTGATCCTTATTAAAAGATATTTATTATGTTTTATATAATGATCTGTAACATGTATATATACCTAATACAAATTCATGAGACAAAACTAGTTCCTGATGATCGAAATACCTTCACAATAATCTAGATGATCTTCACTAATATTTTATCTAATAACTCATCCGCATACCATATAAAAATGAGTTATATAACCATTTAATTTTTTTTATGTTCATTAATCCTATATAAAATCAATTTTGGATAATTATATCCATTCCACATGAAATCCATTATTTATAAACAAGCAAACTAATCGTGAAAATCAAGTAAATGAACACTCTTGAATGATGGAATCCAATCTTATATCTTTTCAAAAAGGGTATAAAAGAAATTAATAAAACTCAAAAGTATCTAATAAATTTAAAAAAGGTTCTAAATTAATTAATTAATTAATTTAATATCATTATCCCAGACATTAAGGTCAATCGTAAAACTCATTCGGATATAAGGTAAGGGTTTTCTCAATTAACTTTCATTTCCTTGAGATATTCCTTACTCTCCACTAATTCTTTTGTGTAGTTTATTTATACTGCCCATTGATGTATCATAACATGAATATAATTATTTTCATGGTATTACATGTATATTTTATGATTTTTAATTTTTAGGACATATGATTCGATTGATTACAAAGTGATAAGGAATTCTACCCGAACCCTCCTTTTTTGATTCAGGTTACTCTTTCTCCATATTTACTCAATTGTAATGTTTCATTATTTTTTATAATTATTATGAAAAAAATTTATATGTTACATATTTATATATCTATATCATATAATTGTTCTTTTATGGGGATATACATGTTCTAAAATGGTTCCCTTCCTAATTCTTCCCAATAAACAAACCTGATTCAAGGGACCTTCTCGAATTCTTACCCATTTTAAAGTTCACTATATAAGTAGTTATAATATATCATTAGTTTTTATAAAATCTCAAATTTTGTCATGAAAATTTATCTTGGTTCATTTCTGATTTTATGGAAACAAACATGCCTTTCCTCTTTAGAATCTCTATAATAATTTCCTTAAACCACATTAAAATTTTTTATTTCTTATCTTCTTTAAAATAATTTTTACTAGAATTCACTTCAGTGGGATGAAATTTATACCTAAAATATAATTTAAATGTCTTTAAGTTTTATTTTCTGAGAGATTCATGTTTATAATATGATATTATGAGAAATACAAATGACTTTCCAATCGAACACTTCTTTCTAAAGTAAAAAAGGTTTCTTCTCGTCTGACTTTTACATCTGAGAGATATATTCCTTGTTCATGAATTATTCCTTAGGTATGATGTATGTACTAACATTTTTCATTTCATATAAATAGTATCCTTATTATCATTATATTATAAGGTATTATTATTTTAATATCTCATGTGGTATGGGACACTTTGGAATGTTTAAAGAATATTTCCCCATGAAATTTTCAATGGTATCATTTAAAAATATTATTTTCTATGTCCACAATCATTGTCGAATCTTTTACTTCATTTTGGTTTATCTATTATTATATTATCTTCCATATGTTTTTTAAGGGTTTATGATAATATTTACTATGGTTGTGCTGATTTTAGACCATTCATGGGTTATAGTTAAAGTATTCACATTTCGTATGTAGTATTGAAAATACAAATATTTATGCTGTATATGTATCTCCCTTTTCATATGAGGAATATTTTTGAATTAGTAAGTGAAGAGTGGAACCCTATATATCACCTAGATTCATTGGTAGGTCTCATGACATAAACTAGTTTGGGTTTTTACCCGTTTATGTACGGTCTTGGAACCAGGCCTTGAATGTATAGTTATGATGTATGGAAATATGGATTACCACATTATGAAAGCAGAGACTGATAGTACATGTGATTATTTGAAAAATAGAATATCCATGGTTATGTTTTATGGAATTATTTAATAGGTTTTTATTCCTTCCATATTGTGTACGAGTTTATTTTTAAAGGAATTTTTTTAGGTATTCATCATGCCTATTTTTTATGTTTAGGATTACATTTTCTGTAATATTTACCATTTCTAAGAATCTGAGTTCTCCATATTCTTTTGATTCCTTTCCTAGGGTTATAAAGAAAAACATTAAATAATATTTAAAGGATTAATCTTATTTAATTTTATTATTTACCATGATTTATTTTCTTTTCCCAATGTATTATGGGTATCATGAATGTAATCTGGTCATCCAATACTGCTAAATTGATTGGTCCTCAGGGATTTTATTCCTTGAAATAATCATACTGTGTTAAAATAATGCACTAACTTTGATATTCAAGAGTTGGGGAATTAAAATGACTCTTTCCATCTATCATTTAGATGGGGAAGCCAACTAATGGGGGTGTTTATAAAGAACACTAAACCAAATGATGAAATAGAAGAGATGGAGTTGGAATAATTTAGGAAAGTATTTATTACTAATTAATTACCTTAATATCTTTAAACAAATATGGTTTGAGAGTTCTTAGAGATGATACAAAATGAAGGTGAATTTTTCATGACTTACGAAAAAAACATCAGAAGGATTATAAGATACACCTCGAGTTTTGTTATAAAAAATGATATTAAAATAGGTATATTCCTCAACAGTTTAAATCCACACCTTCAAAAGGATCACGAAATATAATAATTAGGGAGATTTAAAGAAGTGCATCAATGTGATCTCAAGGTAGAGATGGGTTTCAAATAATGGAATCATTGTTATGGAGATAATAATAGAATAATGGGGTTGCAAGATAGCGTCTCCAATGAAAACTGTGGAAAGATTATCCAACTACCAACATGTCAAAAATTTGGGAAGAAGAATCATGTTAATTGTCACAAACATGTTGGTAAATGCTTCTAGTGCAGGAGAAAAGGCCACCAAACTCATGAATATTGAAGAGATATGAAGAAACTGACTATCATGATAGAGGAAAGGTGGGAAAATCCTAATGCACCACCCATGGTTCAATTCATTAGTTAATGGGAGAAAGTGTACTATGAAATTAGTTGAAATAAACCTTTAGTCTTTGAGGGTAATTAATGTCATCATCCACTAAATTCAAAGGATCAAGGGAAACAATTTTGCATTACTATTGTTAAAGTGGATCAAGAACGATTATTTAAACAAGGTACACTTCCTATTCACTCAATAATGGAAAATTTATTATTTGATTCTAGTTCTATGAATTCCTTAATATTCCATACGTTTTATAAGAATATTTAATTGAAGCCATGATACATTGAAGTAGAGATGTCCCTAAAAACACCTACTGGTGCAATCATTACAACCCAAGTGTTGGAATATTATTCTATTGGAGTATTTGGGAATATTATTCTAGTTAATCTCATAATGCTTCCCTAGGTGGAATTATACACTATACTGGTAATGGATTGGATCAAATTATATAGATCATGCATCAACCTTAAAGTAAATAAAATCAATTTTCATATTATAAACCATCTAATAATCCTCTAAAAATTCAAGGATGATCGTTAATCACATTTTGAAAATTCCTCAACAGTGAGGGTTTTGATACCATTGGATATAGAATACCTAGACCAAATGGTTTTGTCAAAAGGAAGGCATCAAACTTGAGGAAATTGACATTTTAAGGTAATATACTAATGCATTTCTTAAATAGTTTCACGTACTTACACCAAATTTTTTGGAAGAGTTTTCAATAGAGCTTATACCCAGATCTAATCATTTATCAAAATTCCCCTACATGATGGCCCCAATTGAACTAGAAGTGTTAAAGAATCAGTTGGTAGAGAATTTGGAAAAAGGGTTTATATGCCCTAGTGCATCACCTTGGGGTGATCCAGTGCACATTTTCAAGAAGAAGTATGGATCACTATGGTTGTGTATTCACTATTGGGATCATAATAAGCTCACCAAAAAGAAAAAGAATCCTCTAACAAGGATTTATTACTTTTTTGATCTAATTTGAGGAGCTCAATACTTCTCCAAGGTGGATATTCATTCTATAAATCCTCAAATGATGGTAAAGAAGAAAGATATTCATAAGACTGCTTTACGTATAAGGTATGGGGACAATGAGTACAAAGTTATGTCATTTGGACATAAAACTTTCCCATAAATCTTCATGGATTTTATGAATATAGTCTTTAGAGTCTACCTTAACAAATTTGTGGTAGTTTTAATCAATTATATTCACATTTACTCCAAGAGGAAGGAAGAACATGTAAAACATATAAGGATTTTTTTGGAAATAATAAGGAAGAATAAAATGTATGATAAGTTCATAATATGTAACTTTTTTATGTAGAAATAGTCATTCATGGCGAACTTGATCATAAGTGATGGAATTTCCGTAGACCCTTCAAAAAAAGGAAATTGACAAATTTACTAGACCTACTAGTGTCATAAAAATACATTATTTTCATGTCTTAGAAGTGTAATATTGATGATTTGTGAAACATTTCTCATCATTTTATAGCTCATTGAGTATGATATCATTAAAAGGGATAAATTATTTCTAGATGGACTAATGTGATGAAATATTCATGGATATTAATAAGAGGCTAATCAATGCACATGTACTCACACTAACAGTAAGTGGAGAAGGTTTTATGATATATTGTGATGATTTGAAGAATTTTTTGGGTTGTGTACACATGTGTAATGATAAATTGATAACCCAATCCTCATGACAATTGAAGATCTGTGATCATAACAACCTCATGCATGATCTGAAACTATAAGTTGTGATTTTTTTCCTTGAAAATATTATGGCACTACATCTATGGAGTGAATTGTGACATATATATAGACCACAAGAGCCTAAAGTATATAATTACACACAATCAGCTCAACACGCTTCAAAGAATATGGTCAGATCTAATCACGGGCTAAAATTTATCTGTTCGCTAACATCCAGGATAAGTGAATAATTTAGCTGATTATCTTAGCAGGAAACAACATGTCACTCTATCCATGATGCGGATTGAGAAATACCCAATATTTATGGAAATTAATTTTATGGATCTGGAAATCATAACGATAGGGAATATATCCTACCTTTCCCAAATAATTTCCCAACTATCCATATAAGAGAAGATAAATGAGGTACAATGTGGTGAAATGTAGCTACAAAGTAGGTCAATGTATTAAAGGAGTGGAAGATACATGTGTTCCACATCATTGATGATGATGTGATTTAGTTTGGAACAAATGATGGTGTTCCTGCAGCGCTTGAGATAAATATTGAGCTATTAGATAATAGGCATAGTTTATCTTTATCTATCCATACTAGAACTAAAAAAGATGCATCACAATATTTGAGAAAACTTCCTGTTGTAAAACATGAAGAATGATATTGTTGAGTACATATCAAGGTATTTGGCATGTTAGTAAGTAAAATCAGAGGGACAAAGGTCCAAAGGGATGATGAAAACATTACCTATACCCATGTGGAAAAGGGAGAATTTCACTATGGAATTTCTCACCAGTCTCCCAAAAACATCCATAGGAAACAATTCTATATGGGTTTTTGGTGGATCAACTCACCAAAGCTACCCACTTTATCACTATTTAGGATGATTTATCACTTGAATAACTTTACAATATATATGTCAAGATATTAGTGAGGCTATATGGGGTTCCACTTTATATCATCTCCAATCATGATCTAATGTTCACCTCCAAATTCTGTAGAATTATTAAACATTCTTTGAGTACTAAATTGAAATAAATCACAGCATGTCATAGACAAAATGATGATCAATATAAAAGAACAATTAAGATACTATAGTATACTCTAAGAGCCTGCTCAATGTAATTTAAAGGAGGATGGGAATAGAATCCACTGTTATTTGAGTTCTCATTCAAAAACATCTTCCACTCAAATATACAAATGCATCCATATGAAGCTCTATAAGGGAAGCAATGTCAAACTCCATCTTGTTGGGATGATGTTGGGTAACAAAAGATAATTGAACCTGACCTTGTTTAAGAGATAAAAGCTAAGATTCCAGCGGTCCAACAATATATTAAATAAGCTAGAGTCAGAAAAATAGTTATGCTCGCAACCATAGAAGGAACTGGGATTTCAATGATAGATACGAATTCTTCCTTCAAATATCACCATGGAAGATAGTCATATTGTTTGGAAATAAAGGTATCCTTATCCCAAGGTGCATTGGACCCTTTTTGATATTTTATCACATAGGATCAATAGTTTATTATCTTACACTTCCACTAAATATAGATCAATTTCATGACATGTTTCACATGTCACTCATAAGGAAGTACACACCCATTCCCTCACATGTACTAAATTCAGAAGTGATACAAGAGGAGAATGAACTCTCATAAAAGAGTAACTGGTGAAGATCTTGGACCATATATACAATGTTCTATGCAATAAGTAAACTCACATTTTCAATGTGTTACAGAGGAACCATAAGTCTGAAGAGGTACCTTGGGAACCAAAGGAAACAACAAAATAGAAGTACCATTTCCTATTCTCAACTGAGAATATGAGTTGAAATTTTTTGTAAAAAATGTTTTAAGGGGGAAGAATGGAACGACCCAGTGATTATTAGTAAAACTTGTTTCCAGAATAAATTTGTGCTGTATTATAGTATATAATATTATCCACAGAAAAATATTGATAAATTAATAAAGACATTATTTTAGTACTAAATACGTTTACATTAAGCATCAATTAATTTAATAAAAATTCCAAACATTACAAATAGAAAAAAAATATAAAATAGAAAATCGAAAATGGGAATATATGGATCACCCCAATCCACAAGAATCATCACCCCCACAATACACACTATTGAGAAGAAGAAAAATATTATTAAACCAAGAAACATTATAGAAAATTTCAATCTAGAACCTTGATGGGAATTGAGATTAATATTTATTGAAAGAATTAAGTGTTATTTATATGAGGTAAAGTTACCATTAGAATAGTAATGTGACTATTAGGAATTATAACCTGACCAATGAGAATAGTTACCTGACCAATAGAATAGTAATTTTTCCCCCAAAATCATAAATTTTAATATAAATAATATTTATTATTATTAAATTACATAAATATAAATTTTTATATTCTAAAAAAATAAATATCATGATTAAGAAACTCAAAGAAAATATATGTGCATTTTTATAACCGATATTTTAAAGTATTTTTTAAAAATAATTATTTATATTGAAAATTAAAATGACCTATTTTAGAATTTTATTCTGAAAAAATTACTAAAAGTTTTAAAATCATCATTTAGAAATTATTCAAGGGTTATTTTTTATTTTTATGAAATACTTCAATTTTCAAGTGAATAGTAAAAATAAAATTTTTCACATAACGGTTATATCATAAATGACATCATTAATTATGTAATAACAAAATAATAATTTCTAGAAATTGATTTCATGACATGATATATTTTATTTCATAAATTATTCATTAAAATAGCATAAACAAAATTTTCAAACCTAAAAAGAACTTTCCAAAACCTAAAGTCAAATGTGATTCCTTAAAATAACAATTTTTCTTTCTTTTCAATTTATATTTTAATAAACTTATTAATTTGAATTATAAAGGGTATTTAAAGTTTTAAATCCAACATATTATAATAATATATGATTTACAGTGACAAAATTTCACTATTACAATTTTCACCTTTGATATATTATTTTTTTCAATATTTTATTCCCAAAATACTCCTCTCCTTAAGTATAAATAACCCCTATCCCTTCCCTTGTAAGTCAACTCCACCAACCCATTCAAAAGTTAAGTATCTGAAAAAATAATCCTTATTAATCTTATAATAATCCATAGGAATGTTTTGGATTAATATAACTCCCATCGCTAAGGAGTTATACTGTGGTATAAAAGAAGCTACACTAAGGATTAAGTAAGTCATAATCCCCTCCTCTCTCTGTTTAATTTATTCATCCTATTATGTATTTTTCTCAACATCCCTTTCAAAAAAACATAAAGTAATTAATTATTTAGTATGTTAACATTATATAGATGATGTTAACCCACTCTATGTATCATACTACAATATATATTCTAAACTTCTCATTCGCACTCTCCTAAATATGTCTCGTCACAGGAAGGTTGACCACCATCAGAGACATTGTCATGTCAACACACATAACCATCATTATGTATGGATATTACAATATATATATATAATATATAAATATGTAATTATATTCATTATAATATTCTGTAATTAATTATTCTAATGTATAAAATTCATTGAATAAAATAGAGAAATCAGTGAGGAAAATGATATTTTTAAGATTAACATGATATCAAAACACCTCAATTTTATAAAGTAAAATTTAGAAATATAATCCAATTTTTATAATTAAAAAATAGTTTTGCAAATTAAAATAATACACTTTGGCATAAATTTTTTAATAAATCAATTTTTTTATTCGTGATGTGTAAAAACAATGAAATAGGGCACGAATTAAGGTGAGGGTATTCTCTAACCAAATTCATTTATTTGTGTTATTTTCTCTTCCATGGTATGAATTTTCATGTTACTTTATTCAAATTTGTTTCTTTATCCTTTAGGGATATACATGTTCCTATCATCACAAATCATTTTCTAATAAACTCTTCTTTTTCAAAGTGAATTCAAAACATCATATTTCACTCCTCTTGAAATGTTTCTTGTCCACTCAATAATTTTGATGTTTTATGTCTAAGTATGATTGAACTTATTCATTTTTGAACCAAAAATTTGTATTCATCAATATATGATTTATTAATTCCTTATTAAACCAATTTTCTTCATTATGTTTACTTCATGACCTTGACTGATATGAGTTCTTTGTGAAATTCATGATTTTGAAAATGTTATGATGTGACAAGTGGGCCTGGAATTATAAATCCCTCCAATGCATTGTGTAATGTAATATATCTTATGAGATAATGTGAAATATTCAAAAACATGATTCAATATTTTGTTCACTGTGATGATGTTTTGAATATGCACATATGTTATGTTTGAACAAGATGTTATCTTTGTTCAAAACTATGTGTGGTATTTAAACACTATGACATGGTGTTTCATTTATATGAATTTACAAATTACATTTATTTATCACATGTTTCCCTCTTTTTTTATGATTATCCTATGCTCATAATTTGATCATGATTATTATGGTCACCCGTGTTTCATTGATTAATTCCCCTTATTCATCCTCTTAATAGTATTTTTGGTCACCCCTTTCATTAATATATATCCTCAGTGGATTACTCGTACTAAGGAGAATGTCAAGGACACTATGAAGATAGTGAAGAATTAATTAAATAATTTTTATGTTTTATTATGTAAACTCTTTGTGTGAGCCAAATTTTCCCTGAAACTAATCCTTTGAATCCTAGATTTGTAGTGTTATAATGTTTTTTATCTTTAAAATAATGTAATAGTATGGTAAAATAGAGTAAGGTCACTATATATAAAGACTTATTATAAGTATAATATTTATTTTGATATTCTTAAAATAAAATTTAAATTATATGATTTGATTGAATATATCATAGATGCTGATATGAGTTTGTTATATGATATGAAATATATGAAAACAAGAAACATTTTATGCCTTAATATGGGTATATTGTAAGGCATGATATGTTGATATTCTAAAACATCCCATACATATCATATCATGTGATAAAATTATATCATAATATTAGCAAATAATATTATATGATTAAAATAGATTTCTACAATAGATTAAGATAGATTATTTCCAAATTTTCTCATTCGTTTTCCGTTCCACACTAGCTATTATTGATTTTTATATGTTTCTTATGATACAATATTCTTTATAATCACATTATTGGATTTATATGGTAAATGAATGAATGATTTAATGGGTTACAAACACACTATAACCATATGAAATTTACTCAGACATTATAAATTTATATCTTAATTTTATAAAGTATCTAGATTATTCCCAGAGGATTATTAAAATAGTTAAAAGGAAAATAAAGTTAAATATATGGTTCTTATTGATTCTCCTGGCCATTTTTCTCATTTCCCTTCTTACTTTCCCTCAATATATATTAGCACTCCATGGTGTGAAGGAGAATCCCTCCCAAATACTGGGTGTTTCGGGTCATCCTATAGATAAAATGTGGAAGACAAATCTCATTACTTTCTTATCAATGATCTTCATTAGACCATATGATTGAATATGGGTGTGATGAATATCATCAGTTTACGGTAGAAAAGTTCTTCATTTTCATATTTACATTGTTTTTTCCTCATAACATGAATGATCTTAGTTTATTGGTTTTATATTTTCTCTACATATTGAATAGATGTTATTTTATCAGTATAAATCCATTAGTTTGTTACACTGGTTGGATAAATAATGCATATTGTAAAATATGGTTTCACAGCAATGGAAGAAGATCGTTATCTTTTAATTGATGAACCTGACATATTGGAATCTCATGAAAGATAAGTGTGCTATATAAGGATATGATAGATCCTTATTTTTTCAATATAATAATAATAACATGATAATTTTTTATGATGATATAGATAATATTTCCTTACATAATGTTCCTTTAGATGATCATCATTGTATTTTAATTTAAGATCAAAAAATATTAATTATTAGGATAGATTATAAAAATAAAGTATTATTGTAAAACTAAAATCATTGTTGTTAATTTATATTTACATTTATAATTTATTTGATATCGATTTACTAAATTTTGGATTATATTTTATATTTATTTCATATATGATAACTTTTATAAATGGTACACTTTTTATTAAGTTAATTTAGAGACCCCCAAGAGTTTTAAGCATGCTAATAAAAGAAATTTAGTTTGAAATTTTTATGTTGTATGTAAAATTGTTATATAATAATCACAAATTATATTTAAAATTAAATTTATACATTGAATTTATTTTTATTAATATTTATAGGGGAATAATGTGATATGGATTTAAATCAAGAAACAACATCTTCCCCTATCAAAATCTAGTAGGAAAATATATTTGTTACATTCATAATAAATTTATAGGGTTCTTATTTAATTAAGAAGAATTAAATATATCATTGAATTTCTTTGTTTAGTTTGAAATGAAAGGGATATGTTAAGTTATTCCTTATAACAAAATTTTATTTTTAATGATACTTTTACTGGTTTTATATGATTTTTATATTGTGAGATGGAAATTTTTTTTATTTCCAAATTTATAGGATGACTCTCCAAAATGCATGGCTGTAATGAATTCCCTCTTTTAATGGAAAATTAGATTATATAGTTATTTAAACATTTACATATGAATTATTTTTTCTAATAATTCAAATTAATGATAATATAAATCATTAAAGTGAGATAATAGATTTAAATAATGCTTTTTAGATTTTGTGGGTGTGATAGATTTAACATCTTCTTTGTTTTGAAATTGTAATGATAAATTTAATGTCCATTTTTTATTATGAATGGTTATTTTTAATTATATTTTAATGAATTACACTATTTTTATTTAAAATTATTTTTTAATTTTTATGATAAATTTGATTTTGTTGTTCTGTCATTTAGCCTTTTATGTTAGAAATAAAAATCTACATGGAAATCATATACCAAAATATTTTTATAAAGAACATGTAACACTATTTTTTAATGAATACTAACATGACACTAAACTATCATGATTACATAAATTGAAAATTTGGAATGATTTATAATGATTGAATTGTTAGATTCATGGTTAAAAACTAAAATAGAATAGTAATTATATTTTTAAATATTTTATTTTCAAATACGCAATTTTTTAATCTTTTAAATTGTTTTTTTCTATCCATTTTATCATGAGTCTGATATAAAGGTGGTTTATTAATTTTTTCATAGTAGTCATCCATGTTTGCTTATTATTAAAATATATTTTTTATTAAATAAATATATATTTCAATCATGTAATCTGAAATATGCAATAATTGAAGTATTTGTGTAAATTACATGTTATTATACTTTTTTGACATTATTATAACTTATTTGATGGTTATTGAATTACTGATTTAATTTCATGGTTATAACTATATTTTCCAAGTAAAAATTATTGAAAAATATTATTCTAAGTGTAAGTGACATTTTTGTGAGTGTGTGTGTGTACGAGAAAGTATAATTTTAAAATATATTTTTTCATTTTTTAATTATTATTATACCATATATTTTTAGGTGTGTGTGTGTGTATACAATGAAATAAATCATGAAGGACCAATAGTTTAGAAGTCTTGGAAATCTAGATTGCATACATGATTCCGATAATACATTGAGAAATAATAAATACAAGAATGATACATAAAATAAAAATAAACAGTGTCCATGATAATTTATTCAAAGATTTATTCTTCATAAACCGGGGAAACATAATAAGGGTGATCTTAAATTCCCAGTAAGGTCATGTAAAGATGAAGAAATATTGAATCATTAAAAATAAATCAATATGGAATGGTGATTATCTTAAAACACATGCCATCTAGTTATTAAACTAAGAAGGAACTATATCCAGAGAAATGTTGATGCAAAATATCGTAGAAAAATTATAACTAAATCTAACTGAAAGAAAATTTAATTATTAGACATCATGTATGAGGAATATGAAAATTCATTCCATCAATACCTTTCACAGGATTGTTAAAACTACATATAGTGTAACACCCCAAGAGAATTTAAATAGTAATTAATTATTTATTAATTTGTCTATAATCAAAACTAAGGAATAATAAAAAGGTTTTATAAATATTTTCATGAGCATATGTTTTGAATTAAAGTATAACATATTACATTATATTTTTTTATATAACTTAATAAATTAATATATGTATGTATATAATTTATAATTCATATAAATTTATTTAAAAGAATATATGTATATAATAATTATTTTTAATTAAAATTAGTTATTTTTGTATAAAAAACAATAGTTTTAAAAAACTTATTATTTCATAACATTTAATGAATAATATATGTTATAATTATAAAGTATGTTATAAGTAGTATGCGATTATTTTAAATGATTATGGGAAAATAATTTTATACTAATATATATATAAAAATGTGAAATTATAAATTAATGAAATTATAATTGTGAAAATTTATTAATATTATGATTATAATATTAACATATGAAAATTATTTTGATTATAAAATTTTTATAATATTTTCATATATAAAACTATACTTGATTTTAGAAAAAATTCAAATTTCAATTATGTAAAATTAAAATAAAACGGTAAAATAAATAAATAAATTAAAAATGACATTGAGATGGGTTATTGGGTTTCAGTTTTGAGGGTTTCATGAGAAATAAGGGTCAAGGCCAGCAGAGGGGCGTGATTCGTGATCTGAGAGGGTATATGCGATTCGGGAGGGTGAGCATGATCAGTAGGCGAGGCTAATATTGGTCGATGGCTCATTCTCGGATGTGAGGTCAAAGTGGCACAAAGATTCTGGATTGGGATTGGAGTCTGATATCCCTTTCAAGAAGGATGTTTCACATTGAAGATTCAGAACATGATCTATGGAAAATAACCGATGGTTTGAAGATCTCCACTCTTTTGAAAGTAGTTTTTGTTTATGTATATCCAGATCTCATTTTAGGATTTTTTTTTTTGGGGTGTATTAAATACACAATCGTTGTTTTCTTTCATTTTTTTCTTCTCCGACATAGACATCCCCTTATCTCAGATTCTTCGGATCTGAAATATAATTATTTTTTTATTTAAGTGTTCACTTCAATCTGTCTCCATCGAATGATGATTAAATCCTATTTAATTTTTGTTTTCACCAGTTTTGAGATGTTTAGTTTATGGTTGTGAATTATTTTCTTCAGTTTGTAATTTATATCCTCATTTTATTTTTGAAATTTTTCTCAACCATCATTGTATAATGGTTTAATGTTTTTTATAGACTTGTCAACATTTCTGTATGATTTTTTTTCTTTCTTCAAGCTTTGCAATGAAACTTCATCAACCATTTATTTATATATCTATAGTGGTAATCATCTGTTTTTTTTTCTATTTCATTTGTGTTGAAATGTCATGTAATTTCTAATAAATTAGAATTTAATTTGACATTTGAGCACTGCTATATATAATCTAGTTCTTCTTCAACATTAGGTGATACCATGAGTGCTATGCGAGTGAGGCTTCCAAGGCAAGAAGCAGCCCCTTTATTCCTTCCCCCTTAGTATAATTTCCAATTCTGTGTGTATAAGAGTTATCGAGGCACCAACATGAAGAAGAAAGATAGAGGCTTTTGGGTGAGTCCTGGTTTAGTGGGGATAGAGTGACGTATCCTTTGCATTTTCCACTTCTATGAGTATGGAGTGGGAATTGTGCTACATCAATCAGAAGAAGGATAATGTTTGACTACGCATAAAACTAGTAAGGGACTATTTTCAATTATCTATATTTTAAAAAACCTTTATTTCATAATTATGTATATGCAGTTTTATACACTCAAGTTTTTTTCAATCCCTCCCCTTTTAAAACTTTCAAAAGAGTGTTTTGTGTTTTGTTTTGTTAAGAAAACCCTTTTTTTATATATCTTGGCATATACAGATTTATATGTAGATATTTATATGTGTATTTAAATACCAAGATAAATATTAATTTCTAATTGTCAGTTTTGTACATTTTTCTACAGAATTTATTAAGAGTGAAAACATTATTTTAATGTACAATTTTAGTGTTTGAATTATGTTGTTTTTCATGGCAGTACATGTCTATATATATATATGGATGATATTGTGATGTTTATAATTTTTTCAATTATCTCCATGTTTCAAAAAAAATATTGCATACCATCATGTTTTATCAATATCATTGGCGTCTTATTTTCATAGATACATAGCCATGCTATTATGCTCATCATCGACACTCATTGTATTATAATTAACTCATGAATTTCATATATGTATTGACCATTATTTTTATTAATGGTATATTGTGCATATCGGTTTCACTAATCATGTATGGATAATAAATATGCATATTGTATGAACTATATATATATATATTCAATAAAGAGTGAATGTATATGAAATTCTATTGAAAATTTCATGTGTGACATAAATATTGCATGTGATTATTAATATGTTATATATTCCTTATATTATTTCATTCTTAAAATTAATTAAACAAGTATGTCGTTGCAAATTATTATTCAATGTTTCATTTTAATGGTTAAAATTATAACAATATGAAAATTGTGTCTTCCATAAAATGTTTAGGTACATGGACGTTTATATGGGTGACAAAAGTTTGGTCAGAACAAAACATGAATGTGTAATGCGATGGAAGTTCATATGTATATATATATATGTACATATATATATATACATACATACAATATCATATATATATATATATAAGTGTAATGTGTATTTTAATGTCGTAACATGTTTCCAAAATTTAAAACTCCCATGAAAATTATACGTAAGTAAGGCAAGCTAAAAAATGTTTTATAAAGAAAATGGTGCTTGGACTTTGTAAATATAATAGGGAGTTGGATAATGAATCCATCCCTCAAGTTGGTAGGCCCATGATAGCCTTCAATGTTTCAAGTGGCCTTAGTTGTTTTGTTTTAAGAGCTTGATTAATATTTTCAATCGAATCACTGGATTAATTTAAAATTGCTTCCAAAGTATAATTATTTTCAAAAGAATTATTTTACAAATGTATTTCTAATTGTATATTTTAAATGTATTATCAAGTAATATTTTAAAAAGATATTCATCAAAGGCTTTCAAAACCCTTACTGGGTAATTGAACGCTCACCCTTTTACTTTAAAATGATTTTTCACAGGTATCTTAGGAGATTATCGTAGATGTTATCACTTATAGAGTTTGTTCGCGCGGAAGAATAGTGGAAAATTTATTAATTTTTTTCAACTCTGATAATATATGGTTTTGTCTAATATTCCAGAACCTAAACCGGTAAAAGATCCTCATTTGTATAAAGTGTTGTGTAATTGTTAAGTTTCTTTTAAAAAAAATTAAATTACACACCATTTTGAAGCACTGAGTCCGGAAGAGTGGGCTCGGGGCATTATAATTGGTATTAGAGGGATGGTCTAGACAACATTAGAGATTAGATTTCATCGTCTAAGCGATAAATTTTAGAGTCAGCGGTCATAGAGTTTCTTTAATTCTGAAGATGGGAATTCAGAATTTTCGTATGACCGACAAAAGAATTGCGAGGGCGCAATTCATTTAAGGGGGGAGAATGAAACACCCCAAGATAATTTAAATAGTAATTAATTATTTAATAATTTTTCTATAATCAAAACTAAGGAATAATAAAATGGTTTTACAAATATTTTCAATGAGCGTATGTTTTGAATGAAATTATAACATATTATATTATATTTTTTTATATAACTTAATAAATTAATATATGTATGTTTATAATTTATAATTCATATAAATTCATTTAAAAGAATATATGTGTATGAGAATTATTTTTAATTAAAATTGGTTATTTTTGTAGAGAAAATCAATAGTTTTAAAAAACTTTTTATTTCATAACATTTAATGAATAATACATGTCATAATTATAAATTATTGTATAAGTAGTATAAAAATATTTTAAATGATTATGGAAAAATAATTTTATACTAATATATATATAACAATGTGAAATTATAAATTAATGAAATTATAATTTTGAAAATTTATTAATATTATGATTATAATATTATCATATGAAAATCATTTTTATTATAAAATTTTTATATTATTTTCAGATATAAAACTATACATGATTGTAGAAAAAAAAAATTTATTTATGTAAACTTAAAATAAAATGGTAAAATAAATATATGAATTAAAAAATGAAATTGAGATGGGTTATAGGGTTTCAGTTTTGATGGTTTCATTAGAAATAGAGGTCAAGGTCACAAGAGGGGCGTGATTCGCGAGCTGAGAGGGTTTATGCGATTCGAGAGGTTGAGAACGATCAGTAGGTGAGGCTGATGTCGGTCGATGGATCATTCTCATATGCGAGTTCGAAGTGGCACAATGAGTCCGGATCAGGATTGGAGTCCGTGTTTCATTTCAAGAAGGATGTTTTACATTCAAGAATCAGAACACGATCTATGGAATATAACCTATGGTTTGAAGATCTCCACTCTTTTGCAAGTAGTTTTTGTTTATGTATATCCAGATCTCGTTTTAGGATTTTTTTTTTTCGGTTTATTAATTACACAATAGTCATTTTCTTTCATTTTTTTTCTTCTCTGACATAGACGTCCCCTTATCTCAGATTTTTCAGATCTGAAATAGTACTATTTTTTATTTAGTTAACTGTTCGCTTCAATTTGTCTCCATCGAATGGTGATTAAATCCTATTTAATTTTTGTCTTTACCAGTTTTGAGATGTTTAGTTTATGGTTTTGAGTTATTGTCTTCTATTTTTAATTTATATCCTCATTTTATTTTTGGAATTTGTCTCAACCATCATTGTATAATGGTTTATTGTTTCTAATATAATTGTCAACATTTCTATCTGATTTTGTTTCTTTCTTCAAGCTTTGCGATAAAGCTTCATCAACCATTTATTTATATATCTATATTCATAATAATTTGTTTTTTGTTTGTTTCATTTTTGTTCAAATTTCATTTAATTTCAAATAAATTAGAATTTAATTTGACATTTGAGCACTGCTATATATAAACCAGTTCTTCTTGAACATTTGAGGATACCATGAGTGCGATGCGAGTGAGGCTTCCAAGGCAAGCAGTAGCCTCTGTCTTCCTTCCCCGTTAGTATAATTTCCAATTCTGTGTGTATAAGAGTTATCGAGGCACCAACATGAAGAAGAAAAGATGGAGGCTTTTGGGTGGGTCCTGGTTTAGTGGGGATAGAGTGACGTATCCTTTGTATTTTCCACTTCTATGAGTATGGAGTGGGAATTGTGCTACATCAATCAGAAGAAGGAAAAATTAGACTATGCATAAAAATATTAAGGAACTATTTTCAGTTATCTATATTTTACAAAACCTTTATTTCATAATTCGGTATATACAGTTTTATATACTCAAGTTGTTTTCAATCCCTCCCCTTTTAAAACTTTCAAAAGAGTGTTTTATGTTATGTTTTGTTAAGAAAAACCTATATTTTTATATATAATGGCATATACAGATTTATATATAGATATTTATATGTGAATTTCAATACCAAGATAAATATTAATTTTTAATTGTTAGTTTTGGACACTTTTCTACAAAATTTATTAAGAGTGAAAACATTATTTTAAAGTATCATTTTAGTGTTTGAAAAATGTTGTTTTTCATGGCAGTACATGTCCATATATATATATATGGATGATATTGTGATGTTTTTTATGTTTTTAATTATCTCTATGTTTCAAAAAAACATATTGCATACCATCATGTTTTATCAATATCATGGGTGTCACATTTGCATAGATACATAGCCATGCTATTGTTCTCATCATCGACACTCATTGTATTATAATTAACTCATGAATTTCATATAAGTAATGACCATTATTTTTATTAATGGTATATTGTGCATATCGGTTTCACTAATCACATATGGATATTAAATATTCATATTGTATGAACTATATATATATATTCAAGAAATAGTGAATGCATATGAAATGCTATTGAAAATTTCATGTGTGGCATAAAGATTGCATGTGATTATTAATACTTTATATATTCATTACATTATTTCATGCTTAAAATAAATTAAACAAGTATGTCGTGTGAAATTTTTATTCAAGATTTCATTTTAATGGTTAAAATTATAACAATATGAAAATTGTTTCTTCCATAAAATGTTTAGTTACATGGATGTTTATATGGGTGAAAAAAGTTTGGTCAGAACCAAACATGAACGTGTAATGCGATGGAAGTTCATATGTATATATATATATGTACATATATATATATACATACATACATAATCATATATATATATAATTGTAATGTGTATTTTAAAGTTGTAACATGTTTTCAAATTTTAATGCTCTGGTGAAAATTATACGTAAGTAAGGCAAGATAAAAAAATGTTTTGTAAAGAAAATGGTTCTTGAAATTTTTAAATATGATAGGTAGTTGGATAATGAATTCATACCTCATTTGGGTAGGCCCCTGATAGCCTTCAAATTTTCAAGTGGCCTTAGTTGTTTTTCTTTAAGATCTTGCTTAATATTTTTAATCGAATCACTGGATTAATTTAAAATTGTTTTCAAAGTATAATTATTTTCAAAAGAATTATTTTACAAATGTATTTCTAATTGAATATTTCAAATTTATTATCAAGTAATATTTTAAAAATATATTTATCAAAGGCTTTCAAACCCCTTACTGGTCAATTGAACGCTCACCCTTTTACTTTAAAATGATTTTTCACAGGTATCTTAGGATATTATCGTAGATGTCGTCGCTTATAGAGTTTGTGAATGCGGAAGCATAGTGGAAAATTTTATTATTTTTGTTTAACTCTGATAATATATGGTGTTGTCTAATTTACCAGAACCTAGAAAGGTAAAAGATCCCCATTTGTATAAAGTGTTGTGTAATTGTTAAGTTTTTTTTAAAAAGAATTAAATTACACGCCATTTTGAAGCACTGAGTCCGGAAGAGCGGGCTCAGGGCATTATAGATAGAGACCCTTTTAATTTTTCTAACTTATTCATCTCATGAGAACATATTGATGCATCGATGGGCTATTTAAAGTCTAGGCCCCACCCATCATTATCATTCCCAAGAATTAATCATTTAAATTAATCAAAACAAATAATATAACTTATCAATTTTCTATATTGAATAAATAATATGGTTTTATCAATAACTCCTAGTTAATCAAATAACTTTAAAAGTGTACACCATATGTAAAAATGATATAATTTTTAGGAAATAATAATGTCCATTGTATGATAATATTAATATTAAACTAAAATTTCTATGATTCAACATAAATTTAAAAAATCACTAAATGAATTGATATTGCAAAGATAACCATTAAGAACATTCTTTAGTAGAATAATATATAAAAATTATAGTGTTCCATATGAATTTCAAAAATATAAATCATAATCCCCATGAATTAAAAATATTAAATGAAACATATAATATCTATATAGTGAGAATATTCAAGATATAACATGTCAAACAGAGTATATACATCAAATAAATGTGAATTGGTCCATAAAAACAAATAAGTCTCAGTGGAACATAAATTGAGATGAAATACCCTTACATAAGCCTTCCTTTTTATTATGTGGTATTTAAACTCATTTATAGTGGTTTAAAATATGTTACCAATATATACTAAATACATACTAATATTAGTAATATAGTATATTAACTTCTTATAATATCTGCCAAAGAGCATGTACCCTAGTGGTACAGGCTCCTTCTTGGCATCCAAAAGACCCAGGATCAAATCCGGGCAGGGGAGAATTTTCCGGGGGTACTGTACCAGCACTGTAGTAGGGCACTGTAACAGTACTGTAGCAGCGGTGGAACTATAGAAGTTGCGGCACTATAGCGGTGGAGGGACTGTTGTAGGTATTGTAGCGGCGGTTG
This sequence comes from Viscum album, assembly GCA_963277665.1. Lineage (NCBI taxonomy): Eukaryota > Viridiplantae > Streptophyta > Magnoliopsida > Santalales > Viscaceae > Viscum > Viscum album. The sequence continues at coordinate 249,825,006 of OY728152.1, read as the reverse complement.
TACTATAGCAGGTACTGTAGCAGCGCAGGTACTGTACTAGTACTGTTCAGTGACGGGTTCTTTGGGCCAAAAAATGGGCTTTCAAGCCATGTATTCAGGCCACTTGGCCTTTTGACTTCGGGCTATCTAATGGGTTTCCCTCTACCCAGTCTAAAGAGGTATTTACTTTAAATAATAAATTGAGGCATCAACCCCAACCTTTAAAAAAACTTCTTAGAATATCTTATTAACCGTTTGTTAATAGTCTTTCATTATTTTCACTATTTCTGGTCTTAATTTCAATGCTTTCTAATGTATGTTTTGAATTATTATTTTTATTATTATTAATTATAATATGGTTTAATAATAAAAATAATGTAATTCAGGATTTAATTATCATATATATTTATTGAATGTGTATTTAGAGTAATCTATAATGTATGGAGATATGAAATGAAATGCATCGTTCATGGAGATGGTAGGTCATACATATGCATGAACGCTACTTTCATTTCCATTTCATATTAAAACAATGAAAAATAAATGAAACATATGTATATTATAATTCCAATATCATATCTATGTAATATATGTTACATATTTTTATTAAAATTATACTTAATATGTTCCATGTATTGCGTGAACGAATCACATCTCTTTGAGGAGGCGGTAGTACACACTTACACAAATAATGTTATCATATTTACACAGAATGAAAACTATATAATTTTGTGTTATAAAAGAATTAAAGAAGAATATATACATAATATATATCATACTTATCATATATAAACATAGTCTCTATCATAATTCATACCACGAGAGGTGGTAACATAAAAATGAACAATCCTTATCTCATGAGGCGGTGGCTCACCATAAACAAAACTAGTATGCTCATTGCACATTTGTTTGAAGTGTGTGTAATTTTAGGTCTAAATGTTAACATAAAAACATCATAGTATATTGAAAATACTGGTTTTGTATAAAATCATAGAACAAGGGTATTTTAAGTGGTGTATAATCAAAATGAATCTAAAGAGATTGAGGAAGTTTGTTATGTCTTAATCAGGTAACTACTTTTGGTTTGTACCAAAAGGATTACATGTATTTATTATTGACAAATAAAAGTCATATAGGATGAGTGGAGGGGTTTTTAGGAGCTATTTGGGTAGATTATGATTGAGAAAAAAAATCAGAGGTAGGAGGAGGTGGGTGGAGAGGATGACTTTTTATAGTGGAGGAGGGGTGTCACTCTTGTAATATTTTGACAAAGGAATTCCATAAACGTTTTTCACATTGAAATAGGATCAAATAAGTTTCCAAAGTGGAGAAAATTTGATTAATTAGTGTTTTCTTTAAATCGGGTGTTGTGTGTATTTCAAATAAATCAACAAAATCTAAAGGAAAATAGGGTAAAGTATTTGAGTTCTATATTTTTCCCTCATACAAAAATTTCACCCTATGAATTTCAGGGGTATTTACATCAAAAATAAATTATTATTTCTCCTTTATAGAATACTTTATTTCCCATGTTTATTACTCTATTTTTTGATTTCTCCATATTACCTTTACCATATAAGCTTTCTAATTTTTCAATACTTTCTCTCTAGTATCAGGAATCCAGATGGGTTATTCATAGTATGAAAGGTCAGGTTCCAACTCAATTTCATCATAGGTGACACATATTTTGGTCCAAGAATGTACTTCCTTATGAGAGATATATGAAACACACCATGTACCCTTGAGAAATTCATTATAATTTCCAAACCATAAGCAATGAATCCAACTCTTTCAATAATTTCTAAGGGTCAAATGTACATGGGACTAAGTTTCCCTTTATTACCAATTCTTATAACACCCTTCCACGGAGATACCATTAAGATAACCTGATCTCCCTCTTGGAATCCCAAATATTTCCTTTAGTTATCATTATAACTCTTTTTATTACTTTTATCCTCTTTAATATGATCCTGAGTATCCTTTTACTTTTATGTTGCTTCTTTAACATGTTCAGGTCCTATGAGTTTCCTTTGACAAAATTCAACCCAACAAGTTGTAGCATGAGATCTCTTTCAATATAATTATTCAAATGGAACCATTTAAATACTTGAATGTAAATTATTATTATATAAAAATTTTACCAAAGGTAAGTACTGATCTGACATACCTTGAAAGTCAAGTGATAATGACCTCAATAAATTTTACATTATTTGAATTGTTCTTTCAGAATGTCTATCGGTTTGAGGATGATATGTAGTGCTCAAATGAATCTTAAAGTCGAGTTCCTTCTCAATAATTTTCCAGAATTTAGAAGTAAAACTAGGATCTTATTCATAAATAATGGATATAGATGCACCATGATGTCTTACAACTTCATTAATGTAGATCCGTATAAGGTGATAAAGAGGAAGGTCTTATCGTATAAGAAGGAAAGTTGCATATTTGGTTAGTCAATAAATTCTAACTCATATTGCATCATTCCTTCTAGGATTCATTAGTTGTCATGTGAAAAATCTCATAGCCATTTCATTCCATTTAAAAATAGTAAAAGGAAGATGTTACATGACTCTTTTAGGATTCTTCCCCATAGCTTTCACTTGTTGAGAAACCATTCATCTAGATATATAATTGGAAATTATCTACTTCATGTTATCCAAACAAAAAAATGTTCTTTCAAGTCCCAATAAATATTTTTTCTTCAAGGTAATATATAGAAATTTGAGCTTTGAGTATCATCCAATAATTCCCTTATTAGCTCAGGTATAGATGGAACACATAGCTTCTTTCCAAATTTTAGAACACCATATTTATAAAGAAAATCTTCTAATTTCATCATCTTCAAATTTAAAATTATTTATCCTATATAATAAATATATTTTTGAAATCATTTGATTAATGATTTATTTCCCCCCTTCCTTAGAAATTCACATATCCATATTTACTATATCCATGAACATAGTATGCTTCTCAATCCTCATTTGAATTAGAACACCACAATCCATCAAACTCAAAGAATGTCCTACCTTATTCTCTTTCCCTGGGTGGTAGTGTATTGAGAAATCATAATCTTTTAGAATCTTTATCCAATGCCTTTGTCTCATGTTGAGATCTTTCTACAAGAAGATGTATTTCAAGTTCTTATGATCTGTGTATATCTCATATATTTATCCAGGAAAATAATGTCTCTATTTTTTCCATGTGAATATTACATCTTATATCTCAAGATCATTGGTTGGATAGTTCTTATTGTTATTATTAAATTTCTTTGGTGCATAAGCAATAACATTTTTATTTTGAATTAAGACACAACCAATTCCCTTCTTTGATGCATCACTATATATAACAACCAAATCACTCTTAGATGGTAGATTCAAAATCGAAGAATTGACTAATTTTATATTTAGTTCATTAGATAATTCTTCTCATTCCTTTTCCTAAACAAAAATAGTCGCTTCATATGTAATCTTGGTTAAAGGGTTAGCCAGTCAAGAAAAATTCTAAACAAATCACTAAAAGTAACATTCAAAACCAATGAAACTATGTTCCCCAGTTATTTTTGTTGGTATATTCCATTATCTGGCTACCTTTTTCTATGTAGTATCAACTGATATTTCATCCTTGTAAACAATATGACTAAGAAAAAGAGACTTCATGAAGACATAAATCACATTAGATAAATTTCCCATATATCACTTCACTTCTAAGAGTCTTAACAATGATTTGAAAGTGACTCTCATGTTCCTCGTAAATTTTTGAATACACTAGAATATCATTAATTAATCCCTCAAAAAATCATCATGATATTCCATGAATACTATTTTATTTAATTCCATCAAAATAGAGGGTTAATTAGCCTATCCAAATTCCATTACTGTAAACTCATAATGTTTATACCTTGTCTAAAAATATATCTTCGGAATGTATTCCTTATTCACTCGAAATTGGTAATACCTAGAACAAAGATAAATATTTGAGAAGTATTTGGCTCTATGAAGTTGATCAAAAAATTCATCAACTGGAGGTATAAGATTCTTTTTCTAGGTTGAAATGGCATTGATTTCCCTATAATCAATACACAACCTCATAGGTCCATATTTCTTTTTAACAAAGAGATCATGGGCTCCCCATGGTGAAACACTGGGGAAAATAAATCCCTTATTAACAAAATACTCTAGTTGTTTCTTGTACTCTACTAATTCCACAATGTTCATTCAATAAGGAGTCTTTGATATTGGCCTTGCATTAAGAATTAAATCAATGGAAAATTTTACTTCATGCTCTGGGGGATGTCTAGGTAATTCCTTGGTAAATACATCAAGGTATTCATATACAATAGGTATATATTGAATATAAATAATACCTTATTCTTCACTAGTTTTTTATTCTCTTATTCCCCATTAATTTCATTCAGTATAGATACTGAGGGTAGATCATGATAAGAATCCAATCAATATTATTCTTCTCTGAAGATGATGAATTCTTTATCTTCCTAAAAAATTGTAATTTTCTAACTCTTTTAGTAAATATTTGAATCATATTTTGAGAGACAGTACATATTAAGGATAATAACAAATTAAACCATAGGTTTGATTATATCTTCATAACATAAATCATGTTTATGTGTTATAATGGGGATTTACTAACATATATTGGTTGCAATGATACTTCCCTTAAGATTTTCGATCAACAACTCTCTTATTAAATAAAAAGGGAAATATATTATATTTTTGGAAAATTAGGTAGATATAAAAGTGTTTTCCATTATATAATCAAATAACACATTGGATAAATTTGAAGATGGTATTAATGTACATACCACCAAGTTATTTGGGACTTCTACCTCAACTTTATTGATTGCATACACTTGGTCCTCTCCCCTCAACCTCTTCTATGGTATATTTCCTTGAAACATAGGGAATCCACTTTTCTAGTGCCACATATATTTACAAATATACCAATGGATATCATTGATCGGATTCTTCCCTCTACATTCAGGGCCTAGTGACCCATAACAATGCATTTATAGAAAACACTCGGTCCCTTAAAACACTTCCCATGGTTATTGTTTCAATATTTGTCACAATATGGAAATCGCTCAAATGTCTTCTTTTTTGATGCATTACCTTTTTCATGTTTTTGAGATTGTATCTTATTTTCTTTGTTTTCTTTCAATATATTGATTCTATAAAATTCCTTACTTTTCATGAGGGCACATAAAACTATCTCTTCGTAGGAAGAAAAAATTGGGAGACCAGTACCCTTTGGTTACTGGTCTTAATACCATCAAATAATTTATCAATATTACACTCACTTTTTCATATATAATATGTATAATACTTGGATAACCTTATAAAGGTATCTTCATAATCTGTAATACTCTCTTATTCCTTTTTAATTAACCCAAGGAACATTGTTTTCATCTATATTTTTTGATCATGAGGAAATCAGTTATCGAATAAATTCTTCTAAAAGTTTCCTCATTCAATGATTTATATTCCTTCTTCTTCACTTGTATTTTGGATCAAGGTCCACCACTAATTATCATCACCTAGGATAAAATATGCCATAGGTATAACCTTTCCCTTTTCGCTGCATTCCATGGCCGTAAATATCTTCCTCGTAGAATTAATCCATTTCTTAGCTACAATTGGATTATAGTTCCCACTTAATGATGGTTTATTCTACCATATAAATCAATACAGCATTGAGATTGTATCCATGGAATAGGTTTCTCCATTTGTACAAGGTTATTTTTCATGACCTAATTATGTTTCCCAAATATTTCTATGATTTTCTTCATTCTAATACTGGTTGTATTCGATTCTTCAATAGGGAAATATATACATTTTCCAAAATTATTTACAAAATTCAACCTTCAAGGTACCACTTCTAAATAATGGAATATAATGGGTAAGCTCATAAAATATTAATGTATAATTCCAAAAATGGTATAGCACATAACATAAATTTATGCATCGTAAATCCTAGAATCATAAACTTTTGTTACTTTGGGGGAATCCTTACATTAAAATCCATAATAATGGTAGGTAAATAAAACATGAAATATCATATGTGTTTCCCCTAGGAGTGTCTAACCAGGTGGGTAGTAATGCTCGTTTGTGTGTACTAGGTTAAAATGTGTCTAGCCTGACACACCTTGTCAGAGTTGTTACTTCTAGGTACATATGTGCCAGAACCACATCCAATTATAGTATCTAGACAAGTAAATATTTCTAGGAATATCCACATGATCAATCTATTACCAAAATTCTAGGATTTTATTCTATACTTATCCTAAATTTTTTTCTTAGGGTTATTTTCCTTAATCAATGTTTTCTAAATCTACTTTCCAAGGTTTCTCCTAAACTTCCATTCATACCAACTATAATGCCTCGACCCCCAAAGCCCAAAGCCAAGGAATTATCTTATAATATTATAATATTTATAGGGAAATAAATCCCAAAGGATGAATCAGTTTATCCATCATGGAAAGAAGTGTTACATAAATGATATCTATAATACAATGGGAAATAATAAATAAAAGAACAATACAAATAAATAAAATAAATTTCATCCTTGAATGATTATTATAATATTTCTTATTCATAACCTAGTGAAATGAAACATAATAAGGGTATGTTATAATGCTTAGTACGGGTAAGTAAATAGGAATATATAATGAATTAGTGGGGATAAATCAACCTAGAAAGTTGATTAACTGAAAACACATTTCATTCAATAACAATATAAGGTAAAATCAATATGGAAAAGTAAGAAATTGAAACACATGCCATCTATCCAATAAACTGATAATAAACTATATCCATAGAAATGTTGATGAAGAATATCATGGATAAATAATAAATGAATCTACATTATAGAAATTCTTAATTATTGGATGTCATGTCCGAGTCACATGAAAACCTATACATTCAAGATCTTCCACAAGATAGTAAAAACTATGGATAGAAACCAATTTAATTTTTCTAACATATTCGTCTCACGAGAACCTTTTGATGTATTGAGGTGTTGTGTAATGTATGGTCCCCAAATGTCATCACTAGTCCTAATAATACCTCATAAAATTAATAAAAATATATAATATTCCCTATAAAATATCCATATTTAATTAAGAATATATATTTATCAATAATTCCCAATTAATCAAATAACTATCTAAGTGAACACCATATGTAAAAATAATACATTGTTTAGGAAATACTAATATCCATTGTATGAGAATATGGATATTAAATAAAATTTAAAAATAAAATTTATTAAAATAATGTAATTTTTCTCATGATAAAGTTGACAATGACAAAAGGAAGTGAGACTGAAAGGATAACCACTAAGAACATTCTTTTGGAGAATAATCTTTAAACGTTCCAAAGTGTCTCGTACGACATTAAAACATTAAAATCATAATCCCCATGAAAGAATAATATCAATTGAAACTTATAATATCATGAGAGTAATCTTATTCAAGAAATAACATGTCAAAATTCATTATATACACCAAATAAATGTGAATTGTTGCATAATAAAAAATAAGACTCAGGGTAAGGTAAATTGAGGAGAAATTCCATTACCTAAACCGTCATTTTTATTGTGTGGTATTTATCCTCAAATATAGTGGTTTAAAATATGTTACTAATATATACCATAACCATACTCATATTCATAATATCATATTTTCACTTCTTATAATATATTATTACCCATTTGTTAATAATCATTCATTATTTTCACTATTTCGGGTATTAATTTACTAGTATTCACATGTATGTTTTGACTTGTTATTTGGTGTTTTTATTAATTATATCACGGTTTAATCATCTCCAAAATGTAAACCATGATGTAATTATCATATAATTTCATTAAAAATATATTTATAATAATCTATAAAAAATTTATATAAGAAATTAAATGCACTATTCATGGTGATAGTAAGTCGTACGTACGCATAAACACTACTTTCATTTCCTTATTATATTAAAATAATTAAAATAAAATGATAAATATGTATATTATAATTACATTATCATATCTATTTTATATATTTTACATATTTTTATTAGTATTATCCTTAGTATGTTTAATGTATAGTGTGAATGAATCACATCACTTTGAGGAAGCAGTAGTCCACACTTCCAAAAACGATGTTATCATATTTTCAGAGAATGGAAAAGTATAGAGGTATATGATACAAAATAATTTCATAAGCATATACGAATAATATATATCATACATATAATATATATCATATATAAACATATATAAACATATTTTCTATCATAATTCCCTCCATGAGAGCTAGTAACGGAAAAACGATCAACCCATGTTTCGTGATGCAGTAGTCTTCCATACATGTAAATAGTATGTTATTTTCATATTATATGGAATTGTGCATAAGTTTAGGTATAAATATTAATATAAAAACATCATAGTATATTGATGATTCATTTTTTATGTAATCATTGAATAAAAATATTTGATGTTGTGGACAAAGGAAATGAAACTAAAGAGCTTGAGTAAGTTTGTTACCTCTTATTTGGGTAACTACTTTTGGTTTGTACAAGAAGGCTTAATTGGATTTATTCCTTCCCAATTGGAGGAATATATGATTATGGGAGGTATTTTTAGAAGATATTTGGGTAGATCGTGGTCGATCCAAAGTGTCTTTAGATGTGTGAAAAGGGGGAGGATAAGAGGCCCTTTTATAGTAGACGAGGAGTGTCACTCTAGTAATATTTTGACAAAGGAATTTCATACATGTTTGGACATTTAAATTACCACCTATAAGTTTCCAAATTCCCTAAAAGTAATAATAGGGTTTATATATGTCCATACAATGGATATTTTAAAATTTTCTAGTTCATTTGGTCCCTTATGATTAAGGTTTAGTCCCTTATTATGTTTAATTTGGCCTTAATAATTATAGTTAATTTAAATTACATTGGTTAATATATTATGTAAAAATTTTATTTGAACTTATTAGATATTATAAATTATTCTGATTCCAAATATGGAATATTTTTTCCCAAACTCTAATCACATAATTGATGTAAATTAATTCGACTTTAATCCATTAGACGAGATAATAGTGCATGTTTTTAAAGTAAAAAATGTTCCAACATTTTTTATGTTTTTGTAGTCAATTTAAAAGTAAAGTTTATTCCAATATCCAATAATGGATTAATTGATAAAATATTATATAATTAAACATTATAACTAATTAAAAAACATACATTTCCCTTATAAATATCTTATATGAAAAACAGATTTGAACTAAAATTCAGTATTTTTCACTATTGGTTTCCTAAGATGCCTTGTGCCTACAATCACATTCTCCCAAGATAGTAGGTTTGAGTATTTTATTCATTACATCCTTAACCAATAAAAAAATATTTATTCAATAGAATTATCAATAATGAAGAACCAGGCAATCTTATCTTTACGGGTTCATCCTTAGGAATGTTCGGGTCAAAGGGGGATTGCCCTATTACTCAAACAGAGTGTGATTAGTAGGATTGGAGAAAAATTATCTAGTGTAATGACATCCATACCAAGTAAAACTTCTTGGTATGGAGTATTTGTAATTTGGATCTTCCCATAGATGAATAAGTTAGTAATAATGTAATTTTTCTGGTCTCTAAATGTTTATGTTTTAAGAACTCCAAAGAGGAGTCCTTATCTCATCTCTTATTTATAAGAGAATAGGAAACAATCATCTGGGATAAACTAGGTCAGGTCACTAGGTTGGGTAATAGAGGCTACTCACCTGATTCTTTTCATCATACCAGATTTTTTCAAACTGAGGAAAATTCCCTGGAGAGGAAGGTGAGGGAGATTCTTATTACAGTAAGTTTATAGACATTCTAAACAGTGAGGAACCATTGTCGCTATTTAGGTGTCTCCATGTCACACCTCGGCTTGATGGTCAAATTTAAAAGAAAATTTGTGGACCATGTTCTTCTCATCCAACATTGGGAAAACTCTTCTTCTTTGTTCAAGAATCATTTCCTGTAAAATCACCAGGTAATCATCTCGGACTCCTGGTAATTAGGAAGGTGGTTGAGGTGGAGGCATCTTCGTAGTGGCCTTAAACTCAATGTTGATGGATCATGTACTGCGTGGGTTATACAAGGGGTATTGGTTTAGGATAATCAATCGGTGGTGTTTTTGGCCTTTAGTAGTATCTATGGGTAGGTGTATTCTCTCATGGTAGGGGTTAATGCAATATTTAAGGGGATTTAGCAATGTCAGGGGAACCATATCATGCTAGAATCAGGGGAAACAGGCTCAGTGGTGATTCATGGGGTATTACACGAGAAGAATCAGGTTCCATGGGCCATCATTTATCTCATACTAAAGGCAAAATAACTCCTTTATCCATGGGTAGACATTGTCCATACCCAGTGAGAGGGGAATAAGGTGGTCTATGTCCTTACTTCTAAGGCAGCTAATGGGGATCAGTTTTTTTTTATTTTCCATTTTGGGTTCCCTACCACTAGTATGTAGTGTCATTGTTAGGGTGGGTGCACTTAGTCTACATTATTTTAAACCACCATGAACTTATTTTTCTTTGGTTTTTCCCAGAATATAATAAAATTATTACTTTGTAGTATTTTTCACTATTCATTTCGAAATGAGTCTTCAAAGGAAAGAAACCAAAATAATTACCTTAAGATAATTTTTAGGTTTACCTTCAAATTTTGATGATTATTTTGACATATAAAATTTATAAAATGGCCAAATTTTGTATTTAAAATGGGTTCTCCATCGAAATACGGTAGAACTACTTTTATAAAAACAATATAGTATTTTATATGTAATGTTTGGATTGTTCTTATCTTATTCCTATAAAATATATTACATTATTGTTAAATTATTTTTTTGGATATAAAACATATATATTTACTAAATTAACTCTTAAAAAGCGTTAAAATTTAACTCACTATGGAAAATGTGATTAAGTAGTTTTTTGTTTAAATCAGGAGTTGTGTGTATTGAAAAGCTATCAACAAAATCTAAAGAAAAATATGGTAAATTCTTGGGGTTAGACATATATTTTTTAATTGAAATAACTTTTTTACATTGATGATTTATTTATTTAGTTTCCATATGATCAATGTAACTTGTATTTTTTAATATATATACATAATTGTATCTTTGAATGAAATAGCTTGAGTTGTAAAATAACTATGAATGTGATATTATTATTGATTTTAATTTTCATAATAAATAACATATTTATGAGTATTGGGAATGATCTTAGAGTTTTTTATTTCATATTTCATTCTATTTTCATGTTTAATTGATACTGGATTTTTTTTATTTTGAATGAGTTTAAGGGATATTTCATTTCTCTGTTTTTTTAATATCATCAAACTATAATCAAGGTTTTTAAAACTATATGTAGAACCTTCATATATTAATTATTTTTGAAAAAACATAATAGTGTCATATATACAGTCTATGTTTAAAAACCCATTACTATATCTTCACGTTAAATAAACACTACAGGAAAAATACCATATACCAACGGTTTGGAACTGTTGGTTTAGGCCCCCAAACCATTAGTATAGGCTATACCAATGGTTTGGAGGACCATTTCCAAGTAATCAGTGACAATAGGTCTATACCAACGGTTCTCAAAACCATTGGTATATGTATTTCAAAAAAAACATTCGGTGGGATTTGATCCCAGGACTTCTAGTTTAAAATTGAATGACTTAACCACTAACCTAACATGACTTTTGTGAACATAATTTCATAAATATATATATATATATGTATTGTTATAATTAATTTAATTTTTTATTTATATAATGTTCTCGGTAAGAATATTCGATAAAAAATCGAAAGACCTATACCAACGGTTTTGAGAACCGTTGGTATAGGTCCTTTGATTTTGGGACCTATACCAACGGTTTTGGATAAACCATTGGTATAGTGGTGACCTATACCAATTGTTTGGCCAAACCGTTGGTATAGGGTCTCTATAATGGACCTATACCAATGGTTTGGCCAAAACCGTTGCTATAGGTCCTCTATAATGGACCTATACCAACGGTTTGGAAAAACCGTTGGTATAGGTCCAAATTAATGAACTACACCAACGGTTTGGCCAAAACCATTGGTAAAAGTCATATTTCCAGTAGTGAAATATAGTCATGGTTTTAAAAATCCATGATTATATCTAGTATAAATTCATGGTTTTTTATATGTGTGGCTATATACGTATCCTAATATTGCCTATTTTGACATTTTTTATACCATCATTAAACCTTATAACAGTAATTTTCAATTTTATAATCATATATTTTTATAATATTTATAATGGGAATATTTATTAGTGCTAATATTATAGTTATAGTATTTGACTCATATTCTTTTAGTGTTACTAATTCTAAATAGAACATGATAATATGTTTTTAAGAATAATAAGTTATATGTTTAAATTATTTATTTAATAGTCTTTTTATTTATATATTTATTTAATGGTTTTATATTTTTAATTATTTATATATAGTATATTATGTGTATTTATTGATTTATTTATATTTTTTGATGATTTTATGGTTATATAAATTAAATTTTGAAATAAAATTTTAAATTTTCTACACATAACATTTCTAAATTTTTTAACCATAATATGTTATGTGGGTTTTTGTATTTTAATAATTTTTCATTTTCTAATAACTTATGTTTCATTTTTTCCAACACATATTAATATGCATCAAATTTTTTTCAATAATTATACTTAAATTAGTTAATATTAAATAATAATGTTTTTTGGTCACATTATAACATGTTTGTGTATGTTTATGTTTTGTATGTATTTATATCATTTAGATGTGTTATATGCTCATTTTTTGTGTTTTTGGTTATCATTATTTTTTTATTTTAGATATAATAAATGTTATGTGAATAATTTATTTCATGACTAAGTGTTTTCTTTCAATGGTTCTGATTTTTTGATATACACATAATATGTTTTATAAAATATTTTTGATGTGTATTTCTATTATAATATTCTATTTTTTCTCATTTGTTTCTGTTTTTTGATTCACATTTCTAGGTTATGTGATATTTTTTAGGTTTTTTTTGTTTATTTCTATATTTTTGTGTGTAAGTGTGATATATAAATAAATATAAAATATGTTATATGAATAAAAAATGTGTCCTAAAATAGTGAATAATTTTTTTCTAAACCCTTTAAATATTTATATTAATATTTAATTAGGTGGTTGAAAGGTTTGATTAATTTTTTAGTTTCAGAGGCTATTAAGAAAATATTTAAAACTTTAAAATTTTGTTTTTTTTCTCCCTTAATCTAAAAAATGAAATATATCATTGATATCTTGTAAACATATCCATAAATGGATAATATATCATCATAGTTTTACTTTGTACATAGGGTATTTTCTTGGAGCAATATTTTTTTTATGTAGAACCCCCAATTTCTGGTACTTGGCCCTTTTCTAAGTTACTTTAAGTATATATAATGTTTAGGTTGTGTTTCAGGGGGTTAGAGGTTTTCATTCATGTTTTATAAGGCTTTTGGGAGGATAACAACTTGAGCATAGTTGGTATAAAATGTGCAACACCGCCCATAAAATGTGAAAGAGAAATAGAGGTCACTAGGTAGGTTCATGGATAGGATCACTGTTAGGCCAAACTGTGTGGATTCCCATTAGAAACCATAAAAATCTATTAATAGTGGAATATCACATTTGGCACAGGGTTTGTCTAAACATTCAATCTATGTTTGAGAGATTTTTTGGAGTTAGTGGCTCGTGTATGGTTAGTGCATGAATTTCCTAACCATTCACCCAAAACTTTCACCCTAAAAATTTAGATCTGAAATCATGGATCTAATTTAATTTACCTCTTAAACCACTTTTCCCCCTAAATAGGCCAAAACATGAGTTCCTATCCCTCCCAATCCTATGATTATCATTACTTTAGATCAAGTATAAATTCCTTAGAGAATATGAGTGTGTTGGATGCCAAGATTTGTTATTAAGTACTCGTTATTCTTTATTTTCCTTAGATTTTTTCTTTTTCCCTCTCTTGGAATCATAGATCTAATCTGTCTGGGATTTAAATATGTTGTGTGATGTCAATCATGATGAGATATGATTTTTTTATCGATGTTAACATGATCTAATTATTGGTTTATAAGATACAAACAATGGTTTTGAAGTTGCTTTATTCTTTAGTTACACCAACAGTTAAGAGGTTGGTGGATTCTCTATCAACTCATCATTTTTAAAACATGAAGGATTGGTTTCAAAATGATTCAATTTTTTTAAATTAATGTGTGATTATTAATGTCAACCCTATTTAGTGATGGTTTTGTGAAATAGTGTAAATGGAATGGTTTTGTTGAAACCTTGTACTTCTAATTTTAAAATGTTTATCTAAAAATTTATGGATATTTTTTGTCTCATGGAAAATATTTGTAGACATTTTTTCAACAAATGAAATGTTTTATTGAAATTTATTGGAATGATTGTCTTGTTGTGGTTTTTTTTAATATTTGGTTAGTGTTAGTTTATTTTCATTATACATGACTCATGGAAGGGATGTGTACCATTGGGGAGCTTGGTATTTCTTACCTTGTATGACTTGGTAGATTGATGAGATACCACTCATCAATATATAACTATCACCTTGGAATGCATGTGTGGATGTGTGGGAGTGTGAAATTATGGAATGGGTATGAAAATGGATTCGATAAAAATATTTTAGAGTTATTAAATGGTTTTCCTTAGTACTACTTTTATTTTTATATAAACTATAGAAATGATTTCAAAATATTTTTATATAAATTATTTTATATAAATTGTGATAACATGTTATATCAAAGTATAATCAGTTGGGAGTTCATTATATAGTTCCTACTATATTTTATATCCATCCCCTTCTTGGGAACATCGTTGTGTTTGAAGATGTTTTATATTGGAACATAGGTAATGCCAATGTATCCCAGTTCTTTAATGATGCATCTTAATACCTTGGGATGGGTATAGATATTTGGATCTTGGAGTGGGTTGGGAGTTTTTGAGTATGTGTATTTGGTTTCTTTGTGTTTTTTGGTTTTTCTTTCTGATTATTCTATGATATGTTTATTATTTTGGTTATACATTGAATTGTATTTCCTTGTACACATGCATCATATAGTCGTTCGTTTGGTTATTGTATAATGGTTTAATTTATTTATTTTAAAGGGGAAAATTTTCCCCATTTTTTATGAATCCCTTGACATTTATTTACAACCTTTTGTGTTTTGGGGATGTCACCTATGGATATTAACACCCACTACCTCTTCCCAAACCAATGGATGAGGGTGGGATGCTATAAATAGTATCAGTTTGTTTGATCATAGAAATGGTATTAAAGTTGGTCTGTCTATTAGTATAGTAGTAATGTGTATTATTTTTTGATCTTGAAATTTAGAGAATAAAAAAATAATATGTAACCTATTTATGTTTAACATAAAGTTACCAGGGAGTTTGGGTGCATCAGTGTTTTGATAAAATTATAATAGTGTTCACCTCATTTTCATGGGTTTAGATGATGAGAAAAACATGACATTCACTAATAGTAATGACTTTTCACTCTGAGTTCATAAATCATTTTTAGTAATGATTTATGATTTGGTAAAAAGTGTTGATTCTTGAAAATAGATGATAATTGTTTGATTTTCAAAAATAATGGGGAAATTTTCAAAAGTGGTTTGAAGACAAAAAGTGTAGACCTTTAGGAATCCTTGATGTAATATATGTGATGTAGTATATTTGAAATTTCAATGCCATTAGTTTTTGGATAGTGATACTAAATTTAATTTTGTTTTATTTATATAAAATGGAACCATGTACGCGTCATAGGAACAAAACTGGAAGTGGTTACTGAGAATTTTTTTGCACCTGAGCTATAGTTGAATGAATAGTAGGTTTATATTATTGTCCAAAATTTTCATGCCATGGATAGTGGGAATATGAGGGATGGACCATGGTAATGAATTCAATTTTTTCAGTTCTAGAAGTAGAATCCACCCATCTTTTGGGTTGATTCAGAACCGTAAAAAGTTGAAGTGAAGGTAAATAGTATGAATCGAATATTTGATTTCATTAGAACACAAGTTGAGATTAATGTGAATATAGAAACATATATATTACTGAATCTATCATTCCAGTGGTGGGATTTAGAAGTTCATTTTAAAAAAAGTAAAAAGTACGCATGGGAGGTTTTTTAAGAATTATTCAACAAATAATTATATCCTCACGTGTTCAGAATTTATAGAACAATATAAATCTTTGTTTTGAGTAAGAGAACCTCATAGTTATTGAGTACATGGAAACATTTATAAATTTTCTCAACTATGAAACTGAATATTTTTCAAGTGCGTCCTTGAAGGCATGATTTTTAAAATTGGGGTTAAACATGAATTTCACTCAAATAATGTCATGCATTGTATAAAGGATTATACAAATACGGTCAACATATCAATGATGTAATAAATATTCATATTAGCTAATGTGGTTGGAGAAATATTGTTGATGCCTATGGTAACTGGTGGTAACTCTAATTCTATGATTAATATGAAGAGGTAAACCAATTTTAAAGGCAGTGGTGTGACTCAGAATCATATAGTTGTATTAGTGAATCTTCCTCCTAAACTGAAGAGTAATCTTAGATTATTCTAGTTGGGATATTTTGAGCATATGAAATGATATTGTATGGCACCACTGAGAGTTTCCTATAATTGAAAACATATAGGACACCTTTATCGCTACAATCATAGTTCTCCATGATCGGGTGATAGGGACACATCTCATACTTCTCATGCATTTTAAGCCTCTACAAGATGAGAGAAACCAAATAATTCTCATCACCATAACTGATCAAGCCATGGTGATTCTAGTAATTCCCTGAATCCTCAACCAGTGTAATCTCAATATAGTAACAAAGAGAAAAGTTTGGAGAGTAAGAAATTTTATGGAGCTGATCAAGTGATCGTGGATGATCAATTGGGACATTCGTCATAGATAGGTACGGTTTTTTTTAATTTTACCCTTGTGAATGATTTTTTTGATATTGGTTTATCCCATCCATTTATTTCATCCCATGTTTTTGATCTTCTAGGTTTTTTGTTGATATAACGTTTTCTATTTTGAAATTTCACACTCCTCTTGGCCAAAGGGAATTTCAATCCATTTGTGAAAATAATATTCTATAACTATAAAATGGGTTGAATGGATCGAGGATTTATCAATGCTCGGTATGGATTTCTATGAAATAGTCTTGGGTATGGATTGGTTGACAATGTTCAATGCTCACATTTAATTTAATAACTGATGGGTTAGTTTTAAAACTAATGATGGCATCGTGTGTCTCCTAAGATGACAAAAAAATATAAAGGAAAGTGGAATAGAATTGTTGGCACCAGAAGTTGGAACTATCTCATAACAGTGAGAAATTTGACCTTAGCATCTATGAATGACATCAGGAATAGTGGTTTTTTACCAATTATTGATATGTTTACTGATGTTTTACTAGAGAATTTATATGGGTTTCCACCAAAAATAGAAGTGTATTTTAAGATTAATCTCATACCCGTGACCAACCCTATCTTAATTTCATCTTATTCGATGACACCAACATAATTAAAGAAATTTAATTTCTAGTTGGATGTGTTAGAAAGAAAATGGTACATTCTTCCAAGTAAGTCTCTGGGGGAAGTACTAGTGTTGTTTGTGAAAAAGGTGGATAGAACTCCTCAGTTGTGTATGGATTATCATAAGATTAACAATGTTATGATAAAAAATCGATATCATCTTCCATGAATTTATGGCCTATTTTATTAATTGAGGGGATCCAAATGGTTCTCTAAAATTAGTTTTTTCTAGGATATGACAAATTGTGTGTTTAAAAAGAGGATATTTCGAATAAATATTTCAAGAGTAGATATGGTAATTTCAAGTATAGAGTTATTCATTTTTTTCTTACGAATTCACCATATATATTTATGGAATTGATGAATTGGATATTTCCAATGTATCTGTTTTATTTTGTGGTGGTGTTTTTGGATGATATACGTGTGTATTCAAGGAAAAAAGATGATCATGAGAAACACTTTTCTATTGTGGTGGGTATTCAATGGTATCATTTTATATATGAAAAACATTCAAAGTATGATTTTTTGATACAAGACATACATTTCCTTTGAAATGTTATCTCGAAAAAAGTGTTTTTGTGGATCTATAGAATATAGAGGTTGTGATTTCTGGGAAACAACCAAAGAATGTCTTTTAGATATACACTTTCCTTGGTCGGGATAGTTATTAATGATGTTTAGATTGTGACATTTCATGTTATATTCACCAATGATTTCTTTGAAAAATTATAGTTTTCCATTCCAATAGAATTATGACTATTAGAAATATTTTCAAGATCTAAAATCTCACCTTACACAAGAATTTATCATGATATTTCCATAATAAGACAAGTTTATATGGAGTAATGTGATGTTTTGTGATCTGGAATGGGGTATGTTCTCATGCAGGGGGATCATGGTGTTGCTTATATATCACAGAAGTTACAGTTTCATGAGAATAACTACCCAACACATTATTTGGAATTAGCTAATGTGGTCCATTATTTTAAGACATGGAGTCATTACTTATTTGGATGAAAATATTATAGTTTCCCATAAATCTAATTCTGAATGTGTTTCTATGAGGTCAAAACTCAATGGTGTGAAGACCTTTGAGGGATATAATCTTGAAAATAGTTCAGTTTTATGGTTTCAATATTGAATAGGCATACCTTTGGCATGTCAAGAAAATCATCTTCATGCTTACCACCATTTGACATGTTTTGTTAATCCCAGAATACAAAAAATGTATAAGTCACTAAGTGCATAATTTTGGTGGATTGTCATAAAAAGAGAAGTGTAAGATTTTGTTTTGATATTTCTCACATTTCATCAAGTAAAGGTGGGAAACCGATGACCAACATGCATATTCTAGTCTTTACTTATTCCTATTTTGAAATGGGAGTAGATATACATGGATTTTGTGACAGGTATTCCATGGAAAACCCATAAACACGATACCATAGGAGTGATATTGGATCGGATCATGATGTCAGCTCATTTTATCCTAATTTTTGAATCTCAAACGGTGTATGACTTATCATAAATCTATATTTGATAAGTTGAAAAGAGGAACATAATATAAGTTTTGATAGTATTGGAGTTATATCTGAGGTTTATGTATCATTTCTGGTATGCCTTAGTGAAAGACCTTGGGACTCAGTTGACTATAAGAATGGAGGACCCTTCCCTAGAAATGATAGCCAAGCATTTCTATCTTTTGTGGCCAGAAATGGTTTGTTGGATTTTGTTTATGAAGGGGACCAATTTATATTTTGTATTAGTCATGAAGGATTTCAACATACCTGGTGCTTCCTATATTGATGTTTGATCAATAAAGCAACATTATTCATCTTTCTGTATATTATGGTTTCTCTTCAGGTTCAGAATTTATACGATCATTCTCTGTTATGGGTTTCTTTGGCATCTAGTCCATCAAGAGAGGACTTAAATTAGTTTTACTTGGAATGGGTGGAGGATCCATGGTTTAGGGATGACTTTAGTGAGTCCTGGAAATATTTTTGGTGGGGTAACCCATGGTTCATTCTGCACAGCAATATCAGGCATCCCAAATACAATTTACGAAGTTTGATTAGGAGTCTCCCTTCTTGTGCATAGGATCTAGAGATGGTTGGTAGGGATATTGATCTCATATAGAGGAAATTATAAAGGGCTTGGGATGAGAATATCTTTTGGGATATTAGAGTACAGAAGGGTCTAATGACTAATATGATTTTAAGGCAGGAGCTTATAACCATGGAGGCAACAAGGGTTAAATGGCTGTGTGAGAGGGATTGTAACACGGGCTTCTTTCATGAATGTATTAAAGATAAGATGTGATTTCGTAGGCCTAATATCTTTATGGAATATGTTTCTTTTTATAATTATTTGGATATGGTTGGGGTGATTTCAATTCATTATTTTAAGTCTATTTTCACTTATCCTATTCTTGGTAGGGATGATGGTTATCCATGGGACATAGCGGGTATCATTCATCTTATTCCTCCTAAGGTGAGTGGGGTAGTTAATTATTTGTTGCAGAAGGTCCATGGGGAAGAGGAGGTGAGAGAGTTTATTTTTTCTATTATTCCATAGTGTGATCTGGGGCTGAATGGTATTCCATTATCTTTCTACAGAGTCTCCTTGGATGTAGTTAAGGAGGATATTGTTAGTGTTGATCGAGATATTTTTCACAGGGTAAATCTACCCCATATTTCTTGTACTTATAATATTATTTTAGTTCTGAAGGTGAGTATTCCTCAATCCTTGCATCAGTATCTATCCCTTAGTCTTTTTAATGTCCCGTATAATGTCCTCTCCAGTATTCTTAATAAGATGATGACTATGTACCTGGATGGATGGTTTTCTCCTGAGCAGCATGGTTTCATTAGGGGTCAGTCCATTTAGGGTGTTATTAGTGTGGTTCCAGAGGTGATCATCGATATCAACATCAAAACCTTTGTATGTAATTTGAATATAAAATTGGATATGAGTAAAGTGTATGATAGGTTAGAGAGGGATTTTCTCTTAAGGTCTCTAGATCAAATGGGATTTTCTTCTTGGGTGATTGATATTTGATTCCACTGTTTTAGTTCTGCATGGATCTCCACCTCCTTAAAAGGAAAGTATTTCAATTTATTCAAATTAGTTTGTGGTGTCATACAAGCAGATAAATGTTTCCCCTAATTTATTCATTCAATCCCAAGACATTTTGAGTAGGTACAAAAACAAGGGCATTGTATCGGGAAGGATTCTTCCTTTTCAGCATCGTCACCTAGCTAGAGGTATCTCCCATGTGATGTTTGATGATGATAATATTATGTTTATTAATTTTGGTAGGATATTTGTATAGGGTGTTAATAATATTATAGAGGATTATTTTCAATGGAGTGGCTAGATGGTTAACTAGGATAAGTGCTTATTTATCACTAGCATCAAGGTCACGAATGGAAGGATTAGATCGATGGAAGGTAGGGTGGGCATGATAAGTGGTTTGTTTCCTATGGAATATCTTGTTTTTCTAGTTAGCCCCAACTCTCTTCGAATTCATCATTATGATAAGATCATTAACATGATCACGGGGCATATTTCTAATTAGAATAACATGTTTTTATCTTTTGGGGCGTATAACTCTTGTTAATAGTGTGTTGGCATCAATTCCAATGCATGCGCTCTCTTTAGTGAAAGTCCCCTGGCGAGTGGTGGATAATTTGGAAAGGTTGGTGTCATATTTTATATGGTATGGGTAGTTGGAAGGGTGGCACCACTGGGCGACATCGAAGAATCTTTCAAGGCCTATTGCAGAGGGTGTTATTAACATAAGGAGTGTGGAGGGGACCATGTAGGTATTTCATGCTAAGAGTTCATGGGATGCTTTGGATGGTCGGTCCATATGGGTGAGGACCATTCAGTGCATGCATGAGCTGGAGGAGGGATTTTAGAGACTTATTCCTTTGGATAATTTGAAAATGTTTTCCCCTTATGTAAGCACTCCACCAGATCATTCTCATTGGATTTTCGGGGAAGGGAGTGTAAACTACTTGGTACATGATTGGGGGCTCGTAGGTTATGGTTCCCTCGATGTCCAACGCCTAATATGATGCTCTGTATGGCTAGTAATCATCCCAGGTTTCTTCAATACATCATGGATGATACTCAATGTGTAGGTTTTGATAACATTGTGTTATGTAATGAATGTGTTCGGTGTATTTTTATGGGGTCGTCATCTAGTGTCATTGTAGCTAAAGATTTATCCAGTATTAGTGGGGATGAGGGTAATCGTGATAAGTGGGGGGATAGCTTTTTGTGTGGGGTGTTCCATAGAAGTTTAACTTTCTATTATGTCATGTTAGGTAGATGTATTTACCGACTAAGGAGAATTTTCATTAGTTGGGAATTTAGATGGATTCAAGGTGTCATTTTTGCAAGGACCCTAAATCAGAATTAGTGGGAAATATCTTTATAAGTAGTGATTGGGTGACGTGGGTGTGGCAATCTTTCTGGGAGTTTATAGGTTGGTGAATCAGGTTGATTATTTCAACAGCTTCATGGATAGGTGGTTATAGGGTTATGGTGATCATGGTTTCATGATAAAATCATATACTATTGTTATGCTATAAGGTTGTTGGAGTATATGGATTTCAAGGAAAAAAGATCCACACAAAAATATCTCTAGTTAACACACATGTATCGTTTTCAAAACTAAGAACACCATTATGGGTCTGGTCAGGTTGTGTAAGGATTTTCATTTAGCACAGTCAGTGGTGCCTCAACTTACTTATAGCTCCTCCTCTATCTTGGTGGTCAGGATACGGTAGCGGCGATGGGTTTGATGGTACCTTCATCATCACAGTCTCAAGCTTAATATGGATGGGTCATGCATCATGGGGATCATGCGATGGGGAGGAATGATTAGGGTCTAGGGGGAATGGTTATAGAATCCTTATCATATTTTTTCAGATGAGGTGACTTTTTGCAGGTAGAGGGGCATGCTCTTGTCATGGGTTTGAGATTGTGTTATAAGAGGCTTTTATGCATTGAGTTAGTTGAAATGGATTATTTAACTATCTTCAAGGCTATTCATGCATAATGAAATGTGTCATGGGCTATTACTTATATAATTATATCTTTCAAGGACCTCATGAACAATCACCTAGAGATTTTCCACATGTGGTGAGAGGGGAATATGGTTGTGGATTTCTTGGCTTCCAAAGATTCCCATCAAGAAGTTATTTCATATTACTTTAATATTGGGTACTTTATGGAGTATGGGGTTTAGTTTGTTGTTAATGACACATTGGGTCTTACCTATTTCCATCCTCCATGATCTAATTTTTCTTTTATTTCACTCTTTGTACCATTTCTATCATGTTATTAATAAAAATGAATTTTATTGAAAAAAGATGATACAAGTGTTGGAGTACATGATTCGGTCTTTTTTAATGTATTTTGGTGTCACATGGGAGGAGAAAATACTTCTAGTGGAGTTCTTGTACAAAAACAGTTCTCATTACACGATACATATATGTCCTTTTGAATCATTGTATGGGCGTCCTTATCATTCTCCACTTCATTGGGTGAAAAAAGTTGATACCTCACAACTTGGACTAAGCCTTGTGTAAGAGACAATAGGGAAGATACATTTGATTAGAAATATAATGGAGGTGGAAATAATTCTTCAAATATCATATGAGGATCATCGAAGATGATTATTGTCCTTTGTGGTGAGGGGTGACGTTTTCTTGGGAATATCTACAATGTTTTGGAATCATCATTTTTTTTAAGAATAATAGTTTGATTCCTTGATATATATAGGGCCTTTAAAGATACTTGAATGGGTTGGTAGGTGGAATATCAATTATCTTTTCCACTAAGGTTCAGTTTAGTGCATAATTTGTTTCATGTATCTCATTCTATGAAGTATCAACCTGATCCAAACCATATGATTCGATGGTATCATGTCAACCTAGGGAAAAATGAAATGTTGATTCAAGTGATAATGTGGAATGTGGGTTGGAAAAAGAATATTATTCATTGGAAAACCATTGTTCATGGGTGGTTTTTGTGGAAACATGGTTGAAAGTAGGTGGAAATGTGGGAGTGTGAGAGTGTGAGAAGAAAATGATGGATCAATGGGAAAAACACTCTCAGGACAATGTAGGTTTTCTACTTTTAGTGCATATAAAGACAAATGGTGGGGAGAATGTATCACCCTCAGACATCAGGTACATGACCCTTTATTTATATATTATAAGTATATATAAACATTAGCTTATGTTTTGTAATATTAGAAGGAGTTTTGGTGTAATATATAGAGGTTTTTGGATGTGAACGGTTTGAGAATGGTTAGTAGAAATAGTGAAACACCTCCAGGATGTTTTTCAAGGGAAAATAGTCACTTTTTAGGTTCATGGTTTGGCGCACAGTTTTTTTGAACTATGATTATGTCTAGTAGAAACCACTAAATTCTTGATATAAGGGAATAACATGATTGGTGTATGGGTTTTATAAATCTGTGATCCAACTATATGAGGTGTTCTTAGAGTTAGTGGATCATGAACAGTTACTACATAGTTTGTCTAACTCTACACCTTAACCATGCACCATGAAAAAATAGATAGTAAAATCATTGATCTAATACAATTTACCACCTAAGCCATTTTTTCATAAAAAACAAATTACATGAATTCCTATCCCTCCCAAGGTTGTGGAAACCATTATTTTTAATCCAGGAGATATTCATTGGTGAATCTGAGTACGTTGGAGGCACAGATTCATCATTAGGTTCTTAATCTTCATCGTTTTCCTTAGAATTATTTTTCCTCTCTCTCTTGGAATCATTGATATAATTTTCCTTGGATATATCTATATGGTTGGTATTAATAATTATAAGATATGACAGTTCTAGTTAAAGGGATCAAGATCTATGGTTGGATTTATAAGAAACAAGATGGGTTTTTGATGTTTTTGTGTTGTTCTATGTTTTTATAATGCTTTTGTTGTAGGTGGATTCTCTATAGACTCCTCTGGATTAGAACATTTAGTATTGGTTTAAAATTAATTTAATTTCTTTAAATTGATCGATAATTTGATTTTTAATTCATAATGGAAAACCTCTTTAGTGATGGTTTTGTGAAATGGTGGAAATGGAATGGTTTTTTGGAAAACATCATGATTTAAATTATAAAATAGGGATTTTAAAAAGTAAGTATTTTTTTCTCTTGTAAAATATCAATAAAAATGTATTAAATATAAGAAATTTTTTATGGAAATGTCTTGGAATTATTTTCTTGTCATTGGTTTTGGAATATTTGGTTGGGATGTGTTCATTTTCATTAGATTTGACCTTTTGGAAGGGGGTTGTGCCATTGGGGACCTTGGTAATTGTTACCTTGTGATGACATGGTGAATCGATGAGAGAAAACTCAGGATTATAGAACTATCTCTTGCACATTTTTGTTCTTATGTGTGGTTGTGTGGAATTATGGAATGGTTATTCCAAATGGATTCAAGAAAAAGGTTTTATGGTAGTGAAATTTTTTTCCTTATAACTACTTTGATTTTGATGTAAACTATTAAAATGATTTTATACTTTTATTATATAAATTTTTCTATATAAATTGTGGTAACTTTTTTCCCTTGTTGCATGAGTTGGGAAGTGATTTGGGATTTCCTAAAGAGTATTATACTCACCCCCTTCTTGGGAACTTTGGTGGATTTTCATATGCTGTATAACAGGGCATAGGTAAAGTCAAGGTATACTAGTATATTAGTGATGGTTATTGATACCTTGGGATGGGAATGTGAATTTGGAACTTGGATAAGGTCAGGATTTTCTATGTTAGTGTCTTTTCTTTGATTAAGTTTTTTTGGTTTTGGGATCATATTGTATTGTGATATGGTTATTATTTTGGTTATGCTTTGAGTTGTATTTCCTCATACTCATGAATAATATCATGGTTTATTTTTTTATTTACTCATGGTTTAGTAATTTTATTTCAAAATGAAAAATCATCCGCCAGTTTTTATGAATCCTTTAGAATTTATTTCTAGAATTCAGTGTCGTGGGGATGTCACATAAGACTAGTAATACCCATAGACTCTTCCCAAGAAAATGTGTGAGGGGTGGGATGTTACATTTTTTTGGTTTCAAGATTGGAATCATGACTTTTTCAAAACTTGGATTGGGATAGTTTTTTGGACATTAAAATTTTAATCAACTGACATTACCCTAGGCTTTAAATACATATTTTTTACATTAATCGAGTGATACACTTACATTTATAATAAACAAAACTCTATGGTGGTTAGAGTTTGGATCACCATGATATTTGAAGGAGCCAATGAAACCTCATTGTTAGCTCAATAATTTCATATTTGGTGAATCACAAAGAAATTAGTGAAATGTATTTTTCAGGCCTAATTCTTCATTCTAACTAATTTCATTTTGATATTTTAAATTAGTTAGTATCAATTGAAATACTATGAAAAATATTTTTATGGTTATTTTGAATAAAAAATAAAACAAGTTAATGGATGAAGAATATATGTTCTGAGAAATTTGTGGCAACTAACATTTTTCCCCCTTGTACCATGTGTCTCGACATGATTGGGAGTAGTTAAAAATCGTTGGAAGTGGATCACAATAGGTAATTAGTAAAACTATAACTACTAATGATTCCTATTTTTTCATCTCTTTCACACTCTCATCATTCTTTTACCACATTCAAAACCACTTCCATCAATTATGGTGGCCAAAAACTCAATAAAGGGTAGTTATACGAAGAAAACATAAGGTTTTGTGATAGGTGGAAACATCATGGGGGATGAATCCAGTATCCTGATTTCATTTTCAAGGGGTGGTTTTTAAGTGTTAATGTTAGTGGATCACAACAGTAGTGATAGATATAAGGTGTAAGGATGATATAGAAAGGAGATGAAGTGGAAATGACATTGGTGGGAGGTAACATGGTTAGGTTTGAGCAGTAGTCTCTAATAAAATCAGTGGAAATCGTGGATAGCATCTTGGGTTTTAAAAAGGATGAAAAATATCACAGAACATGTAGATTTTAATCTACACAAAAAAAATTTATAAAAGGAAACCAAAAATTTTCAGTACATGCCTTGTCACTCTTTTAGTACACATTTTTGTGGCCAATAAACACAAACCATTTCTGAGTAAATGTAATGATCCAGACCTTGGTTGTACACTCACCCCTCATGTCTCACTCGCTATGATAGGTAGAATGTAATTCAATGTATGTTGAACTAACATTAATGTGATATAAAGGTACAAAACCTATTGAACTCTTTGTATGAACATTCCATGTTGAGTATATCACATTACATGTTCTTTAATTTTTATAATTTTTTTATAGATTCTCACCCATGTGTCGAAATTGGACAAGAAAATGGACCATTCTATACATTTTTCATTGTAAAAACAAGATTTTGGGCTTCTCTTCAACATACAGGATCTTTTGAAAATAATTTTTTCTTATTTTAGTGTTTTATATCTATAGTGATGGAGAAAAGTTCTATAAATTAATGTTATTACCATGGTGTAGAAAAACCATGTAAGTAGACCCCTATGTCTATGGTCTTTTTCGAACTATGCCAATCAATGCTCCAAGTGACTCATATTTCTACAGTTCATGAAACCCATGTATATATGACACACATATTACTGTTTATTTTTTAAATCATAGCAATATTGTACCATGTTTGACACACTAACTCGAAACCATTATTCAGGTTGGAGTGCAACAAGGCCTCAAGTATTCCTCCCCATACAAAAAAGGATTTAGACTATAAAAGGGGGATTACTCCATTCAATGGTAAGACTATACCCCTAAATGAAATTATTACAATTTAGTTGAAAATAACTAATCAATCATCTATAAGCATCCATCATAGTATGGATAATAATAAGAAACATAGTGTTGTAAAAAAATATACCATGTGTAAGCATTCAAGCATAAAATACTAATCACCCACTAGGATAATAAAAATGTAAAATAAACCATAAATACAACACATTAACAATATCCCTATGTATATCCATGGGTCTCACTCACCCTATCTCAAAATATACATTGAGATTCCATAGCTTGATTCATTCCACATCCTATTCTCAACCTGAAAGAAGACATAATGTATGCACACATATCAAGATACCTATATAGGGTGTGAAAAATATATCTTAGTAGGGTATCACCATGTTCCCCTAGTATTTTAAATTGCATATGTGTTTAAATGTGCAAAATGATAAACATGTCGCACAATATTTTTGTACATCATATGCTAACTTGGTCACCATGACTCCCTATACATCAGGTCATTATGTGCAAACCATAACACCATTGAACCCTATCATACCTGCATTTGTGACATGTTGGAATCCACCTCGTCACCTCATCTTATACCCTCGGACCATATAATCATCCTATAACCTAACACTCATAGTAGGTCCCCATCCATACCTCAACCCACTACACAAAAGGACAAGGAAAAGTCTAATATCGATATCTCCAACCATTACCATATCAATCAATGAAGGGTCCATTGGTCACATACTACATCACATCATGACCTATCACCCTTATAGGTGGTCCTTGAACTATTCCTCTCAAGGAAAGGTCCAAATCAAGAAGACAACTCATCCCCGTAATTGGTCATCGACCCATTCATCCATAAGGAAAGTTCCATCCTCCACATCCTGTATCATGACACAACCTTTCCCTCTCATAGTTGTCCTTGACCCAAGCCATTTATTTTAAGTTCTATCACATGAACCATGCCTACTCAAGGATAGGTCCTCAAACCAATCCTCTCTTAGAAAGGTCAATCACCATAACCCAAGCCTTATCACTCAAGGAAAAGTCAAGAATTAGGATTTATCTCTCACTTTCAATTAATATCCTAGAATAAAATGTGAATCACATGAACATATCACATCATATTACATAAATAACCAGCTAATCCATTGTAGATATTCACTCAGTATTAATCACATTATCCTAAAAATTCACATTTTTTACACTAGGGTTTCCACTAGGTCTTCCAAAACTATCATGACCCCAACTCATACTCATCACCCATTGCTGTCTTCAAATCATGTACGATCATCCCAACCTGGACCTCAAAGTCTGTTCCACCTAATTATTTTACTTATAAATCATATTACCACTACAGAAGGAGTATGTTAAGATATCCAACTCTAAACCCCATAGCTTCATGATTCGTAAACTTGAAGAAAACCCACGACTTCCACATGGGTCCGATATCACATATCACAATGGGGTTTCTCAAACCATCACCTAGAGTAGACCCTCCGCATCACAAATCATCTAGTCTTAGAGGGCTATTCCTTTTATAAATTCTCACCATTATCTCTCTTCTGTAATTAGAGGGTATCACTCATCAAGGCTGAGATGTACAGTCATCTCAGACATCAATACTGGGACAAAGCCTCTCTCAGTCATGTCTGACTCCACCCAACAATTCATTTTAGTTATATATGTTGGATTAAAATAACGATGTAGATTCTCAATATACAATAGGGGTGAATTGTACACTTTAAAATTTTCCTTAAATAAGGAAAGATCTAAGTTTAACAAAATTAAACTAAGAAAAATCACAACACCTCTATCACCAATTGGAGAATTGGAACAAGTTATAAAGTTATAAACTTCTAGTTCTATGTACTTTCTTAAATCTAGAAAGTGATTCTGAAAAACAGGTTCCGGAAATATGGATCCGGAAAGATGGAACCAGAAAACTGAAACTTAACCAAAGTTTACAATATGAGATTTTACCTTAAAGCGTATAAAATCTAAATGAATCAGAGTACAACTGTAAGGAAATATAATAAGGTTATACTTTCCTTACAATACAAAATATAGCAGAAAAACTTGTAACTAAAACAAGTAACAAGATATAAATATTTTAACCCAAAGAGAAGGGTATCCATAAACCTTGGATAAAGGTCCCTTGATTTATACTTTCACGAAAGTTTGTCTTACCCACACTCGAGTAATCCCTCAATACGAAGATCAGAGTCTCTATCTTGATATCCCTGCAAGCCCTCAACTTCAAGGTAGTTGGAACCTCTGTATTCCTCAGCAAGGAAGCCCTCGAACTTCAAGGTAGTCGGAACCTCTGTCTTCCTATCCCCCAAAGTCCTCAAATGTAATCACCAATATTCGGAGTCGCATGAAGCATGTATGTATAAGGCAAAGTTTGAACAAGCTGTTCAAACTTTCTGCACGAAGCATTGAGAGTTAATAAGATCCTCTCTCTCTCTAGAAATCACTTAAACAGAACTTAGTCCAAGATCAGTGTCAAAGTTTTCAATGTTGTGTTCAAATGAGCTCCTATTTATAGGCGAAGCTAAAACAGTTGGCTCCCTCCTCCAACGGTCATATTTCTCCTTGAATTTTGGAGGGACCTATATATGTGTCACTCTACCAACGGTTAGTTAGAAACAGAATCGACGACATCGTTTTATAAAAAAACATGTGTTACTGAAAACACGACATCGTTTTAAAACAAACTTAACAAATCAGAGTGTATGTAAAATGTTATTGATGTAAGAAAAATAAAAGTTCAGAGTCTAACCAAAATTGAATTTGGAGTCTATAATAAAAATATATTTTGATTTTTTTTTGTAGGAATTCGGAACCTGAATTCTGTAGAAATCCGGAGTCTGAATTTCTAAGGAAATTCATAGTCTAGTTTCACTAGAATTCGGAACCAGAACATACAAAGTGCGGAGTTAGAGTTTATAGAAATTTGGAGTCAGAACTCATAATAGTTTGAGGTCCTAATTCAGAGAACTCAGAGTCATAACTTAAATAAGTTCATAATCAGATTTCAGAATCAAACATCATGAGAGTTCATATCCATAATTCGGAATGGAACTTCATGAGAGTTCGTATCCAGAATTTGGAGTGGAACTTCATTTCAGTTCCTATCTAGAATTCGGAGTGGAACTTCATTACAGTTCATATTCAGAATTCGGAGTGGAACTTCATTATAGTTCATATCTAGAATTCGGAGTGGAACTTCATTACAGTTCATATACAGAATTCAGAGTGGAACTTCATTACAGTTTATATCCAGAATTCAGATCCTAAAATAGAATGCTTCATATCTAAGTATTATATGATTCTGATGTTTTTGATATGAGTCCGATTTTTATACTTAAGAAAAATATTTATATGAACAATGAAAACATGGTAGGGGTTAATTCCTTTGAGAAGTAAATTTTCCTTATATAATTAAAATGTAGCTTTTCTTAAGTATAGGGTGTTTGTGATTTTCAAAACAAGAAGGAATGGAAAAAGTCATAAGGAGAACCTTATTTACTTAACAATCTCTCCCTTTTTGGAAAGCACAAACAACCTTACAAAAAAGAATATAAAGGCTTAGAATAAATTTCTAGACTATGAAATAAAAGCTTATCTCCCTTTGTTTATGGATGATGGTGAATACAACTAACTCCCCCTTAGGCTTAGGAACTCTAAGGATTGTATTCTGAATTTCCAGAATGGAGTTTTCATTATCATTTGAAATGAAAAACTTCATAATGATGAACTACCCCTTAAATAATCTCCCCCTTACTTAGGGATAGTTCTTGACTTAGAAATTTTTCCTTCTCCCTCTTTTGAGTAATTGTTTTTCCTTCTCCCCCTTTGTGATTTTCTAAAAGAATTTAAGGGAATGGAAAAGAAATAAAGTACCTGAAACATTATTACATAATAACACAAGATACAACCAACCAAAAACTTCATTAGGGTTGAAATAATTTTTACAATGAAAGACAAAAACAACAAAAGATCGGATTGAATCTATTTGTCTTCATTTTCCTTCAGGATTAGCTTCTTCAACAAGGTTTTCACCTTCTTCAAGTCTTGTTGATCCTCCTCAGCATGCCTCTCCAAAGATTTTATCCTTTCATATTATGCTTTCAAGACTTCTTCCTGAGCCTTCATGGCCTCTTATTTCATCTTTAGTAACTTATCTTGCTTTACAATATTTTCTTGAATCACAATCCAGAGATCTCTATCCCTTATTAAATTTTGATCAAGAGAGTTAGCCTTATAATTCAAGTCCTTTACTTGTTGATTCCGAGAACTTTTCTCAATGATTAGCTCATCCTGAAGATTCTTTATCTTTGCATCCTCGTTTTCAAAAGCATCTTTTACCACATTCTAAAAATTATCATACACAACCAAGTCATCATCCACCTTCATTGCCCACAGAGTGATTTTGATGCATGATTCTCTATGAACATCATAATTGATGACAAAATTTCTATGATCATCTTCAATTTTCACACACTTATCCATCACCATGGATAAGGATTCCGATTTCATATTCATACTATATTGCAGCATTTGACACCTTCATTCTATGGTGGGAAAAATCAGAATGGTGTCTGCCATCTTTTTCAAAGACTCGACAACAAAATCATGGCCCTGTGCTGACGATTCCAAATCATACACTTTTCTTGGAGATTGTTCTATTTCATTCTGCACCAAATTCCTTCTAGAAGAACCACCAACTTCTTTCTTTCTGATGATATATTTTGTTGGTGTATCCATGAGAACTTGCTTACCTTTATCAGTTTTCGGAATGGGTTGATCATCTGGAGATTCTTCTTCACTTCCTAATAGTTGAACGATCTTTTCTGTATATATTTTCTCTTTCTCTGCTCCTTCAAGAAAATTCTTTTCAAAGGTCTCTTCCTCAGACAATTCATACTCTTTCTCTTCATCTTTCTTATCATCCTCTTTGTTACCTTAATTCTCAACTCCCTTTCCTGGAGTAACAAGTTTTATAGATTCATCCTTTTCTTGATAATCCTCAACTTGTTTAATTAGTTCATCTAGATCATAACTTCCTTCTTATACTTCTTCTTCTTCCTCTATTACTTCTTCTTATCTTTCAACAACTTCTTCTTCTACACTCTCAAAAACTTATTTTTCTTTAAAATTTTCTTTAGTGAAGAAGTTCTTTCCTGGGGTCTCTGGTAATGGTTCAGTAAGGAAGGTTTCTGGAATAGTAATCTTCTCAGAAGACATCTCTGTTGCTTTCAAAAGATCTTGAACAATATCTTCTTCTGACATCTTCTTCTTAGATTTCATTTCGTTTCCTTGTATTTGTAACTCATCCGCAACTTTTTCTCTTAAGGCCTTAGCCTCAGCAGGGTCCATTCCGAACTGAGGGTCCCCTTCTTTTCTCTTCTCTTTATCAATCCTCCACTTAGAAGCCACTTCATCCGGGTAGGCTTTTTGTTTCCTTGTCTTAGGTGGTGCATATTGAGTTTCCTTGTCTTTCTGAGTCTTGTCATGAGCCACCACTTCTTTCAATTTTCTTTTCTTAGCAACCATCTTCACTGGCTCAGCCTTCTCTAAAATTTCCGGATTGGCTTCAGCTTCTTCCTCTGGAAAATTATAAAACTCTCTTGTTTCCTTGGAATAAGACATATTCATCCTTTTCAAGGTATCATCACTAACGAGCATAACCTTGCAATTACGAGCCTTTGACTTACATTAAATCATGAAAGAATCCATACACTGAACTATCATCTTTGATAGTAGGGAAGGGAGCATAATGATTTGAGCTCTCAAATTTCTTCCTTGATGTTCTTTATTTTCACAAGAACATGCCTCATCAGATTGATTTTTCTTCGATTCACCAAGTAGTCTAAGAAATATATATCACTTTTCTTCAAGGTATCTTTGTCACCCTTTCTCGGAACCAAGAAACCTTGTATGCATAAATGAAGAATATGATTATTAGATGAAAATTAAGAAATATTGGATGCCTTTACATCATCAAGACCCAGACACTCCAAGGCCTTTACCTTACAAAACTGCCATGAACATCCAGAATTTTATGTGAGCAAAATTCTGCCTCACCATCATATTCCAGCCCCACCAGGTTTAGTGCCTTTGTTTAAGTAAGTTTGTAAGTCTTCCCATAAAACATGAAAGAAATCTTCTATCTTCTATCTTCTTCATAAAAACTTGCTGATTCATAGAATTATAAAAGTAACTCTGGATATACCACATCTTGATCACCAAGCTTAGATATATATACATCGTCCCAACCATTCATATTGATATTCTTAGAGATAATGGAATCTTACTTGTAAAAGTTCGGATTCAAGGAGAATATTCCTAAGAAAGGAAAATATATAACAATGAAAAACTGAGAAAGAAAAACTTATATGTGAGTATAAGTACTTCATATACCTTCTCTGATTGCAATTGTAGGATCGAAATAATGATGTAGATGCTCAATATACAAGAGGGGGGTGAAATGTACACTTTAAAATTTTCCTTAAACAAGGAAATATCTATGTTTAACAAAGTTTAACTAAGAAAATTCAATATAACTCTATCACCAATTGTAGAATTGGAACAAGGTATGAAGTTATAAACTTCTAGTTCTATGTACTTGCTTAAATCTGGAAAGCGATTCCGAAAAATAGGTTCTGGAAATATGGATCCGGAAAGATGGATCCAGAAAACTGAAACGTAACCAAAGTTTACAATATCAGATTCTATCTTAAAGCGTATAGAATTTAAATGAATCAAAGTACTAGTGTAAGGAAATATATGAAGGTTATACTTTCCTTACAATACAAAATATAGTGGAAAAACTTGTAACTAAAACAAGTAATAAGATATAAATATTTTAACCCAAAGAGAAGGGTATCCAACAACCTTGGATAACGGTCCCTTGATTTATACATTCAAGAAAGTCTGTCTTACCCACACTCAGGTAAGCCCTCGATACAAAGATCGGAGTCTCTGTCTTGCTATCCCCATAAGCCCTTAACTTCAAGGTAGTTGGAACCTCTGTCTTCCTCAGCATGGAAGCCCTCAAACTTTAAGGTAGTCAGAACCTTTGTCTTCATATCCTTAGAAGCCCTCAAATTTAATCACCAACATTCGGAATCACACAAAGCAAGTCTGCATAATGCAATGTTTGAAAAAGTTTTTCAAACTTTCTTCACGAAGATTTGAGAGTTAATAAGATCCTCTCTCTATAGAAATCACTTCAATATAACTTAGTCCAAGATCAGTGTTGAAGTTTTCAAAGTTGTGTTCAAATGAGCTCCTATTTATAGGTGAAGCTCCAACGGTAGGCTCCCTCCTCCAAAGGGCATATTTATCCTTGAATTTCAGAGCGACCTGTATATGTGTCACTCAACCAATGGTTAGTTAGAAACAGAATGGAAGACATCATTTTATAAAATAACATGTGTAACTGAAATCACGACGTCGTTTCAAAAAAACTCAACAAATCAGAGTGTTAGTAAAAAGTTCGTAATGTAAGAAAAATAAAAGTTCAAAGTCTAACCAAATTGGAATTTGGAGTCTATAATAAAGAGATATTTGGATTCTGTTTTGTAGGAATTCAGAACCTGAATTCTGTAGAAATTCGAAGTCTATATTTCTATGGAAATTCGGAATCTGGTTTCACTAGAATTTAGAACCATAGCTTACAAAGTTCGGAGTTAGAGTTTATAGGAATTTGGAGTCATAACTCATAAGATTCAGAGGTATGAATTCAGAGAACTCAGAGTCAGAACTTAGATAAGTTCGTAATCAGAATTCGGAGTCGAACATCATAAGAGTTTGTATCCATAATTTGGAATGGATCTTCATTAGTGTTCGTATCCAGAATTCGGAGTTGAACTTCATTAGAGTTCATATCCAGAATTCGGAGTGGAACTTCATTAGAGTTCGTATCCAAAATTCAAAGTGGAACTTCATTTCAGTTCCTATCCAGAATTCAGAGTGGAACTTCATTATAGTTCATATTCAGAATTCGGAGTGGAACTTCATTACAATTCATATCCAGAATTCGTAGTGTAACTTCATTACAGTTCATATCCAGAATTCAGAGTGGAACTTCATTACAGTTCATATCCAGAATTCGGATCCTAAAACAGAATGCTTCATATCTAAGTATTATATGATTCTGAGGTTTTTGATATGAATTTGATTTTTATACTTAAGAAAAATATTTATATGAACAATGAAAACATGGTAGGGGTAAATTCCTTTGAGAAGGAAATTTTTTTTATATAAGTAAAATGTAGATTTGCTTAAGTATAGGGTGTTTGTGAATTTCAAAACAAGAAGGAATGGAAAAAGTCATAAGGAGAACCTTATTTACTTAACAATATATCTAGTATTTTTTGGGGAACCAAAAACATTAGATATTATCACACACTAGAAACCTATTTCCACCTCTTCCTTATACATATCTACATCACTACACCATCAAACTTTCCTACCTGATGATTTTTCACTAACAACTTATATGAATCCTTACACAAAAAAAGTGTTTTTTCGTCACCCAAATAAACAAACCACCAGTCTCCATGTAATACGCTCTATTTATTATCATATGGAATGAAAAGATTCAATTGTTTCACTCATAATCTATGCCAATGTGAAACACCAACCAACAATGTTATACTCCCCATCATATAGCTTCCATTACACAGCCCTTCGAGAATCGACCCAAATGATTCCCATTAGAATAGATCCCTGACAACACCCATATCATGAACCAAAACTATGTGATACCATGCTCACAAAAATATCACTATTACACTAACACTACAACACTACTCAGGTTAACCAAGAATTAAAATAACTCTAAATATCCCACACATGGACCATTCCATTGATCTATAAAATAAATAGGCACCAAGGATAACCAAGACATTCTTTTTATCTCACAGAAAGACAATTTCCAAAAAGTCCATTCCAACCACCACTCTAAACCTCTAAGAAGAGTGATTCCCAATATACCTCTCACAATTTTTCTCTCACAATATTAATTTCTCTTGACTAAACCCAAAAATTCTATTCACTTGTATAACTTGATCCCATAACCCAAATCAAGATCCCACAAGTCACATCCTATAAAACCTATCCTTCTTGGACTAACACATTAACTATGCTCCTTATTTGTGTCAGGATCACCCAATAACCTAAGGCATGAAACTTCTACTAAGACTAACTACTTGATCACCATCCACATGGGCATCATTCCAAGCCAGGATATCCCACCTATACACCAACCATGATACAACAAAGAACACACTAAAACCATAGGGCCCGACATCTAGCCCACCTTGTCCTCTAAAATTTCTTTGATATGAAGATCACTTCTTGTGCTCCATATCATAGCCCTAGGAATATCACTTATCCATTACAATATAACCCACTCAATGTTCCTACATCCACCAGGTATATATATGTTTATTTTCACAAAGAAACGATATGGAAAAACACAATATAGGTTTTTTTGAAACATTAAGTAATAAAACCAATTTTCAACACTCCATTATTCTAAATCCTCTAAAAAACTCACACTCATCCTTAGGTCACTCCTTAGGTATCCATATTTATGTGATAAACTAATAGGGTTCCTATAAAAAAGAATAAAATTACTACACCAACCCACTAAGGACCTCCATACATCACTTGAGGGAGGGAATACATTTCTTCTACTAGAGAATATCATAAATAATGTTCCAAATAAACTAATAAAAGAAGAATACATTTTTGGTTCATTTGAGTGTAATTCCACCAACAAGTTATACAATAAAACATCATATAATTTATTATTGACACTTTAAATAATAAAACCCTTTTGAGAGAAAACCCAATCACAAACAAGAAGAAATATGTCATGTGAGTCATGTGTTCCTAATATGATTCACGAAAATGAGCTTCTTAACAATGGAAAAAGATCAAAACCTGTAAATAAAATCCTGGTAAACTAATGATATTAAATAAACAACTCATTCATAATAGAACAAGTTAAGAATGAAATTATTGTACCCCTAGAAACCATGACATTCAAAAAAAATGTTCATGAATCACCAGCTTGAGTTCTATAAAAATTGTGAAACATTCCTACGAAACTATTATACTACCTCTCCCAATCATAAAAAAAATAAAAATAACACTCTTATATCACTTTTGGATTCCCCAAAACAGAACCACCATCTAAGCTAGAGTGTCATGTGGGCTCAAGCATGCCACCCTAAACATTTAAGGCAATTGACTATCATTTTGGGCATCATGTATATATTGGGGATAATTTTGCATTAAATCAGAGTCATAAATTTTTTTGAAAAATAATTAAATAATCATCCATAAAAATCCATTAGAGTATACATAATAACAATAAAATTGTAGCTATAACAAAATGTACCATGTATAAGCATACAAGAATAAAACACCGATCACCCACTAGGCTGATAAAAATTTAAAATAAAATAAAATTAAAATTAAAACACACTTTGTGTACTTCCTATATCAGGCCTCATATACTCTATCTCTAAGTACCCATTAAGTTTCCGCTTCTTAGTCCACTACATGTCATGTTCTTATTTTTAAAAAAGACATACGGTTTTCATGCACACTGAGGTTAATATAAAAGGTGTGAAAAATATATCTCAATAATGTCCCAAAAAGTACACATAGTTTAGACCATCATATACATTAATGCATGCCAAATAAATAAAAATTTCACACAGGCATGTCTAAGTTGTTTTCTATCCAGGACACTAGGATTCACAATATATCATGTCACCATGTGCTAATGAGGCCACCATGGAAACTGATGATACCAAATTAATTTCCATGTCAAAATCCACCCCATAACCTCATCTCACGCCACAATACCTAATTCTCAAAACATATTAGAATCTTTATGGTAGTTAATCATCCAAACCTTGGCCCACTTCCTAATGGAATAAGTCACTGCCAAATATCCAGTTCTTGATCCACTAACCCATCACACAAGGAAAGTTCTATTGGTCACATATCACATCATGTCATGCCCCATCCCTCTCACATGTGGTCATTTACCCAAGCCTCTAATGGAGTGGTCCAATTAATGAACATGACCCAACCCCCTAAAGGGATCCTTGACCCCAGCCTCCTCAAGTTAAGTTCTATCATTTGTGTCATGTATCATTCCTTGTCCCAATCCTCTCATGGGTAGTCATCAACCCAAACTACTCACATAACAGTCTAACAAAATACCCAAGAATACTTAAGGAAAGTTCCCTAGACCAAGAATCTATAAGAAGGAACAATCTCTATAACCAATGCCTTCTCATGTAAGAAAACATGAAACCTTAGGATCCCTCCCCCTCTTTGTGTCATTCTCCTAGAAAAAACATGCATCGCAAGTAGGGATTTAATCCTATCACATATATCACAAGATAATTCCATGTTTATGTTCACATTAGGAATAACCCCTTATTAGGAAGAATCTATATCTCACCCCAAGGGAATTTACTAAGTCCTATAGACCCATCACAATCTCTTCTCAATGGTTACAATTAATACCTATCAACCCTCAATGAAATAATGATCTATATGCTCATACCTACTTATACTTCAGGGTTTAGCCTACCTCAAAAAATACCTTATCCCTATTTTTTCCAATACCCAAGGTAAATCCCAAGATATTACACTCTAATACCCTCTGTATCTTGATTTAAAGTCTCAAACGAAATCCAGAAACAACACTAGGTTCATGTAACACATCTAATACGAGATATTTCTCAAAATACCGACTAAAGGAATACTCTACCAATAACATCTCATATAGTATAAGAAAAATTTCCTACTTGAAACACTCACCAAGTTCCTCCTCATCCCTCCATAAGGGTTTACTCATCAGGGCTAATATAACAACCCTGCAGTTTATTACACACTTAAACAAGATTTATTAAATAATCTCTTCACTTGATACAACATGGAATATAGAGAGTTCTAGTGTATTTGCGGATTAGAAACATTACATAAAATCTTAAAACATGAAATGCAACATCTTATTGAAAACTTTATTTACAAGACCACTACATTCCCTCGTACTTAGCATTTCATAGGATAACCTGAGGACATGAATAAAAAGGGTGAACTATAAATCCCAGTAAGAGAATAAACATTCAATAAAATGAGGAATAAAATACATGTCAAAAAATAGGAATATAAATGGATCACAATAGAAACATGAACATAAAGTCCCAACAAATCATGATAATCATAACATGGAAATGTGGAGACAACACTTAACATGGAATTAGCATGAGCCAAGGCTCATTGCACATGGAGCATGAGTAAACCCTCATTGAACATGAAACAATAGTATACCATAATTGCACTTGAATTATTATGAGACAACATTAATTTCACATGAATTATTATGATACAATACTTTACCCAATGCATTGGAATGCTATTAGGGTGCATCCTTCTTAAACATTTCATTTCATGCATAAGTGTGCCACATGGATCATACAACATGGAATCATTAAACATAATAATTTATTCCATGATAAAGGAATGTTGAAAAAATAAGTTAATCACTATAATAAATAATTAAATTTTCATAATGGTGATTACCATTGATAGAGAAACGGGCATGGTAATCATTACACAATGATTTTTGGCTTGGAAAATCACGGTGTAATTTCGGAATCGTAATGGTGTGACATAAGAACTCATAAAAATATTTGATGAGAGAGAAAGGGGTGTCTCATAATATGTACATGAAATGGACACTAAGGTGTTTATATATATACATGTCCCATTAATTTTAATGGAATTTAGATTCATGATATAAAAAAATTACTTGGATGTAAAAGAGGAGAGAGAAATCCATCATAGATTATCAGCATGGTAAAAGGTGTACATAGGAGGAATTAATAAAAGTCAAAGGGGTCTCACATCATCCAAAATTAAATAGTGAATTATATGGGAGGTGTGAAATCATACCCCCTACATTTGTAATTGAAAAAAGGGCATAACAACTTAAAGAAAATAGGACAAAAATTAGAATGAAATAAATCTCTTACTTGGATGTGTGATCCCAAAAGCTTGGAAGAGGCTTTAGAAGGGATTATTGGGAGATTTGGGCACCTTAAGAGGATTCTGGATATAGGAGGGAAGTGGTTGGATGAACTCAAAAGGCTGTGAGTGAAGAGGAAGTGGGATCTTGGTGGGTTTATATAGGAAATGACAGGAAATTATTTATTATTTAGGTTTAGGACACCACACATTAAACTAATCAAAACCACAAAACCAACCCATGATTTTTTCCCATGGATTTTTCCAAAGGGGAGTGGAAAACAATATTTTATAAGGCCAATGTCCGAACTTCTTAAAATAATAGGACTTCTTATGTGGATATGAGTCACACTCTCAAGGAAAACACTTTTAAAAGACAACATGTTTTATAAGCCTTGAAGGGTCCACTAAACTTTGTAAATAAATCAAAAAAACCCAAAATCACATTATTTTAATGTTAAAACATATATTTTCCGAACATAATGTTTATCGTATTTTATTACATCAATATTGGATCATTATGATGTCATAAAACACATTATATATTTAAACGGTATTTAATTTTTACCCAAAAATTCGACTATCTCAGAAAATTATGAAAAATTCACCATTAGATAATTTCGACGTCCAGATTCAACAAATTGTATTCATTTTTTCTAAATAATTTTAAAAATATGGGAATTTTTACTTTTATAATAATAACCAACATTTATCGAAAATTC
Organism: Viscum album; assembly: GCA_963277665.1. Lineage (NCBI taxonomy): Eukaryota > Viridiplantae > Streptophyta > Magnoliopsida > Santalales > Viscaceae > Viscum > Viscum album. The sequence continues at coordinate 249,783,730 of OY728152.1, read as the reverse complement.
TTGGTTTTTTAAAAAAACAGCTTTCAAACCTTAATAAAAATTACAATTGCATTCATAAAATTATATGATAATTTATATTTAATAAAAATAAATTTAATAATAATAATATTTTATTAAAATATTATTTAATTCAAACATCCATTAATTCATCAAAATAGATTTCTTAGTTGAATATTATCAAAAAATACAATTTTTCTTTAAAAACTATTTACAAAGTAACAATAATAAAATGAATTCACATTATTTATAAAAAAATAATTTACATATTCATAGTTCTAGGGCCTTGTTACATAACAACTTATAACATCCACATATGACTGAAGGGTAAGGTTTGTGATAGTGACAGACTCTTGGGGTGGCTCAGATAATATCACCCGGGTGGTAATCTCTATTAACTTCCTCTTCTCCCGTAGTCAGTTCTTCTCAATCTTAACATGTTCAATCTCAGCCTGGGATTGGTCAAGAGTGAATACAGATGATGCCACCTCCTTTTCAAGCTCCGACAAGTGGGCTTCATATGGGGAAAGTATATTGGATGAGGTCATCGCTTCCTTTGTCTGAGTAAATTGGATTTGTTAAAGCCATATATTTATACTAATCATGTGATCACTATTCAACAACTATATTAGAAATGGTCAAAATTCATAACTTTATTTTAAAATCCAAAAACATAAAACCAATGAAGTTAACATTTTATATAACCTTAATAAGACATTTAATTAGATCAATGGAAATTTCTATTAATGAAATTTTGGGTCGTTACAATCTTCCCCCTTAAGAAATTTCACCCTCGTAATTTCTGTTTCCCACTTTAAAACAAATGTGGATAACTTTACATCATCACTTCCTCTGATTCCTACATCGCTTCTTCAAAATTTTGGTTTTTCCACAATACCTTGATGAGGGGATTGTCTTATTTCGTAGAACTTTTTCTCTACGATCTAAGATCTTCACTGGTTGCTCCTCATAAGAAAGATCATCCTCTAATTGTATTACCTCTGAAGAGAGTACATGTGAAGGGTCTGGTATGTACATCATTAAGAGGGATACATGAAATACATCATGTACTTTGGCCATAGTAGGTGGAAGTGTTATTAGATAGGCCATTACCACAACATGATCAAGAATCTCGAAGGGGCCGATGGACCTAGGACTTAACTTCCCATTCTTTCCAAACCTCATGAACTTCTTCCATGGAGATATGCATAGAAATACCATTTCTCCAACTTTTAACTCAAGGTCTCATCGAGAGTTATCAAAATAACTCTTCTGTAGACTCTAGGATACCTTGATATGATGTTGAATGGTTTTCACCTTCTCTACCATTTCTTCAACCATTTCTAGTCCTAGAAACTTACGCTCACTGAATTTATCCCAACATGTCGGTGTCCTGCACCTCTTCCAATACATGGCTTCATAAGGTGCCATTTGGATGCTCGAGTGGAAACTATTATTGTAGGATAATTCAACCAGTGGAAGATTTCGGTCCCACCCGCCTTTGATGTCCATAAAACATGATCTTAACATATCCTACGGTATCTGAATAGTTCACTCAGACTGGCCATCAGTTTGAGGATGATAGGCCATATTAAATTTCAGTTCAGTGTCTAGAGAATGTTGAAGACTCTTACAAAACATAGAGGTGAATCTTGGATCTTGATCAGATACAATAGATAGTGGTACTCTATGCAGTCTTACCACTTCTCTGTTATATATCAATGCTAGTTGATCCAATGAGAAATCCTCCCGAATTGAAATAAGGTGTGCAGAATTTGTAAGATTATACACAACAACCCAAGTTGAATTGTTTCCTTTGTATTTCATTGGAAGTCCAGTGACAAATTCCCTGGTGATGTTCTCCAATTTCCATGCTGGTATGGGAAAAGGTTACATCATCCCCTTAGACTTATTCTTCTCTTCCTTAACTATCTCACACACCAGTCACTTTGATGTATACCCATCAATATCCTTCTTCATATTTTCCAACCAATAATTCTCTTGGAGATCTCAATACATCTTTGTGTTTCCTAGGTGAATAGAGAAATTTTAACTATGTGCATCATCCAAAAGTTCATTATTCAGATCTGGACATGATGGAACACATAGTATTTTCCCAAATATCACAAATTATTCTTCATTAACATTGAACGTTGAGGTTTTCCATTTTCCTATAGCTCCAACTTTCTTCTGGATTCCCAAATTATCCTCTTGAGCATCCATTAACCATTCGAAAAGAGATGATTGAGCAATAATTTTTGAAAGGATTGATGATGTTCCCTTATTTATGATTCCCATGTCCATATTCATCAAATATAAGAATATTAGATCCTTTTCAATTATCATCAATGATAGAATTCCTAGGTCCTTTCTTCTTAGAGCATATGCCTCCATGTTCTCTATCCCAGGGTGGTAATGGATTGAGCATTCATAATCTTTGATCATCTCTAACCATCTTCATTAGTGCATGTTCAACTCTTTCTATGTGAATATATACATGAGGCTTTTGTGGTCCATATATATTTCACACTTCTCCCCAACGAGATAATTCCAGGATATTTTTAAATTGAAGATCATTGCAGCTAACTCCAAATAATGTTTTGGATAATTATTCTCATGAATGTTCAATTACCTTGAACCATAGGCAATGAATTTGTTATTTTGCATCAACACACAGCCCAGACCCTTCTTATAAGCATCACTGAATACTAAAAAAAAGTTCTCCACTTGTGGGTAATCTGAGAATGGGAACATTGATAAGCCTCCTTTTCAATATTTTGAAGCTTTCTTCGCATTCATCACTCCAAGAAAACATTACTCCCTTCTGAGTTAGCTTTGTAAGGGGGTTGGACAATCATGAAAAATTTCTCAAAAATCGTCGATAATATCCAGCAAACCCCACGAAGCTATTGATATCTATTAACGATCTTTTCCTAGTCCATCATTCCATTGCAATTATCTTGGAGGGATCCATAGATATCCCATTTCTTGTGATGATATGGCCCAAGAATGAGACCTCCTTCAACTAGAACTCACACTTGCTATACTTTTCATTGAGGTTATCCTTTCTCAAGGTCTCTAGTATAGTTCTTAGATTCTCCTGATGATCCTCCTTTGTTTTGGAGTATATTAGAATATTATCTATAAATACTACCAAAAATTTGCCAAGGTAATCTCTAAAGAATCTATTCATAAATTCCATGAATATTTATAAAGAATTAGTGAGTCTAAAATGCATTACTATGAATTCGTAGTGCATGTATCTTGAACAAAAACTGGTCATGGGGATATCTTCCTTCTTCGCCCTTAAATTATACTATCATGACCAAAAATCTACCTATGAGTAGTGTTGTTCTCCACACTGCTGATTGAACAAGGCATCAATTCATGGGAGAGGATACTTTTTCTTTTTCTTGATTTTTTTAAGCTCATGGTAATCGATGCAAAGGTGCATTGACCAATCCTTCTTCTTCATGAAGAGGACTGGTGCACCCCATGGTGAAGCACTTGGGTGTATAAAACCTTTATCCAGATTATCATGTAGTTGTTTCTTCAGATCCTCAAGCTCCACAACATCCATTCTATATAGAGTCATGGATATTGGAAATGCCCCAGGTATAAGATCAATTGAGAATTCAACATCACTTCTAGGAGGAAGACGATTCAATTCCTCCGGAAACACTTCATCAAATTCCCTTCACAATAGGCATATCTTCAAGGATCGTTTCCTCCTTAGACTGAATAATCTGAGCTAGATTTTCATGATCATATGGCAGTAATATCCATGCTTGATGTGATGGATCTAAAGAATAATCATCTTCCTTCTTGAACTTGTACAGAATCGAGGGTCGATTCTCCACAGGGAGAGTGATTTCCATCTCATGGAAATTTACATTGGCTCTATATAAGGAAATCCAATCCATGCCAAGAATTTCATCAAATTCCACCATAGGGAGTATGATGAGGTTTTCCGGGAAGGTGAATCCACTGATTAAGATAGAGTAGGAGTTATCTTCATGGGATTCAATGATTTCTACATTTGTCGTACTCACTGACATCTTCACTTCAATGATTTGTGGTGGTGCTGGGATTATTCTAATAATCTTTTGGGATATAAAAGAATGTGTTGAACTAGAATCAAAAATTAAGTTTTCTATTCTTGAATGAATAACTAGCTTACCTGTTACCACTTCATTTTCAGGGTTCACTATGGATGTAGTGATGGAAAAAGATCTCCCTTGTTGCCTTGGAGGTTTTTGGTTGCATCTGAAAACCCTTGGCTTAGGGAACTGATTTTCAAGTTGTCTTAGTTCTTTGCAGTTGAAGCAATGAACAATGCATTGAGGTTCGAATGGAGTCTTCCTCTTCTCTGTTGCAGTCGTGGGTTTTTCTTGTCGGTAGGTAATAGCTAGGTTCACTTCTCTTCCACACCTAAATCATTTCATCGTCCCCTTAAGGAAATTTTCAGGGTGCTTCATTCTGCCCCTTTTTCAAGTGGGGTACTATATTTTCTTAACACTATTTTATTTATCCATCAGACGGCTAGAAATGAATTCCACCTTATGCTTCTTATCCTCATGATACCCTTGAGGTTCACCGATCTCCATTTCAACATTGAGGGAACACCGGAAAATTTTCTCATAGATATCGAAGTCTCATATTGCTAGGCCTTTCCGGAGGCTAGGTTTCGTCCCACCAAATAAGCGGTCAATCTTTCATTCAGGGGTAACAAAAAAGATGGAAGTGTATCGTGAAAGCATTGTGAATTTTTCCACGTATACTCTGACATATTCTTTGTCTTTTTTCTTAAGGGAAAGGAAGTCCCTTTCAATCTTAATTCGTAGGTTGCATGGAAAATATTTATCAAAAAACATCATCTGGAAATCCTTTCATTCCAACACCTCGATCTCCTCCTCAGGCTTCGTATTTTTTATCAATGTCTATCATTGATCTGCATCACCCTCCATAAAATATGAAGCTAGAAGAACCTTCTCTTGTTTAGAACATTTAAGGATGGAGAAAATGTTTTCAATGGAGTTGATCAATTGTTCAGAAATTGTGGGATCTGATGATCCATTAAAAGTTGGAGGCCTTTGTCTCATGAATCGCTCGATAGTGACTTGTTCTTTCTTCGGGGGGTGAAAATTCCTTGTAACCCATGTTTATATTCAATGATTTAGTTAACTGAGATAGTATCATGAAAAATTTTGTGATTCCTGCTCCCATCGGATTGAGTATTTCATTAGAATAGTCATCACATTGGTCTTCATAATGGTTGTTAGCCCGAGTCCTTTTATTACCAGCCATTGGCTGGAATAAAAGGAAATTTAAGAGTAACACATAATGGTTAATCCAAGGAAAAAATTAATGAATTATAAATATCTTTTATTTCCTTAACTTATGAATCTATAGGCTTTAATCTATGTTATCCATGATCTACTTTCTAACATATATTCTTAGAGGGATTTTTTTATTCCCTTAATAATGGTTCATACTAATCATGTGAATTTACAAATGAATATCCCCCAAGAATGTCATAACCAAGATTGCAGCAAAGCCTATTGTCATTCACCATTTATCTTTCGTGTCTAGCTCAATGTGGTGTTTTCAGGTTTTACCCATAGGATAGATCTGTGCCTATACCTGCTAGTATCCAGACAGGGATGTATTTTCTTGATAAACAACTTAATCAATAATCACCAATACATAGTGATTTTTTTATTATACTTATTCTTTTCACTAAGTATTCACTATGGTTTTCTAATCCTAATCCCAAAAATAACTAATCCTATCCTCTAATACCAACTATAACAACACTGCTCTTTATTACACACTTAAACATGATTTATTACATAAACTCTTCACTTGATAAAACATGGAATATTGGGAGGTCTAGTGTATTTTGGTATTAGGAACATTACATAACAACCTAAAATATGAAATACAACATCTTATTTAAAACATCCTTTACATGACCACTACATTCCCTCGTACTTAGAATTGCATAGGATAACATGAGGACAAGCATAAAAAAGGGTGAGATATAAATATTAGTAAGGGAATAAACATGGAATAAAATGAGGAATAAAATGCATGTTATACAATAGGAATATCAATTTAGAACAAGAGAAACATGAACATAAAGTCATGATAAATCATGATAATCATAACATGGAAATGTGGAAACAAAACTTAACATATAATTAGCATGAGCCAAGGCTCATTGCACATAGAGCATGAGTAAACCCTCATTGAACATGAAGCACGATTAAACCCTTTTTTCACTTTAATTAGAATGATTCAAAACTCATTGCATAGTATTTATCATGATATTATACTTTACCCAATGCATTGGAGCGCTATTAGGGCGCATCCTTCTTAAACATTTCATTTCATGCATAAGTGTGCCACATGGGTCATACAACATGGAATCATTCAATATCATAATTTATTCAATGATAAATTAATTTGTAATACATAAATGAATATATATAATGAATAATAAAATGTTCATAATGTTGAATACCCTTGATAGAGAAATGGGCATGGTATTGACTACACAATGATTTTGACTTGGAAAATCGCGGTGCAATTTAGGAAGTGTAACGATGTGACATAAGAACTCATATAAATAGTTGATGATAAGGAAAGGGGTGTCTCATAATATTTACATGAAATGGACAGTAAGGGGGTCATATAGATACATATCCCAACAATTGTAATGGAATTTATATTCATGATACAAAAGAATTACTTGGATGTAAAAGAGGAGAGAGAAATCCATCACAGAATTTTGGCATGGTAACGGGTGTATATGGGAGGAATAAATGAGAGAGAAAGGGGTCTCCCATCATCCAAACAAAAATTGGGATGTATAGGGGAGGTGTGAAATCATACCCCCCAACATTTTAATTGAAAACAAAAGGGTAAAACAACTTAAAGAAAATTATACAAATATGAGAATGGAAGAAATCCCTTACTTGGAAGTGTGATCCCAAAAGTTGGGGAGAGGCTTGAGAGATGATTATTGGGAGATCGAGGCACCTTGTTAGGATTATAGAGAGAGGATTTCAGGAGTTGGACGAAATCCAAAGGCTTTGAGTGAAGAGGAAGTGGGAGCTTGGGAAGGTTTATATAGGAAAGGAGAGGGAATTCTTTATTATTTAGGTTTGGGACACCACACATTAAACTAATCAAAACCATAAACCATACCATGGTTTTTTCCCTTCGTTTTTGTCAAAGGGGAGTGGAAAAAAATATTTTATAAGACCAATGGACTAACATCTTAAAATAATTGGGTTGCTTATGTGGAGGTGAGTCACACTCTCAAGGAAAACAATTTAAAAAGACAAAAAGTTTTATAAGCCTTGAAGGGTCCACTAAAGCTTTATAAAATAAATCAAAAAAACCCCAAAATCACATTATTTTAATGGTAAAACATATATTGTCTAAACATAATGTTTATATTATTTTATTACATACATTTTAGGGCATTATGATGTCATAAAACACATTATATATTTAAACGGTGTTTAATTTTTACCCAAAAAATCGAATGTCTCATAAAATTATAAAAAATTCACCATTGGATAATTTTGACATCATGATTAAAAATATAATATTAATTTTATCTAAATAATTTTATAAATATTTTAATTTTTACATTTAAAATAAAAACTAACATTTAATAAAATTTCATGGGTTTGGACAAAAACAGCTTTCAAACCATAAATAAAATTAAAATTACATTCATAAAATTATATTATCATTTATATTTAATCAAAAGTAATTTAATAATAGTAATATTTTATTAAAATATTATTTAATTCAAAAATCTATTAATCCATAAAAATATATTTCTTAGTTTAATATTAACTAAAAATACTATTTGTGCTTTAAAACTATTTATGAAGTAACAATAATAAAATGAATGCACATTATTTATAAGAAAATAATGTAAATAGTCATAGTGCTAGGGTATTGTAACATAACCCCTTATAACACTCACATAAGACTTAAGGGTAAGGTGTGTGATGGTAACAGACTCTTGGGGTGGCTCGGAAAACATCGCTCAGGTGGTAATCTATATTAACTTCCACTTCTCCTATAGTTGGTTCTGCTCAAGCTTAACATGTTCATGATCGTCTAGGGCTAGGTCAAGAGTGAAGACCAATGATTCCAACTTCTTTCTGAGCTCTGAAAAATGGACCTCGTATGGGGAAAGTCTACTGGATGAGGCAGTCACTTCCTTTGTCTGGGTAAATTGGATTTGTTAAAGCCCTATATTTATACTAATCATGTGATCACTGTTCAACAGCTATATTAGAAATGGTCACAATTCATAATGATATTTTAAAATCTAGAATCATAAAACCAATTAACTTCACATTTTATATAACCATAATAAGGAATTTAATTAGATCTAGATTAATTTCCATTCAAGAATGTTTGGGTCGTTACAGCTAAGATATAAGACTATATCACCTATCATCATTATACATAATCCTCTCTCATGTCTTCTGGAAAATCCCTATGGAAAACAATCTAGGCTACCCATAACTCATATCACAACCTAATACTACCCATGTTCAATATTTAACTCAACTAGAACCCTTTCCCCTTTGACATATAGTCTCAATTGGATCAAAAATTCAGTTAAGTTCTATGAAGCTCTTATTAGGGCTATATGAGGCCGAACACCATCTTATCTCAATCTATCAGCCTCTTCTACCCATATATACTAAACCTGATCCCATGACACATGAATATAAAAGGAATATAATATAAAACAATAATATGATATTTTATTAAAGGGACCGACCTTCATTGAGGAGTTGAAATCCAAGCCAAGCTCAATTCTTTCTCGATCAATCCTATTCATGCATTATTCGTGTTTTTATCATCTCTTGAGATCTTGTCTCAGGAAATACATCATAACTAATTATATATAAACATTTATATTTATTTATCTAATTTAACCATAGGTTTTCACAATCATCTAAACACACATTGGTCACTTATGTCTCACTGAAACCTCGGCCAAACACCCCTAAAAAGTCCATGACTCACCCATGGAACTATCTAAAGAAAAATCCATATAAACCAACAAACATTAAACTAACGATTCCATAAAATATTTGAAAAAACCTAAATAAATTCAGTGGGTGACATACCTATAATGGAATGGTGACAAATGACATGCATAAATCATCTTTAGTCCTCCTTTAACCACCTAACATGAAACCCTAACCACACATGGATTATTTGAACATAATCCATTGAAATCATCACCAAAACCTAGACTAAAATCCTTTAAAATAAAAATGGTAGAAAAAAACAAATAATTAAATAATAATGGAGGATCATCCCTAGAATATCCATCAAATTCACTCAAAATACACCAATAATAAATAGGGTTGAAGTAGGGATGTAGTATTGCAGATTCCGCCAAGAAATAGGCTCTATTGAGCCCCATTCTCATTTAACATACAAATTCCCATATACCCATAAATATAAAACCACTCATCATTAATAAAAACACACTTTAAAAATCACTAGAGAAAAAAATTGTTTTTAACATCATTTTTTTACATCGATTATTTGTTGTCTTTATTAAAGGTGACATTGTAAATATTTTTTTAATATCGGTTAAATATAGAAATTGTAAATGTATAATGGAACAAGTTTTTTACTTTGGTTATTATATAGATGACCTAAAAATGATATACCACATTGTTTATAAAAGAACCAATGTGAAAACCTTCATCCTGAAGCCTTTGATACATCGGTGATTTAATAACTAACGTAACAAACACTTTTCCACAGAGGTTATATAAAATCCAATATTAAAGGACTTAGGGATAAAGGGATTTTAACATCAGTTATTTTGTAATTGATGGATAAAACTGTATACCAAGTCAGTTATATAAAAAAATATGTGTTAAGGACTCATAATTAAGGGTTTTTATGTGATTTTTATAAAAAACTGGCATGGAAAATAATAACCTGCATTTTGTTATTTCAATTATAAAATAACCAATTTAAATTTTTATGAAAAACATATTTCATTTTTCTCTTCCTATCACTACTGACCAAACCAAAAAAATATAGAAATAGGAGAAACAAAAACAAGGAGAAAAACAACCAAAAAATACACATTCACAATTGTAACATTCAAAATTTAAAATATTAACTAAAAACAAGCATAATCTAACCAAAACAACAAGAAAATAAAAATTTACAATAAAAGAATTCAAAATTATAATATTCACTAAAAAAATTGAAATCCAACCAAACCTATAAAATTATTTTCCTATACCACTTGAAAGTGAGTTAGATCTTCTTCAATATAAGTTCAAGATTCAACAAAAAGCTACAAATTAAAAGGAAATTATTTAAAATATAAAATGAATAAAAAATATTAAGGAATAGATTATAAGGAAATCTATCCCGGTTGAACTTTGTAATTGTTCTAGTTGTAGTTATTTAGTACATAAATCTTAAAACATAAAATTTACATTCTATAATTCATTTTTGTTTATGAAAATTATGTTTAAATTTTTTTTCAATTCAAAAGATAATTTTTATGTAATATATCAAAAATTTACTAATTATAAATGGAAATTGACCTTTACTTTTACATATTTGATCTTGGAGTTCTTTTTCATTATGGTTTTTCTAAAGAAATCATATCCCCTATTAGAAAATAATATTAATGAAATAAATGTAAAATTCACTATAATATAAACAACAATTAAGAAATTAAAACTAATAGTTAAAATATTTTCTTAAAATTTCATCACACATTGCCATGGATTGAGCATATCGAGTAAAGTGTCTTACCCATTGACAAAAAACACATAAAATCCAATGGTCATTGATATAAAATAAAATGTATTATTAGTGGTTATTATATTAAAATATAAATAACACTTTGTGAGATATATGTTTCATACCACTCAACATAATGAAACATCAAACACTATGTAATTATATTTTTTTCTAATCTTTTAGCAATATAAACTGTTCTTTTTTGTCATTATTCATGCTTTAGGTGAAATTAAATATGGTCCCATCAATTTATATACATCTATATAGTCATTCTACTCATACATTATATATAGATACCTAATAAAAAATAAGCATAAGTATAAATTTTCAATAAATTTAACACATGGAAATATTTATATTTAGACATAAATGGAAAAAAACTTTCATTACATTGATTCCCAACATATATCTAGTTACATGATCTATGATATCATTTTTAAAAATCCCCACAGTTATTTCACACCCAAATACATTATCTTTCCATTGGAATCATATAAACACCCACCATCAAATTTGAATATCTTGGAAATCAATCAAGACTACTAGAATCTATATCTGAAGTCATAACCCATTTTTTTGTTATTGGATATACACAATTTATTTACATTTAAATTATTACTATGAATAAATAGATAAATACATTAACTTTAAAATATTAAAACAAATTTAATAGAAAAATGATATAAAATATAATATATACACATTCCTCTATTGTAATATGTCACAGAAGTTTAGATGGAAAAACTAATAATTGTTTGATGATTTGTCCAACTATCGTCACCTCATCTGTAGGTAATTTTACTCTGGTAGATATATCTATAATATCATATACAGTGACCTGATGATTCTTTATATCTAATTTTTTATTGTGAATTTTATGTCTAATATAAAATATCATCCCATATACAACAATATGATATAGATCATAAACATATAAGTCACATTAACTAGGAAGTTTTGGAGGATGGGGTGTTGGAATAGGATAAAAATGGGGTCTATAGGTAGAGGTGGAGGAGTGGGTGTAGGAATAAGACAAAAAATTGGGTTTGAAGGTAGAGGTAAAGGTGTGTGAACTATCTAAGGAGGTGGAGGTGTGGGATTTATAGTTTGAAATTGTCTTTGACTGTATGCCAACATCGACTATATTGATTATCTTATATTTTCCTACATCATCACATTAATATTTTTAGATTCAGCCTCCAAAGATTATATTTATATATATATACCCTCCATTGCATAATTTGAAGGAAGTGGTAATAATTTTCTCATTGATACGCCCATTGGGTATCCTCGTACAAGACATGGGTGTTAGGCCTTTCCCAAAACTATAGAAAACATATCCTGCCTCCCCTTAGGTACAAATACCCTATGTGTTCTCTACTCCTCAAGAGAATCCTACATGAATTATTTGAAGAATTATATAATGATTCAAAATATATAAAGAATTTAATTAACATAAATAACTAAATAAAATAATTATCTTACAATCCTCTCACATAAAACCCAATATTCTACTATAATATATTTCTCCTTTTTTCTCATCTGAGCCCTCTTTCATTTTCATGTCTTTCAAGAGTTACATATGTGCAACCTCTCCAGATCTTGAAGACTCAGCTCTTAGTTTTTGTAATTTTTCAACCATAATTTTTTATTCCAATAAAATATACCCTCCCAAAGATAAAGTATGAGGGTATGAATTTATATAGTGGATATTCTGATGATATCTCTTAAATTCCTAAAAATTAAGAATTAAAAATGGTAAATAAATCATTAAAAAGATCATTATAATATATGAAAAATTCTAACAGTTTAAATTGCACTTAGAAAAAATTCTTCTTTTCATCTACTTTCAAAAAATTGTTTCTATGTGTCTTTATCTATAAAAGGATATGTATCACATGGATTGTGATTTTTACTATACCGAAAAATGAAATTAGATGTGAGGGTTAACATTAAATTCCTCCATATCCTAGAATCCATTGATAAATATTTCCAAATCACTCCTCTAGAGTCAGGTAAGTCAAATTGATTCAAATAATAATCATAAAACATATATAACTATAAAAATTTCAAGATTTCTAAAACAATAACCAAATATATGACCAAAATGGTCTCCCAAAACTGATATAGTGTTTCTTTTTCAACAATTCTCCAATCATTAAACCAAAATACTAAGTTTTCTTTTACCCTGAACTGATACAAAACTCTTGAATTATTTTGGCATTAGGACCACTTCGAATATCATTATCATAAAATTCTACCACTATCATATGGTCCTTGATATAAGCAACTGATAATTTTGGTAAACATGTGTAGCCACATCTACCAACACTCAAACAATTTTTGCCTTAATATTAGTAAATGACTCTTGTAAAGAAGGTTGGGGTTTATCAAGAGGAGCTTGTTCACGTTCATCCCTAGAGGTATGATCAGGAATCTCATCTCCAGAAGTATATGATTGATCAGTTGATTGATTCTACATTTTCCTTAAAATCAAAGAAACAAATAATTAGTACAAAAATATAAAAAATCAACTATTAAGACACTAATGTAAATAGAAAATGAAAAATTATGAAACAAAAAATTAATAAAAAACATAACACATTATTATTCATATTAGTTATAGATAAATAAAATGATAAAAATAGTAATGATATATGAAATTTAATGTAAATGAATGAAAAATAATCTATAATTAGTTTAGGAATATTAAAATTAATCTGACATAATAAATCATTTTTTATATAAAAAAATATTTTTTCAATATACTATTATAAAATATTTTTGTTTTTCTTATAGATATTAGATTTAAAATAATTTTATTTCAAAAAAATCAATAAATATCAGATTTATGTAATAGTAAACATCGTAAACTAAACAAAACTAAACTAATAAAAACAAAAACATTTACTTATTTTTTTTAATATGTTCTTTATTAAATAAAAAAATTAATATATCTAACAATTTATGAAATTAAAAAAAAGTATACAAGAAATGAACATATGATACATGTAATATTAGGAATGTGCTAAAGGATTGTTTTCTCAAATTCCTTCATCGTGGTTGTTCCTTATAGCACAAACCATGTCTATGATGTGTTCATCATTATTATCTGTTAATATTTCCATGGAAGTTGGAATCTCACATAAATTAGCATCTTCAACAAGTTGATCATCACCAACATATTGTTTTTTTCTTTGTAAAACAATGGACCACTAGATATCGGATTGATCAAGAACATAGAAAATTTGTTTTTCATGGGTTTTCATTATAAAATAATAAGTTGTTTCTTCCAATATTTTCATATTAACATGTGTCACTCCAAATTCATAATGTCTGAAATTGTTTCTACCGATAAACTACTTGCAGTAAAAAACATGAACATCAAATTTAATATAGTCAACCACCCAAATTTATTAAATTACTCCATAATATACACTTGATGAATAAATTGGGTTTTTGTCCTTAAAACGTTAAAAATGAACTTCTTCTGTCAACAAAAATACACCAATATTCATAACTGCACTTCTATTGTCCTGATATTTCGTATGAAATGTATAGCCATTAATTTCATACCCAGACCATGTTATCACATTTAAACATGGACCACCCACTAACCATCTTAATGTGTCTGATGCATATGATCTACCATGAATAGTCTTTTTAAACCATGGAAGAAAAATTATGCATATTCAAAATCCACAATTCGTTCTTCTTTAGATGACATTATATCAACACATTAATGTGAAATTTTATATATTGTTGATAATCTTCTAAGTTATTCAATATATAAAAATGTACCCTCTTTATCTGTTCACCTGGAAAATATTTTTCTTTCAATCCATGAATCCCCTTTCCCCCATAATTATCTCATTCATGGTGAGATGGAGGCAAACCAATGTTCTCCATGGCATACAAGTATCCCATAAAAAACTCCACAACCTCCTCAGAAATATAATTTTCAATAATGGAGGCTCTAGGTTGATATGGATTCTGAACATAACCCTTCAATATCGTCATATACCCTTCAAAGGGATACATTTGATGAATATATTTAGGTCTGATAAACTTTATTTCTCAAACCAAATGATCCATTAAATAAACCATTATATCAAAAAAATGGAGGAAAATACATTTCGAATTTGAAAAGTATAGAAATTTCTTCGTTTTCCATAATGTTCAAAACATCTAGATCAGTCACCTTATTACCAACAGAATTGAAAAACTAACACACATTCATGATAGTATTTATAACATGGATGTGAAATATTCTATGTAATTCAACTAGTAGAATTTGTTTCATCATTATGTGAAAATCATGATATTTCATAATTGTCAATGTCAAATCCTTTAAAGAGACAAAAAAAATCACATTTGAAGAATAAAACTGTGACACTTTTATATCCTAAAGACACTAAAAAAAGCTACTTTTCTCCCTCTTATATGTTTTACAACAAGAAGGGGGAATAAATAGTCACCTTATATCTTGAGTGGGAGCTAAATCCAAATGTATTCCAATTAACAGTAAGTATAATATTGCATTGAACCCATATTTAGTCTTTCCTTTAATATCTAACATTGTTCCAATCAAGTTGTCACATATATTATTCTCCACATGCAGGAGATCAACTTTATGTTTAACTTCATTATATCTCCAATATGGTAGATCAAAAAATATTGACCTGTTTTTTCAAAAATATCTATCATTACTAAATTTATGTGTCTTTCTAAATGTCATATCAAGGTTTTTCACCCTCTCAAATTAATGATTAGTGGAAAAGGGTTTTGGAGAAATATCAAATTATTATGAGCAATTGAAAGACTTTTTTAATATTTTATAAGATTGATCCATATATAAAAACTTTTGATAACCCATGTATACTATTTTACCCCATGTTTCAATTTATATTATGAAGTCTGTCGTTTGAAAATTGGACAAGATTTATGCCCATTAATGCAACATCCAGTCAAATTTACATTTGCTGAGAATTCACTTTTAGTGAACATAATCATTACATATAGTTGAAATTATAAAATTTTATTATAATCATACACCCTAATACTATTCTCCCATAAGAGTTTCAAATCATCAATTAATGGTGAAAAGAAAACGTCAATATCATTTTCATATTATTTTGGCCCAGATATCATTAAACTCAACATGACATATTTTCACATCATAAAAATTTAGAAGATATGTTTTATATTAACAATAAAATAGGTCTTGAACTATGTGTTCTATTAAAGATTCTAAATGGATTCATTACATTCATGAATAGTCCAAGTCTAAGATTTCTAACTTTATGTTTGAATATAGGAAACTAGTGATCAATTTTTTTCCACTATGGACAATCAGTTGGATGAAATATTTCTTTATCACATATATTCTCATAATCATTCCATCTTAACCTTTTTGAATCTTGTGAATTAGAAAATAAACTTTTCAAATAAGGAATTGTAGGAAAATACCAAAATACCTTTACAGGGGTCTCTATAACATCTAAATCAGAATGTTATTTTTCTTTCAAATAATATCATGATGTCCCTCATTAAGGAAACTAACTAAAATTCATAATCCTTCATATATATCACATAGTAATTCATTTAGGCAGTTTTTTTTACTCTAATCCCATCAGGCATGGTATTTTATTTACTTTATAATGTGAATAAGGAAGATTATTGTATTTAGAAAGAATATCATTCAACAATTATAGAAAATCAATAAACCTTTCGTCACTCCAACCATGTTTTTCATTCAAGTTAATCAATATTTACACAGATAATAATCGCATAAAATTTTTATAATAAGGATTCAATGGTTTTTCAGAATCACCATATAGAATCTAAATTATTGGTTCTTTCTCAATTTCATCTACTTCAATATAATCAATCATTTCTTCAATTTCATTAGAGTTACCATCTTGAAAATAATCATAATCAGTGGATCTAAAATTCAACCTGGTTTCAACATGCCAAATCTAAGGTCAATATCTCACATTAAAACCATGTCAAATTCAATGATCTTTGATATCTTTATTTTTCAGCATCTTCGAATTTAATCATTTCAGGCACAAATCGAAAAACAAGTCATTTTTTATAACATATCTGATTGAAAATTCCAAAAACCCATCAACACCTTCCTCATATTCATCTCTCGTTTGATGTTCCATAATAAAACATTGACTCATTATTATATATAACAAATATCAAAATTATATATCTTTTTAAGATAAAAAAATTTTATATTTATATGAAATATTTCATAATTTGAAAGCAACACAATTTTGAAATATAAAACAAATATATGCATATTTGAATAATATAATTATAAATTCTATACAATAATAAAGGATAAGTTTAAACATAAATTATAAATCATAAAAATATATTCATGGAAATAATTTAAAATACAAAATATAGTTAGATCATACAAATTTATATTTATATGACATATGCCATAATATGAATGTAACGTAATTTTGAAATTTAAAATAGATATATGTAAATTTGAATGTTATAATGATATTTTTTTCTATAATAATATAGAAAAACACTATGTAAAACTAAATCACCATCCACTAATGTGATTTATTATTAAGCCATCAAAAAATTTTATGTAAATATAACTCATGGACAAATCAATACATAAGAATAAAACCCTTGAAGTCATAAAATAATTCACTCAAATTTTATGTCACACTATAGTTTAACATATTTCTATGTGATGTGTTATATGAATAATTTCCAGTTGTTTCATCATTTTATGGTATGAATACTATGGTGAAAATCATATCCACTTTATAGAATTCTACAAATCATAGAAATAAACTATTATCTAGAACTTTAGGGAGAAAGAATATCATCATTACTCATATTACCATTCTAAAAAATGAGATATCTCTATTGAGTTACTCAATCCCCATAATGGATTTCATTGATTGTTTTGGGGAATGATATAATATATTAGAATAATTCATTCTAGAATTATATTATTGTATGATGATGTTTGGAGATTCATGGAGCTCATTTTGTGTTACTACAATGTAGATTCATCCCTTGTATCCTTTATCTCAACAATAGTTTGACCAACATTGTTATCTGATCCAAAAAGACAATATAATTAATTAGAATTATTATTTATATAAACTAGATATAAATCATATGGTAAATATAATGTCTAAATGATTTTCAGTTTTTTATGTGTCATATAATATTATAAAATATAATGAAACTAATGAACTTACATTGTTGGAATGAGGGTGGTGTTCTTTCTCTATAACCCATAGCATACAAGTGGTATTTTAGGATTCATATATTATATTATAATTATTTTTTATCTTTGGATCAAATTATACATTTTTTGACAATTGTTTATTTCAGTTTAATTTTTTATTTAAACAGATAGTTGATATATCAAGTATGTTCACCATCATGTGACCCTAAATCGGCCATAAATAAGTGAACTATTATTGAAGAAACCATCTAGAGGTTTTTTTTGGATAGGTAACATTAATACATGACTTTTACCTAATAAGTATAGTCCTTGTACAGATATTTGTATCCCACAGATGAGAAAAATAATAATGGCATGTCATTTGGTGGAATTGTAGGTACTTTCACAACATCCACCCTATTTACCAGCAATATGAAACAAGGGTCTAGGGTTTCATGATGTGTCAAAAGTCTGAAAGATTTGAAACCTCACACGGGCTCAGCATGCAGGAAACAAAGAGTCTATTTTTTTCAAGAATGACGAATTCATATATTAAAAACTATACACTTAATTAAATTTATGAAACATAGAATTGTAGTTAACATATAGTGTGTAATTGGAATACAAACCATGTACCACATAAATTCACACATGGATTGGACACTTACTTCCTTTCTATATATGGATGCAATGCGATAACATGAGGAAATTAAATAATATAGTATTGTAATATTTTAGTAACCGAAATCACAAAACATAGAGTTAGGGAATCTATGAATTAGAATGACATAAATCAAGTCATGTGCGGATTAATTGAGATTTATGAGTTGATCAGATAGATGTATCAATGAGAAATATGATGAATGAAGCTGTAAAACCAAGTTTGGAGGCCCCGATATTGAAAACAATTAAGGGTTTCCACATGAGAGAGGACCATGTCATTTTCTCTCGATCAAAAAAACACTGAAATTACTCAATATAGGGCATCATAATGAAATTTAATGATTTATAACATCAGTTATTTAGTAACATATGTGATAAATAAATTTTAATTACATTTATCATGTATGTTATATAATAACTGATGTGATAAATTAATTTATCAGGTTAGTTATCGAATAACTAATGTGATAGAGCAAATAGATTTTCTTTATAACAGAGGTTGTTCAATAACCGACGTCAAAAATGTGATTTTTCACTTCAGTTATAGAATAACTGATGTGATAATGAAAGATAATTTATTTATAACATCGGTTATTATATAACCTATGTGATAAAGTAAGATAATTCATTTTTCATGTCAATTATAATATAACCGATGTGATAAATCAATATACATGGCTATGCATGTCGGTTATAAATAATCGATGTGAAATGGCTGACACAATAGATATATTTTTTAATAGTGATTATTAATGGCATGAAACCTTAGTTTACAGTGTGAAATGTTTGAGGTAGAAGGATCCCTCCCCTATCGACCCTCATTCATAGCAGAATTGTTGTTCACAATATGAAAATATCACATATGGGTATTATTCCCACACATAGGGGTACCATTCACAACCTAAATTCCTCATTCCTGAAGCGAGTTCCATGTATAAGGGTGATTATTCTATATAAACATAATTAAGGAAATGAATGACTCCTTCACATCATTAATTGTCTATTGTTGGAAATTTTATTAGTTTGGACACCCGAACATTATCTGATTCTCACTTAAGCACTTGTACTAACCACCAGGCCTCAAATCACACCCAAAAAAATTAAGGCCTTTAAAACCATAAGAATTTAAATCTTAATCCCTATTCAAGAATCATCATCCTATATAGGTTGAAAATTCAAATTATCTTAGGAATTGACAACTTGTAATAACAAGGGTCATTACACTATATAACCCTAATTCCAATAGTTTTTGGATTTGTGGCTATAAATTACTCTACATCATGAATATTTCCACATTTTTACTAAACCGTGGAAATGTGGAGTCCATATTTATATTTTTTTAGAAACTATGGAAATAGGTATCCTTAAGTTATTAAATTTATTTTAATGTAAAATAATAAAAATAATAATTTTTTTTAATAATTTTTATTTAATAATTTGTAAACAAACATATTGTTAATTGAAAAAGATTTTCCATGGACTAGTTGTTTAGTCACTTATCTTCTTCCTTGAGGTCTCAGGTTCAAAACCCTATTCTTTATGTCACGACCCGTCCTCGGGGCCTGTGTCGTGACTACCCCAAGCCCGCCTTCCATAGGCCAGGGGCTGTCGACTAGCACCAAGGTGTAAATCCTGATAAACAGGGAAGGCATTGCCTTTGTAAACTAAACAACCACCACAGATTAAGAAAGCGGAAAGAGTAAACACTAAGTAAAAACTATAACAAGCTGTGCTGAAAGTAAAAGGGGCCGGAAATACAAGCCCAACTATAAAGTACAACTGAAAGGGGAAAACAGCAACTGAAATGACAGCCACAGCGTCGAGCCGTACTATGAAAGTCCCACCTGAAGGGTGAGCACAGATAGCCTCCACAGCTCCTCGGTCCAGTCGTCCGCTCCGAGTACGTCCCGCCCAGTGGTCCACCTCTAGGTACCGTCCTGCTCAGCAAGCCTCCACCACGATTCTGCTGCGTTGTCCGTCGTCTGCAGCCAACACAACGAAGTGCAGGCATAGCCCGTGCAGGGGTGAGTATAAGCTACTCATTAGGGACCCAGAGACCCCCGAAGGTCTCCCGAAATCCACAAAGGATAAACCACAAGGAAAGATACAATCATTAAGTAACAACCGACACTGCTTAGGTATATGCCCATACATATACCTAAGTCCTCAATTCCCGTTCGGCTCCGACATCTGAGCCCAAGCACAACCCAGTCCACATAGGAAAGAAAAAGGTATACTCACACAGAAAAGCACAACACAATCCACGAGGGAGAGCAAAAGTAATCCACATAGGAATGTAAACAGTAAATCCACACAGGATAGTTCAACACAATCCACAAAAGAGAGTAAACAGTAAATCCACACAGGATAGTTCAACACAATCCACAAACGAGAGTAAACAGTAAATCCACACAGGATAGTTCAACACAATCCACAAAGGAGAGTAACAGTAAATCCACACAGGATAGTTCAACACAATCCACAAAGGAGAGTAACATAGGATTCAGCTCACACAGGTATACATCGTCAAAAAGGTGAAAGGGATGATCAGATATAGATACTGAATCATCTGAGCTGGGACCCACTTAGGATACAAGACCAGTTGTCTTCATTGATTCATCTATGCTCGGACCCACATAGGATACAAGACCAGCACTGAATCATCTAAGCCGGGACCCACATAGGATACAAGACCAGCACGGCTGGGACCCACATAGAATATAAGACCAGCACATCTGGGACCCACATAGGATACAAGACCAGCACCATTCATTGATTCATCTATACTGGGACCCACATAGGATACAAGACCAGCACTGAATCATCTATGCTGGGACCCACATAGGATACAAGACCAGCATGGCTGGGACCCACATAGGATACAAGACCAGCACTCTTCATTGATTCGTCTATGCTGGGACCCACATAGGATACAAGACCAGCACTGAATCATCTAAGCTGGGACCCACGTAGGATATAAGACCAGCACAGCTGGGACCCACATAGGATACAAGACCAGAACTCTTCATCGTCGCAGTCCACTGAGGATCTCTGCACAGTCGTCGTCGTCGAAGTCGCAGCCAGCACTAGGGTTCCCGCACACAGCAAGCTCGTTCGGGAGGGTCCGCTCCACGAGCCGAGAGGCTGATACATCAACTGACACAAGGTTCAGAGTTGATGTATCCAAGAGTTCCGTATCGTCAACAGGAACTCAATGTCGCAGACGGCGCGTCAATCGGACGCCCGGTCTGAGAGTTATTGGCTTTTTCGTCCCAGGGGCCCGGTGGGTTTTTTAAGGAAAAACCAACCTGACCGTACTCCACATGCGTTCAAACCTCGAGCGGAGTATTCCAAAATATCTGTCTCACTTAGAGGAACTCAACAAAGTCGACGGAACGTCAATCGGACGTCCGGAGCTCAAGATATGAGTGTTTCCGCTCCGAGGGCCCGGTTGGTTTCGTGGACGAACCAACCCGGCCAAACCCAAAGTATTCTGAAACCTTGAGTGTAATATACCGAAACGACTACCTCGATCCAAGGATCGCATCACCACTGACGGCGCGTCGTTTGGAGGCCCGTAGCTCATGTTATGAGCAAAAGACCGAAAACGGTCCGAAGACGGGGGGTCTGGGCCCGGACCGACCCGGCCCGACCCCCCCGGGCCGGCCCGAACCGGGTCGACCCGACCCGGGTCCGGGTTGGACCCGGTTCGGCGCGGCCCCGCTCGGCTCGTTCGAGCGGCCGAGCGAGGCAGCAGCGGGGTGGCGCTGCCCCCGCGGGAAGAAGGAGTCGCGGCCCACGTGGGGCTTCCCCTGGAGTCAACGGACGCGGCCTTTGCCGCGTCCCGTGCGTGTGAGCCAGACCCCTACGGCCGCGGGTCCGCTGGCCGCCGCCTCCGGCTGTCGGCGCCGCCCCGCCGGCGACCCGCGCCGCTGGTGGCTGCCGCGGGCCCCCGGAGTTGCTCCAGTGGTCCGTTTTCCTTTCCGTCTGCGCCGAAGCTCCTCTCGGGTCCCGTTCAACACTGTGGAAACATAAAATCGCCCTTTCGGCATGTTTTGTCATTGCCTGCCAAATCCGCACAACAACGAAGAACTGCGGAGGGTTGTCGGGCCGTGTTCGTTTGGCCCGCACCCTCCGCGTTAGGCGATAACAATCGAGAAGAAGAATCAACATATCAAATAACAATTTTAATAAATTAAAATTGTTCTTATGAAACCGGGTTCTTTATTTTAAAAGAAACAATCACAGGAATATAAATTATTTCACAACAACCCCTACCTCGTCAAGTCGTCGCACGCGCGTTCTTCGCGGAATTGACCGTTGCGGAACAAGTGGAGCGTCGCGTCGCAGAAGGGCGTCGCGTCGTCGCGGACGGGCGCCACGTCGACGATCTCCGAGGATCAAGAAACAACAGATTTAATTAATAATAATTAAATCTGTGATGTTGTTATAACCCACAAAGAGATTTAAAAGAAGCACAACCCCCTACCTTTTCGTTGTCGAACGAAGGTTGTCGCGGGGTTGGATTGTCGCGGAAGAATGCCGCGGAAGAAGAACCGTCAGTGTCGTGGAACTTGGCGTTGCGTCGTCGATCTCTGAGGTCTCGGCGTTCTTCGTTGCCCTTCTTCGAAGGCCGGCATTCTTCGCGTTCTTCACGTTTGTCGCGTTCATCGCGAAGAAGGATGAATAACTTGAGGTTTGTCAAATCCTCTCAACGAACAACACTTAAGGATAAAAAGAGTTGGTCTTATTTTATTAACATGCCAACAAACGAAAAAGAGATAAGTAACGACCCATTAATTCATAGAATTAATTCAACGAAAAAAAACCACCCAATTAAATGGTGTGTTATGAATTTAAGAAAACGCGTCAGTTGACTTTCATAAAAACGGGTTTTCACGAGTGCGTTACTTAGGGGAAAAGAAACGGTGGGTCTCGTGCGGGCCCCACCACACAAATATCCTACCAAGAGGGTAGGATATTTTTGGATAGCACCCTATCCGCATCAACTCAGATTAAATAGCTTGAAGTGGTCTTTAAGCGGCTTGAAGTGAAATAATGATAAAATGGTCGCACAACTTTATTTTATTTCTTAACTTAAAACCCAAAAATTAAAAAAAAACACAACCTACAAAACGCAACTCCAGAAGAGGCGTTTCTATGCAAATATCGGTGTTGCGATTCCATCGGTGCCCTCGGAATTAGATTCCAAGCACCGGTTCAAAAGTTAGAAAAACCCGCTCATTCGTTCACTGAACGTACCCGAGCCAAACTTCCGAAAATGATTCCGGACACACCGGGCCTCGGAATCAGGTGCCGTCAGAAGCTGCGTTCTTGTAAAATTCCAAAGTAAATTAAGAAGAAAAAATTCCTTGAAATTTACGGGTCTTTACATTACTCCCACCACAGGGATTTACGTCACAATAAAGCTTCACCACAAAATTAGGGATACAAAGGCGGTACTGAGAACGCATCTGAGCCTCCCGCTCTCAAGTGCTCTCCTGGAGGTTCCCGAGCTTCCATATGAAGTTCACTAGAGGAATCGATCATCCACGTAGGACCCTCTCCTTTCGATCCTCGATCTCCCCTGGGACCTCCGCAAGAGTCGCCCCATCATCAAAGACCAGCTCTCCATGGTCAAAGATTTGCATCGGGTCGTGCACGTATCTCCTCTGCTGAGATATGTGGAAGACATCGTGCACCTGGCGCAACTGTGGTGGTAGAGCCAGGCGATAAGCCACCTTGCCAAAATTCCATAAACCCCATCGATGTGAGACCCGCAAGAAGACGTGGTCGCCATCCTCGAACTCAAGTGTCGTCCGCCTCCTGTCGGCATAGGACTTCTGTCAGCTCTGAGCTATACTCATCCGCTCCTAGATGACCTGGACCATCTCTGATCCCACAAGAACTGCTAAGATTTCTTCTTTGCTGATAAGAGAATCCTGGTCTCATCCCCTGGATGAACCACTTCCTTTTCCTAATACAGTCAATCCCAACATGGATGTTACTAATCCATACCAAAGATGACATCGTAAGGCATCGACGCTACTACCAAAAGATCCAACTGTTACTCTCGCCTCCAAGGGTTGAGTCACACTGTCGGCATTAGTGTGTGGTAACTGGGTCTCCTCCAGTAGATGTCTCACAAGTGAGGGTCAAGTCAACCGTCTAACTAGAACCTCTTAGTAACAACACAAAAGAGGATAGGAATGAAAACATCACAAATGTAAGTGTCTTTTTCTATTGTAGCTCATAATAAAAAGACACTACACAACAACAACAACAAGGAACTAGAAGTACAAAGGACGTATCCACTAGTCCCGCTCCTATCCATATGCTCCCAGAGCTCCATGATTGAAGGCCTCAGCTTCCTGAAGCTGAGCTCTTGCATGTCCACCAACTCCCTGTGGTCGGGGTGGACCTCCTGGTGGTGGTGGTGGCAACACCTCGAAGTGTCATCCACCATCTGCTACTCGGCCAGCTCCTCTGCCTCGTCCGCCTGCACCCTGCAGACCACCGTGGCCGAACCTCTGTCTGGGTGGTCCCTCTACCACCTGCTTCTCATCTGTAAGACGAGTAGGGTAGTCTCGAGCCATGTGAGCTCGCCTGCTGCATGCGTAACAATGCTTTCCCCTCGTGTAGCTGGATCTCCTTCGGGTGCCCTGCACGACCGAATCTTCATCCTGAGACTGCCCATCTGATTGTCTGGCCCGTTTGGACCTCTATGTTACCTGTCTACTGCCAGCTGCAGAAGACCCTGCTACGGGCCGTCCGGCGGAGGGTCCTGTCACTGGAGCCTGCTCGGCGAGAAAACTCTCCACTAGAAGGGCTCTCTCTAACACCTCTTCCTATGTTGGAATGTTGAGGGAGATCATCGAAGCCCTGATCTCGTGCCTCAGTCCCTGCTCGAAGGTCCGGGCCCGGATGAACCGGCCACGTACCATATCTGTGGGGAAGCACGAGAGATCAGTAAATCTTGCCGAGTACTGGGCCACTGTCATGCTGCCCTTCCGTAGCTGTAGCATCTCTTCGATGCGCACCGCACGGAGGGTGGCTGGGACGAACTCGGAGCGGAAGATGCTCTCAAAGTCCGTCCAGAGGAGAGATGTCTCGTCGTGCACCTGGAGAATCAAGCTCCACCATCTGCCTGCTGCCGCGTGCAGGAGGCTCGCTGCGAGGATCACCATGAGGTCTGCTGGTGTCCTCACTAATCTGAAAACTCGTACAACTGCCTCCAGCCAGTCCTCGGCGGGATGAGGGTCTGTCTCCCCACGGAACCTGGGCGGTCGCTGGCACTATAACTCATGCAATGCACTAAGGAGACGTGCATCGTCATCGGCTGGGGCTGGGAGCATCGGTGGATCGGTGGGTAAAGGTATCGTCGGTGCCTCTACTGACAAGGAGCCCTGCACCGAGGCCTCGTCGCTCGGTGGGCTGTCATCACGCTCCACTCGCGGAACCCTGGCTGGCTGCTGTCGTGGGGCAATCCTGAAAATAAACAGGTGTGCCACGGTCCGAACTGTATACCTGGTGAGCTGACACAAGTAATCACAAAGAGAACTTGAACACACATGCAATCAATGTTTTCGTGCATTCAGTCGGAAATCAGAAGTCAGGGTCATGGTGTACGGATAAGTCGGCCGCCGCACCAACACTGGACTCCCTGGACTGATAACCACACCCAATACACTGAACACTATTGCTTCACATAGAAGAAATATCAGAGTCTACGGTAGAACCGAACTCCTCTGATACCAATTTGTCACGACCCGTCCTCGGGGCCCCTGTCGTGACTACCCCAAGCCCGCCTTCCATAGGCCAGGGGCTGGCGACTAGCACCAAGGTGTAAATCCCGATAAACAGGGAAGGCATTGCCTTTGTCAAGTAAACAACCACCACAGAGTAAGCAAGCGGAAAGAGTAAACACTAAGTAAAAACTGTAATAAGCTGTGCTGAAAGTAAAAGGGGCCGAAAATACAAGCCCAACTGTAAAGTTCAACTGAAAGGGGAAAACAGCAACTGAAATGAAAGTCGCAGCGTCGAGCTGTCCTATGAAAGTCCCACCTGAAGGGTGAGCACAGATAGCCTCCACAGCTCCTCGGTCCAGCCGTCCGCTCCGAGTACGTCCCACCCAGTGGTCCACCTCCAGGTACCGTCCTGCTCTGCAAGCTTCCACCACGATTCTGCTGCACTGTCCGTCGTCTGCAACCAACACAACGAAGTGCAGGCATAGCTCGTGCAGGGGTGAGTATAAGCTACTCAGTAGGGACCCCGAGACCCCCGAAGGTCTCCTGAAATCCACAAAGGATAAACCACAAGGAAAGATATAATCACGAAGTAACAACCAACACTGCTTAGGTATATGCCCATACATATACCTAAGTCATCAATTCCCGTTCGGCTCCAACATCCGAGCCCAAGCACAACCCAGTCCACACAAGAAATCAGAACGTATACTCACACAGAAAGTCACAACACAATCCACGAGGGAGAGAAAAAGTAATCCACATAGGAAAGTAAACAGTAAATCCACACAGGATAGTTCAACACAATCCACAAAGGAGAGTAAACAGTAAATCCACACAGGATAGTTCAACACAATCCACAAACGAGAGTAAACAGTAAATCCACACAGGATAGTTCAACACAATCCACAAAGGAGAGTAATAGTAAATCCACACAGGATAGTTCAACACAATCCCCAAAGGAGAGTAACACAGGATTCAGCTCACACAGGTATACATCGTCGAAAAGGTGAAAGGGATGATCAGATATAGATACTGAATCATCTGAGCTGGGACCCACTTAGGATAAAAGACCAGTTGTCTTCATTGATTCATCTATGCTGGGACCCACATAGGATACAAGACCAGCACTGAATTATCTAAGCCGGGACCCACATAGGATACAAGACCAGCACTGAATCATCTAATCTGGGACCCACGTAGGATACAATAACAGCACGGCTGGGACCCACATAGGTTACAAGACAAGCACTCTTCATTGATTCATCTATACTGGGACCCAGATAGGATACAAGACCAGCACTGAATCATCTAAGCTGGGACCCATGTAGGATACAAGACCATCACAGCTGGGACCCACATAGGTTACATGACCAGCACTCTTCATCGTCGCAGTCCACTAAGGATCTCTGCACAGTCGTCGTCGTCGAAGTCCCAGCCAGCACTAGGGTTCCCGCACACAACAAGCTCATTCGGGAGGGTCCGCTCCATGAGCCGAGAGGCTGATACATCAACTGACACAAGGTTCAGAGTTGATGTATCCAAAAGTTTTGTATCGTCAACAGGAACTCAACGTCGCAGACGGTGCGTCATTCGGACGCCCGGTCTGAGAGTTATTGGCTTTTTCGTCTTAGGGGCCCGGTTGGTTTTTAAGGCAAAACCAAACCGACCGTACTCCACCTGCGTCCAAACCTCGGGCGGAGTATGCCAAAAGATCCGTCTCACTTAGATGAACTCAACAAAGTCGACGACACGTCAATCAGACATTCGGAGCTCAAGATATGAGTGTTTCCGCTCCGAGGGCCCGGTTGGTTTCGTGGACGAACCAACCCGGCCGAACCCAAAGTATTCCGAAACCTTGAGTGTAATATACCGAAACGACCGTCTCGATCCAAGTATCGCATCACCGCTAACAGCGCATCGTTCAGAGTCTCATAAATCAAGTTATGAACAAAAGACCGAAAATGGTCCGAAGACGGGGGGTCTGGGCCCGGACCAACCCGGCCCGACCCCCCCCCCCTGGGCCGGCCTGAACCGGGTCAACCCGACCCGGGTCTGGGTCGGACCCGGTTCGGCGCGACCCAGTCCGGCTAGGGTGCGGCCCGGCCGGTCGGACCGGCCCGGCTCGGCTCGGCCGAGCGGCAAAGTGAGGCAGCCATGGGGTGGCACTGCCCCCGCGGGAAGAAGGAGCCACGGCCCACGTGGGGCCACGTTGGAGTCAACGGACGCAGCCTTTGCCGCGTCACGTGCATGTGAGCCGGACCCGCGTAGCCGCGGGTCTGCTGGCCGCCGCCGCCGCGGCTTCAGCCGCGGCGACCCGTGCCGCAGGTGGCTTCCGCGGGCCACCGGAGTTGCTCCGGTGGTCCATTTTCCTTCCCGTCTGCGCCGAAGCTCCTCTCGGGTCCCGTTCTTCACTACGGAAACATCAAATTGCCCTTGCGGCACGTTTTTTCGTTGCCCGCCAAATCCGCACAACAACAAATAACTACGGAGGGTTGTCGGGCCGTGTTCGTTTGGCCCGCACCCTCTGCGTTAGGCGATAACAATCGGAAAGAATAATCAACATATCAAATAACAATTTTAATAAATTAAAATTGTTCTTATGAAACCGGGTTCTTTATTTTAAAAGAAATGATCACGGGAATATAAATTTTTTCCCAACAACCCCTACCTCGTCAAGTCGTCGCACGCACGTTCTTCGTGGAATTGACCGTCCCGGAACAAGTGGAGCGTCGCGTCGCGGAAGGGCGTCGTGTCGTCGCAGAAGGGCGTCGCGTCGACGATCTCCGAGGATCAAGAAACAACAGATTTAATTAATAATAATTAAATATGTGATGTTGTTATAACCCAAAAATAAATTTAAGAGAAGAGCAACCCCCTACCTTGTCGTTGTCGAAAGAAGGTTGTCGCGGGGTTGGATTGTCACGGAAGAACGTCGCAGAAGAAGAACCGTCGGCGTCGCGGATCTTGGCGTTGCGTTGTCGATCTCTGAGGGCTCGGTGTTCTTCGTTGCCCTTCGTCAAAGTCCGGTGTTCTTCAGGTTCTTCACGTTCTTCGCGTTCTTCACGATGAAGGATGAAGAACTTGAGGTTTGTCAAATCCTCTCAACGAACAACACTTAAGGAGAAAAAGTGTTGGTCTTATTTTATTAACATGCCAACAAACGAAAAAGAGATAAGTAACGACCCATTCATTCATAGAATTAATTCAACGAAAAAAAACTGCCCAATTAAATGGTGCGTTAAGAATTTAAGAAAACGCGTCAGTTGACTTTCATAAAAACGGGTTTTTGCAGGTGCGTTACTTAGGGGAAAAGAAACGGTGGGGCTCGTACGGGCCCCAACTCACAAATATCCTACCAAGAGGGTAGGATATTTTTGGATAGCACCCTATCTGCATCAACTCAGCTTAAACAGCTTGAAGTGGTCTTTAAGCGGCTTTAAGTGAAATAAAAATAAAATTGTCACACAACTTTATTTTATTTCTTAACATAAAACCCAAAAATTAGAAAAAACACAACCGAGCAAACGTAACTCCGGAAGAGGCGTTTCTAGGCAAATACCGGCACTGTGGTTCCATCGGTGCCCTCAGAATTCGATTCCGAGCACTGGTTCAAAAGTTAGAAAAACCCTCTCATTTGTTTACTGAACGTACCCAAGCCAAACTTCGGAAAATGATTCCGGGCACACCGGGCCTCAGAATCAGGTGTCGTCAGAAGATGCGTTCTTGTAAAATTCCAAAGAAAATTAAGAAAAAAAATTCCCTTGAAATTTACAGGTCTTTACACTTTATTTTTTAAAATTATTAACATATTTCCACTGTTTTTGAACCATGGCAATAAAGGTGTAAAAATAAACCACCAATTCCCACAGTTTGGAAACAATGGAAACATGTGGATATTTATATGGTTATGTGGAACCATGTGGTGTAAATATTCACTAAAAATATACCCATTAACTGGGGGTCTAAAATACATCATGGTGTGTGCTAGTTTAGACCTTTTCACTATGAATGTTATAAAAACATGTTGTTATATAAGGAATTATATAGTATATATGATAATTCATGATTCCATATCTCTATTTACTACATTGAGATATTATATTCTGTTTCTTCATCAAGGGATGATGATATAAAGATAATTCAAATCTAAATCATGTCATTGAACAATAAAGGATTAAATAAAAATAATGATTTTTTTATTTACAAATTGAGGTAACATATGAAATTTTATGGAAAAATTCATTTCATAGATAAACGTTTTGAATCCAAGATTATAATAGGATAGATATGTAAATAATATCATAGTATGTGGTTTTTGTCTGACAAAGTAGTATATTTTTACTATGAACCTCCTCAATATGAAGTTCTATATCTATGTCTATATATCTTTTTGTGTGTCTCTATCTAAAAAAGGTTATATTAAACCATGAGTAATAGAGGTTCATTATCAAGTATTAGAAAATCCTTCAATCCCATGGATAACCATTTAAGAATTCTATCATTTCATATTTCTTGGTGATCAATGTCAAGCTCATGTCAAGGTTCATGGAAATACAAATCAATAGATAAGAATATATATTGTTCTATAATTTAATTTTTTTCAATCAAAAGGAATGGAGAGACCAAATGGAATAATATATTTTGTTTGATGTTTTATATAATTTTTGGATAATTTTTATCCCCTATAAAACCCATTAAAGTCATACTAGCCACATCTATTATATTGGGATTCAATCATTAAATCAATAATCAAGTTAAAAATGATATTTTTTGAATCTTTGAGGTTTAAAGTTCAAAATGAGAAGAGTTCTTGAGTATTTCCCAACCACAATGATTTTTAAATTATGAAAATGATCATGTTCTTAAAAAAGTTAAAAGACCACATCATAGTTCATAAAAAATGGCCAAAATATTGTACAAACAAATAGAGTAATTTTTCAATATCACCACAGCGTGGTCAACAGATCAAAATATGTTGTTGATATCCACTATGTGGGTAGACCATTTTGTAGTTGATGTGTAAAGTTTGTGTTCTGAAATGGGTTTGTGTGACTAGAAAAAGTCTTTTATTTTAAATGTGATTTCATAAAACAACCATGACAATGTTAATGTCACCATAAAACAGTTTGTACAAAATGAAATCAAAACTAATTTTGGTTTATGGTAGGACCATTAAACCAAAAAAACATGGGGATTTATATTATCGAATTTCTCAATTTGAAAATTCACTATCCAATTTGATTTTTTTAGTTCTACCATTAAATGATGGAAAGAAGTGTCCCACATAATTTTAAAGGAAATTAATTTTTTATATAATTCTCAAACGCGTTCATTAGCAATGTTCCAAGGGGAGTGGTGCCTTAAACCATACCATTAAAATTTTAGTTAATGTGATATATGTTTAAGGTAGATTCAACTAGGAAATTTATAACGTTTTTATGAATCATAAAATTAGGAAAATATAAACGTTTTTACATGGAAACTCCTTATTTGAAAAATTATTTAAGTCATGAAAAAAATTAATTTTGGATGATTCTATCATGGTTTTAAATGGTTTAAAATGTTTGATGTAAATTATATGTAAAATTTTAATATTAAATATGAAATGAATATAAATTTCTAAAGTTTTTTCATAAGTGTCACATATTTTGAATATGAAGGATTTATTATTAAATACCATGAAAATTGATAATATTAATGATTTTATTTTAGAATAAATGTGAAATTTTTTTATTTATTTATTTTATGAAATTTCTATAATTGCGTTCCTAAATTATAAATAGTTTATAATATTATTTATTTTTTAATTGATCATAAATGTTTATCTTCTTTCTGCATTTATGAATTTTTCATTTATTTAGTTTATTCCCCTCTTAATTCATAAATATAAATTATTTATATTATGAATTGATGTATAATTTATTTTTTAGAAAACATTATTCTTTAAATTATCACATTTGCATTTAAGGAGTTATAAGTTAGATATGATAATTTATTTAGTTTTATTCTACCTTTAGTTTTTCTTGTTCATGTGTTATGAACATGAATTAATAAGTAAATTATAGTTTATAAATTTTAGGTATTATAATAATGATGGAATCAAAGTTTGACATGGCTAACGAACCAAGGGTAGATTAAATTTAGGATGGAATACTCACTGGACTATGAGCTTCAGCTCTATCTCAAAAATTTGTGTTGGTTGCATGTGGATTCATGCTTACTATTATGGGGATTATTTGTTTAATATTATTATAAGGCATTACTTGAATGGGTCACATATACCTTATTCATATGAGTAATTTTGATATATATATAAATATAGTTTTCTTTAAATTTGGGTTAATAACACAAGCTAGATTTGTATGAAGAATCACACATAAATATGGATTGAAAATATTGATTTGGAATAAGGAATAGGGATGAAATGTGAAATCATTAAAATAATTATTACTTGTAAAGGGAATATATAAGATAAGATGGGAAGTTTAAAACCCCATTGAATTACAATGTTAAATTCCTTCCAAAGTGGAACTTTTCAAGACCTATATAATCCAATAGGGTACATCATGAAAAATATAATTGCCCCTAGAATATCTTGCATAAGGAAATTATGTTGTGGGTGAAATAAAGATTTAGGTGCCTATATTTGGTATATGATCTCGGTTACATTTATTTGGAGAACCCTAAGAGTTAAGATATGATAGGAATTGAGTATATATTATCCACATAATATATTTTGGAAGGAATTTTTTACTTAACTATCAAAGAATCAAATATGATATAATTATTATGATGGTCTACCTAAATTTCTATGTTATGAGAGGAAAACCAAATCAGACTCATTACTTATTTAAATTTTAATCTTATCCCACTAATGGTTATGATTTAGTTTAAATGGATTATCATTTTAAGGGGAACACATTTAATAAAACTCTTTATTAAATGAATTTAAATTGTCATACTCATATAATAAAATATTTTTTCCATAGATAAAATCACATTAAGATTATTAATCAAGACTTTGAGATCAATCATAGAGAGAGATAACATCAATGGAAGAAACTTTATATACTATTAGAGGATCATGAGAATAGTCTTAAGAAACATGAAAATATAATGTGTTATTGAAACAACTTCTAGAGAAACCAAAAGATGAATTTTATGAAAAAGATAATCAAGATGCTTATGAGAAGTATAGAAGTATTCACTTGAGGTTTCAAATTCATTATATGTAAAACACAATAATGGATGTATGTATCCACTCATGTACTTGATATGATTGAATATTTTATTGACATTGAGAGACTAACAGTTTCTAGTTAGTTTCTTGAAATGAAATTTTTTTTTTTGACATTTTCAAATAATATGAACGAATTTAACAAAAAATTACTGGATATCAACAAAATTTTGAGAATAATTGAGAAAGATATATAATATTCAGGCTCTGATTTTTTTTAAATAATAAAAATCTCACTACTACAAAAACAGGCATTAACAGCGCTAAAAACGGGCTTTAACAGCGCTAAAAAAGAGCTGTAAAGCTCGGCACTCATAAAGGGTTCCTTTATCAGCGCTAAAAAAGCACTGATAAAACAAACCTTTATCAGCATTAAACAAGTGCTTCTTTAGCGCTGATAAATGATTGTTTTATCAGCGCTCCTTTAGCGCTGATAAACTTATCTTTTATCAGTGCTTCTTTAGCACTGATAAAGGTGTACTTTATCAGTGTTGTTTTAGCGCTGATAAAAGCACGATTTATCATCACTAAAAGAGCATTGATGAACTTATCTTTTATCATTTCTTCTTTAGTGCTGATTAAGGTGTAGTTTATCAGCACTTTTTTAGCATTGATAAAAGCACGATTTATCGGCGCTAAAAGAGCGCTGATAAATTCCCCCTCTACTGCTCTGATAAATCTGCAGCAGCACACCCGAACACCTGCAAAAAAACAGCATCTCAATAAGCCAATTAAAGCAAGTATACCCATAAAAAATTAACTCATAAATCATAATCAAATTAGACCAAGTATACCCATACAACAATTATACCCATACACTATTAACACATAATTTATAAGTTAATAAAGTACTTAAAGAAATCAATTCAGAATTCAGGGGGTTTGGGGGTTGTTCAAGGGTTTGGGGTGGTTGTCCAAGGGGGGTAGGTGTGTCTGGGGGGCTTTCCAGTTCAATCCTAAGGCTCCACATGGGTGTGTTTTATCAATACATAAATATTTGGACTTTTCTCTATCCACTATGCATCATGTTATCAACCTCAAAGAAGTTATAAGGTTTGTACACACACTGAGATGCACATACTTGGGGGGGGGGGATGAATCTCATTAATAAACCCCCAATATTAAACCTACAATAGGCTATTGTAAGTGCATGATCAACCAATATACACAACCTAGTTTAGAAAGAACTAGAATAAAACTAATAAAAAATCATCATTGATCCTCAAATCCATGACGATGATTAAACCCAAATTAATTTTCCAAGTGATGAAATTTTACCAAGCATTTCACAAGGATCGTGTCGACATTATAAAAATATAGTTTGACCAATTCATACCCCATCTACATCAAGACAAATTGATTCTCAATTATTAAATCTAGATCTACCATACCTACTTCATCCAATGTTAGGGTTTCTCTAAGTACATCATAGGAACCACACAAAACATATAATATACAATGGTCTCCCCACTATATACATAATTATCATTGACCTCTAATATGTGAGTTTTATTTATACTCCATCATGGAAATCCACTTATGGGAGTTTTCTCATCCATGGAATACCCTCAACAGTATCTCAGACCACCCATATGTGTTCTTCCAATTCTGAGGCATAAGACCTACAAGGATCTCATCCCGATACTATGGGAGTACCCTTATTTAGGGAATAATACTAAGAAGAATATATTCTTTACCATATGGGAGTATTATAATCCAAATAATAATCCCTAGAAGCATATCAACCCTCCAATATGGGCGTATTCTCATTTGAGGCATAATCTATATAATCATCTCAGCCCCCCCCCCCTATGGGATTATTTTCATTTAGTAAATATTCCCGATAAAAATATCATCCCACTCCTATGGTTGTATTATCATTTGGGGAATAATACCTATATACATCTCATCCCTCCCCTATGAGAGTATTCTCATTTAAGTAATAAGACCCATAAGCATATCCCCCTCCCAAATGGGAGTATTTTCATCCAGGTATAAGCCCATAAGTATCATAGACCCAAAAACATGATCACCCTAGTATACCAAGACAACCATGACTTGATATATATGAGTCCCCTGATAGATCACATTCCATGACCCCCCATTTAATAGATCAATGCAATCCGAATGCGTTTGGTCGGATTTCCGTAGGTCAGTTGATGTTTTCAATTAAATTCGTGTCCACTTTAAACATAATAGAGACCGTTTGAGTGCTAGCGGCCACACCATGCCTTTGATCGATGTGATTTTGACTCGTACATGTCACCAAGGACCCTTGGATCGTTCTTATAAAATATCAATGCAATCTGAATGTGTTTGGTCAGATTTCCATAGGTCAGTTGTTGTTTTCACTTAAAATCTAATCCATTTTAAACAAAATAGAGACCCTTTGAGTGATAGCGGCCACATTGTGCCTCATATTGAGGCGGGGTTGACGTGTACGCGTCACCAAGGACCCTTGGATCGTTATTATAAAAGATCAATGAAATCCGAATGCGTTTGGTCAGATTTCCGTAGGTCAGTTGTTGTTTTCACTTAAAATCGTGTCCACTTTAAACAAAATAGAGACCCTTTGACTGCTAGCGGCCACACCATGCCTCGGATTGAGACGGGGTTGAATCATACACATCAAAAAGTACCCTTGGATCGTTCTTATAAAAGATCAATGCCATCTGAATGTGTTTGGTCAGATTTCCGTAGGTCAGTTGTTGTTTTCACTTAAAATCTTGTCCATTTTAAACAAAATAGAGACTCTTTGAGTGATAGCGGCCACACCGTGCCTCTGATTGAGGCGGGGTTTACTCTTACATGTCACCAAGGACCCTTGGATAGTTCTTATAAAATATCAATGCAATATGAATGTGTTTTGTTAGATTTCCGTAGGTTAGTTGTTGTTTTCAATTAAAATTGTGTCCACTTTAAACAAAATAGAGACCCTTTGAGTGATAGCGGCCACACCGTGCCTCGGATTGAGGTGTGGTTGACTCATACACATCAACAAGGACTCTTGGATCATTATTATAAAAGATCAATGCAATCGTAATACTTTTGTTCGGATTTCCATAGGTCAGTTGTTGTTTTCACTTAAAATCTTGTCCATTTTAAACAAAAATAGAGACCCTTTGAGTGCTAGCGGCCACACTGTGCCTCATATTGAGGCGGGGTTGACTCGTACATGTCACCAAGGACCCTTGTATTGTTATTATAAATTATCAATGCAATCTAAATGCATTTGGTCAGATTTCCGTAGGTCAATTGTTTTTTTCACATAAAATCTTGTCCATTTTAAACAAAATAGAGACCCTTTGAGTGATGGCGACCACACCATGCCTTGGATTGATGTTGGGTTGACTCTTACACATCACCAGGGACCCTTTTGTTCAGATTTCCATAGGTCAGTTGTTGTTTTCAATTAAAATTGTGTCCACTTTAAACAAAATAGAGACCCTTTGAGTGATAGTGGCCACACCGTGCCTCAGATTGAGGTGGGGTTGACTCGTACATGTCACCAAGGACCCTTGGATCGTTCTTATAAAATATCAATGCAATATTAATGCGTTTTGTTGGATTTCCGTAGGTCAGTTATTGTTTTCACTTAAAATCTTGTCCATTTTAAACAAAATAGAGACTTTTTGAGTGCTAGCGGCAACACCGTGCCTTGTATTGAGGTGGGGTTGACTCATAAATGTCACCACGGACCCTTGGATAGTTATTATAAAGTATCAATGAAATTTGAATGAATTTGGTCGGATTTATGTAGGTCAGTTGTTGTTTTCACTTAAAATCTAGTCCATTTTAAACAAAATAGAGACCCTTTGAGTGCTAGCGGCCACACAGTGCCTCAGATTGAGGTGGGGTTGACTCGTACATATCACCAAGGACCCTTGGATCATTATTATAAAATATCAATGCAATCCGAATGTGATTTACTAATTATTCATTATACAAAACATAAAGGTACCATTAAATACTTACATTGCCCCAAACACCCATAACACAACCCAACCACAACCTTCATCTCAATGTACTCAACCGATCTAAACACCAAGATGGATTTTACCCAATAATATCTAATTCAAAACACCAATAATGCCATCAACTAACCACTTAATTTCTATGGTGCTCCCCACTATACGCTTTATCTCACAAACACCACCATCTGATGTTTAACACCTCCATCATCGGGAAAGAACCACTAGAACCCCAACTAAAACTCCACAACATACCCAACATGTTTTATAACTTATCGTGCTTAGACATCCATGAGAACACCAACCAATGTTATCATCCATCCTTTCCATCAAAACCATGTGGAATGGATGTGAATCCATCATCCATACATGAATCAAGGACAATTCAACTTTTCCTCAAAGATTGAACCCATTTTCAAAACATGATTAACATTTCAAAACATCAAAAAGATGTGGCCTAAAACTCACCACATTCGTTCCTTTTTCCTAGAGTAATTTGAAACATGCACCACATAGGTTTTAAAAGTAGTAGAGGATAGATCTTTTTGATCATACAAAGCCATGAACCCAAGTTTATCCTTGAGGATACTGATGAGTGATGTTTGTGAATGCTTTTTGGAACTAGGAACTGACTCGATTGATGAAACACATGAAATATCTTTAAATTTATCCTCACTTGACGAATAATTGGAATAATTTCTTGTATTGGATGCTCTTAATGTCAGATTTAGCATCTCATCTTGTTCATCAAATGGATTGGTCAACTTCCAATATATCATGGAGGCTGCCGCACCACCTTTACACGCAACTAATGATCAGAGGCAGCTTGATTATAAAAACAATCTTGAGGGCACTGGACATGAAAGATCATGCGGTTCCATAGTTTCTCAGAAACCTCAATTTACCCCCACATGATATAAGGCTATTTCATGATGTCCAAGACATAGCGAGAGTAGAATAGAAGGTGAAAGTCTCGTAGACGAACAACATCAAAAATGAACATCCACCACCCTTTCACTATATACATCAAAATAATATGTTTAAGAACGTCCATGTGAATTTCTATCTTACTTCCATCAAGGATGATTCATGTTGGTCAACTTGTTTTAGAAATTGTCTATCTTCATATGTGCCTTGTACTTGCACCCATGAATTTAAAGGTGAGTATGTGTACACGATAGTTGACCTTCTTAGAGAAGAGTTTCTAGAAGAGTATAAGAGACATGAACCAATGAAGATCATTAGAGTGTTGGGGAAAATGTGGTTGCTACAAACAATGTGTCAATCAGCTTGTGCAATGCGGCCTAAGTTACAACTTGCAGGTATTGTACTTTATTTTTTTCTGGAGGGTTTCAGTATAAATGCATTTTGGAATGATCATTGCTATTTATTGTCTTTTAGGTTTTTTTGATAGTCGAGAGGAAAGGGTGGGGTCTGCATACATTAGAGGATATGTCGAGGGTGAATTTATGTGAAATTACATCCTATATTTTTGCAACATTTCCATAGCATATAACATCTAACCAAATGGCCTCTTTTCCCTTCAAGCTCCCTGAACCCCAATGGTGATCGGGGTTTGGGGATCTAGAAGGGAAAAGAGGCCATTTCTCCAACATATTCACACACAAAATCACCCTTTGACATATCCTCCAATGTCTGCAGACCCCACCCTTTACCCTCGGCTGTCAAAAAAACCTAAAAGAAAATGAATAGAAATGAACATTCCAAAATGAATTTACAATGAAACCCTCGAGAAAAAAATAAAGTTCAATACCTGCAAGTAGAAACTTAGGTCGCGTTGCACCATCTGATTGCCACATTATTTGTAGCAACCAAATTTTCTCCAACACTCTAATGATCCTCATTGATTCATGTCTCTTATACTCTTAAATAAACTCTTCTATAAGAAGGTAAACTATCGTACACATCACTAAGGACCCTTGGATCGTTATTATAAAATATCAATGCAATCTGAATGCGTTTGGTCATATTTCCGTAGGTCAGTTGTTGTTTTCACTTAAAATCTTGTCCATTTTAAACAAAATAGAGACCCTTTGAGTGCTAGTGGCCACACCGTGCCTCAGATTGAGGCAGGGTTGACTTGTACATGTCACCAAGGACCCCTGGATCATTTTTTTAAAAGATCAATGCAATCCGAATGCATTTGGTCAGATTTCCGTAGGTCAGTTGTTGTTTTCACTTAAAATATTGACCATTTTAAACAAAATAGAGACCCTTTGAGTGGTATCGGCCACACCGTGCCTCAGATTGAGGCGGTGTTGACTCGTACACATCACCAAGGACCCTTGTATCATTCTTATAAAAGATCAATGCAATCTGAATGTGTTTGGTCGGATTTCCGTAGGTCTGTTGTTGTTTTCACTTAAAATCTTGTCCATTTTAAACAAAATAGAGACCCTTTGAGTGATAAAGGCCACACCATACCTTGGATTGAGGAGAGGTTGACTCTTACACGTCACCAAGGACCCTTGAATCGTTCTTATAAAAGATCAATGCAATCCTAATGCGTTTGGTTGGATTTCCATAGGTCAGTTGTTGTTTTCACTTAAAATCTTGTCCATTTTAAACAAAATAGAGACCCTTTGAGTGGTTCAGCATTATTACAAGTTGCTGGTGCACATCATCTGTTAAAATGTGAAAATGACTCATTGGAGAAAGGATGTTTTATTTAATAACAATTACAATTTTCCTATAAACATTTACATACAACAATGATTCATCTTTTGATCCCCTTAACCCCTCTCAAAAATGACAACAAATTATACATGTCCCCAAGTCAGATCTTCATTGTATTTGTGTACAATCTTCCATCATGTATGCGGCCCACTTGTTTCTGAACACATCTATATCATCTTGTGAGTATGAGGCTTTTTGGAAGTCATAGTAGTACTACAAAATAAAAAAATAAAGAATTAATAAATAACTTAAACGAACTAGTAGTTATTTTTAAAAATACCTCTTTAGGGGTTCTATTTTGGTGATTAAAAACTATTTCTTTAATAAATTTACAAACATAATAACCGCAACCATTATCGTTTGTTTGTTTTGGACACTGCAAAAAAATTGATCATTAGGATAATAAGTAACTTATGTTGAGATGTGTTTGGATTATGAAATTTTATTATATATACCCTGATATTTGTCCAGACGTAGTACTTGCCCACCTCCTTATGCTTAGCCCCTAGCCTCATTCCTTTTTTAGACGATAATGATACACCTCCCAATCAGTAAAAGATAATATAAATTATATTACTTGATGTTTAGACCTAAAACGTAAGATATAGTGTATTACAGATTCACAAACTCCATCATGTGTGGTTGGTTTGATGGATATCCTTGCTTTGAATCCAGAAAATAAATCTTCGGAGTATCCAAGTTCACTGCAATTAGCAACCAATGTTTCCTAAAAACACAAAAAGGAATAAGTAATAAAATAAGTGAAAATATAATTGATATGATTTAATCGTAGAGTATTACCCCTACATGGTTGGTATTAAGAAAAGTCGGTCATCTGTAATCTTGCGTTCAAATGTTTTTCAGCAAGACATTCGCTATTTCATCCCTTTTTGATGGCTCTATTTTTGCTAGGTGTGCTAATGTGATATGGGGACTAACCAGTCCAAATCTTGGCTCATGGGAAAATTCCTTCAATTGTTTTACATATATGCGTCAGTCAACAATATAAAATTCATTTAGTCGTAATTTGCATGCTAGACCAGCTTTTGGAAAATCAATTCATGGAAACATACCTCATATATACATTTACAACTGTGATGCCTAGCCAACCATTTTCAAGGATTTCATTTACATTTTCAGCAGCAACTAAATATTGACTTTCCTCTCTGTATATATTCTCTTCGAAAACCACTATATGACTATTACCATCTTTTAGCTTCATATCCACTTAGTCTTCAATGCTAGTAAATGTGGAAAGAGAACATGTGGTGTTATTGTGCTTTCAGTAGCTCCTTGGGATCGGTTGGTCGATCCTTTAGATGATTCTGAGCCGATGTTTGTCACCCCCTTCCCTTTCTCCATCTATAACAACAATCATTGGTTCATGACCTTTTTTCATTAATTGTTAAGGGTTTAGCTTGAAAAGAAAAGGAAATAAATACCTCTTTGTCCACATGTACTCTTACAAGTTGTGACGGCCATGCAATGAATGTCACAATAGCCTTTCGGACCATATGAATATCATCGTCATGAAGTGGAATAGGTAGCTCTGCCTTTGGCTCATGAGCTACAGTAATCATCACGTTCAAATGATCTTTCGGAAGTGGTCTATTATGCAGTGTGGCATCTGGGATATTGACCATTGTAGCCCTTGCTACAAGGTGATAGGTGGGTGTTGATAGATATAAATCACAATCATTATCACCCTGTAGAAGATGAGTACAGAAAAATTATCAGTGTTTGTCTGATTCATATTTCATGGGAACAATTATTAGAATATTGATTACCACAACTAAGACATTTCTTTGAGGCGAATGGCTCACCTCAAAGCTGGTGAGGGGTGGGGCGGGATTTTCAGGCGGCGGTTGTTCTTGAGTTGTGGCTTCCCTTTTCTTCCCACCCATAAAAGTTTCTAGAAACTCTCCCTACTACTGCAGTTGTTCTTTAAGGGTTTCTATTTTTTTCTCATTTGTTCCAATTTTTCATATGTATCATCCATTTTTTTCTTCTTCTCAAAATATACTCGGGGTGTCACCCCAAACCCTTCTTCTCAAAATAATCCTTGTGTAAATCGTCTACTATAAATGTACTCTTCAAGAGATTGAGAAGAGTAAGACATTGTTTCATTATTTTATTTACTAGTAAATTAAAGAAATAAATTCATAATGTTACCGTAATTTCTTCCCAGATCACAGCCTTCAGCCCGGACACAACATGGTTCCATGAATCTATGTCAATCGGCACGCATTGCCGAGTGACAAATCCAATGTATCTTCTAAACATAGCTTTGTTGGGATTCAAATTTTGGCCTCGTGCATTCCATCCGACTTCAAATTTGATGCCTTTTCTTTTCGCCTTAAGAATTTTGGTTCACACTGTCAAACTATGATGCACCTGTGATTTCTACGACGCTGGTCCTTCATTCCTGACCATTTCATCGATATCAACATCATCTATATGTTCATCTATATTGGGATCAACTACATGTTTTGATGGTTGTTGGAAATAAACACTAAGATCAGCAGGAGCCGTAGTAGTAGTAGGAGCAGCAGGAGAAGCAGCAGCAACAGGAGAGGTAGCAGGAGGAGCAGCAGGAGCAACCGAAGCCGCAGAAGGAGCAACAACAGCAGCAGCATGAGATGCAGGAGCAGTAGGAGTAGCAGCAGAAGCAACAGCAGTAGCAGCATGAGCTGTAGGAGCAGCAGCTGCCGTAGTAGCAGCTACTTGAGAGACTTGTTCAGCCTCAAGGTTAGGAGAATCAGAATGTGCAGAAGTCATTATCTGCAAAAGTGGTTGAACAGTAAATTCAGATTACATAAATTAAGTAATGATACGATAATAACATGAGATAACAAGATCTATATTACAAACAAAATATAACCTTTTTACTGAACTCTCTTTCTTTTTTTCAAATGTTTAAGGGATTTGACACCTCTATCGACTATCCAAATCCCATCATTGTGGTCTCCTCTAACATACAAAACATCATCTGCATTGGGACCACTCCTAAATGATTGCGACGTACCACTAAAAGGATCTTCCTCAACTAAATTTTCATCGGAACCTTCAGTACTTTTGGACGATAACAAAACAATCGACCACTTCCGGTTTGCGGGATCTAGAACATAAAAAACTTGTACCGCTTGTGATGCCATTATAAATTGTTCGTCTTTGTACCCTTATTTACTAAAATCAACTTTCACAAATCCCCATTCATCTATTTTAACACCACTGTTGTTATCAATCAATTTTCATTGAAAAATCGACAATTGAAATGAAGTATAATCAAACTCCCATATTAGTTTGATAATGCCAAAGTATGACATATTTGCATAAATTGGATTTTTCTCCTTACTGCCATAAACATCCATCGCTTCAGCCACTAGTGTAACTCCACTATTTTCCATGGTACTATCTTCATCATGTTTATCTGTATAGAATGTATAACCATTAATTACATAACCACTATAAGATAATACATACACACTTGGTCCAGCAGCTAGCCATCGAAGACTTTCTGAAATTGAATTCAGATTTTCATCCAACTTCATTAAAATATGGTCCTGAAACCATCCAATAAACTAGTGATTATATGTATCTAATAACCATTTTTCTGCCCTCGATGGATTCAACGGCCTAAGAATTTCTTTTTGAGTTTTAATATATGGAGAAACCTCCCAACTGTTATGCAAAACATAAAGATGAGCCTACTCCCGATCTGTAATACTGATTGTCACAACTTCTCTTCCATAAATTCCCTCACCCTCAATGCGTCCAGTGTGATGAGATTTCGGGATACCAATGCTTTCCACATTAGATAGTTATTCAGTACAAAATTCAATGGCTTCCTCAACAGTATATCAATCCACTATACAACCCTCTAGACGACTTCGATTTTTGACATACCCTTTCAAAATCTTCATATACCATTCAACTGGATACATCTATCTATAGTGCATAGGACCACAAAGTCGAATCTCTCTCACCAAGTGAACCATCAATTGAACCATCATATCAAATAATGGTGACAGGAAGAACATTTCTAATTCACATAATATGATGACAATTTCTTTTTCCATAGTTGGAAATTTCCCCGGGTCTAAAACATTGCTACATATAGCTTCGAAAAAGAAACAAAGTTTGGTTAACGTATAACGAACATTCTTGGGAAAAATGCAACGTAAAGCTATAGGAATTAGATCTTGCATCAAAACATGGCAATCATGTGATTTCAAACCTTTTAACTTCAAATCATTCATTGACACAATATTCTTGATATTTGATGAGTACCCTCTGGAACTTTTACATCATTGAAGACATTGAAAAACTGGTATCTCTCCGCCCTAGAAAGAGTATAAGAAGATGGAGGAAGAAACATTCGATTTTCACCCTTCACGTGAGCCAACTCTTCTCATATTCCCATGTAACCCATGTCCAACCTTGCCTTAATTACATCATTTTTTTCAGGGGAATTTAGCAACGTTCCGATAACACTGTCACATACATTTTTTTCCACATGCATCACATAAAGAAATTTTCAGATGTACAAACAATTCCAGTATGGTAATTCAAAAAAAACTGATCTCTTTTTCCAACCGATTTTTTTAAGGTTTT
Organism: Viscum album; assembly: GCA_963277665.1. Taxonomy (NCBI): domain Eukaryota; kingdom Viridiplantae; phylum Streptophyta; class Magnoliopsida; order Santalales; family Viscaceae; genus Viscum; species Viscum album. Next base: position 249,738,760 of record OY728152.1, on the reverse strand, counting down.
TCAAAAATGGATTACAAAAAATAGTGTTCAGATCTTTTACTTTCTCAAATAGTTGATCACCTGTTAGTGGAGACGGTGTTGCACGTTTTTCTGAACATCCATTGAATCATGTCATCCAAGATCGGTACTTATGCCGACGAGGTAGAAATCTACGATGTCCTAGAAACACATATTTCGATGAATGTTTGAACCTAATTGATTCTATAACTTCTTCGCACACGGGACACCCTTGAGTTCCTTTAATACTATAGCCTGAAAAATTTCCATAAGAAGGGAAATAATTTATTGTCCCACACAACATAGATCTCAACGTGAAATATTCACTTTTATAAGCATCATACAACATTACACCTGAGTCCCACAATAACTTCAAATCCTCGATCAAATGAGATAGATAAACCTCAATATCGTTACCTGGTTGATTTGGTCCTGATATAAGCATAGATAACATGATGAATTTCCACTTCATGCATAACCAGGGTGGAAAGTTATAATTTACCAACATAACAGGCCATGTACTATGAGTGATGGTTTGAAAACCAAAAGGATTCACCCCATCTGTAGATAATGAAAGACGAAGTTTTCTCAGCTCTTTTCCAAATTCAGGATACTCAAGATCAATTTTCTTCCATTGAGGAGAGTCAGCCAGATGACGTAATAACCCATCTTTATTTCTTTTATCTGCATTCCACGACAATTGTCTTGCAATTTCTTCACTTACATATAGACGCCTAAACCTTGGAATGATTGGAAAGTACCATAAAACTTTTGTAGGATTGGATTTATATTTCTTGTATCGAGAAGAACCACACTTTGGGCATTCTGTGAGTGAGTTTTTCTCTTTGCGAAACAATATACAGTCTTTCGGGCGTGCATGTATTCTTTCAGAAATCATTCGCATCGAGCGTAGCATTCTTCTAGCTTCATATGTCCGGCTTGGGAGCTCATTATCATCCGGGAGCATGTCATTCAAGAGAGAAAGTAGTTCTGTAAAACTGACATCACTCCATCCATTTCCTGCTTTCAATTTATACAACTTCAGTACAGCTGACAATGTTGTATACCTAGTGCAAGCAGCATACAATGGCATCTTTGCACAACTCTTTAACTTCTCAAACAATTTCGGGAAATCACGGAGTTCATCTTGAATTTTCTTTGTCATTTCCTCAATACGATCTTCATCATCATTGACATCTGTAATAACATCATCTATACGGTCTTCTTCATTATCCATATTTGTATTCATATCTGGCGATCCATAAAACGCAGTTTTATCCCACCCAGTAGCTACATTCTCTTTTTCTCCGTGTTTATTCCAACATTTATAACTCCAATATATTCCGTGACATATCAAATGTTCTTCCAACTCCTCTAGAGTAAGTAGACTAGAATAAAAACAACGTAAACACGGACAAAGGATTTGAGAAGGATCCTTTGCGTGATCCTTTGCAAACATGATGAACTCTTTCACTCAGTTCTCGTACTCTATTGTTAAACAATTAACATCCATCCAATCTTTATTCATATCCATCCTATTTGAATCTAAAATATTAGTATTTATGGTTCAAGTACACAAAACAAGAATTCCAAATACAGTATAAGAGAACCACTTCCTTATAAAAATGGAGATTAATAGAGCCAAACCATTAGTATTTATTCATCATGCATAAATACTCACTGCTGGTGGAAGTGAAATCGTTCCTGATGATCATGCCAAGAAGAAATGGAAACTAAAAGGGGGGAGTGAATCAAAATACACCAAACAAGATGTAAAAACATGGTATTTGAGAATAAGTTAGTGGCTTTCATTTTGGCTAGAATGAAACCTAATTTATTTCAATGAAAAAGGTTAATTCACAACAAGATACCATCCATTCCATATTTTATTTTCATTAATAGGGTTATTTTGTGCTTCAAAATGATCAAAACATGTCTAACCAACTTCAAATGGATAAAATATGAATTCATGAAACACATGAATCCCAAAAAAAAGATATAGTATAGAAACACCCACTTGGAATCTGAATGAGTCTGCTCAGATGAAGAACATGATACATCTCCAACTACATCGATGCTTTCTCATATACAACGACACCACTAGCTAGATAGTTGCCCTCACCAAGAACATCATACATCTCCAAATAAGAGACTACATCCATTAACCATGAATACCATCATAAGATGGAAATATACCAATAACACATCCCTTTACCCAAATAAGAGACTACAACCACTATCCATGAAGAACCACTAAGAGCATAATTTGAAACCTAAGGAAAGGTACACCCAAAACATACCAATGAATTCAAAGGAAATACTTTCTAAACCAAACCATTGAAATCCTCAAATGTTCCTAACATAAAACCCCATCATATCTCCTAATAAAATTCTTTGATAACACTATTTCATGGCCTATACCCATTTAGACCCCTCTATTGGTTAGTAGATTATAGTCTAGTGACCCCCTAAAACCATCCTGCAACATGTTATAGGTTAGTGAATGCACCGAGGGTATTTATCAAAACCATGTGAAATTTAGTTCTAATAATAAATAATTTATATAGTTTAATATCAAGTTGTATAGATTATTTTACTAATGATGCCAAGTGAAAGTTAGTATGGTAAATATGTGTGATAAGACATTTTTGGTCTAATTAAAAGGGGATATACCCTAATGAGTGTATTTTGGATTCACAAAAAAAATATGACTCTGTGGTATAGGGTTTTTTCAACTAGTAGGAGTATGGACCACTAAGTGAATGTGGTCCTCTATGTGTGGGAAGGTTTTCATTTAGAGTATGGCCTAATATGTATGGTTCTCATAGAATAAGGCTCATTTGAATTGGATATTTGGGCTCATTACACAAGGTGGATCACATTTTTCATGTGAGGAATCTACACCAATTTGGTTCATAAAATATAATCATAGCACATAAGGATTTCTATATTAATCAACTAATGAATCATGTTATTATCACACCAGGTAAGAACATAAGATCATCTACTAAGGGAAGTGTTTAGAGATCGTATGATCATCACATAGGGGATTATTTGCCACGTCGCCTAAGGAATCTCATGCTCCTCATGTGAGTTATAATCCTAGGATCATTACCTAGGATATGAATAAGAGATCTTATGGTCATCACTTAGGGGATTCTTAGGAATATCCCCTAATGAATCTATTTATAATCTCATGAGGTATAATAAAGGGAACATTGTTTGGGAGATAAAGAAGATCTCATATTCCCATAACATAGGGACTTCATATTCTCGTCACCTAAGGCAACCTAGGATTATCACCAATGGTTGGATGTTTCCTGAATTAAGAGTGTTCATAGGTTTATATCTCAGTAAAGGAACTCACATATTTGAATTTTAGAAAGGGAACCACCTGATACACTCATCGCGTAAGGGATGAGCATAGTTTTATAGCCACAATTTAATTTTTATCCATGAAGTTATTCAATTCCCACCAAACCCTTTTCAATTTCATCATTAACAACTATATTCTATGTCACTGGGAAACTAAAAGGAAAACCCATATCAACTAACGATGTCATCTCCCACAATAACCCACTCATTACATCTTTTTAACAATGGAAAGGTTGATACTTCCCCACTGCACAATTTACCACCTCAACCATCTCACATTTTCCCCCAATGGAATCTATCACAACCAAACTAATAAAAAACCTCTCAAACAACCCCACCAAAAAACAATGATTATTTTCAACAATAAAGGTAAACAATCACCATGTTCATGAGAAATATAATGAAAATTAGTAAACACATGTGGATCATCCCCTTTACATCATTTTCCATCAAGTATGGTCCATTTTCTTCAATTGGTCAATCCATAATACTCACCCATAGAATAAAAAAGAAAGTTAAAAATGATATACAAATGGGAGAGGAGAACAATATTGAAAAAAGATTTTGAAAACATTCCTTAAAGGAGGTCCTTCAAACCAAAGATTGAAAGCGTTGTGGGTGGAGGAGGTCCGAAAAACTGAAGCTCGAGGGCGGCAGAGGTCCGACAATGTGAACTTAGCGGGAGTCGGAGGTCCGACACCGAGAAGTGAGGGCGGAAGAGGTCTAACAACGTGATCTCAGCGGGCGGCAGAGAGGATTCGCAGGGTTCCAGTACCGCGAGAGCTTTAGGTCGCGATAAAATGAGGGCACTGTGCGGCCGACTTTATAAAAAAATGCACTAAGGTTTTATCAGTGCTAAAAAAGCGGTGATAAAGACTACCTTTATCAGCGCTAACATTTTAGTTCTGATAAAGGTGTCCTTTATCCGTGCTTTTTTAGTACTGATAATAGTACCCTTTATCAGTGCTAAAAAAGCGCTGATAAATCCTTACTGTATCAGCGCTAAAATTTTACCGCTGATACAGGGAGTCTTTATCAGCGCTTTTCTAGCGCTGATAAAGGGTCTTTTATCAGCGCTATTTTAGCGCTGATACAGGGTAACCTTTATTAGCGGTTTTGCTTAGCGCTGATATAAGGGGGTGCTTCCCTTGCCCGTTTTTGTAGTAGTGTGTGAAATTTTTTAAGTAGTGAAATAAAATATTGGATGGATAAATATTAATCCATGTTCACTGAAATCAAAAGGAAATTTTAAGAAGGAGTATAAATTTTTCCATATGAGAATAAATTACTAAAAATACTTCAATGGTTTTATGATACATTATAGATAGTCTATGTAAGATATCGGTGTTATAGAAATAAATTCATCAATTTTAAATGGTATTTGAAAAAAAATTGAAAAAGTTGTAAATATAAATGTTATGAAAATCCACGAAATAATTGAGGAAGCTTTTATTTAACATTGACGTGATGAAGAAAAATATTTTTCAATCATGGTGTTAAATGAGAAATAATATTTAGAACTTATAAGGATCAAAATAAAGGATGTGCCTTTTCAAATTATTTCTTATATATGATAATATATGTTTTTGTAATAAATGTGTTCTTATATACAACATAAACTGATGGTTTTAAACAAAATGGTTTAGAATTCATTATATTTTATAACACAGTTTAATAGAATGTAATGGTAAATGAATTTTTATACTAGATAAAAGAGTATATCTCGGTTATCTGTTAAAATATGAGGGAAAAATATTACACCTCCATACAATGACATATTTTAATGACTAATTTCTCATATCTAGAATGTATAACTAAACATATATAATACCACATAATAAAAGGATATTAATTATTAATTTTTTAAATAAATACAAAAAAAATTAAATGTTTTATTTCCAAGCACATAGTATTTTTTTTATTCTTATCATGAAATTTTACTGAAAATATAGTTTCTAAGAGGATAGTTTGAGTATGTTTGGACTTAGAGAAGTTAAATATATATAAAATAAAATATTTAACCAGTAAAATTCAAATTTAATGTCATTTTATATCCTAAAAGAGTTTACAGCATATTAAAAAACCAATTCAATGTAAAGAGTTATATTTAGCTACCATAATTTTCTAGAATAAATGTTTAGTGAAAATATCTATTAATAAAGATTATGAATGTAGAATAATCTCTATATAGACTACATATTTTATTTACTTTGTGAAATTTTGTGTTGTGAATTAATTTTAATTAAATACTTTTTTAAAACGTTTAAGAGTAGTTATATGATTTATAATTCTCACCATTATTCAATAAAACATTATTCATATATATTTTATAGTAAAAGAGATTAGTGGGAGGGGTTATTATATGCTCATATAAAAATATGGTATGAATTTCCTAAAGATGCAATGAGTTTAAAAATCCATAATAGTGTAGTAATCTTAAGGCCTCTATAGTGTCATTTATATGGTATATTATTATATTTACATATGTATTGTGGTTTTGTAAGTATTATTGAATTATTTTAAGAATATAAATTGTATCATGTTGTATAAAAGGCATTATCCACTTTATCATTATTTAATATTGAATGCATATATTCATTAAATGAAATGATAATTGACCAATAAAAGTAAAATTTTGAGTCATCCATAAAGTATTATAATTTGGGGAAAATGTTACGGTAAACATGATTAGTATGTATTTATATATACTATCATGTGATAGAAAATTAGTTTTTTTGCTAGATAAATCACTTGGAATGTTATAAACATGTAATTATTATAATAGGGATTTGATAGAGTAAAAACCTTTTTAAAGGGTTTTTATTAATCCCTTATGTGACTATTTGATTTAATATGATGTTATTATAGGTTATTTTAAATTTTTTGGAGTCTTGGGTAGTAAATTTGGATTTTTATGGGTTTTATCTTTGTCTAGTAGTTACAGCATAGTTAGAAGAAACTATAATTGTAAACCATGTTTAGTGGCAGAGTATTTCAGAGGGGGTTTCACAAATAGTTTAGAGTTTGGTAAACCATGCATTGAAACCATATAAGGGTTCAGGATTCATTAAAGTGTGGTCTATAAGGTCGTCGCATGGTTTGGTAACCCATTCTACTATCCATATTTGATTACAATTTCCAAAAAAATATTCCCTCGTCAAATTAAACACATTGCCCCTTCACCTTTCCCTCATTAACATGACCATCTCATGGGAGAGAAGGCAGAGCTTTACCACTTCCCCCTCCTCACTTCTAAATCCCTTCCTCCTCATTTTACAAGTTATTTTCTCAAGTGAATACCTATTTTCACATTATTCTTCTAAAATTATTCTCCATACACCCTTTTTTTCTTTTTTTGGTTTTTATCCCATGAACCCAAAGGGTTCTGTTGTAAGAAATTAAGTTTTAGAGTAATTTTAATATGTTTTTGTAGGTGTTCAAGGTTTTTTAGGCATTTAGCTTCATTTGTTATTAATTTTATATCAGAATAAACATGACTCCATTGATTGGGGAAGGTGTTTTGTTAATTAGATGTAATTTTATTTTATTTGAGTTTTTTAGTTTTATTTTGTTATTTTTTTATATTATACCTACATGTGATAGTTTTACTGGATATTCGAAGTATTTTAAATGTTTTCCCCAATTTCCATAAAGGGTGGTTTATCATTTCTTTAATTTTTAAAGTGATTCTTTAATTGATATGTTTTTTTAATGAATAGAAGGAATATTTTATATTAATATAATGATAAAATTAATTTCACCCTATTTGGGTCATGGAAAGAGTAATGTAATAGATTTTATGAACAGATTTTAAAAACAAATAAGTGATAGGGTTTTTTAAAATAGTTTCAAATTATAGAAATTTACATGTTAACTTCTGTATTCAGTTTTTTTCCCTTATTTTATTTCAATGAAATATTTAAAGTGAAATTGTAAAATGAGGTAAACTACTTGTAATTCTATGTTTATTTTGAAAAGAGTCCCATTCGGTACATTATAAAATAATTTTCATAATGAGTATAAGAACCTCAATTGTACGCCTCCATTTTTTGTTACACATTTTATAAATTCTGGCACATAGGGGATGTTATATATTACATTAGATATGGATTTTTTAAAAATGTGTTATTTATTTATAGGAAATTAGAGGTGAGATAATATTTATGTTTATGTTGTTATTTAGGATTAATATAATGATTATTTGATTTATTTCTTTTCTTACCACATAGTGATTACTTTCATCAGAACCTTGGGAACTAAGAGATAGGTCTTTATTTATTTTCTCCACTCGTTATCCCACAAAATATCTAGTTCCCATTAGTAGTATGTTCCCCTATATCTTGGGTAGTGCACCAAATGAGGATTTTGTGGGTATTTTGGGTCGACGTATTTATTTTGGTGAAAAAATATTCTTGTAATTTATACCATATTTTGTATTTTCTAGGACGATATCATGTTAGGAAATAGGGAGTTTCCCATGATACCTAATTATTATCGATGATATTATAATAAATTCTCATACTTTTTTTATTATATCCTCTAGTTTTATCGGCATATGTGTGACAATTTATTTGTATATGTTTGTTTTATTATTTCATTACATTAATGATCTAGATCCTTATTATTTTATTTTTTTCATGTATTTTGGATTATTTATCAAAATGGATTTCAAACGAATATTTGGAAATGGAATTTTAATGAAAGAAAATGGTTTGTTTTATGTGTGTGTTTTTAGAGAAAATTTTGATAAGAGGAAAAATAATAGTTTTTTATTTAAAAAAGATTAAATAATATTATCCATAACATTTAAGTGGTTATTTATAAGTTGAAGATTCCAAACATGCTTTCTATACAAGTTATGGATGTTATTAAAAAAGTGATGTTTTGTGATATTTTTGTTTTATACTTATGAAAAACTTTTTTCTATTTATATTTCAAACTAAAATTATTGATATTTATTTTGAAATGAATTTCATACTCTAGTGAATTCCTACTGGTCATGTTTATCCCACACCCTACTTACATAGTCTTCTTTGTGTGTGTTTGTTTCTATACTTTAGGTTTATTTTCTTATTCTTTTTAATGAAATGGGTTTGGTTACTTTTCTCTCTATCCATTTATGGATGTTATCAAATCTGATGAGTGTAACATCCCAGGTATTTATAGAATAATACATTTTCATATCCATGAATATATCAGAATTTAATATTAATTTTATTTTAAAGGGGACACTATGTACGATAACATACCTGACACACAACAACTAGTTTCTCCAAAATCATACGTTGCACATAGCACTGAGTTATACTGAAATATAACACAATAATAATATAATTATTTAAAATAGTGGTTAATTTTTATATGTTGTATTTATGGGAATGAATAGAATTTACAATATTATGATTTTACATATTTTTTTATTTTTTTATATTTATACAATGATTTTTAGATGCTTAAAATGGTAATGAATCCAAATTTAAGCATAAAATACTCTAATATTTTTAAACGGTCTTTTAACTTCCTTTTGAAGGAGATCCCTTTTAAATCTAGTTTTATCACTTTTATATGTTCTATTTTATAAAATAAATTTCTTTTTATAAGAGATACATCCAAATTTATTTTGGTTGAAATTTTTGTATTTTTCTAACAAAATCCATATTTTTATGAATACTGAAAAATAATGCATTTTAATTCGAAATTACCTTTTCATATAATTTATTTATATAGTTATATTATCTTTTTAATTGGTTTTAAAGTTCAATTGGATTATGTTTTTATAATTTAATACAATTTTGGTCATTTTAATCAATTTCATTTTGAAATTGGATATAAACACATGTCAATTTTTGGATAGTTTTTACATCTTAAAAACCTGCTTTCTAGTTTTAACAATGGGAATTAATTTTAAATTAATTTCTTCCAATTCAGTGTTTTGAATTTAGAAAAATTGATTCCATATTTTTAATCATTAGGTCAAAATTGTGTAAATAGGTACCTTTAATTTTTGTACATAATGAATTGTAACTTCAGTATTTTTTTATTTACCATGGGTAAAGGTATAGTCAAGTAAATTATGGTAAATAGTAATATTATAATAACATAAAACTACCCAAACACGTTTAATAATCCAATTGGATGAGAAATTTCTGACCATGATCATCCTTGGGTCTAATTTTGGATTCCATGGAACCACTTGGGTGTGATAATGACCTTTTATAATATTTATTTTAATGAAAAGGGAAATACAACATAAACATGTATATCTTAACTAAAATAAATTTAATTTGGATTATATAAATGATATATTTGACTATAAATATTCATTATAAATATTAAAAAAATTACAACATCATGGTATTTTATTTATAATTTTTATACATTAAATAAATATATAGATTCATGACACTAAGATGATGCATCGATTACATTATTAATGAAATATTCAAATAAATGATATTATAAATATTAAAATAAATATAATTTGAACATTTTTAGGCCATAAAAGAATTATTTGGATGAAAATGACATGTTAGGGTTGATTTATTGCTTTTTTTGAAGGAACCATATTTTTATGACTTTAACAAAAATCAACTACTAAATAGTGTAAAAATTGACATAAATGTGTTTTTAAAAAAACTAGTTTATTAAATTATTTAATAGTCCTAAAAATATAATATTAGTCCAATGTAATTATATAATTTTAAAATTTTCATTAATGATCCACTGGTAGTTCGATTGGAATTTTATAGTAATTATAGTAACCATATTTTATTAAAATATATTAAGACGTGGTAAGAGTTAATGTTTTTAACTAAGGATTAATGTTAAAATATATGGTTAATTTAATTACCTAAACATGTCTAAGACAAATTCTTTTAGAGGATTTATACCCATAATCATCTTATTCTATAATTATTTTTATTTGGTGCAATTATACCTCAAAAAAATTAATAAAATAATATTTCAAGACTTTCTGAAAGTTCCCCTCCTCCCTCTTATAAAAGCCTACAAACTCTACCCACTTACACACACATCTAAGGACCATTTTCTAGTAAAACTTATAATAAAATAATCTCCCAACATCCCTCCCTTAGTCTTATTAGACTTACTTCTATCATAAAAAATTTCAATAAAGCCTTTTGGCTCAAATGAAAAAGAGTTCCCAATTTAGAGGTAACGTCTTCTCTCAATATCCTTTCATTTATTTTCCATCTCAAACCTCTTAACCTTTTTTTATTAAATTATTTTATAAAAAAACATTATCCAAAATATACTAGGATTTTTTTATGCTAACTCTTCAACTTACACTTACACACACCTCCATCTAATTGATACAAACATATTGTTTCTGTGTACGGGGAACTACTACCTCACGAAACGGTGATTGTTCAATTTTATTATACCACCTCTCATGGTGTCCATTATTATAGTACTATATTTATATATGATATATATTGTATTTATATTTTCTATATTCTTCTGTAATTTTTATTTACAACATACCTTTAAGCATTCCATAATGTGTAAGTACGATAATTTCATTTGAGGAAGTGTGGACTACTGCCACCTCAAAGTGATGTGACTCATTAATTCCATAAATGTAATATATAAAGGATGGAATTAATGAAAATATGTAACATATATAACATAAATATTATAAATTAATTATAATAAACCTATGTATATTTTATTTTTACAATAATGAAATGAAAGTAGCATTCATGTTTAAGTATGTCCTACTATATCCATGAATTGTGCATTTCATTTCATATCTCCAAATGTAATGGTCTTCTATAAATAATTATATATGGGATTTATATTTTTTTTAAATCATGAATAATATAATGGAGATAATTTAATTTTGACGACATGGATAATTTCTATCAAAACAATGTCATTTTTTACTCAAATACTGAACATCGACAAAACGTCTGATATGAACTCAAATAACAAACTAATTGTTATAACATTGTAATAAGTGATATAAAATAAATAATAAATATTAAAAATATTCTAAATAAAGTAGAAATTAAGCTATGTTTATTATTTTGGAAATTAAATAATGAACGAGACTAGTCAGACTCAATGCAGGGGACTTCGTCTCAATCTCCTTTCATTGAGGCATTTCTTGATAATATGCACCTGTATTCTTTTATAAGGTGTATATTCAGACACTATTAATTTTAATATGCATATTTTATCTATAATAATCTTATTTATTAACTAATTTAGATTATGTTTTAAATGTTCAAAGTCGTATGGGACAACTTGAACGTGTAAAGATTTAATTATCAAATCATTTTCTTCATGATATTATATTACATATTTATTTATATGGGTATAAAAGGAATATATAAAAAATTTCATCCCTATATTGAATTTAATTCAATGTTTTAAAATGGAATATTTCCATATGAAGAATTTTTATTTCATTACAAAATTTAAAAATGAATGTTTTTAACGTATGTGGCGACAATGACTTCTCTGTTACCGTAACCATTATTTGATATTTTGGTTCCTATATAAGCTTTAATTTATTTTAAAAGGAAAATAAATTCCTTATTAGTTTATTTTGGTATCTTGGTATTTAAAATTGGTTTTGAAATAAAAATTTTATTTTTATACAGAAATGTTCTTTATATGGGATTATAAGATTTTTTCAAGAGTGATTTTTGATGAACGTGTTTTTGAAATGGTACTTCAGCATTATATGATACGGGTGCGTCCGATATAGCTTATACGAAGGGTTGAGCCACATTATAGGTCACAGGTGAGCCCGATATAGTGTCTACGAAGGGTTTAGCCCCATTATAGCTCATGGGTGAGGCCGACACAGCTTATACAAACGGTTGAGCCCCATTATAGCTCACAGGTGAGACTGATATACCTTATACGAAGGGTGATCCCCCTTATAGATCTTAAATTTTTAAGTAAACCATATGGTTATTCCAATTGGAATATGTTTTAATGGTTTTATGTATGTGATTCTCTAAGTCTTCTATAGTATTTTTAATTTATTTCTATTGGTTTTAGTTTTTTCATTGAGAAAAAAGTTTGAGTTTTATTCATGTGAAACAGTTTTGTTTCATCCGCTCAAAGACCATTGAATGGGTTATCAGGTTTTAACTAGACTAATGGTTTTTCATTATTTTTATGTCCCTTACGGATATTTTTAGGATAATCCCAAGTTTTTAAATTTTTTCACAAGATTTAAGGGAGAATCAAGTCAATGATGTAATCAAGGAAATGTTAAGATGATTAAACATAAAAAGAACTCGTGTTTCTTTTTAAAAAAAAAATTCATGTTATGGAAGAAATGGATATTGTTAGAATTGTACACATTGTATTTCTTTTTTTTTGTTATGTAATAGTTATTTCCTAATTCCCTAAATCTCTAAACCTGAAAATATCCCCAATGTGAATTCTTAAATTAACTCAAGATTATGTAATGTATAAGTTTGGGGTATTATACATAGTATCTGGGGATGGTTTAGACAACTTTAGGGATTATTATGTCTTATTAAGAGATAGAGATATCATATGAACTTATAATTCTTAGTTTTTTTATATTTTCAATGTCATAGAAACCCCTTTTGAGGCTTTATGATGTGAAATATTAAGGTTAATAATGGTATTTTTGGATACATTAACCTTTGAGGAAAATATGGGTTATTAATTTTTGGGATGCAATATGTGAGGTATGAGAAAACCTTTGAGTTTAACATTGGATATGGTTATTTTGGAGGATTTTATCTATTTTTTGGTAATGTTATAAAATTATATAGTTTTTGAAAAATGATAACATGCATATTGTTTGACAACCCATCACGTCGGAAAAACTTGTGGGAATCAAACACACAACCGAAGTGTGATTGGGATTTATCGCCTACCACTAGACTACGTGAAGTCCCTAGTTAGTATAAATTATTCTGTTTAGTTAAATTATTTTTTGGATTAAGAATAATATTATTTTGGGAACTTATGGATATCATTATTATAGGAAAATGATTTGGTGATTATTTTATGAATGTTATTTGGGAAGATTTTTGCTATTTTGAGAACCCCATATACCTAAGGGAAATAGAATACTAAGGGATGTCCATTGTAGATTAATGGTTGCATTTTATTTTGGATAAATATATGTTTTTTATTGTGTAAATATGATGATTTGGGTTATTTATGGAAATGATTAACCTATCATGGAGATCATTTTATTAGGTTAATTACTTTTAAGTATGAGACATTAATAGTAGTTTATGTTATTTGGAGATAAATGTTAAAACTTATCATGGGAGTCTATGTGATCAAATCCTTCTAAATTTTGTATTTCAATCCTAGTTTGGATTATTTAAGTAATTTTATGGAATTTTATTTGTTTAATGGCCTGGGTTGTACTTTGGATATTACTGTTGAATTTTGGAAAATAATAGTAGTCTTTTTTCTAATAATTATTATCCTTTTGGGGAATTATCTTATCATATCCTAACCATTTTGGTTGTGGTTAATGTTTCGAAATAGGATGAATAGATATTTAATCATTTTTAGGTTAAGTTATTCTCTATATATTGATTCTAGTGCTTCAGGTGTGACCAATCCCTCTTGAATACTCATCATTTGGACAAAAGATGGTTTTGTGGTAGTAATTTATTAATGGATGAAAATAAACCTGTAAAGTAAGTATGTTTCCTTATGTTATTAGTAAATATCATAAATAAATTCTTGAACTTCATGAAAAGTTTTTTAAAACAAAAACATTTTCCATTTACTTTTTCTATAGGGAAATCAAATACCATTTATCCCATCACAAGTTTATGGTTTTTTCGTATTTAGCATTCTCCTGATCATGTTTTCTATCTCTCTCCATTAAAACAAGATGGTTTGTTTTTCTTCTATATCCATGTTTTTTTACATGTAATCCTATTATATTTTATCTAATGTGACCATTTTTTACTTCTCTTTCACTGTTTTAAAGTGATAGTTTTATTGACTCTTTTGCTAATGTGTGATTTTTAAGGAAGTTTCTGAACCCAATATTAAAATTGTGAGGATGAAATTTCCAAAAGGGGGTAATTATGTAGTATCCTAGGTATTTATAGAATAAAATATTTTCAGATCTACTAATTTTTTTGAATTTAAAATCAATTTTAGTTTAAAGAAGACACTATATATTATTGTGTAATAGACACACAAAAATGGGTTTCTCAGAAATCTTGTGTTGCACACAACATTGAGTTATGACAAAAAATAATAAAACAATAATAATACTATTTTAAATTTTTGCTAATGCCACACCATTGTATTTTAGGGAATTAAAATAATTTATTATATTATAATTTTTCACATTTCAAAAAAAAAATTACATTTATCCAAGGAATTTTAGAGGCTTAAAATTATAATGAATCCATCGTTAAGCATAAAATACTCTAGTATTTTTTAAAATGGTCCTTTACCACCTTTTCATGGAGAAACCTTTTTAAATATATTGTTTTGTCACTTTTATATATTATATTTGATAAAATAAACATTTTCTTTAGAATTGGTATATTAAAATTTATCTTGGTTGCATTGTTAGTATTTTTCTAATGAAATCTATATTTTTATAAATTGTGAAAAATACTGCATTTTTATTCAAAAATGTCATTTCATATAATTTATTTATATATTCATATTTTTTTAATTGGTTTTAAAGTGTAATTGGATTAATTTTTTATCATTTAATCCAATTTTGGTCATTATAATCAATTTAATATTGAAATTTTACATTAACACATGTCAATCTTTTGATAGTTTTTACTTCTTAAAAACCTGCTTCCTAGTTTTGAAAATAGGAAATAATTATAAATTATTTTCTACCAATTATATGTTTTGAATTTGGAAAAATGTATTCTATATTTGGAATCATAAGGTAACAAATTTTTAAATAGGTACCTTTTATTTTTGGACGTTATGAATAGTAACTTCATTATTTATTTTTATTTACCATGTTTAAAGGGTAAATCATTTAAAGAAGGGTAAAACATAATATTATAATAATATAAAACTACCCTAACATGTGTCAAAATCCTATTGGAGGAGATATATTCTACCATGATAATCCTTGTGTCTAATTTAGGACCTTATGGTGCCACTTGGGTATGATAATGACCTTTTATAATAGTTATTTTAAAGAAAAGGGAAATATAACATAATCATGTATCTCCTATCATAAAGAATTTTAATTTGGTTTATATAAATTTTCTATTTGAATATAAATAGTAATTATAAATCTATAATTATTTAATACACCGTGTCATTTTATTTATAATTATTATACATTAAATAAATATATATATTTAGGACACAAAGACGATGCATCAATTACATTATTATGAAATATTCAAATAAATGATATTATAAATATTCAAATAAATATAATTTGAATATTTTTATGTCGTACAATAATTTTTTGGAAGACATTGAAATTTTAAATATTATTTTATTCCTTATTTTCTTTTGAATCATTTTGTTATGACTTTAAAAAAATCTATTACTAAATATTGTCAAAATAGACATAAATGAGTTTTTAAAACAAATACTATTTTATTAAATGATATAATAGTCTTAAAATGTTAATATTCCACCAACAGATTCATATAATGTTAAAAATTTTATTAATTATCCACATTATGATATATTTTCATTTTATAGTAACTATAGTAACCATAGATTATTAAAATACAAGAAGACATGGTAAGAGTTAATGCTTTCAACTAAGGGTTAAAGCTAAAAGATAAGGCTAATTTTAAGACATAAAATTGTCTAAAACCTATATTTTGATATTATTTAGACCTATACTCATTTTATACTCTTATTATGTTAAATTTTAGCTATTATAATTCGAAAATAAGTTTATTATAAAATTATATTTCCAGACTTTCCAAAAGCGCCCCTCCCTCTTATAAAAGGACACCACCTCTACCCTCTTACAATAACCCCTCAAGATACTTGGATAGTCCAAATTCTGCTGAATTAATCTCCCAACATCCCTCCCTTACTCCTAGAAGGATTAATTGGGGAAATAAAGAAATTCAATAAAGGCTTTTGGCTCAAATCAAATGGTGTTACCCAATTTAGAGGAAACGTCTTCTCTTAAGATTATTTCATTTATTTTCCTTCTCAAACCCCCATAACCACTTTTTATTAAATTATTTTATAAAAAAAGTATCTTAAATATACTAGGATGTTTTTATGCTAATTCTTTAACCTATACTTATACACACCCCCATCTAATGGATATGAACATACTATTTCTGTGTACGGAGAACTACTGCCTCACGAAATGATGATTGTTCAATTTTCTACTAACACCTCTCATAGAATCCATTATGATAGAAATTTATTTATATATGATATATAATATTTTTATATTGTATCTATTCTTCATTAATGTTTATTTACAATATACATTTATGATTTCCATAATGTGTAAATACAATAATTGCTTTTGAGGAAGTGTGGACTATCGCCCCCTCAAAGTGATATGACTCATTCATGAAATACATGTAATGTATAAAGGATGTTGTTAATGAAATTATGTATAATATATAACATATATATTATACTATAATTATAATATACTATGTATCTTTTATTTTTATGACAATGAAAGTAAAGTAGCATTAATCCGTACATATGGCGTACTGTCTCCCTGAATGGTGCATTTCATTTCTTGTCTCCAAATTTTATGAACTATTATAAATAAATATATACTATATATATGTGATATTTAAATCATTAATAATATTTTGGAGATAATGTACTTATGACTACATGGATAATTTTCATCAAAACAAATTCATTTTTGACTCAAATATCAAACATTGACAAAACGTCTAATATGAACTCAAATAATTAAATAATTGTTAAAACAAGGTAATAAGTGATATAAATTGACTAATATAAATTAAAAGTATCTAAATAAGTATAAAATAACCTGTTTTTATTATTCAGGAAATTAATGAACGACTGAGACTAGTCGAACTCAAGGTAAGGGACTTCGTCTCAATCTCCTTTTAATGAGGCATTTCTTGAGAATATGAACCTTTATCCTTTTATAAGGTGTATATTCAGCCCCTATGACATTTAATATCCATATTTTTTCTATTAAAATTTTATTTATTAAATCATGGATATTAATTTTAAAATTTTCAAAGTGATATGGGACACCTTGAACGTTTAAAGATTTAATTTTCAAATCGTTTTTCATGACGTTAAATTACTTTTTTATTTATATTGGTATAAAAGGAATATAAGGAAAATTTTATGTCTATCATGAATTTCATTCAATGTTTTAAAATGTAATATTTTTATATGAATCATTTTTCTTTCTATACAAAACTACAAAAGGAATGAGTTTAAGGTATATAGTGATAAAGACTTCTCTACCGTCGTAACTGTTATTTGATATTTGGTTTCCTCTATAAGCCTTATTGTATTTTAAAAGGAAAATAAATCCCCTATTCCATTATTTGGGTATATTGGTCCTTAATATGGGTTCTTAAATGAAAACTGTATTTTTATATGAATTGTTTTTCATATGGGATTAGAAGAGTTTTTCCAATGTTTTTTGTGATGAACGTGATTTTGAAATGGTACTTGAGAATTATATGAAACAGATGAGCCTGATATATCTTATATAAAGATTTTAGCCCCATTATAACTCACGAGTGAGCCCAATATCGCTTATAAAAAGGTTTGAGCCCCATTATAGTGCATCGGTAAGCCCAACATAACTTATGTGAAGGGTTGATCTCCATTATATCTCACAAGTGAGCTCGATATAGCATATGCGAAGGGTGACCCCCATTATAGATCTTCAATTTTTAATTCAACCATATAGTTATTCCAATTGGAAGATATTTTAAAGGGTTTTATGTAGATGATTATCTAAGTCACTTAAAGGAGTTTTAATTGCTTTCAATTGGTATTAGTGTATTTCATTGAGAAAAAATATGAAATTTATTCATGTGAAAATGTTTTGTTTCATCCACTCAAAGAACATTGAATGGGTTATCAGATTTTAACTAGACTAATGGTTTTTCTTTATTTCTATGTCATGTACTGAGATTTTTGTGATCATCCCATTTTTTTTAAATGTTTTAATAGGATTTAAGGGAGAATATAGTCAAGGATTAAATCAAAAAAAAATTATGATGATTAAACCTGAAAAGAAACCATGTTTCATTTTAAAAAAATTATATTATGGATGAAATGAATACTGTTAGATGTGTCCACTTTGTATTTCTATTTTTTTGTTATTATGGACTCATTCTCTAAATATTTAACCATAAAAATATCTTGAATGTGAATTTATGTCTTAACTCAATATTTGGTAATATTTAAGTCTAGGGACATATAATGAGTATCCATGGGACTCATGAAGGTGTTTACAATCATTAGGGTTTTGGATTATTATTTTTTCTTTTGGTATTGATGTGTTATCCACTTTATCCAGCTATTTATTTTATTCTACTAGTTTTCTATATGTTGGGATATTAATTATTTTGTACTCTAATGTTTTATTATGAATTTTAAATTGATTATTCCTCTTTTAGAGAGAAGTATTTTTTATACCATTTTTGGATTTTTTTATTCTTTTGTATCTATTTATTTTTTTCATATAAATAAAATGTATGGGAAAACCATGTTGACTTTTAATTAAGTTTTCCCTTATTATTTAATATTTATAATAAAGGGCATAATTATTCCAACTTGGTTGTGATTTGATTCCCTTACACTAGTTTCAAGTGTGTGGTTATAAAGAATGTGCTTTTGGATTTACGATGGATTAGCATGTGTACTATTTTAGGGGTATATTGGGATAGTTCATTAAAACATTATATAATATAAACTTATATTTATTTTTGGTGCATGTTAGTAGTATAAGGAATAGGACTCTCAAGAACATGAGAATATTTTATGGGGAGATTATAACAATATCTTTATATTTAGGAACCTTTATTTTCCATGGGTAATAAGGATTATTGTGTCTTGAATTGGGATTCTATATTATTTTTATTTTATATATTTTAGTATGAGATATTGTTTTTTTGATTTATTTTTTTAAGAATTATTTTAATATTTTCTTGATTTTTAGGGTGTAAATGGAAGAAGAACTGGGTTTGAATAATTAACATGTATGGATTGTTAAATTATTTAGAGCCCATGTGATATGTTCTGAGGAATTCTTGGGGACTATTTCATGGTTGACACATTTTTCACCAAACTATGAAATGAAACCATGCAGATTTTTATATCCCTTGTAATTTTTTTCCACCATGTTTAATTTCAAAATTGACTTTTTTGATTTAAATTATTGATTTATGGTTTATATATTTGTTTTTTATTTAATTAATTCCTTTAGGTGGAGTTTAGATTTATTTTTCATATTTTTCTGTTCGATCCAAGCGATTCAAAAAAAATAGAAAAAATGATTTTTAGGGGATGTTTTGGTTTTAAAACCATGTTATAATGGTTATGAAAATAATTTTTCATTTATAATGTTTCAATGGTGGAAGATTTTAATATGGAAAACCAAAAGGTGGTTTGAAATTTATTCTAAAGGGTGAATTATTTTAATAAGTGTGATTTTAAAAGTGATTTTTGGGATATTATTCAACAATTTTGGTGAATTTAAAGGGGAGAATGTTTTTAAAGGTTTTCTTATTTAGTGAATTATGATTTTTCTTTTTATCCCATTCTTATATTTGGACGGTTTGATCCAATTTATAAACCTTGAATTGATTGGGTTCTTGTTTCATGTTATTTAGAGTATGTCGTGCAAAATTTTTGTGATGAAAAATGGAACATCTATCATTAAGGGGTATTCCTTATATCAATTAGGAATGAATCTTTAAATTCTTGACACATACTAGACTAAAAATAGAGTGGTGGATATTGTAACACCCTAGACTTTAATGTTATATAAATCATCAAAGGAATATTTTTCTACACAATACTTTCTTGTCTTGCTTTACACGAAATCGCGACCTTCCTCGATAGCTTGCGTCGTACGCAATACCGAGTTTCACTAAACAACGATATGCTATTAAAATATTATTAAAACTAGCCGTTATGAAAAGTAATAACCACTTTTTGAAATTTTATAAATTTTATTTTTCAAAATGGACTTCATTTTTGGATTCAGAATATCGAAATTAGCCTAGGGTGAAATTTTGGTATTTTTCTGAAAACTTTCAATTTTTGATGAATAGTGAAACCACTAAGTGGTAGATAAAAAACTGAATTTTTCATAAAACTTAATTTTACCGCTTTTGTGAATGGAATTTCGAAAATCCGAGAGACACGGTTAATATCAAGGACTAAAATGTGGTTCAATGAGATGAAAATAATTTTTGGTGAATAGTAACTTTTTACTTTTTTTACCGCGGTTAATAGTAAATAGGGTAACTAAGGGTAAATATGATATTACTATTACCCTAACACATGTCCTAATTCTATTGGATAAGTGTAATTCGACCAAAAACAACCTTATGAATATAATATAACCATTTAGGTCCACTTGGATTAGATTATGACATTTAATATTATTTTATTTAATGAATAGTTAAAATAGTTAAAATCAAAGTTTAATAACTAAAACATTTTTAATATGGGGTTATACATAAGATAAATTCGACTATAAATATTAATTAGAAATCTAAAAAGATTTCCTACATAATGGTATTTTATTTGTAATTTTTAGACATTAAATAATTTAATTTATTTATGACACAATGATGATGCAGTAATTATTTTATTATTGAAATATTGACATAATTGATGTTATAAACACCAGAATAAATGTAATTTGAGACTTTTATGAATTCCACTAATTTTATAGGTTACTATGATATATTAGTGTTGATTTAATCAACTTGGTTTGAACATATAATTCTGTTATGACTTTCAAAAAAATCATATATCAAATATTGTCAAAATTGACACAAAATAGTTTTTAAATAAAATATTATATTATTAATTGTTATTTTATTCCTAAAAATCTAAGTATTGGAAAAATTACTTAGATAAGGATATATATATTAATAATAAACAATTTGGGGTACGTTTGGCATGTTATAGTAAATGTATTAACCATATAGTGTAAGAAAACAAAAAGACACGGTAAAAGTTAAATTATTTAACTTGAGTTAAATCTAAATGATAAGGTTAAAATAGGAACCTAAACTTTTCTAAATTCTATTGAATGAGAGGATTTCTACCCATCCCCACCTTAGCTTTGAAATATATCAATTTGGAGCTATTTAAAACCGAAATTGACTTTATAATAAAATAATATTTTTAGTTACTCCAAAGGTGCCCCTCTCCTCCCTTATAAAAGGGCACCTCCTCCCCCTCTTCCTCACACCACATTGAGCCTTCAAGCTCGGCCAACCCCGGAAAATTTCTCCTCTCCACTTCCCTAGAGACATCCTAGAGGTTCTGGTCTTCTTCAAAGACCCATTTTAGTGCCCTAAAAGGAGGTCTCAAAGAAGCACTTCAAAGAAGAGGTAAAGCCCATTACCGATTTTTTCATCTTTATTTATTCTTCCACTTCTTCTTAGGTTGTTTCATTATGAAGTAATAATGTCAGTATCACTCATATACTGATATGTTATTATAAGTATGAAACAACCCTATTTCACCATCTATCCATCCTACGGAAAAAGAAATCACCGCGCGTGCGTACGTACGGAATACCGTCTCCACGCCGTGGTGTAATCTATTTTCCACCACCACCTTACTTGGATGGGTATAATGGTGTATATAATGACTATATATGACTATTATAAAGTTATACTGATTCTGAAATAGTATACATACACTCCAATACAATTCCACGATCATAGGAACGATATCATCACTCGTGCGTACGTACGGAATACCGTCTCCACGACGCGATGAGATTCATTCTCCATGATAACCATTTAAGAATGATTATAAAGTATATATAAGAAATAATAATGAAATATATGACATTATAAAGCTACTGTATTTATGTATATATGTATGTCATCTACTTACTCCCATTCAAGACAATAAGGAAAGGAAAACAGCGTTCATGCGTACGTACGGACTACCATCTCCATGAACAGTGTGTTTCATTTCATTTATCTATCTATTATATATATATATATACTGAATATATATGATATATAAATCATGTTTTATATTCTGGAAGTAAGTAAATCATGATATAAGTAATAATAATTTCATGAACAACAAGTCCAAACACCTTCGATAAATGAAACGATTTTACCCAAAACGCTTCTTTAACATGGAATTTACAAAAGAACGGGTAATATAAAGTCATAAGTGAACCATATATGATATCATAACAATGAATATGATTCTGTAATAAGTTAATGACATTATTTAAATCATTATACAGGAGTTTCGGATACTTACGAAGCAAATCGGACTTAAGGTAAGGGAAATATCACAATCTCATTTTTATCCGAGATTGTTTATACTTTGTTATTTACTGGGGTGTATTTTATCATCCACATCCATGTTTCCTTAATATGTAACATTTATATCTTTCTACAATAGTTTATATGCAATTTTACCCTTCGGTGAGTTTTTAGTAAAATATATGAAAGGAATCTTTTGTCGTTTTTCATACGAGGTACTTTTTGAATTTTACGACAAAAGTATGAGAAGAATGTTTTTTTAACTTATACGGCATGAATGGATTTTTAAAACATTATTTCCAAGAAGCTTCCTTTACAAGTTTTCAATTTTATTTTTAATCAACTTCTTTTTTATAATTTTATGACATGTTAAGAAAGGAAAAGTATTTTTGAAATAGAAAGGATATTTTCCTCAAGAATGGAGTTCAAGTGTTTTATCAAAATTATTTTCCATCTAAGATAATATAGGGTTCTGTTTCTATCCCCATTATTACATGGATTTGATTATGTTGTGATGGAAATATTTTTATGAATTCCTTTATCTTATATGAATTGTTTTATGATGTCATGTTGTTTAAGAATCCCATTTTTACTACATGGGTTATGCAATGATGTATGATTTATGATTTTGTGGCACACATAAGAATGGTATCATTATAAGATCGGTGGGACGTATATCTCCCTCCAATTCATTGGGTAAAGATTTTATATCTCATGAGATATACAAGGCTGGAATGGTAGGTTATACCGGTTCAGTGAAACAGGACTGAAACGAGGGTGACTCGGTTCAGAAAGGGACTTTGTCCACTAAGATAGTCTTGGAAATGAGTCTTGACTAACAAGAAATGATTCTCTATGATTATGTGTGTATGACACAATGTTTCATGTTTTATGTTATGATTATTGTGATTACATTTCACTGCCATGATTTATCCCATGTTATGAAATTATGCTCTCTTTTTCAAGTTAAGATTTTCAAAATGTTATGTTCTTATGATGTGATTGATATTTCTTTTTTTTACCCTTACTGAGCATTTGAGCTCACCCTTTTATGTTTTCTTTTCCCCAGGATATAAAGAAAGGTTTTAGGTATAAAAAAAGGAAGATCTTTATGGGAGATTTTGAAGATCTTTCACCAGGATTAGAAGATTATATTCTGAGTTTCCAAAGACACTAAACTATTACGATCATTCTGTGTGTGTTTTTGTTATGTACTAAGTATTCCGGAAATGTAATGTAATGTCAATGTACGTCAAGCTTCGGGTCTCTACAGCTGGTATCAGAGGAAAGGTTTAGTCAACCTTTGGAAACTAGTATGCGAAAACGTTAGTGAGATCCCTATAGATATTTCTAAGGTATGTCTAGGAATGTCCTTTAGGTTAAGTATACGTATAGGTTATAGTACTATAATTACGCTAACGATCATAGAATTAAACCTAAGATGTTAGATATTGAAGGTACATTTCCTTTATTATGTTGTTTTCCCTAGCATGATTTTTGCCTCTCACACTATTCTTTTTGGGTTTTAGACGATGGCTGGAACCCGAAGGAACCATGTTGATCAATGTAATGGACAATGTAATGATTGCCCTCCTGAACAAACAAATGTTATGGGATATGGAGTGCAAAATCTTATTGCTATACTTACACAAGCTATGAATCATTCTGGACTTCCAAATGAGCAGAGAAGGGAACAATATTCTATTAAGTCCTTCATGAGGAAACGTCCACCTTCTTTCAGTGGGTCTTCTGATCCACTTATTTCTGAACAATGGATCAGTACCACTGAAAAGATATTTTCAGTTCTTCAATGTTCTGAGCATGATAAAGTCATCTTAGCAGTATATCGTTTGGAAGGTGAAGCTGATCAATGGTGGAATCTTATCAAGAATACGAGGCCAAGAGATGAAATTGAGTCCATGGAATGGGACGAGTTCAAGAACTTGTTTTTTAGTAAGTACTTCCCTCGTATTCTTCGAAAAAAGATGGAAAAGGAGTTTCTTGAGCTGAAGCAGAAGGATGATGAATCTGTTGGTATATACGAAGTGAATTTTACAAGACTTGCGAGGTATGCATCTGGCATTATCATCCAACCTGAAAGTAAAGTTGATCGATTTTTCAGTGGCTTAAAACCAAGTCTTCGAAGGGCATTATCTATAAGTTACTTCAGTAGCTATGAAGAAATTTTGCGTTGTGCTATGAAGGTAGAAATGGAATTTGGTGTTACATATCCATCTCATGGTTTTGAAAAGAAACGAAAGATGGAGTTCAAGGAGAAATCTCAAAATAATGGTGAAAAGAATATGAATGTTTCCTTATGCATAAAGTGTGGAAAGAAGAATGGTGGAGATTGTCTTAAAGGGACTAGAAAATGTTTTAAGTGTGGAAAATAAGGTCATCGAGCAGCTGAGTGTCGAAGTAATGGAAAAAGGGTTTCTAATGATGTGAATAAAGCAAACACTGCAGAGAACGCACCACCAACAACTCAATGCTTCAAGTGCATGGAAATAGGGCATTATGCTAATAAATTCCCTAATACAAGGGTTAGTGATGATCGACATGAGCAACCCCTTAAGGCAAAGGACAAAGGAAAGTCACATGCGATCACCATTGGCGATGTTGAATATGACAATGATGTGGTGGAATGATTAAGTGTTTATGTAATGGGATTCCAAAATAATGTTGTATCATAAAGTATTGGAATATTTATGTATTGGTCTAATGTGGTATTAAAAGTGATTGAGATATTTTTGGAAATAAGATGATATGCGTATAATGAAGGGAAAACGAGAAAACGAAATGTTTAACAGTATTCATGAGCTCATGATTGATATAAGGACTAAGTGATATCATGGTTTGAGTATATAGAATTTTGAGGATTTTAGTATGTGAAAAGTGTTAACTTTTAACTACATTCAACTTTTCACTATGGTTCAATGGGTATTCAAGAGAATACATGATTAAGGCATTTGAGTGTTTGGAATGTGACCAACAAGATAGGAATGCAGTATTACGATATATGGGGATCAACGATGGTATTAAATCTCTGGTAATCATTTTCACTATGTTATGAGAGTGGACCGAAGTATTTTATATAAGCCTAAAGATTGGAATGGATTATGTTGGACATAAGTTAGTATTGTTTAATGATAGAACTTTTTTTTGATATTATTGATGGGATGTTATAGTAATGTAGTTTTAGAAAAAGGACAACCTGCAGGACGGGCGACAGCCCATCGCGTCGGACAAGGCCGTGGGAATCGAACCCACAACCGAAGTGCAACTGTCCTTTATCGCCTACCACTGGCCTACAGGAAGTCCCTGGTTAGTAGAAACTAGTTTTATTTTATTAAGCGGTATGATATATTAATTATAAGTTCATTTTTGGAACCATATACGATTAACCATAAGATGGAATTATAACTTTTGCTAACCTTTTGTTTGAAAGAGATGGAATGACCCATCATTCTATCACATGATCTTCTAACACTTCACGAATAACAAATTCAACTTTATTAATTTAAGAGATGAAGTGGAAATTGTTCAAGGCACGAACAACAGTGAGATTGTACCAAAATAAAGTAAGTATTTATTCTAATTAAAATTCTTCAACTTTAGGGAAACGATCTTGAAAACCAAAAATGTTGTCCCAGTTATCTTATATATGATTAATCAGATGGTACCTTAGATCGTCACAAATTTATGGATTTGTGATTGTTGGCTTTTCTATAGCCATGTCCTCTACCACTCTCCATCAGAACATGATGGTTAGATTTCTCTTCCATGTCCATATTTTCACCTATGTTCTCCTATGTGGATACCCAGTGATTAGTTAACTTGGGTAACCATTACGTTTTATACTTTAGTTTTTAAAGATACGTTTTGGTATTCCTTTTTACGATGTGGGTTTCTATCAAAGAAACTTTCAAATAGTAAACCATTTATAACCCCGACGAATTTCGAGGGTGAAATTCATTTTAAGGGGGGTAGAATGTAACACCTGAGACTTTTATGTTATATAAATCACCAAAGGAATATTTTTCTACACAATACTTTCTTGTCTTTCTTTACACGAAATCGCGACCTTCCTCGATAGCTTGCGTCGTACGCAATACCGAGTTTCACTAAACAACGATAGGCTATTAAAATATTATTAAAACTAGCCGTTATGAATAGTAATAACCACTTTTTGAAATTTTATAAATTTTATTTTATAAAATGGACTTCATTTTTGGATTCAGAATATCGAAATTATCCTAGGGTGAAATTTTGGATTTTTTCTGAAAACTTTCAATTTTTGATGAATAGTGAAACCACTAAGTGGTAGTTAAAAAACTGAATTTTTCATAAAACTTAATTTTACTGCTTCTGTGAATGGAATTTCGAAAATCCTAGAGACACGGTTAATATCAAGGACTAAAATGTGGTTCAATGAGATGAAAATAATTTTTTGTGAATAGTAACTTTTTACTTTTTTTACAGCGGTTAATAGTAAATACGGTAACTAAGGGTAAATATGATATTACTATTACCCTAACACATGTCCTAATTCTATTGGATAAGTTTAATTCGACCAAAAACAACCTTATTAATATAATATGACCATTTAGATCCACTTGGATTAGATTATGACATTTAATATTATTTTATTTAATGAATAGTTAAAATAGTTAAAATCAATGTTTAATAACTAAAAAATTTTTAATATGGGGTTATACATAAGATAAATTCGACTATAAATATTCATTATAAAGATAAAAATATTTCATACATAATGGTATTTTATTTTTAATTTTTAGAAATTAAATAAGTTAATTTATTTATGACACAATGATGATGCAGTAATTATTTTATTAATGAAATATTGACATAATTGATGTTATAAACACCACAATAAATGTAATTTGAGAATTTTTATGAATTACACTAATTTTATAGGTTACTATGATATATTATTGTTGATTTAATCAACTTGGTTCGAACATATAATTCTGTTATGACTTTCACAAAAATCATATATCAAATAGTTTCAAAATTGACACAAAATAGTTTTTAAATCAAATATTATATTATTAATTGTTATGTTATTACTAAAAATCTACGGTTCGTCCAAATGGCTTATATAAGGATATATATTAATAATAAACAATTTGGGGTTCGTTTGGCATGTTATAGTAAGTGTATTAACCATATAGTGTAAGAAAAAAAAAGACACGGTAAAAGTTAAATTATTTAACTTGAGTTAAATCTAAATGATAAGGTTAAAATAGGAACCTAAACTTGTCTAAATTCTATTGGATGAGAGGATTTCGACCCATTCCCACCTTATCTTTGAAATATATCAATTTTTAGCTATTTAAAACCGAACTTGACTTTATAATAATATAATATTTTTTGTTATTCCAAAGGTGCCCCTCTCCTCCCTTATAATAGGGCACCTCCCCCCCCCTCTTCCTCACACCACATTGAGCCTTCAAGCTCGGCCAACCCCTGCCACTTTCTCCTCTCCACTTCCCTAGAGACATCCTAGAGGTTCTGGTCTCTTTCAAAGACCCATTTTAGTGCCCTAAAAGGAGGTCTAAAAGAAGCACTTCAAAGAAGAGGTAAAGCCCATTACCGATTCTTTCATCTTTATTTCTTCTTCCACTTCTTCTTCTTAGGTTGTTTCATTATGAAGTAATAACGTCAGTATCACTCATATACTGATATGTTATTATAAGTATGAAACAACCCTATTTCACCATCTATCCATCCTACGGAAAAAGAAATCACCGCGCGTGCGTACGTACGGAATACCGTCTCCACGCCGTGGTGTAATCTATTTTCCACCACCACCTTACTTGGATGGGTATAATGGTGTATATAATGACTATATATGACTATTATAAAGTGATACTGATTCTGAAATAGTATACATACACTCCAATACAATTCCACTATCATAGGAACAATATCATCACTCGTGCGTACGTACAGAATACCGTCTCCACGACGCGATGAGATTCATTCTCCATGATAACCATTTAAGAATGATTATAAAGTATATATAAGAAATAATAATGAAATATATGACATTATAAAGCTACTGGATTTATGTATATATGTATTTCATCTACTTACTTCCATTCAAGATAATAAGGAAAGGAAAACAGCGTTCATGCGTACGTACGGACTACCGTCTCCATGAACGGTGTGTTTCATTTCATTTATCTATCTATTATATATATATATATACTGAATATATATGATATATAAATCATGTTTTATATTCTGGAAGTAATTAAATCATGATATAAGTAATAATAATGTCATGAAAAACAAGTCCAAACACCTACGTTAAATGAAACAATTTTACCCAAAACGCTTCTTTAACATGGAATTTACAAAAGAACAGGTAATATAAAGTCATAAGTCAACTATATATGATATCATAACAATGAATATGATTCTGTAATAAGTTAATGACATTATTTAAATCATTATACAGGAGGTTCGGACACTTACGAAGCAAATCGGACTTAAGGTAAGGGAAATATCACAATCTCATTTTTATCCGAGATTGTTTATACTTTGTAATTTAGTGGGGTGTATTTTATCATCCACATCCATGTTTCCTCAATATGTAACATTTATATCTTTCTACAATAGTTTATATCCAATTTTACCCTTCGGTGAGTTTTTAGTAAAAGATATTAAAGGAATCTTTTGTCGTTTTTCATACGAGGTACTTTTTGACTTTTCCGACAAAAGTACGAGAAGAATGTTTTTTTTAACTTATACGGAATGAATGGATTTTTAAAACATTATTTCCAAGAATCTTCCTTTACAAGTTTTCAAGTTTATTTTTAATCAACTTCTTTTTTATAATTTTACGACATGTTAAGAAAGGAAAATTATTTTTGAAATAGAAAGGATATTTTCCTCAAGAATGGAGTTCAAGTGTTTTATCAAAATTATTTTCCATCTAAGATAATATAGGGTTCTGTTTCTATCCCTATTATTACATGGATTTGATTATGTTGTGATGGAAATATTTTTATGAATTCCTTTACCTTATATGAATTGTTTTATGATTTCATGTTGTTTAAGAATCCCATTTTTACTACATGGGTTATGCAATGATGTATGATTTATGATTTTGTGGCACACATAAGAATGGTATAATTATGAGATGGGTGGGACCTATATCTCCCTCCAATTCATTGGGTAAAGATTTTATATCTCATGAGATAGACATGGCTGGAATGGTAGGTTATATCGGTTCAGTGAAACAGGACTGAAACGAGGGTGACTCGGTTCAGAAAGGGAATTTGTCCACTAAGATAGTCTTGGCAATGAGTCTTGACTAACAAGAAATGATTCTCTATTATTATGTGTGTATGCCACAATGTTTCATGTTTTATGTTATGATTATTGTGATTACATTTCACTGCCATGATTTATCCCATGTTATGAAATTATGCTCTCTTTTGCAAGTTAAGATTTTCAAAATGTTATGTTCTTATGATGTGATTGATATTTCTTTTGTTTACCCTTACTGAGCATTTGAGCTCACCATTTTATGTTTTCTTTTCCCCAGGATATAAAGAAAGGTTTTAGGTATAAAAAAAGGAAGATCTTTATGGGAGATTTTGAAGATCTTTCACCAGGATTAGAAGATTATATTCCGAGTTTCCAAAGACACTAAACTATTACGATCCTTCTGTGTGTGTTTTTGTTATGTACTAAGTATTCCGAAAATGTAATGTAATGTCAATGTACGTCAAGCTTCGGGTCTCTACAGATATAGAATATCCTTTTCTCACACACCTTATCTGAGAATTCTTGAATATACATCCTCCTTCCTTTTGTAGAAATCAATGTTTGTATAAGTAAATGAGGATTTTTGAGAGGATTGAAGAAATATTCAATTCTCTTGAGAATCCTAAAATCTCAAGGGTAAAGGATGTCATGGGTTTATTTGATGGACTGCGAATACTACAGTGGAATATAATGGTTCTATATTAGATTCATGAGGATATTCCTTTGGTAATATTCAAAATGATATTCATTCAATGGAATTATCCCACAGATGTATGGGTATAAAAATACATTAAATTCTTAATTCATCATCATGGCGATGGAATGGTGAAGGAATATAATAATCATTTTTTATAATTGGAACTCTTTTCTCACGATATAGTTTCTAAGAACCCTCTAAAATTTCATTTAATTATAAGATTTCATCACTAAGACCTCAGATCAGCTATGTATAAATCTAGTCTAACAACTTATAAGGGTGTGGTAGAAAGTTTCATCATGGTATAAGCTAATTAGATGGGTAGCCTATTATGGGTGATACCATAGTTCCTTCTACTATGAGTGTGGACATTCAGTCTGGTGTAAGGTGGTTTGATGAGGGTTGATATTCTCAAATCCTTAATGTATCTTGTAAGAAGAATAGGCCTCTCAAGTTGTTTTTGTGTGGGGAAAACATATTATAATCTGTCTTACACAAAACTTTTGAGGACCTATTGTGTTTTGGATGATTGTTTTATCTTAATATTTCTTGTAAGATTCATTTTCAAAATAATTCTTGGGTGTAATCAGGTTGGGGTTATTATTTTGTATTATTATAGATAAGTTGGGGATTATATATATTTTGAGTTAATTATTATTTTATGTTCCCTTTGGGTTCTTCCTTGATTTTTCCTTGTCAAATGTTGGTTATTTTATGGTTATTATTATTCCATGCTAATTGTTTATGATTCATGAGGCATGAGTTTTACATCATACTTGTGGGGGAGCTTGTATTTTGGTGAATTTTCATGTGAACCCTTGTGTACAATTTTTGGTAATTGAGAAAATTTCTATAGTAGGTTAGATTATTAATTGGATGGATTCTAGATTTGATTATTTGGATTCATATTGGTCCAGCGTTCTATGTGAGAGGTTCCAGGTAGAGGCATGTTTTAATTGATGTTACCCCTCTAATCTTATGTAATTGTTTTTGATGGTTCAACCTCATTTTATAGTCTTTTAGGTGTTCTTGGATGTTATATTCATTATTTAGATTTTTAATCATTTTCTTAAGTGGTTATTTGTTGTTAGAACCTAATTTTTCTACGAGGTATGAATAATTTATGTTTTGGAATTGTTATTTTTTTGGAACAATTATGGATGAATAGTGAACTCATGGATGATTTTGGGGTGTTTAGGGAATGTTTTTAATGACCCAAAAGTTTATTAATAAATGTTCCTATTAATCTAATTAAATGTATTATTATGTATAATGATTATATAAGACATATTCACTTACTTGGTTTTATGATTTTGGATTTATAAACACTATTAAGAATTGTCACTGTAATACCCCAGGTAAATAAAGAATATGAAATTTTTATATTTATCCCTATTTGTGAAAAAAATATTAATATTACTTTAAAGGGAACTCTATGCTTGATGGCATACCCAATACGCGACAACGAGTTCCTTTTAAATCTTACGTTGCACTCTAATAATAAAATAATATTATTTTAAATGGTAGTTAACGCCTATCCATTTTAATGGCGGGAAAGAATGGAACTAACTACAAAATGATTATATATGTTTGTCAAATATTTTTACTTTTTACAATAAATGTTAGAGGATTTAAAATGCAAATGAATCCAATTTTAAGCGTAAACATTTTAATATTCTTTAAAAGGTCGATTAACCATCTTTTGATGGGGAACCTCATTTAAATTCAATTTTTGACAATTTTATGTGTTATATTTGAGAAAATAAAATTCTTCTTTAGAATCGGGACATCAAAATTTACTTTGTGTAAATTTTTGGTATTTTTCCGATAAAGTTCATTTTTTGATGAATAGTGAAAAATGTTGTATTTTAATTCAAAACCTATTTTTAATCTAATTAATTTATATGATTAGATTATATTTTGAATTTGTTTTAAAGTTAAATTATAATATATTTATACCATTTAATCCAATAGTGGTCATTGGAATTAATTTCTCTTTGAAATTGGACTTAAACTAGTGTCAATCTTTTAATAGGTATTGTTTCTTAAAAACACGCTATTTTTTTGACAGCGGGAATTAATTATTAAATTAATTAATGTAACTTATATGTTTTGAATTTTGTAAAATATACATCATTTTTGAATACGGAATATCAAATATATCTTAGGGTGAGTTTTTGGTATTTTTTTTAAAAAATTCAATTTTAGATGAATAGTGAAACCACTAAGTGGTAGTTTAAAAACTGATTTTTCATTTAAATGAAACATTAACACTTCTGTGATTTGATTTTCAAAAGTCTGACATACATTGTTTTCATTAGGATGTAAAATGTGGTTCAATGGGATTAAAATAATTTTTTGGTGAATAGTAACTTTTAAGTTTTTAATCGCGATTAAAGGTTATTAGTGTAAATTAAGGAAAAAATAATGTTTTAATAATATGAAATAACCTTGACACATGTACTACCCTTATTTGATGAGTCATGGCCGAGCAAGACAATCCATGGGTCAACTTGGGGACCCCATGAAGCCACATTGGTTGGAAAATGATATTAATAACTTTTTATTTAAAGTTAAAATTAAAATGTCAGAAACATGTGTTGTTTTACTAAAACAATTTTTAAATGGGGTTATACAAGTCATATTTTTTACTATAAATATTTATTATAAAGATAAAAATATTTCCTATATCATGATTTTTTTTTAATTTTTAGACATTAAATAAATTAAATTATTTATCACACCATGATGATGCAGCGATTACCTCATTATTTAATGATTTAAATAAAATGAAAATATAATGTAAAATCTAAGACCTGCACTTGTCAAAAACCTATTTTATGGTTGTATTTAGAACTCATATCACCTTATCCTCGAAATATAGAATTTTGGGACCTTTAAAATCTGAAATGAATTTTATAATAAAGTAAACGTTTATAACTTTCCAAGAGTTCCCCTCCTCTCCTCTTATAAAAGTCCCCCACATCTACCACCTTAACCACACCTCTCAAGCCTTTTTCTCGGACAAACCCTGCCCATTTCATCTCTCCACATCCCTCTCTTCATCATTGAAGCCTCACCTTTGGGTAGAATCCTTTCCAAGGAAGCCTTTGAGCTCAAATCAAAAAGAGTTACCCGATTTAAAGGTAATGTCTTCCCTTGTGTTCTTTTGTTTTATTTTTTTTATCCAACCCTCTAAACTCTTTTTATTCGTTTATTTTGTAACAAAAACAGTATCTTAAATATACTAGTATGTTTTTATGTGAAGTATTCGAGCTACACCTACACACACCTTCATCTAATGGTTAAAGAACATACTGTTTCTGTGGATGGCGAATTTCTGCCTCACGAAACGATGATTGTTCAATCTTCTCTTAACACCATTCATGGTGGCCATTATGATGTCACTATATTTTATATATGATATATATGGTATTTATGATTTCTATATTCTTCTGAATATTATATTTAAAACATGCCTTTATGCTTTTCATGTTGTGTAAATGCGATAATTTCATACGAGGAAGTGTGGACTACCGCCCCCTCAAGTGATGTGACTCATTCATGCAATACATGGAATGTATAAAGAATGAAATTAATGAACATATGTTACCTATATAAAATATATATTATACTGTAATTATAATATATATATATATCTATCAATTATTTTTAATTCCATTAATATGACAAATAAATGAAAGTAGCATTCATGCGTACGTACGACCTACCGTCTCCGTGAACGGTGCATTTCATTTATTTTTATCTCAAAATGTTATGGAGTAGTATAAAATAAATTTGTACTAGATATATATGATATTTAAATCATTAATACTATTCTGGAGATTATTTACTTATAACTACATGGACTATCATTTTCAAACAAGTTCATTTTTGACTCATGTACCAAACATCAACAAAAACGCCTTATATGAACTCACATTATTAACCAATTATTATAACATTATAATATGTGATATGAACTGAAAAATAATCTTTAAAAGAGGTCCTTATGAAATTATAAATTTACCAATGTTTCTTATTCAGGGATATAATGAAACAAACAAGACAAGTCGGACTTGAGGTAAGGGATCCTACCTCTCTCTTTCTTTTTAAGCACTCTATTTTATGTCATTTCCTTTAAGCTCATCATTCTTATGTTTGGGGATGTTCTTTTATATTCCTATTACTGTAATTTTTATGTTCATATGATGAGAGACCCTATTTTATCTCATCAAACCATTTTTGGAAGTTTTAAGTGGTGTCGTTAGGCTGCCGAGTTTTCGTAATGGATTTTCCATCTCACTTTTATTCCCATGACATTTATGCTACGTTTTCCACCATTTCCTTTGAGTGGTGTATGTACTTCCCATTATTCTACTCTTTGTGTAATATACTTTCGTTTATGGGTATTTACATCTTCATTGTATGACCCTTCTTCCATGGGGTGTACGTTTCGAAATTTACCCAAGTCGGTAAGGGAACCTTTTACCCTCCTCTTTCTAAAAGACTTCTTTTGTAATGTCTTTTAATTCACATACTATTATGTTGGGATATGTTCTTCTATATCCTTGTTGATGTAAAATTTATGTCCAAGTGATGAGATACCATTTTTATCTCTCATCAACTCATTTTCTGAATTTTGAAGTGACGCAGTTAGGGTGTCGAATTTTTGCAAGGGAACTTCTCAACCCAATTTTGATTCTTTGGGGTGAACTTTTACTCCTTGAATATGTCATTATATGAATATGTGTGAATGAAATCTGATTTTTTTACACTTAATATGCACTTATATTTGGTGTATTCATTTCTCACACATAATTATGTAATTGATTTATCCTTAATCTAAGGATATCGTCTTTGTAAGGGACTTCATCTCAATCTCTTTTCATTGAGGAATATTTTGTTTATACACAACTTTCTTTATACAGTGTATAAACCCCTTTAACTTTTACTTTTATTCAAAAGGAATCTTTTTTTATACGAATCATTTTACTAAAAGACAAAAAGTATGTTTCTTTTAACGTACGCGGTGACAATGACATTTCCGCCGCCGCGAGTATTATTTGATCTTTGGCTTCCTCAACAAGCTGTAATATTTTTTTTAAAGTAATTAAATACCATATACTCTTTTAGGTATTTTGGTATTCAAAATGGTTTTGATAATGGATTTGTTAAGTCAATATATTTAAGTGATATATTGTGATTGAAATATGGAAATATTTTCTTTCATTTATAATTGTTTTATGTATTATGATTTTCTAATGGTACTTGGACATTTTTCGAGTGGTTACATGATAAACCATATGATGGGTGGTGTCGTGAATACCAGGATAGGTGGTTACGTTATAACCTCCAATTCATTGGGTATGGATGTCGGCCGTATGGCTATTCCATTAATTATGTGTGGAAGTCGACCGTATGGTTATTCCATTTAAGTATGTTTATGTCTCAAGTTACCTTTATATGTTATGTGTTCTTTATATGGGTTTTATGGTAAAATTTTGGTTACAAAAGGGTAAGTAATGTTCTTTTTGTCAGTGAAGAGTTTTTACTACTTCATAAAGGTGAAAATTATTACTTTGGTAAAGTATTCATGGTTTACTTGTTGTTTTGAAAAACTAATAGTTTTCTTTTTTTTGTGTATCCTTTACTGGGCTTTTTATGATCATCCCAAGTTTTTGAAATATTTTCCATAGGATGTAAAGATGAATAGGGTCAAGTATGGGATAAAGTAAAGACATTCTATCTAAAACATGGAACTAGACATGTTTCTTTTTATGTTTTTTTATTTTATGGAAACTTAGTATAAGTGTATACTATGTAATATTTTGAGATGTAATAGTTATGACCTAATTCTCTAAAAATCTAAACCTGAAAAGATCCTCAATGTAAATTATTCATTTAATTCAATATTAAGTAAGGTTTAAGTCTGGGGCCTTATTGTTGGTATCAAAGGTCAGTTTAGATAACTTTAGAGGTTAGGGTATTCTCTAAGCATAAATGACATTACCATAATGGTTAGGATTTCAGAAAGAGTCCTAGTTTTAGATAAAGTGAATGAGTAAGTATATCTTAGTGTTTTCCTTCCTCATTAGTACATTATGGTTTTGTTGATATACTCACACTGACCTTTTTAGTTTTAGTAAATGGTTGGATCTAGCAGGAACCAAAGTAACAGTGGATGTGAAGGAAACTGTGACAGTTTTCTGAGCAAGCAACTAAATGATATGGGAGCTACAATGAGAACTCTTGTGTTTATCCTCAACCAACTATCTGGATTCATGATTGACCACCTAAACCTTGGTGATTTCTATAAGGCATCATATATGTGAGAAAAAAAATCCCTATAGAACTACAGGTAATAATCATAAAGGTAAGTTTGTTCAAAAACCCATGTGTCAAAGATCTGGAAAGAAACACCTAGGAAAATGTTTCAAAGGGACAGAAATATGGTATAGATGTGGAAATGAAGGTCATAAAGCAAGAACCTTCCATGAAAAAAGGAAGCATCCAGTTGACTAGAGGAAAGTTAAAGAAGTTCTTTCTGAGGGATCAATTGAATGTTTTAAATGTGGTGTGCATGGTCATTATGAAAACACATGTCCTAGGAAGAATTTTTGGGAATGGGATCACCAAGATCATACAAATATTCGTTTACCAATACCTAATTCCATTTCAATTGAGGATGAAGAAACTGACAATGACCAATCAAAGGTATGGATTATTTCTTAACTTTTGTTTTCCTATTTTGGAATATTAGGATATGATTCATGATTTTGTTTGTAGGGAAGAAGTATTTCAGAATAAGTTGGAAAGGAATGGTTAATGGATCATGAAGAATGTTGAATGAGTAAGAAGTCAACATATATGGGCTTCAAGAGTTATGGTGAAATTCTTAAGAGTATTAAGTCTCTTTTGATGATGGGGTTACATTAGAATACTTTTTATAGTATGTGTAACCCTGATGTTTGACATATGAAAATTTTATTGAAGGAATAGTTATCTGTTCTTTTGTGGACATAGTTATAAACACCCATTTGGGTTTATATGATCCTTACTTTTGAGGTAATTATGGGATACTATATGTTATGATGGAAAGTGAAAGTAATGAGATAAAATTGAGGTTAAATTATGTTATGGTTATTTTTGATGACTTTATCTATTTTTGGGGAATGATTTTAGAATTATATAGTTTGGAAAAAGGACAACACGCAGACCGTGTGACAACCCGTCGTGTCGGACAAAGCTGTGGGAATCGAACCCACAACCAAAGTGCGACTAGTATTTATCGCCTACCACTAGACTACGTGAAGTCCCTAGATAGTTTGACTAATTTTTTTTGTTAGATAATTTTATGAATTAAGAGTAAGTTGATTTTGGGTTATCTATGGAAATTATTAACCTATCATGGAGGATATGTGATTAGGTTAATTACTTTTCAATACGAGACTTTAAGAGAAACTGATGTTGTTTGGAGGTAAAGGATATGATTTAACTTGGAGGACTATGTGATTAAATCCTTCAAATATTTGGGTTTCAATCTTAGTTTGGTTTACTTATAGTCTTCATTGAACTTTGGGTTTTGTTGGACAAATTTTGGAGATTAAGAATAGATTTTCGTTTTATAAAGGGTTATCCTTTTCTGGATTATCTAATCTTGTACTAACCT
The DNA here is from genome assembly GCA_963277665.1 of Viscum album. Classification (NCBI taxonomy): domain Eukaryota; kingdom Viridiplantae; phylum Streptophyta; class Magnoliopsida; order Santalales; family Viscaceae; genus Viscum; species Viscum album. Next base: position 249,700,266 of record OY728152.1, on the reverse strand, counting down.
TTTTGGTTTTGGTTTTGGTTAAAGTCTAAAGACATGGGAAGTATATAGTCCTATTTTGTGGATTAGGTGGTTCTCTAGAAGTTGATTATAGTACTCTTAATGTGAACAAGTCTTCCTAAATACTCATCATTTGGGGAAAGTATGAGTTTGTGTAAGAAATCTAGTAAAAGTTTAAAGTCAACATGACAAGTAAGTATGTTTCCTTAAGGTCAAAAATAAATTCCTCAATGAAAATTAACTTAAAAAAATGTTGTCCGTTAACTTTTCCTACTGGGGAATCGAATACCCTTTAACCCACCACAAGTTTGTGATTTTCTTGTGGTTATCTTTCTCCTAAACATGTTTTCTATCACTTTCCCTCAGAACATGACCCTTTTCTTTTTCTTCCATATCCATGTTTTCCAACATGGAATCCTAGTATGGGTTAACTCGGGTGACCTCTGTACTTCTCTTTCTTTCTTTTAAGGTTATTATTTTACTGACTCTTGTTCCGATGGGGGACTTTCAATGATTTTTCCAAGCCCAATTTTAAAATTGCAAGGATGCAATTCCCAAAAGGGGGGAAGGATGTAACACCCCAGGTAAATAAAGAATATGAAATTTTTATATTTATCCCTATTTCTGAAAAAAAAATTAATATTACTTTAAAGGGAAATATATGCTCGATGGCGTACCCAATACGCGACAACGAATTCCTTTGAAATCTTACGTTGCACTCTAACAATAAAATAATATTATTTTAAATGGTAGTTAATGCCTAGCCATTGTAATGGAGGGAAAGAACAAAACTAACTACAAAATTATTATATATGTTTGTAAAATATTTTTACTTTTTACAATAAATGTTAGAGTATTTAAAATGCTAATGAATCCAATTTTAAGCGTAAACATTCTAATATTCTTTAAAAGATCGATTAAACGCCTTTTGATGGAGAACCTATTTTAAATCCACATTGTGAAACTTTTATGTGTTATATTTGACAAAATACAATTCTTCTTTAGAATCGGGACATAAAAATTTACTTTGTGTAAATTTTTGGTATTTTTCTGATAAAGTTCATTTTTTTATGAATAGTGAAAAATGTTGTATTTTAATTCAAAACCACTTTTTAATCTAATTTATTTATATGGTTATATTATATTATGAATTGGTGTTAAATTGAAATTATAATATATTTTTACCATTTAATCCAATAGTGGTCATTGGAATTAATTTCACTTTGAAATTGGACTTAAACTAGTGTCAATCTTTTAATAGATATTGTTTCTAAAAAATACACTATTTGTTTTGACAACGGGAACTGATTATTAAATTAATAAATTCAACTTATATGTTTTTAATTTTCTAAAATAGACATCATTTTTGAATTCGGAATATCAAATATATCTTAGGTAGAATTTTTGGTATTTTTCTGAAAAACATCAATTTTAGATGAATAGTGAAACCACTAAGTGGTAGTTTAAAAACTGATTTTTCATTTAAATGAAAATTTACCACTTCTGTGATTTGATTTTCAAAAATCTGACATAAATGGTTGTCATTATGAATTAAAATGTGGTTCAATGGGATTAAAATAATTTTTTTGGTGGATAGTAACTTTTAAGTTTTTAATCGCGATTAGAGGTAATTAGTGTAAATTAAGGAAAAAATAATGTTTTAATAATATGAAATGACTTTGAAACATGTCATACCCTTATTGTATGAGTCATGGCCGACCAATAAAATCTATGGGTCAACTTGGTGACCCCATGGAGCCACTTTGGTTGGAAAATGACATTAATAACTTTTTATTTAAAGTTAAAATTAAAATGTCACAAACATGTGTTTTTTTACTAAAAAATTTTTTACATGGGGTTATACAAGTCATATTTTTGACTATAAATATTCATTAAAAAGATAAAAATATTTCATACATCAGGATATTTTTTTTATAATTTTTAGACATTAAATAAATTAAATTATTTATGAAGCCATGATGATGCAGCAATTACCTCATTATTTAACGATTTAAATAAAATGAAAAGATAATATAAAATATAAGACCTAAACTTGTCAAAAACTTATTGGATGGGTGGATTTAGAACTCTTATCACCTTATCCTTGAAATCTATAATTTTGGGACCTTTAAAATCCGAAAAGCATTTTATAATAAAGTAAAGGTTTATAACTTTCCAAGAGTGCCCCTCCTCTCCTCTTATAAAAGGCCCCCACCTCTACCACCAATCCCACACCTCTCAAGCCTTTGGCTAAGCCAACCTCTGCCCATTTCATCTCTCCACATCCCTCTATTCATCATTGAAGCGTCACATTTAGGCAGAATCCTTTCCAAGGAATCCTTTGAGCTCAAATCAAAAAGAGTTACCCGATTTAAAGGTAATGTCTTCCCTTATGTTCTTTTGTTTTATTTTGCTTCTCCAACCCTCTAAACTCTTTTTATTACTTTCTTTTGTAACAACACCAGTATCTTCAATATACTAGGATGTTTTTATGTGCAGTATTATAGCTACACTTACACACACCTTCGTCTAATGGTTAAAGAACATATTGTTTCTGTGGATGGTGAATTTCTGCCTCACGAAACGATGATTGTTCAATATTCTCTTAACACCTTTCATGGGGGCCATTATGATGTCACTATATTTTATATATGATATACATGGTATTTATGTTTTCTATATTCTTCTGAATTTTATATTTAAAACATGCCTTTATGCTTTTCATGTTGTGCAAATGCGATAATTTCATACGAGGAAGTGTGGACTACCGCCCCCTCAAGTGATGTGATTTGTTCATGCAATACATGGAATGTATAAAGAATGAAATTAATGAACATATGTGACCTATATAACATATATATTATACTGGAATTATAATATATATATATCTCTCAATTATTTTTAATTCCATTAATATGACAAAGAAATGAAAGTAGTGTTCATGCGTACGTACGGCCTACCGTCTCCATGAATGGTGCATTTCATTTCTTTTTATCTCCAAATGTTATGGAGTAGTATAAAATGAATATGTACTGGATATATATGATATTTAAATCATTAATACTATTCTGAAGATGATTTACTTATAACTACATTGACAATCATTTTCAAACAAGTTCATTTTTGACTCATGTACCAAACATCGACAAAAACGTCTGATATGAACTCACATTATTAACCAATTATTATAACATTATAATATGTGGTATGAACTGAATAATAATATTTAAAATATTTCGTTAAGAAATTATAAATTGACCAAATTTTATTATTCATGAATATATAGAAACAAACAAGACAAGTCATACTTGAGGTAAGGGATCCCACCTCTCTCTTTCTTTTTAAGCACTCTCTTTTATGTCATTTCCTTTAAGCTTATATTTCTTATGTTTGAGGATGTTATTTTATATTCCTATTACTGTAATTTTATGTTAATATTATTATAGACCCTATTGGATCTCATCAAACCATTTTTCGAAGTTTTAAGTGGCGTCGTTAGGCTGTCGAGTTTTCGTAAGGGATTTTCCATCTCACATTTATTCTCGTGACATTTATGCTACGTTTTGCCACCATTTCCTTTGAGTAGTGTATGTACTACCCATTATTCTAATATTTGTGTAATATAATTTAGTTTATGGGTATTTACATCTTCATTTTATGACCCTTCTTCCATGGGGTGTACATTTCGAAAGTTACCCATGTCGGTAAGGGAACCTTTCACCCTCCTCTTTCTAAAAGACATCTTTTGTTATGTATTTTAATTCACATAATATTATGTTGGGATATGTTCTTATATATCCTTATTGATGTAAATTTTATTTCCAAATGATGAGATACCATTTTTATCTCTCATCAAATCATTTTCTGAATTTTGAAGTGACGTCGTTAGGCTGTCGAATTTTTGCAAAGGAACTTCTTAACCCAATTTTGATTCTTTGGGGTAAACTTGTACTCCTTGAATATGTCGTTCTATGAATATGTGTGAATGAAATATTATTTTTTTACACTTAATATCCACTTATATTTGGTGTATTCGTTTGTCACACATAATTATGTAATTGATTTATCCTTAATCTAAGGATACTATCTTTGTAAGGGACTTCATCTCAATCTCTTTTCATTAAGGAATATTTTTTTTATACACAACTTTCTTTATACATTGTATAAACCCCTTTTACTTTTAATTTTATTCAAAAGGAATATTTTTTTATACGAATCATTTTACTAAACGACAAAAAGTATGTTTCTTTTAACGTACGCGGTTAAAACGACCTTTCCGCCGCCGCGAGTATTATTTGATCTTTGGCTTCCTCAACAAGCCGTAATATTTTTTTTATGTAAATAAATACCATATAATCTTTTATGTATTTTGGTATTGAAAATGGATTTGATAATGGATTTTTTAATTCAATATATTTAAGTGATATATTTTGATTGAAATATGGAAATGTTTTCTTTCATTTATAATTGTTTTATGTATTATGATTTTGTAATGGTACTTGGATATTTTTCGGGTGGTTACATGATAAACCATATGACGGGTGGTGTCGTGAATACCAGGATGGGTGGTTACATTATTGTTGAAATAGTGGGTTCCCTAGACCCAACTATGTAGTTCTTTTGATTACCGTATCATGTGTATAGTTAGATATGCATGATGATTTCTTACCATTATAGTGCAGATTTTTCTGCATCCACTATAATAATGGTAATGTCCAAAGGTTAGTTATCATGTCGAGAGGTTATAGAAGGTCCCAGGTTATAATGAGAACCTCAAGATACAATGACATTGATCTTAAAGATATGTTCTATAGTCTAGATACATCTTACTGACTGGACATAGTAGATGTTTGACTATCAGGTGCTGGGGGCTCATAAGCATTGAGACTTCTTCTCATGAAGTTCGCGCTAGGTGATCTCTAGTAGTGAGATCATGAGGATATACCCACCAATAGGAACACCACATGTTTTGAGGGTCATTGGTTATTCCTTTCTACAGACATGTGTATTGGTCTCCGGACTTGAGACCATTACCAATGAATATCATTTAATTATGTACTTTGATGCAAGGAGAAAACCTTGGCAGAAATGTCGTGGCGAGGTAGCTTGTGTCGGGTGCGTCATTAGTGGTATGACGTTGGTTGAATGGTCAATAAAGGATTTGTCGCTTCCAAGTTTATGAAGTTATGTATCTCAGGCCTAGTTTATTAGGATGATGCTACCTTTATAAGTCTTTGGCCAAAGTAGTAGAAAGGAGAATCCATCTGGATACATCAACAAATGATAAATCAAGATAAGGATGATGACACAAGAGTGTGTCCTGCTTTATGAGATATTTAATGACAAAGAGACTGTAGTACACAGTCAGTGTTCGTAGGATGGTAGTCATTGATATGACTATCCTTATCTCTTTAGGGGTCATGAAGGGTTTCTAGACCCCGCTCTTGGTCTGTGAATTTTATTCACTGCTATCGAGATAAGGGCCTAGAGGGTCACACACAACATTGTATTCAAGAATCCGCACATATTCAGTTGAATGGGTATATGGACATAGTGGGCCCCACCACGGGGTCCGAGCGTTGTCCAATTTTTCGATCACCAACTGAATTAAATAAATTCATTAATATTCAAGGTACGAATATTTTGGATTGAATTTATTTAATGTATTTACGAGTTTTGTAAATACAAGAAAATATTAATCGAAAGAATATTATTTTAATATTCAAGGTTCGTTTAATATTAAGCGGGACAACGAGTCGAGTTAAAAGGATCAGATTTTATCACATAATATATTTTATATATTACAAGTATGTGATAAAATTAATAAATAATATCGATGTAGTTATAAGTCATCATAATTATTTATTTAGAGAACATTGATATTAACGGGGGTCGGGGAACCCTACAGGGTATTTATCAACATGTCTATAAATAAGATAGGAGGCTCTCTCACTTTGTGTGCTAAACACTATTCCCTCATTTGCATGGGATGAGAGTTCAGAGCCTCTCTCTCCTCCCTCTTCTTAGAGAGAGAAGCACTCGATCCAAGAGTTCGAATCAAGTTTCTCCTCACGCATCGAAATATCGACGATGCGGTGATTGTCGGGACGTCAAAGATGTCGTTGAATCGTCGCGCTAGCACCTGGAGTTCAATGATCGGCGTTCCCGTGGATTTTTGAGGCACGTGTGGACGATCTAGAGGGATCCTGCTATGGATCCTTTATGCAACGATCGCCGTTGACAAGTAGCAGTCGACAACGGCTTCAGATATGAAACAGGTATGTTTTAATATTTACTTTTGTTCTCTTAACAATCTATGCGAGATCCTCGGACCTCTATGGGGCTCAGATCATCGGTGACGAGACGTACCATCATTGTGCCGACGAAAATTTTAAAATCCCCGGCTCACCGACTTCCACTGCGGGCCCCGAAAACCTAACAGTGGTATCAGAGCGAGTCGCGTAGATTTTATGAGCCTAGAAAATTAATTTGCATAAATATTTAAGTAGAGGGTTCAAAAACGGTCACAATGGTTCAAACCGTGCACCGATCCAATTTCAAACGACCAAAATATGATCATTTGAAATTTTATGAAAGGATCAAGGGTATTATTTTTCAACTATTTCCGATCATCGTTCTTGTTTTCTTTTGCCTAAAACACAAAAAAGGATGATAAATATTATTATTTAATGATAATAATTATCGTCATAAATTAATAATAATAATAATTGTTTTATAATTATTAAAATAATAATTATTTTATTGTTATAATAATAATTATTAGTATAATAATTATTATTATTATTAAAGGATAATCTATAGCCTTTAGAAAATGTTAATATATAAAAAAATTGGGATGACTTGACCCAACGGGTCAAGTCTTTAATAAAAAAAGGGGGTTGGGGTGTGTCTTTCGCGTGGAAGACTAAACAAGAAAAAAAATGGAGGCCCAGCCACGTGAAGAAAAGTGCAGAACAAAAAAAAGGGGAACTTGTTCCCCGCGCAGCGCATGCAGCACCGCGTTGCCATTCCTCCCCAGGCGGCGCACAACAGCGCCGCCGGATCTCCTCTCCCGCGCGCAGCAGGCCGCCAGGAGTTCTCTTCGACGCGAGAGGCCGCGTCACCTCAACTGCCCAGCCGGGTGTCTCGCCTGCTCCGCCTTCCGCACAGCGTCCCTTCAGGCCGGCTGCCCGGCTCCTCCTCAGGAGTCCACCCAGGTGCGACGGTGCCCCTCCATGGCACTGGCCTGCCGTGCACAACTGCTCCCTCTGCCGTCGGAGCCGCGCCCCACCATGCAGCTGTCGCCTCCCCTCCGCACCCTGTCGCAGCAGGCCCTCTGCCCGGCCTCCTCCACCATGCCGCTCCGCCTCACGTCGGGCCGGCATGTTTCCTTGCATCGGATCCGCTAGTGCAGAACCAGGTGCCCCTCCGCCTCTGCCCTCGGGGAGTAGGAGCAGCCCACCGGGAACTCCCCCTGCCCAGGAGGCGCACAGAAGGAGCAACTCATCCAGCGCCGCCTGCTCCTCCTCTGGCGGACCCGCATGGCGCACCCTGCCGGGCATCATGCACAGCCAGCCGTCCCGCTCGGGCATAATCAGGTGTGGCGCATGCAGCACCGCGGAGCAGAACCGCCGCACTGGACCCGTGCACGAACCCGCCTAGCGCATGCGCAGGTAGCGCAGCCGCGCCTGGCCACCACCCGGTCCTAATAGCGGGCAGATAACCCTTCAGGTTTCATTAAAATCAATTAATTTAATTAATTAATTTAATTAATTTAATTATTTAATATATATTAATTGTAGTGAATTATTTTTTAATACCCGATAAGAATTAATTTAATTTAGATATTCAATTAATTAATTAATTAATTTAATTTTAAGTATTAAAATTAAATTAATTAAAGGACCATTAATTAATTAAATTATTTGAATTTAGTAATTCATTTAATTAGTTATATATCCCTCGAACTTATTTATGCATTTTAATTTTTATCGCGCAAAATTATAAATTACCCATCGTCTGGTCTTGAGCATCGACCCTTTCATGTTTGCATTTAATTTTATTAATTATTTAAACTACGTGTGATGATTGTAATTAATTAAAGACAGTCTGCGCATCGTCTATTTTCGGTTAAAATGTATAAGGGCATGCGCGCCCAACAATTTATATGATGTACTTTTTTACTGGAGTCCCCCTCGCCTGCGCGCGAGTAACTTTGTAATTCTGACAAAGACGATGAGTGACGTCGACCCTGCCAAGACGAGGCAGAGCTTGTTGATCAAGACGATGCATGCAAGATGACACATGGACTACGCCAATATGAGGTGGTAATCCAGAACGTGACGTGGACTTCGCCAAGATGAGGCGATGCTCCTAATGACAAGCAGACATACAGAACGGGAAAGTTGCATCAAGAGTCAAGTATACAACTCAGGTATGATGCGCTTAGGTCGTTTAGATGCTCAAGACCTGTCGGGTAGTAGTTTTACCTTTATGCATTTATTTATTATTTTATGCGTTTTTAGAACAGTGGGAAATGTACATAAAATAATAGATAATAAAATGCATAAAGAAGCGGCGTTTGTTTTTCTATTAAAGTTCAGTTGTGAGCGAGACAACATAGCCGAACAAGTTTAATAGAAATGGATTACATTCGTCGAGAGAGAAACACATAAAACCCTCAAAGAAAATATCAAGTCACCAACAGCCTTCCATCATTCAAGTTTGAATAAAATCGGGTGTTCGAGGTATCGGTTCATGCCTTAGCTGAGGGTACCTCTTACTACCGGGGAGTTCTTATTTGTGTGGTGGGTCGACATAACTAAAATTGCAGCAAGGATATATCCTTAGCTAGTTTGTTTTAATTTTAGAGGCAAGCGTTGAGTAAATCAGTAAATGATTTTTTGAAGCTGGGACATCACTCAACAGATCAAGGAACCGCGAGCTGACGCGGTTGGCCAGCCTAAAGCCAACCTTGGACCCTCCGAGTAGTGGCGTAGCCCCATCTTGTAGACTATGAGGGAGGTTCAGGGATCCTTTCCACTAGAATACTCAAGAGTATTCTGATTCTATTACAGAGGGTTCCTAGAATTCGAAAAATTAGTGGGAGACATTTAATGATTAAATATTCAGTAATGTCAGATTAGGTAATCACATAAAATTACAATTTGCTAAAGAATATTTGTATATAATGGCAAGCAATACCACAATAGAACTGTGATAAATATTAGACAAATTTAATGTCTTAACTAAGCACCAATTTCCTGAATGTAGTATAGGCACTTGCTCACATTACTACTATAGTTGAAATTCAAGGTGCTTATGTTCCAACCTGTTAGCCACCTTAAGAAGCGAGGGTGTAAAACTACTTACAGGAGACTCATGAATAAAGAATATGATGGTTCTATCATAATTCTATCATCAAATTCTGATGTTATTTTTGGTCGCTACATCAAAACTTGATGATCACATGTAGTCTCATCTCCAAGATCCTTTCGAGGAGAAGGTGAAGCAGGATTTGAATGTGATGGACGCACTCGGTATGTGTAAAGTGATAGACGGTTCACAATCTTTCATGCCATCCCATTTATTATACATTTTACACCCAATTACTCTAGTTTCGTTTAAAGGTTATAAACAAACCATAGAGAGTAAGTGCTTCATTACCGTTAAGGTAACATTCTCCACATAATAAGAATATTGTAGATAATGCCATCTTTTATTCTTATGGCGAATACATAGAATGAAAAGGTGAAAAGGCTTATGGCAAGTTATGCGAAAGGCTCCTTCGTCATTTCCTTCACTGACAAGTGGTCGGTTATTTAATAGGAGGTTATTTGAATCACATAATGAAATAAATTTATGGAAGTTTAAAAACTGAAATACTATAAGAAAGTTCCCTCTTCTTGTTCATTTTATATTCATCAAATAAAAGTATTTTTTTCTCTCATACTTCTTGGGTATTGAAAATACAATATTCTTTTCACATATTTTTATTGAAATAAAATAACCAAGCAAGTAGAGAAACATTACTATAATTAAAGTGTCTTCTCCAAGCCGCTGAGAAAGGGTAATTCCTAAGTCAACAGGGAGAAACACATAACTTATAATTGCCAAGTGATTGATTCAAATTGAACAAGTTGTCGAGTATAAACAAAAAAATTTATCTCATGTGCCCATTTGGACATGATGAGACGTTATTCCATGTTTTGGAATGAATGTTGTTTTAGGTGACATACTCAACAAATAGTTCACTACTATTTGAATCAATGGCAATATATGATGAATATAAAATGTAAGACCTACCCAGTTGTGGCAATGTGATTCTTTGTCAAGTAAAACTAAAAGCAGACGTCAACTATATACCCAGTATGGTATTTAGTCTCAGCATAGCTATACACTGATGGTATAATTGACATCTTTAGTTTAGACAAAGAAACCTTTGGAAATAAAGGTACACCACCAAGGTTCTGAGGTTAGTTCAACACGAGAGTGTGAACTGTTCAAAAGAAATATAGAGGTAAAGATACTTCATAAGATTCCTTTAAGTCATTAAGGAATCTACCAATGATGTATAAGTTTGGTCAGAAGATATGAGTTGCTTCGGATCGGAAGACCGAAGAATATCTTGACCAAGCAATCATCGATCATGATAATGTAGCGTGGAGTAATTCCTAAATGCATGTTACCTTATCTAAATCACCGTATTGATGTTCATAAAGAGGATCGATGAAAAGTCTTACATATTAACGTTGATCAACAAACATGTAGCGTGGAGAAATTCCTAAACGCATATGTTATACATCAAAGTTATGATGTAAGTTGTATCAATGTTGCAACTTGTGGAAACTTCCATTATATTTCATAATGTTCTTTGCAAATAACAGCTTAAACCCATAACCAATATTCCAACTAAAATGACAAATGGATATCATACGAGTCATAGTATGATGAAAAATACATTATGTCATAAGACGTGTTTAGATGCAAAGCGTTCGTCAGGATTTAAACAAACATGCATCAAGCTATACACATTGTGCATCTAAGGTAGTTATCCTAACAGTTGCTTAGGATATTACATATATCCCTAAGATAGAAAAGATGTAGTCATGTATTAGACCAAATTTCTATACAAGGGTGCACATCTCTATTAGAGATAGTGGGAGCTAAATTGACTTGAGCTTAGATAATTCTCGAGATGCACAATTGGTTGGCATATGGAACAAGTTCCACAAGTACATGTGGAATAGGAATGTTCTAGAGACACATACTGCGTAGGAATAATAAAACCATGGTGATGGTTTTATAGTTACCGCGGTCAGTGATATATTTATTCATTAAGAATAATAAATCCTACAAGTAAGCAGTATATGGAAACATGCTAAGATTGACATGATCAAAATTCAATAATAGATTCCATGTATCAAATTGCAAAGGGTCTTACAAATTGAATGTTGCGGTGGGTATTCAAATGAAATGATACATAGATGGTACAAGTATGGTACCAATAAGGCTCGATTGGTTATACCAAGTCGGTACGCCAAATATATTAGAATTTTACTTGTCAAATCCAAACTTTTAAGATCCTTTTATTGTTCATTTGATGTCAAGTTCATCTATCGTGGAAGGTGTCTATACGACACAACCAGAAAGAGATGACGACATCAAATGATGCCAATAAGGGTTGAAAGTTACTAAAATCCAATTTTGGATTAAAGAAAGCAACAAGATCTTAGAGAATTCATTATAAATGAATCATTTCCTTGTGTCTACCATAGGTTAGTGGTAGCGCCAATGTTTTCCAAGAGATATATGTTCGGCAACATATGGAAAAATATTTTGATCTTACAGTTAGATGAGATCAGGTTAAAATTAATTATCCAATGATTGACTTCAAGTATCAACCTAAGTTCTAGGGAATAGGATCCACTGAGGTAGATCCAAAGGTTTCTTGGTCCTAGTCAATCGTACATATAGTGACATTGTATTGAAAAATACAAGTTAGAACAATTCATGTTCAGAATTGTTGCCTATGTCACATGGCTTAATCTCTCCAGGTTAACATTTTTGGAGCATGTGTAGAGATTAAATTTCTGAATTGATATCATATGCTTTTGTGATGAATCAATCACATATGCCATAATATGTATAATAATTGATACTGCCAGGATATAATTTATTATAGGAAGGTATCAATTATTTTCCAGAGCACTACAAATGATGCAGTCATAACTATCATCTTGTACTTCTGAAAGTACAAATGATATATACCTGGAATATGGAGAGGAAGTTATACTAGTTTTGGTGGGACACATACTAGTAGTCCTTAGATCAATTTTATCTGGTATCGCAGTTCGGCAAAGGAGATGAGTGAATCAATCTCATAAAATATTGTGGTAGCCACACCTACAAATACCGAGTACGTTGCAGCTTCTAAAGCAGCTAAGAAGAAGTTATAAATTGCAACGAGTTGTCCCAGTTCTTGGATTCTCACCTAGTGAGAAAAGTATTATCATAATGAGAATTATGATATTCTTACTAGCCAAGTTGTCAAGTTATGACAATGGAAAAAAGTAATATACTCGGGGATACCCTATCTTGAGAAATTTTACTCAAGCATATGAGGTCGCATATAGCAGATATGCCACATAGAGAAAACATGGCAGGCCCAGAAGTTAAAGCCATTACTCTTCAGAAGCATGGTATTTATCATGTGAGTAGCTAACAAGTTCAGTTAGCATGTTGGATCTATTGAAAGTGGGAGTGTTTAAATAGTGGGTGCCCTAGACCCAACTATGTAGTACTTTTGATTACCATATCATGTGTACAGTTAGATATGCATGATGATTTCTTACCATTATAGTGCATATTTTTCTACGTCCACTATAATAATGGTAATGTCCAAAGGTTAGTTGTCGTGTCGAGAGGTTATAGTAGATCCCAGGTTATAATGACAACCTCAAGATACAATGGAATTGATCTTAAAGATATGTTCTATAGTCTAGATACATCTTACTGACTGGACATAGTAGATGTCTGACTATTAGGTTCTAGGGGCTCATAAGCATTGAGACTTCTTCTCATGAAGTTCTCACTTGGTGATCTCTGGTAGCGAGATCATGAGGACAGACCCGCCAATAGGAACACCACATGTTTTGAGTTTCATTGGTTGTTCCTATCTACGGACATGTGTATTGGTCTTTGGACATGAGACCATTACCAATGTATATCATTTAATTATGTACTTTGATGCAAGGCGAAAACCATGGCAGTAATGTTGTGGCAAGGTAGATTGTGTCGGGTGTGTAATTAGTGGTATGACGTTGGTTGAATGGTCAAGAAAGGATTTGTCACTTCCATGTTTATGAAGTTATGTATCTCAGGCCTGGTTGATTAGGATGGTGCCGCCTTCATAAGTCTTTGTCCAAAGCAGTAGAAAGGAAAATCCATCTGGATACATCAACAAATGATAAAGCAAGATAAGGATGATGACACAAGAGTGCATCCTGCTTTATGAGATATATAATGACAAAGAGACTATAGTACACAGTTAGTGTTCGTAGGATGGTAGTCATTGCTATGACTATCCTTATCTCTTTAGGGGCCATGACGGGTTGCTAGACCCCGCTCTTGGTCTGTGGATTTTATTCACTGCTATCGAGATAAGTGCCTAGAGGGTCACACACAACAGCGTATTCAAGAATCTGCACCTATTCAGTTGAATGGGTATATGGACATAGTGGGCCCCATCACGGGGTCCGAGCATTGTCCAAGTTGTCAATCACCAACTGAATTAAATATATTCATTAATATTCAAGTTACGAATATTTGGGATTGAATTTATTTAATGTATTTATGAGTTTAGTAAATACAAGAAAATATTAATCGAATGAATATTATTTTAATATTCAAGGTTCGTTTAATATTAACCAGGACAGCAAGTCGAGTTAAAAGGCTCCGATTTTATCACGTAATATATTTTATATATTACAAGTATGTGATAAAATTAATAAATAATATTGATGCAGTTATAAGTTGTCATAATTCTTTATTTAGAGAACTTTGATATTAACGGGGGTCGGGGAACCCTACCGGGTATTTATCAACATGTCTATAAATAAGAGAGGAGGCTCTCTCACTTTGTGTGATAAACACTATTCACTCATTTGCATGGAATGAGAGTTGAGAGCCTCTCTCTCCTCCCGCTTCTTAGAGAGATAAGCACTCGATCCAAGAGTTTGGATCAAGTTCCTCCTCACGCATCGCAAGATCGACGTTGTCGTGATCGTCGGGAAGTCAAAGATATCGTTGAATCGTCGCGCTAGCACTTGGAGTTCGACGATCGGTGTTCTTGTGGATTTTTGAGGCCTGTGTGGACGATCTATAGGGATCCTACTATGGATCCTTCATGAAATGATCATCATCGACAAGTAGCGGTCGACAAAGGATTTAGATATGCAACGGGTATGTTTTCATATTTATTTTTGTGCTCTTATCAATCTACACGAGATCCTCGGACCTCTCCAGGGCTCGGATCGTCGGCGATGACAAGTACCGTCGTTGTGCCGACGAAAATTTTAAAATCCCCGACTCATCGACTTCTGCTGCGAGCCCCGGAAACCTAATAGTTATAACCTCCAATGCATTGGGTATGGAATTCGGTCGTATTTCTATTCCATTAAGTATGTGTGGAAGTCGACTGTATGGTTATTCCATTTAAGTATATTTATGTCCCAAGTTACCTTTATATGTTATGTGTTCTTTTTATGGGTTTTATGGTAATCATTTGGTTACAAAAGGGTAAGTAATGGTCTTTTAGTCAGTGAAGAGTTTTTACTACTTCATAAAGGTGAAAAATATTACTTTGGTAAAGTATTCATGGTTTACTTGTTGTTTTGAAATACTAACAGTTTTCCTTCTTTGTGTATCCTTTGCTGGGATTTTTATGCTCATCTCAAGTTTTTGAAATGTTGTCCACAGGACTTAATGATAAATAGGGTCAAGGATGGGATCAAGGAAAGACATTCTATCTAAAACATGGAACTAGACATGCTTCTTTTTAAGTGTTTTTTTTATTTTATAGAAACTTAGTATAAGTGTCTACTATGTAATCTTTTGAGATGTAATAGTTATGACCTAATTCTCTAAAACTCTAAATCTAAAAAGATCCTCAATGTGAATTATTAATTTAATTCAATATTAAGTAAGGTTTAAGGCTGGGGCCTTATAGTTACATTTTCTAATATGGTCGTTTAACAGGGATCACAAGATTAATATAAATATAGGGCTATAAAAATCCAATTTACTCAGTCAAAGGAAGCGATGGACTCATCTAGTAGAATTTCCTCATACGAAGTTCATTTTTCGGAGCTCGTAAAGGAGGTAGCATCACTGGGCTTCGCCCATGACCAATACCAATCTACGATTCAACATGTTAAGCATGAACAGAATGGCCTACGGGAGAAGTGGAAGTTAATAGAGATTACTACCTAAGCGATGTTATCCAAGCTACCCCAAGAGTCTGTCACCATCGCACACCTTACCCTTAAGTCTTATGTGGGTTTTATAAGGGTTTTTGAAACAATACCCTTACACTATTATTATGTGCATTTTTTTTATATAATAAATAAAATACAGTCATTTTATTATTGTTACTTTGAAAATGGTTTTTAAAGCATAGATAGTATTATTAGTTAATATTCAATTAAGAAATCTATTTTTATGAATTAATTGATTTTTGAATTATATAATATTTTAATAAAATATTATATCTAAATTACTTTTCTTATATATAAATGATCGAATAATTTTTAGGAATACAAGAGTAATTTTTATTAAGGTTTGAAAGCTGTTTTTATCAAAACCCGTGATTTTTTTATAAATGTTGGTTTTTATTGTAAAAGTAAAAATTCACATATTTAGAAAATTATTTATATAAAATGAATATTATTTTTGGATTCTGAATGTCGATATTTTCTAATAGTTTATTTTTCATACTTTTCTAAGACAGTTCAATTATTTAGTAAAAATTAATATCGTTTAAATATATAATGTATTTTATGACATCAAAATGACCCAATAGTGATTTAATAAAATAATATAAAAGGTATATTCGTCCAATATATTTTTTAAAATTAAAATATTCTGATTTCAGATTTGTTGGATTAATTTTAAGGTGCCTTATTGGACCATCCAAAACTTATCAAATATTTTAACTTTTTAAAAAGATTTCCTTCAGAGTGTGACTCACCTCCATGTAATAAATCCAAATATTTTATTAATTTAGGAAATTTTAATTATAAAATAATTTTTTCCCCTCCAATTTGGAAAAAACCATGGGCAAAAACCATTGTGTGGTTTGTGGTTTTGATTATTTTAATGTGTAGTTTACAAAACATAATTATTGAAGAATTCCCTCTCATTTCCTATAAGAACCCACTCAATCTATCATTCCTCTACACTCAAAACCTTTGGAGCTTGACCAACATCTACCCGCATCTCTCGATAATCCTCCCAAGGTGACAAAACATCCTAATAAGCCTCTCTAAAGCCTCTCCCAATCCTTTGGGATCACACTTCCATGTATGGGATTTATTCCTTTCTCATTTTTGTCAATGTTTCTTTATGTTGTTATACCCTATTATTTTCTTTTAAAAATTGTGGGGTATGATTTCACACTTACCTCATACGTCCCTCATTATGTTTGAAAGATTATATACCTCTTTATCTCTCATTAATGCCTCCCATGTACACTTGTTACCATGCCGAAATTTCGTATGGGATTTCTCTCTCTTCATTTGTATTCAATAAATTCTTTTATATTAGGAATATAAGTTCCATTAAAAATGTTGGGATATTATTTTTCATGACCCCATTACTATAAATTTCATATTTAAATTATGAGAGACCCTTTTCTCTCTCATAAACCTATTTTACGATTTCTATTTGACGTCGTTATGCTGCCGAAGTTACACCAAAATTTCCCATGCCAAAATCATCATGCAAGTGAATACCAAACCCATTTATCTATCAAGGGTATTCACCATTATACACATGTAATTTTTGATTTATGACTTACATTTAAGTATTACACATCTCTTATTCATGTAAAAAAAATTATTATTTTTAATGAATCTATGACTTATGATCTATGTGGCACACTTATGCATGAAATGAAATGTTTATAAATGGTGCACCTTGATAGAGATCCAATGCAATGGGTAATGAATAGTATCATCATGCACTAAGTGAAATGATAGTTTACTCATGCTAATACAATAGTAATTTGAGTTTACTCATTCTAATTCAAGTGCAATGAGGGTTTACTCATGCTCTATGTTCAATGAGCCTTACCTCATTCTAATATCAAGTTAAATGTTATTTCCACATTTCCATGTTATTATAGCCATGTTATATGATTCCTTTATGTTCATCTTTCTCTTATTCTCCATTGATATGCCTATTTCCTAACATGTACTATATTCTTCATGTTAGGCCTTGTTTTCTCTCTTACTGGGCTTTATAGCTCACTCATTTCTTGTGCATGTCCTCTGGTTATCCCATGCAATGTTAAGTATGAAGGGATATTATGGCCATGTAAAAGAATTTTTCAATATAAGTGTTGAATTTTATATCAAAATTTGTCATGTAGTGTTCTTAATTTCCCATGAAACTATACCTCTTGATCCTCAAGGTTGTTATAAGTTAAATTTTATGTAATAAATATTGTTTAACTGTGTAATAAAGTGTAGGGTTGTTATAGTTGGTATAAAAAGTAAGTTTAGTTATTTTGGAATTAGGATTAGAAAACCCTAGTGAAAGCCATAGGGATAAGAATAAGTATAACAAAAACATCCCTGATTTTTTTAGTATAGATTAAGTGTTTTATCAAGAAAATACATCCTTATTTGGATACGAACGGGTAGAGGTGGCTCTGGCACAGATGTATCTATGGGTAAAACTCAAAAACACCACTTTGAGCTAGACTCGAATGGGAATTGTTTCACAATAATGGGCCTTTCTGCACTCTTTGGTATGAAACTCTTTGGGGATATTCTTTGGTAAATTCATAAGATTAGTATGAACCAATGTTAAGGGAATAAAAAAATGTCCCTAAGAATATTTTGGGGGAAGTAGATAATTGATAATATATATTGAATCTTATAAACTCATAAGTCAAGGAAATAAATGTAATTTATGAGTTATCCCTTTTTTCATTGGATTCCCCTTTATGTGTTACCCCTAACTTTCCTTTTATTCTAGCCAATGGCAGGAATAGGTGGAATCGGGCTGACAACTGATGTGAAGATCAATGTGATGACTGTTATAATGAGATTCACAATATGATGGGAGAAGTAATATCAATCTTTGTCATGATACATTCTCATTTAACTCATGTTTTGAATAGAAAAATGTTTTAAGAGGATCATCCAACCCCCCCCCCCCCCAAGAATAAACAAGCCGTAATCAAGAGATTCATGAGATAAAGGACTCCTACTTTTAATGGATCATCGGGTCCCTCAATCGCTGAACAATGGATCAACTCTATTGAAAAGAAATTCTACATCATTCAATGTTATAAAAAAATAAGGTTGTTATAGATGCTTATTTTATGGGGGGTAAAGTTGATCAATGGTGTACATTGATCAAAAATATGAAGCATGAGAAAGAGAATGAGGCGTTGGAATGGAAGGATTTCCAGAAAATGTTTTTTGATAAGTATTTTCCTCGCACTCTTAGACTTAATATAGGAAGGGCCTCCATTTCCATCAAGAAAACAGATGACTTATCCAACAGAGCGTATGAGGAAAACTACCCAGGGCTTGAACGATATGCCTTTGACTTTTTCGTTACCCCCAAATGCAAGGTTAACCGCTTCTTTGGTGGGTTTAAACCTAGCATATGGGAATCCCTAGCGATCCATGACATTGATAGCTATGAGGAAATTGTTTGATGTTCCCTTAAAGTTGAAATGGAGATCAGAGAATCTTAGGGGTCTCATGGGGATAAGAAGTGGAAAGGGGACTTTAATTCTGGAGGTCTGATAAATAAATTCAATGGTTCTTTGAAATTAAAGCACCCCACTTACCAAATTTGTGGAAAGAAGAACCCCAGAAATTTCATAAAGGGGATGAGGAAATATTTTAGGTGTGGAAGAGAAGGGAACATAGACATTAACTTCCAATAAGAAAAACCCACTGCTCCAAAAGAGGAGAGGAATGCTCTGTCTCACTCTCAACTCACTTTTCATTGCTTCAACTACAAAGAAATAGGGAATATTGAAAACTATTTCCCTAATTCAAGGGTTTTCGGAGGCAACCAACAATCTCCAAGGTAGAAAGGGTGATATTTTTCCATCACTTCAGCTGAATCGAAACCTGAAAAGGAATTGGTGACAGGTATGCTAGTTAATCATTCAAGAATAGTGAACATACTTTTTGATTCTGGTCTATGAATTCTTTTATATTCTGGATGTTTAGTATAACAATCCCAACACCACCACAAATCATGGAAGTATAGATGTCGATGAGAATGGAAAATGTTACAATCATTGCATCTGTTGAACATAACTCCCCCTATCACAATTTTTGGATTGAACTTCCTAGAAATCTTCGTCAAAATACATCTAGAGGAATTTGATATAATTTTTGGTATGGATTGGATTTCCCTAAATAGATCCAACATAAATTTCAATGAGAGGGAAATAACTCCCCATATGGAAAATCGACCCCTGATTCTGTACAAGTGTAAAGAAGAGGATGAATCCTATTTAGCACCATCATCTTAAGTGTGGATATTACTGCCCTATGAGCATGCATTTATTGATTAGATTATTGAGTCTAAGGAAGAAACCATCCTTGAAGACATGCTGATTGTGATGGAATTCGATGAACTGTTTCCAGAGGAAATGTATGGCCTTCCTCCTAGAATAGATGTTGACTTCTCTACTGATCTTATACCTAGATTGTTCCCAAAAACCAAGAATCAGTATATAATGGTTTTTGTGGAGCTTGAGGAGCTAAAGAAACAACTATAGAAGAATCTGGATGAAGGTTTTATATGCCCAAGTACTTCACTATGGGGTTCACCAGTCCAACTTGTCCAGAAGAAGGATGGGTCAATGCACATTTTCATTGATTATCATGAGCTCAACACAATCATGATAAAGAACAAGTATCCTCTACCACAAATTGATGAATTGTTTGATCAACTACATGGATCATGAAACTTCTACAAGGTGGATCTTCAGTATGGATATTTCCATGTAAGGGTGAAGAAGGATATCCCAAAGGCTACTTTTCGTACAAGATAAGGGCACTATGAATTCATAGTAATGCCTTTTGGACTCGCTAATGATCAAGAAATATTCATGGAATTGATTGATAGAGTCTTTAGAGATTACCTCGACAATTTTTTGGTAGTCTTCATAGATGATATTCTAATATAATCCAATACCATGGAGGAGCATGAGGAGTATCTAAGCATTTTACAAGAGACCTTGTGAAAGGAGAAGCTCTATGAAAAGTATAGCAAGTGTGAGTTATTGTTGAAGGAAGTATCATTCATGGGTTATAACATCATAAGAAATGGGATACTTATAGATCCCTCCAAGAGAACTTCAACTGAGGGATGTATGTGGACAACATCGGTGATGGATATCCACAACTTCCTGGGGTTAGCTGTATATTATCATCGATTTTGGAAAAATTTCTCAGAATTTTGGAACCCTTTTACCAACCTAACACATAAGGGAGTCATGTTTTCTTGGAGTTATGAATGTGAAGATAGATTTAAGGAGTTGAAAAGGAGTCTTATCTCTATGTTTGTTCTCACACTACCCACAAGGGGAGAACTTTTTATGGTATTCAGTGATTCTTCGAATAAGGGCATGGACTGTGTGTTGATGAAAAATGAAAAGGTCATTGCTTATGCTTCAAGGCAATTGAAATTTCATGAGAAAAACTATCCAGCACAAGATATAGAGTTGGATGCCCAAATATTCACTTTAAATATTTGGTGACATTACCTCTTTGGGGAGAAGTGTGAAATATATATGGATCACAAAATCCTCAAGTATATATTTACACAGAAAGAGTTAAATATGTGCCAATGAAGATGGTTAGAGATGATCAAAGACTATGACTGCTCAATCCATTACCACCCTGGGAAAGCAAACAAGGTGGTGGATACTCTATATAGAAAGGACCCAACAATTCTATAATTGATTAGAATTGAAAAGTATCCAATCTTCTTAGATTTGATAAATATGAACATGGGAATCATAATGTGAGGAACATAATCAATCCTTTAACAAATTATTGATCAACCATTTCATTGAGAAATGTTAAAGGATGCTCAAAAGTATGATGGGGGAATTCAAAAGAAGTTAGAAACTATCAAAAAAATTAAATCCTTAGATTTTAATATTAATTAAGAAGGAATTGTGAGATTTGGGTCAAGACTATGTGTTCCATCAAATCCAGAGTTAAATAATGAAATTTTGGATGATGCACATAGTTCAAATTTCTCTATTCACTCAGGAAACACAAAGATGTATCGAGATCTGTGAGAGAATTATTGGTGGGATAACATGAAGAATAATATCATTGAGTATACATAAAAGTCTCGGGTGTGTCAGCAAGTGAAGGCTAAGTGGAAGAAGTCAAATGTGATGATGTAACCATTACCCATACAAACATGGAAATGGGAGAACACCACCATTGACTTTGTCACCAAACTTACGAAGACATCCAATGGAAACAATTCTATCTAGGTTGTTGTGGATCATCTTACAATGACTTCACACTTCATTGACATTTGGGAGTATTTATCATTGGATGAAATGGCACATATATACATCAGGGTAGTGTAAAGTCTGCAAGGAGTACCACTATCGATTTTATTTGATCGCGATCCAAGATTCACCTCTATGTTCTATAAGAGTCTCCAATATGCTCTGAATATTGATCTAAACGTTAGTACGACCTATCATCCACAAACTGATGGTCAATCTGAGAGTACTATCCCAAAACTTGATGACATGTTGAGAGCATGCTCAATGGAATTCAATGGACGATGGGATCAACATCTTCCTCTAGTTTAGTTCTCCTATAATAAAAGTTTCCACTCAAGCATCAAAATGGATCCTTATGAAGCCCTTTATGGGAAGAGGTGTAAAACACCGGCATGATGGGAAGAATTTGGGAAGAAAAAACTCACAGGTCTAGAAATGGTCGAAGAAATGGTTGAGAAGATTAAAACCATCCAAAAACACATTAAAGATTCTCAGAGTCGACAAAAGAGTTGTGCTAATAATCGTCTATGAGACCGATATTTTGATGTTGGATACATGGTATTCCTCTACAAATAACCATGGAAGAGAGTTATGAGTTTGGGAAGAAGGGAAATCTTATTCCCAGGTACATCGTCACTTTTGAGAACACTGATCACATTAGATCAGTGGCCCATCAACTAGGACTCCCACAGAACCTATCTCAAGTACACAATATATTCCATGTATCACTCTTGAGGAAGTACATACCAATCCAATCGTGCATACTCAATCTAGAGGTGGTACCATTTTAGAAATACCTCTCATTTTAAGAGAATCCGGTGATGATCTTATATCATATGGAAATAGTTCTATGAAATAAGACTGTTCCCCTCAAAAAGGTGTTGTGAAAAAACTACATATTTGAAGAGGCAATGTGGGAATCAGAGGAAGTGATGAAGCAGAGTTACCCTCATCTGTTTTAGTGTGGAAAAAATAAAATTTTAGGGTGAAATTACATAAGGGGTGCAGATTGTAACAACCCAAACTTTTATTAATAAAAGTTCTGCTTAATCTAATTAAATGTATTATTTTGTAAAATGGTTATATAGGACATATTCACTTCCTTGGTTTTATGATTTTGTAATTAGAAATACCATTATTAATTGTTACCATTGCTAATATAGTCATTGAATAGTGATCACATGATTATTATAAATATAGGGCTTTAACAAATCTAATTTACTTAGACAAAGGAAGTGATGACCTCATCCAGTAGAATTGCTCCACATGAAGCTCATTTGTCAGAGCTCGTAAAGGAGGTAGAATCATGGGGATTTTCTCTTGACCAAGCCCAATCCAAGATTCAACGTGTTAAGCTTGAACAAAATCACCTATGGGAGAAGTGGAAGTTAATAGATATTACCACCTGAGTGATGTTATCCGAGTCGCCCCAAGAGTATGTCACCATCGCACACCTTACCCTTAGATTTTATGAGTTTATTATAAGGTGTTTTGTAACAAGACCCTAGCACTATTATTATATAAATTAGTTTTTTATATAAGAATTAATATACATTCATTTTATTATTGTTACTTAGTAAATTCTTTTTAAAGCACAAATATTATTTTTAGTTAATATTCAATGAAAAATTATATTTTAATAAATTAATGGATTTCTGAATTAAATAATATTTTAATAAAATATTATATATAAATTAATTTTATTAAATATAAATGATCTTATAATTTTTATGAATACAATTGTAATTTTTATTAAGGTTTGAAAGCTGTTTTCATCAAAACCCATGAATTTTTTATAATTGCCGGTTTTTAATTTAATAGTAAAAAAATAATTTCTTTCGAAAATTATTTAGATAAAATGAATATTATTTTTTGATTCCAGATGTCAAAATTATATAATGGTAAATTTTTCATAATTTTCTGAGACAGACAAATTTTGGGGTAAAAATTAAATATCGTTTAAATATCCATTCTGTTTATGACATCATAATGACCCAATAGGGTGTAATAAAATACTATAAAAGGGATATTTGGCCAATATCTATTTTAAATTTAAATTAATTTGATTTTATATTTGTTTGATTAATTTTATAGTGCCCTAGTGTAACCTCCAAGACTTATAAAATATTTTATCTTTTTAAAATGATTTCCTTGAGAGTGTAATAAACCACCACATAAGCAAGAATAATATTTTAAAATGTTCTGTCATTGGCCTTATAAAATAATTTTTTCCACAACACTTTGAAAAAAAACCCGGGGCAAAAACCATAGGGTTTTATGTGGTTTTGATTAGTTTAATTATAGTGTCCAAAACCTAAATATATTTAATAATTCCCTCTCCTTTCGTATATAAACCCACTCAATATCCCATTCTTATTAACTCGAAACCTTTTAATATCTACCAACAACTACTCAAATCTCTCTATAATCCAACCAATGTTCCCTAATTTCTTAATAAGTCTCTCTCAATCTTCTCCCAATCCTTTGGGATCACACTTCCAAGTAAGGGATTTCTTCCTTTCTCATTTTTTTCCAAGATTATTTATGTTTTTATACCCTTTTATTTTCAATTAAAAATGTTGGGGTATGATTTTTAACCTCCTACACAATGCCCAAATTATGTTTTCAATATGACAGACCTATTTTTCTCTCATTAATGCCTCTCATGTACACTTGTTACCATGTCGAAATTCCGTAAGGGATGTCTCTCTCCTCATTTATATTCAAGCAATTCTTTTATATTATGCATCTCGGTTCCATTAAAAATGTTGCGATATTATGTTCCATGACCCCCTTACATTACATTTTAGGTATAAATGATTAGATACCCATTTCTCTCTCATCATCCCATTTTGAAATTTATATTTGAAATCATTATGCTTCTGAACATACACTAAAATTTCCCATGCCAAAATCATCATGTTAGTGAATACCATATCCATGTATCTATCAAACGTATTCACCTTTATGCACATTTACTTATTGATTGAGGAATTAAATTTAGGTATTCCATATATCTATTATTTTTTATAATAATATATTATTTTTAGTGAATCCATGTCATATGATCTATATTTCACACTTATGCATGAAATGAAATGTTTATAAAGGGTGCGCCCTAATAGTGTTGCAATGCATTTGGTAAAGAATAGTATCATGATACTCCAAGTGAAATGTGGGTTGAATCATGATAATTCAAGTGCAATAATGGTTTAATCATGCTAATTCAAGTGCAATGAGGTTTTACTCATGCCCCATGTGAAAAATATCATTGGCTTAGGAAAATATCATGTTAAATTTTGTTACCACATTTCCAAGTTATGATAATCATGTTATATCATGCCTTTATGTTAATTTCTCTCTTGTGATCCATTGATATGACTATTTAATAACATGTACTATATTATTTATGTTATGACTTGTTTACTCCCTTGCTGGTCTTTATATATCACCCTTTTCATGTGAAATTCCTTAGGTTATCCCATGCAATGCTAAGTACAAAAATAATTTGTGGCCATGTAAAGAAGTTTTCAATAAAGATTTTTTATTTTATATCTTAAGTAGTAATTTAATGTTCCTAATTTCCAAATACACTATAAATATTGATAATAGGAGTTTTATTAAGTGAAATGTAATGTAATAAATCATGTTTAAGGGTGTAATAAAGAGTAGGTTTGTTATAATGTTTAGAACTCAACACCCCAACAAGTGGAGAAAATAACTTGGCCACATGATTAGTAGAAACAGTGCATCCTAAAATATATGGTTTACTCTAACCATGTGGGAATTTATGAGGATATAATTGGGAATATTGTCTTACCTAACCATGTTTTAAGGTTTGTATTCCAATTCAGGTTGTCTACACATTTTAGCATATGCATATATTACAATTGGTGCATGGTTTCTCAAACTGTGTGGCCTAACAGTGTGGGTCCCTTCTAGAGGTAGTGAGGTACGTACGGTTGGCGCATATTTTGGACAAATGTGTGGAAAACACATATGAACCCCCTGGTTTTTTGTTAAAATGAACACAATTCCCTTAATAACTTATATCTTTAAACCTCATTTTTTCTTCTTTCAGCAAATAGACGAGGCTCTCATTCTCCAATTTTGATCTCTTCCACCCCTATTCATAGATTTTGATCTCATCTCATTATTAGATCTATAATTCATTATATTTTCATATCATTGGATTCCTATATGTAATATCTAAAATCCTTATTCATTTTTATTCCTCTAAATGATGATATTCTGATGCAGGCTCCAAAGTCCTATTTTCAAGGTGTTGATCCATGCTTCTGTTTTCTTACAATATAGGCCAAAATAATGACCAAGACTATATGAGGAGAGTATTACAGAACTAAGGTAGGTTTTCAATGACTTTTCCCAATAATAATTTTCATTTATAAATTTTCATCGAAGTGCACACTCTGGTTTCACCAGGTGGTGCTTTCAAAAATTCATATTCCTTTATTATAATCATTTTTCTTATATTCTAGATGTATTTCTATAAATTTTCATCATATTTTTAGAGATTATGACCACAATGCCAACCACCCAAAGTAGGTTTTTTTCTTATTTGTGCCTTAGCGACCCATGCAAGACTATATTTGGTGTCGTTTGGGGGCACTTGGACTCGACCTTGATAAGGTAAGTGTCAAAAATTAATTAATTAAGAACTAATTGTTAAATAGAAATTATAATATATATATTAAATGGAATTTAATTATATAACTAATTGTATTTTTTTATGTACGAATTTACCAAATTACTCTTAATAAAAAGAAATGGAAAAAAACCTATTGAATGCTCATAAATTTAAATGGTAATTGGTTTTGAGTCCTTAGACCACCTTTTCATGACAATGCATGGTAAAGGAATGAACCTAATAAATGAATATGTAATTAAAAGAATAAATGGTTACATGTCCTTTATTAGCCCTGTCATATTGATGAAAGGTAACATAATGAACCAATTGACTTTTTAAATGTCATGATTATTACAAGGATTAAATTAAAGAATTATAAATGTATAAGGTTATTATTTAATATGTGCCTTTTTTTCTTTATAAGAGTGGTTATAATTGAGATAGCCTTGGATTCCTGAGGGAATTCCTTGAGCACACTAAGGATTCCATTCTAATTCAAGGAGCTAGTTTCTCAGGGAGATATTCAATGTGTAACATGGTCATTGTATACTAATGGATTCCCGAAATGATGTCATAGGATCCCGCTCCATCCTTTCAGATATTAGGATTCCTTGAATATACTCCTTGAATCCAACATGATGTCTTCAGACACATGGTTCTATGGATTCTCCCCATTTTTCCCAATGATGATTATCATGTGTTAACCTTGGAAAAGATCCTTGGACTCTATTAGAATCTTTTATACTGGAATTACTTGGGATATCCCACTAGATTAAAATAACACCCCTTATTGCCATACTTCATGTTATTACTAGTCTAGATCGACCCCTAAGGTTAAGGATGACATTATTTCACCTTGGATCCTCTTTCATTATTATCATTATTATAGGATGCCTTGGTTACACCATTGATTATATTAAATAATATATATCCTATATAGTATAGTTTACACTTATTATAAACTGGAACATAAATAATTTAATGATACATTTTTGGATACCAGCTGAGGCTGAAAAAGGTATGGGATGTTTACATTTGTGTACTGTCTTTACCTTTATATATATACCATTCAACTATTACTTTATATTCATAGACTAGATTTTATAGAAACTAATTAAAATGGATTACTAATAATTATCTCACACCCTATTAGAGATTCCATTAGTAACCATGAAGATTATATGTATGTAGGTATTGATAAGGGGAAGTGTCCCTCTTGGGACACATGACTTGCTTACTTGCATTATGATGGATCTGCGTAGAAGATGATTGAGTCAAAGCTCAATATTCATGGATAGTACTTCCATTTCTTATTCTTTTTTAATAGTATGTGTAGTACTATTTATTGTTTCTTTGTATCTATGTTTTATAGTTTTATAGATACATTCCATAATCATTTTTTTATATAATATTTTTCATCTTTTTAGTTGATTATTATTAATGGTTGTTTATTCTTATCTTTAGATACAAGTTTTTTATGCTTAAGATATTTTTTATACTATAGTTTATTATATCTATATTCATTTTTCTTCACTTTGACATGAGGTAATAGTCTCCCCATGAATATACCCTAGGCCCTCACTGCTAGTCAAATGCCTCTAGCATACTAGGAGGTTCCATTAAGGCCATGTGGCTCATTAGATTGGGTCACCTGTGAGAGGAACCTAGGTCGGGATGTCACGTTTTTGGTTTAACGAAGAATAATTATTTCCCTTGGGGAGTTCAGAGAATGTGAGTATTTTTGTGATTTTTCGTATATATGATAAATTATTCCTTATCTCAATATTTTAAATGAATTTTAAATGGTGGTAAGAACAATTATAGGTCTCTATATTTTTATTTTCTTCTCTTACAGGTGTTTTTTGAAATCTTTATTGATGGTTGGTAATTTTTATGATTTTATCTTATGATCTTGAGAAATTATTTACTATAAGTTCTTCCTTTTCTTTAATGGATCATTGAGTTTTTCCATACCATCTAACCTCTTATAATTAGGTGTTTAAGTTCTTAGTTTTGATTTATTTCAACTATTTTGAATTAATATATAGGGTTAAAGGGTGTATATTGGAAATAATTATGAATCCTTAGTGTAATTATTCAATTTAAGATGACGTTATTATGGGTTTTTTTATTATTATAACATTTTTAATAAGAAATTTTTATTTTTTTAGGGTTTTCCCTCAATCATACAGTTACCACATGGCTATGGTAAAATATGAAACTAAACTAAAAAGATCCCAATGGATCATACATGTATACTGAGATAGTGGAATTAGTGTACACTGTTTTTTACTAATTTTATTTTATTTTCACTTACCCAGTTTAATTTGAACCTATACACTTGTTAGAGTGAATGAATATTCAATATTATCAAAAAAATACCACTTTAAATACCGAAATTAACCTATGAACATAAAATAGTATTTTTACAAGGTTCTCCCCTACTATCAGTGACTATGTCATTGTAATGTTCAAGATGATATAAGTTATAGATTTTCCAATAATAATGAATCTTCATTTATAAGTGGGTTGATAAAGTATCAACATGAAACCATTGTGGGTGGGTATGAACCTTTTCCCAAATTGTAATGGAATCCCACCAGTTTTATTTATACCATAATCCCAACAGTGTTCCACAAATACAACACTTATTGCAATTAGAAAAAACACAAGAACATCAAGCATCAAATGTAATGGAAAACCGATCCTCCTCTTCAAGCCACAAAGAATAAATCGATTCGTTACTTTCTCTCTTTAACTAAAACCCTAAAAATTCCACTAAATATAATCAAAACGAATATTGGATAGTTGGATACTCACCTAAATTGTAGAAGATAACACTTCCAATTTAACTCACTATAGTAATTGAATGAACAACTGAAGATATATCATTAAACAATAAGTTGTTTTCTTATTTGCTTCACTGAAAAATATTGCTTCATATCAACTCAATTATTACACACACTATAATCATGTGAACTTCTTGCTTGTAGTTCTCATTAACACATGAAAATATTTAATGTGTGAAATTATCATCATCACATTCAAATACTTAATTCATGTAATTCTTCATACTGTTTATGGATCATCCTTATGCAATAAAAAATACATAAAATTATATATACTTTTCGTCATATTTATATATGTGCAAAAATCTATTCACTTGACTTGTTTGTTTCTCTATACACATACAATATACTCACACACTGTCCAATTTTTATTTATTCTAGGTTCAAGTTATATGTATTAAATATGTGAATCCACATATGCATGATCATTCGTAAATAATTTCATTTGATGTTTCTCTCATGGAAACCTAGCATAATGATCTCCTTTATTATTAATTCATTCACTATTTGTATCACACAAGCACTCCTTTAGGAATAATAAATTATTTTTCCTTCTCAAAACACATGTAAAGTCACTATGCATTTGTGTAAATTCTTATGGTATACTCTCCTTCTCACAAGATTCACAATGCATTTGTGCAAGTACACAACCTTCACACATATACACTACCCAAAAATATTGTTTCTTAATCCTTCATGCACACAAACTCAAACACACATTTTCTGTCATGTAAAATCTTTTACATCTGCATGAGAATACACTAATACATTTTAATATGACATACAACTTGTTTGGAGAATGGTATTAATGAAATATTATTTCATGCGACCACTTTTTTGCAAGAAATAGTGTATGTATAAAAAGTTAAGACCATTATGAAAGAATTATAATGCATGGGGTTTTTGTGCCCTTAACAATACAGTATGAGGAATTGAATTGAACTTTCCAGAAGAAAAGGGAGACGCCTAAAGCACTCCCATGAATTCTTCATAGAAACAAGTTATATTTTCAACTTCACAAAACACGGAGAATATTTTGACCAATACACAGTTCTTCAAAATGTTTGTGCGAACCAGATAATCACATGTAACTATATAGCACTTCTTGAGAGGTTTCACAGAACCAAGATCTTTATGAAACAAATGAGTGTGCAAATCACATATTGTCTCCCTGTGGAATTATTCATAAAAGATAAAGCTTCATGAAACCTTATCCTCCAGAAAAAGTTGTTTTTAGATCCTTTGTTCCTCCATCAGGATCTCGTAGATTATCTTGGATGATAGATAAACTCATATAGAACATGAACCCAGCCTCAGGTATTTATAGGAATCTTTTTTAATCTTATAACCTTTGAGTATCATAGAACCCCATTTGGTTTTTTTCATAATATCTTTTAGTGATCATGTTATATATCCTTAACCATCAACATCATCAAAGAAAAAATTATTTCTTATACACTAAATTTCTTCAGTCTAATATTCATTAACATATGAAAGCAAGGTTTCATGAAATTTAATTCTTAAAGGAATCATCATAATGATCAAAATATGATCTAAGGACTCAAATCAAACTAATATAGATGTCCCCCATGGATATCTTAGTGAACAACACTCATCAATGGATTGAGGTAAAATATGATATCAGATTGGCATGGAAAAGTCGATCGGATTGCTTAGAAAAATATGATTGAGAAATTAGATGGTCATGGTTGTTTTAGAACAACAGTAACCATTCCAACATCAAAATAGCCTAAAACTCTCACCTCATATATAATACATTTCTCAACTTTAGCATCTTATAAAAATCGTTATTAGATAATCCCTTCTCTTCCTATAATTTACCCATGTTAGGGACTTGCCTCAATCGTCATGCTACCCTCTATAGTGGATCCACGCATTTGCCTCCCATAGGTACTAATATGTTGTAAATACCTCAACTCGGCCCTTCTGGCTGACATAGGGTCTCATCTTCCCACCTAAGTAGTGGATGCAGCTACCCCTTTAGCTGGATGGCTGGGTTAAAGATTTTTTTCTATAAGGCCCAAATTGATACACTTGGAAATAAAATAAGTAATAAAATAAAATAGAATAAAATATACTTCAAAAAATAATTCTAAATCCCTCAAAAACTAAACAACTATCCTTTAAAATATCATGAAAAAAACAACATTTTTCATTGATCAACTCACTCGAATTCCAATCCTTGTTATAAATAATGTGCACTTTTAACAAGTAAGAGAACTAAAGACCAACTCTGTGATCATCACATTTATTATTTCATTATTTTAATAAACTTCTTCAAATCAAAAAAAAACATTCCCAAAAATTAATTATTCTCCACAATAATTTAAACTTACAACACCAACATTCAATTATTCTCACATTGACTTTTTATCAAGAAACTATACAGACAACAATTACTATACAAAAACTACTTTCAATAATTTTGGGTTCTTCAATATCCCATTTGTATTTGTTGTAAGTATTCAATTTACTTTCAAATTCAATGTTTTATTATCCCCATTACATGATAATAAAACCAAATATATAAGTATTTTAAATATTTTAACTTATCTCATTCTGTAACTACTGAACTTTTATTTTTCTCTCATTAAATCTTCTCATTTCATAAGAGATGCCACTAATCATAATTCAAATTGATGTAATTGATATTAATAATGCATCACCTTTATTAAATAAATTTTTCATCAATTAATCATCTCCATGTATTAGTGGGATCACTTGATGTAGAAAATAATAGTTATCAATCTAGACATCAATTTTCAAAAAAAAAATTACATGTGATGACAACACTTAAACTTTCTTTTTGGAGTTATTCAAAACATACTCAAACAATATCCTTAATTCATATAAAAAACATATTAAAATAATTCAACTACAATAATTAAATTCACCTTTATCAATCCATTTTACTTTTTTCATTAAATGATCTTTTTCTCCTCTTCTGATTCAAAATTTTCATTCTTATAGAGATAGGAGAAAATACATTTTTAATGAAAATCATTAATTTAAAAAATTTGAAATCAATAGATAAATAACTTACCAGAATTCCAAATATTCATGTGATACCAATTAATATATTCTTCTCTTTTTTTCAGGTTTTATCCCCTTTGAGAAATGATCTTTATTAATTTTCTACATTATGATTGGCTTTCTTCAAGAATGAATTCGAAGAAATTTTTTTAATGAAATTGAAATAAATAACTCCATGATGGATATACTCCTGAATAATTTATAATTTTTTCATACCACTCATATCTTCAGGACTCCCCCTGAATATATTTCTCACCTTTAATTCACTGTATAATAGAAACAAACACAAAATATACATGGAAATATGGTTTTTCATCAATGGTTTTCAGTTAGGGAAATTGGGATAATTTTTTTTTAATCAACCCAGAGACTCCTTTCAATTATATACCTAATTTATGAATACTAATCATGATTCCTCCATATTTTAATTTTAAAACATTATCAATTAAATTCATCATATACTTCATTATTTCTTATTATTTAATCTTAAATGGCATAAACTTTTTCACATCGACAAGTAGTTCACTTTCATTCTTCTAATCATGTCCTAATTTTTTATCAAATTAGATCAACTTAGACCAAATGACAAAGAACACTTTTGGGTCATGCTCAAACATCATCATATGTGTAGACTCCTTCTTTAGAGTAGTATTTTTAACATAAGAATTGGCTGGTCCTTTTTGTTTTGTTCTTCTCCAGATATTTTTTTTTTCAAGAAACAATGTAATAAATTTATCATAAATATGCCCATACATTTTTAAACTTCCAAAAAAATATCCAAAAATCATATGGTTCCCCTTTTTAGAAAACCTCTCAAGAAATTTGATTTTTTCATCCAGATTTTCATGCACTAAATCAATCATGATATTCATTTCTGAGATTGATTTCCTTTTCTAATTCATCCTTCTT
Source organism: Viscum album (assembly GCA_963277665.1). Lineage (NCBI taxonomy): Eukaryota > Viridiplantae > Streptophyta > Magnoliopsida > Santalales > Viscaceae > Viscum > Viscum album. The sequence goes on along the minus strand of OY728152.1, from coordinate 249,667,016 downwards.
CCACTAACTTTGGTGGTTATGAACTATTTGCTATGGTCCATGACCTGAACTATCCTTCCACAATAGAAATATATTTTCATTAGAATGCTATTAATATCATTATTATTATTAGGTGTAACTTGTTTCACAGTTTTCATAACATTATTCTATTGTTTATACCCTAAAAAGACTTTAATGCTTGTTTTCCTCTAATTTTATTGTGGTATTTTCTTCATAACAGCACATGAATAATGCACAGATGGTACATACCAGAACTCATCATGACTATCACCAATTATATTGAAATAATCATAGAATAGTTCAAGACACTCAAATATATTCTTGATATAAGGATTCTTCTTTATTTAGGAATTATGATTCCATTCTGTAGAATTACACTTTTCATAAAATCTATACCCCCTTAAAATTAGCCTTTTGTAATTACCATGCACTGAAACATTATTCCAATAGTAAATGGAATAATTCCTAAATATCCAATATCAGTAACAATAGACAAAAAATCTTGATTTCTTCTTCTACACTATAACGTTTCTAGTTTTAACATCTTGTTGCTTTTTAATAAAATGATTATTCATATGAGATATTTGTGGGGAACAATAATTAGCACTCTTATTAATATCCACCATTGATGGTATGGTGGATTTATCATCATTCTCCTTTACCCATGTTTGAAAATAATTCTCTTTAAATCTTTTACTTATAGAAGAAACAAGATTAATATAAACAAAAACTTATGGATCAAGTATTATTGGTTTCAACGATCTTGTAGGAGATTCATCTTTAGATAATATCAAGATCTTCTTTCCACATGAATTATTCTTCTCATAAGTTCGGGTATTTTCATAATTACTCTGGATTTTTTTTAATCTCATCATTTTTTGAAGATTCATCTTGAATGTTCTCAAGATTTCATAACTTGATCTCAAACTCAATTTATTTCATATTTAGAAAATTCTTCTAGTATTCAAGTGATTTTAGCATATCTTAACATTATTTCTGGGAATTATTTTATTGTGTTTACTTTAAATTATTCAAATTTATAACCATTACAAGACACTTACATATGAGAAACAATTTTTCATCTTCAAAATCTTTTAGTTTTTCTTCCCATTAACTCGTCATTTTCTAAACTTGATCATCATAAATTTTTTTTACCTCCAATAAATAATTATTCAACTCTTTAATTCAATTTGTCTTAACTTATATCTAGGATTATATGGCATTAAAATAAGTTCTATATAGATTCTCTAATGAATTAATCACTTATTTATGAACTATCCTAATCGCATATTTCTCATAAAAAGTCTTTTTTAATTCATATGCAATCAATTGAATCTCTCATTGCAATGAAGTATGGGTTTTTCTTTTGATTCTTCAGCTAGAATTAATATATCATATTTGTCTTTGATTTCTAACTAATAATCTTTAATATTATTGGTATCTTTATGAGATTATTCAAGTGCATGAAACATCTCAGTAAGGACCTTCTCATAAACTTCTTTCTCACACACATTTCATTGAAATTCATTTTAAACATAGGAAAAATGTTCATGGAAAAGTTACACAGTTTATTCTTTGGAACCAATAATTTGTGTAGGAAGTTTACATCATTGAAACTTATTTCCCATGGTCATCCTCGAATTATTTTTCATGCTATGACTTTTCATCATGTATTCCCTTGATTAAAGTAATTACATTAGTGAAAAAATCATTAGGAACATTATTTAGATGTTTTTTTATTTCTGAATAAAAATCACTAAGAAATTAAATAAATTATTATTTATCACTGATTGAACCATACTCATCAAAAGGATGTTTATCAACTAGTATAACAAAAAAATTTGATAGACTACCACTCTAACTATATTCAGATTGTGATGAATCCTCTTTTTTTAATGAATTCTTTATAAACATTCTTGCATCTTTCCTCTATCTTTTTTATGGTTTTTGTAGAAACCTCCTTGTTGTAACAGACAGATATAGTAACTGAAATTTTTATATGAGATAACACTATTAATTCTTCAAATTTAAATCTACACTTCATATTAGTTTGATATAAAAAATTGTAATGAAAAGATAGATCTTATCAGAGGTTGAAACTCTCTCTAATACCAATTGAAGTGCCTAGTGGATCATACAGGTACTCTAAGAGGGGGGTAATCATTGTACCCTAGTTTTTACTAATTTTCTTTTATTTTCTAAAAACATATTTAATTTGAACCTCTATACATATTACAGTGAATGATTCCTCCCAATTTACAAACATAAATATACCACATGCAATAAATAATGTAAATCAAGCACAACACATAGTATTTTTACAAGGTTATCCCCCGATGTTGGTGATTATGTCCTTGTTTTGAATGGAGTGATCATACACACATAATATACACTAAAAATGAATCACCAATTATAATTGGTTTGGTCAGGTATCACCCTGAACCAATTATGGGTAGGTATGAACCTTGTCCCAAATTATATTGGCATCCCACCAGTGTTCTATAAATACAACACTTAACACAATTAGAAAGATCATAAGAACTTCAAGATTCCACTATAACACAAAATTGATCCTCCACTTCAAGCCATTGAAAATAAATAGATTCTCCACTTGGTCTGTTTAACTGAAACTCTTTAACTTCCATTATATATAATCAGCACCATTTCCGGATAGATGGCTCAGTATACTCACCAGAATTACAGAAGATACAAATTATAATTAAACTCACTGTAGTAATATAATGCACAACTAAAGATATATCAATAAACTAAAAGTGGTCCTCTTCTTTCCTTCACTAAAAAATACTACTTCAGCTCAACTTAATTATTATACACATCAACATCTAGTGAAATTCATGCATTTAGTTCTCATCATCACATGAAAATATTTAATTCATGTATTTATTATCTACACATTAAAATATTAAATACATGTAATTATCCATATTTTTTATGTATCTTATTTTTTGAAAAAAAATAAACTACATTGTATATAATTTTAATCTTCCTTATAAAAGTACAAAAACATACTCACTTTTCTTATTTGTTTCTCTCTACACACATAATATGAACACACACTATCCAATATTTAATAAGTCTTGGTACAATGTATGTATGATAACTATGTGAATCCACAAATGCCTGATCATGCAATAATGCTTGCATATAGTGTTTCTCTCATGGAAATTGGGAATACTTAGCTCTTCTGTTTTTAATTCATTCACTGGATGTAGTACGCAAGGTATCCTTCAAGAATAACAAATGTATTTTTCCTTCACACAGAACTTGTGAAGTTATTGTGAGTTTTTGTAAATACTTATGATGTATTCTCCTTCACAAAGATTCACACTTCCATTGTGAGAGTATACTACCTTGATACACACAAACTATCAACACATATTTTTTCTCAATCCTTTACGCACACAAACCTAAAAACACACTTTCTGTAATGTTCCATATTCTATGTGTTCCTAAGAATACCCATATACAAATACAGTTGTTATGAAACTTTTCCACAACACTATATGAGTAGAGGATTATGGTGCATGAGCTCATATTTGCAAGATATAGTGTATGTATACACTATCAAGAACTTTATGAAAGTATGGGAATTAACAGGGTTTTTTTTTGTACTTCACAATATAGTACACGAAATCTAAGTTAACTTCACATATGGAAAGGGATATTATTAAATAACAACCCCTAATGCTTTAGGGAAACTAGTTCTTCTTTAAAAATTTTAAAACATAGTGAATGTTTTCTCTGGTTCGTAGTTTGTAAAAATGTTTGTACAAACCGTATAATCATGTGTAATCATATAGAGATTTACAAAATGTGTAATAACCTTGTTTTTGCTATGAAAGACTTTGGAATATTCTTGATGATATTCCAGAGCAGCGCCTTCATACGGCGTGCGATTCCGAGCCCCGGAGTGGCCGGAATTAAATTTTCAATGTGTTCACACAGGAAACGCCAAATAAATACAATAACTTCTAAATGGTGATCCAGATCAGAGATCTGAGTAGACAGATGGGTCTGGAATGGGGTGTTTACCCTAGCGACGACATAAAACATGTCAGCGCGGGATGTTTGGACCCCTTGCTGGCTTTCAGAAGGTTAAACGGATAAATTAATTAATTAATTTGTTCGTTTATTGTTGAAACTCAAGTATCTATTAAACGGAATATCGGATTGGGAAACTGAGGGCACCTTTGAGTTCGGAGCATGCCGTTTACCCTAGGAGGGGTGTATGTTTTGCGGGCGCGGCCCGTCTGTGAAAAATGGCCCCAGGGGCGTTTTAGTAATTTGGCAGCCTCGGGCGCTAAGTTTTATAACATTGGAAAGAGGTCTTGGATTAAAATTATGAGACCGCAGTTGTGCTTGGGAGGTGGTGTTTACCCTAGGGGAGGGTTAACCTCGACCCTGCTGAGGGTTCGGGTTCGGGCCGACGGGCGGGTGGTTAAGCGTTTTCTATTTAAACGCTTAACTCACCCCCACCCTCTTCCTCTTCTGCACCTAGATAGCAGCAGGAGGCAGCCTTCCCTATCCTCCTCTACTCCGGCGAGGATGCTCCAGCAAGGCAACGGCACAGCGGCGGATCGCCTGTGATGCTTCGTGCAAAGCCCACGAAGTAGGGGTTTATCATTTTCGTTTTCAATTTCCCCAAATATTTGAGCCCAATTTATAGCGTCGAACTGTTATCTGATCATCGATCGATGCCCATGATCGTGTAGAACGTTATCTGAGCTTTCTGATGCTTGTTTCAGATTCGAAATCCGATCTTCGAGGCCTCTTCGGTGGTCCGGCGAAGATCCGCGGGTTTTTTTTTGGGTTCTCTGGCCGGCACGGTGGTCCGGCGGGTTTCCAGCGGCGGCAGAAAGGTGGTATGGCGGCCCTTGGACGGCTAAGCGGCGTGTCCCAGCGGTGGCGCTCCAGGGTGAGGCAGCGGCTCGGGCTTTAGGCGGTGTGGTGGCGGCTCAGGATTCAGGTGGTGCGGTGGCGGCTCGGGCTTTAGGCGGTGTGGGGCGGCTCGGGCTTCAGGCGGCGCCAGTGTAGGGCAAGGAGGAGGGGGCCGCGAGGCGCGCGGCCCCGTGCGGCGCGACCGCGACCCGCGTATCTTGGGTCACTGCGGCGAAAGGGACTGGTCGTGATGGCCAGTCGGTGGCGGAAGGCCGCGGCCAGCTGGCCGTGGCAGAGCGAACCGGACCCGCTGCCGGTCCACGGGCCGGTTGTGGGCAGACCGGCCGGACCGGGCCGGTCCGGCCCAAGGGGGTCCCCCCCCCCTTTGGAATTTCTGACGCCCGTAGCTTTCGCTACGGGCGTCCGTTTTGCGCACCGTCTACGGCGGCGCGGACCTGACGACGAGGTGCACGTTATGGGGTGGTTTCGGGAGTTTTAACTTCCGAGATGAGAGGCTCGGGGGCACGACACGTGCGTAGAGCAGCTTAGCGGGCTTCCCAGGAATACTTGTTTTGGACTGCGCGGACGCGTCCGACATCTGAATTAAGTGCCGTCAGTGGAGTTGGGACCCTGGCACCGAGGCGGAGTTTCCCAGGGTGGTTTCAGGCATTGAGGCCGAAGTTGAGGCGTGGGCCCCACGACCCATATTCCGAGCCGCAAGCAGCGTTTAGCGACTTTCTCATCAGGCGTCTGTTCGGGGCGTGCGAGCAGTCTATTCTGGATGTTTTTCTGAGGGGATTGCAATGGTGCAATCCACCCGCTCTATTTCAGCATGATGGTGTGGGGCCCACGAGTTCCGTTTGGGGGTCGACGGTGATTTTCCACCTTTATCACCGGGCGAACATTTTGGACAAGTGAATAGTCCGTCTTGTGCGTTTTTTTGAGAGGATCGCAACGTTGCGATCCGTTCGTTGAGTTTCGGGACCGGGTTGCGGGTCCCACGTGGCACCGCTCGTGTGCGTTGCGCCAGAATTCATCTTCTTCTCTGGATATCCATTGCACTCAAGTGAGTAGTGCTTTTGACGTATTTTTTCGAGGGGATCGCAATGGTGCGATGCGCCTGACTGTTTTCGGGGCCGAGGCTCGGGATCAGGTGACACCGTTCGGGCGTGAGGCGATGTTGGAGACTTTTCCGTCGGATATCCATTTGAGGCGGGTAAGTAGTCTAACTCTTGTGTTTTTTCGTAAGGATTACAACGATGTGATCCGTTTGGCGGTGCAGAGCCTCTTGATTGAGCTTATTAAATGTGGAGCATGAAAGGTACTACGGTGGTGGTTCGTCCCACCTTGTTTGAAGCGGACCCTTGTCGTGTGATCGCGCAATCCTGTGAGAGTGAAATAAATGATTCACAAGACGTGGTTGGTCATGCCTGGGCCTTTGAGGTGGAGTTGTTATGTTACGCATTCGCGTTGACGTTGGGTGTCGTGTGCACGATAGCCTTTGGACTAGAATGAGGTATACTCTGGGAGTATACGAGAGCGCTTGGAGGTATGTGTGGTTTGTACCTGAGGATGTTTGTACGCTCTTTTGGGGTTGACGTGGGGCCACACATCATGTGGGCCCCATGTGCATGTCGTGTTCTGCTTTGCGTACTTTGACCTCTCACGATGTAGAGGGTCCCTCTGTGTGTTTGTTTGACCAGCAGGACGGAGTTTTTCTTCTGGCTCTGTGCTCGTTTGTTGACCAGCAGGGTTGAGTGGTCTTGCCCAGGTTTCGTTCTCGATGGATCATCTAGTAGTGGTGCTAGTGGCACCCCGTGATGGAACAGGCGCTGGACCTCTTTTGGGAGAGTTGTTCTGGGGTTGGGTGGTTGCGCGATACCCACTCCGTGTTCGGTTGGCCAGTGTTGTACCCTCCAGTAGAGATGGCCAGAGCAGTTCTGAGTTTTACCCTCCAGTGGGGTTGGGTAGTGGGTTACTCATCGACATCTTCGGGTTTACCCTCCAGCAGGGTTGGGCAGTGGGTTTCTCACTGACTTCTAGGGTTTACCCTCCAGCAGAGATTGTGCAGTGGGTCACCCGATGCTCTTAGGGTCTACCCTCCAGCAGAGACTGGGCAGTGGGTCAACCGATGACCTCTTAGGGTCTACCCTCTAGAAGGGATGGGCAGTGGGTCGCATGTCGTCTAGTTCCAGGTCTACCCTCCAGCAAGGCTGGGCAGTGGGTCGCCTGTCGACATATTCCAGGTCTATCATCCAGTGGGGTTGGACAGTGGGTCGCCGGATGATGTATTAAGGTCTACCCTCCAGTGAGGCTAGGCAGTGGGTCACTGGAGATGTATTATGGTTTACCCTCTAGCAGGGCTGGGTAGTGGGTCACCTAGTATCTTATAATGATTTACCCTCCGGTGGGGCTGGGCAGTGGGTCGCCTGATGATGTATTCGAGTTTACCCTCCAGCAGGGCTAGGCAGTGGGTCACCTGATATCTGGTTATGAATTACCCTCCAGTAGGGCTGGGCAGTGGGACACCTGTTGGCATTCTAGACTCAGTCCTTTCTACTAGGATAGCATGTGGCTTTCCTCCGTGACCACCGGAGCAGGACCCTTGGTTGTACGGTTCAGTGATGGAGCAGCTTTAACTTTGAGAAGACCTCTCGACTATAGGGCAGTGATGAGGCGTGGTTTGAATTTCCCTAGAACTCTCAAGTTTGAGGGGAACTTTCCCCACCGAGTCGCGTTCTTGTGACGCGATCTAAAACCGTGCAGGGGAGTCAGTGTCGCCCAAAGAGGATAGTGTCGAGGTGCGGTGATTGATCCCCTTGGCTTACGGTTCGGGGTAGACGTGCGGGATGCTGGGCATCAATAATGGAGTTTACTTCTGAGACTATTGGCTACTCTTTTCTTGGGATGAGCTACGGGATAGAGATCCCCTTACGAGCTTCTCCGGGCATCTTGTAGAGTATATATATATATGTATATACCTTGTTCGAGTACCCACTTCTTGGGCTTGGTTACTCTCCCTCCAAGAGAGGCGAAGACGCGCGGGGTATGCCACCTGCTTTCCGTGCCTAGATTGTCGTGGTTGGATGAGTCTACTCTCCTTCCATAGGTAGAGAAGTCTCGACGGGAAGTTCATCTTCTCACCGTTTCCATCTATTTGTGCCTGGACGAGTCTACTTCCTTTCTCCTGTTGGGTTGAGCTGGACTCTTTACTGCACTTTCAGTTGTACTCCTCTACTTTTCTAGTTCGCTCTACTACTCACCCTTCGGTACCTCCTTTGTTGCTCCCTCGAGCCTTCGGGGTATCCAACTGAGTATGTTTATACTCACCCCTGCTTGGGCTTTGCCCACACTTGGTGTGCCCTTGCAGACAATGGACAGGTGGGCGTGACTTCAGTGGAGCATAGGATCTTGGGAGCTTGGACCGAGTGTGGTGGTCATAGCCGGGTTCCAGGTGGGAGACCCATCAGTTGTTTCTTTTGTTTACCTGTTGCCGAGTTGTGGCACTTTTTGGTTGGGCACGTGTTTTTCCCCTTTTTCCTTTTCGGCACTTTTCTTGTATTGTTTAGAGGTCGATTCACTCTTGTGGTTGTTTATAGATATTTCCCTTTACTTTTCTTTTCTTACTCTGCATTTTTGCATTGAGTGTGTTGCGTGTGTGTGTGTACAGGTTCTTAGGCAAAGGCCTCCCCGAGTTGTTGTGCCTTCGGTGCTGGTCGCCAGCCCCTAGCCTATGGAGGCGGTCTTGGGGTAGTTGCGGCTCGAGCCCGGGTAGGGTCGGGTCATGAAAAAGTGGTATCGGAGCTGGTTCGTTCCTTGGGACGTTGTGCAGACGTCCCTAAAAGAGGAATTGGTTGGGATATAGGGCATCAGTGTTAACATGTCTTGAGAGAGGCTCTCAGGCCAGGGAGTCCAGTGATGGTGCGGTGGCCGATGTATCCATTCACCAGGACCTTGATAACCCGCTTGTCGACTCGGCAGGCTGAGACACTTGTTGCAGGGAAAAATTGTTTGTGCATCACATAGGATTGAGTCTTTGACTTTCCTTCTTGAGTTAGCTCCCCATTGTTGTTGTTTGTATATACATTATGCTCATCTGACCGCGGAACTCCTTAATAATATTCAGGATGTCTCTACGAAGATAGCCAGCCAGGATACCAGCTTTGGTTCGTGATGACGACCTTGTGATCTATGAGGCCAAATTCCAGAACCCATCATGTGAGCCCTTTCTCCAGGTGGGCCGGTAGTAGCACCCCCACCTGTTGAGCAGCAGACAGCTTTAGCAGAGCAGACGGGGCTTGAGCGCAGGTTTAGCGCGCTCCGTGAGTTCCAGCAGTAGAGACTGATGAGGTTCAGTGGTGAGACAGACCCTTAGGCATCATAGGTTTGGCTCGAGGAAGTGGTTCACCTTTTTAGTCTTGTGCAGACACCAACAGATCAGAGAGTGGCTTTGGCAGCCACCCCTTTTTGTGGAGCATCTTGGCATTGGTGGATTCTGGTGACTCAGCTTCTTGACGAGTCGTCACTTTCGTGGGATGACTTCCAGTTATTGTTTCGTGAGGAGTTTTTCCACTCCTGCTTGTGCTCCATTCGGATTCAGGAGCTCCTGCAGTTTCAGTAGGGAGGGATGACGGTGGCCGAGTATGCGGCTAGTTTTGCAGACCGTGCACGCTTTTACCCCGACTTGGTCCGTGATGACAAAATCCAAGAGCGGAAGTTTGAGCAGGGTCTCCACAGAGAGATTTGTGATATCATAGTACCCTTGGGAATTTCCACATATACTGGGGTGATAGAGCAGGCACTGGTGACAGAGAGCATCATGTCAAGTTTTGCAGTTGGTAGTAGCAGAGGACATGGCGGAGCCGAGACGTCTGCCATAGTTAGCAGGAGCCTGAGGATAGGACCTCGATGCAAGTGGTCTTCCCACTGCCGGTTTCGAAGACATGGTCGTATACCACTGTGGCGAAAAGGCGCAGGGCCTCAGCCGAGGATGCCCTTCCGTGAGTGGATCCCAGGCCGTGGTAATACACCACAGTGGTGTCGGAGGATACCAGTGCGGCCAGAGAGGGTCGGTGCTATGCTTGCGATGGGCAAGGTCCCATGGCATGGGACTGCCTGACCAGGCATGCGGAGAGCTTCGAGCAGGCAGCTGGTGAACCACCACGATAAAGGCAGCGCCGTGATCGGAGTAGTACCCAGAGAGGTGGTATGATCAGAGGAGCGGGAGGAGCTGGTGGTGGGAGACGACTTTACGAGGTCTTCCCATCACTACTAGGTGGTCCACGTCAGGCTCCGGGAGATGACAGTTGGGACCGCAGACAGCTGCGAGCTTTGGATGTCTACGATCCTGCAGAGCATGAGGTGATAAGAGGTACGCTCTACAGCTCTTTTACTTTTTACAGTAGAATTGTTAGACTCTGCATGTGAAATTATTTTCTCCCGGATCCCTGTTTGAGTTGTTACCAGGGTGGCGTGGGCGTCGGTGTAACCTTGTGTTGGTAAGTTAAAAGGCATGAGACCTTTTTCTTTAGTCGATGGTGTCGACTCCATCGCTTTCTAAGCGTGTGAGAGAGTCTTGGTTGAGAGAAATCAATTGGGAAATCTCGCATAACCAGATATTCTTGGGTGTTTCACCATATGGATATTCTGAAGGAGGGAATCATCAGGCCTTGTTCCAGGTGCGGGCGGTGATTCCAGTCGCGGCATGCGACGTAGAGGCTTGGTCGGGGAGGTGAGCTACCCCTGAGATCCTTCGGGCCGTTTGAAGTCGTGTAATGGGATGGTGAGGTTCCCTACCGCCTTGCCCTAACCCCAAAGTCTAGAGTGAGTGCACGACATCAGCAAGGGCTGACCTCGCATGAACAGATAAATCCTTTGGTCTTTGTGAGGTAACGCAGATCTGTACGTGGGTTCTTCTGGGTATGGGAAAGCCAAGTGTGGGCTTTGTACCTTGTTTTTCTCCCTAGTTTTTCTTTTTGGGGATGAAAAGCTTGAAGGAGGGAATGATGTAAGAACCCAGTTTTTTCTATGAAAGACTTTGGAATATTCTTGATGATATTCCAGAGCAGCGCCATCAGACGGCGTGCGATTCCGATCCCCAGAGTGGCCGGAATTAAATTTTCAGTGCGTTCACACTAGAAACGCCAAATAAATGCGATATCTCCTAAACGGTGATCTAGATCAGAGATCCGAGTTGACATATGGGTCCAAAATGGGGTTTTTACCCTAGGGACGACATAAAACATGTCGGCGTGGGATGTTTGGACCCCTCGCTCACTTTCGGAAGTTTAAACAGATTAATTAATTAATTAATTTATTCGTTTAATGTTGAAACTAAATTATCTCTTAAAAGGTGTCTCATATTGGGAAACCGATGGCACCGTTGAGTTCAGAGTGTGTCATTTACCCTAGGAGGGGTGTAAGTTTTGCGGGCACGGCCTGTCTGTGAAAAATGGCCCCAGGGGCGTTTTCGTAATTTGGCGACCTCGGGCGCTAAGTTTTATAACATTGGAACAAGGGCTCGGATTAAAATTCTGAGACCTCTGTTGTGCTTGGGAGGTGTTGTTTACCCTAGTGGAGGCTTAACCTCGAACTTACTGATGGTTCGGGTTCGGGCCGATGGGCGGTTGGATAACCGTTTTCTATTTAAACGCTTAACTCACCTCCACTCTCTTCCTCTTCCTCACCTGGACAGCAGCAGGAGGCAGCCTTCCCTCTCCTCATCCACTCTCGCGAGGCAGCTCCGGCAAGGAAACGGCACAGTGGCGGATTGCCTGTGATGCTTCGGGCAATGCCCACGAAGTAGGGGTTTATCATTTTCGTTTTCAATTTCCCGAAATTTTTTAGCACAATTTATAGCGTCGAATTGTTATTCGATCGTCGATCGATCCCCAAGATCGCGTAGAATGTTATCCGAGATTTCCGAAGCTTGTTTTGGATTCGAAATCCAATCTCCAAGGCCTCCACGGTGGTCCGGCGAAGATCCGCGGGTTTTTTTGGGGTTCTCTAGCCGGCACGGTGGTCCAGCGGGTTTCCAATGGCGGCGGCAAGGTGGTCCGGCGGCCCTTGGACGGCTGAGCAGCTCATCCCAACAGCGGCGCTCCAGGGTGCGGTGGCGGCTCGGTCTTCAGGTGGTGCGGCGGCGGCTCGGGCTTCAGGCAGTGCGGCGGTGGCTCGGGATTCAGGCGGCGCCGGCGTAGGGCAAGGAGGAGGGGGGCCGTGAGGCGCGCGGCCACGTGCGGCGCGACCGCGACCCGCGTATTGCTGGTTGCTGCTGGGAAAGGGAACAGTCGTGATGGCCAGTCGGGGGCGGCAAGCCGCGGCGAGCTGGCCACGGCAGAGCGAACCGGACCCACGGCCGGGCCATGGGCCGGCTGTGGGCGGACCGGCCGAACCGGGCCGGTCCGGCCCAAGGGCCCCCCCCCCCCCCATTAAAATTTCCGACGACCGTAGATTTCGCTAAGGTCGTCCGTTTTGCGTGCCATTTGTGGCGGCGCAGACCTGACGTCGAGGCGGATGTTATGGGGTGTTTTCAGGAGTTTTAACTTCCAAAATGAGAGGCTCGAGGGCACGACACGTGCGTAGAGCAGCTTAGCAGGCTTCTAGGGAATACTTGTTTTGGACAGCGCGGACATGTCCGACGTCCAAATTAAGCGCCGTCAGTGGCGTTGGGACCCTGGCACCGAGGTGGAGTTTCCCAGGGTGGTTTCAGGCATTCAGGCCGAAGTTGAGGCGCGGGCCCCACGACCCGTCTTTTGAGCTGCAAGCAGCGTTTATCGACTTTCTCATCGGGCGTCCGTTCGGGGCGTGCAAGCAGTCGATTCTGGACGTTTTCCGAGGGGATTGCATTGGTGCAATCCGCCCGCTCTATTTCGGCACGATGGTGTGGGGCCCACAAGGTCCGTTTGGGCGTCGATGGTTATTTTCCACCTTTATCACCGGGAGACCATTTTGGACAAGTGAATAGTCCATCTTATGCATTTTTTTGAGAGAATCGCAACGGTGCGATCCATTCGTTGAGTTTCGAGATCGGGATGTGGTTCCCACATGGCACCACTTGTGTGCGGTGCACCGGAATGCATCTTTTTCTCCGGATATCCATTTCACTCAATTGAGTAGTGCTTTTGACGTGTTTTTCCGAGGGGATCGCAATGGTGTGATGCGTCTGACTGTTTTCAAGGACGAGGCTTGGGATCACGGGATGTCGTTCGGGCGTGAGGCGGTGTTGGCGACTTTTCCGTCGGAAATCCATTTGAGGTGAGTAATTAGTCTAACTCGTGTGTTTTTCCGCGAGGATTACAACGGTGTGATTCGTTTGGCGGTGCAGATCCTCTTGAGCGATCTTATTAAATGTGGAGCATGAAAGGTGCTCCGATGGTGGTTCATCCCACCTTGTTTGTAGCGGACCCTTGGCGTGTGATTTCACACTCTTGGGAGAGTGATATTAATGATTCACAAGATGTGGTTAGTCGTGCCTGGGCCTTTGAGGTGGAGTTGTTACGTCACGCCTTCACGTTGACACTGGGTTCCGTGTGCATGATAGACTTTGGACTATAACGAGGTATACTCTGAGAGTATATGGGAGCGCTTGGAGGTACGTGTAGTTTTTACCTGATAACGTTTGTGCGCTTAGTTGGGGTTGACGTGGGGCCACACGTTGTGTGGGCCCCATGTGGGTTTCATGTTATGCTTTGCGTACTTTGACCTCTCGCGACGTAGAGGGTCCCTCTGTGTGTTTGTTTGACCATCAGGGTGGAGTTTTTCCTCTAGCTCTGTGCTCGTTTGTTGACCAGAAGGGTTGAGTGGTCTCCCCCTGGTTTTGTTCTTGATGGATCATCCAGTAGCGGTGCTAGTGGAACCCTGTGATGGAACAGGCGTTGAACCTCTTTTGGGAGAGTTTTTCTGGAGTTGGGTGGTTTCACGATACCCACTTCGTGTTCGGTTGGCCAGTGTTGTACCCTCTAGTAGAGATGGCAAAAGCAGTTCTGAGTTTTACCCTCCAGCGGGGATGGGCAGTGGGTTACTCATCGACTTCTTCGGGTTTACCCTCCAGCAGGGCTGGGCAGTGGGTTTCTCACTGACTTCTAGGGTTTACCCTCCAGCAGAGACTGGGAAGTGGGTCACCTGACACTCTTAGGGTCTACCCTCCAGCAGAGACTGGGTAGTGGGTCACCCGACAACCTCTTAGGGTATACCCTCCAGCAGGGCTGGGTAGTGGGTCGCCCGTCATCTAGTTCCAGATCTACCCTCTAGCAAGGCTGGGAAGTGGGTCACCTGTCGACTTATTCCAGTTCTACCCTCCAGCGGGGCTGGGTAGTGGGTTGTCGGATGATGTATTAAGGTCTACCCTCCAGCGGGGTTGGGTAGTGGTTCGCCGGATGATGTATTATGGTTTACCCTCCAGCAGGTCTAGGTAGTGGGTCACCCAGTATCTTATTATGTTTTACCCTCCAGCAGGGCAGGGTAGTGGGTTGCCTGATGATGTATTAGGGTTTACCCTCCAACAGGGCTGGGCATTGGGTCACCCAATATCTGGTTATGAATTACCCTCTAGTAGGTCTGGGCAGTGGGACACCTATTGGCATTCCAGACTCAGTCCTTTCTACTAGGCTAGTCTGTGGCTTTCCTCCGTGAACACCGGAGCTGGACCCTTGATTGTACGGGTCGGTGATGGATCGACTTCGACTTTGAGAAGACCTATCGACTGTAGGGCACTAACGAGGCATGGTTTGACTTTCCCTAGAACTCTCATGTTCGAGGGGCACTTTCCCCACCGAGACGCGTTCTTGTGACGCAATCTAAAACCGTGCGGGCGAGTCAGTGCCGCCCAAAGTGGATAGTGTCGAGGTGTAGTGATTGAGTCCCTTGGCTTGCGGTTCGGGGTAGACGTGCGGGATGCTAGGAATCGATGATGGAGTTTACTTCTGGGACTGTGGGATACTCTTTTCTTGGGCTGAGCTACGGGACGGAGATCCCATTACGAGCTTGTTTGGGCTTCTTGTAGAGTATATATATGTATATACCTTGTTTGAGTACCCACTTCTTGGGCTTGGTTACTCTCCCTCCAGGAGAGGTGAAGTCGTGCGGGGTATGCCACATGCTTTTCGTGTCTAGCTTCTTGTGGTTGGATGAGTATAATCTCTTACTATATGTAGCGAATACTCGACGAGAAGTTCATCTTCTCACCGTTTCCAGCTCCTTATGCCTGGATGAGTCTACTTCTTTTCTCCTGTTGGGTTGAGCTGGACTCTTTACTACACTTTCAGTTGTACTCCTCTACTTTTCCTGTTCGCTCTACTGCTCACCCTTCGGTACCTCCTTTGTTTCTCCCTCGAGCCTTCAGGGTATCCTACTGAGTATTTTTATACTAACCCCTGCTTGGGATTTTCCCGCACTTGGTGTGCCCTTGGAGATGACAGACAGGTGGAGCATGACTTCAATGGAGCATAGGAGCTTGGGATCTTAGACCGCGTGCGGTGGTCGTAGCCGGGTTCCAGGTGGGAGACCCGTCAACTGTTTCTTTTGTTTACCTATTGCTGGGTTGTGGCACTTTTTGGTTGGGCACATGTTTTTCCCCTTTTTCCTTTTCGGTACTTTTCTTGTACTGTTTAGAGGTCGATGAACTCTTGTGGTTGTTTATAGCTGTTTCCCTTTTCTTTTCTTTTTTTACTCTTCATTTTTGCATTGAGTGTGCTGCGTGTGTGTGTGTACAGGTTCTTAGGCAAAGGACTCCCCGAGTTGTTGTGCCTTCGGCGTTGGTCGCCAGCACCTGGCCTATGGAGGCGGGCTTGGGGTAGTTGTAGCTCGAGCCTGGGTAGGGTCAGGTCGTGACAAAATGTTTCATAGAACCATGTTCTTCACAAAACAAAAAACTATACAAAGCACAGATCGTCTCTCTAAGGCCTTCTTCATGACATCTAAATATTCCTGGATGATTATCATTAAGAAACACTTTTTTAATCCTTTATTTCTCTATCAAGCTCCCATATATTCTATCACATGAGATATAAACTCATATATTAAATGAGTTTGACCTTAGGTATTTATTGGAAACATTCATAATCGTTGAACCTTATAAAATCATTGAGAAACATTCAGTGTTTTGTTAATACCTTGTTGTTATCAAGTTACATATCATGAACCATCACCATCACCAAAAAAAATAATTTCTTATACACTACAGTACATTCTTCTAATCTTCATTACCATATGAAAACAAGGATTCGAATAATTGTGATCTTAATGGAATCATCATAATGATCTAATGATGGATGAAAGACTCTACTCAAGCTACTAACGATGTAACTCATGGAGATTTGTTTGAACAACACTCGTTGACAGCTTGGCGTAGAAAACGAGATCAAATAGCATGGAAAAGTCTATCTGATGGCTTATAAAAATCATATCAATCAATCGGATGGTCATGTTTGTTTCAGGGATACAGTAATCGTTCCCACATCCAAAATGGCCTAAAAACATCAACTCCCTTAAAATAAAAGGCTCAACTTTAAAGGCTTAGAAAAATGGTTACCGGATAATCCCTTCTTTGCCTTACACGGCCACATTCTGCATGCTTGTCTTCGCCACTATGTTTCCCAACATGGTGGATCACCACATGTTCCTCCCATAGGTGCTCTGATGCTGCAAATCCCTCATCTTCTCCCTGATTGTCATCTTGGGGCTTGGATGCACACCTAAGAAGTGGATTTGGCTACCCCATGGACTAGATGACTTGGATGAATTATTTTTTATATAAGGCCCATATTGATACACTTATATAAAAGTAATAAAATTAAATACAAAGTCCTTAAAATATACTAATAAGCCCCTAAACACTCTTCTACCATCCTCTAAAATATCATAAAAATTAAATTATATTTTTCCTGGATCATTTTTCTCATATTCCAATAATTTTCATAAATAATGTGCACATTTTTATAAGTGTAAGAAATAATGACTAGATCTAAAATTGTCACATTTATTATTGTATTATTTAAAGAAACTTCTTCAATTTAAAACAACCTTGTAAAAATATGAATGACTCTCAATAATGATTCAAAGGCAGAACACCAGCCTTCAATTAATGTCACGTTGAATTTTTATTAAACAACTATATTGATAACAATTACAAAAAAATACTAATTTCCTTAAATTTGGGTTATTAAAACTATGCATAATGGTATAGTATTTCATTGTGTTATGCATGGTTGGCACATAAATTAGTAAACCACATGTCCAAAACTGTGTTAGATGTCAAGATTCATTTTAGTTACAACTGTATAGTCATCACATGATTTGGTAAACATTGCAGCCAAATTATTTTTCAACCCATATTTTATTAAAATATATAATTAAAATTTTATAAATCTTTGAATTAAACAATTTATCTTCCATACTTCTCTCATTAATTTGAGAAATTCAATGGACAGATCTTGGATCTTCCCTCTTTCTTCCTCCTTTATTTTAAATCTCTTCCACCATGGTTTCCAAGTGATTTTATATGGTAAATCCCTATTTTCCCAATATTTTTCTTTTCTTCATCTCCATACACCCATTTCTTCTTTTTGGGGCCTCTCCCATGAACCCTAGTGGCTTTGTAGTTATATATTAGGGTTTGAAATGATTTTAATATGGATCATTGGGAGTGTATGGTTTATTGAGGTCATCTTTTTTTGGTTACCTTCCATCACCAAAGGTTATTTGATTCCCTTGATTGATGTTGGTTCTCTTTTTCAATTCATTTAATTGATAGTTAAGTTAATAGTTGTAGTTTTATAAAGTTCAATATTATTAAATTATACCAATATGTGATATTCATGGTGGATTTTCAATGTTTTTTAAAAGTTTTTCATGCTTTCCATAAAGGTTGTTTTATTGTTTCTATTATTTCTAATGTGATATATTGAGTGAAAAGTGTTTGTGAAAATTAATAAAGGGGTTGTTTAAAGAATATTTTCTGATTAATGGAATTTAACACCATTTTGGTTTTTGAAAGTGTAATGGTTTAGAATTTATAAAATTATTTTAAAATAAAAAAGTGATTGGGGTTTTCAAAGGCTTTCAAATGAATGATGTATATGAGTTAAATTTTTTTCAGGATTACATTTCCATGGTTTAATTTCAAATAGTGTTCAAAAATTAAATTTTAATATGTGGAAAATGAATTTTAATTATTATTTGGCACTCAAAAATTCTATTTTGTAACATTATAAGGAAATTTTTATGATGTTATTGAGAGCCTTTATTACGCACATCTATTTTTTATACTTAATATGGACTTTTTCCCTCAATGAGGGTGTTATATATTATATTTGATATGAATGGTGTGAAAAGGGTATAATTCATGTGAGTACATTGGTGGGGATATTATATTTATATTTATGTTGTTATTTGTTATTGATATGATGATCATGTGATTTTTTTTTATTTTCTCATCTCCTAATAATTGGTTTCTTGGGAACCCTAGGCACTAAGAGAGTGGTATAGATTTTTTCAACACTAGTTATCTCAAGAACTATCTGTTTTCCCTTAGTTTTTGGTTTCACCCTGGATATAAGAGTTCCCCTGATCAGGACCATGTGGATAACTTAGGTGTAATGTGTTATTTTTTATAAAACATATACATGTAGATAGTCCTGTAACTATCTCACCCGAGGAACCTAGTGAGTTTTCCAATATGCCTACTGATTTTTGAAAATTTTATAGGGTATTAACATCCTTTTTTGTTTTATACTCTAGTTTATTTTATTTATGTGGAACCGTTGTTTTGTTATTATTCTTTATTACTTTTATTCCACTAATGATTTGGTGACACCTTGTGTAATGTTTTGTCCATGTTATTTGACTATTTTATCAGAATTCAGTTCAAAATTTGATTTAAAATTATTTTTAAATGAAATAAAATGTTATGTTTTAGTTGGGGGTTTACCAAAAAAAATTATAAGTGGAAAAATAAATTTTTTATTTTAAAAATCATAAATAATCATTTCCTCAACTTTTAAGAGGTTATTTCAATGTGGTTAACTCCTCCATTTTTTCCCTTAAAAGTGTAGGATATTTTATATAACAGATATGGAATAAGATTACTATTTTTATACAAATAGTAAATTTATTTTTTTATTTATGGTTCAAAAAATATTACTGAAATGTTTTTTGGAAGGAATTGCATAGTCACCTTGGTGAAATCCTACTGGTCCTATTTACCTCACACCTTTCATAAACACTCATTTCCATATATAACAATGTTATATTTATTATCAAATTTATGTTTAGGATGTGGGTCTGGTTGTTTTTTTATTGGTCCATTGATGGATGTGTTGGGATGTGGTGAGCGATCATGGGTCTCATGGAGGTGTATGCAATCATTTTGGTTTTGGATCATTTTATTTTCTTTTGGAACTATGTATCTGCCACTTCAAACAGCTATTTATTTTATTATTCTTATATTCTTTATGTTTGGTCCTTGATTATTTTGTAATATAATGTTTTTTTATGTTTTTTATATTAATTATGCCTCTTTTGGATGGCTTATTTTATTATTCCCTATTCAAATTTTTCATTATTTTGTATTTAGTTATTCAATTTTCATAGAATTCCAATTTACAGATGCACCAAGTCAAATTTTCATTAAATATATAATATTTATTTATTATTTACAATAGATGGTGAAATATTTCCCAATTAGTTTTTTTGGTGAAGAAGAATTAGTTTTCATCCCATGTTGATTGGGAATACACTTCAGGATTAGTGGTGGATCAGTTTCAGAACCAATTTCAGGTTAGATCGGGTTGGTTCATAACATCACTTAATTACATAATAAAAACTAGGTAATATTTATATAAAATAAGGTACTTTATGTATATTTAAGACTCATACCAAATGTTGTAAATATGTCTATCATGATAAAATTTATACTTTGATAACTTTATTAAGATAACCGTGGGGGTAAATTAATTAGGGGATGGATGAGAATGTTGTATATTATGACAGTTGTTGAGTATTAACCAAGATGGTATCTTCATCTTGTATGATGAGTATGACATTTGGGCCCTCGACTAAGAAATAATAGGAAGTGTATTAATATTTTGAGATAAGGTACATGTGACATTAATACCTATTTTTATGAGGGGTGTGTGATGTTCTCATCCTCTTGGGGGAATGATAGGTGGTGTGTTCATCCATCTAGTTGGTCTATACAATGAAAATCAAGAATGTACAAGTATGATATATGATGTTGAAATGCATATTTCCTGATGGTCACTTGATGTTTTAGATAAAGTAATTATATAATTATATATACTTATATATGATTTATATGGTGGAAACAGGTATGGAAATACTTGTATTTAAAAAAGATCATTCCAAATCCCTATAAAGATGTAGTAGCATTATTTTTATCTAGAATCCACACTTTTCTTACAATTATAGATTATAGTATTCATAATTAATTCTAATGATATAAAGGTTGGCTGGGTCACACATTTTGGAAATATGAATAAGATTTAAGTATTGTTATAAAGTGTATGAATAAAACCAATAGTTCCACCCCCAAAGTATTTAAGAGGATATCCAAAAATATTTTTTATATGGATATTCATGAGTAGTCAGATATGGATTAAAAAATAAAGAAATTTGTTGATATCTTTTAGAAAATGTGTTTTGGAATACATCCAAAACGTTTATTAGATATAGTTTGATAAGTTGTTACATATGATGTGACTTTAGGGGAAATTATGTTATGTATTAAAATAATTAGTACAAGTGGGAGATTGATAGAAATAAATTCCAAATACATATCTAGGACATTGTGGTTTAGACCAAGTTGTGGTATATTTTAGGCTAGATCATGTCATGGTGAATTTACCAATAATGTGGTTTGTGAATGGAATTATACATATTATGAAATAACGTGTAATGAAGTCACTCTCTCTTATCTGACTTATGAAATTGTATTCTATTGTTTCATCATGTGATGAGTTCTTGAGGAGTTTTAATATCTAAATCATTTTTAAACAATTATACAAATAAATGAAAATATATATTTTTATGTTATGAAAATGTATAACTTATGAAATATATAATTTAATAACCCAATATTTGGAATTAAAGAGTTATCCATAGATAACCATATAAAGGATATCACCATTTATAATTTTTGTGTGATAAAATACTAGATTTTTACTATGAAACTCCTCAAGATAAAGGTAATATTCTATGTCTCTATCTCACTCATTATCTCTCCCTCTCTAACAAATGTTATAAAAACTATGATGAAGAGTATATCCTTAAAAATATTTAGAGATTCATATATCCCATGGAGATACTAAAAGTATAGAAACCATTTGTTTATTCTTATTTATTTCTATCATGATCAGGTTAAAGTGCATAGAAAATCCTATATTATTATAGAAATATTTATTTTTTTTCTTTATTTATTTATTTCCTTAAAAATGAATGAAAATAGCTTATGGTATAATTCATTTTGATTGATGTTTTCACTATGTATGAATATATATTATCCCCTCCAAAACCCAACACCATATAAATAGACCAATAACCACAGAAGCTATAAATATTTCTATAAAACTGTAGAAGTATAATATTTATATTTATTTGAAGCATATAACCATGGTTTTGAATAATGAAAGTTAGCTATTTTTTCAATAGTGAGCATTAAAGTAACATGTTTAGAGAAGGAATATGTTTGGTACTACATTATAAACATAATGAGGTCGGGTCATCGTTACCTTACATACATTATTGGGTTTGGTACTCCCCAAGAGATATAATGATCCAAGGATCAATGCATGATTCCTCCATATCATTCATCAATTCAAGTATTCCCTTGATCCCATCATCAATAGAATCCACAAGATCCCCATATGTTTGATTCATTCAAGTACTACCCCATGATATGGGGTATATTTTCCCCACCCATGGAGTTATTACTCCCTTCGTCAATATGAGTTCCCTCAATGAGGTATGGGTTCCATATTGGGGTTGGTAGTCCCTCAATACACATATATACCTAAATAAGGTGTGGGTACACCAGTGAATTTTTACATAGTTGATGTTGAAGTATATATGTTGGGTATTTTAGATACTCTAGGTTTTATAATTTACTATGTAACTTAGTTTTCAAATATTATTTATTCATTATGGAGTTTATTAATCACATTTGGAATTAATTCTTTATTTAAATTTATT
This sequence comes from Viscum album, assembly GCA_963277665.1. Taxonomy (NCBI): domain Eukaryota; kingdom Viridiplantae; phylum Streptophyta; class Magnoliopsida; order Santalales; family Viscaceae; genus Viscum; species Viscum album. The sequence goes on along the minus strand of OY728152.1, from coordinate 249,644,912 downwards.
AATTTTAAAATCATGTCAATAAATTAGGTGGATTTACTTTGGTTTCAAGATTAAATTTCATTTACTCCACTCTGTTTGTTTTCATTTTCCTAATATGTATTATTATACTCACCCATGACCATGATTTTTTCCTCAAACATGTTGTTTTTGTGATGAAAATGAACTATTTGGAGGAAACCTTGATGTACGTAGAGCTAGTGGAACTTGTGTTTAATGGTGATTTATGGTTATGGATGATGTAGGAGATCATTCTTAGATTAATTAAAGTAAGGTAGTGTTTTCCCTTATCATAGAATAATGTTTTGGGGGGAATTAGTCCATATGTATTTATTTAATCCTAGAGTATTCATATGTTGTATTATTTTAGATAAATCATGTCTCATGGAAGCACATTATTCAATAATTTGGTTATTGATATTATTATCCTTGGTTGTTGGTTGTTTTTTGGTTTGAGATATATGGTTTATTATATGTACTCAATAATAAAATGCCTCACGTATATGTGATATGTATTGTTAGTTCTAGTTGACATCACCTAGAATATTGGAGGTTGAATTTAGGTGGCACACTCACCCAAAATTCTAATTAAGGAAAGGATATAAAAGTTGTGTTCTTGTTAAAGTGTTTTTATACCTAGTTGTGATCAATTGATTGTGTTTGGATTTATGATTCTTGTGATGTTTGGTTTTGGAAATCTTAGGAAAAGGTTTCATGGATTCATGATTTTAGTTTTTTGACCAAGGAACCTAATGATGGTGTAGGTATTCTAAGTATCCTTTCACTCAGAATTTGATAATATATTGACTAAATTAAATACCAAAAGAAATTTTTTAAAGGTTATTACATGAAGTGTAAATGCATCATGTAGTAATTAGTTGTTATTTCCATATCCCTCTAGAGTCAGATCAACCATATATAATTTAATATATATGGTATCATCTTATTGAATGTAGCTTGAAAACACATAGATAAAAATATGAGATTCAAATTCAATTTTTTGAAAAGTCCATGCCAAATCTAGAGCCTCTTTCCATAGATTAGTTGAGCAATGTAGCATCAATTAAGGGACTTAATAAATAGTTAACTCTACCTTGTGAGAAAATAGTAAATCCTACACCCTCTATATAGAGAGGATATTATCCACTTATCAAGAAGATTATAGTCCTAATTAAGTGGGATGAGACTACCCATAGTTTGTGTGAACTTCATGAGTTATAGTGTTAGAATCCCCCAATGTAATATGGATAGCCTAACACACCGTCTATAGAGGACTAGATGATGTCAATGTATCACATTTTACATTTAGTTTGGACACCTTCCAACCAGATTGTGATCCTTCAGTTGAGTTTGCTTTATATAATTATGATCCATTTATGTATATTGAAAACATAAACTCATGATGAGGATAACATAACATGGTTGGGGTATGAGTCCATTTTCATATAGTAATATTTTCTATCAGAGTAAAGGATGATTAAATACCAAGAGATTATGGATATTTATAATGAAATATTGACCATAAATAAGAATATTTACTAGTTCATGGACATCATTATTTACTTTATTAACATGATTCATAATGTTTTTTTGAGAGATCAAATGTTAAAGAGGGTTCTCTAAAGATATATTCAAATAAGGTTCATACATATATGTATCCCCACATATATCAGAGTTTTAGATATAGCAATGGTGATTTAGATATTCTTGGTAGAGACACAACCTAGTGATAGATCATGTCCAGGATTCCCTGAATATGAGTCATCATTAGAAGCTAACAAATTATTATAATTGATGTCCAATTATTAGACATATACGCAATCATGTCCTTGGTCCTAGGGATTAGTAAAAGATGTTCCTAAAAAATAGTTGGAGTATGAGGCATATAGGGATATATATACTTATAGAGGGAGAATACATATGTCTGGGGATTGTCTCACCATTAGGGAAATTGAAGTTATCCAGGATGGTACTATGGACAGACCTCTAGATCAGAGGTAGTGTTGGGATTATGGGCCTCCCCAAGGTGGATCAGGTGCCACTCTAGGATGTGGTTTTGGTATAGAAGTATAAAAATAAATAATAGGATCTAACATTGGACTAAACTATAGTTTATATCCACCAACACCACCTACACGTGGTCCCTACCAGGTATATGGAACTGATGCTAAGATCTATTGATATATGTACACTATGGAGTGAATTAACCAGAAAATGTAAGACATGGTTTTATGTATGATATGAGTCTATCATGCATAGTTAACAATATCAATGTGATATATTTTTTTACATCATTACCCAATGGTTATGTTTACAAGTGGATCCCCTAACCCTAACATTTTAGTTAAGGTCTACTACATAGGGTGATCACCCACTCACCAACATATTCCCTTTGTGAGAGATTTATTTTAGTAGAGAGAGTTTTTCATGGGATTTCATCACGATATATATGAGGTTATATGAAATCATCTTTGATATTGATCAGTAATATAAGATCCCAAAATGTGGGGATTTTATCAATATATGATGATATACTATCGATCATATGGGTTTTATTTCACTTTCACTAGTGACCGAGACCTTTAGTTGGGATGAGTAGGACTAAAAATCATGAAGTTATAACTTATTACCATTCAATTGGTATGTATATATTTTTGTGTTATAGTATATTAGAAGGATTGGTTACCCATAGTTGTATAGGAATATAGTGACCTTTTTCTGTAGTATTTTTTAAGGGTTCCCTATAATTGGGTGATCAATTTAAATTTCAAAATATATTCTAAGACTAGATAAATTACTTATAAAACTTATCAAATGTACCCTAATGAGATAAAAGATATGAATGTGTTGATAGAATACCATACAGATAGATTCTTCATCGAGCCCAGTGTATCCCCATGGGCTACTCCTATTATGTTGACTAAAAGGAATGTGGGTGGTTGATACTTTGTATTGAATATCACCACATGAACTTGGTGATATTCAAGAAAAAATACCATATGCTAAGTATTGATGGCCTATTTGACTAGATGAGGGAGAAATGTGGTTAGAAAGTAGTTTTTATAGGCTAAGGTATCATCATATTTGAGTTTCTCATGAGGATATTAAGTGGATGAATTTTAGGTGTCTCTATAGGCAATACGATTTCCATGTGATGTCATTCATACTGATGAATACCCCTAATAAATATAAAAAAAATGTTTTTAACAATTTAATAATAATGTACATCGTTAGATACTATATGTGAAAATATAAATAAATTGTATTTTTTTAAATAACATTTAACAACATCCATAGATTGAATGTTGTAAAATAATAAATTTATAAAACATATTGAATGTGGTTAAAAAATTGTTTAAGAAATAAAAAAAATACATGATAGATAAAATAAAAATATAACTTTCAACTGAATATTTTCAATCATGGATTCCTTTATTATGAAATGACCCCATTCCCAAAAAAATGCATTCACAACATGTAGTTGTGCCTCCATGAGATACTAACAAAACTCATACCTTCCCCAATTCCCCCACTACTTAATGGTGAACCCATTTCATAAATTCCAACCATTACATGATTCCCCTTTGCATAGTAAGTAATCTAGTATTCCCATTATATTTTCCCTTAAAATTTTATGGGTGCACAATCACAAAATGAAAATGAACCCTAGAAATATATATCCTTTCCTTTTAAATTTGTAGATAAATCAATAAATACCCATTCACTTGTGTCCACACATTGGTATTTTCCCTTCACTCTAGGTTTACCTTTTAATTTTTATATCTAATATCAACATTGAATAAATTATTTATGGTTATATAAATAAAATAACAATGCATTAATGTTTTTATTTTGAATTTAATATGATATATGTTTGATGTATTTTATTTTATTAATCTCATATTATCTACATAGTTTAGAGTAATTTATAGGTCACTATCACATGTCATGATTTTTTGGGAATATAATTGTAGTCCGTATTGAATTTATATGGGTCTATAATTATTAGAAGATCCTTTTCAGTGAGATTCATAAAACTCTATATCCATTTTTCTCTATATTTAAATTATGAAATAAATTTAATGATATTTCTTCTATATAGATTATTTTTCTAATTTTTCATTAATATAATCTGATTAAAAAAATTAATATGTTTTTTAATTGAAATTTCATGCGTAAAAAGTGTGGTGTTATGAATATTTTAAATGGTTTCTTGTAATTAAAAATAAATTTTATCAAGTTATATATAAACAAGAGATCCTTTTTTCCATTACTAAATGATTTAATATTTATATTATAGTCATTTTCGTTCTAAACTACTTGATGAATCCACCAATAATATACTTTTATTCTAGTACATAATGAATATAAATGAAAATTTAATTTCAAATGATTACATTTTTCAAGATATAATTTCATGTTTTAGTACTTCTTCACCATGTTACTAAATCAAAATTAATGAAACTTTATATGTATTCCATGATATTTGGACTAATATTTTAAAAAAAAAATTATTTTTATCTTATTACATCAAGTACAACATAATTTTTTATATTTTTATACTTATATCATTAAATTACCATTTGATCATAATGAACTAAATTCAACTAGTTTAACAGACATGTTACCATCATCTATGATCATTTATTTTATTTTATAGCACCGTGCATAGGGTATCCATTATACCTAATATGATTTTCTATCTTTATTAGATCTTCCTTTGTATATTAGGTGCTCTCATTTATTTGTGTAAACTTGATGTTGAAAAAAATAGGTTACAGACATTATCTATAAAGAAAGACTTCTTTCCAAACTCAATGTCTTGAAATTAAAAAATAATATGATACTTGTGCTTATTACAAGAATTTAGTTAATTCAAATGAGTATAATTTTATATTTAGATCTATACCCATGATGGAAATATGTGATTGTAGAAAAAACTGGTGTAATTTTAGAATATATTTGGGTATATAAAAATAAATTTTTTACTTTTCAACACTATAACATTTTCTAATGATCTGGATAAACAATAATTAATTAAGAATCATTTCTACCACCATAAAATGAATTGATAATATAGATTATTTAATTGTTAGGGTTTTATCCCCAATCATGAAATCGAAATTTTTTAATCTATTTTTGATATATATGAGATATACTATATTATCTAGAAGTTATTTATTATTATTAAAAATTTAATTACATGGTTTAATTAATCATTAATTTTCATTATGGGTTATAATTCATTTAAATATTATGTTTTTTTTCTTTTATTATTTGGACAATATTTTGATTCTCATTTTTATATTTGTGATCTAAATAGATCATCAATGATACTTGGTGTACAATACGATTAGAATTGATTTTGTCTTGGGATATTATTAGAATAATTATGTATAATCAAATAACTGATAATCAACAAATTAGACTCTTCTTTCATCACATGTACTTGTAATTGTTAAACAAATATTAGGCTATTGTTATCAATCCCCAAAAAAGTCGAAGATATCCAAATATAATGATGAAAATAATTATCCATGTGGGAAACTTCTATTTATTATCCTTTTATAGGGTTTATTCACCATCTTTACTGATAGTATTTATTATATCTCAATTTATTCTACCAATATCTATGATGTTGCGACCATTATATTTTTTTACAACTTAGTTTTTTTGAGTTAATGTTACTATGCTTGTTTTCATTATGTTTTTCTTTCCCATGTGATTCAAGATCTATTTTTGAAACTATACCAATTTGAATATTCCTTTGATTAACCACCCACCCCCCCCCCTCAGTCACTTTCTCTCATACATGAATAATTTTTCCAAGGAATTTATTCTATTTTTTTCATGTGTAAAATTGCCAAAAATATTTCATCAATGTAGAGCATGAAATTGTATTATTTTTTTAAAAATTGGATCCTTGAAATGTTTCAAAAATTACTTCTATAAGGAAGAACTAGTGGTTATATCAAAATCCACTTATTTACTACCTATTCAAATAAAATATTTTTAAGATTATAGTTTTTTAATACAAATACATTGAAATTCCATTTATAAATTATTGATTCATCCATATAATGACACTTTCAAACTGAATCAAGTATAAAATTCATAAAATAGGAACCATACAACAACAACATTGTTTTCTTAACATTAATAAAATTTTATTTTGGCCTATCATGTCCAACTAGGAAATGTGTGTTTCATGGAACATCATGGTGATAGTATAATAATGGTTTTTTTTATATTTATTTTCATAATAAATTCTTTCAGTATATTTACATTTATTCTAGTGAATATATAATTAATTCAATAAACTGTTATTATTACCTTCAATCCTATATAATTATTTTCAAAAAATTTAGGAAAATAATATCATAATTATGGCATTATCCATTCCATTTTTTCTTATAGTTCTCAATTTTATCAGTCATTTATAACTTAAAAGTTAGAATATTTAATGAAATCTTATTATCATTGTTTTTTTTGCATGGTTATAAATAGTATTAAATAATTTAATTAACATTATTTATATTTTAATTTACATATATATTTATAAAACATGGAATTTTGTTTTCATAATCCTTATATTTTAGTACATTGATTTATTAAAAGTTACCCACAATACTAATCACTTATACAAGGGTCTATCTGGAAACATTTATTGAAAATTTATTATAAATGTTAACATTAATAACATCGGTTTAAAAAAACAAGTAATGATTATCTTATTAATTAAATAAAATACTTATGATAAAATTATTAAATAAAAACACTTAAATTAGTGGCATAAAAATACTTCTTCAATAATAAATCATGTAAAAATTATACATAACTTATTATAATAAATAATTATTATTATAATCATTATTAAATGTCCCATATAATGATTTTAACACAAAATAACCTATAACAAGTAATAAGCTTTTTAAAAATATTTTATTTAATGTCATCTAAGGCTTAATTATAAAATCATATTGATATTTTTTTAGTCCTATATTTGTAGAGCTATTTAAAAATTTCTACACAAATATCATTGTATTGTTAAAAAAATATGAGAAATAAATTTGAGTAGTTTTATGAAATTATGCATGTATTCAAGTAGTTTTTCTTGTTTTTTATTTTCACATATAATTTGTTGATGTAATCTTTCATGGTGTCTTTCTTTTCATTTTGTTTAGAATTTAATTATTGTTGACTATATCAAATTTTAGAGGTAAGACCTATCCAATGGTTATGTTTTTATAAAGTAAAAAAATAAAATGTTAAAATTCTTCTATAATTAAGCTTTTCTACCATACAATGAACGGTATTCCTATTATGAATGAACATGAAAGGCGACACCAAAGTCTCGGTCCATCATCTATTTTTCTATAGTAAAAAAAATTATATTGTTTTAGATCTATTGGTGCATGAAGTATTTTTTCTCACTACTATATGATTGATGCATAATTTTATTTCTTTAAATCACCATGGTGGAGAGTGTTGTAAATTTTTTAGTTCCTAAGATTTACATAACTGTAATTTTTATTTATGTGTAGTGTTTTTATAATAATTTTTTTAGAAACATTTCATATGATTGAAAATATAATTATAAATAAATTTTTATGTCATAAAATATCAATGTACTATATTCATTGTTTTTTTTATAGAATAAATAATTCATGTATTTTCATATCCCATAATTATATTTCTTATTATTGAGAAGGAATGTATAAATCAACTGAATTGTAATCATACTCACATTTTGTTTTTATATTATGATTTTTAGCTACTGTTTTCTTATAATTAATTTGAAAACTAGAGGATATTTTCATGTGTTGAGAAAGAAAAATCAATTTTCTTGATGCTTAGATAGATTGATTGATTTGGGTAAATGAGATAGTGTGAATTTTTTCAACTATGTCGAAATTTTCTAAATATGAAGTCATTATGTATTTAGTTGGACTAGATCTACCTGTTATACAATATCAATGTACTACATTAATCGGTTTTTTTATAGAACAAATAATTCATGTGTTTTCATATCCCATAATTATATTTCTTATTATTGATAAGGAATGTATAAATCAAATGAATTGTAATTATACTCACATTTTATTTTTATATTATGATTTTCACTACAATTTTCTTGTAATGAATTTAAAAACTAGAGGATATTTTCATGTGTTGAGAAAGAAACATCAATTTTCTTGATGCTAAGATAGATTGATTGATCTGGGTAAATGGGATAGTGTGAATTTTTTCAACTGTGTCAAAATTTTCTAAACATGAAGTCATTATGTATTTAGTTCATCTATATATACCTGTTATACTATTATTTTTCTTCTATAAAGCTTCATGACTTGAATTATTTATATTATATTACCTAGATTCAATTATGATTTCGAATACCTATCCCCTGTTAGTTTCATTCTTAACATGTTGTAATAAGTTTTTAGAAAATAATATATGGTTTTATTTGGATTTATAAGTGATGAATATTTTACATTAAATATTTTATATATATTTAATTCATAATAAGTGTAATTATGTAAAATATGAGTGAATATTAATTGAAAAATATTAAAATAAATATTATTCTATTAAATGTTCAATTTTATTAACAACACATTAAAAATATGGTTAAAATGTTATAACTAGAGAAACATTATATTATATAATTATTTATGGGATTTATGATATTTTTTGAAAATATATTATTTTTATCAAAAAATATATAACTACATGCAATGTATGTTATTAAATGTTAATTACATTTAACCACACATATTTCGACAATTATCAATCATGTATTATGAATTATTTTCAATAATATACACTATGAATTATTAAAAGTAAGTTTAATTATATTGATTGTGTTCATGGGACTCATAAATAGGATCTTCTTGCTATTATTATACTAGTTCATGGTGGTTTTCATTGATGAAATCCTTATTTATTATTAGTTAGAGGATTCAAATTTTGAGCATTTGATCATCATCTTGGAAATTCTTTAAGAGAATAACCTATACAGTAAACTCATAAAATAAAATAATTTTATTTGGGAAATCTATTTCCTTGTGAATTATATCTCATACGGAGGAGTAGAAGTTATCCCAACAAATAATAAGGTTCCAATGGCTTGTGATAGTCCCAATAATATGTTTAATTTGCAAAAAAATATTTGGATAGTAGTGTATTGGTGAAGATTCATGAAAATTTTCTCCATTATTTTATCTCCCATGACTACCCATATAAAAAAAATGGGAATCCAATTATCTGGTTTGATAGAATTCATCGATATTCTGATGGAAAAATAGAGATATAAAAATTATCCAGTTCCCTATTTTTTAGAGGAATTTTTTGAGTACGTGGAATGGGATGATCCCTCTAGAAAAATGCTTGTTCATGTTTTGATGAAAATTCATGTTGTGGTTACTTACGGATCAAGGGAGTTGATACTACTAGAGTAGAACTATGTAAACCATGACTTGGAACTCACAATAGTGGTTTTTATTAAAATTCATAGGGACATTATCTTCTTTAAGAGGGATTTTTTGTATATATGGATCATTTGAGTCTTAAGAACATTTTCTCTTAATGATATCTATAATGTGTTATATTTTTATATTAAGTCATTTAAAATATTTTTATTAATATTTTGATCATGTGGTCATTACATTTTTGTGAAAGAGTAAAATAACAATTTTATGGTTCTCGGGATGAAATTTAAAAGCATCATTGGATTTAGGATGTGATATTCACATTTTCAAGGTTGTTATATATTTTTTTGGGATGGTTAGTTTTTCCCATGAATTTCTTATGGTAAATGAATTTAATTATTATTATTTATAAGTAATCCATTTGAATTATGGATTGTGTTTATAAATGATTTGTGTGGAATCAGAGATATTTTAATGAATTCAATGACATGAAAATATTAAAGGATATTAAACTACTAAATATATTAGTGTAGTAGACTTGGAAAGATAGGGAAATTAATGGGAATTTGAAAATGTTTGATTTTATTAGGGATTTATGGATGAGAACATATTAATGGGATAATTGATAAGTAAAAATTGGGTCATGGAATTATGAGTTAGAAAAACGAAAATGGATTTTTAGAAATAACTTTTCAACCGAGATTATTTTTCCCAATTATCTCTAAATTTTTATTCTCCCCATTCTCATGTGAAATAAAACCTTTGATAGGTCAAAAGTTAATTAAACTAAACCCTCTTGTATGTGTGATACTTATTCACGATTCTAGTCACTAGCCCCTATCCTATTGGGAGAATGATTATTATGGTACACTCGGCCTAAGTGTTGGCCTAAATGAGGTCATGGTATGTCATTTCATTTAATATTCATATCAAATTGGGTTCTGTCTTTGGGATAAATTTTAGAGTTATATGCCCTTTGGAGTTTGGTTTGGGAAACATAGCGAAACAGTTTCATGGATTCTTAAGTTAGATTATCATACTAAGAAAACCATTGTATTTGAAGGCAACCTATATATACTTTATTCATGGATTTGAAATTCTGTTAATTAATTTATATGTTTATGGAATTATTTTTAGAGTGTATACAATAGGGTACATACATCCTGTATCTTTTTAGTCAAGAAATTTTTTCCATGTTCTTCTTCACTAAGCTCTCCCGAATATGATTCAATAAAAAAAATTTATCTTATAAAATGTAGGTTGTCACCGCACAAATATCTGGATGGGATTCATAGGTCAGACCATGATGATACCATGATAGTTTTAAAGCCTCATAATTCTTATTAGTTAATCAATTTAGATTTAATTTAGGGAACCAATCAAGAGTTATATCGTCTAGGGGAGTTTTGGGAAGACCATACCCTTATTGATTATAGATATAATCCTTAAACCATTTATTAGGGTAATGATCCACTACCTTACAAGAAGAAAATTATCCTAGTTGAGAAAAATGAGTTGACGTATAGGTTGGGTGTTCTTCATGAGTTTCAACAATATAGACCACCCATGTTCTATTGTTAAATTGATCCATGGGATTCTAAAGACATTTTGGAGGCAATAACTTTCATGTTCTAATTATTTTAGACACCTGATTATTAGATATTAGTAATGGTATTTAGTATTCTTCATGGTGCATCAATTCATTGGTGGGATCTAAATATTTAAATGCACTATAAGGATATACTTCCATGATCCTAGACTAAGAACCTCTTTAGGGAGAAGTAATGCTGAGTAACTCTATGTATTATTTGAGTGTAGCAGATGTTCTAAATTTTGTATAGTAGAATGAACAATGTGGTTTATGTATCGAGGTTCTCTATCCTAAAATGATAGTTAATGAACATGTTTTTTGATGTATTTTTATAATATATGATGTTTGAGTTAGGTTTACTGATATATATTCTAGTTAGGGTGTACCTATTTTTATCCGGGATTATATCAGAGTCCTAGATATATCCATTGAACCTAAATGTTTCCTATGAGTTTTGAAACTATGGACTGATTAATGTTTTAATTTTCCTAGGGAAAAGTCTTCTGTAGTAGCCAGTTGGTTATATGCATTGAGATCTTTCCATTGTAGGTACAAACATGTGTGGTCCCAATCTCAGGGGTTGACAATAGTATATTATTATAGAGTCATAAACTAGTATGGATACATTCTTTATTTTACTTATGGGGGTCCAGGATATGTGGAATATTACTATCATGCCAGATTTGGTGTTTAGGGTAGCTATGGTGTCATTGTAGATGGACCTACACATCAGATGTATTGATGTGATTAGGGTCCTCCCCAGGGTGGTCAATGAATTCCAGCATGATTTGTCCTTAGTATAGGAATTTTTGCATAGAATGATGAGTTAGAGGTGAAAAACACTTTGATATTCTTCCACCGCCACCACCTATTGGTTTCCCACTACATGTTTAAAGGGTTGGTATCCAGTGCTATTAGTAGATTCATGTTATAGAGTGATACAATCAGGAAGCACATGACATGGTTTGAGCTACGATATGTGTATTTCATACACTGGAACCCATACAGATCGACATAGGAATGACCATTCATTTATTGTTTAATTTCTAGTATTATATTTAGATATCTTAATAGAGTCTTTACCATAACCTATCTGGATTTAGACTCTTATTGGTAGTGACCACATGATTAATCACATATTCACAAGCTAAAAACATTTTCTTAGTGGATATATGTTCTCATGGGACCTCATCATCTTGGGAATGAAAACCTAAAACATCAACCTTTTATGGACTAGTTTTCTTTTTTCTGTCATAGATAATCTACTATATTCCAAAAGAATTTTTCTATTAAGATGATGGATTGATGTTCATGATCAAATACAATTTGGGTATTTAGTATGGATAAGTATTGTGAACTTGTGGTAAGTTTCCTTCGATCACCCACTATTTGGTAAGTTTATCCTTGGGTGAAGTATATTTTTTAGAGGATCAACTTCCTATAGTAGTGGATGAGTACTTAAAGGTTTTTTTAAATATGTTCTAGGATCTCCCCCTCACTGAGAGATTGAATTTTGTAATGATTTTCAAACTGGGACAATACTTATATCTTATATAATATATTGGATAGCCATGATTGAGCTTAGAGAGATGAAGTTGAATCTATAAGAACTATTTGATAAATTTTTTATCAGTAATTATGTGTCTCCATTTGTAGATTTTCTCTAAAAATAATGATGATATCCTGAGAATTTTTATTGACTATAACCACCTAAACTAGATGATATAGAAGAAAAAATACCATCAATCAATGATTAATGAACTCTTTGACCCATAAAAAGGAGTGAAATATATCTTAAAGGTCAATATTAGGTTTGGATATCACCATTATTGGGTTTATGAAAAAAATATTAAAGATAGAATTCAAGAGTCACTATAGGAACTATTAGTTTTTATTGATATTGTTTGGTGTGATAAACAATTGTGAATTTTTAATTGGACTCAATAAACATTTCTTCATTCAATTATTATAAAGGTTCATGGTTGTCTTCATCAATTACATTGTAAACTATTCCATATCAAAGAATGTTCATTCTATGAATCTAAGTATCAAACTAGAATTTTTTTGAGAACACCATATTTATAGTAAACTCTCAAATGAAAACATTTTTATTTTGAATGTTTATTTTCTAGGACACATCATCTGGGAGAGTGGAGCAGTAGTTTACTTTGTGTAGATCAAGTATTTAATCACGTTGGAGACACCTTAGAGTGTGTTTGAGGTATATAGATTTATTGATTTGGTAGGATATTATTGGAACTTTTTGGAATATTTATCCTTGATTGTTTCTCTATTAGCTTTCCTAACTCAAAAAGAGAAACACTCTATATATTTTGAGAAATTTTAATGGAATTCTGAGGAGATTAAAAGGCAGTTGACTAGTGTTACTATTTTGGGATTACTAAAGGAAAGAGTATATGGTGTTTGGTGATGCCTCTAGAATTAGACTTTATTATGTATTGATGCAAAGGAGGAAGGTGGTTTTCAATGGATCCAAGTATCTTATACCACACACACTAAACTATGTGAGATGTGACTTAGATCTTGTAGCAACTAGATTTACCTAAAACACTTAGAAGAATTACTTTTTTGATGATAAATTTGTCCTCTAAACATATCACAATATTATAAAGTAAATATTCACCCCATGGGATATTAACCTAAAGTAAATTTTAAACCCCAATACATTGATATATATTTATTTTATAATAATTTTAATTTAATTGATAGGTTATGATGCATGTGACAATGAGTTTAAAAAAATAATCTATTAAAATATTACTTAGACAAGACCATTATAACCTAGCTATTAAGATGGACAGTATGAATAGTCCTAACTAAATTGTGAAACATATAGATTTTACACATGTAAATTTGGTTTCTAATGATTATAATTGATAATAATCATCATATAGAATAAGAAAAAATGTTTCCTAAAAAACATTTTTTTTATAAAAGGTGTTTTCGTCATGCTTCTCACACATAATTTTAAAATAATTTTCACCAATTTTAGAAAATTTAATTGATAAAATTAACTACATTTTCGAAATCATAATATTGAAATTATCTTAGGGTGAATTTTTTTTATTTTTATGAAATGTTTCATTTTTCAATGAATTATAAATAATACTGAATTTTAATTAAAAACTGCTTCTTAATTTAAATAATTTATATAGTTAAATTATATTTTAAATTGGTTTTAAAGTAAAATTAGTTTAATTATATAACAATTAATATAATTTAGTTCATTTTAATAATTTTAATATTGTAATTTTCATATAAAAACTTTTATTCTTTTGAAACTTTTCTCTTTGAAAACCCACTTTCCCATCACATCTTCTGGATTGATTTAAAATTAAATTTTGAAGCATTTGTTAATTGAATTTAAAAAAAATTATTAAATATTTTTAATCAGAATAATTTAAATTACATAATAATATATACTTAATTTTTTACCACAATTAATAGTTAAAGTAGTAAAAATTATTTATCACTATTAAGGTGAAAATGGGTTTACTAGGGGTAAAATTGAAATGATAAGGGTTAGAATTGCCTAAAAATATATAAGATATATTTTCTTCACATAATTTGACTTTATAATTTTTATTTTTTTATAAAACTCCATTTTTATCCATTTTATTTTTAAAAACATTGGTATTCCTTTTTCTTCAGAAAACATAGTAGTGTTCCACTCACCTCACTTATAAAAGGACACCCCATCTACTCTCTTGTTCACACATTCACACGAGTTTGGTTTAGAAAAAATAAACCCAAATGACATTTAAAATTACATTAACTCAACCTATAAGCCTTATTTTTGGCATAAATGCATACAGGGAAATATTTTGGTGCAAACCTGGGGAGGTTACCTAAAGAAGAGCTAACGTTCTTTAATGAGCGCTTTTATTTTATTTCCTCATGCACCTCCTTAAATTATAATTAAAAAATTAGGATTTAATAAAACAAGTATATTAAATATAAATAGAATTTTTATTTTAATTTAATGACCTAAAACTATCCTCACTTAAATCAAATGGGTTAACAAGTTGACATTCATGCATATGACATAATACAGTCACGCGAACCAATGTCATTCATTTTTCCATTACCACCTGTCACGGTTGGGTATTATAATGGATATAAAGTATATAAATGATATATATATATAATAATTATACCTATTTATTCATTATAATATATATATATATGACTGTTTAATTTTAATTTCATAGGGGATACGATAATGTCGCACATTTGTATGGTGAACTACTGCCTTTGGCAGTGATATGATTCTTCTTTCACTAAATCTTTACATGGAAGGTGATATGGATACTTTTAATGAATATAAATGATATAAATATAATATTTATGATATCCATGACATATTTTTCATTATTAAAAGATAATACAATCATTTTCCTTTTTTACTTTTTCACTCATTGAAAGATGATAACGTCGCTCCTGTACATGTGGACTACCGCCTTCATGATGTGATTTGACTCTATTTTCATCACCACAACACATGTATTATATATATAAATATATTTAAAGAATAAATATTTTATATATGATATTATTATAATTATTTAAAGATAAAATTTTATATTCCTCTTTCCCATAATGATCGTTGAACAATTGAAATGTTACTCAAGCGTACATATGATCTACCATCTCCATGATCATAACATACTTAAATTTTTAAAAGAATATTTTTTGGATTGGTATTAAAGGTATAATTGATGTATAAATATGATAATTATTTCATTATTTTTTTAATTTAGATGATGGTACTGTTTAATATTAATAGGAAATTGAACATTCGTGATAAAGCATGAATGAGAATACAAGGCAATTAACACATGAAAGAGTGAAAATAATGAAATATTAACAAGTGGGCCATAATATTTTATAAAATTACCATATATGATATTATAATTTTTTATATTTTTATGTTATAAGTTAATAACATATTTAAAACCACAATACATGATTTTAAAGAATGTTCAACCCAAAGGAATCATGAGATAAGAGACCTCATCTGAATTTCCCTTCATCGAGACATATTGTATTATTCTGGACCTAATTCATTTTATATGCCTGAATGGCCTGAAGGCCTTCATTTTTTATTGATTTTGATAACCCCTCTTTCAAGGGATGAGAGGGAACCCTTACAAAGCTCGTAGGCTCAGAGATTACATGGCCCGTAGGCTTAAGAGATTACATGACCTGGAGGTCTTAAGGGAATTCAACCAGACTATCTACAAGGAACTGCCCCTCCCCAGCATTTGAATCATGATAGTAGCTCTCTACCTTTTCATGACCGTCTGGCTAGACTTCTCGTGCAAGCACAGGCTGGTACCTATGGCATAGCCATACCCTCTCATTCTGACAATCCATTTGGCTCTGCTCTGGTGAGTGCACCTGCTCTGAATCCTCTTCTGGGGCTGCTCCTTTTTTGTAGTGTGTCTGGGCCTACATTCATGTGGCCCGAAGGCCTTGGGGTGGCCCTAAGGCCTTAAGGTGGCCCGAAGGCCTTGAGAATCAACTAGCCCGAAGGCCTTGGGTGGCCCGAAAGCCTTGCAGGACCCGAGAACCAAACCAGTGGCCCGAAGGCCCAGATGGATGAATAGTTTCGGCTGCTACAGTACCGAACAGTGCCTGCTACAGTACTGCTACAGTACCCCGGAAATATTCCTCCACCAGGATTTGATCCTGGGTCTCTTGGATGCACCTAGCGAGTCCTCACCAACTGGGCTGAGGCTCTTGTGCTTCATTTTATATGAGGTATATACTACCCCTTTGACATGTAGTATAATTATTCAATATTAACTCATCGTATTTTAATTTAAACTTTTAATTATTTCATCTTAGGGGATTTGACTTGAAAATTTACAGGTGGTAAAATTTGCTGAACAATACCACTTCTATTTTGTGACTGTTAATATTCTCTTGAAACAATCACTTTCTTTGAATAATTTCTTATTAGACCTTAAATTTATCTTAAATATACATATTATCATATGATGGATATTATTATTTACTAAAAATTTTACCATTTTTTACATATGTTGTATACTTTGAAAGGTATTTCATTAACTAGGGAAATATTGATAACTCAGTATATTTTACTCAATATTGATATTTATTGATAGGGTATATTACTCCTGAATTAAATTTATTATTTTATATATTAAGAATTATTTTGAAATCAAATGATGGGTGGGACCATAATTAAATAGAACATTTATGCATCAGTATATCTCATGATACAAATCAAATAGGTCAAATTAAACAGGTTTTTATCTGTAGTTTTATCCCATCTTATGAAAGCTGTTAATTGTAGAGGTATCTTGATACCTAAGATCATGATGCCCAATAAATTATAATTTTATGAATTGAGAATAAATTTATTATTATTATATGGAATATTTTTTCTCTGATATTATCTTTGGATGAATTTCATTCTTAGTTATTGATTAAATGGCATGTGTTTTTAGGTATTTACCTTTCCATATTGATTATGACTTATCATATCATTATAGATAAATTATTTAAATTTAATTTATGTTAATTTATTTACCTTTCCATTTACTTTATGATTATTTATTCATGATAACTTCTTGGATACTTAACCCTTACTGATCATTTGATCTCACACTTATTTTGTTTCATTTCCCTGGGATATGAAGAAGAATTCTTGGAATGAGTTTACAAGGATGAATATCATTTCCTATTATTATGTATTATGTTTTATTTTCTATTACAAATTTAAAATAGGTATAATGAATGTATTTGGTTCTATATAACTAATAAATTGATTGTTCCATCAGTATTTGACCCTTTGTATTGATTCAAGTGTAATAAAGAAGAAATCAACTCTAGATTACTAGAGTCGAGGTCACTATAGTTGGTATCAGAGGAAGTTTAGTAGAAAAATTAGAAACTTGATTAATAAAAACATAGAATGGGTAACATAACCCTATCATAAACATAAACATTCTCCATTTTCGGACCTTATTATGATACTTATGACACATAAACATTCTCCATTTTCTGACCTAATTATGATACTTAGGATTGACTTCAATATAATCCATGTTATGGACCGTATTTCTAAATATAATACAAAAATATATTATAATAATAAGTAAATTATGATTTGTAAGGAAGATGGATCATTTATTATATTTAGAAAATAGAATTTATCATCTGATTAATATCTAGATCTACCCCTAGTAGCTCTAGTGAATGAGGATCTTGGGGAATAGGAGAGAAAAACATAGTATGGTGATGGTAATCTTCAAATTAAGGATTTACTTATTATAAAAAAATACATTTATGTATTTCCTATGGAATTACTTGGACATCCCCCAGATCAATATGTTGATTTTTCCATTGATTTAACCCCTCATGCAAGGACAATATCAAATAATCCATATAGAATAGTCATTGTGGAAATATTGGAATTGTAGAAACAACTATAGGAGTTGGGTGATAAGGTATTTATTCACCCTAGTGTTTTACCATGGGGATCCCATGTTCTCTTTTTTAAGAATAAATATGGATCCATGAGTTTTTGCATTGATTATAGTGAAATAAATTATATTATGATAAAGAAAAAGTATATTCTTCCTCAAATTGATTAATTATATGATCAAATTCATGGAGCCCAATATATTTCAAACATTTACATTTGTTTTGGTTATAATCAATTGTAAGTAAAGAAGGAATAAATTCTGAACATAGCTTTTTAAAGAGGTATTTAAATTACAAGTTTAATGTAATGTCATTTGGATTAAATAATCCACCCTATTTTTATGGATCTAATGAATATAGTATTCAAGGAATATCTTGATGGTTTTTTTTGAATTCATTGGTGATATTTTTGTAGATTTCTAAATATATTAGGACCTTGAGAATCACTTGTAGATCATTCATGAGACTCTTAAAAGGAAATAGTTATATTGGAAATTTAGTAAGTTTGATTTTTAGCTTCAAGATTTTTCTTTTCTTATCCATATTTTCTCCTAGGATGGAATCTAATTTTATCCAACAAATACAAAGGTTGCCAGATAATTTATTACAAAAACAAACATAACTGAGGTATGTAGTTTCATTGGTTTGGAAGGTTACTATTTATGGTTCATTTAGAATTTTTCCTGATTGTCTATCCCATTATCCATGATTACATGTAAAGGGGTTTAGTTTATTTGGATATAGTAATATGAAGTATTTTTTTGATGAACTACAGTGGATATTGTTAGATGATCCAATTTGGAATCTACCATTTAGAAGTTATGGATTTGTGATATATAGTTATACATCATGAAAGGTAATTAGTTGTTTCCTAATAAAAAATGATAATTTTATTGAATATACATCAAGGAAATTAACTACTCGTGAATAGAACTATCAAACCCATGATCTTGAGTTGGAAGCTATAATATTTTCTTTGAAGATATAGATATATTATCTCTATTGTGAGAGATGTGAGATATAAAAATACTATAAGAGCCTAAAATATATCTTTTCCCAAAAAGAGATAAAAATGAGACAAATATGATAGCTTGAGATACTCATATATTATGATTTTTCAATACACTATCACCTAGGGAAAGAAAACAAGATATCATATCCATTGAGTAGGAGAGGTCATGGAATTATGACCCAAATGATGATTTACCGAGATCCTATATTCATGGATCTAGTAAGTATGGATATGGTAATTATTATAGAAGGTGAGAGATCACTCGTTTTTAAAATTATTAAAAAAACAATATTTATTGGAAAAGATAAAAAATTTATCAATATGATGATGATAACTTTTAGAAGAAAATTTAAGTCTTAAATAACGAAAAATTAGAAAACATCATTTGTGAAGATGGTATTATAAAATTTGAAAATAGATTATGTGTTATATATATAATTAAGTTGAAATGGGATTTTTTTTAATGACACTCTAGCTCAAATTTTTCTATACACTCTGGTATCATAATTACTTATAAATATTTGGGTGAAAATTTTTGTGGGGTAACATGAAACAATATATTATTAATTATGTGTCTAGATGTTTGGTTTTTCAAAAATTTAATGTTGTTAGATAGAATCCCAAAGGAGTCACAAAACCTCTTCCTCTTTCTGTTTGGAAATGGGATAAAATTATTATGGAATTTTTCACAATACTAGAAAATAATCCTAGAAATAATGATGTAATATGGGTTATCATTGATCACCTTACAAAATCTACACAGTTCCTTGAAATAAGAGAATATTTACCTCATGAGTGCCTCATAAGGATCTATATTAATGACATATTAAGACTTCATGATTCACCTCTTTCAATTGTGACTGATTGAGATCCTTGTTTTACATCAAAATTATGGAAACATCTTTAGCAAGATCTTGATACTATGTTTCATTTGATCACTAACAACCATTCTCAAACTTATAGATAGTACAAAAAGTACTATTCAGAAAATGGAAGACATGTTTATGTCATGCTCACTTGACTTTCAAGGTATGTGTGATTAGTATTTACCTTTGATAGTGTTTTACAATAACAATATATTCAATTTAAGTATTCAAATGGCATCTTATAAATCATTATATGGAAAAAGATGTCTTACTCAAACTTGTTGGGATGTAGTTGTTGAAAGGAAACTCCTAGGCCTAGAACCTGTTTTAGATACAACAACAAAGTGAAAGGTTATTCAAGCTCACATTAAATCATCTCAAATTAGGGAAAATATTTATTTCAATAATAATAGAAAATATTTTTAATTAAAAGTGGGATATCTTTCTTTCTTGAAAGTATATCCATGGAAGGGTGATATAAGGTTCTATAAGAAAAGAAACTGAGCCTCAGGTACATCAGATCCTTTTAATTATTGAAATAATTTGTGCTTTTTTATATTATTTATAAATTAAACCAAATCTATAAATATTACATGATGTGTTTCATAAAGCATTGATAAGGAATTACATTCCATACCCATTTCATGTTCTTGCCTATGAGAAGACAAAATTGGAACATGAAATATCTTACATTGAAAACCCCATCCAGATTCTTGATACTATAGACAAATTATTGTGGAATTTGATGACTCAAATGGTAAAGGTACTTTGTAGATATCACAAAATATATGAAGTAATGTGGGAACTATAAGATGTTATAAAGAATAAATATCCTCAACTTTTTAGAAGGAAACATCCAAAAAATTGAGGTTGAAGTTTTTATGAGAGGGAATAATGTAACACCCAAAAACATTTCTATATATCTCTTTTATAATAAATAAATCTTTTTTTATATCTTGTGATGCATGAAACATCGGGTTTAAATGAAAATATTGTTTTATTTGGTGTCCTAGAACTAACTACTTTGTACTTTATTCATTAATAAATATTTTATCACATCTTGATTGTTCTTCTGCATGAAAATGCATGTGATATTTTCCTAAGGATAGCGACTTCACTAAAATGTCATAGTGGATCCCTGATATGATGAGAACCCAGAAGTTCCATAACACTATTCTTGACTATATGTTATATGTCCGGATGATGTTATTTGAGTTAAAAAAATAATGTAGTCCATTAGGAGTGAGGACTCATAAAACTTTGAGGCACCTTGTCATGGTGTGGCCCCTTGGTAATATCCAGGATGATATTATTAGAATGAGACCCACCATTAAGAAATGCTTATATCATAGTGCCATTGGATTTTCCTATCTACAGATGTGTGTATTGGTCCTTAGACATTAATATTATTATTAATGGGTATTACAACTCATGCACTTAGATGTATTGACGAAAACTTTGATGACACACTATTCGTAGTGAGGTAGGATATGTTGGGTGCCTCACAAGTAATACTTCATTAATAGATAATGTGAGAATTGATTTGTCCCTTCTGTTCCATAATGGAAGTAGATATCATAGGCCCTTTGAAGGAATTGATATAGTCTAAATAAATCCATGGTTAGAGTGAGGAATGGGAAAGTTCAATTTTGGGAAGTCAAAGAAAGAATAATCAAGCACATGGGTTGATGGAACCAACATGAAACCAGCTTTATTTGAGATATCGAGACAAATAGAATACATTACACTGTAATCTTTCATAAGAGGCAACATGTCATTGTGTCATTAACTACTTTCCTTATGGGTGCCTTGGCATGTTTCTAGATACAAACCTTGGACTTTAGGAAGGCTCCACCTAATTTCACTGAGACAGAGGACTATAGGGTCACACATTATGTGTGTCCAAGTATCTCAGTTAAATATTCATTTAACAAGTTGAATAAAGATTATTCCTGATTGTGGTTTAATAATTATTCAAGGATGTCATATCGCATTTATTTCAATACTAGTCATTCAAGAGAATATATTGTGGGAGAAATAATATATTTATTAGTGACTAATATAGTGATATTTATTTAAGAAATAAAGAGTCATTATTCAAGGTCTAATAAATGTGGTGTATGAAATAAAGAAAATATAAAAACAAAAGTACACGCCATGTATATTAATATACATATCATGTAATTTTTATAGGGATTTGTGAGAAATAATATTATTTATTTAATTAAATAATATTAGGTATAATTTAGTGGGAATATGTCAAGTAATAGAAATAATCAATTGTTATTATTAGACATGGGGTCTTACTAAGAATTTAATGAAATGAATAAACGCTTTCAGGTAATTAGTTCATTTTACTATTCTAAGTAATTAAAATCCAAATTATATAATTTCTATTAGCCTAGCCTTTTTTGTGGTTGTGCATAATGGATCTGAAAAATCTCTCAAGCCAAGAGATAATTATTTTTCCACCAAGAACGCTATCAAGCTACGAGAGAGATCCTCCTCGACTAGATCAAGGAGAGAGGTCTGCAAGCAGCTCTCAAGGTGATCTAAGGTGGACATCCCAAGCAAAGTCTCTTCTGTGCTAGCACCCAAAGATCCCTTTGGAAAAATCCAATGATACCTGGAGCACATGTGGATCACCGCTAGAGGAATCATACACTTGGATTCTACGATGCAACAACGGATCACATCAGATCGTGACCAGAAATATCACGGAAGATGGAATTCCATAAAGGTAATTCTCGTATTTTAATTAAATTATTTATAACCACTTATGATGATCTTATCTATGTTTCTAGGACTCCCTTCCTTTCTTCCATTCTAAATTCTTTTTATAATATCCAACATTTCATTATCATGACGGATCTCGTATTGATCATTGTTAATGGAAAAAATAAAGTTGGGTACCCTACCAATGAGCTTTCATTGTGCCTGAAACCTACAAGTGGTATCACAGGGGTCATATTGTTGATTATAATTATTTATTTTTTGATTGGTGATTTACGCATTTAATAATTTAGTTGTTTCAATCCAAGTTAATCATTTAATAAATCTGAATCTCAAGATCTATTCCTCCTCTTTCGTTTCTTGTTCACCTTACAGAAACATTTTTTTTTCTTTTAATTTTGATTAAAATAAAATAGAGGAACTCATCCAGAGGTTCCAAAGCTTCCTGGCCATACAACCCCAGAACACACAGTTTTTATTTTTCAGTACATGTCGTGTAGTATAGGTTCCATGCACCGAGACAGTCCTCCAAACCAATTCATGTCATTGGATCCTATCTAAGTCTTTGAGACTTCATGCATTGACCAGGAATAGGTGGCACACAGTTTCCCGATTACCCACCATATGGCCTGTTGAACATGGTGTGTATCCCCTTCAGGTTAGGGTTAGACCATGTACCCCATACACAGCTTTCCCGGCTAGAAACCGTGTAAGACAGATACTACAAAGCATGTGTCCCACTGAACACGTTGTGTGCTCCAAAGATTTCTAAATTACAACTACACGCCATGTCCCCATGCATGTACTTCGAATGGACGGTGAACAAAACTACATGTTTTGTAGTTGGAACTACAAGCCATGTACTCATCCAAATTATTTAGATTTATTAAAATTTATTATTATATGATAGAAACCCTTGATATGTGTACCATAGTGCGGGCGTAAAGCGGAATCACAACACGTGATTGGTGTTTTATAGATATGTGTTTAATTTAACATCTACGTAATGTTAATTTATACCCAATGGGTAGTTATGAATAGGAATTCCCCGAGTTTCCCCCATGGTACAAGTTATGTACAAATATACCTTTAAATGAATTTATTTCTTTAAAATTATGATGGAAGAGAGTCTTAAGGAAATTACGAAAAGGGTTTAAGATAAAATGATTGATTAATTAAATATAATTAATTGATTCGAGTGTGATTTATATTAAACAATAATGATTAAATAATTTAAATCTATATTTACTTATGAATAAATATCATTACATGCATGGATGATTGTGAGCTAGACCAGGACCTTTGTATGTGAATGGTTTCTTTTAATTTATTTATTTAAATTAAATATGTTTGCCTGCGATCCTTCTCCTCATTCATATGTAGGGCCTACATAACAAAGGTTTCTTTTATGTAAAACCCCTTTTACCCCTCACCTATGTGTGAGATAATAGCATATGTAAGGGATGGATATACCAAGCTAGTCGAGGTGGCCCAAGTTAGGAGCCAAGGTGAAACCAATCTAAGGAGATAAAAAGGTGGATAGGTGGAAAGCTGTAAACAAGAACCCAAAAGGTTCAAGGTGTTTCTACCCGAGGTCTTGGGTTTTTTATCAACCTCTAGATAAAATAACTAAAAGAACAAGCTCATTATCATAACATTTATTTTATTTCTATCAATTTCATGGTTTATTTATTGTGGGTGTGTTTTCATGATCACACAATTAATGAATTAAACAAGCATTCAAGATCGAACTAAAATAAGACTGACTTATGCATAAATATTATCTTAGACATGGTTAATCACTTAATTACATCCCACATAATATTTACAAGCATGTAATCAAGGATAATAAAATGGAAATTCATATATAAGGATGAAATCCCTCAATGAAATATTATGTCGGTATAGCCTTCCATAATCTTGGTTAGAATCGAACCATAGATCAAAGTATATGAATAGCCCTAGTTGGGGTGCCTTCAATTATTGTGGAATTATAATTCAATGTTTTTGGTTGACTTTAATTGGTTCATATCAAGGTTTTACCACCACTGCAGTACTTGGTGTGACAAAGAGGCAAAAAATGAGGAAATCCGAAATCAAAGGATTTTAGGATTGGGGACTCCACTCAGTGGATCAAGGAGCTGCAAGTTAATGCATTTGGAATTTTGAATGCCTACCTAAAACCCTTCAAGTTTCTTAACCAACCCTATTTGGGGTAATACGAATCAAAATATTTATCCTTTCAACTACAATATTCAGGAAAAAAAATTCGAAGTCAATGGTGAGGGCTATTGGAATTAGATAAAATAGTGGGAGACTAATAAGTGTTAATTTATTTATATGTCCTAGTTTTATCATGATAAAGTAATAAACCTTTGATAATCTTTATTTATAGTAATGGAATGAAAAATGACTTCAAACATATCATTGGAAACCATACATGAGAAGGAAAACCTTCTCACCGGCACTAATTTCTAGGAATGGCAGAGGTGTTTATGCGTTATCCTTCGCCACGAGAGGAAAGTGTATATTCTAGAAGAGACTATTCCAATTGTTCTTGGAAAAGAGGCCAGTGATGAGGAACTATATCTATATATGATATATATGGATGATTCCACATATGTCCAATGTTTAATGCTATTATCCATATCCAATGAGATCTTGAAGCTACATGAAAACATGAACATGTATAGCATGATGTCTCACCATAAAGATGTTTATCAAGAGAAGGTGAGAAAAGAGAGATATAAGATCTCAAATTCTTTGTTTACAACTAATCTTGGAGAGTCTGTGCCATCTGGGCCTCATATAGTCAAGATTATTGGATACATTGAATGTATGGACATCTTATGGATTATGTTCCCAGATGAGTTGCATGCAGATACCATCCTATCATCACTTCCCAAGACCTTCTCTAGCTTTATTTTCAACTATAACATGAGACAAAATGAGAAGAGTCTATCTAAAATTCTGACCTTAATTCACCAGGTAGATAAGGATATGCGGTGTGACAAACCAACATTCTTTTTTGTGAATAATAAAAGAGGGTACAAGGATTCATAAACGGTCTGAATCCCCTGAGCATTATCCCTCCAAGAAGGGGAATATCTAGAGGCATGGAAAGGAGTAGAAGGTGGTTTATTTTTCATGTGGCAAGCCTGGCCACTAGAAGAGGAACTTCACACAGAAGTGTGTGGATGCTAATGGTGAATTATTTATTGAGTGTAATCTTTCCATTTCTATACATTGGGTATTAGATACCATTTCTGGGGCTCACATATTTATTCAAATGTAGGAACCAAGTAGTTTTGGAAATATTTCCATTGGAGAGGTGGATCTTCGAGCTACCAATGACACAAGGCTGGCAGCACTAGCCATTGGTGATTACCATCTCTCCTTGCCAACTGGCATGCTTTTGGTTTTACATAACTGCTATTATGTGCCTAGTGTTACCAAGAACATAATTTCTATATCATGTTTCGATATGGATGGATTTATTCTCGTGTTTGAAAAAAAAGGTTGTTACTTTTATAATAACAATGTATGTTATGGTATGGGGAATTTAAATAATGTTTTTTATGTATTAAATTGAAAAAAATTAGTGTTGGCAATCGATACCAAAACAAACTTACATGAATCATACATCACCTAGTTGTGGCATCACTATCTCGGTCATGTAAATGAGAAGCTCTTGAAAAATATCTACCAAGATGGTTATTTAGACTCTACTGAGCTAAAACCACTTGATAGATGTCACACTTGTTTACAATGTAAAATGACAATTCTTTCATTCGGTGGATAGGATGAAAGGGCCACATAGCATCTAGGATCGGTGCACACGGATGTGTGTAGACCATTTCTAGTAGAAGCTGGAGGTGGATATTCTTACTTCATTACTTTTACTGGTGATTTGAGTCGATATGGCTATGTCAACTTAATGAGGTATAAGTCAAAGTCCTTAGAGAAATTTAAGGAATTCAAGAATGAAGTAGAGAATCATCATGGTAAGAAGATAATGAAACTTTGATCAGATCAAGGTGGAGAATATCTGAACCCAGAGTTCATCAATCTTCTACGAGAGTCTGGGATTCAATCTCATCTCACTCCTCTGAATACACTATAGTGTAATTGTGTTAGTGAAAGGAGGAAATGCACCTTATTATACATGGTGAGGTTGATGATGAGTCATTCATATTTTCCATTATACTTTTGGGGATATGCCTTACAAACTGTATCATACACATTAAACTGAGTACCAACTAAGGTAGAAAATGGAATTCCCTCTGAGTTATGGAATAGAATGAAACCCATTTTTGTCACACACACGTGTATGGGGATGTGAGGAGTTTGTTAAGGCATTATTAGGAAACAAACTAGAACCCCAGGGCACGAGGTGTATCTTTATAGGATATCCCAAGGAAATAAAAGAGTATTTCTTATATAACCCTTTAGACATGAAGGTGACTGTTGCCATAAAATCCATCTTTCATGAGAAGGAGCACATCCTCAGAAATGATAGTGGGAGAAAGATTGACTTCGAAAAAGTTGATTCTCTAGATACACAAGAGTTGGTACAGGAACGAGTTCCATAGGTCCCTGTGGTAGAGGTTCCAAAAACACAAGTACTGTGCAGGACCTCCAGATAGGTAAGGGAACCAGAGAGATTTGATTTCTTAGTCACTAAGAATGGTGAATCATTATTATTGTACAATGATGAACCTATCTATTACAAGGAAGCAGTAGAAAGCTTAGAAGCTGCAAGATGGCTAGATTCTATGAATTCTGAGATAGATTACGTGTATCCGAACCTAGTCTGGGTTCTGGTCGATGATCCAATTGATGTAAATATTGTTGGATGAAAATGGGTATTCAAGATAAAACTAGACATGGAAGGTCAAGTTAGTACCTATAAATCAAAGCAAGTGGATAAAGGATTCAGATAGCATCAAGTATTTGACTATGATGAAACCTTTTCTCCAGATGCTACTTTTAAATCCATAAGAATCATACTTTCCATAGAATATTACCATGACTATGAGATTTGCAAAATGAATTTCAAAACAACATTACTTAATGGGAACCTTTATGAAGATGTATACATGATACAACCAAAAGGTTTTGTGACACCAGGTGAATCCAAAAGGGTTTTCAAGTTGTGAAAATTCATTTATGGATTAAAGAAAGCATCCAGGTCATGGAAAATTTGATTTGATGTATCAATAATGGAATTTGGTTTCGTTGAGAAAAAATGTGAGCCATGTGTTTATAAGTAGTTTAATGGGAATGCATTCATTATCCTAGTATTATTTGTGGATGACATATTTCTTATTGGAAATGATGTACTAGTCTTACAGTCAGTTAAGGACTGGTTGAACAATTTTTTCTCCATAAAGGACTTGGGAGAAGAACCCTACATTCTAGGGATAAAGATCATTCGTGATAGATCCAAGAGGCTTCTTGGACTAATTCTGGGTGCATACACTGACAAGATACTAAAGATATTTGGTATGGAACAATCCAAGATGGGATTGGTTCCAGTGTCACAAGGCCTACATCTTTCTAAGAAAATGTGTCCTCAGAAAAAATAGAAGAAATATTGAATGGTTAATATCTCATACGCTTTGGATATAGGATCCATCATGTATTCCATGTTATGTACCAAGATTGATGTTGCCTATGCACTGAGCATGGTAGGAAGGTATCAAGAATATCCAGGAGAACAACATTAGACTACTATTAAGACTATCCTTAAGTATCTGATAAGAACTAAGAATATGTTCCTGGTGTATAGAGGAGATAAAGAGCTTTTCATAAGAGGTTATGTTGATGTTGGTATTCAGACAGATTAGAACGATTTGAAGTCGCAATCTGGATATATTTTCTGTCTTAATGGAGGAACTATGAGCTGGAATAGTTCAAATCAACCAGTTGTCACTAATTCTACAGCAGAGTCCGAATATATAGAGGCTTTTGATGCATCCATGGAAGCTATCTGGATTCTAAAATTTGTCCATGAGCTTGATTTGGTGCCTAGCGGTAAAGATCCTATCACATTGTATTGTGATAATACTGCAGTGGTGTCTCTTGAAAAAAGGACCAAGGTCACATCAGTGGACAAAGCACATTCTCTGGAAGTATCACCTCTTGAGGGATTTCTATTAAAGGGGTGAATTTGCAATGAGATGAGTATCCACGGAACAGAACATGGTGGACCTTATTACTAAAGGCCTATATCAGTAGAATAATGAATATCATGTGAGAGCTAGCGGGTTAGAGGTTGTTATTAGTTGGATCTAGTCCAAATGGGAGTCTGTTGGAGTTGGTGACCCAGAACCAACTAATTTTTACTTTATTCATTAATAAATAACTTATCACGTCTTGATTTTTCTTCGGCATGACAATGCATGTGATAATGTCCTAAGGATAGCTATTTCAATAAAAGTTCATAGCAGATCTCTACTATGATGAGAACCCGAAAGTGTCATAAAACTGTTCTGTAATATATGTTCTATGTCCAGAAGATGATATTTGAGGGAAAAATGATACAAGACATTAGGAGTGAGGAATCATAAAACATTGAGGCACCTTCTCATGGTGTTCTCCCTTAGTAATATCCAAGAGGATATTATGTGGATGGTACCCACCGGTAGGAAATCCACATTTCATAGTGTCATTGGAAGTTCCTATCTATGGACATGTGTATTGTTCCTTAGACTTTAAGATTGTTAATAATGGGTATTTCAACTCGCACACTTAGATGTATTGATGAAAACTATGACGACACAAGGTTCGCAGCCAGGTATGATATATTGGGTGGGTCACGAGTAATGATGCATTAATAGATAATGTGAGAAAGGATTTGTCCCTTCTGTTCTATAACGAATGTAGATATATCATGCCCTTTGATTGAATTGATATATCCCAGATAAATCCATGTCCATGGTGAGGAATGGGAAGGTTCAATTTCAAGAAGTCAAAGAAAGAATAATCGAGCACATGGGTTGATGGCCCCAATAAGCAACCCGCTTGATTTTTTTATATTGAGATAAAGGGATTACATTACATGGTAAGCATTCATAGGAGGTGACACATCATTACGGATTTAACTTCTTTCTCTATGGGTGCTTTGTATTTTTTATAGATTCTAACCTTGGACTTTAGGTCGGCTCCACCTAATTCCACTGATAAAGAGGCATAGAGGTTCACACATTAAGTGTGTCCAAGAATATTAGTTAAATATTAATTTAACAAGTTAAATAAAGATTATTCATAATTTTGGTTTAATAATTAATCAAGGATGCCTGATCTCATTTATTTTGACACTATTTATTCAAGAGAATATATTGTGGGTGAAATAGTATATTTATCAATGATTAATGCAGTGATATTTATTTAAGAAATAAATAGCCATTATTCAAGGTCTAATTAATGTGGTGGATGAAATAAAGAAAATAGAAAAACAAAAGTAAACAATGTGTATATTAATATATACGCCATGTAGTTTTTATGGGGATTTGTGAGAAATAATATTATTTATTTAATTAAATTATATTAAGTGTAATTCGCTAGGTGCATGTCAATTAATAATAATAGTCAACTATTATTGTTAGACCTATGGTCTTACTAATAATTAAATGAAATGAATAAATGGTTTCGGTTAATTAATCCATTTTATTATTCTATGTAACTAAAATCCCAAATATATAATTCTCACTAGCCTATCCATTTTGGGGGTTGTGCACAATGGATCTGCAAAAGCTCTCAAGCCAAGAGAGAATTATTTTTCCACCAAGAATGCTCTCAATCTATGATAGAGATCCTCCTCCATCAGATCAAGGAGATCCCCTTGCAAGTAGCTCTCAAGGCAATCTAAGGCGAACATCGCAAGCGAAGGCTCTTTTGAGATAGCACTCGGAGATCTCTTCGGTGATGGCCAGAGATATGTGGATCACGTGTGGAACACCTCTAGAGAATCCTGTAGTTAGATTCTACTATGCAATGATGGATCATATCAGATCATGACTAGAAAATTCAAAAAAGATAGAATTCCATCAAGGTAATTTTAATCTTTTAATTAAATTAATTCTAACCAACATATGATGATCCTCTCAATGGTTCTGAGACTCCCTTACCTTCTTTATTTATTCATTCTCTTCTGAAGATCCATAATTGTATTATCTTGACGGATCTCAGATTGATTGTTTTTAACGGAAAAATTAATGTTGGGTACACCACCAACGTGCTTCCACTACATCTGGAACCTACAAATACTCTATTAAAATATTATTTTCACAGGACCATTACAACCTAGACATTAAGTTAGATGATATGAATAATACTAACTAAATTATTAAAAAAATTACCCAATTAAATTTTTTATAATTGACAAGAATAAAAAATAAGAATCATTTGGAAGAAAAAAGAAATGTTTTCTAAAGAAATTATTTTATCTAAATGGTGGTTTAGTCATGCATTGTGAACATAATTTAAAATAATATTTTACCACTTTTATAAAAAAAATTGATAAATTAAAATTAATTATTAAAATTATAATATAAAAATTATCTTAGGTTAATCTTTTTTTTCTGGGATGTTTTAATTTTTGATGAATAGAAAAAAATACTGAATTTTTATTAAAAACACCATTTTCATTTAAAATATTTATAAAGTTAAATTATATTATAAATTGGTTTTAAATTAAAATTTATTCAATTCTATATATAGTAGTCTAAAATATTTTATTGAAATAAATTTTATATTGAAATTTTACATGAAAACATTATAAAAATTAAAAAAAAATCATTGATAACCCGTTTTCTCATCACGTCTACGGGGTTAATTTTAAATTAAAATTTTCCAATTATGTGAATATAATTTTTAAAAATTAATTCCATATTTATAATAATAGTAATTTATATTATCTAATGATTTCTAATTAGTTTGTTACAATAATTAATTGTAAAAATTATTTAACACAGTTAAGGTAAAAAATGGGTTTACCAGGGGATAAACTTAAAAGATAGGGGTTAAAATGACCTAAAAATATCTAAAATATATTGGATGAATATATTTAGAACTCATAATGTCTAATTATTAGGAATAATCAATTTTTTACCCTTTTTACATGTTAAAAATGTAGTTATACCTTTTTCTTTCCAAAAATTACAAGTGTGTCACTCACCTCACTTATAAGAAGTTCACCCCCTATCCTCTCTTATTCACATCCTCGCACCTATTGGATCATCTAGGACCTCTAAAAAACACTTCCCAAATTCAATACACTCATCCAATAAGCCTTATATTTTTCATAAATGTATCCTATTATGGATTTTGGGGAAAACATAATGTGGTTCCCTGAAGAAGATGTAACGTTCTTTAACATACATTTTTATTTTACTTCTTACACCCCCAAATTCGATTATTATTAAACCATTATGATATAAAAACAATTTTATATTACATATAATGATATTTTTATGTTAATTTAATCACATGAAACCATCCCCACTTTAATCAAATGGGTTATGAAATCATCATTCATGTATGTGGCGGACTACCGCCTCGTGAACCGATGTCATTTGTTTTTCCATTAACACCAATCATGGTTGGGTATGATGATGGATATAAAGTATATATATGATATTCATAAAATAATTATACCTATTGAGTCATTATATCATATATTCATTTTTACATTCTATTCTGTAGGGGATATGAAAACATTTCATGTGTGTACGATGGACTACCACCTCATAAAGCGATGTGATTCATGTTTCACTAATGCTTTACATAGAAGGTGATAAGGATAATGTTAATTAATATAAGTGATGTAAATTAAATAATTATGATATTCATGAAATAATTATCATTCGTAAATTATAATATATAATTTTCTTTTTTTAACATTGACTCACTGAAAGATGATAATCTTGCTCGTGTACATGTGAACTACTGCCTTCACAAAGGGATGTGACTCTCTTTTCATCATCATGCCACATTGATGATATATATACGTATATTTGAATACATAATATGATATTGTGATCTTTCTGAAAATATTAAATATTACTTCTGAAGTTTCCTAGTCAGGATTCAATTATCTTTGAGAGGGGGTGTAACACCCCAAGATTTCATAGTATTTTATCTCTTCAAATTATTTTAATAACTTGTGCTACACGCAACATCGAGTTCGAGCACACCACGACTTACCAAACTAGCCGTTCAAAAAAGAGGTTATGAAAAGTATTAACCACATTTTAAATTTAACATATCCTATATAATTTTATCATTCATCTTTTGTGTTTCTTATACATAATATAAGAATAATTCAAATTTTAAGATAAAAGAAGTATTTTTCAAAAAAATGCAGTTTTTTCGCCTTTTAATGGAGAACCATTTTTAAATATAATATTTTACACTTTTATATACTGAATTTAGAGAAATAAAATTTTTCTTTAGAATAGGGATATAAAAATTTAGTTTGTAAAAAATTTTAGTACTTTTCTGATAACTTTCATATTTTGATGAATAGGGAAAAAATACTAAATTTTAATTATAAACAACTTTTTTAATTGAAATAATTTATAGTGTTAAATTATGAACTAGATTGGTTTGGAAGTATAATTAGATTATATTTTTATAATTCAATATAATTAAGGTCATTTTATGTAATTTCACATTTAAACTGGATATAAAGAAGTGTCAATCTTTTGGTAGTTATTATTTCTTAAAAACGCGCTCTTTGTTTTGACAATGGTAATTAATTTTAAATTAATTTATACCACTTCTGTGTATTAAATTTGGAAAAATGGATTCCATATTTGGAATCCGGAGGTTCAAATTTTTTAAATATGTAACTTTTATTTTGAGACATTATGAATATTTACTTCAGTAAATATTTTATTTATCATGGTTAAAGGGTAAATCCGGTAAATTATGGTAAAAAATAATATTATAATAATATTAAATTACCCTATAATGTGTTTTATTCCTATAGATTGATACATGTTCGACCATGGGCATCCTTGGATAGATTTGGGTGCCCCATGGATCCACTAGAGAGTGATAATGACACATTATATTAATTAATTTAAAGTAAAGACAAAAATAACATAAACATATATCTTTCTGTAAAACAATTTTTACATAGGGTTATATAAGTATCTATTTGACTATAAATACTAATTAAAAAGATAAAAAAAAATTCTACATAATTATATTTTATTTATAATGTTTAGACATTAAATAATTAAATTTATTTATGACATAATGATGATGTAGTAATTACCTTATTAATGAAAAAATCATATAAATGGTATTGTAAATATTCAAATAAATGTATCTTGAAAATATTGATTCCATAAACGAATTATATAGTTGAATATGACATGTTAGTATTGACTTAATTTATTTTTTTCTAAGTAATAAAAAAGTTTGGACTTTCACAAAAAACAAAATACCAAATAGTTTCAAAATTGACATAAATTAAATTTTTTAAAACAAATATTATATTATTGATTGATATAAAATTCCTAATAATATAAGGTTCATAAAAAGGGATTAAATAATATTATATATGTTATTAATGACCCACTTTAGGTTCTCTTGTAAGTTTAGAGTATGTTTATTAACCATATAGTGTAAGAATACAAGAAGACGTGGTAAAAGTCTATTTAACTAAGAGTTAAATCTAAAAGATAAGGATAAAATGGTAGCCTAAACATGTCTAAAACCTATTGGTAGAGATTATTTCGACCCATAACCACATAAGGCTATAAATAAATTCATTTGGAGCCATTATAAACCGAAAATTATTGTATAATAAGTTAATATTTTAATCTTTTCCTAAAGTGACCCTCACCCCTCTTATAAAGGGGAACTTCCCCTTCTCTCAAAATCACACCTCCAAAGCCATTTGGATCAGCCAAAACCTACCCAAATATCCTAAAAACTTCCATAAAATCACCCTAGAGTCATTAATTGGTTCAGAAATCCAACCTAATGATCTCTTTTGATCAACTCAAAAGGAAACACCCGGAGAAGAGGTAATAATTTCACCACCCTCTTTCAAGTTGTTTTATTCTTCCACTTCCTCTTTAATTGTTGTTTCCATAACAAAATAATAAATCTTGTACCTCTTACATAATTTGATGTTATAATTAATATGGTATAACTATATTCATTATTCTATCCATCCTATAAATGAAAAAGTCACCATACGTGCGTATGTATGGCTTACCGTCTCCACATCGTGGTGTTGTTTGTTATTCAAACACTTTGTTATTTGGATGGGTATAATAATGAGTATAACTGATGTAAATAATAAATATAAAATTTTAATGACTCTATATATATGATATACCATCCAATTACATATGATTTCACCATCAATATAATGATATTGTCGCTCGTGCGTACGTACGGATTACCGTCTCCACGATGCAATGAGATTCATTTCCTCATTCACCATTCAATAATGATTATAAAAATATATAGTATTAATATGTATGTAATATAAGAAATAATAATTCTACTGAATATATATATATATGTATTTACTTATATATATCTTATTCACTTACATCCATTCAATACGATATGAAAACGGAAACAGCGTTTATACGTACGTACGGCCTACCGTCTCCATAAACAGTGTTTTCCATTTCATATATATATATATATATATTATACATATTTATATTATAAATAAATATGATATATATATCATGAGTTATATTTTGGAATTATGTAAATCATGATCTAGATGATATGATCAAGAATAACAAGTTAAAACACGTACGATAAAGAAAGCGATGTTTACCCGAAATGTTCTTTTAACATGGAAATCATTATTAAATGGGTAGTATAAAGACATAAATGAATCATGTATGATATAATAAATATTAATATGGTTTTGGTGTAATTTAATAACATAATATGGTCATTATATAGGAGGTTAATGTACCCTCAACCAAAGGAAAGTGCAAGGTAAGGGTTATTTCCTCAATGTCATTATTATCCGAGATTGTTTATGTGTAAATATTTACTAGAACATAATTATCATTGATACACATATTTCATAAAAAGAAAATTCAAAAGGAATATTTTAAGGTTTTATATGATGGTCTATTTTACTATATCATCATTTTAAATGTTTTAAATATTTATCTTTCTGAATCCTTTTAATTATTGTCCATGTTTTCAAAATGATTTTA
Organism: Viscum album; assembly: GCA_963277665.1. Classification (NCBI taxonomy): domain Eukaryota; kingdom Viridiplantae; phylum Streptophyta; class Magnoliopsida; order Santalales; family Viscaceae; genus Viscum; species Viscum album. The sequence goes on along the minus strand of OY728152.1, from coordinate 249,608,595 downwards.
AGGATTTATTTATATAGACATGAATGTTTTGAAATGAAAATTATTTTCAAAAGTTTCGAATTGGATGAGACACTTTGATTCAAAAATATATTTTAAATTACTTCCTTTATAAATGTGTGACTTTTAAATAACTTCACAAAAGGGATATTTATCTCAAAAAGTTTTACTGATCATTTTCAAATATGTCAGCATCCTTTACTGGATATTATTATAGATTGAGGTTGATTTATTATAATAAAATATTCCATATTTTATTGAATGAGGTAAGATATGTTTGACTGTGAATGTTCTATTTTTATACCATTCATGGTTTATGGTTAATGTATTTACATTCCATATGCTAGTTTTAATATGAATGTTTATGCTATGTTTCAACTTTTTCATATAAGGAATGCAGTGGAATTAGTAAGTGAAAAGGGGAGCCTGATATAGCTCCTCAATGTATCGATAGGTCTCATGAGACAAACTAGTGTCTTGGCATAAGGCCTTGACAAAAAAATTATTTGTAGTCATGGCACAAGTCCTTGACTATGTGGTAATGATGTTCGGCTTTAGGCATTCCCTCATTATGAAATTAGTTATTAAAAGTTATTATTAAACTAGTAGAATATCTATGTGCATGTTTATATGGTGATATTTGATTTAATTTTTCCATATTATGTTCATGATTATATTTAAAAAGGTTTTTATTTTTATTACACATATTTCCTTAAAAGTTTTTATATTTTGCTAAATTATTTACCCTTACTGAGCATCTCATATCACCCCTTTTTTATGTTTTATTTTCCCAGGATTCCAAGAAGTGTATTATGATTGATATATAGGGTTAAGATAAAGGTAATAATGGTGTTCTCAAATAAATATCTATGATGTGTTTTATGTTTGAAATTGAAATGTAAATTTTATGTATGTAATATATTTTCCAAGACTGCTAAACTGATTGGTCCTTTAGGACTTGATTCCTTATAATCATGATAATGTATTAAAATAATGCATCGACTCTGGGTAATTGGGGTCGAGTCATTACAGGGGGAGGCGGTTAATCAGTGCTATCTTTATCTTTTATGTTTATTTACTTTTGAAAAAACATTCACCTTCGGTTAAATATTTCTTTCCCTTCTGAACACAATCCAAACACAAATTCATAAGTGGAAAAGAATTTACAAGGGTCTATTATAATGACTCATATTTACTTTAGTTTTATTTTTGTAAATTAATTGGGAAACTTCTTAGACCAGGCACTAAGATGGAATGATATTTCAAGGCTCAGTGTTCTTAGAATAATATGATGAAAATTGTTTGGTTTCTAATAAAGAGGGGGGTAGTTTTTCTTTAAAATAATAATAACATATAAAAGGATGTCCAGATAAGAAATCCAAGAGCATCGTTGCATTAAAAGTAGTGACTTTACCTTAGGATGGACCTAACATCGACAGGTGTGGGTCGACTGTGAGAGTTATAATTTTGAAATAATTTTCATTAAAATATTTTGATAAAAATATTTTATTGAATGTGGTGGATTTTTTTTTATGAAAACTTTTTCTGGAATTCATATTTATCACTGTAACCTTGTAATTCCACTTAGGTGTGGAAGAAAAATCTATCAACGAAGAATGCAGGTTGATCGAGGATTGATGAATACAAGGACCTCTGTTCTTTGTCAATGACTGGTCCACCCATGTGGTAGGGTGTTTGATCTATTGGTGACTTCATTTTCCTTCTTAGATTCAAAGGATGAATGTGGACCAACCCATGAACATGTTAATCTACAGCTCATCTATTCTTGTAGGATGGATAAATTTTTGGGGGATTTAAAAAGGGAGATAAACTTTGTAATTATCAGTTCTTGTTCTTTGTTAAATCTTCTAACATGAATGGATCAAGTCTAAAACTAACAAGGAAAGGATACATTATTTGGGAATTCTATGTGTTCCTCCTATCCCCATTCTTGGCGTTCTCCATTTTTGGACCCTCACGGTCATGGTGAAATTTTTCAGGAGGCTCCAAGCACTATTGGGACCATAGAGTGCTAGAAAGTTGGATGAAATCCCAAGGTAATGTAATTCGAAACCTGAGGATCGCAAATGTGGATCTGTTTTGAAAAATGGAGATTTGATGCAATGGGAGATACCTACGAAACTAGGACCACCAATGCTAGTAGCAACACATGGTGGTGCCCGGTTGAATGCAGAAGCAGCCACATGCGGGTGCGGTGGAGGAAGGAAGTCAAACATGGTAGTGACTGCGTGAGAAGGTGAAAATGGTCAGACCATGCTGGTGGTGTGGCCAGACTAGATGGATCCCTTGATGGTGGAATCCACAAGCATTGACAGAGGACTGCAATGGGGAGATGGGATGTGGCTCCGAGCCGCGCTGTAAGAACCCATGGTGGAAATTTCATGGGGCATGTAGAGGACGTGGTCCAACCACATGAAACGCGGATATGTGCTATATTAATAAGGCGGTATGGGGGGATCCACAAGGTTAGGGCGGACCGCATAGACCAGGGGGTGTGATTAGGATGGGTTTTGTCCAGCGGAGTAAACTAGACCGCAGTGTAGGCCATCCTAGGGTGGTTGGTCCACAGAAGCAACCCAATGGTCTGAGCTGGTTCGGGACAGACCGGACTAGACCGGGCTGGGTCGGGTTGGCCAGACCGAGTTAGGTGGGGTCCGTACAAGACCCAGATTAAGTTGTTTTACAAAAACAACCATATATTTCCAACTGTGTGTCTATTTGACAATCTGTTTGCGGCATGGGGACCCTTAAAACTAGATGGTCCTTTTGAGATACTCTATGTGAGATTTTCTATAATTCGGTTCACAACCTAATTCCTTGATTAGTAGGTTCTCTCATAATTAGTGTGCTACTAGCGGAATCCTGCGGCTGGCTATGACTTGATGACTAAGTGACATGGGAGGTTGCATGACCCATCGATGGTTCATGCATCATCGAAGTTTTGTGCACCATAAATGCTTTTTATATCATATTCTCTTTGTAAGACATCGGCGCTTTGTGCTCCATCGATGATTTGTGCTCCATCAATGCTCCATGCATCATCGACACTCTCTGGGCCATCGATCTTATGTGCTCCATCGACACTTTGTGTATTACAGAAACTGGAAGATCTATGGATTACAACTAAAAATCATTTAATTTTTGATTTATACTTTTACCTTTGTGAGTTGACTACACTTCGTTTATTTATTTGTTGTATAATTCTTGTGTTTCTCTGAGTTCTACATTGTGTGTTTCTTAGTCGTATTCATTTTCGGTTTCAAGGTATCCTACTAAGTATTGTTTTACTCACCCCTTCACGGACATCACCTGAACATGTCATGTCTTGTGTAGATGATATAAACTTTTATGGAGTTATAGAGGGACAAGGACAAGGTGGTTCTTAGAGATATCAGACAGACATGTGTTTCTCCTATGGATTCAGACAATTATCCTACAACTACCAATTCGGTATGGTTTTCTACGGATGTGTTTTAGAAACATGTGTATTCACTGTTGCAGACTCTTTTTTGGTGGGCTTGTATTCTGGCCCTGTTTACTTTCTATTTTTCCTACTATTGTACTTTTTTTTGTATCATAATGTATTCAAGCATTTTTTTACTTAGTGTTTTTATATTTATGAATTTTCATCTTGGAGATATGTGTGTGTGTGTGTGTGCAGGTACTCATGAAAATGTATCCCATTTGTGGTGTATTCCTACTCAGCGCTAGTCTCCAGCCCTTATCCTATTAGAGGTGGGCTTGGGGTAGTCTTGGAATGAGCACCTCTGTTGTTGGATCTTGAATATACAGATTATACACAAGAGGGGGGTGAATTGTGTCTTTCATATTTTTTGTTAACTCTTCGATTGAATGAGTTCTGTCCTTTAGGCTTTATCAGATTTGATCATGCAGTGGAAATAAATAAAAGCAGGGACACAAATATGTATAGTGTTTCAGGGAACAGAAGGCCCCTAGTCCACTCCACCAATGCTCAACTCCACGAGCTTGATGATTTTCACTATCTGGTACTCGTTTCAATAGACCAGTCCACGACCGAATACAGGCAGTTGGCACCTTTACAATCCAAGGCAAAACAAAGCCTTCTGGTTCAAACACAAACCTACAAAACTTAGTACGAGAAGCTGCTTACTCAAGAATAAAAAGAATTTCAGAAAACGTTTTCATGTTGATCTTCACAATTGAAATAGAATTCAATTAACAGCAGATGGATCATCGTCTCTAGAAATATTGATTTTCAAGACAAAGAAGTTTTGAGTCGATCCAGTTGTAGTAGATATAGAAATATAGTTCACAACTTCAGCAGTAGTAGATCCATAGTAGATATTCGATGCAGAACAAGTGAATCTTCTATCAAGTTCCTTCTTCTTAAATGAACAGAGCTTTGACGCTCCTTTTTGAATCAGCAGATCAACGTGATTTTTGCAGTCTCTATTTTCCACCTTTTTAAATAATAGATTGATCACCACTTTCCTGTATATGGTGTTTTTTAAAGAGAACATATATTATAAAGCTGAGCATATCTCCTGCACATTTAGATCCATAAAAGTCGCCTTTTGATTCGCGATATTCAAACATTTGAATTTACAGAGTAGTCATAACTTCCCTGAAGACTCGACATAAAAATATCCTTTTAATTAGATCTTTAATCCAATGATAAAATGGATTTGAATCAGTCAAAGCCGTATTTAAAAAAAATGAATTTAAATCCATCTTGAAATCCGCCTAATAATCAGCTTGCTGACCGTTGCATAAAAATATCGTCTTTCAAACTTTCCGACACCAAATGTAAGGTTGATGACGTGGCCTCCAAACGTAGGTTTGATGACATAGTCTTCAAACGTAAGGTGGAACATAAACGTAGGGTTCATGTTACTTTCTTCAAATGTAAGGTTGATCTTAAATGTAGGGTTGATCATCCATACATTTTCTTCAACTCTCAAACGTACGGTAAAAGATCCATACTTTTAATTAATCCATACTTTTCCAAGAACGTATGGTTGTTCACAAAAGTAAGGTTGTTGAACCATACTTTTGAGAAACAAACATAACGTTTAGTACTTACATATGGTTCTCCTTCAATACTTTGCTGATAACCAAAACGTAAGGTTCCTTCCTAACGTAAGGTTCATCTTCCATACTTTGGTGAAAACGTATGGTTGTTTAACCATACTTTTCTCTTATCTCAAAAACTATAGACGATTTTCATCCTTACGCTATGTTTATCCACGTACGATATGAACAGTGATTCCAGGATGCACTTAAAGAAGATTCCGAACAAGTAAGGTATGAATAGTGATTCCAGAACGTGCTTAAAGCAGATTCCGAACAAGTAATAAATTATAGTTATTTCAATAGTAAAATAAATTAATAAATTCCAACAAAATACTAAATAAAATCATTAAAAAATTACTAAGGGTATTTGTGAGCATCAAAATTATCATAAAGAGACAGAGTATTGTTTTCAATAATCTCCCCCCTTTAAATAACATTATTATGTATTGTTGAAAATAATACTTTGCTCAATAATATCCCAATTTTTGATGATCACAAAACCCATAAGATAATAAAATTAATTAAATGAAATTAACTTTCAAAATTAGTTACATAATGTTTTAGAATTTTTAGAGGATGAAACAATATTTAATTTTAACAAAATTATTTCAATAAATAAAAATTTCTCCCCCTTCATAAAAATAAAATAATTTTTCTTTAGAAATAAAAGTTTCTAGTTTTATCTAAATTTCTCCCACTGAATAACCTTTATAATAAATAACTACTAATAACTTAAAAAAAATTTGTCTGGATAAGTATCCAAAACATTAAATATATAGGAAACCATTTAAATAAAGTTAGAAACCATTTAAATAACAATTTGTAAAATAAAATGTTGTGTTTATCCAAATTTCTCCCCCTTTTGTGATATAAAAAAGAATGATAAATCATGGATTTTAACACATTTAATGTTGCACTAAACTGTAGGTAAATGCTATTATTAACTATTTATCAATAATTAAATCTGGAGTACTAGAATATCAAAAATAAAGTTAGTAAAACAAATAGAAAGAAAGAGTCATACTTTCATTAAAAATTTAAAAACAGATACAAGTTTGATAAACATAGGAATCAAGGTTTGGGAAAGATATTCAATAGGTTTTATCTCCTCTGGATTACAGACTTCATTTATGTGAATTGTTCCCTGAGTCTCTTCATCATACCATCTGTAAGTGTGATAATGAGCTCTCTATTTTCTTGAGTCATATGAATATCCTCGATTAAATTGACTCTGAAAAACTCATGCATCCTTTCTTCTTTTTCAATAAACACTGACAGCTTCTCTGACATTTGATTTAACAGAGTTCTGATTGGTGGTTCACTAGATATCAGTTAATCCACTAAAACCATCTGATTGTCCAGAAACACTAATAATGGAGCACTGTTACATTGAAGATCATGAAACCTGTCATTCATGTTGCTCATCATGGCTGTGATAGCTTGAAATATTCAGATTAAATCACGTGAAGTACCTGATCCACTAACAACACTATTTGCAACTGATGCAAATTGGTTCTCCATAAAAATTTTCAGATCAGATAAATCTGTCCCCATAACCATTTCAGATTTCATATTTGCAACTACATTCAGCATATCCTCTTTAAACATTTCAACTTCTTGCCTTGAGACTGTACTCTCTTTTAGATTTTGAAATCTCAATTGTTTGATGTTTAAGGAATTTCTCAGAGTGACATTCTTAGATTCCAACTGAGGCACCTTTTTATACAGTTCTTCAACTTATTTCTTCCTTAAATCAGAGGCACCATGTGCTTGATTCACATTCCCAGGCTCTAGATGATGCAGGAGTACCAAAGGTAATGATTCAACATCATATTTTTCTTTCTCTTTGTCCTGAGTAGGTTGGTCCACATATTTTTCCATAGAGTCTGCAGACTCCTCCACATAAAAATCCTCATGAATTACTTCTGTGTGAGCTTCAGAAGCATGCTCATCACGAACATTAGAATCTTGGCCTTCTACTGGATTTTCGAGAACAAAATTTTCAGGAGATTCCTGAGGTCTGGCCACTTCCTCACCAGGCCCTGCCTCCTTATCTTGGTCCTGTTGAAGTGTAACTTCAGCATCAGCTACAATCTGTTCCGGATTCTCCCTTTGAGCTTCTTCTTGAGCTCCTGATCCCTCTACTGGTGTTGTCCTTTCACTAACAACTTCCATTGTCTTATCAATAACAGCTTATCTTACAAAAGAATAAGAAAATAAAGCTTCTGTTGTTGCCAATGTCGGGGAAGTAATTTCCTCATTAACAGCTCTTGTTCTTCGAGATTGAAGTCCCTCCTGACTTCTTTCTTCTTCAGCATCTTCCACTTAAAATCAGATCCTTCTTACTACATTGATGACTCTTGATTCAGCCTGTCCCTCCTTGGACTTAACAGGTTGATCCTGAGCACTCTCTGAATCTTCCTCAGTTCCTACTGGAAAGAGTTTTCCTTTAATGGTGCTCCAGAAGTATCCAATATTCCTTAAAGTTCCATAATTAAACATGTTACTGTGATGAAAGTGTACTCGGGCATCCACTAATCTCACCATGTCTTTATTAAGAAATAGTTTAGAAATAAATTGACCGAAAGGATAAAAGTTCATCTGGGCATCACTTTGGAAACAGTAATTGAGGTACCTAACCATGTACCTTGGAAAGTTTAACTTGATATCACTTAACAGAAGATACATTATGTACATATCAGGGTACCAAATCTTTTCCATTTCTGCCATTCTGGGAGTTATTCCTGTCTGAACAAATTTAACTAGGATCTTCTGATCTGGTTCTAAATATTTCAGCATCATTTTCTTAATAGTAGATGTTCCAAACAAAAAATACATAGTTTCCTTGGATTTATGCATAGAATCTCTTATGTTCATCAAATCAAAATGAAAAAATCCCTCATGAGGGAAGTTGAGAATCTGACCAATTTCTACAGACGAGATTGAGAAATCCCTATCCTCTATCTTAGCCATCATACTATCCTCAATATCCCCTAGACTAAATTGTATAGATTTGAAGAAGTATCTAAGTTCTACCTCATACAGAAATTATGTATTTTCACTGTTGAATGTCTGTTCAAGGTTCTGAAATGACAGCGCTTGTTCCAATAGTAGATTTGTTTGAAATAACCAGTCGAGATTGATTACCTTGCCCTGTAAGATTTTTCTCCCTTATGAGCATTGTCTCTTGAAATTTCTTGGCTCATCTTCACTGGCTCTTTTAGTCCTTACCATCTCTACGAGAATCTATGAAGATTTGAAGTTTAGGATTTCAGTGGTTCAAATATTAGGGTTCATGAGTAGAGGTGCAGTTTGCAGATTCGAAAAGGTTTCGACAGAAATGAAGCATTTTAGAATTCGAAAGGGTTTCTGACAACTTTGATTCCCATTTTTTTAATAATCATTACATATAATTAAAAAAAATAGATTACATGGATAAAACAAACTTATTCTGTTTTAAAAACAAAATAGCAATATTATTTTTAAGCTGAATTAAAAAATAAAGAACTAGCATTGTAAAATAAAATGTTATTTAAAATCAATTAAACCTAGCTCCTCCTTAATAAAATCAAACCTTGCAGTGGGAATTGGTTTAGCAAAAATGTCTGCTAATTGAATTTCTGTATTTATAAATTCTAAAAATATATCCTTTTTAATAACATGATCTCTTAAAAAGTGATGCCTTATATCAATGTGATTAGTTCTAGAATGAATAATAGGATTTTTTTTTCAAATATTAATTTCACTTGTATTATCACATAAAATAGGTGTATTATTAAAATTCAATCCAAATTCCATAAGAGTTGTTTTCATCCACAAAACTTGTGCACAGAAACAGTCAGCAGAAACATATTATGCCTCGGCTATTGATAGGGCAACTGAATGTTGTTTCTTACTAGACCATGACACCAAAGACTTTCCCAAAAAGTGATATGATCCTGATGTGCCTTTTTTATCTAATCTAAAACTTCCAAAGTCCGCATCTGAATATCAAATCAAATTAAAATCATAAGTTTTCGGATAAATAATAGATTGATAAATAGTTCCTTTTAAATATCTAAAAATTCTTTTAACAGCAGTTAGATGAGATTCTTTATGATTTGATTGAAATCTAGCACAAAGACATACTGAATACATTATATCTGGTCTTCTAGCAGTAAGATATAATAAACTACCAATCATACCTCTATATCACTTATTGTAAACTTATTTTCCAGTTTCATCCAAATCAAGTTTTATATTAGTACACATAGGAGTTGTAAATGTCCTGATGTTTTCAAGTACAAATTTCTTCAACAAATCAGTAATGTATGTGCTTTGATTCAAAAACATTTCCAAAATCTTTTTGATAAATTTGAAGTCCTAAGAAGAAATTTAGTTCTCCCATAATACTCATTTCAAGTTCTTTTTGCATTAACTTTGAAAACACATGACAAATGGTTTTATTAGTTGATCCAAAAATTACATCATCAACATAAATTTGAACCAATAAAACATTATTTTTCACAGTTTTCTTAATGAGTGTTGGGTCTTCCATTCCAACAGTAAAATCATTTTTCAAAAGAACAGAACTTAATCTTTCATACCAAGCTCTAGGGGCTTGTTTAAGTCCATAAAGTGCTTTAGTAAGTTTAAAAACAGAATCTGGTTTTTGAGAATTTTCAAAACCATGAGGTTTCTCAACATAAACTTCCTCCATTAAAAACCATTTAAAAAGGTAGATTTAACATCCATCTGAAATAATTTAAAATTCATATAATATGCATAGGCTAAAAGGATTATAATGGCTTCTAACATGGCTACAGGTGAAAAAGTCTCATCATAATTTATTCCTTCTTCTTGATTATATCCTTTAGCTACTAATCTTTCTCTATTTCTAGTTATTGTACCTTGGTAATCCTGTTTATTTCTAAAGACCCATTTGGTTCCTATTACTCGATAATTCTTAGGTCTTTCTACTAATTCCCAAACTTCATTTCTTTTAAACTGGTTTAATTCATCTTGCATTGCTATTACCCAGCTTTCATCATCTAAAGCTTCTTCTATAGTCTTGGGTTCTTGTTGAAATAGGAAGGCAGATAATTCCACTAGGTTTCCTAAGTTTCTTCTAGTTTGAATTCTTGTATCTAAGTCACCTATCACAGTTTCTAAAGGGTGATTCTTTAGGGTTCTAGAATGTCTAGGAAAAACATTTAAAGGTTCTTCAGTATCATTTTCCTCTTAACTGGACTGAATTTATTTTATATCATTTTCAAAATCATTCTTTAAGTTCTCAAGTCTCATGTTATCATTAGAGTCAAGTTCATCCATTTGATCTATCCTTTTCTCAAAGGGATCAGATTCATCAAATTTCACATGAACTGATTATTCAACAATACATGACTTCTTATTATAGACTCTATAAGCTTTGGAGGTAGTAGAATATCCTAATAAAATACCTTCATCAAATTTTGGATTGAACTTACCAAGATTATCTTTGGTGTTCAATATGTAAACCTTGCATCCAAAAACTTTAAAGTAGTTTACTTTAGGTTTTCTGCTATTCCATAGTTCATAGGGTGTCTTTTTCAAAATAGGTCTAATTAAAACTCTATTAATTATATAGAAAGTTGTATTCACATCTTCTGCCCAAAAATATATAGGTATGATGTATTCATTTAACATAGTTCTAGCCATTTCTTGATTTGTTCTATTTCTTCTTTCTACAATCCCATTCTGTTGAGGTGTTCTTGGCGTAGAGAAGGTATGTTTAATACCCATGTTTGAGCAAAAGGAATTAAATTCTTGATTCTCAAATTTTCCACCATGATCAATTCTCAATGATATTACATTAAAACCTTTTTCATTTTAAATAGATTTGCAGAAACATTCAAATAAAGTAAAATCTTCATTTTTAAATTTCAAAAAGAAAATTCATGTAAATCTAGAATAGTCATCAACTAAAACATATACATATAATTTACCATCTAATCTTGCTACTCTTGAGGTTCCAAAAAATCCATATTAATAAGTTCTAGAGGTTTAGATGTAGCAACTTTATTAACAGATTTGAAGGATGATTTGTGTTGCTTTCCAAGTTGACATGCATCACAAAATCTGTCACTTTCAAATTTGAGACTAGGTAAATCAGAAACTAAATGTTTCTTAGATAACTCATTTAAAACATATATATTACAATGTCCAAGTCACCTATGCCAGATCAAAGATTCACTTACTTTAGCAGGAAAGCAGTTTACTTGTTGTTTACACAAGGAATTTAAATCCAAAGTATAGACATTTTCAATTCTTGGTGCTTTAAAGTTAAACCGTTTATATTTAGAAACAGAACAGAAATTTTTAGTAAAATAAATAGTATATCCATCATCACAAAGTTGAGAGATACTTATCAGGTAGTGTTTTAATCCTTTTACATAAATTACTTTTTTGATTGAGACTGTTTTTGGAACTCCAATAGTTCCAATGCCAACAATTTTTCCTTTGGCATTGTCACCAAATGTGACAAGTCCTCCTTCCTTTTTAGTGAGTGAAGAAAAATTCAATGAGTTTCCACTCATATGTCTTAAGAAGCCACTGTACATGTACCATATATCTTTTCTACTCTAGTGGCCTGCTACCTGCAAAGACATTCAAACAAATTGCTTTGGTACCCATATTTTGTTGGGTCCGGGGGTGTTAGCTAGCAATGATCTGGGTATCCATATTTGCTTTGTTCTTTTAAAATCAGCTGAGTCATATAAGTCTTTTGCAACATAGGCTTTATTAATACCACAAATTTGACGCTATCTTAAGAAACGGTTTTTATCTATATATCCCTTTGTCCCACAAAAGTTACAATTAACCTTTTTAGAGCTAGGAACAAAATAATTTTTATATAGCTTAGGTTTTTCTCTTTTACTGCCAATTCCAAATCTCTCCTTTTTAATGACAGTTTTTCCAAGAATTTAATTTAATGAATTCTCCCCTTTTGTAAAAACCAATGCAGCCTGTTTGTAAAATTCTACTTCATCCTACAGTGTTTTTATTCTTCATTCAAAATTAATATAGTTAGTGTTAATCGAATTGTATTTATCAGTTAATTCCTTATGTTGTTTCAGCATTGTATCTCTTTCATCTGAAATGGCATTATGTTTGTTTTTTAGTGACTTATGTTTCTTAAATAGTGATTCATATCTTTCTTCAAGTATATTGCAGTAGGCTACAAGTTTTCCATTTGTGTAGCTTGATTCATAATTTGATTCATTATTTGAGATAGAGGAGTAATATGAGTGTACCTCATCAATTTCTTCCATGAAACACATGTTTGATTTTATATTGACTTCTTCTTTCTCTGATATTGATTTAGGAGAGCTACTGGAGTCTTCAGATACACTCCAAGTGGCTTTCATAACTTTCTTTTCTTTCTGCTCATAGTCATTTCTTTTGAAGAATTTCTTCTTCTTTGCATCCTTCAATTGTGGGTAATCTGATCTGATATGCCCCATATTACTACATTCATAGCATCTTACTTCATTATCATCTTTCTTAAAGGATTTTTTGAAGCCTCTTTTCTTGTTGTAGAACTTTCTAAATTTCCTGGATAGTTGAGCCAGTTCTTCATCTGAGTTTGATGAGTTATAGCTCTCTGATTTAGCTTTGACTTCTCTGTTCTTCATCTTTCTATTATTTTGTTATGAAGTTACATTCAAGGCAGTATCATCTTTTTTGATGTAGACTTTATGCGCATTTTCCTCATCTTTCATTTCAGCTTCATACATCATCAGTGTACCAATCAGCTCTCTCATGGTAAGATTTTTGATAGGTGTTGATTGTCTGATTTCAGCAGAGATACCATTCCATCGAGTAGGAAGTACCCTCAGTACTTTTAATGCTTGATCAGCCTATTTGATAGGTTATCCTAGAGCTATTATATTATTGAAACTTTCTGTCAATCTCCTATTCATTTGGGTAATTCTTTCTCCTTCAACCATTCTCAAAGAATCAAATTTAAATTTTTCATTTTCATATCTCATTTGTCTCACATTGTCTTTTCCTTCATATGCCATAGCTATTGTCTGCCACATCTCATATGTTGTCGGGCACTGAGATACTCTGTTAAATTCATCTGGTCCTAGACCACAGATGATTACATTCATAACCTTCAAATTCATATCACAATCTGCCTCTGTAGCAGCACTCCATGTCTTAGGATTTTCAGGAATTTCATAAGGAGTCATAATCTTTGAATAGACTTTATATCCGAGGTTTTTCAGATATATTATCATGCGCGATTTCCAGCATCCATAGTTGTCTCCATTGAAATATGGTGCTCTGACCATTGACATCCCTCTCTTGTATCAGTCATGATGCTTTGTTATATAATCTTTAATTGATTCTAGTGTGTTAAGGCTCTATCAAAAGATCCTCCTCTGATACCAATTTTTGGATCTTGAATATACAGATTATACACAAGAGGGGGGTGAATTGTGCCTTTCAGATTTTTCGTTAACTCTTTGATTGAATGAGTTCTGTCCTCTATGCTTTATCAAATTTGATCATGCAGCGGAAATAAATAAAAGCAGGAACACAAAGATGTATAGTGGTTCAGGGAACAGAAGGCCCCTAGTCCACTCCACCAATGCTCAACTCCACGAGCTTAGTGATTTTCACTATCTGTTCCTCATTTCAACAGACCGGTCCACAACTGAATACAGGCAGTTGACACCTTTACAATCCAAGGAAAAACAAAGCCTTCTGGTTCAAACACGAACCTACACAGCTTAGTACGAGAAGCTAGTTACTCAAGAATAAAAAGAATTTCAGAAAGAATTTTTTCATTTCATCTTCACAATTGCAACAGAATGCAACTGACAGCAGATGGATCATCGTCTCTAGAAATATTGATTTTCAAGACAAAGTAGTTTTGAGTCGATCCAGTTGCAGTAGATATAGAAATATAGTTCACAACTTCAGTAGTAGTAGACCCATAGTAGATATTCGATGTAGAACAAGTGAATCTTCTATTGAGTTCTTTCTTCTTAAATGAATAGAGCTTTGACGCTCCTTTTTGAATCAGCAGATCGACGTGATTTTTGCAGTCTCTATTTTCCACCTTTTTAAATAATATATTGATCATAACTCTTTCGTATAAGGTGTTTTTCAGAGATAACATATATAATAAAGCTGGGCATATCTCATGTACATTTAGATCCATAAAAGTCGCCTTTTGATTCACGATATTCAAACATTTGAATTTACAGAGTAGTTGTAACTTCCCTGAAGACTCGGTATAAAAAATATCCTTTTAATTCAATATTTAATCCAATGATAAAACGACTTTGAATCATTCCAAGTCATATTAAAAAAAACGACTTTAAATCCATCTTGAAATCCTCCTAATAATCAGCTTGCTGACTGTTGCATAAAAATATCATCTTTCAAACTTTCTGACGCCAAACGTAAGGTTGATAACATGGCCTCCAAACGTAGGGTCGATGACATAGTCTTCAAACGTAAGGTGGAACATAAACGTGGGGTTCATGTTACTTTCTTCAAACGTAAGGTTGATCCTAAATGTAGGGTTGATCATCTATACTTTTTCTTCAACTCTCAAACGTACAGTAAAAGATCCATACTTTTACTTGATCCATACTTTTCCAAGAACGTATCATAAAAGTAAGGTTGATGAACCATACTTTTGAGAAACAAACGTAATGTTTAGTACTTACATACGGTTCTCCTTCCATACTTTGCTGATAAAAATATGTAAGGTTCCTTCCTAACGTAAGGTTCTTCTTCCATACTTCTCTCAAAACATATGGTTGTTTAACCATACTTTTCTCTTATCTCAAATAGTATACACGTTTTTCATCCTTACACTACGTTTATCCACGTAGGGTATGAACAGTGATTCCAGGACGCGCTTAAAGCAGATTCCAAACAAGTAAGGTATGAACAGTGATTCCAGGACGTGATTAAAGTAGATTCCGAACAAGTAATAAATTCTCGTTATTTCAAGCATAAAATAAATTAATAAATTCCTGCAAAATAATAAATACAATCATTAGAAAATAACTAAGGGTATTTGTGAGCATCAAAATTATCATAAAGAGACGGAGTATTATTTTCAATAATCTCCCCCTTTAAATAACATTATTATGTATTGTTGAAAACAATACTTTTCTCAACATCTGGAATGGGTCATGATAGAGTGGTATCAGAGCAGTCGGCTCGACTTAAGGACCAGGGGTCTCTGAGGTTGGTTTGAGGAAAAGAGTGTTATCTGTTTTGAGTTTGGGTTTCAGGCCAGGGAATCGAGTATTGGTACGGTGGATGATGTATCCATACACCAGGACTCTAAATTCATATTTTTCGACTGGGTGCATAAAAA
The DNA here is from genome assembly GCA_963277665.1 of Viscum album. NCBI lineage: Eukaryota > Viridiplantae > Streptophyta > Magnoliopsida > Santalales > Viscaceae > Viscum > Viscum album. The sequence continues at coordinate 249,593,156 of OY728152.1, read as the reverse complement.
CAATGGTTGTAGGGAAATTAATGATACATGCATCATATAGGATTTGGGTGTGTTCTCATTTCCTTCTTGAATCAGCTCGCCAGGTATACTCTATTGACTGTGGTTCAGCTTGATTTGTTTCAGGATGTCTCCAAAGAGACAACCAACTATGATTCTAATGCATGGTCATGAGGATGATCTACCCAATGATGAGGAATTGATATAGGGGCCTATACTAGAGATATCGACTATTGGTGGGGTACCCGCGATACCATCACCCATTGAGAAGTAGTTACTACCAGCACTACTAGTAGAGGATGAATGCAGCCTGAGTGCATTTCATGAGTTCCATAGGTAGTGACCTCCTAGGTTTCAGGGTGAGACTGACCCATAGGTAGCTGAAGATTGGCTGGAAGTAGTTACATGTGTCTTTCTCCTTGAAAGGATTCCTTCTGACTAGATAGAAGTTCTAGACGTGATCCTTCTTTAGGGCTCCGCGGGGTGATTGTGGAGCTTAGTGATCGAAATGCATGATGTGATGACTCTCTCATGGGAATACATTGAGGTCCTCTTCAGTGAGAAGTTATTTCTGGTGATTTTATTCCCATGAACATATAGGAGCTCCGACATATATAGTAGGGCATTAAGATAGTAGTGGAGTACTTATCGAGATTTATGGATCTTTCTCGCAACTCCACAAATATGATGTGGGAACCGTTATTCAGAGAAGAATGCATGGAAATGGAGTAGGCTGAGCATCATTAGGTGGGTGGAAGTTTGAGGTACTCCCAGCACCACCCCCAGGTGGTCCACCATGGTCTCGGAGAGCAGGTGGATAGGGACAAGGCTAGCTTTAGGTGATGTAGGATTTTGAACCTAAGGATCTCAAGAATATTATAGATGCAATCTTTGTCTTTTCCACGTTTTATATAGTTTTGATACACACAGTGTAGCACCCCAAACATTTTATGGTATGTTTCTCTTAAATACACTGTATTCATTAGGTAGCCTATATTTCATGAATCATTGAGCCCCTATGGAACAAAACCTGGTTACATATAGGAGATAGCCATAACTTAGCCACTAAATTTAAATTTACCAGCTCTGTGATTTTATTTTAAAAATCTGATATACACGATTGTGTTCAAGATGATATTTAGATTCTGATAGAATTAACTTAATTTCTAGTGAATAGTAACCTAGCCTTATAAATAGTAACCTACCCTTATGAATAGTAATATGATTCTTATTAATGGTATCCATACCCTTGAGTGTATAAATTAATTTATACACCCTAAAGATGAAGATAAATATTCTAAGTGTTCATATATTTCAATCAAATAATGATTTATTTAAATATTTAATTAATCATATTTAGAAAATTATTTTTGAAAAATGGACTTCATTTTTGGATTCTACATGTCGAAAAATGGTCAGGGTGAATTTTTTGGATTTTTCTAAAATACATGAATTTTTTATGAATAGTGGCATACCATAAATTGAAAAATTAAGATAAATACACTAATTATAGAGTCATGTGTGATGTTTTGATGATGTAATCTCACTTGGTTTGGGAAAACGTGACAAAATTACTATTCTTGATAATCGAATGCTCACTATTCCTTTTCTTGAGAAGAAATAATAAATTAATGAGTTTTATATTAAGAAATCTCCTCTCTCCTCCACTTAAACACACCCTCTCACCCCCCCCCCCCCTTCCATTCACTCCTCTCAAGCCTTGCGCCTTCTCCAAATTCTATCCAAATACCTTACCAACATCCCCCCCCCCACATCTAGAAAGCTTTGGTCTCATAAAAATACCAAAATCTCTCCCCTTAAGAGGTTCTCGAAGGAGGAAGTCTTAAGAGGTAAATTCCTCTTTCAAATCCCTTCTTTTCTTTTAAGTTCTTTTGTTTTTGTTTCTTTTCTCACCTCCCTTAACCAATATAGTATGATAAATCTAGTAAAACACATGTACTGGAATTTTTTCATGCTAATGGTATATATTCCATTATCTTCTCTACTTTCCCCACTTTTATTTGAAAGAAATTAAAGCACCGTTTGAGATGTGCTAATTTAGCAAATTCAAGGACAACGGTTTATCGATTTCTATTATAATCTTTAATTCTGTTCAGAAAACCATTTGTGTTATGGTTGAACCATATTATTATGTAATACATCCTATTTTTAGTTCTGTAATACTTTGTTACACATGGTATTAAGTTATAAAACAAAAAAAATGTTCATCGTAATCAAACCCACCGATTAACCAAAACATTTATCACTAAGGTTATATGTATACTAATTTGACTTCAATCAAAGTGACCCATATTAAATTTAAAACCATTTAATCTTCTTTATGTTCACTAATAGTGTATAAATTCATTTTTTGACAACCACATAAATCTTATATATTTATCCGAACTTGAATATAAGTGAACCAATCATTTAAAACCAAGTAAACAAACAAGCTCGAACAATGAAATTGAACATTATAACAAATAAAAAAGGCCTATAATAAACAATAAAGGATTATAATAAATCATTTACATATAAAAGAGGTTATATAATTATGAATTAATAATCTTAATTTTTTTATTCAGGTCTTTAATAACAAGTCAAGAACACCTTCAAGCATAAGGTAAGGGATCCTCTCTCTCACTTTTATTAAAGAATCCACCCTATCTTGTGTGCTTTTTTTAATTTATAATGATGGGGTATTTTTTCTCACATCCCCCATACTTCCCTTTTGACATATAAATAATGGGATACCCCTTTACCTCTCACTATGACCTTGCAATAACACTCGTTACCGTGACAAAATGTTTGTAAGTGGTTTTCTCATCTCACCTTCAATTCTGTGGGATTTTCATTGTTCGCCTCTTATTTCTTATATGTGGTATAGGTGTACTACCATTTGACATATGTTATAATGTTTCTCATTATACTCATTGTATTTTGTGACTCTTTTGTTGGTTATTAAATTTTTTCATATGACTCAATTGAATACAACACGGTAACGAGCTTTGTCTCAATTTTCACTTCATTGTGACTTGCTTAGTAATTGTGTGTCTACTTTTTCTTATGCGGTGTACCTACTGCCCATTTCAGATAACTTATCAATTGAAATTATATTCCATTTAAATATCCATATTCTCATATCTTGGATAATATTATTTTCTAAGTCGTATACCATTTTGCATATGGTATTTATTTTGAATGTTGTTTTGACAGTGTGAATATTGATGAATCTGTATCCTCTATTCGATACGGTTAATTTAAATACATTTTTATCTTCTATTGAATCTATTTATAGAGAATTATTGGATGTAGAGGTGTGTGGGGCCCAATATAGCCCCTCGATGCATCGTTAGGTCTCATGAGACAAAACAGTTTGGTGACAGACCCTTCAAGTTTGTTTCCAATAATCAGACGGGTTTCTACCCATAGAACTAACCCATTTTTACAGTATTATGGTTCATGTTCCAAATACATGACGTCCAATTAATAATCATTTCTCTTTATTCATTATCATTTATTATTAATATCCATGAGGTTTTCACTATGACAAAATCTATGGATGCAACTTCATTCTCAGTTTATTATTGGCATTAGTTATTCATTTATTCACTATGCCATATTGATTATGCCAGATTGATTGTGATTCACTTACTATTTTACTCATTCTTCCACTATTTTTAACCCTTATTGAGCATTTGAGATCACCCCTTTCATTGTTTACCTTCAACAGGTTTTGAAGAGGAGGCCATTTATTCAGTGCTCGTGGATTCAATTTTTTTTTCATTATGTATTGTATCTTGTAAGCTTATCCAATGTATTTTGTGTTAAATATATGTATCTAGTTTCTTCAAGAATACTAAACTGATCATTACTTCCAGATTTTCATTCCTTATAACCATGCCAATATCACAAGTAATGCACCGGCTCCAGCCTAGTGGGCTCGGGGTGTTACAGTTGGTATCAGAGGAAGTTTAGTAGGAAACTTGGAAACTGTAGTAGGAAATATATATTATGGAACAAAGACCTAAGGTAGTATTTGAGGACAAACATACAAGAACATCCTTGTATTTTGGTAAGGAATAGATTATGTGGATCTTTCAAGCAATACATCCCTATCTGGATAGGAGCAGGTAGAGGCGGCTTAGGAACATATGTATCTAGGGGTAAAACCTGAAAACACCGCTTTGAGCAGGACTCGAACGAGAACTGGTATAAGAAAACGGGCCTTGCTGCACTCTTGGTTATGAAACTCCTGGGGGATATGCTTATGATAACTCACATTTTCTTTAAAATCCATTATGAAGGAGTTTAATGTAAATTTTACCTCAAATATACCATGTTTATAAGATTAGCTATGCATATAATTTAAATCTACGTTGAGTGCTTTTTTATTTAAGATTCATATACTAATCTAGTTTATCCCAATATTTAGAAATGGAATCTAATTGAAGGAGGGGAATCAATACTCGTGGGAAAGGTAGGGATCTCCCTTCTGAGCAAGTCAACACAGTCAATGTTGGAGAAGATCATATCATGACTATATTGGGACAACTTACTCAAGTTGTGACGAATAACCATTCCACACCTTTGTTGGATCGTTTCATGTGGCAGAATCCCCCATATTTCAGTGGGACTACTAATCCAGCGGTAGTTGAGCTGTGGATCAAGTCACTTGAAAAGATATTCATGGAATCAAGATGCAATGAAAATGAGAAGGTGGTGTTGGCATTATATTGTATCAAGGGTAACGCTGACCAATGGTGGTCCCTGATACATAATACCATGGAGGAATAAGAAATAGAATATATGGAGTGGAGGACTTTAAAGGTAATATTCTTCGAAAAATATTTCCATCATGAGAAAAAAACTGAAATGAAAAGGAAAATTCATAGCTTAAAACAAAGGGAAGAAGATAGTGTTGCAGAGTATGAGGATACTTTTACAAGGCTGGCCAAGTATGCCGTAGATTACGTAAGTGACTCGGCAAACAAGATTGATCATTTCTTTGAAGGTCTTAAGCTAAGTCTTCAGAGGGCACTGGCTTCTCAGACATTTTCATCATATGATGGAATTGTATCAAGTTCCCTCAAAACAGAGATGGAATTTTCTAGATCAAATCTTTTCAAAGGAAACCAAGATAAGAAGCGGTACTCGGATAACAAAGGAAAAGGATAAGCACCAAAGAAGAGAAAGGGAATGAATAGATTCCCATTATGCGAGAAATGTGGAAAGAATCATCTCGAGAAATGCTTGAAAGGCATGGGAGTCTTCTATAACTGGGGATAAAAGGGTCATCAATTGTATGAATTCAAGGGGAAGAAACAATTCAATGATATTCAATGCTACAATTGTAGAGAGATGGGACACTATGCAAATGAGTGTCCTAAACGCCAAGTAAACATGACTTAGAAAAGTCCAAGAGTGAAAGGGAGAGCTTATGTGATTACAACTGCAGAGGTCAAAGTTCCTAATGATGTGGTGGCAGGTACTTTAATTGTTTCTTCAAACATAGCCAACACCTTATTTGATTATAGATCATCGCATTCATTTATATCTTCTCAGTTTTCTAAGAAAATTATATATGTCCAATATGATTTAATAAAGGAGTTGTTATTCAAAAATCTCGGGGGATGTATCATTGCAACAGAGGCATGTCGACTAGTCCCCCTCCAGTCACCAAAATGTGCTTTAGTTACTAACCTTGTCATCATACCAATGACTGAATTTGATATAATTCTTGGTAAGGATTGGCTGTCAAATTATGATGCGAGTATATATTGTAAGAAGAAGGAAGTTACAATTTTTGAAAATGGTGTAAAATCCCTTGTCTTTAGGGCAGAAACATCGCCACCTGATTCTTATCGAGAACCACCCCCAGTAGCTCTATTTAATGCATAACTTGGAGAGGAAGATAAACCAACATATATGGGTGAGGAAATAAAAATTCAAATTGAAGATGTGAACATAGTGTAAGAGTACATTGATGTATTTCCAGAGGATTTACCTGGACATCCTCCAGAGAGGGAAGTTGAGTTCTCTATTGATTTAATTCCTGGTGAGAGACCTATATCAAAGACCCCCTATAGAATGGCCATTGTGGATTTAGTGGAGCTAAAGAAACAACTATAGGATTTGAGTGACAAAGGATTTATTCGACCTAGTGTTTCTCCATGGGGAACCCCGGTCCTATTTGTCAAGAAGAAAGATGGATTCATGAGGCTATGCATTGATTATAGGGAAATCAATGCTATTACAATAAAGAATAAGTATCTTATGGCTCAGATTGATGATTTATTTAATCAAATCCATGGAACCCAATACTTTTAGAAGATTGATCTTTGGTCCAGATATCATCAGCTTCGTGTGAGGAAGGAAGATATTCTTGTGATAGAATTTTGAACCAAGTATGGGCATTACGAGTTTACGGTGATGCCATTTGGACTGACTAATGCACCATCTGTTTTCATGGATTTAATGAATAGAGTTTTCAAGGAATATCTTGATAAATTTTATGTGGGGTTCATCGATGACATCCTGGTATACTCAAAAAGCTATGAAGACCATGAGAATCACTTGCGGATTATTCTGGAAACTCTTAGAAGAAATGAATTATATGGGTAGTTTACATAGTTCAAATTCTGGATTCAATCAGTTTCTTTTCTAGGCCATATTGTCTCTAAGGATGGAATCTCAGTTGATCCTTCATAGAAAAAGGCAATCCAATATTGGCCCATGCCAACAAACTTATTGAGGTACGCAGTTTTGTTGGCTTATCAGGTTACTATCAGCATTTCGTTCAAAATTTTTCCTGACTGGAAAACCTGGTAACCAAGCTCACACGTAAAGCAGTTAAGTTTGGGTGGACAAAAGAGTTTACATAGTGCTTCGAATAATTCAAAAGAATATTGGTCAATGCTTCAATTTTTACTCTTCCATCTGGAAGTGATGGATTTGTGATATACAGCGATGCATCAAAGAATGGGATGGGTTGTGTCCTTATGAAAAATGATAAAGTTATTGCTTATGCATCAAGACAGTTGAAGACTCGTGAGAAAAATTTTCCAACTCATGATCTTGAGCTAGCAGCCCTAATCTTTGCTCTATAAATATGGTGGCATTATCTCTACGGAGAGAGATGTGAGATATATATGGACTACAAGATTTTGAAATACATTTTAACACAAAAAGAACTCAACATGAGGCAAAGAATATGGATTGAGTTACTAAAATATTATGATTGTTCAATTCACTACCACCCAGGAAAGGCGAATAAGGTGGAAGATGCATTAAGCAGGAAAGATCATGGTCTTCTGACTCAAATGAGGATTGAAAGAGATCCTATATTCATGGATCTACTGAAGATGGATATGGGAATTGTTAAAGAAGGGGAAACATCTTTTCTCTTTCAAATGATTTCTAAACTATCTTTATTAGATAAAATAAAAATCTCTCAATCTGATGATGAGAATATGCACAAGAAAATTAATACTATCAAGGATGGAATACTGGCTAACTTTGTGCATGAAGAAGGAGTTCTAAAATTTGGGAAGAGGATATGCGTTCCATCAGTACCTGAGCTAAAAAGTGAACTATTAGACGATGCCCATAGCTCAAATTTCTCTATACACCTGGGTAGCACCAAAATGTACAGATATCTGAAGGAATATTTCTGGTGGGATAATATGAAGCGGGAAATTGCTGACTACGTGTCAAGGTGTCTAGCTTGTGAACAAGTGAAGGCAGAGAGACAACATCCCAAAGGGGTGATACATCCTCTACCTATTCCTATGTGTAATTGGGATAACATTACGATGGATTTTATCACCGGACTACCAAGGACACCTAGAAGTAATGATGAAATATGGGTAATTGTTGATCGTCTCACAAAATCAGCACATTTCCTTCCTATACGAGAGGATTTTCCACTTGAGCTCCTGGAAAGACTATATATTAATGAAGTTTTAAGACTTCATGGAGCACCTATATCAATTGTATCTGATCGAGATCCTCGGTTTACATCAAAATTCTGGAAAAGCCTCCAGAAGGCTTTGAATACCAAGCTTCGTATGAGTATCGTATATCACCCCCAAACTGACGAGCAGTCTGAAAGGACTATACAAACTCTAGAAGACATGTTGAGGTCATGCTCTCTTGACTTCCAAGGTATATGGTATCAATACTTTCCTTTGGTGGAATTTTCTTACAGCAAAAGTTTCCATTCTAGTATTCAATTGGCTCCATATGAAGCATTGTATGGAAAGAGATGTCAAACTCCAACTTGTTGGGATGAAGTTGGTGAGAGGAAACTTATAGGCCCAGAACATATTGAAGAGACCACATCAAAGGTGAAGACAATCCAAGCCCATATTAAGTCATCCCAAAGTAAGTAGAAATGTTATGCTGACAATCAGAGAAAGGATTTGGAATTTTAGGTGGGAGATCATGTCTTTCTAAAGGTATCTCCATGGAAGGGTTTCCTAAGGTTCGGTAAGAAAGGGAAACTAAGCCCCAGGTACATCGGGCCATTTGAAATTCTGGAAAGAATCAGAGTGGTATCTTACTATCTAGTGATTCCCCCAAAACTCTCTAGAGTTCATGATTTTTTCCACATGTCATTGTTAAAGAAATACATGCCAGACCCAATGCATGTTCTCACATATGATGAAATTGAACTGGAACCTGATTTGTCATATTGTGAAAAGCCTATTGGGATTCTTGACACAAGGGAATAGGTATTGAGAAATCAGACAACTCGCCTAGTGAAAGTTCTTTGGAGAAACTAGAATATGGAGGAAGAAACATGGGAACCTGAGGATGTTATAAAAAAGAATCACCCACCTCTTTTTGGTGGGATTTATACATAAAATTTTGAGGACGAAATTTTCAAAGGAGGAAATAATGTAGCACCCTAAACATTTTATGGTATGTTTCTCTTAAATACACTATATTCATTAGGTAGCCTATATTTCATGAATCACTGAGCCCCTATGGAACAAAACATGGTTACTTATAGGATATTGCCATAACTTAGCCAGTAAATTTAAATTTACCAGCTCTGTGATTTAAATTTTAAAAATCGGATATACATGGTTGTGTTCAAGATGATATTTAGAGTCTGATAGAATTAACTTCATTTTCGGTGAATAGTAACCTACCCTTATGAATAGTAACCTACCCTTATGAATTGAAACTTACCCTTATGAATAGTAATATGAATCTTATAATGGTATCCATACCCTTGAGTATATAAATTAATTTAGACACCCTAAAGATGAAGATGAATATTCTAAGTGTTCATATATTTCAATTTAATAATTTTTTAATTAAATATTTAATTAATCATATTTAGAAAATTATTTTTGAAAAATGGACTTCATTTTTGGATCTACACATCGAAAAATAGTTAGGGTGAATTTTTGGGATTTTTCTAAAATACTTGAATTTTTTATGAATAGTGACATACCATAAATTGCAAAATTAAGATAAATACACTAATTATAGAGTCATGTGTGATATTCTATGGATGTAAACCCACTTGGTTTGGGATCGCATGATAAAATTACTATTCTTGGTCATGGAATACTCACTATTCCCTGTCTTGAGGAGAAATAATAAATTAATGAGTTATATATTAAGAAATCCCCTCTCTCCTCCACTATAAAAACCCCCTCTCACCCCCCCCCCCCCTTCCATTCACTCCTCTCAAGCCTTGTTCCTTCTCCAAATTCAGTCCAAATACCTTCCCAACCTCCTCCCCCACATCCAGAAAGCTTTGGTCTCATAAAAAGACCAAAACCTCTCCCCTTAAGAGGTTCTCCAAGGAGGAAGTCTCCAAAGGTAAATTCCTCTTTCAAATCCCTTCTTTTCTTTTAAGTTCTTTTGTTTTTGATTCTTTTCTAACTTCCCTTCACCAAAATAGTATGATAAATCAAGTAACATACGTGAACTGGAATGTTTTCATGCTAATGGTATATATTACATTATCTTCTCTCCTTTCCCAACATTTATTTGAAAGAAATGAAAGCACCGTTTGAGATGTGCTAATTTAGCACATTCAAGGACAACAGTTTATCACTTTCTATTATAATCTTTAATTCTTGTCAGAAACCCATTTTTGTTATGGTTGAACCATATCATTTTGTAATACATCCTATTTTTAGTTCATTAATACTTTTTTACACATGATATTAAGTTATAATGAAAAAAATGTGCATCGTAATCAAACCCACCGATTAACCAAAATGGTTATCATTGAGGTTATATATATATATATAATTTTCCCTTCAATCTAAGTAACCCAGATTTAATTTAGAATCATGTAATCTCCTGGATGTTCACTAATAGTGTATAAATTCATTTATGGACAACCACATCCATCTTATATATTTGTCTGAACTTGAATATAATTTAACCAATCATTTAAAACCACGTAAACAAACAAGCCTGAACAATGAAATTGAACCTTATAACCAATCAAAAAGGCCTAGAATGAACAATAAAGGATTATAATAAATTATTTACATATAAAATAGGTTCTGGACTTATGAATTAATAATCCTAATTTTTTTCAGGTCTTTAATAACAAGTCAAGAACACCTTCAACCATAAGGTAAGGGATCCTCTCTCTCACTTTTATTCAAGAATCCACCCTATCTTGTGTGCTTTTGTTTTTAATTTCTAATGATGTGGTATGTTTTATCACCTCTCCCATAATTCCCTTTTGACATAAAAATAATGGGATACCCCTTTACCTCTCACTAAGACCTTGAAATAACACTCGTTACCATGCCAAAATGTTTGTAAGAGGTTTTCTCATCTCACCTTCAATTCTGTGGGATTTTCATTGTTCGCCTCTTATTTCTTATATGTGGTATAGTTGTACTACCATTTGACATATTTTATCATGGTTATCATTATATTAATAGTATTTCGTGACTCTTTTGGTGGTTATTAACTTTTTTCATATGACACAATTGAATACAACACGGTAACGAGCTTTGTCTCAATTTTCACTTCATTATGACTTGCTTAGTAATTGTGCACCTACTCTTTATTATGTGGTGTACCTACTACCAATTTGAGATCACATTTCAATTTAAATTAAATTACATTTAAATATACATATTCTCATATCTTGGATATTATTATTTTCTAAGCTGTATATCATTTTTCATATGGTATTTATTTTGAATGTTGTTTTGATAGTGTGAATATTGATGAATCCATATCCTCTCTTCTATATGGTTAATTGAAATACATATTTCTCTTGTATTGAATCTATTTATAGATAATTCTTTTATGTAGAGGTGGGTGGTCCCCACTACAGCCCCTCGATGCATTGGTAGGTCCCATGAGACAAAATAGTTTGGTGAAATACCCTTTGAGTTTATTTCCAAAAATAAGACGGGTTTCTACCCATAGAACTAAACCATTTTTAAAATATTATGGTTCATGTTCCAGATACATAACTTCCAATTAATAATCATTTCTCTTTATTTATTATCAGTTATTATTATTATCCATGAGGTTTTCACAATGACAAAATCTAATGATGAAGTTTCATTCTCATTTTGTTATTGGCATTAGTTATTCATTTATTCACTGTGCCATATTGATTATGTCAGATTGATTATGATTCACTTACTATTGTACTAATGCTTCCACTATTTGTAACCCTTACTGAGCATTTGAGCTCAACCCTTTCATTGTTTACCTTCAACAGGTTTTGAATAGGAGGTCATTTATTGAGTTCTTGTGGATTCAGTTTTTTCTTTTCATTATGTATTGTATCTTGTAACCTTATCCAATGTATTTTTTGTTAAATCTATGTATCTAGTTTCTTTAAGAATACTAAACTGATCGTTCCTTTGGGATTTTCATTCCTTCTAAGCATTCCAATAACACAAGTAATGCCCCAGCTCCAGCCTAGTGGGGTCATGGTGTTACACACAGGTTCCATTCGCTCTTTTCTCACCATAACCCTTGTTCTAGACTCAGAGATTCGGTGAAGATTGAGGCGGTGCTTTCTTGGGAGCCACAAAATATTGTTACCGATGTGTGGAGTTTTCTTAGGTTGGATGGGTACTATCATAGGTTTTTTTCTGAATTTTCTAGAGTATCATCATTTTTGGTAGCTTCTAAGTGAAAGGGGAAACCATTCGTGTGGCCGTAGAAGTGCCAAGAGATTTTTCAGCAGTTGAGACAGAGAATGGCGAGCACTCCTATCTTAAGATTACTGAAAGAAGGTGTTGAGTACATGGTGTTTTGTGATTCATCTGGTATTAGGCTTGGTTGTTTCCTAATGCAGGGGAAACTAGTGATTCTATATGGTTAATGACAGTTGAGACTAAATTAGTAGAACTATGTGACCCATGATATTGAGTTGGCAGTTGTGGCCCTTTCCTTGAAGATGTGGTGACACTACCTAATGGGAGATTGTTTTACTGTCTAATCTAACCACAAGAGTCTGAATTATATCTTATCTCATAAGTATTTGAACTTGAGACAGAGGATATGGATATAGTTCCTTCATGACTGTGACTTTGAGATTTTCCATACTCATGGGAAGGGGTACATGGTGTTAGATGCTCTTAGTAAGAGATCCAGCTTGCGGTTGCTACGTGAGGTGTCAGATTAGTTGGATATGTTGTTGATATCCTTTATGTATGGATATGGATCATCTTACCTCTAGTCAATGGTAGTCACCCCTACACTCATATAGTGGGTCGGGGAGGCACATCTCGGAGACACTGAATATGAGACATTACATGCTCAGATGTCCATAGGGTATACCCCTTATGGATATTCGGAAGGTGGGGAGGACGTCATTCTCTTCATAGGATTCATAGTAGTAGCAATGATGTTGTGGGGTTAGGTCTTGAGGGAGTTCTATATAACCCCTTTGGTTGTACATTTGGGTGTGGTGAATATGTACCCAGACCTCTAAAATCATTTCTAGTGGTTGGGGATGAAGAATGCAGTGGAAGAGTTCGTTTCTAGATGCCTCACTTACTAGTAAGTGAAGGTTGCGCTTCAAGTTCCAGTAGGTTTGACTTAGGCCCTAGAGGTGCTAGATTGGAAGTGGTATTGGAGATAAAAGGACTTCATGATAGGTTTAAAATGGATATCCAGAGGCATGATACCATTTGGGTGATTTTTGACCGACTCACCAAGTCAACCCACTTCCTACTGATCTGTGGGTAGAGTTTAGTAGAGATATTTGGATGCCTCTACATATAGGAGATAGTTTGGCTTCATGGATTTCCATCAATGATCTTTTTAGATCAGTAGACTCTTTTCACATCCCAGTTATGGAAGGGATTATAGGAGGAATTTGAGACTCAATTGCGCTTGAGCATAACATTTCATCCCTAGAGGGATAGCCAGATGGAGAGGACCATCCAGGTACTTGGGGACATGATACATTATTGCATCCTAGACTTTGTCTGATGTTGGGAGGGTCACCTACCACTGGTGGAGCTGGCATAAAATAACATCTATCACTCCACCATTAGTATACCACCATTTTAGTCCTTGTACGGGTGACCATTTGATCTCCAATTTTCTGGACTGACCCAGGAGATTGAAAACTCATGGGTCCGGAGTTTGTGAGGGAAACCACTAAGAAGGTGCAGATCATCCCGGAGAAGATGAGGACTTCACATATCCATAATAAGTCATATGATGATAGGAGATGGAAGCACTTGGAGTTTGAATAGGGAGACCATGTGTTCCTTTATGTCTCACCTCAATAGGGATTGCAGAGATTTGGTTGGGGAGGAAAGATATATTTGAGATACATCGGCCCTTTTCATATTATGAGTAGATTTGGAGAGGTGGTGAACCACCTAGCTCTACCCCCATTATTTCACCAGGTTCATAATGTCTTCTACATGTTGAAAAAGAGGAGGTATGTGCATGACCCACTGCACATCATTAACTGGGGAAAGCTGGACATTAATGATGGGGAGACTTTTGCTGAGTACCTAGTGGAGATTGAGGATCGATGGGATAGGATCATTCGGGAGTGGTCGATTACTATGGCGTGTGTTAGGTGGAAGGATGGGAATCTCCATGAGATAACATGTCATAGGGAGTCTCAGATTCATGCTCAATACCCTCATATTTTTTTAAAAAACCCTTGTTTTGGATTTCAGGGATGTAAATCTCTAAGGTGGGGAGAATTTCATGACTCGGATTTTCTCTAGTTATATTTTTATAAATTAATTGAGAAACTTCGGAGACCATGCACCGAGATGGCATGAGATTCCAAGGTCAGGTGTTCCTAGAACAACAAGATGAAAAATGTTTAGTTTGTAATAAATTTCATGGGAAGTTTTTCTTTAAAACAAGAATAACGTCTAGATGGGTTCCTAGATAAGTGATTTAAGGGAAAAGTTGCATTAAAAGGAGTTACTTTACTTTAGGAGGGGCCTCACATCAATTGGTGTAGGTCGACTATGAAAGTATAAATTTACACATAACAATTATAAAAATATTTAAATAAAAATATTTTATTGGACACATCAAAATTTTTTCTTTTTAAGGAAACCTTTGCCAAGAATTTAGGGTTTTCACCACAACCCTGTAATTACTATAAGGCATTGAAAGAATCTCTATTGATAAATAGTGTATATGGATTGAGGATTCATGATGACACGGACCTCCGTTATTTGTTAAATATTGATCCAACCATGAGTTACAGTGTTTTATCTCTTGTTGATTTCCTTTACCTACTTAGATTAAAATTATGAATACAAACCATCCCATGAATAGGTTAATCCATGGCTCATCTGTTCTTGTGGTATGGATAAATTGTTATGGGGTTTAAAAAGGAAGATAGATCTTTGTGATTATCTAATCTTGTTGTTTGTAAAACCTTCTAACAATAATGGATCAAGGAAAACATGAAATATGACAAGATACAATATTTAGGCATTCTATGTGTTCCTATAATCCCTATTCTTTGAATTATTCATCGTTGGACCCTCATGGTCATGGCACTATTTTCTGAGAAGATTCACACGCGATCGGGCCCCTGGAGTGCTAGAAATATGGATCGAAGCCCAGGGTAGTGAAGGTTGTGACCTGAGGATCATGGATGTGGTTCCGTTTAAAAAAACAGAGCACTGGATAAATAGGGGAATCTTGCGGAACCATGTTTGCTGGTGGTAGCACCTAGTGGCACACAGTGGAAGCCATGTGCAGGCGCAGTGGAGGATGGTGGTCTCCCGTGACATGACCATTAGATCAGTTGGTGGTGGGCGGACCATGCAGGTGGTGTCACTAGACTGCATGGAGTCCATAGAGGCAAAAGCCATAGGCGGTGACCGGGGTCGTGGTAGGAGGCTATGGTGGTGAGCTAGGATGCGGCTCCAAGCCACGTCAAACGAACCCATGGTGGTGATGTCATTGGGCATACAGGGGATGTTGACCAGCCTTGTGAAATGTGAATTAGTGCCACGTTGGCTGAGAGACATAGGGGAGCCACGCAGTCAGGGTGGACCACATAGACTAGGGGGTGTGGTCAGGGTGGTCCACGTCCGGTGGAGTAAACTGGACCGCAGTGTGTGCCAGACTAGGGTTGTCGGGCCACTCCAATGGTGCAGCAGGCTAGACCCAGTGGCCTAGAGGGTCGATTCCAGCCATCCCAGTGGTCCGCACCAAGAGGGATGAGCCTAGTGGGTCAAGATCAGTAGTCCAGGAAAGTTCAAGATGAACTGAATAGGACCGAGCTGAGTTGGGTCAGGTCTGGACCGGACCCAGGGTCATGCTGTTTTACAAAAACAACCATATCTTTCCAACCATGTGTATGTTTGACAAGATGTTTGTAGAATTTGGACCCTTGTAATGAGATGGTCCATTTTAGATACTCTAATTGACATTTTGTGGAATTTGTCTTATATACTAATGTAATGAAGAGTAGGTTCTCCAAGAACAAGCACTCTACGAGTGGAATCTTGCAGTTGGTTGTGACTTGGTGACTACATGACATTTGGTCTGTATGACCCATAGATGATCCATATTCCATCAACGCTATGTGTTACAATGATTCCTGATGGTCCATCGACACTATATGCACCATTGATGATTTGTGCGCCATCAACCCTCTATTATCCCTCGAAGCTCTGTGCACCATCGACGCTCTATGCACCATCGACACTCTATGTGTCACAGAAACTGGGAGATCTGTGGACTACATCTAAAAATAATTCTCTTCGTGGTTTATACATATACCAGTGTGAGACTATTACACTTCATGTATTTCTTTTTGGTGTACTTTGTGTGTTTCTTTGTGGTCTACTTCGTGTTATTCTTAGTGTTATTCTTTTATGGTTTTGAGGTATCCTACTGAGTATTATTTTACTGACCCCTGCACAGTTATGGCCCATAGGTGTCATGTCTCATGAATATGATCGATACATTGATAGAGTTCTAGGTGGACCAAGGCCAGGTGGTGATTAGATCAATTAAATAGACATGTGGCTCTCCAATGACTTCAGACATTTGTCCAACACCGACCCTTCAGGTATGGTTTTCTGTGAACAAGTTTCAAGAACATGTGTATTCACTTTTTTATACTCCTTTTTTGGAGAGATTTTATTCTAACCCTATTTTATTTCTATTTTTCCCATTTTCATACTCTATGGTTGGTATCTTAGTCTATTCATGCTTTTTATACTATGCGTTTTTGTGTTACATTATTCCAGTCTTGGAGATGTGTGCATGTGTATAGTTACTTAGGAACATGCCTCCCATTTGTGGGATATTCTTACTTTGTTCTAGTTTCTATCCCCTGGCATATCAGAGGCGGGCATTGGGTTGTCATAGCATGGGCCCCTCGGGGATGGGTTGTTACATCATTACTAAAAAAGAGTAGCTACATCCTTGGTAAGGTTTGGAAACAATCCAATTATACACAATCCACTAGAAAACAATTCATTTATGTGGAATACAACAATTAGGGTGTTAATTTACACTCATGTAGCACTTTTAAAACAATACAATAGTGTGTATGCTCCCTCTTAGAAAAAATTGGTTAAAAAAAAGTTTTATTGATTCTAGATCCTCTTTCACAAATTTAATCTTTCAAAAAACGTCTTATCTCTCCTACCCAGAAGCTGGTAGTAACTTCCTTTTTTCCACCATGAACTATCTTACTTCCTCTAAAAATTTCATGTATCATCTAGGAAATTAGTTGCACCGCATAGCACGAGTGTTTTTTGAACCACCTCTTCTTCTGAAAATTATCTTAGCTTTGAAGATGAAAATTGTTTTCCATATAGCTGATGCTCTACAGACTACACCTTCTATATGGATGGACTTTTCTTCAAAAGACACCTTCCCTTCCATGTATCACTTCTTCCATCGCAGAATGCATCCACTTCCACAAACTATCCCCTCTTCTGCAAACTGTTTCATCTTCCATGGATGGTCTCATATTTTAAGGACTGTTCCTTCTTCCATATATATCTTCATCATATGTGGAATATCTCCTCTGCTAACTACTTCCCTTTGAAAAATGATCCCTTGTGAGCTCTTCCGGACTTAGCCAAATTCTTTCTTGGAACGAAGATGTTATCTTATAAAAATAGTTCACACCTAATGAAGGGATTTTGGTTTTTCATATTATAAAATATGTCCGTAAATCTTTCTAATATGATTTATAGATTTTTTCAATGTGGTACAGTTTTCACCAAGTACCATGCATGTCCCAAAAACCATTTTGTCTTCACGGTCCATGTACAACCTTTCTTCCTTCACGGAGGCCTAAATCACTGACACTATTCTATGAACAATAGCCTTCACTTTGAACTGTTGAACTCTCACGAACTGCAAGCCTCTTTCCAACCATGATCCTCCAAAAAAACTATTTCTCATATGCGGTCCTTATACCACACCTCATGGAATTCCCCCTTTTCTAAATTTCCTTATCCGCTCAGTGTACCTCCTAGGCGGTCCATGAACTATACTTCATAGTTTTAAAACCATGATTTAAAGAGTCCTATATTGAAAACTCTTCCTTTTACAAAATGATAAACTACCTATTTTGAGGCCAAAAAATTTAGAAAACACTAGGAAACTATGCCACCATAAAAAATATGCTTCAGTAACACTAACCATACTAATTCACAGTCATCTTCTTTAATCATGAACTCCTTCAATTGTGATATATAACCTTTTATTGATCACCTTTATCATCGTTAGATTTTCCGAGAAATGTGTTGTAACTTCCTTATCTTCTAGTAATATCTTTTTTTACATTCAAACCTGAATATTATTGGAAAAATATTTAATCCCATGTCCTTCATAAGGCTTTCATCAAAAGCTCTCGAAAAAACTTATGATATTTGTGAATTAAATACCAACAAAGAATCGTCATATTTTTTATGGAATTTTACCTGGTGAATTGATTTATTCTATATGAAAACAAAGGGAAACACTCTTAAAAACAACCTTTTCATTCTCACAAAAACTTTTCCATCTAACATCATCCTGAAAACTTGGCACATTTCTTAATGATCATTGAAAAATGGAAATGTTACTCATGAGTATAGATGACCTACCATCTTCATGATCATAGTGTACTTCAATTTTCAAAACCATCTTTCATAATTGGTCTTAAAAGTATAACTGAGGAATGAAAAAGATAACTATGTAATTGTTATTAAACTAAATATTATTGAAATATATAATATGCACAATAATAAAAATTTAATGAAAATTTATGAATGAAAATAAGGAAATTAACACCTAAAACTATTAAAAATGAAAGGTTATTAAAGAACTAGTCATAAGATGCTATAAAAGGATCATATATATTATTATAAATATTAATATGGCTTTGGTATAATTTAATGACATGTTTAAAACCACTATATAAGAGTTTAAATCATGTTCAACTAAAATTAAGCATGAGGCGTGGTACTTTATCTCAATTTCCCTTTTTGAGGAATATTGTAAGGTTATACACCTAATTTATTCTATATGGTATATATTATACCCATTTGACATGTAGTATCATGATTATTTAATGAATCATCATATTTTGTGATTCAAGTTGAATTATTTCATCCAAGATGCTTTTACTTGAAAATATCAATTTGAAAAAAGTTATTGTATAATCTTACTTACTTTTGTTACTACTAACTTTATCTTGAAACAATCACATTCTTGTGATCATTTTTTATTATAGATAACATTTATCATAAATAAACATATTATTGTATTATTTATATTATTATTTCTTAAAATAGATACCATTTTTTCATATAGTGTATACATTGAATGTTATTTGATTAATTGGGGAAATATTGATAAATATGTATCCTTTACTCAATATGAATATTTATTGATAAGGCATATTATTCATTAATTAAATCGATTATTTGATATATGAGGAATGATTTGGAAATACAATGACGTGTGGAGCCCAAAATCATATATCCCCTTGATACATCAGCAATTCTCATGAGAAAAATCAGTTGTCCAAATTAAATGGTTTTATACCTATAGTTTTAAACCATTTAGTAAATGATATTGATGGTAGAGGTATCATGATGATTTAGATCATAATACCCAATAATTAATTATTTTATTCATTAATAATAAAGTTATTATTATTATCCATGATATTTTTTCTATTATATTTTATCTGGAAGCATTTCATTCCCAATTATTGATTAAATGGCATGTATTTTAAGTAATTTATGTTTCAATATTGATTTTCCTTATCTTATAAGGATAGTAAAGTTATTTAAATGAAATTTTTGTTCATTTATTTACCTTTAAATATTAATCATTCTTATTGATTCATGATAACTTCCACTATAATTATCCCTTGATAAGAATTTTAGTTCACAATTATTTTGTTTCATTTACCCATGATATGAATAAAAATTCATATAATGTTTTTTCAAGAATGTAATTCATTTTCTATTATTATGTATTATATTTTAATTTCTATACCCAATGTAAAATGGCTATCATGTATGTATCTATCTCTCAAAAACTTCTAAATTGATTGGTCCTTTTAGATTTTACTCTTTTTATCAATATCAATGTAATAAAGTAGACCCCAGATTTGGGTTACTGGAGTTTGGGTTACTTCAGTATAGGTGATGGTAAGAGTTATTATAAGATTAAAAATTTGAGATAATCTAAACTTCATATAAGATAATGTTTTTGGATGATACCCTTAGTGTTCAATACCATTATTAAATAGTGCATAAAGAGTCTTAGTAGATAGACTTAATTTAGTTATTTTAAATTGATGAGGTAGATAATGTTTACCTTAAATCGATGGTGTTGGCCCCCAAACACCCCAACCGAGTGAGGGAGGATCTATTTAGCTGAATTGATTATGATATATTTCATCAATTGATATTCTAAATTGATACACCTAATGAATTTTCTGATTATGGGGAAAAATCGTCCTATTTTAGGGGAAGACAATGGTTCTGGATTCTCTTTATTTGAATGTGTTAAGTGGGTTTTACACTTCCCCTTTAGAGGTACTCCCCAATGATGTGAATATATAACTTGATATTCAATATCAGTAATGATTTCTATAAATGAAGATCATCATTAACGAGTTCATGTTTTTATGATTCACCTACCAATGGGTGAAGGTAAAGTACTAGGTTATATATAGTTTAAGCTAGCCTCTTGAGGTACCACTATATAAGTGGGATGTGATATCAATAAACATCAGGATAGGACACCCATGTTCAGTAAAGATTCATGATATTATTTCGGTGATTGTTGAACAACTAACAAATTCATCTCACTTCCTCTATATTCAATAGAATATTTTGGTTGAGATACTGGAATATTTATATTTTAATGAGATCATATAGTTTCATAGAGTACCTTGGGTGGGTTTTTTACCTATATGTTTGGTTCATTTCATATTTATAGTGAAGTTTGTTGGAATAATTTGGGATCCAATTATAGTTTGGTACTACTTTCCATCCCAAAATAGAAGTCCTTACAAATATTACCATTCATTTTCTTGGGGATATGTTGAGATCATGTGCCTTTATTTTAGTATAATTCATGGTAATCACCTTCCATTAGTGGATTCCATGTAAAAAAACGAAAACTCCACAATTGATATTGAAACATCAAAAACCATATATAGAAGACCATATATCTTTCCCCTTACATGTAAAGTGATCGGTGTGCCATCACATATAATTCCAGATCTAATACAGTTAATAATGATGAAAGTATTAGTAATCTTGGAGAAAATATAGGTAGATAAAATATATCAAAATTTTTATACAGAGTTAGGATGGTGATCTTTTCAGTTTAAGGATGTAGACCTAGTGTTCTTAATTTTTTCTCTATGATGCGATTTGAGGAGGTTTTTTTGGGAGGTAAATATCTCCCTGAGGTTCATTATAAATTTATAAATCTTGTTAAGGGTATGTGGGGTTTCTTATCACCTATAATTACCCCGATAGATTGATAGGGTGAAAACAATATTCCACATATCCAAGTTGAATATATATGTTCATGATCAATCACACATTATTTGATAGGGTCATCTAAACCTTAATAAAAAAACCACCTTTATAGATTACCCAGGGTAATCAAGGACTAACAAGATAACACACTTTGGGTGGGTGAAACAATTGGTGACTATTGTTGCATCATGGAAATCCTCATGAGTGCTTATTGGATTGTTATAATTAAATGAAATCCTAGTACCCTTTCCTCTTTTAATAAAATTTTCTTTTTGGGATAGAAAACATTGATTATGTGGATGATTTTGGGAGCCAAATTTTTAGACTAATCTAATTAAAAGTTTTTATTAATATTTTTATTAAGTGGTTGTGTGGAATAAAGATATTATAAAAATTGTAATTTTATAGTTCTCAGAAAGAAAAATTGAATACTAAGTTAGATCTAGGATGTAATGTCTCTATTTTGGTATTAGTTTAGTAATTTATTTGGATGGTTGGTTTTTCTCATAGATATAGGGTGATGGTTAAATTAAATTAAAATTATGTAATTAAATATTTCAATTTAATTGTGGATTATTATTAAAAATTATTTATGTGTAAGGAGATATATTTTAGTTTAGTTAATTACATAGAAATATTTGAGGATATTATAGAGATAAAAATATTAGTTTGGTCAACTTTTAAAGCTATAGTAATTAAATGGAATATGAAAATAGTGTATTTAATGATAAATTTATAGAGAATAGAGAGGATGATTTATGAGAGAATTGATGAGGAAAAAGTATGGTGTGGAATTTTAAGGAGAAAATTATATGGTTGATTTTATAATTGACTTCACCACTAAGAACATTTTCCCCCATTATATATATTATTTTATCCTCCCCATTATCTTATGAAAGAATACTATTGTGGAATTATCATGTTGAGACAAATTAAAATATAATATAATGAAAAAAATATACTAGAAGTTGGTGGAGATCATCAGAGGATACAGGGATAATATTCATCATGGAATTGAATTTGGACTTTAGGTTTTCACATACCTTTTTTATTTTATAAGGAATTTTATTCATTATTTATTCATGGATAATGGAATAAATATAATAAAAAAGGATGATTCATAATCAAGAAGGTTGTGGGTTTTAGTGGTAGTATTATAAAAGATTCAAGCCCATTGATTTTTTAAAAATGAAAAAAATTATTTAATGTATATTATTGATTGAATAATGGTAATATTTTTTTTTATAGAATTTAATGATATTATTATGAACCCTAGATATGTGTTTTCATTCCTTAAGTGTAGTTTATGTTTCATGTTCCAATTAATCGATATATTTCATTTATTAAAGGTTACTATTGGTGTTGAAATTGATGATTATGTGATATTTAATAAAGTTAAAAAATCTAAATTTTTAACTTTGATCAGTGAAAACACATAGAATTCCATTTATAGGATACATGATTACATTTATTAACATTATCATGGGTTTTGAAAATATGAAATGGGTCAATGAAAAGTTTTAAGAAAATTTTTGGAAGTGTTAGTGAGGGTCAAGGTAGAAGTGGTAGAGAACTACACGAGTTGGGAAATTTTCACATAGGGTTGTACCACATTTTAAAAATGAAATACTTTAGTAATTAAGTTACTTAGGGAGATAAGGAGTTATATATAACCATGTTTCACTAAAATGTAGGTCAAGAAAAATATTTCACAAGATGATGCGCCCTTTTATCATTATCTAGTTTTATCTTAACTTATACGTGATGTTTATGGAATAAATTTTAGGGTGTGAATGTGAGGTTCATATAATAAACTCTAATTCCATATATCCACTGTGATGTAGTCATTATTAGTCCTTTGTGTCTAAAATTTTAATAAATGGGTATAAAAAATTGATTTTTAATGTATAACCCACTGGAACTCCTTATGTTTGACCAAGTACATATCACTACTGGAAATAGTATATTTCCCAACGGTTCAGAACCGTTGGTATATCTTATACCAATGGTTCTGCCAACCGTAGGGAAGTAAGTCACTAGGAAAACGTTTTCCCAACGGTTAATGGAGAACCGTTGGGATAGGATAGTTACAGTAACCTATCCCAACGGTTTGGTTGAACCATTGGTATAAGTTTTTCCAACGGTTCAACCAAACCATTGGAAAAAACCTCTTCTTGGAACATTTTCCACCGGTTTACAAAACCGTTGGGAAAGGGTTTTTACCAATGGTTCTCATAGAACTGTTGGTAAAAAACAACCAAAAAAATGTATGCCAATAGTTTGAAACTGTTGGCATTGGATATGCTGTGCAAGCCTACAATTTGCACAGGTCTGCAATCCCATTCCTATACATTGTGTTGTAATTACCTATTCCCTCTCCTTCCCAATTATTTACCATATAATGCATACACATTTAACATTGCACCCTGGAACTATACACATCCAAAATTAAATCATAATTCATAACATAATTATAAACATACATAATTGATTTAGAATTCAATTTGAAACTTAAATGAAAATTATATATCGAATCCAGAATTAAATTCATAATTGAATACATACATAATTTAATTATCAATTATCAATAAAATACATAAAAAACTGAATAAGTAATTATATGTGTTATACACAATTAAGAATACATACAAGTGGTTTTTACTAAAAATGATGTCCATTTTAAACATTATACATACAATTGGAGTGATACAGGACACAACGTGTCTCGGATTGAGGTAGGGTTGACTTGTACATGTCACATATGACCCATGGATCGTTGTCCTAATGTATCCACATATTCCGAAGATTTTGGTCAGTTTTCTGTATGCCAGTTGTACATTTCACTTAAAATGTTGTCCATTTCAAATAAAACTGAGACACTTCAAGTTGTGATGGCCACACTGTGCCTTGGATTTAGGTGTGGTTGACTCGTAAACATCACATATGACCCATGGATCATTTTCCTAAAGTTTCAATGGAATCCGAATGTGTTTGGTCAGTTTTCCGTATACCAGTTGTTGTTTTCACTCAATATGATGTCCATTTTAAACAAAAGAGAGACACTTTGAGTGGTGTCGGCCACACCGCACCTCTAATTGAGGTGGGGTTGACTTTTACATGTCACATATGACCCATGTATCGTTTTCCTAAATCATCAACACATTCAGAATGCATTTGGTCGGTTTTCCGTATGTCAGTTGTTGTTTTCACTTAAAATGTTGTTTATTTCAAAAAAAAAATGAGACACTTTGAGTGGTTCCGGTCACACCATGGCTCAGATTAAGGAAGGTTTGACTCATAAACGTCACATATGACCCATTTATCATTGATCTAAACTTTCAACACATTATGAATGCGTTTGGTCGGTTTTCCGTATGCATGTAGTTGTTTTCAATTAAAATGTTGTCCATTTCAAATAAATGTGAGACACTTGTAGTGGTGTCGGCCACACCAGGCCTCGGATTGAGGTGGGGTTGACTCTTACACGTCACATATGACACATGGATCATTTTCTTAAAGTTTCAATGGAATCCTAATGCATTTGGTCGGTTTTTTGTATGTCATTTATTGTTTTCACTTAAAATGAAGTCTATTTTAAACGAAATAGAGATAATTTGAGTAGTTTCGGCCACACTGTGCCATGGATTGAGGCTTGGTTGACTCTTACATGTCACGAATGACCCATGGATTATTGTACTAAAGTTTCAATAGAATCCGAATGTGTTTGGTCAGTTTTCCGTATGTTAGTTGTTGTTTTCACTTAAAATGAAGTCCATTTTAAACTAAAGAGAGACACTTTGAGTAGTGTCGGCCACACCATACCTCAGATTGAGACGGAGTTGACTCTTGAACGTCATATATGACCCATGGATTGTTTTTCTAAAGTATCAACACAATCAGAATCTGTTTGGTTGGTTTTCCATATGTACTTAAAATGTTGTCCATTTTAAACAAAAGAGAGACACTTAGAGTGATCTCGACCACACTGCAACTCGGATTGAGTCACGGTTGACTCGAACACGTCACATATGACCCATGGATCATTTTCCTAATGTTTCAACTGAATCTTAATGTGTTTGGTCGGATTACCGTATGTCAGTTGTTGTTTTCAATTAAAATGAAGTCCATTTTAAACTATAGAGAGACACTTCGAGTGGTTTCGGCCACTCCATGCATCTTATTGAGGCTAGAATGACACTTACACGTCACATATGACCCATGGATCGTTGTACTAAAGTTACAACTAAATCAGAATGCTTTTAGTGGGTTTTCTGTATGTCAGTTGTTGTTTTCATTTAAAATGTTGTCTATTTCAAATAAACCAGAGACACTTTGAGTGGTGTCGGCCACACCTGGCCTCAGATTGAGGCGGGGTTGACTCGTACATGTAAAAAATGACTCATGGAACGTTTTCCAAAAGTTTCAACAGAATAAGAATTTGGTTGGTCTGTTTTCCGTATGTCAGTTGTTGTTTTCAATTAAAATGAAGTTCATTTTAAACTATAGAGAGACACTTCGATTGGTGGTGGTCACACCAGGCCTCAGATTGCAGTGGGTTTGACTCGTACATGTCACATATAACCCATGGATCATTTTCCTAATGTTTAAACGAAATACAAATGCATTTGGTTGGTTTTCCGGATGTCATTTATAGTTTTCACTTAAAATGAAGTCTATTTTAAATGAAAGAGATACAATTTGAGTTGTTTCGGCCACACCGTGCCTCTGATTGAGACGAGGTTGACTCGTACATGTTAAAAATGACCCATGGATCATTGTACTAAAGGTTCAATAGAATCCAAATGCGTTTGGTCAGTTTTCCGTATGTCAGTTGTTGTTTTCACTTAAAATGAAGTCCATTTTAAACTAAAGAGAGACACTTTGAGTGGTGTCGGTCACACCGCACCTCAGATTGAGGTGGGGTTGAATCATGCACATCATATATGACCCATGTATCATTTTCCTAAATCATCAACACATTCAGAATGCGTTTGGTCGGTTTTCTTTATGTTAGTTTTTGTTTTCACTTAAAATGTTGTTTATTTCAAAAAAAATGAGACACTTTCAGTGGTTATGGTCACACCATGGCTCTGATTAAGGAAGGGTTGACTCGTACACGTCAAATATGACCCATTGATCATTTTTCTAAACTTTTAACACATTCTGAATGTGTTTGGTCGGTTTTCCATATGCCAGTAGTTGTTTTCAATTAAAATGTTGTCCATTTCAAATAAATGTGAGACACTTTGAGTGGTGCTGGCCATACCAGGCCTCGGATTGAAGCAAGGTTGACTCGTACACGTCACATGTGACCCATGGATTGTTTTCCTAAAGTTTCAATGGAATCCAAATTCATTTGGTTGGTTTTTCAATTTTCATTTATTGTTTTCACTTAAAATGAAGTCTATTTTAAACGAAAGAGAGAAAATTTGAGTCGTTCCAGCCACATTGTGCCTTGGATTGAGGCGAGGTTTACTCGTACACGTCAAAAATGTATCATGGATCGTTTAACTAAAGGTTCAACAGAATCCGAATGTGTTTGGTCAGTTTTTCGGATGTCAGTTGTTGTTTTCACTTAAAATGAAGTCCATTTTAAACTAAAGAGAGACACTTTGAGTGGTTCTGGCCACACCGTGCCTCGGATTGAGGTGGGTTGACTCTTTCACGTCATATATGACCCATGGATCATTGTGCTAAAGTATTAACACAACAAGAATCTGTTTGGTCATTTTTTCGTATGTTCTTAAAATGTTGTCCATTTTAAACAAAAGAGAGACACTTAGAGTGATCCCGGACACACTACAACTCGGATTGAGGTGTGGTTGACTCGAACACGTCACATATGAGCCATGGATCATTTTCCAAAAGTTTCAATAGAATCCAAATGCGTTTGGTCAGATTATCGTATGTCATTTTTTGTTTTCAATTAAAATGAAGTCCATTTTAAACTATAGAGAGACACTTCAAGTGGTGTCAGCCACTCCGCACCTCGAATTTAGGCTGGGTTAACATGAACACATCACATATGACCCATGGATCGTTTTTCTAAAGTTTCAACTGAATATGAATGTTTTTAGTCAGTTTTCTGTATGTCAGTTGTTGTTTTCATTTAAAATGTTGTCTATTTCATAGAAACCTGAGACACATTGAGCGGTGTCGGCCACACCTTGCCTCTAATTGAGGCAGGGTTGACTCTTACACATCACAAATGACTCATTGAACATTTTTCTATAGTTTCAACAGAATCTGAATGCGTTTGGCCGGTTTTCCGTATGTCAGTTGTTGTTTTCAATTTAAATAAAGTCCATTTTAAACTGTAGAGAGACACTTTAATTGGTGGTGATCACACCATGCCTCATATTGTGGTGGGGTTGACTCTTATATGTCACATATGACTCATGTATTTTTTTCCTAAAGTTTTAATGGAATCCGAATGCATTTGGTCAGTTTTCTGTATGTCATTTATTGTTTTCACTTAAAATGAAGTCTATTTTAAACGAAGGAGAGAGAATTTGAGTGGTTCGGGCCACACCATGCCTCATATTGAGGCAATGTTGACTCATACACATCAAAAATTACTCATGGATCATTTTACTATAGGTTCAATAGAATCCGAATGTGTTTGGTCAGTTTTCCGTATGTTAGCTGTTGTTTTCACTTAAAATGAAGTCCTTTTTAAACTAAAGAGAGACACTTTGAGTGGTTTCGGCCACACCACACCTCGGATTGAGGTGGGGTTGACTCGTGCATGTCATATATGACCTGTGTATCATTTTACTAAAGAATCAACACATTCAGAATGTGTTTGGTTAGTTTTTCGTATGTCAGTTGTTGTTTTCACTTAAAATGTTGTTTATTTCAAAAAAAAATGAGACACTTTGAGTGGTTCCGGTCACACCATTTCTTGGATTAAGGAAGGGTTGACTCATACACATCACATATGACCCATTGATCATTTTTCTAAACATTCAACACATTCTGAATGCTTTTTTTCTATTTTCTGTATGCCAGTAGTTGTTTTCCATTAAAATGTTTTCCATTTCACATAAATGTGGGACACTTTGAGTGGTTTTGGCCACACCAGGCCTAGGATTGAGGAAAGTTTGACTCATACACATCACATATGACTCATGTATCGTTTTCCTAAAGTTTCAATGGAATACGAATGCATTTTGTCAGTTTTCTATATGTTATTTATTGTTTTCACTTAAAATGAATTCTATTTTAAACGAAAGAGAGACCATTTGAGTGGTTCCAGCCACACCGTGCCTCAGATTGAGGTGAGGTTGACTCTTACACATCACAAATGACCCATGGATCATTGTACTAAAGTTTAAACAGAATCTGAATGCGTTTGTTTAGTTTTCCGTATGTTAGTTGTTGTTTTCACTTAAAATGAAGTCCATTTTAAACTAAAGAGAGACACTTTGAGTTGTGCCAGCCACACTGCACCTTGGATTGAGGTTGGGTTGACTCATGCACACCATTTATGACCAATGGATCATTGTGATAAAGTATCAACACAATCAGAATCTATTTGGTCAGTTTTCCATATGTACTTAAAATGTTGTCTATTTTAAACAAAAGAGAGACACTTAGAGTTATCTCGACCATAATGAAACTCGTATTGAGGCGCAGTTAACTAGAACATGTCACATATGACCCATGGATCATTGTCCAAAAGTTTCAACAGAATCTAAATGAGTTTGGTCATATTATCGTATGTCAGTTGTTGTTTTCAATTAAAATGAAGTCCATTTTAATCTATAGAGAGAAACTTCAAGTGGTGTCGGCCACACCACACCTCAGATTGAGGCTTGGTTGACACGTACACGTCACATATGACCCATGGATAATTTTACTAAAGTTTAAACTGAATTTGAATGCATTTATTCAATTTTATGTATGTCAGTTGTTGTTTTCAATTAAAATATTGTCTATTTCAAATAAACCTGAGACACTTTGAGTGGTGTTGGCCACACCTAGCCTCATATTGAGGCAAGTTTGACTCGTAAACATCACAAATAACTCATGGAACGTTTTCCTAAAGTTTCAACAGAATCTGAATGCGTTTGGTCAGTTTTCCGTATGTCAGATTTTGCTTTCAATTAAAATGAATTACATTTTAAACTATAGAGAGACACTTCGATTGGTGGTGGCCACACCAAGCCTCATATTGAGGTTGGGTTGACTCGTACATGTCACATATGACCCATGGATTGTTTTCCTAACATTTCAACAGAATCCGAATGCATTTGGTCAGGTTTCTGTATGTCATTTTTTTCACTTAAAATGAAGTCTATTTTAAACGAAAGAGAGACAATTTGAGTGGTTCCAGCAAAACCGTGCCTCGTATTGAGGCGATGTTGACTCATACACGTCACAAATGACCCATGGATAATTGTAATAAAGGTTAAACAGAATCCAAATATGTTTGGTCAGTTTTTCGTATGTCAGTTGTTGTTTTCACTTAAAATGAAGTCCATTTTAAATTAAGAGAAACACTTTGAGTGGTTCTGGACACACCATGCCTCAGATTGAGCCAGGGTTGACTCGTTCACGTCATATATGACCCATGGATCTTTGTTCTAAAGTACCAACACAATCAAAATCCGTTTGGTTAGTTTTCCATATGTACTTAAAATGTTGTCCATTTTAAACAAAAGAGAGACACTTAGAGTGATTATGGCCACACTGCAACTCGGATTGAGGCGCAGTTGACTCATACATGTCACAAATGACCCATGGATCGTTTTCTTAAAGTTTCAATAGAATATGAATCCGTTTGGTCAGTTTACCGTATGTTAGTTGTTGTTTTCAATTAAAATGAAGTCCATTTTAAACTATAGAGAGACACTTTGAGTGGTGTTGACCACTCCACACCACGGATTGAGGCTGGGTTGACACGTACATGTCACATATGAACCATGAATCATTTTCCTAAATTTTAAAATGAATCTGAATGTGTTTAGTCGGTTTTTCGTATGTTAGTTGTTGTTTTCATTTAAAATGTCATCTATTTCAAATAAACCTAAGACACTTTGTGTGGTGCTGGTCAAACCTGGCCTCAGATTGAGGCGGGGTTGACTCGTACATGTCACAAATGACTCATGTAATGTTGTCCAAAAGTTTCAACAGAATATGAATGTTTTTGTTCAGTTTTCCATATGTTAGTTGTTGTTTTCAATTAAAATGAACTCCATTTTAAACTATAGAGAGACACTTCGAGTGGTGTCGGCCACTATGCGCCTCGTATTGAGGTTGGGTTGACTCATACACATCAACCCATCCCCCCCCCACCCCACTTGGACACCCCTACCCCCACCCCACATGGACAACCCAGCCCCCCCCCCCCCCCACCCCACTTGGACAGCCCTACCCCCAACCCACTTGGAAAACCCACCCCCCCCCCATCCCACCTGGACACCCCTACCCCCCACACCCCACTTGGAAAACCCATCCCCCCCCCACCCCACCTGGAAATCCCTAACTGTATTTATGGCTAACCAATGAAATCATGTCAATAAACCTTAAATTTAAAATAAACTAAGGATAAAATAACTCAAGATCATTTTGACCTCTTCAATATCAACCAAAATTATACTATACAGATAAATCACAACAAAACAACAACCTAAAATGATATATGGATTGTGTTCATAAGGGAATAATAATACACAACACATTGTAGAAAGATGGAATGAAAAAATCTAAAATAAATCAAGGCACACCTACCAATTTAGAATGTAAGAACAAAAATTACTTGAATCAAAGATAGATGTCCCATTGCAAATTAGTGTTAGCACCCTCTCGAGAAGGTTGGGAAGTAGGGTTCAAACCGTAACCTAAAATTATATATGGCTTATTTTCATAAGGTGATCATAATAAACACTAGATTTCACCAAAATATAATGAAAAAATCTAAAATAAATTAACACACACGTACCTATTTAAACGGGAAGAACAAATCTAAAATAAATGAACTCAGACATACTGATTTAAATGGGAAGAAAAAATTGTTGGAAACCAGACCTATTGTGTTGAGAAGTAGCATTTGCGTCTATATTTAGAGGCAAACCTTCCAGATGGTTGAGGTTTAGGGAAAACAATTTGAGATGGTGCATCCAGCTCTCGGTTAGGGAAAAATTTTCGAGATGTCTGGAGTTTTAGATCGATGATATTTGGGGATTTTCTTTCCCAACAGTTTTAAAAAACCGTTGGGAAAGTTATGTTATCCCAACGGTTTTCAGAACCAATGGTATAGGAGTATTGATCTTTCCCAACGGTTTCACTAAACTGTTGAGAAAACTTTTTTTCCCCCATTTTTCTCAATGGTTTCAGCAAACTGTTGGGAAAACTCAATTTTTACAGATCTTTACCAACGGTTTATGCAAACTGTTGGTAAAGATCACCTATACCAATGGTTATTTTGAACTGTTGGTATAAAATCGTTGGGAAAAGCATTATTTCCAGTAGTGTATTTTTAACTTTTCATCTTTGAGTTTATTTCCATAAATTCAAACTCTATTTCCAGAATTGAAGATGTGAAAAGTCCAATATATTCTTATTTTCACCTAGAATTTGATAATGAATTTATCTCTATCAATAGAGTTCATTTATGAATTTATTCATATTTTGACTTCATTAGATTTATAAAATCATCATTGGGGTTTATGAGAGATGATTGAAGCATATATAGGGTCTTTACTCCCTTTTATACATGTTTATGATTTTTTATGTGTCACCCACATAATTTATAAAGATTGATACTCCCTCTTAAAGATAGGTCATGGGTCCCCTATTTTGGGTATGGATTCAGTACTCCCATAGTCTAAATAAGCCACAGACCCCCCGTTTGATGGATAAAGTTAATAAGTCCCATATTTATGGGGACATATTCCTTGATCCATGGTGTTATAACTCCCTCGATTGATGATTTTTTATTCTATGAGGTTTGGGTCCTTCACATGGTGTTGGTACTCCCTTAATTGACATGAATACCTTTTCATGTTGTAGGTCTCCCACTATGAACATTAATAGAAAGAGTGGTTTATATTGTTAGGTAATTTTGATATAGTGGTTCTTATATTTTACTTGATACGTTGGGTTTCATTTAACATACAATACATAATAGAGTTGATTTGTGACATTGGGACTCCACTATTTATCCAACTATTTCATCCCTAAATCATATATGGGTATTTTGTGTCATTTTCCCACTACATTAGGTTTTAATATGAATTTTCATTTCATCCCTAACTTATCTAATTTTTAGGGAATACAATTTGATATATTTATGCTCACCCCTACATGGTTTTTTCACTTACATATGTTGGGTCTTATATAGATTATGGGTAGTTTAGTGATGATTATAGAGCATGTATAGTTGGTGGAGTTAGACCTTAGTAGTGCTTAGTAGTGATTGTAACTAATAGTGGATATGTTGGGAATTATATTGATATTAAGTTTCCCTATTTTCAATTTTATAGGTTTATTTTTACATTATGATATTGTTCATTCATATTTTACATAATTTATAGATGGTACATTGGTTGAATTTCAATGGGTTATGGAATTTTCTCATACATGCTACTCTAAATTTTGATACTATATATGCCTATTATTTGGTTATGTTCTTTATGGATACACATGTTTGTGTGTGGGTTGATTAGTCTAACACCTCCCAAGTGTGTGATATACCTTCTTGGTGATAGTCACTAGCCCATGGCCAATTAGAGGTGGTTTTGGGGTGGA
Source organism: Viscum album (assembly GCA_963277665.1). NCBI lineage: Eukaryota > Viridiplantae > Streptophyta > Magnoliopsida > Santalales > Viscaceae > Viscum > Viscum album. The sequence continues at coordinate 249,559,932 of OY728152.1, read as the reverse complement.
ACACTCAATCTAACCACCAATCTAGGAGGGGTGTTAGTAGGTTCGATTATGTTAATATCTTAACTTGAGATAGAGATGGTTCCTTGAGTTTATATATGATTAGGATTTTGAGATAATATATACTCCAAGGGAAACATGGGGGCTTATTTACTTATTAATAAATCTCAAGATTTTTTGGTTAATGAGGCATTCGAATTGAAACATGATGGAGAAATTAGTCCCAATGTAGTTAGTCATGGATAAAGGGGATATCTCTTTCTTTAATTCAATATTTATGAACCTAACACTCATAAGGGTGTCCCATATTAGAGACACTGATTATGAGTACTTCCATGACTACATTTTTTTAGTCGATACACCTTAGGCTTTCTCTAAAGTTAGGGATCGCATCATCCTCTTCTAGAGATGGATAACAGTTCAATTTAGGTGACATGAGGAGGTATATAGGGAGTTTCACACCTCCTAAATGTTTTAAAATCCCAGTTTTATAGACATAAACCATTATCTAAAGAATTATTATTCATTTATATGGATAAAGAATGGTGTTTTAGTGTTTTTTCATAGTTTATAACCTGTCAGGGAGTGAAGGCTTCACATCAGGTCCCATCTGATTTCATCCAACCATTTGAGGTTCCAAAATTGAGGAAAAATGGTATTTTTATAGACTATGTGAATAAATTTATATATTAAGTGAAGTTTCATGATATTTTATGGGTGATCATTTACCGAATAATAATTTCAAATCACTACCTCCCACTATGATAGAATTTTTAAATTGAAATATTATGAAATATATAAGTGGATGATATCATATAGTTTTATATGGGACCCTTGAAAATAAATTGATCAAAATTATTTATTCTTGAACTAGTTTTTTAGGAGCATGATAGAGTCTTTTGAGACTTCGTTTCAATGGAGTAAATTACTCCATACCCTGATATATTACTAGACTAAGAGGACTATTAAAATTTTCATGGATATATTACTATATTTTGGGATCTATTTTTTCTTGATTTGGGTAGATTACCTATCATTAATGGATATTTCAAATAATAATATCTCTCACTCCACCGTCGACATTGGGCCTTACAAGGCCCTTTATAGGAGACCTTTTTTCTTGAAAATATTAGTGATTCATCACATATAGAATCATAGATAGCGTAGTTAATAATGGAAATGGTGTAATAGATCATGGAGTAAATAAGGATAATTCAAATCTATTTGATGACCTTTATTTATTGAATGTGGAGTCCTTCAGATTTTGAAGAAGGAGATTATGTTTTCTTTGTTTTCCCAAACAAGGAATATACCCTGATATGAGGAATGGATTAGGGTATGTTGATTTTAAAATAATCATTACAATGACATTTTTCCATTATTTTTAGATAAACTATTCTCTTTCTCAAAAAAATATGAAAATGATAAATAAAAGATAAATACACACAAGGAATTTTTTCTAATCGCCCCATACATGGCTATGTTCAAGGAATATACTTTGTTTAAGTGTAAATATGCCAAATTCAATATCTTAATTGCTTGTTACAATCTAAAATCATCCAAACTAACACTCTTGAATTACAACCCTAACAATGGTAAAATGTTCATTTCCCCCCTTTTCGTAGAGACATCCCTACTTCTATAAGTGATTCCATGATCTCCCATAAAAAATAATAGAATTTACAAAAAAAAAATGGTGTAGTAATATTCTCCTCCTTCATGAACATGATGAATCACTGTGAACATAAAAGATAGAAGTTTTAAATAATCCTTCTCTCATCTTCCTTAAAATATATTAAATTACAACCATATTAATCTATGATCTTTCTTCCCTTTTTATAGAAAGATGTGTTTTTAATCTTAAGATAATTTTCAAGTTTACTAGCTTTTTTATCTTAATCCCACCTTGATAATGAAGGAATTTTTTTTCCAAAATGGTCCTCGAAATCTAATTCCACCTTCCATTAATTAGATCTTATAAAATAACTAAATGATAGAACCATTAAATTGTGGAAAAAAATATTCGTCTCAACACCTTCTTGGAATAACCATCATCATCATGATCCAATTCTCCCCTAATTTTAGAATCATGGATCAGACTTCAAAATGTGTTGTGTGTCAATATTTTAGGAAACTTATTTTGACTAACACATCACATTGTGTGGTACCTTTCATGATGAAATGTCTTCCCTCAACTAGAACACCAAAATTTTTGGTCTTCGCATCATGGTGTAGAAACTAAATTCATGGCGTGAATTCCAAAATTTTCATGTGATACTACTACCCATGATCCTACCTATATCAAACAATGTAGCACCAGATTTTAATATAATCCCTACTTTGGAATAACTTTGTCCCATGTTCCCCCTCCTTTAAAAAAATATTAACCATACTTATCACTATTAAATATCTTCCTCTACCCTATGAAGTGCAGGTAACCATTGAACCCAAATGAATAATCATTGGAAAAAATAATGTCCCAGTTGTATTTTTATATTATTCTTCCCAAAGAGAAATATAACACTATGGGAATGATTTCTATCATCCAAAATGAAAATACTCTAGAATGTTTACCCAAGTCATTATTCTAATTACTTATAAATATATGATTCTTTTAGAGGATTTCAAATACACTTTCTCAATAAAACCAACCTAAAAAAATCTTCCATGTATTTTTACTAACAAACTCACTCTTTTGGTTTCTTGACCACCTTCATTACTCCTTCAATGAAAATGTTCAGCTATAATCACTATTCAAAATATTGAAACTTGCATCCTCTAAGAGTGTAATCAATACTTCACTAATCACTCACTTTAATATCAAATGAGAAATTTTCAATGTGTGAAACAATATTAAAATTAAAATGTATTAATTAAACACTTAAATTATCTTAAATTATTTTTAAACCACTTTTTTCAAAACACAACAATATAAACACTTAACACCAATCAGCACTGCAATTTCACAAACAAAACCTTTTCCAACAAACTACCCTTAGATAAAACCCATTTTTTTGTAATTATATTAATATTATCTAACCTCAAAAGAATAATCCATTTATTATTCTCTGAAATTGGTCAATATTTTCATGCATCTACATGGCCTAACTCTCATTTTTTGAAGTATATTCAATTATTTTGGTCTCTAATTGTTATTAGAGTGAAGTATTTCATAGATTTTTCATTCAAATAATTTAAACAAGAGTTTTTGGGTCACCAATGAAGTTCTCTACATTAATTTCATACTGAATTATTAACTTTCTAATAGCTATTGATGTTTTTATCTCTTCCTCATCATCAATTTCTTCTTCAAAATCAAACTCATCCTCATGTTTTCTCCCTAATATTCTTATCTCTATATTATTTTGTTTATAATTTTCACAATATTATATTAAAAATTAAATTTATTTTCTATTTATGTGATTTATTTTCTTTAAATGATCATTATAATACTTTTTTGAATCATTTTAACACCATAATATTGGATGAGTAAAAATTAAATATTCCTTGATCTCCATAATATTTGAAATTATATAGGTTATTATCCTTATTAATAATAAATAACATACTTATAATGATTCAAATGAACATCAAAGATGTCTTACTTCCATACAACATCCCATATGGAATCTTTTCTTCACCTAAACATAACAAAGTTCTATTTTTGATAGAGACCTATGACAATACCAATTTATTCCAAAACCACTTTGGTATGTCATTCTCAATGACATTTCCATATCTATATTGTTAATGATTCGTTTTATTCTCTCAAAAACACTATTTTATTAAGGGTTCCTTACCTCTACAACTCTGTATCTTATCCCATGCTTCTTGAGATAATCCTATAAATGCCTATTTATAAAATCCATGTCATTATCGGTTTGGAATTTTTTAATTTTTAGTCCAAGAATAGTCTTCATCAATCTATGAAAATGATTAATTAAATTTAATACTTAAGAATTTTATGTGATCACTATAAAGTATTTTACCCTATTGAAATTATATATAAATAGAATATAGTACCTCTATCAATCGATGTATATTGGTGATGTCATCCCAAAAACATTAATGTACACCAAATCAAACAACCCTATTTACTTCCATTAGTTTTTTACTAATTTGAATTGTATTTAATTTTAGGCATGTGTTGCATGTGTGAATATGATTACATGAAAGTATGGAGTTATCAATAATTCATTAATAATTCACTAACTCTTAAAAGTATTTTTGGATAATGTGGACATTCCTTTTATGCCATAATTGTTTCTAATTTTCTTTATATAGAATTTAAATGTCTCCTCCTTTAATGATTTGGATATTTCCCTTCATGTGCTTCCCTTGTATTATAATTTCACTATATCATCCTTTGATGATATAAGTATTTATGGTGAAATATATTTTATGCTCTAATATATATAATTTAATTATAGTGTAATAATTACGACCAAGGCCTTTATCAACCAATATATCCATGCACCTCATTACTTTGCCTCTAATTTTGGATTTCTTGGATCCATTATATTAAATCCATAATAATTTCCAAATCATATGGCACATTCAATATCATATTTTATGTCTATTATAAGATAATTTTTTCTAATTATATATAAATTATAATGACTATTAAGAAACTTTACTCAAGCTTCATCATTTTATTTTAAAGTAATCCCCATAACCATAACTTTCAAGACCATTTTCTTCTTGATCCAATTTTATTACTCTGTATGTTATAATACTGATTGTATTTGTTCCTCCTCAAGATATGATGGATAAGCCTTTTCTTAAAAGGCTGAAAATGGTTTTTCTATTTTATATTTATTTATGAGGCCCCTAGCTACTATCCTATTCCAATTTTTGTCTAATTTATCACATATATTTTCCTTATTTTGAGAAATACATGGATTTTATTTCATAACCTTCCCACCAAAAATAAAATACATGGAAAAAATTTCATTTGAACCTCTCATAATTAATATTATTCCATAATGTTCATTTTCTATAACACATGTTTATTCTATATTCCCTATCATTCCACAAAAATAACACTGTAGTTGTGGTGTACTCTTGTGTGTTGTAACTTATCTATTGTTGTAATTTTGGATATTTTTATTGTCACCCAAATTATTATCCATCCATAGAGTGGGGTCTTATATCTTAGTATCAACCATGACCACATTTTACTAATTATAAATCCCTAAATATTATTTTTCATAATTATTGAGGCATTGTCATTGTAGGTGGTATTACAAAATCTCAGTTGGATCACTAGGTTTGTTATTCCCTTATTCTAAACCCATAAAATATATTTTATCGATGTTATACCATGATTTAAGATCATATCATGATCATAAAACATTTACTATAGACACATGATTTCTACTTTGATCTCCTTGGTCTGTTTGACATGATCTTTAATTATGGTAATCAAACTTCCAACAATTTTGGTCTACTGTTCCACTTAATCTTGAACTCAACCACCTTCTCTATATTTTTTTAATTTAAATATTTAATATTTTCAATTTTCTCCATAAACTTTTATTTTTACTCTTCTTGATTATATATATATAGATTGTAATCATGCACCACACCATTGTAATTCACTATTTTATCACTATAAACATCAATTTATTTAAGTGGAGCCTCTAAATCAAAAATTTTGTCTTCTCTTCCTTTAAATTTCTCATAATTTAAATTATTTTTGTCATCTGGTTATGTTTTTTCAATGATATCAATGTTTAATTATTCATTATATTATTTAAATTAATCACTTTACACTACTGGAAATCCATCCTTTCCCAACGGTTCTGAACCATTGGGAAATGCTGCAGAACCGTTGGTATATGTTATACCAACAGTTCTACCAACCGTGGGGAAGTAAGCCGTTGGGAAAGGCTTTTCCCAACGGTTTACAAGGAACCGTTGGGATAGGTTAGAAAAAATCAACCTACCCCCAACGGTTGTGCCAAACCGTTGGGAAAATCCTTTCCCAACGGTTTGGCCCGTTGGGAATCTCATTAATATTTTCTTTCCCAATGGTTTGAAAACCGTTGGGAAAGGTTTTTACCAACAGTTGGTAGAACCGTTGGTAAAAACACCAATTCCAAAAGCTATCCCAACGGTTTGAACCGTTGGGATAGTCTGTTTTTACCAACGGTTTAATGAACCGTTGGTAAAAACAGTTCCATATGGGCTATGCCAACGGTTTGAAACCGTTGGCATAGGCTTTGCTGTGCAAATTGCACAGCAGCCTGAAATTTGCACAGCAGGTCTGTTTTGGGCTCATTTTGGCACACCAGGTCTGTTTTGGGCTCATTTTCAATTCAATTTTCATTTTCAATTCAATTTTCAATCCAATTATTGTAACTGTAACACATATACAATGCATACATATAGACAATAAACCAACACATTTAAATAATTCAAACCAACCAACCAAAACATATAATGCATCCTGGAAATTTACTCATCCATAATTAAATTAGAATTCATAACATAATTATAAACATATATAATTCATTTAGAATTCAATTTAAAATTTAGATGACAATCATATGTGGAATCCGGAATTCAATTCATAATTTGATTGGTTTTTTGTACACCATATATTTTTACTCGAAATCATATACATTTTAAACAAAATACATACACCTGGAATGATACCGGTCACACCATGCCTCGGATTGAGGTGAGGTTAACTCGTACATGTCACAAATTACTCATTGATCGTTCTCCTAAAGTATCAACATATTCTGAAATCGTTTGGTCAGCTTTTCGTATGCCAGTTGTTGTTTTCACTTAAAATGAAGTGTTTTTTAAATAAAAGAGAGACACTTTGAATGGTGCCGACCACACCGCACCTCGGATTGACGCGGGGTTGACTCGTACACATCACACATGACCCACGCATTGTTGTGCTAAAATATAAATACAATCAGAATGTGTTTGGTTGGTTTTCCATATGTATTTAAAATGTAGTCCATTTTAAAGAAAATAAATACACTTAGAGTGGTCTCGGACAAACCATGACACGTATTGAGGCGCGGTTTACTCGTACATGTAACATATAACCCATGGATCGTTGTCCTAAAATTTCAATAGATTCCGAATGCGTTTGGTCGGTTTTTCGTATGTGAGTTGTTTATTTCACTTATAATCTTGTCCCTTTTAAACAATAGAGACGCAGTTAGAGTGGGACCGGCCACATCACGTTTCGGATTTAGATGGGGTTGACTCGTACACGTCTCAAATGACCCATGAATCTTGGTCCTAAAGTATCAACACAATCCGAATGCATTTGGTCGGTTTTCCATATGTTAGTTGATGTTTTTCACTTAAAATGACGTCCTTTTGAAATAAAAGACATACACTTTGAGTTGTGCCGGCCACACCGCGCCTTGAATTGAGGCGGGGTTGACCCGTACACGTCACATATGACCCATGGATAATTGTTCTAAAGTATCAACACAATCAGAATCCGTTCGGTCGGTTTTTCGTATGTCATTTGTTGTTTTCACTAAAAATGAAGTCCATTTTAAACAAAATAGAGACACTTTGAGTGGTTTCGGCCACACCGCGCCTCGTATTGAGGTGGCGTTGACTCATACACGTCACATATGACCCATGGATCGTTCTCCTAAAGTTTCAACAGAAACCGAAAGTGTTTGGTTGGTTTTTCGTATGTACTTAAAATATTGTCCATTTTAAACAAAAGAAAGTCACTAAGAGTGGTCCTGACCACACCGCGCCTCGGATTGAGCCTAGTTTGGCTCGTACACATCACATATGACCCATGGATCGTTGTCCTAAAATTTCAACAGATTCCGAATGCGTTTGGTCGGTTTTTCGTCTGTCAGTTGTTTATTTCACTTATAATCTTTTCCGTTTTAAACAAAAGAGACACATTTAGAGGGGTACCGGCCACACCACGTCTTAGATTTAGGCGGGGTTGACTCATACATGTCTAAAATGAACCATGGATCGTTTTCCTAAAGTATCAACACAATACGAATGCTTTTGGCCAGTTTTCCGTATGCCAGTTGATGTTTTTCACTTAAAATGGCGTCCTTTTGAAACAAAAGACATACACTTTGAGTTTTTCCGGCCACACCGCGCCTCAGATTGAGGCGGGGTTGACTCGTACACGTCACATATGACCCATGGATCATTGTGCTAAAGTATCAACACAATCAGAATCCGTTCGGTCGGTTTTCCGTATGTCATTTTTTGTTTTCACTAAAAATGAAGTCCATTTTAAACAAAATAGAGACACTTTTAGTGGTTTCGGCCACACCGCGCCTTGGATTGAGGTGGAGTTGACTTTTACACGTCACATATGACCCATGGATCGTTCTCCTAAAGTTTCAACAGAAACCGAATGTGTTTGGTCGGTTTTCCGTATGTACTTAAAATACTGTCCATTTTAAACAAAAGAAAGTCACTTAGAGTGGTCCTGACCACACCGCGCCTCGGATTGAGCCCGGGTTGGCTCGTACACGTCACATATGACCCATGGATCGTTGTCCTAAAATTTAAACAGATTCTGAATGCGTTTGGTCAGTTTTTCATCTGCCAGTTGTTTATTTCACTTATAATCTTGTCCGTTTGAAACAAAAGAGACACAATTAGAGTGGTACCGGCTACACCGTGTCTCGGATTTAGGAGGGGTTGACTCTTACACGTCTTAAATGAACCATGGATCGTTTTCCTAAAGTATCATCACAATCCAAATGCGTTTTGCCGGTTTTTTGTATGCCAGTTGATGTTTTTCACTTAAAATGACGTCCTTTTGAAACAAAAGACATACACTTTGAGTTGTGCCGGCCACACCACGCCTCGGATTGAGGCGGGGTTGACTCGTACACGTCACATATGACCCATGGATAATTGTTCTAAAGTATCAACACAATCAGAATCCGTTCGGTCGGTTTTCCGTATGTCATTTGTTGTTTTCACTAAAAATGAAGTCCATTTTAAACAAAATAGAGACACTTTGAGTGGTTTTGGCCACACCGTGCCTCGGATTGAGGTAGCATTGACTCGTACACGTCACAAATGACTCATTGATCGTTTTCCTAAAGTATCAACATATTCTGAAATCGTTTGGTCAGTTTTCCGTATGCCAGTTGTTGTTTTCACTTAAAATGAAGTGATTTTTAAATAAAAGAGAGACACTTTGAATGGTGTCGGCCACACCGCGCCTCAGATTGACACGGGGTTGACTCGTACACATCACACATGACCCATACATTTTTGTGCTAAAATATAAACACAATCAGAATGCGTTTGGTTGGTTTTCTGTATGTATTTAAAATGTAGTCCATTTTAAAGAAAATAGATACACTTAGAGTGGTCCTGACCACACCGCGCCTCGGATTGAGCCCGGGTTGGCTCGTACACGTCACATATGACCCATGGATCGTTGTCCTAAAATTTCAACATATTCTGAATGCGTTTGGTCAGTTTTTCGTCTGTCAGTTATTTATTTCACTTATAATCTTTTCCGTTTTAAACAAAAGAGACACATTTAGAGTGGTACCGTCCACACCGCGTCTCGGATTTAGGCGAGGTTGACTCGTACACGTCTCAAATAAACCATGGATCATTTTCCTAAAGTATAAACACAATCCGAATGCGTTTGGCCAGTTTTCCATATTCCAGTTGATGTTTTTCACTTAAAATGGCGTCCTTTCGAAACAAAAGACATACACTTTGAGTTGTTCCGGCCACACCGCGCCTCGAATTGAGGCGGGTTTGACTCGTACACGTCACATATAACCCATGGATAATTTTTCTAAAGTATCAACACAATCAGAATCCGTTCGGTCGGTTTTCCGTATGTCATTTGTTATTTTCACTAAAAATGAAGTCCATTTTAAACAAAATAGAGACACTTTGAGTGGTGTCGGCCACACCATGCCTCAGATTGAGGTGGCGTTGACTCTTACACGTCACATATGACCCATGGATCGTTCTCCTAAAGTTTCAACAGAAACCGAATGCGTTTGGTCAGTTTTCTGTATGTACTTAAAATATTGTCCATTTTAAACAAAAGAAAGTCACTTAGAGTGGTCCTGACCACACCGCGCCTCAGATTGAGCCCGAGTTGGCTCGTACACGTCACATATGACCCATGGATCGTTGTCCTAAAATTTCAACAGATTCTGAATGCGTTTGGTCAGTTTTTTGTCTGTCAGTTGTTTATTTCACTTATAATATTTTCCGTTTTAAACAAAAGAGACACATTTAGAGTGGTACCGGCCACACCGCGTCTCAGATTTAGGCGGGGTTGACTCGTACACGTCTCAAATGAACCATGGATCGTTTTCCTAAAGTATCAACACAATCCGAATGCATTTGGCCGGTTTTCCGTATGCCAGTTGATGTTTTTCACTTAAAATGGCGTCCTTTTGAAACAAAAGACTTAAACATTGAGTTGTGCCGGCCACACCGCGCCTCGTATTGAGGCGGGGTTGACTCGTACACGTCACATATGACCCATGGATCATTGTTCTAAAGTATCAACACAATCATAATCCGTTCGGTCGGTTTTCCGTATGTCATTTTTTGTTTTCACTAAAAATGAAGTCCATTTTAAACAAAATAGAGACACTTTGAGTGGTGTCGGACACACCGCGCCTCGGATTGAGGTGGTGTTGACTCGTACACGTCACATATGACCCATGGATCGTTCTCCTAAAGTTTCAATATAAACCGAATGCGTTTGGTCGGTTTTCCGTATATACTTAAAATACTGTCCATTTTAAACAAAAGAAAGTCACTTAGAGTGGTCCCGACCACACCGTTACTCGGATTGAGCCCGAGTTGGCTCGTACACGTCACATATGACCCATGGATCGTTGTCCTAAAATTTCAACAGATTCGGAATGTGTTTGGTCAGTTTTTCGTCTGCCAGTTGTTTATTTCACTCATAATCTTGTCCGTTTGAAACAAAAGAGACACAATTAGAGTGGTACCGGCCACACCGCATCTCGGATTTAGGCGAGGTTGACTCTTACACGTCTCAAATGAACCATGGATCGTTGTCCTATAGTATCAACACAATCCGAATGCGTTTGACCAGTTTTCCGTATGTCAGTTGATGTTTTTCACTTAAACTGACGTCCTTTTGAAACAAAAGACATACACTTTGAGTTGTGCCGGCCACACCGCGCCTCGGATTGAGGCGGGGTTGAATCGTACACGTCACATATGACACATGGATCGTTCTCCTAAAGTTTCAACAGAAACCGAATGCGTTTGGTCGGTTTTCCGTATGCCAGTTGATGTTTTTCACTTAAAATGATGTCCTTTTGAAACAAAAGACATACACTTTGAGTTGTGCCGGCCACACCACGCCTCGGATTGAGGAGGGGTTGACTATTACACGTCACATATGACCCATGGATCATTGTGCTAAAGTATCAACACAATCAGAATCCTTTTGGTCGGTTTTTCGTATGTCATTTGTTGTTTTCACTAAAAATGAAGTCCATTTTAAACAAAATAGAGACACTTTGAGTGGTGTCGGTCACACCACGCCTCGGATTGAGGTGGCGTTGACTCTTACACGTCACATATGACCCATGGATCGTTCTCCTAAAGTTTCAACAGAAACCGAATGCGTTTGGTTGGTTTTCTATATGTACTTAAAATACTGTCCATTTTAAACAAAAGAAAGTCACTTAGAGTGGTCCCGACCACACCGCATCTCGGATTTAGGCGGGGTTGACTCGTATACGTCTCAAATGACACATGGATCGTTGTCTTAAAGTATCAACACAATCCGAATGCGTTTGGCCAGTTTTCCGTATGCCAGTTGATGTTTTTCACTTAAAATGATGTCCTTTTGAAACAAAAGACATACACTTTGAGTTGTTCCGGCCACACCGCGCCTCGGATTGAGGCGGGGTTGATTCGTACACGTCACATATGACCCATGGATCATTGTCCTAAATCATCAAAACATTTCGAATGTGTTTGGTCAGTTTTTCGTATGTCACTTTTTGTTTTCACTTAAAATCTTATGGAAATTCATATAGAATATTTTTATATCATATTTAGTATGGATTAGATTTTAGTTGATTGTGCTATGAAACATTTCAGAGCTAATGAAATTAAGGAAGGTGGAGGGGTTGTCCGGGGGGCTGTCCGGGGGGGGCTGTCCGGTGGGTGTCCGGGGGGCTGTCCGGGGACCAAAGAGGAGGGTGGGGGGCTGTGTGGGGTCTGTCCGGGGGGTGTTTGGGGGTTGTTCAGGGGGCTGTCCGGGGTTATTCAGGGGGTTGTTCAGGGGGTTGTTCAGGGGTTCTTCAGGGGTTGTTCAGGGGTTGTTCAGGGGTTTTTCAGGGGGTTGTCCGGGGTTGTTCAGGGGGCTGTCTGGGGGGCTGTCCGGGGGGTGTTTGGGGGGTTGTCCGGGGTCCAAGGGGGAGGGTGGGGGGTTGTCCGGGGGGCTATCCGGGGGGTTATCCGGGGTCCAGGGTGGAGGGTGGGGGGCTGTACGGGGGGAACTCCAGGGGGCTGTCCGCGGGGCTGTCTGGGGGGTGTTTGGGGGGTGTTCGGGGTCCAAGGGGGAGGGGGGGTTGTCCAGGGTCCAAGAATGAGGGGGGTTGTCCAGGGAGTTCTCAAACACACAACCACTAAAAGACAACAACATCCATAAAAACAGACAATATATAAAAATAACTCAACTCCAATACTATACTACGAGTCTAGATAAAACCAACAACTAGAATAGATTAAACATCAAATCTCAGTAATATGAGTCAAAAATGTAACGGATCAATATGTCCCACATCAGCATCACCATCACCATCATCATCATCATCATCACCCTCATCATCGTCCTCCTCGTCGTCCTCACCCTCCACATCGCCCTCCTCCTCGCCTTCGCCCTCCTCCTCGCCCTCCTCATCTCCCTCCTCTTCCGCAGCAGACTCCTCGCCATCATCATCTTCAAGATGGACATCGGCCTGACCACCACTGGAACTTCCACCTGTTGCACCATATATAGAATGTATCGACGACATGTATTCATCAATTGCTGGGCTGGCCTCTGCTGGAAGTGTTGGACGTAGAACTTCAATAAATTTCATAAATGCACTGTTTGCCCTAGCAGACTGTTCTGCCGTCTCTATGGCCCTTTTCTCAGCCTGTTCTTCCTATGCCCTAACTTGCTGCAGCTCGATTGCACTACAACTCGTACCTGAGGCAGGCCAATACCTCGTCGGGGCTATCCTAGGTCGGCAGCGTACTTTGCCAGAATGATCCTCTCCCAACACCTGATGTAAGTGATCAGATGGCCCAAAATTGTCTGCTTCTTGGGCATCGAGGGCCTCTAAAGCATCCTGTTACAAATATAAATATATTATTAAGTTACAAAATAGATATTAAAATATAAAATCAACAGATTAAAACTTACAATCTGCTGCTGAGTCGCTTCGTTGACAGCACTTCCATCCTTTTCTCGTCTACTCGAGCAAAATAGTTTTGCTCGAGGAACACATCCTTCAATATTTTGTACTTGCCTCTACAATGACATTGAAAACAAAAGTTATATAAAAACTTTAGCAAATGATTAAATAATTGAGGAAACAAAAGAAAATATAAGTCGTAAAGAAAACTTATAAACAATTTTCATACCTGTTGCCTCTCATGATCCGGCATCGTCATGCGTCCTAGTGTATGGAGGTATTTTTTTGCATCAATGTTTTTTTTTATTTTTTCCAAATGATTCCTAAATAAAATTCGATAATGCAAAGGATAATATTAATGAAAAACTTGAAAGTTATTATTTAAATACCTCAAATGTAATTCATACCTTAAACTGGGTACTCGTCCAATGAGTAATCATCTGACGATACTGCTCTATAGGACAATCATCCACGACTGGTACTGCCTCTAACTCAGTGCCAACTCTAGCACGCCAGCCAATATACAGCTCATGCTTGTAGGCTCTCCAAAGCTCACCTAAATCCTTTAGACGTTCCAGTCGTGCACCCTCACCATCAGGAAAATTAAATCGAAGCTGAAATCAAAATATTAATTCATATAAATACAAAAATAATTCATGGCATTAAATACAACATATTTTTTTACCCATATCTCTTCCCAAACTCTATCTTTGACCTCATGTGGAAAATGTCTCCACGACATCGGGCTGACGGGAATGATGTCGGAGTATTTGGAAAGCGTCGCTAGAAAACTCCGACATTGCTGCCCTGTTTTCTCAACCATCTGATTGTCTTCATTATATTCCACCATAACCTGTGTGCGACGGTTCCACACCGAACGCATGCGTGTACGGCCCCGCCCCCGCCTCCTGTCAGTAGATGTATCTGTCATGAAACAAAAAAAAATATTTTATCAAAACATTTTATAATGAAAATAAATATTGCTATAAAAATTTGTTAGGGTTTTATAAATATACCTGCGCTAGTCTGATCAATGAGTGGCGCCGGATCCACAGAACCTGATGGAACACCCTCTGGTGGAACAGGAGTCGAAGACGATGGAATATAAAAGCTCGGAGAGACAGAAGTAGAAGGAAAAGAAGATGGAACAGTTGTATGACCTGATGCTGACTGGGGAGTGGGAATCATCATGGGATGTGAAAATGATGGGGCAGAAGATGCAGAAGGTAGCGAAAACATGGGAGGCCTAAATACCCCGTGTGTCCCTAACGACACACCAGGATCAGAATGTGGGAAAGCTGAAATGTCAGTGGGAGGGGCAGGGTCTAGTCGGGCACGCGCAGCTCTACGTCCACCTCTGGTACGAACCCTCCTCGTACCACCGGCCTGAGTACTAGGACCAGTACTAGGCTCCTCGTCGAATAATTGTCGACGTAACGGTGGATCCTACAAAAAAGTTTACAAAAAAATTAATCACATGACATTATATATTCTGTAAATATATATATATATATATATATATATTTGAAATAAAGTACTCACTGTAGGAACTAATGGTGGAACGCCCAGCTCCTCCATCCGACGATTGTTCTCCGCCATTTTGTTTCTTCTTCTCTCTTCAATTGGCTGCATTTCCTGCATTTGAAAACAAATATTTAATTAATTAGAAAAAGGAAATTAATTTATAAACCAAAAAACTAAATATATGAGGGAATGAGGGGATTTATTGGTAATTTAGCTATCAATTGTTTTATAAGATCTTGAATGAATTTAATAAAACATACAAGTTGTAATGTTCACCAAGTTAGAAATATTGTTTGATTTGGTTTGAATACAGTTCAATTCCAAATTAGAAAATGCAATTCAAATAAAACAGCAACCAATAAACATTGAAAATTCACATAACGGTCAAGTCAGCTAAAACATATTTGTGATCAATACTAAATAAATATGAATATTACCAACCTTAAAAACCCAACTCGAGGTAAACCAAAAGAATTGAGAACATGGATGAATGATTCTATATATTTCCAACCACAACTTCAGGTTCACAATCAACTCTGACAATTGAGCTATTGGAGTCATCAAAAGAAATAAATGGATTGGTTCCAATGGCAATAGGGACAGTGTCAATTCCATCATCAGCATCATCAAAAATATGTCTTAGAATTACTTCAACTATGACACCAAATTCAGGTTGAAGTTGATCTTTGACATAAAAAACTTGTTTAGCCATTGATGCCAACACATATGGTTCTTCGGTAGCAAGAGTGTGGGTCATATTAATTACTCGAAATCCACAATCATCAATAAATGTGCCATGTCTCATCATCGAATCAAACCAATGGAATTTCATCATTGTGACTCTTCCATGAGAGTAAGAATCCAATATTATTATTTTCTCAACGACTCCATAATAACCCACATTTTCAAGTCGTGGTCTACTATCTGATGCACTGGCATAACAATCTGTTGTGGCAGTAACCATAATACCATCATGTTGTGTTCTCATGTTTTTGGCTCGTTCAGTGACAATAAATTTGTACCCATTGATAACAATTGATTTACAGTCACGAACCACGGTATTAGGACCAAAAGCCAAAGCTCTTATTTCCTCAGAGACAGAGTCAGCAGACAAACTCAATACCTGCAATATAAATGACAGTTAAACTTAAGTAAATATTGAAATAATTAATTTAAATAGTAATATTTTTACCTTCAATTTTAACCAAGCAGAAAACTCTTTTCTATGAAAAGTATCTCTCATTCTCAAAGATAAAGAACGATGCTTCCTATTTATCATTGTTTTATGTTACCTGTAGATAAAAAAACATGAATAGTTTAACAGATATATATTTAAGATATACATATTCAATTTTGTTACCTGATATAGTCATTGAACAAATCACAGTTGAACAAAACTGTGCGATGTTCCATCTCCCGCTCTTCATGGCTTAATGTCTTCAATGTATATGATCCAGGAATTCCTCCTGTTTGAGGAAGTGATGGAAAACTGGGTTAAATTTTCTCATATTGTTATTCTTCATTTCTCATTGGTCTTTTCATTCTTGTAGTAAGATCAGACAAATACATCGAACAGAAATCCATACATTCTTGAGCTAAGTAACCGTTCACGATAGAACCTTCGAGATGATTCTTGTTTCGAACAGAAGACTTTAATGTGAACATATTTCTTTCAATTGGATACATCCAACAAAAAGAAACAAGTCCTTCGAGAAGTATTTTAGTTGGAATATGGACAGTCAGATGCATCATGCATGTGAAAAATGATGGGGGAAATATTTTCTCCAACTCACACAAAATTAATGGGGCATCTGTCAACATTTTTTGCAAGAAAGAATTGGACAACTTCTTAGCAGAAAGATCTCTAAACAAATGGCACAACCGAATAACACCCACCCTTACATTATTGGACAAAAGATGAAGGATTGCTATTGGAAGCAACTCATGCAGTAGAACATGATAATCATGAGTCTTCAAAGATTTTAGCTTTAACTCTCTTCTGTTGACCCGTTTAGATATGTTGCTGGAATAGCCATCAAGAACTCTAATAGTCTCTAATACTTCCAGAAATTGTTTCTTTTCAGTAGGTGTCATCACATAAGAAGCACATGGAAGTTTCCATTTATTTTCACTGATACACACAGGATGCAATTCTGGTCTGATGCCCCAATCCACCAAGTCACGTCGAGATCATAAATCATCTTTTGTCTTCCCCTTGAAATTTAGAAGAACTGAAAGCAACATTTCACATATATTCTTTTCAATATGCATTACGTCTAAGCAATGACGTAGAAAATTGGTTGACCAATAAGGAAAATCAAAAAAGATACTCCTCTTCCTCCAATTGTAACAGGTTTCTGTGGAAACATTCTTTCTCTTTCCAGATTTCATTTGACCCTTCCCGAACGAAAAACTGAAATCTTTCAATTCATTAAGCACATCAGTTCCAGACATACGCTGAGGTGGATCATCGGTCTCTATAGTATTATCAAATCTTCGACGATTCATTCTATATGGATGATCCTTGGGAAAAAATCTTCGATGTCCCATAAAACTGAAACTACAACGATGTTTCAGTCTTCTAGATCGTGTATTCTTCATACAAACTGGACATGATAGTTTTCCCTTCGTGCTCCATCCAGACATCATTGCATAAGCCAGAAAATCATTGATCGTCCACATAAGCGCAGAACGTATCTGAAATATGTCTTTCGAACGTGCATCGTATGTGCGCACACCCACATCCCAAAGAAGTTTCAACTCTTTTATTAAATGTTGCATGTATACATCAATATCAATGCCGGGATCAGAAGGACCAGATATGAGTATACTCATGAAAGTGAAAGATTTTTTCATACACAACCATGGGGGAAGATTATAAATGTGTATAAAAACTGGCCATGTGCTGTGCGAAGTAAGCATCTGCCCAAACGGATTAAAACCGTCGCATGAAAGACCCAGCCTCACATTACGCACGTCAGCTGCAAAATCAGGATGTCGAGCATCAAATCTCTGCCATGAAAATCCATATGCAGGATGAACCAACTCATCATTAGTCTTCTTTCTCTCGGTATCATGCCATCTCATTTTTATTGATATGTCATCAGACATAAAAAGATTCTGGAGTCTGGGGATCAATGGAAAGTGCCACATTACTTTCTGTGGAACGCGGGATGGTGTTCCATCAGATTTTGACTTCCAGCGGGATGTGCCACATTTTATACATTCATTTCGTTCAGCGGTTTCTTCCCAGAATAAACTGCAATCTTTCGGGCAAGCATGAATTTTGTTTCTGGAAAATCCAAGTTCTTCAACTAACTTCCATGCCATATAGTGGTTTGAGGGAATATCTGCATCATCTAGAAGTAAATCCTTTAAGAGGGTAAGAATTTAATCAATTTCTGTATTAGAAATCCCATACATAGTTTTTCCATGAAACAATCGGATTAAAAATTCTAGCTTTTTCATTTTATCGCATTGTCGATATACTGGAGTCGTGGCAGCATCATTCAATTTTTTCACCCTATCAATATCATCATTTTCACTAGATGCATCATTTGTCCTCATATCGATGTCTTCTTGAGTCGAAATCCTTTCTTTTTCATGATGAAGAATAAACGGAAACCGATCATCTAACAAATTCTCCATTCCAGTCCTTTCATTTCGATCATCACCAATTTGAGATTTCATTTTCTCCCCATTGTGATACCACACAAAGTAGTTTGCTTGAAAACCATTTTTGGTTATGTGGTAGCTGACTTCTTCACGACTCAACCAAGGTCTACCAACACAATTAGAACATGGGCAGTGTATGCGACCACTATCTGAAGCATTGTGAAATGCAAAATCTATAAAGCTCTCCAAATTGTTTTGAAAATATCTTGAGATACGATCGGTTTCATACATCCAACTTATGTCCATTCTGTAAAAAGAATTCATATAAGTCATTTTGTCATAAACAATTCAATAGGATTGAACTTTAATAGAAAATACATTTAAGTAAATGATAAAGGAAGAAAATAATCATGGTATCAACTACACATGTGAAAAAAAACATACTAATGTGTTATTGAGAAAATGTAAAACCAACAAGAACATAATGTGTTATCACATCAGAGCATGCCTCATCCCATGAACATATTAGTAGGGTATCATCATATGCAATTTACCTTTTTGAATTAATATGCACTTCCTCACCAGGTACCTGAGTATATTTCATAGATATAATCATCTCACATCCTGTAAGGATTCCATTATGTATGATCTGCAGAATAATTTGAGTGATCATGAATCATGCATGGGATCTTCCCATGATCACTATAGATTATGAGAAGGAATTATGATAGGTCACGTGAAGAACATCAAACACATATTTTAGATAATTTGAGACATAATATAATAAAATAATGTATAAATATATGGAATTTGGGATAAAAGGATGGATGAAATAGTAAAATATGGGAGACTAAGGTGAAGGAAATATATGTTGACCCTAATGTTCATAACATGCATCACCTATGAAATTTTATTGCACTAGGAAATTTCATCCTGTTCACAATACATTCCATTGGAAACCTATTTTGATCATTTGATATCCCCTTGACATGTCAAATAAAATCAGATGGCACCCATGAATATGCCACCCTTGTAATGAAAAGCCTTTAATTCTGACCATACAGACTACATGTTTTCCAATAGATATGTATCTCCTTCTATATAGGGGAATCAATACATATTATCTCAGTCTCATATTAAATGTCAGGAATGTTAGATGGCTCCCTTAACACCCTCCAGGCACACCAACTAGGTCATGTGATGTCCTCAAATCATGTCACTATGGACATAAATCACCCTTCAAGACATGTCACACTGACTCTAGAGTTTCCCTCCCAGTGTGTCAAACATGTCTTTTGATGAAAATGGAGAAGATCACCAAAATCAAGAGATTCCCTATAGGTATTACATCCATTATCATGAAATTGCTTCTAGGATCAACCAGTCAGGACTTGTGATGTCCTCCAAACATTCCGTCCTTGATCATTAGAGAAACATCAGAAAATCCATCTAGGTTAGGAAAATTCATCAAAATGTTTATAGGATCATGTAATTTCCATTGGAAATTTCCAAAAGAAACCCTCTATCATTCTAAGTAGATAGTTAAGGCATTCCATGTGGAAAACCAACACATATCCATAAGAGAAGAAATCTAAAAATAATAGAATCTATATGCCTTATAAAATTGTCCACCATTGGCATGTAATCTTCTATAAAAATGTAACCATAGTGTTTATGTTTTAATTAATGGAAAAATAAATTCATTAAAACAACTACAACAACTTGATTGAGATCAATTTTTACCTGTTCGGATGGGGGGTGTACCTATTCGGACGGGGGTCGATGATGTTCGGACGGGGGGTTCACGAGAGCACGGGAGCGGAGGACAACCCGCCCACCCCTACTTGACAGCCCAACCACCCCCATGGGCAGCCCGTCCACCCTTGTGGATAGCCCGCCCACCCCCGTACCCCCATGGACACCCCGTACCCCCCTGGGATAGCCCCGCCCACCCTCCCAAACAGCCCACACCCCCCTCCCCTGCAACCCCACCACCACCACCTAGACATACCAACCCCCCTGGACACCCCCACACACCCCTCCCCCACCAGGACACCCCACCCAGACCCCAGGACAGCCCACACCCCCTGGACAGCCCCGCCCACCCCCATGGACAGCCTTTCCCACCCCCGTGGACAGCCCCGCCCACCCCCGT
Source organism: Viscum album (assembly GCA_963277665.1). Taxonomy (NCBI): domain Eukaryota; kingdom Viridiplantae; phylum Streptophyta; class Magnoliopsida; order Santalales; family Viscaceae; genus Viscum; species Viscum album. The sequence continues at coordinate 249,539,235 of OY728152.1, read as the reverse complement.
AGACAGCCCAACCACCCCCGTGGACAGCCCACCCACCCCCCTCGACACCCCTACCCCCCGTGGCCAGCCCACCCACCCCCCCTGGACAGCCCGCCCACCCCTCCTTGACAGCCTGGCAACCCCCGTGGACAGCCCGTCCACCCTTGTGGACAACCCGCCCACCCCCGTACCCCCTGGACACCCCGTACCCCCCTGGATAGCCCCGCCCACCCTCCCAAACAGACCACACCCCCCTCCCCTACAACCCCACCACCACCACCTAGACATACCACCCCCCCTGGACACCCCACACACCCCTCCCCCACTAGGACACCCCACCTAGACCCCCAGGACAGCCCACACCCCCTAGACAGCCCTGCCCACCCCCGTGGACAGCCTTTCCCACCCCCGTGGACAGCCCCGCCCACCCCCGTGGACAACCCACCCACCCCCGTGGACACCCCCTACCCCCAAAATCCGTTATCCAAAACATATCAAATTGGTTTGAACACAATCCATAATTCCCACAATCCATTATCCAAAACATGTAAACGTTCACGATAGCCTCCCCCAACTCTGATTTACATGTTTTGAACACTCTCCTTCCAAACATAGAATATAAAAACATTAATGAAGTATTCACAAACACAAACAATATTTTATTTAGATACTAATTTCAATAATCAAGTAAACCAAACACCTGGAAAAAATCTATTCATTAAAACAACTACAATAATATGGTTGAAATCAAATTTTACCTATTCATATGGGGGTGTACCTGTTGGGATGGGGGGTGCTGGTGTTCAGATTCACGAGAGCAGTGGAGTCGGATGGGGTTCGCGAGAGCAGCAGAGCAAATAGATTAGGGCTCTGTCCGAATGGGGAGAGGAGATCGCGATCTGGAATTTGGGGAAAACCTTTGCCAACGGTTTATAAAAACCATTGGCAAAGGCACACATTTCCCAACGGTTCCATTGAACCGTTGGTAAATGTGTGAGTTTAGCACCCATTTCCCAACGGTTCCAGTGAACCGTTGGGAAAGGGTCCACCGAAATTCCCTTTGCCAACGGTTTGATTAAACCGTTGGCAAAGGCTCACTATACCAACGGTTTAACTAAACCGTTGGTATACTACCGTTGGGAAAAGACCAAATTCCGGTAGTGTTATAATATGTTAATTTCATTCAAGATAACATCTTCTTGTGAAATAATGTTTCTTATTTCAAGAATTTTTATTATTACATCCTATTTCCATTCACATCCTTTGATGATTTATTTATAGTAGAATCATTTACATCATGATCATAGAAAAAATTGGTACACTTTTCATTGAGGTGACCAACCATTACACACTGAAAAGAAGTGAGTGGAAGTTTCTCTATGAACGTTATTTTAACCCTTTTTATATTTGAGTAATGGAATGAAATTACTTTATCAACAAACATTTATTTAGTTTTTGTAACACCATAATTTTTTATGAATATTTTTTTGATTAAATTATATTTTTTTTATAGATTTCATTTTATGAAACCCCGAGTTATGTTTTCACTACACTAAACACATAGTTATGCTTACACTACATGAAACATTGTCTTAGCTTGTGATCCACACATTACCAAGTTTAAACCAAACAAGGCATACTATTAAAATATTGTTATTTAATATGATTGTTATCAAAGATATTTGTGAATGGTGGATATGAATAGGATTAACTAAATTATGAAAATATGGTTTACAATTGTTTTTATAATTATTTGGTGACCATTTAAATAGAAATTAAAATAAACCCCTTTTTAAAATAAATGGAAATCATTTTCTGAGAATCTATTTTTATGTGCACAACTCTATTTTATATCAATAAATTAACTAAATCACATTTTTTTAATAATTTTAATTAAATATATATATTATATATTCAATAAAATGTTTAAAATTCATCGTATATGTTTTCTAGAAAAAATATAAGAATAAATCCAATTTGACACTTAAAATTGTATTTTTCTAAAAAGAAGTTATGCCTACTTTTAATGGCACAAATATTTTAAAAAAATTACACTTTTATTGAATTAAATTTATAACATAAAAATATTTTTTAAAATCTCAATTTGAAAATTATATTAGGGTGAAGTTTTGTGATTTTTATGAAAGGTTTCATTTTTTTAAGAATAGTGAAAAATACTCAATTTTAAATGAAAACTGTCTTTTCATATAATATATTAATTAAGTTTAATTATATTTTTAAATGGTTTTAAACTAAAATTAGTTCAATTTTATATCCATTAATCTAATATATTTATTTAGAATCAATTTTCTATTTTTCTTATTAAAATATGAAGCCTTGGCCAAAAAAAGAAAAATGCACAATTATTGTCAAAATAATTTTAAAGGAAGTCTAAAATACGAGATCATATTAAAATACATTTAATTTAAGGAAATTAGATCAGTGGGGAGGTATTCAGACCAGTTGATGTCTTTAATTACTCTCATGTTAGGCAATCCATCTGCAACCGTGTTTTCTTCTTGATAAACATGTGTGATGATATAGTTGAGATCGATAAGAAAACTTGTGAATTCCATCCAAAGGGTGGTAATTGGCCAAGAAAGATGTGTTATGCCATTCTAAATTGTTTGCACAATGGTCATCAAGTCACTTTCAATCTAGAGTTTTTTCAAACCAAAGATCTTAGAAAATAAAATATCATGTATTAAGATCATCATCTCATATTCAAGGGAGGTGGCAATGCCACATCTACCCATGAAACATCCAAGGATCTGAACAAGGTGATTCTTGAATATAGAACCACATCTTGCTGGGGCCGGATTGCCTTTAGAGGTCCCATCAATATTAATTTTGATCCATCCTGGAAGATGATATCTCTAGAACACCTCAAGAGTGCGGTGAGGTTGATAGAAATTTTAATTAAACCATAGACGTCACAGGATTCCAAAGTCATGCACAGTGTTATGGAAAAGTCCCTTTTTCATCAAAGCAACTTCATGTATAGCAATAAGAATCCACATCCAAAATACATTTTTATTGAGTGAGTAATTATTATGAATAATTGTATTCCAATCATACTGGATCACATGGTGGAGCTAAAAAACTGCAGTTAGGAAAAGGTTCCTGATTTTCCAAGATCCTTTCATTTCTACACGATTCTTTAGTTTAGTTTTTATGGAGTCAATAATTAACCATCCTTAGTCAAAAATGTCAAGAATATAATTCCATCGTGTCTGTGGGATTAATTTTAAATTAATTTTTTACAACTATGTGAATGTAATTTGAATAAATGTATTCAATATTTTGAATTACTATAATTTATAATATCTAATAATTTCAACATAATTTTTTACCAAAATGAATATTAAATGTAATAACAATTAATTAATATGGTTAAGGTTAAAATGGGTTTACCATGAGTTAAAATAAAAGTATAAGTTCAAAAATAACCTATACACTTTTTCAAAAAACACTTTCTATCCATATTAATACCACTACTCATATTATGTTCTATAATGATCCTTTTTGGATCCTTTTGACATATGAAAAACATGGGTGGAATTCTCTCTTTCAAAAATTTACAAGTTTTCCACTCACCCCACTTATAAAAGGTCACCCCATATCCTCTCTTATTAAAACTATAATACCATTTTTCATTACCAATATCTACCCAAATAACTTCCCATATTAAATCCCATTATACTAGAAGACTTATTTTGTATAAAAATCTAACCAATCATGGATTTAGTACAACCCAAAGGAGAATAATCGAAGAAAAGATAACATTCATAAATGAGAATTTTCATTTAATTTGTCCTCCACCCCCTTAAATTATTATTATACCAAGATTATCTAAGAAAATAAAAATATTAAATATACTTAGAAGTTGTTATGTTAAGTTTAAAATGTAAAAACATGCACACTCCCATCAAATGGGTTACGAAATCATCATTAGTGTGTATGGAAGACTACTTCCTCACAGACCGATGTCATTCATTTTTCCATTACCACATTTCATAGTCGATAATAAAGAAAGTAATACTATTTATATATTATTTTTATGATATTATTGATATTATTATGATTCTATAATTTTTATATCACACATATCTCCATGTTTTCCATTTTTGTGGGAATATGATAACGTCATTCGTGTGTACAGTGGACTTCCGCCTCATGAAGCGATGAGATTCATTCATGATATATATAGAATGTAGTAAGGGAGGGTTTAAAAAAATGTGATATATATTTCATAAAAATTATTCTATAATGATTATATATATCATTTAATTTTCTTTGTTTTAACCCGACAAGAAAATGAAAACCAATTTTCATGCGTATGTGTGGCCAACCGTCTCCTTGAATGGTGTAATTAATTTCTTATCACTAAATTTTATGGGTTGATATAAAAAAATATATACTGAATATATTTTATATTTATATCATGGTTATCATTCTGGTAATAATGGAACCTTTAATAATGTAATAGGACTAGAAATATAATAGATCAAAACATATATGAAAAACAAAACGTTTATTATCAGAAACATTAATTTAACATGAAATCATTAAGAAACAGGTGATAAAAGGTCATAAAATAATCACATATGATATGATATATATTATTATGGTCCATTAATATATTTATAATAAACTTATATTTATTATATAGGAGGTTTGAACATGTACAAAAAAATCAAGACTTAAGGTAAGGGATTTTTTTTCTCGCTTTTACTTTCTGTGAGAAAAATGTATTATTCACCACATATTTCTTTTATGTGGTGTATATACCTCCCTTGAATGTATTCAATGATAATTATACTTAAAAAATATTTAAATATCCATTTCAGAATATATCTTTCATGGGGTTTATGGTTCAAAACTTACCAAATTGGTAAGGGATTTGTGTCTCAATTTTTCTTCTTTATGATGTATGTCATATTATGAACATATGTTCTTCAATTAGTTGTATTTATAGCCCCTTTGACGTTAAATATCATTAATTTATTCATACTCATGACATTTTAAGATTTATTTTAAGTTATTCCTTCATTGTGATTATGATTCAATGTTACCACGGTCGTAAAGATTTTACATTACAATCAAATAATTTAAGTGGATTGTTTATGATTAAGTCTGAAATGTTGAAATATCATGATCTACCTCTAAATAATTCCCATGAATTTTCTTATACACTATTTATTCATGATATCTTTAATTAATGGTATCATTTTTCCACTCCTTGGTACTTAAAGTAATTAATAAAATAAATTTAAGAAAATCCAACCTTATTTCTCTCTTCAGTTAGAAATCTATTTTAATTAAAAACCATATTTAATAAAGAAAATTCAAATTTTTTTAAATGATATTTTAACTTGATTTTTAAGGAAAATTATTTTTAAAATTTTTTATGCTTTAAAAACTATTTTAAATGATTTTCAAGGCTTCCTTTATAATATAGAAAGGTTATTATCAAATAAAAGAATTTATAAAATGTTTTATGATTAAAATGTGTTTTAAATGAATTTAAATTCTTACTTAATTTTTTTTGAAGGTTATTTTTCCTGAAAATGGTTTTCAAAATTTTTTATGTTTTAAAAAATTATTTTTAATGTGGAAATGATATATTTCTCAAGAATCGGTATAGATGGTATTTTAAAAAAGATTTAATCTATGATGGTATCTGTTGTTATTACCTATTCATTACTGGGATATGATCCAAGGATACCATTCATATTCTTTCTTTGAATGGTTAGTATTTTTATGGAATTATGTTTATGAAACCTACTTCTTTTCACTAGTTATTATATGATGAAATGATTATGTAACCTATTTCTTTTCTACAAATTATTATATAATTAAATGTCTATGATACCCATTTCATTTCATAAGTTATGATATAATTAATTGTTATAATATTTTTGAAACCATAAATATGGTTTTCATTATGTGATATGGGGTACCTATATCTCCCTCTCACTCTTTGGGTAAAGATTCGTATCTCGTGAGACAGATAGGAATAGAATGAGGAGTGAACTTAGTTCAATAAGGGACTTGTTCAACTTTTATATTATTGATGGTGAACCATGAATAATATGATGGTTTGGGGAGTTAAACCATTCCAATATGATATCCTTGGTAGTGATCCTTGACTAATATTAAATTATTTTATATGCATAAGTGTATACCATAAATTCCTTGTCTTATTCCATTTTTATGCTCACATGGCTCTTGTTCTTTGATCTCCTCGTGATTCATGTCTTATGAACTACTAATATTTATTCCATGACTCTTGGTTATGATCTTTGATATTTAGGATATAGTTTTTAAATGTTATGATCAAGTTATTATACCCTTATATTTATGTTATGCTTATATGTCGCCTTTATTTACCCTTACTGAGCATATGATATCACACTTTTTTATTTTTCCCTTCCACATGTTATGAAAAAAGGCTATGAGTAAAAGTAATAAAGGGGAATATCTTTATAGGATATATTGAATTTATTTCACCAAGTTAGATGATTATGTTTCCATATTTCCAATTCCACTAAAATATAACAGTCCTTGGGCATCTGTTTGTGTAATGTATTTAATATTAATCTAAAATTAGGTAATATCCTTGTATGAAAATTATGGGTCACTATAGTTGGTGTAAAATGATAGGTTTAGTTAACCATTTGAAACTATGATGAAAAAAATTAGTGATTTCCTTAAGGACATGTCTATGGTTAATTCTAATAATGAGTAAAAGCATAGGAAAATGTCCTAGAATTTTTGTAAAGGATTTATAGAGTGGTTTCCAAGAAATTGCATCCATGTTTTGAAACTATAAGTGGATGTGGATCTAAAATAGTTGTACTTAAGCGTAACAACCTTGAAAATACCATTTTGAGCTAGAATCAATCGGTAACTAATGCATGACAATGGGACTTGCTACACACCTAGTTTGACACTCCCAAGGGATATTATTGGGGAATTAACAAACACGTTATGAACCTTAATGAAAGATTTAAATATATGGTGATCATGTGTGACATATATTAAGCCTAATGTGTCATAAATTTAAAATAAGGTGTCCTTATTTATACATCATATAAGAATGTTTTCATGATTATGTGGTTTTACATTATAATTAGTGTTCCTCGCACTATTATTTTTCGTTTCATTCAATGGAGGGAACCCGAAGAACTGTGTTAACATTGAATATGATGGAAAATTTTTTGATGAGAAGAAAAATTTGATAATTACTAATGTAAATTTCATTTTTATTATTCCTAATCATTCTTCACAAAACATGATTAACAACATGTACCTTAACCAACTCTCAGAATCACCAAAGAGGAGATGGAAAGATTATGTTGATAGTTTGGGTAGTAGAGACCATGGAGGAAACAAGATTAAATTTACTATGTGTCAATAATATGGGAAGAAACACCCAAGTGGATGTCTTAGAGGAACAGAAATATTCTTTGAGAGTGGAAAGGAATGACACAAAGTAATTAACTACAAAGGGAAAATGAAAAATTCATTTAATGAAATGTATGGGAATATTTGTCTCCCAAAGGTATTGTTAATGGATGAATTATTAAATTTTGGAAGTATGGGAATTATGAAAATCAATTTCCTTGGGGGAAGTTCCTGAATAGAATCATCAAGGTGGTATGAGTAATGGTAATATTTTTAATGACGAAGAGACTGCAAATGAAATATTAAAGGAAAGAAGTGTTAAGAAATAAGATAATAAATCCTAGTTAATGGTTTCAGAAGGAGGTGGGATAGTTTAAGTATTTATGTATTATAATTCAAGGATTATATTTTATGAATCATGAAATACATAAGGATTGTTTATTAAAAGTTTTTTGTTAATTATTTTTATGAATATTTTAAATGGTTTTGATGGACTAGGAAAGTGATTTAATGGAAAGCTGATATTTTTATTAAGGGAAGGTGACCCTTAATATTTTTTTGGTGTTGATATAACAATGTTTGGATAAATAGTTGTTTTATATGAATTAATAAATTGGATAATACCTATTACCTTAATGGTTTGTTGATAATGTGCTTTATATTATCATGGATATAGTTTACATCACTTTTTTGGATTTAAGGAATATATCCAATAATATGTATTTTATGTAAGGAATAAATAATAATATATCTTTTTAATATGGTTTTATGGAAATTCAGGTTATTACCATGTTTCAATAGAATGCATGATGAAGTTATTCATATGTTTTTTATGTGACAATCAAGACCTAATTTATGATATATGGGGGATCAATGTTAAGATTATTTTGAGAAATTTAATGAACTTCCTTATAATGTTTTGGATTTTCATATTTTGTATGGTTCCAAAGATTAATCATATATGAAATGTTTTATCTTAAATGTTGAATGATGTTTTAGATATTAATGTATTCTTTTTTCATATGAAGATTTATACATATTAGATAACTTTTTCTAACAATTCTTTTATGTTAACTAAAGATATATGAAATGATTTGTCATTACATATATATATATATATTATGATCTATTAGTGATTTAGGAATAACAATTTTAACCTTTATTAATTTTAGTAATATATGAAGTGTAAATTGATCAGAGAGAAACCATAGGTTGAGATTATTCTTATGAAATTGAATGAAATCAAGAAAGTATATTTTATCATGAAAATTATTCAACATTAGGAAAATTATCTTGGAATAAAATGTTGCCCAATTATCACTATTTTTATGATATAAATGACCTTTTTCATGACTCTTCAGTTTATGGTTCTTTGGTTTTTTACATTATCTATATCACTCACTTTATTTTGATTAGTGATCTATATCAAATATAATTATTTACATTTTTTTCCATGTCCAAATATTTACCTTGCACTTATGTTCTCTTATGTGGAAACCTAGTTACAGGTTACTTCGTGTAACCATTGTGTTTCCAAATTTAATATTTTAAATGATTTTTTATTATTAATTTTTTCAATTTATGTTTCTATGGAGGTATTTTCAAATGCTAAACCTTTTATGATCGAGAAATTTTTTATGGGAAAATCATTTTAAGGGGGGTAGAATGTAACACCTCAAGTTTTTATGAATTAGTTTTTTGAATAAATTAAAGTTAATTGATTTATTTTTTTATATAAAACACCAATTTAATACTTCTCTACATGAAACACCAATTTAGGCTTACACTACAAGAAACATAGGATTAGCTTACGTTACACACAACACTAAGTATAAAGTGAAACATGACATACTATTTAAATATATTTTTTAATATGATAGTAATAAACTACCCATTGGAATGTACGGTATGAATAGAATTTAATAAATTATGAAACTATGGTTTACAATTGTTTATATAATTATTTGTTGACCAGTTGATTATAAATAAAAATAAACCCCTTTTGAAAATAAAAGGAAATCCTTTTATAATAACTATTTTTAACCTGACAGGTATGTTTTTAATCAAACAGATAAAAAATAAATTATTTTAATTATTTTAAGGAAATATTAATATTATATATTCAATAAAAGTTTTAAAATTCATCTTATATGTTTTATAGATAAGAAAAATGAATAAATCTAATTTTATACTTAAAAATTGTATTTTTTTTAAAAAAAATAGTTTTGTCGCCATTAATATCACAATTATTTTGAAAATACATTTTTCCACTTTTAGAAAATTAATTTTATAAAATTAAAATAATTTTGGAAATTTAAATATCAAAATGTTATTGGAGTGAATTTTATGTATTTTTCAAAAAAAGTTTCATTTTTTGATAAATACTAAAAATATAAAATTTTAATAGAAAAATGCATTTTCATTTAATTTATTTATTAAGTTAAATTATATTTTTAAATTTTTTTCAAGTAATATTAGTTCAATTTTGTATCAATTAATCAAATTTAGGTTTTTTTAATCAATTTCATATTGAATTTGTATATTAGAACATTCCAAACTTCTGAACTTTTTCTCTTTAAAAACCTACTTACTCATCGCATCTGCGGTATTAATTTTGAATTAATTTTTGTCACCTATGAGAATAGAATTTGGATAAATGGATTACATATTTTTAATCAGTATAATTTATAATTTATAAAAAGTTCAACATATCTTTTGACCAAAATTAATAGTGAATGGAGTAAAAATTAATTATCACGGTTAAGGTTTATAGGGGGTTAAACTAAAAAGATAAGGATAAAAATCACATATCCACTTGTCTAAAAACTGTATGATGGGAATATTTCAACAATTTCACATATTATTTTTTATAATGGTCTATTATTTACCCTTTTATATGAAAAACATTGTTGTAATTCTCTCATTCAAAAATTTACAAGTTTTCCACTAACCCCACTTACAAATGGCCATCCTATCTCCTCTCGTATTAACACATCTCAAGACATAACCAAGCATGGATTTAGTGAAAACTTAAGGAGGATACTCGAAGAATAGGTAACGTTCATCAAGGAGTGCTTCCATTTTATTTATTCATCCACCCCATTATATTCATATTATACCTTTATTATATAATAAACTATGTATATTACATATAATGATATTTTTTATGTTATTTTTATTCCTTAATATTGTACACACTTCCATCAAATTGGTTAAAAGAACATCGTTCGTGTGTACGGTGAACTACCACATCACGAACCGATGTCATTCATTTTTCCGTTACCACATTTCAATGATGTGAATAATTATATAATATCTATTTATATATTATTTTTATTATATTTATGATAATATTAAACATATGGAATTTTTATATCGCACATACCCACATGCTTTCCATTTTCTGAGAATACAATAATGTCGTTCGTCTGTACGGCAGACTACCACCTCGTGAAGCAATGTGATTTATTCACGACATACAAGAAATATATTAAAGAATTATTTATAAAAAGTTTCGAAATATATGAAATAAAAATGATTATTTTTGAATAATATATATCATTTTTTTTATTTCAACCAAACAAGAAAATGAAAAAAAAATCATTCAGGTGTGTGTGTGACCTTGTTGGGAAAACATTCCTCAAGGTAAAATTGTAGCATTTTTTAGTTGGTTGTGTTTGTTGAAAAAGATTTTTTTCATGATGAATTGTCGATCTCCAGAGATTTCATTGAAAATCCATGTTGACAAAGAACCATGACAAAGGAATTGAAGATTTGGATGCAGTACAAAAGAACAGATACAGGGTGGTGTTGTTTTCTAATGTTTTCTAAATCGTTGGGATCCAAAATTTGGAGTTTGTACAAGTATTCTATAACGTGTATTTTCTTGAATATCTCGTAAAAATATGGTAAATTCTTGAGTTTCACAAATATGGGATTTTCTAGGTTTTTTTCACAAAGATGCGAAAGTATTTGACAGTGATCTTCACAATTATGACAAATCTTTGTGAAAGTGGATTTTATTGAAGGCCATATAAAAATATGGAAAAGGCATTAATTTCTTGAAGACTATAATTTTTCAAAGTGTGTTTCACAAAGACTTGAATGTTTTTTATGGTGATATTCATGATTATATCAAATATTTGCAGAAGTGGTTTTTCTTGAAGGCCTTATGAAAATATGGATAAGGCATGAGTTTTGGGAAGAATTGGAGTTCACAAAGGGTGGTTCTCAAACACGTGAATGTTTCTGACCGTTTTCTCTATGAAAAAGGGAGCGTCATGATGTTAAAGGAGGTGATTTGTGAAATAGTGATGATGTGGCTAGAAGGTTTGGTGGAAACACCTATAAATAGGCCTATACCCCCTTAAGAAGAAGAAAGATAAAGACTTAATTTAAATCTTAAGGCTCTGAATTCACAAAGGAATTTGCGATGGTGGTATGTGAAGACATTAGTGAAGGCTAAAATCCAACTGAATGTTCTAAGCATTGCTAAATAGAATTGCTTCGTGAAGTAAAAGTTATTTTCAGGGAAAAGCAAGAGATTCTTGAATGTTACAAAATCCAACTGACTATTTTGGGTTTTATTGAAGTATATGAGTTTATCAAAGACCGTTTGATCTTCGCAAAGGGCCTTTGTGAAGTGCATCGTGAAGAAGCTTCGTGAAAAAAGAGATTTTCCTGAAGGAAGTGGGAATCGCGAAGGGTTCTTAGAAGGCATTGCCTAGTGAATCTGTGGAAAAGGGGTATTCATCAGTGGATGATATTTGGACTTAAATAGAGAATCTAAATATAGTGGTGGATGCATTAATTAGTGATAATGAAGAGACCTAAAGGTCTATAAACTGTGAGTGGATCCCTTCCAAGTGTAGTGAGTAGAGGAAGACGTAGAAGGTTATCCTTTCTACGAGTAGTGAGATAGAGAGAGAGAAATAGGAAGTGACTCTTGGGAAAGCAGTGAGTTGACCCTAAAAATTATATAGGGGGTGATCCTGGGTATAAAAGGGATTTATCCCAAACATTATTGGCAGTGAGCTTTAGTGGATTTGGTACATGGGCACATTGTCGTTGTATGCTCCTTGGATGTAGACCAGTGAGGGTGAACCTAGTAAAAATCTTTGTTTCTGCATTTTTTCATTCCTACATCACATTAAAAGCATCATCATCATGAGATAAATAAGGTATGAATAAGATCAATAGTAACACATAATTGCTAACAAAGTGACCCTTATAATATTGAGGTCAATATCTAGTGGAGAAAGAAGAATTTTGGAATAGAATATCCATAACCTGATTCACCCCCCACTCAAGCTATTTAGGACCCTTTTGGACCTACAAATTGGTATCATAGGGAAGGTTTATATTATCATATTTTTTTCTCTGAATTGGTTTAGTAAATTTTTGTGGTTAAAGATTCAGTATTCTCTTATCTCAGTGTCCCATGGAAAAGGGAAAAACATCAAAGAAGAATCATAAGTCAAATGGGATTACACAGTGTGGAAGTGTTTATAGAAAAAGTTTGATTCAAATAAAGGAATAAAATAGCTTACTGAAGGAAGGATTAGATGAATCTGATATGGAAAAGATAGATTCACTCAATAATGATGTATGAATGAGTGAAGTACTTGAAATTCAATATGATGATGAAACAGTTGATGAAAAAGAAGTTTCAAGAAGACCACTAGTAGATGATGTCAACATAGAAAAGGAATTGGATCCGAAATTGGATTAAGAAGTTAAATATAAAGATATCTAGATCCAAGAACTAGAAATTAAGGTGAACAAGCTAAGAGGATTAAATTAAAGTCTTGTAGACATGGCCACTGATATGAGGGAGAAGAATGATTCTAATAATGAAGAACTAAAAAAGTTTTCATTAAAGAGTTAAAATCTCAATGCTGATGTTAAGGTAAAGAATCTAAACTTAGATGAAATTCAGAATCTGAAATCCATAAATGATGATCTTTCTACATAGCTATCTGAATTAGTTCATAATAATAAAAGCCTAAAACAAGAGAATACATTCGTGTCTGCCTTTTTTGCTCAAGAAAAATTGAAAATAAAGGAGAAAAGTGATATGGTATATAAGCTCACATGAGAACTGAAAGATGAGATGAGTAGTGGAATGAATCTCAGAATAGAACTCAATTCTCAAAGTGAATCAAGAGATAAGGATATTCTACTACAAGAGGAAGAGCTAGAGTTAGTCAAGAAATAAATGGAGAGATCTAATTCCAAAGAGAATCCCAAGTTGAAGGATGGCTTACACTTACTATTTGATTATCCTTTAGAAGGTGATGATGAAATGAAATCCAAATATGTTACTTTAGAGGAGAAACATGAAAGTATTGTATCATCCCAAAGGCCATCCATTTTGAGAAAATCTAGAATTGGATATGATGATCCCACTCCTATGTGTGATAGGAAAATATAAGTGAAAATATTAAAAGATAATAAAAACCTTGTAGGTTTTGGAGATAGAGATAAAAATTCTTTCATAGGATGCAATGATATAATGTTCTATTTTAGTAGGATTCATGGTCATACATCAAGCTTCTATTCAGAGGATCAAGAATATATTTCAGGATATGAAAATAGAAACTTTACTGAATAAAATAATAACAAGATGTTTCATGAGAAATAAGAAATAAGAGTCTCTCAGTGGAAATAATCTAATAGATGTTATTACTATGTATGAATGGGACACACCATGAGTATGTTTCATCAAGATCAGGAGCCCAATGTCAAAGGAAGAACTCAAGCTGCATCAACATCTTGACACAGAAATAATGAAATGGGGTATTCCTTTGATGGAAAATGATTTATATGTTATGATTATAGTCATTGGGAAATACATTGCTACAAGAAAAAATAAAGAAAGAAAAAGGAACTCAAAAGGAGATTCTCGACTCCAATGGTGCATGATAAGAAACTCTGCGCTGGAAGATAAAGTGTTCAATTGAAGAACATACTAATAACCTCATGGAAATCACAAAGAGCTAAAATAAAGTTATATCAATCACCTTATATGTCACACTCAGAACAGCTCTAATGGAGATAATGTTAACAAACTTGGAATATTAAGGGGAGATCTACTCCAGCTATGAGTAAAAAGAATGCACTTTTAGTGGAGGACTCACCACCAGTGAAAAATAGTGTGGTGACTCAGATATCTAATAAAATAAATATGATCAAATAATTTATTAAAAAATTCACATGTCGTGTGCCATGGAGAGATATGGAGGAAAGAGGAAGATCCCCGCAATGTTGGAAAAAGCAACGGAATATTCCAAACATAGAGATTCATACTTAGATAAGGAATTAGGGGAAGTGGCATATTGGTGGAACATCAAAGACATAAATATGTACCAGTGGGATTAAACCCCAAATTTCAAGAAAGTCCAAGCTTGTAGAATCTACATATCCGAAAAAAGAATCATCATGTGGCTAATGAATGCTTAGTAATATGGCCAGAGCAATTAAAGTTGGTTTGGAAGCTAGAAGAAGCAAGGAAAGAGTTTGAGGATCTTTAAGAAAGAATCAAAGGGTTGACCCATCAGGATCAACCAAAATCCTCACCTTGAGGATTCTAGAAAATTCACTCTCCCTATGTACATAAATGTTATTAACTAATTATTCAAGTGTTTCAGGTTTTAGGGAGATAAGATACAAGGGGAAGTGTAATCTAAAGATGCAATGTGAAAAAGTGATATGCTTCACACATTCAATTGAATCAAATCAGGTACCAAAGTTAAAGAATAAAGGGAGAAACAGAGAAAAATAAAAAGTGATTGTGTTATTAACTTTATCTATTATTTCCTACACTGAGTTTCAACTCAGTAGGCTTAGAGATTTTGTTGATGGCTCAATGCCAAGTACCAGATGGGAATAAATGATATAGGAGGAGAAGAGTTTTTATGGGTCTAAACAGTGGGCATAACCATAGGAAGTGTTTCATAACAAAGGGGGAATTAAATATCATAATCAGATACATGATCCATAAAAGAAATAATTGGATGACCCGGCTCAGGTGTTGTATATCGAGAGAAGACATATTTTGGGATAATCAGCAACATTCATGTATTTCATAATTATCTATTTATTTCTAACATTATGGTATCAGCTGGCTGTTTTCAGGATACCAAGAAGCAGCGAGAAAATATCGATGGTTTTTAAACAAGAATCTGAGAAAAATAGTTGAAAGAAATAACATTATTGAATAATGACACAGTGAAATTTTTTTTGTTGAAATTGATGAAGTGGTAAGAGAATTAGGGGGAGTATAAGTGGAAAATTCTAATTTATAAGTAGACGCTGATAATGACCATGAGGAAAGAAAATCCATATTAGCATGAAATTCGAAGAGCTGATCTGAAATTGACTTGAAAGATATAATTGGTAATCAGATAGTTCCAGTGTAGACATGGAAGATGGGGACTCTATAGTAAACATCGTACTTATCAAAGGTAGAGCCAAAAAAATTTAGTGAAGAAATTGAAGATGAGAATTGGGTTCAGACTATGAATATTGAGCTTAACCAAATTGAGAAGATTTGTAATGGAAAATTCCAAGGATATGAAGACTCTGGTTTCTACCCGGATGAAATTATCAGAAGACAATAATGTCAAGGTAGTTAATATCATAGAATATAGGCAGATTATTGGGAGTTTACTGTACCTAAAAGTGATGAGACCTGATATTGTTTTCACCACAATCCAATCATCGTGATATTAATGTAATCCCAAGGAAATATAAATGATTGCATTGAAAAGAATAATTTTATATATCAAGGGAACGGTGGATTTTGGCTTGATATATAATGAAATATTGTAGTCATGGTTTTTGGGATATACTGATACAGATTGGGTCGGTTCAGTGGATGATAGGAAATCAACATTAGGAGGTGCTTTCTATCTTAGTGGTTTGTGTATTTAATGGCTAAGAAAGAAGAAATATTTCATTTCATTGAGCACCGCATAAGATAAGTATATTTCGGCCACTCATGCATGCACATAGTTATTGTGGATGAAGCAGTAACTTGATGATATGGGAGTTGAAGTGAATTATACAATCAGAATCCAAAGTGATAACTCAAGTGTTATTAATCTAATAAAAAATATTATTCATCGCATAAGGACAAATCACATTGAGATAAATTATCATTTTTTCAAGGAGAAGGTTGAGCAGAGAATCATGAAATTGGTGTATGTGATTAAATAACTATAGGTTATAGACATTCTGACAAAATCCTTACCCAAATATGATTTTGAGAGGCATCCACTAGCTCTGGGAGTTCAGTCGACTCCTTTCACATGAAAATTTGTGGATGAGGGACCCCCCCCCCCCCCGAGGTATGGTGTGTTTTTTCCTACTGTGATGATATGTGTTCTCTACTCTGTTGAAAACCACAAAGGAGTAACCTTTGGGTTCATTGAAAAAGGGGGAGAAATAGTGAAATTGACTCCTAAAGAGGAGAAACTGTGGGAGAAAATGTATTACTCAGAGACATGGGGAGAAGCTGATAGGAGTTGCAGTGAGATAGGGGGAGTGTTATGAGATAGGGGGAGAGTTTTAAATATGATGATGCTATAAGTGATCGATCAACCAATAGATATCACAACAGCTAAGGATCATGGTAAAAGTAAAAGAGTGATGTTGGAATAGTGCTAGAAGGTTTCTATCGATCATCAATTGGTATCAGTATGGTATCAACTATTGGTGTCAGAAATGAAGTGATTAATTGATGAACTTCTCATACTACTCTTGTTTCTCATGTCGTGCATTGCCCATGTGGGCTTAGAGTATGTGGTGAGTGAATCTTTTTTTTATATTTGAATCGTAAGACGTGAATGATGTAAGATGATGGAAGGAACTTTAGTGAGTCATCAAAGTGCTGAAAATCGTTATGAGAAGAGTTGTCTACAAACCCATAGGGGGAGATTGTTGGGGAAAATCCCTCAAGGTAACATTGCAGCATTTTTGAGTTGGTTGTGTTTATTGACGAAGAAAGTGTTTATTATGAATTGTCGAGTTCTAGATATTTCATTGAAAATCCATGTTGACAATGAACCATTACAAAGGAATTGAAGATCTAGAGGTAGTACAAAAGAACAGATACAGGGTGTCATTGTTTTCCAGTGTTTTCCAAATCGTTGGGATCCAAAATTTAGAGTTTGTACAAGTCTTCACTAAAGTGTATTTTCTTGAGGATCTCATCAAAATTTGGTAAAGGCTTGAGTGTCTGAAATATGGGCCTTTCTAGGTGTTTTTTGCGAAGATGTGAAAGTCTTTGATGATGATCTTCGCGATAACAAAAAAATTTCGAAACTGGATTTTCTTGAAGGCTATATAAAAATATAGCAAAGTCATGAATTTCATGAATACAGGAATTTTTTAAAGTGTGTTTCACGAAGACACAAATGTTTTTTACAGTGATCTTGGAGATTACGTCAAATATTTTTGAAAGTGGTTCTTCTTGAAGGCATTATGAAAATATGGTTAACGCATGAGTTTCATGAAGAATTGGAGTTCACGAAGGGTGATTCATGAAGATGTGAATGCTTCTGATTGTGATATCCATGAAAAAGGGAGTATCGTGAAGGTAAAGGATGTGCTTCATGAAATGGTAATGACGTGGAAGGAAGGTTTGGTGGATATTCCTATAAATAGGCCTCTACCCCCTTAAGAAGAAGAAAGAGATAGACATAATGAAAATATTAAGGCTCTAAATTCATGAATATGTTCACGAAGGTGGTATGTGAATACAATCATAGAGGCTAAAATCCAACTAAATGTTCTGAGCTTTGAGAAATAGAATTGCTTCGTGAAGTAAAAGTGATTTTTAGGGAAAAGCAAGAGATTCGTGAAGGCTACAAAATCCGACCAACTATTATAGGTTTTGTTGAATTATATGAGTTTCACGAAGACCATTTGATCTTTGATAAGGGTCTTCGTGAAGTGCTCCGTGAAGGAGCTTTGTGAAAGAGGGTTTTTCTTAAAGGTAGTGGGAATCACAAAGGGTTCTTAGAATTCATTTCCCAATGAATATGTGGAAAATGGGTATTCATTAGTGGATGATATTTGGACTTCAATAGAGCATCTACATATAGTGGAGGATGAATTCATTAGTGATAATGGGGAGACATACAGTTCTATAAACTACGAGTGGATCCCTTACAAGTGTAGTAAGAATAGGAATAGGAAGAAGTTTATCCTTTATACTAGCAGTGAGCCAGAGAGAGAGAAATAAGGAGTGACCCTTGGGAAAGCAGTGAGTTGACCCTAAACATTGTATAGGCAGTGAGCCTGGGTATAGAAGTGAGCTAGCCCGAACATTATTGGTAGTTAGATTTAGTGGATTTGGTACATCACACATTGTCATTGTATACTCCTTGGACGTAGCCTAGTGAGGGTGAACCAAGTAAAAATATATATGTCTTCCTGTTTAAATTCCTACATTACATTCAAATTGTCATCAACATTAGATAAATAAGGGATGAATAAGATCAATAGTAACACATAAGTGTAAACAATGTGACCCTTATAATAATTAGGTCAAGATCCAGTAGGGCAGGAAGAATTTTGGAATAGAATATCCATACCCTGATTCACCCCCCCCCCCCCCCCCACTCAGGGTATTTAGGTCCCTTTTGGTCCTAACAGGCCTACTGTCTCCATGAACGATGTATTTCACTTCCTATCACTAAATTTTATGGGTTAATATAAATACATATATACGAAATATATATGATATTTATATTTTGGTTATAATTATGGATATTATTGAACCATGATCAAATTAAGAGGACCAAAAATATAGAAGATCAAAACATATACTAAAAACAAAGTGTTTATTACCTGAAACATAACTTTAACATGGAATTGTTAATAAACATGTAATAAAAGGTCATATTATAATCACCTATGGAATGATATATATGAATTTTTTTATGTAAAATATTTAAAATAAACTTATATTTATTAAATAGGTGGTTTTAATGTGTACAATAGAAGTGAAGACTTAAGGTATGGGCTTTCTTTCTCACTTTTACTCTCTATGAGACAAATGCAATATTACCCAAAGGTTTATTTTATGTTGTGTATATACTACCCATGAATTTATTTTAGGATTATTCTAATTAAAATTCTTATTATTTACATATAAATCTGAAAATCTATCTTTTATGGTTTTACGATTCCAAAGTTATCAAATATGTGTGGGATTTTTTTCTTAAGTTGCCTTTTTGAGATGTATGTTTTGTTATGCACCTATATAATTACATGAGGTGTATTTATAGACACTTTTACATGTAACGTCGCTAATTAATTCATCCCCATGATATTTTTAGTTTCATTTTTTTTATTCTTTCATTGGTAGTATGATTCAATGTTACCAAAGTCGTAAAGATTTTATGTACAATCTCATAATTTATGAGGATTCTTTATAATTAACTCTCAAATGCTGAAATATCATGATCTATCTATCAAGAATTACCATTAATTTTATTTTCATCTTGTTATTAATGATATATTCAAGTAATGGTGCCATTTTTCCACTCTTTGGTACTTAATATAATTAAGAAAATATTTTTAATAAAATCTTACCCGATTTCTCTGTTCGGTCGAAAATTTGTTTTATTCCAAAACAATGTTTTCTAAAAATATTTTCCAAAATTATTTTAAATAATATTTTAATATCATTTTCAATTAATGTTATTATTAAAATGTTTTATTCTTTAAAAATTATTTTAAAATATTTTCAAATATTCCTTTATAATTTTCAAAGGTTGTTTTCAATGAAAAATATTTTGAAAATGTTTTATGTTAAAATGTGTTTTAAATAATTTCACATGCTTCATTTATAAGTTTTCAAGTTTATTTTCCAAGAAAATGGTTTTAAAAATATTTTATGTTTTAAAAAGTTATTTTCAAAATGGAATGGATATTTTCTTCAAGAAACTTTTTAAATGATATTTCAAAAATAAATCTATCTAACATGACATATTTTGGTGTTAGCTATTCCTTATTACGATATGATCCAATGATACAATTCATAATTTGTCTATGAATGTTTTATATTTTTATGGAATTATTTTTGTGTAATAATATTCTTTTCATGGTTTATTATATGATAAAATGATTATGAAACCTATTTATTTTCCATAGGTTATGAAATGATGAAATATTTATGATGCCCATTTAATTTCATGGGTTATGATATAATGATTGGTTATGATATTATGGAATACATAAATATGGTTTTCATTACATGATTTTTGTGACCTATATCTCCCTCCAATGAATTGGGTAAATATTTATATCTCATGAGATATAATAGACTGGAATGGGGAGTGAACTCAATTCAGTAAGGGACTTTATATACAATGATTGTCTTAGGAGTGATACTTGACTACTATGATGGTTTTGGGAGTGAACTCATTCCAATATGATAGCCTTGGTAGTAATCCTTGAATAGTATGAAATTAATTTCTATATATATGTGTATGCCACAAATTCCATGTCTTGTTCCACTGTTATTCCCTCATGGCTAATTATCATAGAATCCCTTATGATTCAATTATTATGAACTACCAATATTTATTCCATGACTCATTATTAAGATCATTTATATGCAGATTATGGTTTTAAAAAGTTATTCTCATAATCTCATGTAAGGAATCAACCTTAAAAATTACATATTCTAGTGATTTTAAAATATAATTATATTTCTTTAATTCGCAAAGATCTTTTAGGTTTAGTTTTTTTTAAATTATGGAAAACTCTTACATACTAAAACAATACATTAATAGTGGAAACATATACCTAGTATCTATTTTTTCATGAAAAAAATATTTTTAAAGGTAAAACATGGTTTCTCTTCCTGAAAAAAAAACTTCACAACCATTAAATTGACTTCTTCATTTCTCATAGCCATCCTTAAACACTATGAAAAACATTTTAAAACTTCAGATACACAAAAAAGCTCGGAAATTAATATAAAAAAAAGTAAACCATTAGTCAAGTGAAAAATAAGAAAACTCATATAACATTTAGCTTTACATTCAATGTTCTTTGAGTGTGTAAAACATTTTCACATGAAAATCACACACACTTTTTCTCAATGAAAACTTTTAAAACCCATTGCATGTAATTAAATCCCATTTTCGGTGACTTAGAGCATAATATTCATAAAACCCTTTCATAACACTTTTAATTGGAATAATCATATGGTCTACGTATAATATAATCATTAACTAATTCATTTTTGAGCTATAATGGGGCTCATCATTAGTGTGAGATATGGTGGGCTCATCCGTGAGATATAATGGGGCTCAACCCTTCATATAAACTATATCAAGATCACCCATGAACTATAATAGGGATCGTCCCTTTGAATGATCAATATCAGGCTCACCCATTTTCCATGGTCAATAATTTTACTCAACCCTTGGTATAAGCTATATCGAGATCACAAGTGAGCTTTATTGGGGGTCAAACTTTCGTATAAATTTAATAATCAATGTGGTCAACTTCCATATCTAGATTACCCAATGCATTTGAGTTTATAAAAAAACCACACATCCTTGGTTTATCATGGAACGTCCCATCATTGGTTTATTACGTAACCACCCTTTATAAAAAAATGCCCAAGAATAATATCATGATTATAAAACAGAATACATTCATTATAAAAATATTCTAATAGAAAATAAACTATTTTATTTTTAAATTACATGTTTTTAGAAATGTTGTACACTTACAAGGGAAAATATTTTACTTGAAAATAACCATGTAAACATGAAAATGAAGCTTAAAATAATTAATGTGTCATGATGGTGGTAAATTCCACTCATCCCATATAAGTTAAAAAACCTTTATTTTTACTTTTATATAAATCAACTTTAAAAGAATGTTTTTTTAAAGAAATTTCATTACTTAAAACCATATATATATCCCTTTTTAAAAAAAATTGAGGGAAATTTGAAAAATAAATTTTTTTAAAAAAATATATAAATACATTAATAAAAATAATTTTATAAATATTTACATTAAATAGAAATATTTAGAAAATAAATCTTTAAAAAATTTAAAGAGTATTTTTAGTTAAATTGTCCCTTACAAAGATCGTATCCTTTTAGTGAGCACTAGTAAAATGAATGGATTATGTGTATCCACTATAAATCCACATAAAAATTTTGAAATACAGCACAACATATTCAAAATTAATTTCACACATAATCTTAGCATGACATTATCATTGATGTAGAATTTCAATATAATGAATAGAAATTGAGTTTATAAAACCCTTACCACTTGGTAATTAGTCGAATCATATTCCACATGAAAGAATAAGATTTAACAAAACATTAAATATAATGATAATAGATAAAATCATGATGTAATTTTTCAATGGGGAATTATATATTCCTCATAAAATAATATAGGTTTTTAGCATAAAAATATGCCTTAATTAAATACAATTAATACAAAGTCCCTTACTAAGTTTCAGGGGCATAGTGGTCATACTTAAAGATTCATAACTTGGTTTAATAAGATAAATGTGTATATCATAATTTGAACATAAAAATTAAATTAATAGATATTTGTAAAATAATATCCCATCAAAATTAATTTTAAATCAAACACATAAAATAAATAAGTCACTTGAAAGTAAAATAAGAGAGAAGATGTAGAGGGGTCTCATACCTTGTGTCTAAAAGAGTTTTTCACTTGCTCTTAATGTAATGGATAATAAAATTATATTAATTAATTAATTAATTCATAACCTTTTCACATATATTTTATTTATTATTATTTTTTCAGTATATTTATATCCATTTAGATGATTTATAAAGTTCAATTTCATTTTTCTGGCAACATTCGTTTTATGGTTTTAGGATCAGTTCACTTGAGAATAATTATGGATGTTATTATAAAATGGTAATATGAATTAGGAAGTCAAATTTAATGTTATTAATGAGATTATATAATTTTAAATGGACCCATATATCAATTTTATTTATTTTATGATGATTATTAATTTGATAAAAATGTTAACGACAAATGGTTAGTTTATTTTGACAGTTTCTTTGGCCATCATGAACTAGTTTCGTTTTATTTAATATTATGTCTATATATTTGTTGAATAAAATGAAATAAGATATAATATTCCTATTATAATCTTACTAAACTATAAAAATAGTTGTATGGCTAGCATTTAAGGCGGTAATGGAACAAAACTCATTATCAGTGGAGATGGTTAACCCCCATAATTTGGACAATGGTTTCTATTATTAGAATAAGAGAAGATAATAAAAGAGATGGATATAAGATATCACATTATAAATATAAAATTATAATATATAAATGATAATAAATTTATTATTTCTTGATGGATTAATTATTTAAGTTGATGTTAGAAGAAGCAAATAAATTAAGAGAGGTGGTATGACAAAGTTACCTCTTGAATATCACCTCCATGAAGGAACTCTTAATTATCTTGTAATTGGTATTTTTGGGAGAATAGAAGCACCTGTATATGGGGATAGTGAGTAGGAGTGGTTTTTCAGATATATGAAGATATTTAAGGCTTTTAGGATAAATTGGCTAGTGAGGAGTAGTATTTATACTTGAGGAGGAGTGGTTTTTAAGTGATTAATTAATGATAATTTTATATTAAAATTCAACAAAATTTTTGTGGAATTAATTCTAAATAGTTATATTGATAATTAAGGTTTTAAAGGCTTTTTAATTTCTATACACACATTAAACACCCATTTAATGTTGAATTTTTAGGTTATTTTATGCTTCCACATTTTAACTTTAACATGTTTCATTATTTTATATATACAGTGGTAAATATTTTTTATTTTACCATGGTAAATACTTTATGCCTAAAATTGAAAATTAAATCACTACCTAATTTTTACCTACTTATTCCAAATATTGAATCCATTTTACAAAATTAAATTAACAAATTTTTAGAAAATAAATTTAAAACAAAACTCGTAGATGTGATAAAAAAGTGGGTTTTCAATATGAGTATTTTTAAAAAAATGATGATTTTATATATACTCTATGACTAATAATAATAATTTTATGAAACCAAATTAATATTTACTGATATATAATCTATAAATTTCATTTAATGAATTACCAATTAGGGTTTATTTTTATTAATTTATTAAGAGAAACATTATATATTTTAAAATAGTTCTCGGAAAAATCTCGTTTTTAAACTCAAAAATAAACTTATTTTAAAATACAATATAAAGTTGATTCAAAATAATTTTAGTGGATGAAATAAAAAATAATAATACCAATGATACTTGAATAAATAATAATTAAAATAATTTGAATTTTAAATTTCTTAATTTATTTAAAAGATATAACATTTTCCCAAATATTGGTATTTTTCACCATTCAATGAAAAATTAAACTCTTTTGGAAATTATCAAACTTTCACAAAAGGATAATTGTGATATGATTATTTAAAAAATGAAGTTCATTTTATCAAATAAATTTTACTAAAGTTCCATAAATTATTTATATTATCTATACATAAAAATCAATAAAAATAATTTTTTATGAAAATATGTTTTTAAAGAGAAAATAACTTTACTAAAAATCTAATACTTATTCATAAGGAATTAATTAATACATTTGTAATGATTATGAATGTAACACCTCTAGATTCTACAAAAAACTGAATAATTTTATTTTATTTTATTTCATTTTTCTAATGCTATTCTAAGTCAAACATTCCTTATATTCTACACATAGATAAGCATGTGCTACATGCAAGACCGAGTTATCTTTCATTACATTCAAGACTGGGTTTTACCACCTTTTTAATGTAGAATTTTATTGAACTAGCCTGGGTACCTGAGTAACCCGATAATTGAATCAATACTAATATAGCCCGAAGGACATTCCTGGACCCCATGGGTAGGTGATAATCACCTGGAATCATAAAAAATGAAAGTGGGAATGATTTTTTGAAAATCATTACAGAAAAATAGAAAACAAGTTAGTATTCATACAAAAAAACTACATAGTGAGTAGTGTATCGAGATTCAAATAGGAATAAATAGCCTAAAGAACTATAGAAAAGTACTTGAAAACAAGATAAAACCCTAAATCCCAATATATAGAACTCACCAAGCTCAAGGATATGTAGCTACACCCACCTCCAATTTATTCCTTAACCATTCTTGAACCGGGAAGAAGATAATCCACAAAAACCTGAAGTAATGGGTAGGGTGTGAAATAAAATCATTGTTTGGTCTCACTAAGGATTCTATAATAATATATAAATATATAATTAACTAATTAAATCATTCAATTTAAAATAAACATAAATAGAAGTTCAAAAAGAATATTTAAAACAAATCATGCTTTACATTTCAAATGATGCAAATAATTTAAACAAATTTCTTAATAAACATTTATATAAAATAGTTTATATAAATTTTTAGGGCATGTGTAAAACATTTTACAACAAACAATGGCATATATTTAAAATAAAAATAAGGAGAAACATGGTCATCTTCCAAAAGGTATGATATTTCCTATCTACGGGATCCTCACACACTCGAAGGTGATCAGACAAATATATGTTCACACATGTCCCTATAACACTGTCCAAAGATGACTCATCACAAACTCATCGAGGATGTGACCTGATGCACTATGTTTTTTTTAGTTATTATGTGCCAAAATGGGAGTTATTCTAATTAATCAATAAATAATGAGTCTTTCATATGCTCTAATATAAACTAATAATGGAAAATTTATTTTAAAAATATTTAAAATACAATTCATCCCATTCCACATTTCAAATATGGGAATTTCCATTTAAATACAAACATATGGTTTTTAATAAAAACATGAATTTTCCAAAATAAAACCACGAGGTTTCTATTAAAACCATTTTATACCATTTTGCTAAAATAAAAAATTTTAAATAAATTTAAAAAAATAAATTTCATAATTAAATTCAATAATTTAAATTTCCATAATTTTCCATCAATTTCACAAACAAACCCCAATTCAATAAAATTGGGGTGTTTTCCAATTTCATTCCAAATTAAATCAAATCCCCCAATTCAATAGAATTGGTTTATTTAATAAACCAATTGAAAGAAATTTAAATCAGTTTAATTTAAATCAAGTAATTCAGGGTTAATAAAATTTTTCCAAACAAAATGGAACCACCAGCCTTTTTCGTAGAAACAAAAACCCTACAACAAAACCTACAAATAATAAAGAAGGTGTAGAATATCAACTAACTAAACCTTGAAACAAAATTCAATAAAACATATTTTAGATCCATCTATCCCAAGATGATATATTTGACTCCAATGGGGTAAAGAGAAAGAGATGAAGAGATAGGGAGACCTATTAACTGGAAAGTCACACTGCAACTGAAACAATGATCAATTGTTGAAAAAAACAACTTGTAAAAGTTTGAGGGCTCCAAAATAACCTGGATATGGCTCCTAGTCGAGAAGAAGGAAGTCTATATAATAGGAAATAAAATTTTCTATTGATCTGCCTATTTCAAAATAACACTTGGGACTTTACACTATTTTTAACCCAATTAAACATCATATAATTTACAAATAAAAAAATTTATGAAAAAATCCATAAACTTTTATTAAAATGGATTTATTATTATTTTTGAATTTACATATCATGTAACCATATTACATAGTCTGTAATTCCCCAACGGTTTTTACAATTATAAGGTTTTATAATGACTTATCCATTATAGGTATCCTCCCAATTCCCTCCCATCCCTACCTAGATAATGAAAAGGGAAAACCCCAAAAAGGTTTAAAATGTACCTAATATAAATGTAATGGGATTTTACAACCTCATAACCATAAAACCCTTCTTTCCCCACAAAGTCTGTCAAGAGGCTTCTATATCAAAAAGGTGATGCCATTGATCTTTGATCAGTACCTCAAGCTCCCACATCTCATGAGAATATGAATTGTTCTTCTATAGCACATGAACCAAATGTATCATCCTCCCAAAAAAGTACCTTGGATTCATAATAAACAATCCTGAATAGTTATTCAATCACAGATAAATCAGGTTCAACATCAAGATCAATCCAGCTCAAAAAATTTAATGGATCAGATGGATTCTTTCATAGATGAGATACATGGAACATGTTATGTATCAACATTTTCTTCGATAGCTCCTCAAAAACCTCGAAAGGTCCCACAAAAAGAGGAGAAACCTCCCCTTTATCCCAAGTTGTTGATGACCCAACCAAGGTGAAACATTCAAGAACTTTTGGTCACCAACTAAAAATTAAATTGGGTTGTGATGATGATCATCATAATTATTATACAGGGTATGTTCTATCAACATTATCAGATGAATCAACTGAATCTTTAATTTTATATCTTGAACTAATCTTGTTCCAACCAAGGCACTTTCCCCAATATTCAACCAACACAATGGCGATCTGCAAGGCCATCCATATAAGGCCTCAAAAGGATACATTATGATTACAGACTAGTAAATACTATTATAAGAAAACTCAACCAGCCCTATATGGTCATCCCAAGATTCAAATAAGTTGAGAACACAAACACAGAGCATATACACTAGAATATGTATAGATATTTCTCTCTAGGCATCTGACTACGGATGGTATGGTGTACTCAAATGGAAATCACAGTTCCTCTTGATGTCCTCCCAAAAAATAATAAGTAAACCAAGGGTAACAATCAGAGACAATAGCATATGGAACTCAATGAAAACAAAAATATATATCTTTCCCCAAGAGATTTCACAACTCATCGACTTTGGATGTGTCACAAATTGGTAAAAAGTTACCCGATTTAATTAGATGATTGATCACAACCCATGTCACATTATTATTTATTTGAATATGAGACTACCCAACCAAGAATTCCCTTGATATCTAATACCACTTCCAAGTAAGTACTAGAAGTGGTTGAAGCAAACCCATAGGCTTCTGGAGCTCAACCTTGACTTGTTTGAGCATATAATAATGGGAGAAAAATTCACCAATACCTTGACTTGTACCTAACCACCAAAATCTACACTGAATGTAAAAGAATATTGTTATAGTTCCTAGGTGTAGTTGCAACAAGGAACTATGAAAATTACCTATCATAAATTTACTTATCACTAACATAACCCAAAAAAAGTATTCTTATAGCATATTATTCCCTCGGTCAAGAATGACCATTTAGGTATAGTCTCCCTTCCATAAAGAGAGTATCTAATCCTATATATCTCATTATCAATTTATTTTTCCTGAAGAACCATCTCGAGAAGAGTGGATTTCAACTGATCACTAGCCAAGGAAACCTCAGTCCCTGACTCCCAGAATCTATTATTCAACTGTGTAGAGAGATCCACCAAGTTCCACTCTTTCAGAGATTCTTTCATGGACTAGGTTGGAAGTTTCCTACTCAAATCGTCTACGAAGACAATCCATTTCCCCAAGGTAAATGAGATGTCAAAGTTGAATGATTTCACATATTCTACCCAATTCCCCTAGAAAAGGTTCAAATATTTTTGAAATATGATATAACTCAAAAACTTGTTTCCAGATTACACAATAAACTTTTCTCCAAAAAGGTATTACTACCAACTCTTAATAGTGTGCATCATAGTTGTGGGTTCATGGTCAGGGTTCGGATAATTCCTCTTGTGTGTCCTAAGCTTATAAGAAACGTAAGAAATGACATGGTCACCCTAAAAAAAGAACTCTTCCAAAACCAGAACCCGATGCATCACAGAAGACCACATAGCCCTTCCCGACCTCTGGAGGTGTCAACATCGGTGCAGTACTAAAAATATGTTTCACCTAAATAAACTAATTCTGAAATTTCTCATCCATTGAAAATTTCACTCCCTTCTAAGTTATAGAAGTCATCAGATAATTAAACATTGAGAAGTCATTAGTTCATCAGTGATAATACATAGGTATACCCAAGAAGCTTCAGATCTCAAAAATATTCTATGATTGTTCCTATGTCATAATAGCCTTTACCTTTTTAGGATCAACTGAAATACCATGTTCTGACACCATGTGTACCAGTAATTTAACTTCCAAAATGTAGAAATCACATTTCCAAATCTTAGAATAAAGACAGTGATTCCTCAATAACTCCATAACTTCTATTAGATGACACACATGATTCTACTCATATGTAGAGAATATGAGGATGGAATCCACAAAGACTACCACAAAGGTATCAAGATACTCTACAAAAATCCTGCTCATTAAATACATAAAGTCTACAGGAGCATTTTTTGGACCAAAAGGAATGAATAGGTATACATAATGGTCATACCTACTACAAAAGTATATTTTATAAATTTCATATTCTTTTATTCTCAACTGATGGTAACAAGATTAAAGATCAATATTTTAGAAGCACTTTTCCCCTTTCAACTAATCAAATAGATCATCAAACTATAGAAATGGATTCTTGTTCTTGAACATGAATATATTGAGTTTTAGAAATCAACACAAAGGCAAAGTGATACATCATCTTTCATAGGAAAGAGAACCAAAACCGCCCAATGTGACACGCACATGTGTATAAAGAATTTCTATAAAATATCATCCAACTGAATCACTAACTCTTTCATTATATCTAGTGTCATGTGGTAAGAACTAATTGAGATTGGTTGAGTACCAGGTTATAAATCAATAGTAAACTCTACCTCCCTTACCAGTGGAAGACCAGAGAAGTTGGAAGGAAACACGTTAGTAAACTCAATGAAAACTGGAGGGAGATCATCGATCAAATATTCTCTCTCTAAATCAAAGGTGAGTACATATATTACTTCCTTAACTCTGGACAATATGGTTTGACTCTACTCAACCTTGGGTCACATTCTACTTGAAATATAAGGCATACACCATCGGTTGTATTAAATGAGACTCATAGAAGATAGAAATCAGTCTGGGCTTTATTGCCAATGATCCAATCCATCACAAATATTACATCAAGAGGTTTCATGTCGAGAACTAGAAAAATCTAAGCTATCTCAACATATAAAAGAGAGAAAACACAAGCGGAACTATAGATACCCTACTTTCTCTTTATTACATGGGGTATTAATATCCATAAAATGATACAAAAACTCCATATGATTATTTAGTTGATTAAAAAAACAGAATGAAATAAATGAATGAGATTTAGCAGAATCAAATAACATAGTCTCTAATGATGAAGTTATTGTGATGGTACCTATCACAGTCATTGGACCTATATCTACTTCCCCTGGAGACTCTTCCACTATGTGAGGAAGATGTGTTTCAAATTCTTGTGGCTGGATCCCCTTTGATCAGGAATCATATTATTTTACCATAGTTCAAGAAAGTTTTGATGATTCTATTCCACAGTATAAAGTGAAATAGATATGAAAAACTTATTCAAGGGACATGATAATCCACAGGAACCACATATATTGGGTTCCTAAGTGAAAACCCTCTTAGAGTTCCCTACCTTGAAACACTGGTAGCAAATCAAATGTCGTATTCCCTAAACTGTAAGATTTTTATAAAAACCCCTACTATTGAGAACCACTGTGAGAATCTTCCCGCATCATTTTTCCTTTAGAGGAATTCACACTACCACTGGGAGAAAAAGGATCTACTGACAACCCTAACATTCCATACAAATCCATTTTGACCATCAATGCTCAAT
The DNA here is from genome assembly GCA_963277665.1 of Viscum album. Lineage (NCBI taxonomy): Eukaryota > Viridiplantae > Streptophyta > Magnoliopsida > Santalales > Viscaceae > Viscum > Viscum album. The sequence continues at coordinate 249,508,135 of OY728152.1, read as the reverse complement.
ATAGCACATCAGAATAAGAATGCATCTTCAGTAAGAAATAATTATAATTAATATCAGCTTAAAGTCCCAACTCGAACCTTTGAGACTTCATATTCTCATTTGATACAACTTGAAAGCTTCACTAGCTTATCCAAATAGTTCACATACTCTTTCATGGTTCTCTTAGCCTGGTCAAGTTTCAAGAACTCAATAGCCTTGGCCAACACTATCAACTCTGGATAGAACAGGTTGGTTAAAATATCCTTGAAGTATTTCCACTCTAATACCTCTTTCTTTATCATTATCCCCATCATGTCCCACCATCTCTTACTTCATCCCACCAACATGAAGGTGGCACACTTCACCTTAATTTTATCAGGTGTTTCAAAGAACTAAAATATACATTCAATCCTACTCAACCATTCCTCATCCACTTGAGGATCATTAGATCCTTTAAATGTAGGTGGCTTCAGGTGAAGAAACTCCTAAAAATACTTAAAGAAAAAAACCATATGGGGATCCAAAGTTGGAGCTTGAATAGGAATAGGTGGTGGTGCATATCCCAGATCTTGGATAGTACACACTAACACATAAACTAGAATCAATTATGAAAAAGGATTCTCTCACTAAGGTTTAATAGTAGCTTCCTCTTGGATCTGATTTGTATGTTTTCTTGGAGGCATGACGCTACACAACATCTATAGACAACATTGAAGATGTTATATTAACACTCAAATAGAGAAATAAGGGAAACTAATCCCATCAAATAGATAACAAGATTTGGATTTCAACCCATCTAAATCAAAAGCAGGGAAAATACTAGAACTAATCCTCAACACATCTTTCCCTAACAACCCCTAGTGACTTAAGGTTCGTTACAGTGAGATTTGGCTAGGTACTCAATCGAAACTACCCCTATGTCCTCAAAAGATTACACAAATGCATACTGAAATCATGATAAGAAGCTCAACCTATACCTCTAATACCAATTTATCATGAACCATCCTAGGTACCCTGGGAACCTGATAACTAAGCCAATCCCAACATAGCCTGAAGAGCATTCCTAATCCCCACAGGTTAACGATAAGAACCTGGAATCATAGAAAATGAAAGTGGGAAAGATTTTTCGATAAAAATTAAGCAATAAAAGAAAAAAATGTTAGTATGCATACAATAAAAACTCCATAGGGAGTAGTATATCATAAATAAAATAGGTATAAACATCCTAAAGTACTACAGTAAAGTACTATAAAACAAGATAAAACCCCAAGTCCCAAATGATACAACACTCCAAACACAAGGATCAATAGCTACAACCACCTCCTTGTGGCTCCTTACCCTTACTGTAACCTAGAAGAAGATAATCTAAAAATACCTAAAGTCTTAGTTAGGGTTAAAGATAAAATCCTATTAGGGTCTCACCAAAGATTCCATAATAATATTCAAAAATTTAATTAAGTAATTAAATATTTCAATTTTAAAAAAAACATACCTGGATATTCAAAAGGATATTTAAAACAAATCGTGCTTTACATTTCAAATTATGGAAATAAGTTAATGAAAGAACTTAACAAACATTTATATAAAAAAGTTTATATATATTCATAAGGAATTTGTACAACAATTTATGAAAAACAATGGTATATATTTCAAATAAAAATAGTGGGAAACATGGTCATATTATAAATGATACAATAATTATATGCAACGGTATCATCAGACACTCAAAGGTAATCACATAAATATGTGTATATAAAACTTCAACTCATCACCTTCCCATCGGGCATGTGACCTATTGTACTCTATTTTTTTTAGTTGTAAAACATCAAAATGAGTGTTATACCAATAACTAACTAACTATATAGTCTTTCATGTTCTCTAATGACAACCAATTATGGGGAAAAATTTTAAAAATGTTTAAAATATAATTCATCTGATTCCATATTTTAAATATACCAATTTAAATTTAAACACCAACACGTTGTTTTTTAATTAAAACATTCCTTTTTATAAGATAAAACTGCTTGGTTTATATCAAAATTATTTTAAACCATTTTTCTGAAATAAAAATTTAAAAATAATTTCAACAAATACATTTTCGAATTTAATTTTCCACAATTTTCTATAAATTTCATAAAAATACCCCAATTCAATGTATTTGAGGGGTTTTCCCAATTTTTGTGCCAAATCAAATCCAATCCCCCAATTCAATGGAATTTGGTTTTTTAATAAACAAACTGAATGAAATTTTAATCAATTGAAATTAAATCAAACAATTGAATTTAAATCAATAAATTAAAGGTTATTAAAATTTGGCCAATCAAAATAGAACCACATACTTTTTCATAGAAACAAAAAACCAAAAATGGAACCCTCCAATAAGAATGAAGGCATAAAAGATCTAGGAGCTCGACCTAGAAAAAAGTTTCAATAACACAATGTTTATATATATATATATATCAATCCTAATATGATAAATCTAACTCCAAGGAGGTAAAGTTAATGAGACTAATAGATAGGGATATTACTTACCCAAAAATTCACACCATAACTACAACAATGATCAATTATTGAGCTAAACAACCCAAAAGGGTTTGAGAGCTCCAAAATATCTTAGGTATGGCTCTTAGTCAAGGCCAAGGAAGTCTGGAGAAGAGGAAATAAAATTTTCATCCAAGATAACTATTTAAAAACAAATCCTAGGACTTTACAAGATGTTTATCCCAATTACACATCGTGTAATTGAAAAATCCCAAAATTGTTGGAAAACCCAACACCTTTTGTTAAAAATTTATTTATTACTATTTTTGAATTTACACAATGTGTAACCATATTGAACATTGTGTAATTACATAGTAGGTTGTAGAACCAGTATGTTTTATAATAAAAATTCCAAAAAAACTATGACTTCACCATTATATGTGTCCTCCCAATTCTTGCTCAATCCTACCCAGATATTGAAAAAGAAAAACCACAATAATGTTTAAAATGTACCTGACAGAAAGGTAAAAGAATATTTCAAGAACCTATGTTAAAACTAAATTTTGACAGTTTAATAAATTTAATTTTATAGAATAAATATAATTTTTTAATTTGTAATGTCAAAATGATCTTATAGAGATTTTTTTGTATTTTCTATGAAGTTTCATTTTTAATTAATAGTGAAAAATACTCCATTTTAGTTAAAAATTGTCTTTCGTTTAAAAAATTATTAATGTTAAATTATGTTTTAGGTTGGTTTTTGAAGTCAAAATAAATCAATTGTTCATATATTAATCCAATTAAATTATTTGGAATCATTATTATATTGAATTTAGATATGAAAACTTATTGATATTTTGAACGTTTTACTTTAAAACCCCCATTTCTCGCCACATCTATGGGATTAGATTTAATTTTAGTTTATCCATTTCTGTGAATTTAATTTTTAAAAATGGACATAAACAGTTTTATGAAATATTATATTTATAGTCTATTAAGGTCATCATAATTTTTTACCAAAAAATTAGTGAAAGTAATTAAAATTAATTACAATAATTAAGGTAAAATTAAGCTTTACTAGGGACTAAACCTCAAACCTAAGGGCCAAAATGACCTATAAACATGTAAAAATGCCATTGGATGCAAATATTTTGACTATAGCCTTTCATTGTTCTAATTTTATGTGTTAATGGTATACTATTTAACAAAATTTCTCTATTTCATAAGTTAAGTAAAGAAAAGGACAAAAAGGAACTTTCCTTACCTATAACATTTATTAAACATTGAGATATTGAAAAAACCACATATTTTAGGTTTTAAATATCATTTTGAAAGATAAATGAGTTACTATTATAATAATTTTTTTTATTAATTTTAAGGTATGAATTAGTTACATTAAACACTCAAAAAAACACTAATGTATTAATTATTTACCTAATAATTAAATAAAATTTATGATGTTAAAAACATTAAAAGTAAAGCAAATTTAATGAATCAGGGTGATAAATTATTTTTATAGATTAATATATCATGTTATAAATCTATGAAATTAATTTATTTTAATTCTATCATTGTCTGGATATTTTTTAAATTAAAATTAAATTAATAAATTCAAAGTGGACATTAATTTTATTCTACAATAAAATATGTTTTATCAAATGATTTATAATTTAAAAAAAATCCAAATTTCTACAAAGTGATTTTTATGTGTTAATAAATATAAAATATTTTATATTAATGGACCAATTAATAATTTATAATGAACATATATACCCCTAAATAGTTGAAACATTGTGAGAACGGTTTGGGTTAAAGTAGTGTTTTTGCACATTACAACCGCTTGTCTTAAAATTAATTTCCAAAAAACATGGGAATTGTATTTTTTAAAATATATATAATATTTATAATTCATTGGATCAATATTTTATAATAAATATAACTTTAATTTAGTCTTAATGGTTAAATTTATTAATATAGAAAACTAGTTACATTAATAAAAAATAAAATGATCAAAATAACGAAAATTAAAGACTAAGGAACAAAATGACAAAAATACTTTTATTTTGGTGTGGTGTGATTTTTGATAATCCATAACTTCCATTTATTATTTTATTTTTCAATTTTGGATGCACATGAGGTAAGGGAGACCACCCAATAGTTCTTACCTTTTGGTATTTACAAGAATGTCATTCCTCCTCCACTATAAAAAGGAACTATTCTATAACTTATACCTAACAAGCCACATTGTCCTAGCCAAACCCAAACAAAATATCCTCCCAAAATCAATTAATTCATCCTCGAATCCTCCATTTTGGTATAAATTCAACCATGGAATCCTTTTGGTTCAAACCAATAGAAGTTACCCAAAGAAGAGGTAACATCCTTCCTCATGCTCCTTTGTTTTATTTTCATTCTCCATCCCTTAAACTCCTCTTATTGCATGATTAAATGATAACCTCGATAACCTAAATATTCTTATATTTTTTTATTCTATGGTATCAACTTACACTTACACACACATCTATCTAAAGGGTAACAAACATACTATTTTTTATGGGTAACTACCGCCTCACAAAATGACATTTTTTTTCACTTTACCACTTCTAATGGTTGTTAATTATGATATAAAATGAGTTTTTATTTGATATATATGATTTATTTATGATTCTTTAATTATTATATAAAAAATTACCTTATTTATTTCCATTTTGGGTAAATATGATAACTTTGTTTGTGGAAGAGTGGACTACCACTTCCTCCAAGCGATGTGATTCACTCACACATTACATGGAATGTATTAGGGATGAGTTTAGTAATATTATATGAAATAAATTTCATAATTATGATTCTATAATTATATAATATATATATATAAATATATTTCATTTACATTATTTCTTTCGATATAATAGTAAAATATAAATAATGTTCATGATTATGTACGACCTACATTCTCCATGAAATTCATATTACGTTTAGTATTTGTGTCTTTTATAGATTAATATAAATACTTATATAATAAATATATGTGATATTTATATCATTATTTACATTATTTATATCATTATATAACTATGAGGACCAAAAAATATAACAAATTAAAACACAAGAGAAAAACAAAGAGATTATTAACCAAAACGTAACATTAACATTGAGTTGTTAATAAACTGGTAATGTAAAGTCATAATGAAATCATGTATTATATTATATATAAAAATATGGTTCTTTGGTATATTTTTAATGAAATTTTATTTATTAAACAATAGTTTTTAATGAGTTTGAAGAGATTCAAGACTTAGGGTATGGGTTTTCTCATCTCACTTTTATTTTATGTGACACACAAGCCTTGTTCAGTACATAATTATTATATGTGGGGTTTTTAATTACCATGGATGTATTATATTATTCTCATAATTAAATTTATTTTTATATACATTTAAATTTTATGATATTTATTTCATGGGGTTTATGTTTCAAAAGTTTAAAAATTGATAAAGTAATTTTTTTCTCAATTTCCCTTCTTTGAGAAACATTTCACATTATAAAACTTTATTATTTTACAATGTGTATATAATACAATTTTACTTTTTGTATCATTAAACTATTTATTTTTAGGAAATTCTAAGCTTCATGTAATTTAATTTTCTTATATATTGATTATAATTCAAAGTTACCAAGTGGAAAGATTTTACTAAAACAATATCAACATTTATTATGGTTGTGTATGATTATGCTTCTACTTATGAAATATTATGATCGGCATATAAAAAATCATGAATTTTCTTAAACTCTGGTTATCCTTGTTATATCCAAGTAATGGTGCAATTTTTTCACTCTTTGGTTCTTAAGATAAATATGAATTATTTTTTTTAAATCCGATTTTATTTCTCTTTTCGGTCAAAAATATGTGTTATTTCAAAACCCTATGTAATAAAAAAAGATTCAAAAAATTTTTACTATAACAATATTATGTTTTAAGGAAATTTTCACCCATTTTTTACCTTTTTAGAAAATGGGTTTTAAATTAATCTTCTTCTTTTTTTAAAGGAACTTGTATAAATATTTAAGGTGTAAATAGAATGTTCGGCATGTATGGACCTACCCACTATCATGACTATTATTTCCTTGATGTTTACTTTTTAATTTTACAAGTTTATTTAAAAAAAACTATAATATTATATAAATTTGTTTATTTTACAAAGGTTTTAAAATAAAAATGGGTATTCAAAAAAAATATTTTTAAAAAGTGTTTTAAATGATTTTTAAAGATTCATTTAAATGTTTTTAAAACATTGTTTTAAAAGAAAAGGATTTCATCAATTTCAAAGGTTCTTTTATAATATTTCAAATTATTTTAAAAGAAAAATTATTTTAAAAATGTTTTCAAACTTTACATATATTTTTTCAATGTTTTTTCGATGAATTTAGTTTTCAAAATGTTTTCAATCTTCTTTTATATGTTTTAAAGTAAAATGGTTTTCAAAACATTTTCAGGATTTATTTAAACGTTTTCAAAGAAAAATATTTTTAAAATGTTTTCAAAAATATTTCTTTATATGTTTTCATGTTTATTTTCAATAAAATGTTTTTCAAAAGGTTTTATGTTTTGAAAATAATTTTTCAAAGAAGAAAGGACGTTTTCCTAAAAAAAATTAATTGAAATGGTAAAGCTTTCTTTATTAGAAAATGATTTTTTAAATGGTTTTTTGAAAATGGTTTTCAAATAAAGGTTATTTAAGTTAAGAAATGTTTATTTTGATATTTAAAAATCCTTCTCCACATAATATGACATACTTTTTTATATTTTATGATTTATTATGGGTATAATCCAATAATAGAATTCATATTCTTTCTTGAATTGTTTATGTTTAGATGGAATGATGTTTATGAAACTCATTCCTATTAAATGGGTTATATTATTTTGAAACCCATTTTTTTCATGGGTTATTAATTGATTACATGATTAAAAAACATATCTATTTTCCATAGGTAATGATATGATAAATATTTATGATACTCATTTCATTTCACGGGTTATTATATGATATTTATGGACCAGTCTCTTTTTATGGGTCATGATATGATTTAAGTTTTATTATATTGTGGAACATGTATGTATGAATTTATTATGTGATGGCTAGGACCTATATCCCCCTCTAATGAATTTGGTAAAGATTTATATCTCATGATATAATGATGTGGAAAAATTCAACGGGTTTAATCCAAAATGGGGAACAGGTGCGTCCTGATCTGCTATGGGAAGATGGGGAAACCCAATATACTATTATAAGATGGGGAAGCCCGATCCACTTTGGAAATATGAGGAAACTCGATCCACTATGGTAAGACAGAGAATCATGCTCCCTTATAAGAAAATGACTATGACCATGGATGGGGTTGTGTCCCTCCCAGTAGGTGTCCTTTCCATGAAGTGCCTTGATGAGTTTTTGGTAATGATCCTTGACCTATAGGGAATGATTTTACATTTTTATGTATCTACCACAAAATATATGTATTAATCCTTTTAAATTATCACATGGTCCATATTATTTATTATCTTATGATTTAGGTCTTATGAACTTCCAATATTTATGTAATGTCTCATGCTTATAATATTTTTATGTGGGTTATGATATTCTAATGTTATTTTCATATTCTCATGCCTTTATGTTCATATTATTCTTACATTTTTCTATTTTTTACCCTTACTGAGCATCTGAGATCACCCATTTAATATGTTTCTTTTCCCTAGGTTATGAAGAATGGTTCTTAATTAATATTACTAAAGGAGAAGATCTTTAAGGAGATGTTGAAGATATTTCACTAAATTAGAAGAATGTGTTCCAATTTTCCAAAGGCAACAAAATATTATGGTCCTTAGTCAAGTATTTTTTTAATGTTCTAACAATTCATCTAAAATGATGTAACATCCATATATGTTAAGCCCGAGTTTCTATAGTTTGTATCAAAGTTAAGTTGTAGTCAGCCTTTGGAAACTATAATGAGAAAACTTTATTGAGATCTCTAGGGATATTTATAAATATATATATATGGGTGTCTCTAAGTATAAATATAAGGATGAATTAATATTTAGTAAAATGTCTAGGAATTTTGGTAAACCATAGAGAAAGTTTTTTCCAAGTAATGCATATCTATCTAGATACTATAATCTAATGTGGTTCTGAAAATATGTACCTAAGTGTAACAACTCTGATAATGTTCATTGGGCCTAACTCGAGTGTAACCTAGTACACAACAATGGGCCTTATTGTACACTTGGTTTGACACTCATAAGGGATATTCTTTTGGAATTTAGAAACTATTTTTGAACCATCATGGAGTATTTAAATAGAATATGACTATTAATTTCCTTGGATAAACATAAGGTGTCATTGATTAAATAAGTAGGTGTCACTATTTAGACATCTTATATATAAATTTTCAAGATTATGTGTTTTTCCTTTATGATAAATGTTTATCACAATATTCATTATGGTTTTAGTCAATAGTGGGAACTACAAGGAAATTTTTTAATATTGAATTTTTTTGATGTGAAAAGTTTGGGAATTATGAAAATAAATTTCCTAAGTGGAAATATCAGTAAGAGAATCATAAATATGGTATGATTATTGGTTATACTACTGAAGATAAAGAGATCATTAATTACATGTGAATGGTGTGGGATGTTCTAACATTATTTTTTAGATTAAATATATGAAGCATGATTATATTGAGGTTTAGTAACCTTAAGAAATTATTCCTATTTAATATTCTAAAAAATGGGTATTAAGGAATAAGATGACATAGCCTAATTAATAGTTTAATAATAAAGTTGTATGAATGAAGTATTTATGTTTTAGAATTCAAAGATTAGGCTATATGAATCATGAAATATATAATTATTTTCAGTATAAGTTTTTCATTATAGATTGAAAGGGATATGTTGAATTGTGATGAGGAATTATAAAAGTGATTTAACAGAAAGGTGATATTTTGACTAAGGGAAGGTATCCCTTAATGTGTTCAAGATATAGAGAAAACAAATTACATTGGATAAATAGATGATTGATTTGGATAAATTAAATTAGATAGTATTGATGACCTTAAAACTGATTAAGAATTTATTGAAAAAGTGGTTTATATTATTATGGATGAAGGCTAGAACATATTGGATTATAGGAATATATCCAGTAATCTTTGGAATAAGGAAGAACACTTTTTTTCTAAATGGATTTATGGTAATTTAGATTATTAAAATGTTTAAAGAGAATATGTGTTGAGGGTATTCATATGTTTGGAATGTGACAACCAAGACCTACTTTGTGATATATGGGGGGTTAGTGTTAATATGATTTCATGAACTTATTTTTAAGCTTTGTATTTTAATATTTCGAAAGGGTTATAATTTTAACCCTTAATTGAAATTTTAAATTAAAATTTGGATGAACTTTTTTATATTAAAGTATTATCTCACCACATGAGTATTTTTACATATTGGATAACCTTCCCTTGAAAATTTGAATTGATTGAAACTAAAGATAGTTGGGATGAATTAGCATGGATCTCGTGATCTTTTAGTGCTTCATGAATAAAAAATTCACCTTACTTTTTGGAGAAATAGGGGTAGTAGAAATTGGGAAACACTTGACCAAAGGGTGAGATTTTACTTATGAAAGTGAATGATATCATGTTATTACATATTCTTATTAACTATAGGGAAAAGAACTTGAAACTAAAAAGTTTATCCTAGAAACATATTTTATGATGAATCAAATGATCCCTTAGATCATCTCGTATTTTTGGATTTGTGTTTGTTAACTTTCTCCTAACCTTGTTTTATATGACTCTCCACCCAAACTTGATGGTCATATTTCTCATCCATGTCCATGTTTTCACTTTCCATCTATGTTCTCCTATATGTGAACCTAGTTATGGGTTACATTGGGTAACCATTATGGTTAAAAATTTCCATTTTAAAAGGAATTCCTATCATTTATTTTTACTATATGGGTTTTTGTGAAAGGAACATTCATGTATTAATCCATTAATAACCCAGAAAAATTTGGAGGGAGAAATTCATTTTAAGGTGGTAGTATGTAACACCCTGATATTTTGTAAAAAAAGTAAAATAAATTAATTTTCATTGATATATTTCATTTGATACTACAAAAATTCAAACTTTCTTTATATGATACACCTAGATAATCTTTCACTACACACAACACTGAGTTAGCTTGTGTTCCACACAAGACCGAGTTTAACTTCCTTTTAATGGAAAACCTACATTAAACAAAAAATTTATAAATTTAATAAATTTTATTTTTCAAAATAAACATAATTTCTGAATTCCAAATTCCCAAATTATCTTATGGATAGTTTTTGGTATTTTTTTATGAAGTTTCATTTTTTTATGAAAAGTCATAAATATTGAATTTTAGTTAAAAGTTTTCTTTCGTTTAAATAATTATTAATGTTAAATTATATTTTAAATTTGTTTTAGAAATCAAAATAGATCAATAATACATATATTAATCCAATTTAGGTCATTATAATCATTTTTATATTGAATTTAAATATCAAAAATTATTGAAGTTTTGAACATTTTTACTTTAAAACCCATCTTTCTCGCCTTGTCTGTGTGATTAGATTTAAATTTAATTTAGACACCTCGGTACAAAAAAATTAGAAAATGGAAATACACAATTGTAATCAGTATGATATTTATAATGTAATAATATCAAATTAATTTTTTCCCAAAAACATCAGTGTAAGTGATTAAAATTAATTATAATGGTTAAGGTAAATTAAATCTTAACAAGGGACAAAACCTTAAACTTAAGGTCCAAAATGACATAGAAACTTGTAAAAAAATAATTTCATGCCCAGGGATTGAATATATAGCTTAATGGATATAATTTTATGATTTATTGGGATACTTCTCAAAAATATTTCACTATTTCATAAGTTAAATAAGGAAAAAGACAAAAAAGTAACTTTTATTTCATTTAAAATTTATAAACATTTATATTTGGAAAAAACAATATATTTTTGGTTATACACATCATTTTTATTACAATTATTAATCATTAATTGGTAGAGATGAATTAGTTGCATTAAATTCTCAACGAATGCTAACACATGGATTATTTAGTTAATAACAAAATAAAATAGATGATGCTAAAACATTAAAATTAAAGTGAATTTAATGAATCATTTTTATTAAATTATTTTAATAGATTAATATATAATTTAAAAAATATTTTAATTTTCTAGATTTTAATTTCATCATTGACTTGATATTTTTTAAATTAAAATTAAATTAATAATGTCAAAATTGATGTTAATGTTATTCTCTAATAAAATATATTTTATTAAATGATTTAAAATTAATAAAAACACTAACTTAATAAAAGTGATTTTTAATTGTAAATAAATATTAAATATGGTCTATTAATGAACCAATTGATCTTTTATAATGAAAATATAGACCCCTAAATATTAAAAACATTATTATCATGGTTTGGGTTAAAGCGTTGTTTTTGCACATTACATATGCTTGTCTTAAAATTAATTTCCAACACACTTAAGAATTATATTTTTTTAATTAGATATAATATTTATAATTCAATTTTTATATAATTTATAATAAATATAAATTGAATGTATTCTTAATATTTAAATTACATGGCATAAAAAACTATTTACTTTAATTAAAAACTAAATTCATAACAATAACGAAACATAAAGACTAAGGAAAAAATGATTAAAATGATTTTATTTTGTGCGTTGTGAGTTTTTATTGAACATAATTCCCATTTAATCCATTATATTTTTATTTTTTAATTTCATTAGTTATGGGAGACCTCCCAACAGTGCTTACCTTTTAGTATTTAGAAGAATATCACTCCTCTTCCACTATAAAAAAGGTATTCACTCTTCCCATCCCTTACACCTCCCAAGACACTTTTTCTCAGCCCAAACCTACCAAAATATCCTCCAAAAATCTATATATTAAACCTATAATCCTCCCTTTAGGAATAAATCCAACCAAGGAATCCCTTTGATGCAAACAAAGAGGAGTTACCCAAAGAAGAGGTAACATCCTTCCACTAGCTCCATTATTTTATTTTCATTCTCCACCCCATCAAATATTCTTATTATATTCTTATATGATAACATCAATATCTCAAATATGTTAGTGTTTTCTTATCATAAGGGTAATACCTACACTTACACACACATCCATCTGATGTTTTATGAACTTACTGTTTTTGTGTACGGTGAACTACCACCTCATGAAATGATGTTGTTCATTTTTCCTTTACCACCTCTTGTTGTAATGCCCCGACCCTAGTTACCAAGATTTGGTGCATTATTACAAAACATTGACATGATCACAAGAAAGATCAAATCTCTAAATACCGATTAGTTTAGTAGCCTTGGAAACACTAGATATATTCATAAAGTTTTACATTACATCATAAAAATGAAAACTAAAACAACATAGTCTTCATAGTCTACACTCTTATCCCCTAATACTATCCCTACAGGTCATTCATAATTTATTTCTTCACATCCTGGGAAAAATAAAACATAGAAAAGGGGTGAGCTCAAATTCCCAGTAAGGATAACAATATAGCGGAAACTTTCATAAATAAGAATAAACATTTAAGGAAATGTATAACTAAAACAAAATCCTTTTAAACTTAAAATTCAACATAGTGTGGAAAAAATAAAATGAAATAATTCCATTTACTTATTAACATGGATATTCTACTAATCGAATAATCACATGCAATATCAATAACCACTTTGATAATGATGGAATGCATAATGCCAGACTATCATAACCACATAGCCAAGGCCTCGTGCCAGGACTACAAATAAGATTTTTCCAAGGCCTTGTGCCAAGACACTAGTTTGTCTCATGAGACCTACCGATGCATCGATGATCTATAGCAGGCTCCACCCATTACATATTAAGTCCAATGCATTCCCATATTAAAAGGTTTAAACATAACATAAACATTCGTATTAAAACTAGCATACGAAATGTAAATACTTCATCCATAAACCATGAATGGTATAAAAATGACACATCCGTAGTCAAACAAATCACAAAACCTTTAAAACAATAAATAATTTTTGTACCATAATAAATCAACTTCGAATAAGCGTAAAATCCATCAAAGGATGTTGACATAGATGAAATCAAAACTCTTTTTAGAGAAATTTATCTTTCTATTTTGAAATAATTTAAGAGTAATATATTTATAAAATAAAACATTTTCTTTGAAAATATTCTTATAAGCTTGTAAGGGAATCTTTGATGATTTTATAATGGCAGAAAATAGCCTCACCTGCCGTATAAGTTAAAAAAACATTCTTACCTTAATTCTTTCAAAAAGGTTAAAAAGCACCTTGTTTGGAAAACTACAGAAAGATTCCTTTATAAACCTCTTATAAAAAGTCAAAAAATGGTATAAATGACTTTAACTCATATTCTTGTAAATAGTAAAAATGTTTTTAAATACATTTTTAAGAAACATGGATGTGGATGACAAAGAGATCCCAGTAGATTATTACGTATAAACAACCTCGGATAATAAAGAGATTTTGAAATAAACCCTTACCTTGTAGTTTTCCTTGGTTGAGGGTAGGTTAAACTCATGTATAATGGTGAAATAATTGTTATTAAATTATACAAGGATCATATACATTAATATGATATCATATATGGTCTTTTAACATTGATTTGTTAATAATATCTTAGTATTATTGTTGTTTCGGGTGTTAACTTACTCGTTTTCTTTTAAATGTTTTGTTATGTAAGTCATGTTTTTCATGGATAGGTTGTATCTTAATAATATATAGAATTATATCAAGTCTTTAGATACTATTATTAATCATAAAATGAGAATTATACTTGAATGGATAAGATGGAGAATGAATCTCATCGCGTTCGTGGAGACGGTAGTCCGTACGTACGCACGAGCGACAATATCATTCTTTTGATATTAAAATAATATATAATTGGATGTTATATCATATATACACAATCATTATCATTTTATATTTATTATTTACACGAATTACACATCATTATTATACCCATCCAAATAATAATTTATTGAATAACAATTACGCCACAACGTGGAGACGGTAAGTCGTACGTACGCACGTATGGTGACATGTTATTCAAAGGATGGATAGAATATTTAATATGGTTGTAACATATTTATAATAACATCACAGTATATATAAGATACTGGAGTTATTATTTTAGAATGGTAATAACAAAGAAAGAATAAGTGGAAGAAGAAAGGAACTTGAAAAAGGGTGGTGAAATCATTACCTCTTCTTCGGGTTCTTCCTTCTGATTTGATCAAAAGGGCTCCTTAGGTTGCCTTTCTGACTAAAGTAAGGCCTCCAGGATGAATTGAGGGAAGTTTAATGAGTATTTGGGCAGAGTTTTTACAAGCCAAATGGTTTTTAGGGTGTGAATTAATGAGAAGGGGGGTGCCCTTTTATAAGAGGGGTGAGGGGAACCTTTGGAAAAGCTAGAAATATTATTTTATAATAAATTCATATTCGGTTTCTAATGGATCCAAAGTAGATTATTTAAATTTTAAGCTGGGTATGGGTCGTAAACCACTCAACCAATAGAATTTAGATTGGTTTGGGTCATTATATTAACCTTATCTTTTAGTTTTAACTCTTATTTAATTAGTTTGACACTTACCATGTCACTTTCTATTTTTATATTATATAGTTAATAAACTTACTATATACCTCCAAGCGACCCCCAAGTGGTCCATTAATGATACACCTATCATTATATAAGTCTCTTTGCCGAACCTTATATTTTTAGGAATTTAATATCAATTAATAATATAATATTTGTTTTAAAAATTCTTTTATGTCAATTTTGACACTATTCAATAATTGATTTTTTTTAAATCGAAACAGAAGATTACTTCGAAAATAGTTAATTAAAGAATTCCTAACATTTCATATTAACCTCTAAAATTAGTTTAATTCATAAAAAGTCTCAAATTATATTTATTTGGGTATTTATAATATCAATTATTTTAATTTTTCACTATTATGGTAATTACTACATCATCATTGGGTCATAAGTAAATTAAATTATTTAATGTCTAAAAATTATAAATAATATACCATTATTTAGTAAATCTTTTTATATTTTTCTAATTAATATTTACAATCGAATTTATCTTATGTATAACCCTATATTAAAAATGATTTAGTAAATAAACTTTTATTTTAAATCTTTTAACTCTTCTTTGAATTAAATAATAATAAATGTCCTAATCTAATCCAAGTGGACCTAAATGATAATATTTAATTCCTAAGGTTGTTTTTGGTCGAATTAAGCTTATCCAATAGAATTAGGACATGTGTTAGGGTAATATTAATATCATTTTTACCATTAATTACCCTATTTACTTTTAACCGTGGTAAATAAAAGTAAAATGTTACTATTCACCAAAAATTATTTTCATCTCAATGAACCATATTTTAGTCCTTGATATTAATCGTGTCTCTCGGATTTTCGAAATTCCACTAACAGAAGCGGTAAAATTAAGTTTTATGAAAAATTTAGTTTTTTAACTACCACTTTGTGGTTTCGCTATTCATCAAAAAATGAAAGTTTCCAGAAAAATACGAAAAATTATGCCTAATCTATATATGATATTATGAATCCAAAAATTATGTCTATTTTACCAAATTCAAAACATATCAGTTGCATTAATTAATTTAAAAATTAATTCCCGTCGTCAAAACAAATAGCGTGTTTTTAAGATATAATACCAATCAAAAGATTGATACTTGTTTATGTCCGGTTTAATTGTGAAATTATGTACAATGACCAAAATTGTATTAAATGGTAAAAATATATTCTAAATATAATTTAAAACCACTCAATTTCATAATTTATCAATATAAATTATTTCGATTAAAAAAGTTGTTTTTAATTAAAATTTAGTAATTTTCCCTATTCATCAAAATATAAATGTTATCCGAAAAGTTCCAAAATTTCACCTTAGGCTAAATTCAATACTCCGAATACAAAAATGAATTCCATTTTGAGAGATAAAATTTCTAAAATTTTAAAAATTAGGTATTACTATTTATAACGGCTAGTTTGATTGGTTGTGGTGTGTGTTAGAACTCGAAGTTGCGTACAACACACGCTACTGTATTATTCAAAGGAAAGCGGACCATGGAAGCTTGGGATGTTTCATTGCAAATTTTTTTATGTCCCCATTCTAAAAAGTAAATTTATTTAGTCAAATTGAATATATAAAAGTTTAAAATATTGGATTTAAAAAGGGTTCACTATTAAAAGTTGGTAAAAGTGAAATACTGAAAATGAATTTGTTCTTACATTATGTCCAAGAAACTCATAATATGGATTCTAAAATTATAAGGATTATATAAGGTTTAAAATTTAGTTAATACTATTCATAACCTCTTTTGAACGGCTTGTTTGGTAAGTCATGATGCACTTGAACTCGGTGTTGCGTGTAGTGCAAGTTATTGAATTATTTTGAAGAAATAACACACTATGAAATCTTAGGGTGTTACATTCTCCCCTCCTTCAATAAATTGAATCCTCACAATTTGAAATTTTTCTTCGAAAATAAAAGGTTGAATATAGAAAATATCTTTGTGGGAAAACCCACATAGGAAATTGGGTCAATAAAATTTAGTCTGAATAAGAGGAAAAAATAAATGAAAGGGTCACCAACAAATTATGATCTCTATTCGGAGAAAATTGGTGGAAATTAGAGACATATAATTGGAGGAAAAACATAAATACTTAAAGGTAGTTATTGAGGTCATCAATCGCAAACAAGTGTAAAATTTAGGGCCTTAAATTCATCAATCTATGATGATTTAAAATACCATCAGTTCAGCAAAACATATGGTATTAGGATAACACTTTTTTGTTTTAATATCCCTTCACTAAAGTATAAGAATTAATTTATTCATTGAATAAGAGAAAAATAAAAATATATACTTGACAAGTAGAGTCTCATCCTTTAACTAAGTTCTACTACAAACTCATCTTTCACTCTAAAAGATAATAGAACTTAAAAATAATATTCTATTCGTATAGGGTTAAAAAAATGAATTTATAATTCATCTAGCAGAACCATTAAAAAATGACATTATTCAATCCATGAAATCGCGTGGGTCAGTGGTAGGTGATACACCCTTGTCGCCCTTCGGTAGTGGGTTCAAGTCTCGCGGCCTTGCCGGATGCGACGTGTTGCCGCCCGACCTCCGGGTTGTCCTTTTATGGAAATCCAAAATAATCCAAACTAAAACTATCCAAAATACTTCAGTCCAAAATTTATAATGAAGGTAAACACAATGAATATCCTTTTTGTCGCATAATAACATGTGATCACCTTCATCATGTATTCTTTTAAAACACTGCAACATCCTGAATTACCATAAAACCTTATTGATTATATTCATGATCCCTTATTCCTTAAAGAATAATAGATATACTCTTTCAATACAAAAAATGTTGTAAACCCCAACAAGGATGGAATATACAAATCATTAATCAGTTTCAAGGTAGTCAAGAATATCCAATATAATTTATCAAAATCAATCATGTATTATTCTAAAATCACTACCTCGGTACCAGAACCATATTATGGTTTATCATTCTCTCAACTATATATTTTCCAAAAATTAACCTGATATTGAGTCACTTTTCTTTGTTCCACACAATCTCAAGTCCTTAATGAAATAGTAATACAGTACAATCCTTATATACTCCATAATTATTATAACAAGTACATTGTTGATACCAAACTCAAATGACATAATCAACATAAGAACTCTAATCATTCATCTTCATCTGTGTTAGTATCATAACTTGATTATTATCCAATAGCATCATTTGCGGCATAGTCTGATGACTGGGACATAGGTTCGTGTAGTGTCCAAACTCCTTGAAAATGAATCATTGTACATTTGAAACCATTTTCTTACACTTGCAGTCACATACTTTTTCCATTTTCCCCCACACTTATAACAAACTCTCATTGCTTTCAGGCAAGTTCCAGGGTGTTTCTTCCCACAGTTATCACATATGGGAAAATTCTTCTTTTACCTCTTCCCTTTATCCATATTTCTCTCTTCCATCCTTTTCTTCTCTTGCTTCCCTTCAAATCCATAGGACTCAGTAAACTCTTTACTTATCTTATCAACACATGATATTATTTCTTCACATGATGAAAATACATGGGATACTATTTCTCTTATAAATTATGGCTTAAGACCATGAAAGATATGATCCTTCTTTATCTCTGGATCATGTGCATTGCTGGAGTTCTCATTCCTTCTACTGGGCGCCATTTCTAAACAATGGCATACACTAGATTAGTTTATGAATAACAATACCTAATACAAAACTTGTAAAACACATAACATAAATTAAATAGTTTATGGATATAATCCATAATCATAAAAATGTATCCTTTGAGGAAGTATATTCTCATAAACCCTTCATAATGGTTTGTAAAGAAAATGAGAATTATCCTAAGCATATCCCCCGGGAGTGTCGTAACCAAGAGTGCAGCAAGGCCTATTGTCTTGCACTAGTTCCCGTTCGAGTCTATCTCAAAGCGTTGTTTTCCGGTTTTACCCCTAGGTACATCTATGCCAGAGCCGCCTCTACCTGCTCGTATCCTGACAGGGATGTATTGCTCAGAAAACTCACAAAATCTCTACAATACCAAAATTCTAGGAAGTTCTTCTATACTAATCTTCAAAGTTCATCTTAGGTATATGTGATCTAATCAGAGTTTATCTAAATCTAGCTTCCAAGGTTTGTACTAAACTTCCTCTGATAGCAACTGCAACGCCCCAACCCCAGTTACCTAGAGTCGGTGCATTATTACATAACATTGGCATGATCACAAGAAAGATCAAATCTCGAAATACCGATTAGTTTAGTAGCCTTGGAAACACTAGATATATTCATAAAGTTTTACATTACATCATAAAAATGAAAACTAAAACAACATAGTCTCCATAGTCTACACTCTTATCCCCTCATACTATCCCTGCAGGTCATTCATAATTTACTTCTTCACATCCTGGGAAAAATAAAACATAGAAAAGGGGTGAGCTCAAATGCCCAGTAAGGATAACAATATAGCGGAAACTTTCATAAATAAGAATAAACATTTAAGGCAATGTATAAATAAAACAAAAGCCTTTTAAACTTGAAATTAAACATATTATGGAAAAAATAAAATGAAATAATTCCATTTACTTATTCACATGGATATTCTACTAATCTAATAATCACATGCAATATCAATAACCACTTTCATAATGATGGAATACATAATGCCAGACTATCATAACCACATAGCCAAGGCCCCGTGCCAAGAATACAAATAAGATTTTTCCAAGGCCTTGTTTCAAGACACTAGTTTGTCTCATGAGACCTACCGATGCATCAAGGAGCTATAGCGGGCTCCACCCATCACATATTAAGTCCAATGCATTCCCATATGAAAAGGTTTAAACATAACAAAAACATTCGTATTAAAACTAGAATACGAAATGTAAATACTTCATCCATAAACCATGAATGGTATAAAAATAACACATCCATAGTCAAACATATCAAAAAACCTTCAATACAATATAGAAGTTTTGTATCATAATAAATCAACTTCAAATAAGCGTAAAATCCATCAAAGGATGTTGACATAGATGAAATCAAAACACTTTTTAGAGAAATATATCTTTCTATTTTGAAATAATTTAAGAGTCATATATTTATAAAATAAAACATTTTCTTTGAAAATATTCTTATAAGCTTGTAAGGGATGCTTCGAAAATTTTATAACGGCGGAAAATAGCTGCACCTGCTGTATAATTTAAAAAAATTTCTTACCTTAATTCTGTCGGAAAGGTTAAAAAGAACCTTGTTTGGAAAACAATGGAAAGATTCCTTTGTAAACCTCTTATAAAAATTCAAACAAGGGTATAAATGACTTTAACCCATATTCTTGTAAATAGTAAAAATGTTTTGAAATACATTTTTAAGAAACATGGATGTGGATGATAAAGAGATCCCAGTAGATTATTACGTATAAACAACCTCGAATAATGAAGAGATTGCGAAATAAACCCTTAACTTGTACTTTTCCTTGGTTGAGGGTAGGTTAACCTCCTGTATAATGGTGAAATAATTTTTATTAAATTATACAAGAATCATATACAATAATATGATATCATATATGATCTTTTAACATTGATTTGTTAATAATATCTTAGTATTATCGTTGTTTCAGGTGTTAACTTACTAGTTTTCTTTTATATGTTTTGTTACGTAAGCCGTGTTTTTCATGGATAGGTTTTATATTAATCATATCCAGAATGATATAAAGTCATTAAATACTATTATTAATCATAAAATGAGAATTATACTTGAATGGATACGATGGAGAATGAATCTCATCGCATTCGTGGAGACGGTAGTCCGTACGTACGCACGAGCGACAATATCATTCTTTTGATATTAAAATAATATATAATTGCATGGTATATCATATATACATATTCCTTATCATGTTATATTTATTATTTACATTAATTACACATCATTAATATACCCATACAAATAATAATTTATTGAATAACAATTACACCACGACGTGGAGACGGTAAGCCGTACGTACGCACGTATGGTGACATGTTATTCAAAGGATGGATAGAATACTGAATATGGTTGTATCATATTTATAATAACATCACAGTATATATAAGATACGGGATTTATTATTTTAGAATGGTAATAACAAAGAAAGAATAAGTGTAAGAAGAAAGGAACTTGAAAAAGGGTGGTGAAATCATTACCTCTTCTTCGGGTTCTTCCTTTTGATTTGATCAAAAGGGCTCCTTAGGTTGGCTTTCTGACTAATTTAAGGCCTCTAGGATGAATTGAGAGAAGTTGATAGAGTATTTGGGCAGATTTTTTTCGTTCCAAATGGCATTTAAGGTGTGAGTTAATGAGAAGGGGGAGTGCCCTTTTATAAGAGGGGTGAGGGGCACCTTTGGAAAAGCTAGAAATGTTATTTTATAATAAATTCATATTTGGTTTCTAATGGATAAAAAGTGGATTATTTAAATTTTAAGGTGGGTAGGGGTCGAAAACCACTCAACCAATATAATTTAGACAGGTTTGGGTCATTATATTAACCTTATTTGTTAGTTTTAACTCTTAGTTAATTAGTTTGACACTTACCATGTCACTTTGTATTTTTATTTTATATAGTTAATAAACTTACTATATACCTCCAAGAGACCCCCAAGTGGTCCATTAATGATACACCTATCATGATATAAGTCTCTTGGCCTAACCTTAGTTTTTTAGTAATTTAATATCAATTAATAATATAATATTTTTTTTAAAAACTCTTTTATGTCAATTTTGACACTATTCAATAATTGATTTTTTTTAAAATCACAACAGAAGGATTACTTCTAAAAACGTTAATTAAATCATTCCTAACATGTCATATTAACCTAGGAAATTAGTGTAATTCATAAAAAGTCTCAAATTATATTTATTTGGGTATTTATAATATCAATTATTTTAATTTTTCACTATTATGGTAATTACTGCATCATCATTGGGTCATAAAAAAATTAAATTATTTAATGTCTAAAAATTGTAAATAAAATACCATTATTTAGGAAATAATTTTATCTTTCTAATGAATATTTAAAATCTAATTTATCTTATGTATAACCCTATATTAAAAATGATGTAGTAAATAAACTTTGATTTTAACTCTTTTAACTCTTCTTTGAATTGAATAATAATAAATGTCCTAATCTAATCCAAGTAGACCTAAATGATAATATTTTTTTCCTAAGGTTGTTTTTGGTCGAATTAAGCTTATCCAATAGAATTAGGACATTTGTTAGGGTAATATTAATATCATTTTTACCCTTAATTACCCTATTTACTTTTAACCGTGGTAAATAAAAGTAAAAAGTTACTATTCACCAAAAATTATTTTCATCTCAATGAACCATATTTTAGTCCTTGATATTAACTTTGTCTCTCAGATTTTCGAAATTCCACTCACAAAAGCGGTAAAATTAAGGTTTATGAAAAATTTAGTTTTTTAACTACCACTTAGTGGTTTCACTATTCATCAAAAAATGAAAGTTTCCCGAAAAATACCAAAAATTAGGCCTAAGCTATATTTGATATTATGAATCCAAAAGTGATGTCTATTTTACGAAATTCAAAACATATCAGTTGCATTAATTAATTTAAAAATTAATTCCCGTCGTCAAAACAAATAGCGTGTTTTTAAGAGATAATACCTATCAAAAGATTGACACTTGTTTATGTCCAATTTAATTGTGAAATTATGTACAATTACCAACATTGTATTAAATGGTAAAAATATATTCTAAATATACTTTAAAACCACTCAAATTCATAATTTATCAATATAAATTATTTTGATTAAAAAATTTGTTTTTAATTAAAATTTAGTAATTTTCACTATTCATCAAAATATAAATGTTATCTGAAAAGTTCCAAAATTTCACCTTAGGCTAAATTCAATACTTCAAATACAAAAATGAAGTCCATTTTGAGAGATAAAATTTATAAAATTTCAAAAAGTATGTATTACAATTCATAACGGCTAGTTTGATTGGTTGTGGTGTGTGTTAGAACTCGAAGTTGCGTACAACACACGCTACTGTATTATTCAAAGGAAAGTGCACCGTGGAAGCTTGTGATGTTTCATTGTAAATTTTTTTATGTCCCCATTCTAAAAAGTAAATTTATTTAGTCAAATTGAATATATAAAAGTTTAAAATATGGGATTTAAAAAGGGTTCACTATTAAAAGTTGGTAAAAGTGCAATACTGAAAATGAATTTGTTCTTACATTATGTCTAAGAAACTCATAATATGGATTCTAAAATTATAAGGATTATATAAGGTTGAAAATTTAGTAAATACTATTCATAACCTCCTTTGAACGGCTTGTTTGGTAAGTCATGGTGCGCTTGAACTCGGTGTTGCGTGTAGTGCAAGTTATTGAATTATTTTGAAGAAATAACACACTATGAAATCTTTGGGTGTTACATTCCCCAATCCTTCAATAAATTGTATCCTCGTAATTTGAAATTGTTCTTCGAAAATAAAAGGTTGAATATAGAAAATATATTTGTGGGAAAACCCACATCAGAAATTGGGTTAATAAAATTTAGTCTTAATAAGAGGAAAAGAGAAATGAAAGGGTCGCCACCAAATTATGATCTCTATTCGGAGAACATTGGTGGCAATTAGAGACATATAATTGGAGGAAAAATGTACATATTTATAGGTATTGATTGAGGTCATCAATCAAAAACAAGTGTAAAATTGAGGGCCTTAAATTCATCAATCTATGATGATTTAAAATACCATCGGTTCAGCAAAACATATGGTATTAGGATAACACTTTTTTTTTGTTTTAAGATCCTTTCACTAAAGTATAATAATTAATTTATTCATTGAATAAGAGAAGAAGAAAAATATATACTTGATAAGTAGAGTCTCATCCTTTAACTATGTTCTACCACAAACTCATTTTCACTCTAAAAGATAATATAACTAAAAAATAATATTCTATTCGTATAGGGTTAAAAAATGAATTTATAATTCATCTAGAAGAACCATTAAAAAATGACATTATTCAATCCAGGATATCATGTGGGTCAGTGGTAGGTGATACACCCTTATCACCCTTCGGTTGTGGGTTCAAGTCTCACGGTCTTTCCGGACGCGATGGGTTGCCGCCCGACCTTCGGTTTGTCCTTTTATGGCAATCCAAAATAATCCAAACTAGAACTATCCAAAATACTTCAGTCCAAAATTTATAAGGAAGGTAAACACAATGAATATCCTTTTTGTCACGTAATAACATGTGATCACCTTCATCATGTATTCTTTTAAAACACTATAACATCTTGAATTACCATAAAACCTTATTGATTACATTCATGATCCCTTATTCCTTAAAGTATAATAGATATACTCCATCAATACAAAAAATTTTGTAAACCACAACAAGGATGTAATATACAAATCATTAATCTGTTTCAAGGTAGTCAAGAATATCGAATATAATTTATCCAAATCAATCATGTATTATTCTAAAATCATTATCTCGGTACCAGAACCGTATTATGGTTTATCTTTCTCTCAACCATATATTTTCCAAACATTTAACCTGCTATTGAGTCACTTTTCTTTATTCCACACAATCTCAAGTCCTTAATGAAATAGTACTGTAGTACAATCCTTATATACTCCATAATTATTATACCAAGTACATTGTTGATACAACACTCAAATGACATAATCAACATAAGAACTCTAATCATTCCTCTTCATCTGTGGTAGTATCATAACTTGATTATTATCCAATAGCATCATTTGCGGCATAGTCTGATGACTGGGACATAGGTTCGTGTAGTTTCCAAACTCCTTGAAAATGAATCATTGTACATTTGAAACCATTTTCTTATACTTTCAGTCACCTACTTTGTGCCCTTTTCCTCCACACTTGTAACAAACTCTCATTCCTTTCAGGAAAGTTCCAGGGTGTTTCTTCCCACAGTTATCACATATGGGAAAATTCTTCTTTTCCCTCTTCCCTTTATCCATATTTCTCTATTTCATCCTTTTCTTCTCTTGCTTCCCTTCAAAGCCATAGGACTCAGAATACTCTTTACTTATCTTATCAACACATGATATTATTTCTTCATATGATGAAAATACATGGGATACTATTTCTCTTATAAATTCTGGCTTAAGACCATGAAAGATATGATCATTCTTTATCTTTGGATCATGTTCATTTCTGGAGTTCTCATTCCTTATACTGGGCGCCATTTCTAAACAATGGAATACACTAGATTAGTTTATGAATAACAATACCTAATCCCAAACTTGTAAAAGACATAACATAAATTAAATAGTTTATGGATATAATCCATAATCGTAAAAATGTATCCTTTGAGGAAGTATATTCTCATAAACCCTTCATAATGGTTTGCAAAAAAAATGAGAATTATCCTAATCATATCCCCTGGGAGTGTCGTAACCAAGAGTGCAGCAAGGCCCGTTGTCGTGCACCAGTTCCCATTCGAGTCTAGATCAAAGCGGTGTTTTCAGGTTTTACCCCTAGGAACATCTGTTCCAGAGCCGCCTCTACCTTCCCGTATCCAGACAGGGATGTATTGCTTAGAAAACTCAAAAAATCTCTACAATACCAAAATTCTAGGAATTTCTTCTATACTAATCCTCAAAGTTCATCTTAGGTATATGTGCTCTAATCAGAGTTTATCTAAATCTTGCTTCCAAGGTTTGTACTAAACTTCCTCTAATAGCAACTGTAACGCCCCAACCCCAGTTAACTAGAGTCGGTGAATTATTACATAACATTGGCATGATCAAAAGAAATATCAAATCTCGAAAGACCGATTAGTTTAGTAGCCTTGGAAACACTAGATATATTCATAAAGTTTAACATTACATCATAAAAATGAAAGCTACAACAACATAGTCTCCATATTCTACACTCTTATCCCATCATACTATCCCTACAGGTCATTCATAATTTACTTCTTCACATCCTGGGAAAAATAAAACATAGAAAATGGGTGAGCTCAAATGCCTAGTAAGGATAACAATATAGCGTAAACATTCATAAATAAGAATAAACATTTAAGGAAATGTATAACTAAAATAAAATCCTTTTAAACTTGAACTTCAACATAGTATGACAAAAATAAAATGAAATAATTTCATTTACTAATTCACAAGGATATTCTACTAATCTAATAATCACATGAAATATCAATAACCACTTTCATAATGATGGAATGCATATTACCAGACTATCATAACCACGTAGCTAAGGCCTCATGCCAAGACTACAAATAAGATTTTGCCAAGGCCTTGTGCCAAGACACTAGTTTGTCTCATGAGACCTACCGATACATCAAGGAGATATATTGGGCTTGACCCATTACATATTAAGTCCAATGCATTCCCATATGAAAAGTTTTAAACATAACAAAAACATTCATATTAAAACTAGCATATGAAATGTAAATACTTCATCCATAAACCATGAATGGTATAAAAATAACACATCTATAGTCAAACATATCAAAAAACCTTCAATACAATATAGAAGTTTTGTATCATAATAAATCAACTTCAAATAAGCGTAAAATACATCAAAGGATGTTGACATAGATGAAATCAAAACTCTTTTTAGAGAAATATATCTTTCTATTTTGAAATCATTTAAGAGTCATATATTTATAAAATAAAACATTTTCTTTGAAAATATTCTTATAAGCTTGTAAGGGAAGCTTCGACAATTTTATAACGGCGGAAAATATCCGCACCCGCCGTATAATTTAAAAAAACATTCTTACCTTAATTATGTCGAAAAGGATAAAAAGCACCTTGTTTGGAAAACGACGGAAAGATTCCTTTATAAACCTCTTATAAAAAGTCAAACAAGGGTATAAATGAATTTAACCAATATTATTGTAAATAGTAAAAGTGTTTTGAAATAAATTTTTAAGAAACATGGATGTGGAAGATAAAGAGATCTCAGTAGATTATTATGTATAAACAACCTCGGATAATGAAGAGATTGCGAAATAAACCCTTACCTTGTAATTTTACTTGGTTGAGGGTAGGTTAACCTCCTGTATAATGGTGAAATAATTTTTATTAAATTATACAAGAATCATATACATTAATATGATATCATATATGATCTTTTAACATTGATTTGTTAATAATATCTTAGTATTATCGTTGTTTCGGGTGTTAACTTACTCGTTTTCTTTTATATGTTTTGTTACGTAAGCCGTGTTTTTTATGGATAGGTTGTATATTAATCATATCCAGAATGATATCAAGTCCTTAGATACTATTATTAATCATCAAATGAGAACTATGCTTGAATGGATACGATGGAGAATGAATCTCATCGCGTTCGTGGAGACAGTAGTCCGTACGTACGCACGAGCGACAATATCATTATTTTGATATTAAAATAAAATATAATTGGATGTTATATCATATATACAGAATCATTATCATGTTATATTTATTATTTACATGAATTAAACATCATTATTATACCCATCCAAATAATAATTTATTGAATAACAATTACACCACGACGTGGAGACGGTAAGCCGTACGTACGCACGTATGGTGACATGTTATTCAAAGGATGGATAGAATAATGAATATGGTTGTACCATATTTATAATAACATCACAGTATATATAATATACTGGAGTTATTATTTTAGAATTGTAATAAAAAAGAAAGAATAAGTGGAAGAAGAAAGGAACTTGAAAAAGGGTGGTGAAATCATTACCTCTTCTTTGGGTTCTTCCTTTTGATTTGATCAAAAGGGCTCCTTAGGTTGGATTTCTGACTAAAGGAATGACTCTAGGATGAATTTAGGGAAGTTGAGAGAGTATTTGGGCCGAGTTTTTCCGATCCAAATGGCTTTGAAGGTGTGAATTAATGAGAAGGGGGAGTGGCCTTTTTTAAGAGGGGTGAGGGGCACCTTTGGAAAAGCTAGAAATGTTATTTTATAATAAATTCATATTCGGTTTCTAATGGCTCAAAAGTAGATTATTTAAAGTTTAAGGTGGGTATGGGTCGAAAACCACTCAACCAATATAATTTATACAGGTTTGGGTCATTATATTAACCTTATCTTTTAGTTTTAACTCTTAATTAATTAGTTTGACACTTACCAAGTCACTTTGTATTTTTATATTATATAGTTAATAAACTTACTATATACCTCCAAGAGACCCCCAAGTGGTCCATTAATGATAAAAATATCATTATATATGTCTCTTGGCCGAACCTTAGATTTTTATGAATTTAATATCAATTAATAATATAATATTTGTTTTAAAAACTCTTTTATGTCAATTTTGACACTATTCAATAATTGATTTTTGTAAAAAACACAAAAGAAGGATTACTTTGAAAAAAGTTAATTAAATCATTCCTAACATGTCATATGAACCTATAAAATTAGTGTAATTTATAAAAAGTCTCCAATTATATTTATTTGGGTATTTATAATATCAATTATTTTAATTTTTCACTATTATGTTAATTACTCCATCATCATTGGGTCATAAATAAATTAAATTATTTAATGTCTAAAATTTATAAATAAAATACCATTATTTAGGAAATATTTTTAGCTTTCTAATGAATATTTACAATCTAATTTATCTTATGTATAACCTAATATTAAAAATTATTTATTAAATAAACTTTGATTTTAACTCTTTTAACACTTTTTCGAATTAAATAATAATAAATGTCCTAATCTAATCCAAGTGGACCTAAATGATAATATTTTATTCCTAAGGTTATTTTTGGTCGAATTAAACTTATCCAAAAGAATTAGTACATGCGTTAGGGTAATATTAATTTCATTTTTACGCTTAATTACCCTATTTACTTTTAACCATGGTAAATAAAAGTAAAAAGTTACTATTCACCAAATATTATTTTCATCTCAATGAACCATATTTTAGTCCTTGATATTAACTGCGTCTCTCGGATTTTCAAAATTCCACTCACAGAAACGGTAAAATTAAGTTTTATGAAAAATTCAGTTTTTTAACTACCACTTAATGGTTTCAATATTTATCAAAAAATGAAAGTTTCCAGAAAAATACCAAAAATTAGGCCTAAGATATATTTGATATTATGAATCCAAAAATAATGTCTATTTTACCAGATACAAAACATATCAGTTGCATTAATTAATTTAAAAATTAATTCTCGTCGTCAAAAGAAATAGCGTGTTTTTAAGAGATAATACCTATCAAAATATTGACACTTGTTTATGTCCATTTTAATTGTGAAACTATGTACAATGACCAACATTGTATTAAATGGTAAACATATATTCTTAATATACTTTAAAACCACTCAAATTCATAACTTATCTATATAAATTATTTCGATTAAAAAAGTTGTTTTTAATTAAAATTTAGTAATTTTCACTATTCATCAAAATATAAATGTTATCCGAAAAGTTCCAAAATTTCACCTTAGGCTAAATTCAATACTCTGAATACAAAAATGAAGTCCATTTTGAGAGATAAAATTTATAAAATTTCAAAAAGTAGGTATTACTATTCCTAATGGTTAGTTTGGTTGGTTGTGGTGTGTGTCCGAACTCGAAGTTGCGTACAACACACGCTATTGTTTTATTCAAAGGAAAGTGTACCGTGGAAGCTTGGGATGTTTCATTGTAAATTTTTTGATGTCCCCATTCTAAAGATTAAATTTATTTAGTCAAATCGAATATATAAAATTTAAAATATTGGATTTAAAAAGGGTTCACTATTAAAAGTTGGTAAAAGTGCAATACTGAAAATGAATTTGTTCTTACATTATGTCTAAGAAACTCATAACATGGATTCTAAAATTATAAGGATTATATAAGGTTTAAAATTTAGTTAATACTATTTATAACCTCTTTTGAACATCTTTTTTGGTAAGTCATGGTGCGCTTGAACTCGGTGTTGCGTGTAGTGCAAGTTATTGAGTTATTTTGAAGAAATAACACACTATGAAATCTTGGGGTGTTACACTCGTGGTTCGGAATTATGATAGAAACTATATTTTATATGATATATATGATTTATATGATTTATTTATTCTTATTTAATTATTATATAAAACATACCTTCTTTATTTCTATTTTTTGTAAATAAGATAACTTCATTTGTGGAAGTGTGGAATACTCCCTCTTAAAAGTGAAGTGATTCGTTCACACTTTACATGGAATGTATTAAGGATGGGTTTAGTAAATTTATATGATATATATGAAATAATTATTCTAATATAATTAAATTATATAAATATGTGTATATATATATATCATTTACTTTCATTCTTTTAATATGACTGTAAAATTGAAACAACGTTCATCCATTTGAATGACCCACCTTCACCATGAACAGTGTCTTTCATTTAATATTTGTATATTTTATAGGTTAATATAAATAATTATATGAAAAACATTTATGATATTTATATCACAGTTTAAATTTTTTATACCATTATATAACAATTAGGGCTGAAAAATATAACTAATCCAAACAAAAGAGAAAAACAAAGTGATTATTACCTGAAACGTAACATTAACATTAAGTTGTTTATAAAAGGGTAATATAAGGTCATAATGAAATAATATATGGTATTATAAATAATAATATTGTTATATGGTATATTTATAACAAAATTATATTTATTATATAGTATTTTTGAATAAATACGAAGAGATGCAAGACTTAAGGTAATAGTTTTCTCGACTCACTTTTCTTTTCTGTGAGACACGGTCCATGTTCACCACCTATTTCTTATATGTGGTGTGTTTACTGCACATGGTTGTATTATATTATTATAATACTTAAATTTATGGATATTTACTTATCCTATTTGTTATCTTTATTTCATACGTTTTATGTTTCAAAAATTACCAAAATGGTAAAGTAATTTTGTTTAAATTTTCCTTCTTTGAGACCAATGCCATGTTATACACCAATTTTAGTTTAAAAGATGTATATAATACCATTTTACATGTTATATCATGAACCAAATTCTTTTATCAATATTTTAAGCTTCATTTAATGTCATTTTCTTACATAGGGAGAATAATTCAATGCTACCAAGTGGTAAGATTCCATTGAAACGGTCCCATCATTTATCAATATTGTTTTTGATTATGCTTCCATTGATGAAATATTATGATCCTAATTTTAATAAATATCTTCAATTTTATTAAAAAAAATTATTAATTTTATATACAAGTAATGTTACAGTGTTTCCAATCATTATTACTTAAGATAATTAAGATCATTTTTTATGAAAATCCGACCTTATTTCTGCTTTTGGTTAGAAATATGTGTTCTTTCAAAAAATTGTGTTCTAAAAAATGTTTTCAAAAATAGTTTACTATTATACTATAATTTTTAAATGATATTTTTACCCATATATTACCTTTATAAAAATAGTTTTAAATGTAATCTTCTTTTCATTTTCTGATCAATACACTTGTCTAAACTTGTAAGGTGAAAAATGAATGTTTAGTATGTATGCTCTTAACCAACATCATTATTATCATTTAATTTATTATTTTTTTGTAATATTATAAGTTTATCTTTTTAAAATAAATTTTTTTCTCTAATATTCTTGAAATTTGTTTATTTTAAAATGGTTTTCAAATAAAAAGAGTTTTTCTAAAATTGTAGTATGTTTAAAAAATGGTTTAAATTATTTTCAAAGAATAATTTTTATCTTTCCAAAAGGTTGCTTTAATGAAAAACATTTCAATGACTTAAAATATTATTTTATATATTTTAAAAATATTTTAAAAGAAAAATGTTTTCAAAAAAATTCAATATTTATTTATAATTTTTCAAATTCTTCTCAAATATATGGTTTTTCAAAACATTTTCAAGATTCTTTTATATTTTTTCATGGAAAATGGTTTTCAATAAATATTCAAGATTTATTTATAAGTTTTCAAGGAAAAAGGTTTTCAAAATGTTTTCAAATATTCATTAATAAGTTTTCAAGTTTATTTTCAAAAAAATGGTTTTTAAAAGGTTTTGTGTTTTAAAATCCATTTTTTAATAAAGAAGTGATATTTTACTAAAATATATTTTAAATGAAATGGAAAATATATATTTATAAGAAAAATATTTTTTGGAATGGTTTTATGAAAAAGGATTTTCAATGAAATGATATTTAACTTAAGAATGTTCCATGTTATCTTTAAAAATCCTTCTCCATATAATTTGACATACTTTGTTATAGTTTATGATTTACTGGGGATGTGATCTAATAATAAAATTAAAATTATTTCTTGAATGGTTTATTTTTAGATGGAATGATGTTTATGACACTTATTTCTCTTCTATGGGTTATATGCTTTTGAAACCCATTTCTTTTGATGTGTTATTATTTGATAAAATTATGATGTAACATATCTATTTTCTATAGGTAATGATGTGATAAAATGTTATGATACCCATTTCATTTCATGGGATATGATATGATGTTTATAAAACTCATATCTTTATATGGGTCATGATATATTGAAAGTTTTATTATCTTATGTAATGTTTTTGTATGATTTTATTATGAGATGGGTGGGACCTATATATAAATCCAATCCATTCGGTAAAGATTTATATCTCATGACATAATGATAGGTAACAAGTCGAGATGATTGATCCAAAATGGGAAATAGGTGGGTCCTGATCTACTATGGAAAGATTGGGAAACTCGATCCCTTACACAGAAAGAACTATGACTGGGTATGGTGGTGTGCCATACCCAGTAGGCGTACTCCCCATGATGTTCCATGATAATTTTTTGGAAATTATCTTGGAATTATATGTAATTATGTTACATTTTTACATAACTACCACAAATTTTATGTCTTATACCTTTGTTATGCTCACATGGTTCATATTCTTGATTATTTTATGATTTATGTATTATGACCTACCAATATTTATGTCATTCCTCATGATTATGATCTTTTTATACCTGTATTGATCTTATAATTTTATTCTCTTGTTCTAATACCCTTATGATCATGTTATGATTATATATCTCTTTTCTTTACCCTCACTGAGAATCTGAGCTCACCCCTTTATTATGTTTCCTTTACCTAGGTTATAAAGATAGGTTCTTATGTAAAATTATTAAAGGGTAATATCATTATGGATATGTTTAATATATTTCACAAAATTCGAAGAATATTTTTTATAGTTATGAATACATTAAACTATTATGGTCCTTGGGCATGTATTTTTTGTAACATATTGAGTAATTCTCTAAAATGATTTAATATCCATGTATTTTAATCTTGAGTAACTATAATGACCATTATATATTTAATAATTTTAATACTTCTAATTCCATCCAATTTAATGTCTATTTTATAATGATAACATTTAAATAATAATTTTCTATTTTTTGTTTTAAGCTTGGTGTTACATTTCATGTACACTTTCAAAAATAGTCTTTCCTTTAAAATTCATGGGATGTTACCCCCCTAATAAATTTCATCCTCAAATTTTAAAATAGGATTGAAGACTAGGTGTTTGAATTTTCAAAATCCCTTTATTGAAATCCCGCATCATAAAAAGGATAAATAAAAAATCCACTTGAAAAGTGATAATGGAAAGTACGAAGGTCGCCTGAGATAACACATACTAGGTTTCCATGTAGGAAAACATTGAAATGAAATATAAAATAAAATGATCAAGGAATGATATAGAGTGACGGATAACATGGTTGTGAGAATGTTAACCATCAAAAAAACTATAAATCTAGGATGGATTAAATGGCCATTCATTTTATAGTTAGAAAAGTAAATAGATAATGTTTTAATTTCAAAAAAAAATTCTAGAGTTGAGGAATTATTTTACTACCTAGACTAAGAACATAAGGAAACATACTTACGTTAAAAGTATAGTTTCATCCTTTAAGAAAATTATTTAACCTAAAAGGTTATCTTATACCTTTAATTTCTCATCCCAACCCATAATTACCTTAACTTATTAATTCGTGAATTTTTTTCATAACTCAACATTTGACATTTTAACTTCTTATGATTTAAATAAAATTGTTCCAATATGAATCAAATGTGTACCTTGATCATAATTTCCACCTAAAATCATTGTTCTTTTGATCATGTTGGCATAAGGTCAATGTAATGAAATAATGCTTTAGATATTCTTCAATTTCCCTGGATTCCTTTTCCCAAATGCACATTTACACCATGGGTTGTATAGACTTGGCATATAATTAGTTTTTTAAAATAGTTTTATATGAAATATATTTTCAAAACATCATATAAAACATGATTTTTATAAAACTGTTGGACTATGTTTTTTTTTAAACATTCAGTCAAGGGTTATTGTAAAATACTATAAGTATGAACAGTAATACTATAAGTCAAATCCAAATATAAATAGTTTTCACTAGGTTCTACTTAATTGGTAGATTTTTTTAATCAAAATTGTACCTCAAATTCTTATGGTAGGGTAAAATAATTTAAAATTCGTTTATTATATTTAACTTTTGCGAGAAAGATGAGAATATTGTGAAACTAGGATTTTATTGAAAAAACCCCATGAAACATTGTGTTTTCAAGCTATAGAAGAGGTGTTCGATATATCATACAACTAATTGTAGAATAATTGTATGTCAGAAAATGTTTGAAACTCATAAGTAAATTAATTTACAACAATTATTGCAAGAAATTCATGTGAAAGAGTTATAAATGTTTTTTGATATCCTCCTCCTTCCATTTTTTATTGATTTTCCTTAATCTAAAAAAATAAAAAACCTTTCATTTTTCTAAAATAATATACATATAAACTTAACATATGTTTAATTGGAATTCATATTCTCTAAATTTTTCTAAACCCTGTTCTAAAAGCAACTATAAGGACTTGGACATAAACATTGGATATTTATAGTGATTTTAAACAAGAATTATATTTCATTCATTACCTAATATCTTTTAGGTTTAGAGTTTTAGAAAATTAGTAAAAACACCTAAATAGTAAACTAATACATTATAAGTGGAAACTTATACTCATTATCCATTTTTTCTCTAAATAATTTTAATGGTAAAAACATAGTATCTATTATTAAAAAACATCAAAACCTAAAAATTCTTCTTTTCTCATATCCATCCTTAAACCCTATTAAAAACATTTTCAAACTCTGGGATGAGCACAAGATCCTAGTAAGAGACATAAAACAAAGGAAACTGTTAGCTAAGAAAAAAATTCAAAATTTATATAAAATTTACCTATAACATTAATGATCATTGAGCGTATAAAACATGTTCACATGATAATCAAAAACACGTTTTCCTAAAAAACTTTTAAAATCCACAGTAAGAAACTAATTCCCCTTTTTGGTGACTTAGAGAATTATATTCAAAAAACCCTTTCAGAACCCTTTTAATTGGAATTACCGTACGACCGACATCCAATATAATCATTAACAAATGAATTATCGAGCTATAATGTAGATAACCCATGTATAAGCTATATCGATCTCACCCATGAGCTATAATGTGGATTAACCCTTCATATAAGTTATATAGGGATCGCTCAAGAACTATAATGGGGATAAACCCTTATTATAATCTATATTGTGTTCGCCTATTTTTATAAGATATAATATTGATCAACCCTTTATATAATCTATATCAGGCTCACCCATGAGCTATAATTGCAATCAACCCATCATATAAATTAAATAACCAATATGGTCAACTTCCATCTTCGAATTAACCAATGCATTGGAGGTTATAACATAACCACATGTCCATGTTTTATAATGGAACTAGTAGTTATGGGTTTATAATGTAACCACCAATCATCAAAGACAATTCCCAAAACCCATTTCATAATCATAAAACATGAATACTTGAATTATTGAGATATTATTAAGGAAAACTACCCGTTTTATTTTTAAATCACATATTTTTTAAAAATATTTACATGAAATAGACATATTTAGAAAATAAATCTTTAAAAAATTTAAAATGGGGTTTTTCAGTTAAATAGTTTCTTACAAGGATCATATAATTATAGTGAGTGCATATAAAATTAATTGATTATGTGTACCAATTATAAATCCACGTAAAATAAGTGAAAATAAAGAACAATATAGTAAAATTTCATTACACATGTAATATTAGCATGACATAATCAATTAAGTATAAGTTTAACCCAATTAATGGAAATTGAGTTGATAAATCCCTTATCATGTTGTAATAAATCGAATCATATGCCCCATGAAAGAATAACATTTAAAAAACAATAAATATCATGATAATAGATAAAATAATTATATAATAAGTAAATGGGGAATTATATTAACCTCATAAAATAATATAGGTTCATAACATCAAAATTTGACCCAATGAAAGAAAATTGAGACATATGCCCTTACAAAGTCTCGACAACTTAATGATAGTACTTATAGTTTCATAAATTAGATTAATGATAGAAAAAATCCCTCTCTAATTATTTTAACACAAAAAGGATAGTAATAGGGGTCTATAAAATCATATACCATCAAAAGGAATTGGAAATACAGTGCATAAAATAAATAATGTGCTTTAAGGGAAAAGAAGAGAGATGAGGTAGAGGGGTCCCATCCCATGTCTCAGAAACTCGTCGACACTTCCTCTTAATATCCTGTATAATCAAATTAGATTCATTAATTATTTAATTAATAAAAATTTACATATATATTTTATTTATATAATTTTATTAAGTACATTTATGGCCATTTAGATGATTTATAATGTACAATTTCATTATTCCGGGAGCATTTGTTTTATGGTTTTATGATCGGTTCACTTGAGTATAATTATGGATGTTCTTATAAAATAGGAATATTACTCCAGAAGTGTAATTGAATGGTATTAATGAAAATAAATAAGTATAAATTTCCTCATATATAATTTTTATTTCTTTTATAGGGATTATTCATTTGATAAAAATGTTAATTCCAAATGGTTAGTTTATTTTTTTGGATTTTCCAACCATCACAAACTTGTTTCATTTTATTTTATATTGTGTATATATATTAGTTACCGAATGTTAAAAAAGTTATAATATTACTATTATAATATTATTTAAAAAATAATAATAGTTTTATTACTATCCTTTAAGGCGGTAATGGAAAATAAAAACTCATTATCGACGGAGCCGGATAACCTCTATAATATGGACAATGGTTTCATTTCGTTGAATAAGAGAAGATAATATAACTTATGGATATAATATATTCCATTAAAAATGTAAAATTATAGTATATATAGGATACTATATTTATTATTATTTATGTATGAAGGATTTGAAGATAAGTTATAAGAATAAAATAAATTAAGAGAGGTGGTTTGATAAAGTTACCTCTTGAATATCACCTCCTTGAAGGACCTCTTAAGGATCCTCGAATAGTTCTTTTGGGGAGACCAGAAAAACATGGACATTTAGAAAGTGGGTATGAGAAGGTTTTCTAATGATTTTAAGATTTTCAAGGATTTATATGAGAAAGGGTTGGTTGGGAGTAGTATTTATACTTGACGAGGGGTGGTTTAAAGTGATTAAATAGTTATTATTTAATATTTAATTCCAACCACATTTGGGTGGAATTAATTCTAAAGAATTAGATTGACAATTAATTTTGAATGATAGGGTTAAGGTTTAATAACATATTCATAACCCATTTAAATTTTTATTTTTTATTTATTTTAATCTTTATTCTTTTATCTTTAACTTGTTTCATTATTTTACCTATATTGCGGTAAATATTTTTTTTAACCATAATAAATTTTTTATGCCTAAAAATTAAAATTACATGATTAAATATTTAGAACTTATAATTTAAAATATGGAATCCATTTTAATAAATTAAATTCACATTATTGGTAAAATTAAATTTAAAACAAAACCCAAAGGTGCGATAAAAAGTGGATTTTCAAGAAATGTATTTTTCAAGAAAAAGATGATTTATATTAAATATATGATTAATAATATTTATTTTAGAAAATAAATTAATAATTAATTATACATGATATATAAATTTAATTTAAAACATTCAATGTTGGGGATTATTTTAATTAATTAAAATGTAGAAACATTATGTACTTTAAATTTTTTGTAGAAAAATCATATTTTTAAACTCAAAAATAAACTTATTCTAAAATACAATATAAAGTTTATTCAATATAATTTCAGTGGTTGAAATAAAACAAATTATTTACATTAAACCATAACAAAAATAATAACATTACTTTTATATTTTTTTAATTTATTGAATATTAATGGCATTGTTACAAAAATCCTTATTTTTCACTATTCACTGAAAAATTAAACTTTTCAGAAAATTATCAAAATTTCACCATGGGATAATTTTGATATTATTATTTCAAAAATTAAGTTCATTTTTTAAAATAAATTCTCTAAAATTTTTATAAATTGATTATATTATTTTTACATAAAAAAGAAATAAAAAATATTTTTTTAAGAATATAAGTTTTCAATGAATAAAATGAATTTAGTAAAATTAAAGTAATTATTAAAAATTAATTAAAAAATACATTATCAATGAGTCTGAACATTATATATTTCATTATTTTAATAATTCTATTTGTTATTTCCAATTTAATGGTTAGTTTATAAAGATCACATTCAATTAATAATATTTTTTTGTTGTTTTTAAACTCGATGTAACATATCTTGGGTGATATCGAATATAGTATTTCCTTTTAAAATCTTGGTATGTTACATATCATAAAATTATGTTGATTTTATTCTTAAATATCTCCTTTATTTACCCTTACTATGCATATGGGCTCACCCTTTTTAATTTTTATGGTCCCCATATTATGAAGAAATGTTTTAAGTTGGAGTACTAAAGGGGAAGATATATATGGGAGAAATTGAAGACATTTCACCAAGTAAGAAGATTATGTTTCCAATTTCAAAAAGGAACTGAAATATTATGGTCCTCGGGGATATTTTTATGGAATGTATTGAATATTCATAAAAATATGTAATATCAATGTATGAGAATCATGGGTTGTTATAGGTTCATCCTACATTGTGAGCTTCTTAAATTCCTTGAACGCCACTTTTTTAAATTAATCTATTTATATTGGTAGTTTTTATCATTATTATTATAATATGAAATGAGAGTTCCATTAATATTATCCAACATAACCTCTTATAGATCATGTTCTTTTAGCATTGAAACTTTTGGATTAAATAGAGGTGGAAATCTTCTCAAATTCTCTTTATAATATTGTTATCATTAAGGGTTTCTTTGAATCTATGCATTTCCTCTATTGTAACATTCCCCTAATCAAAGAACAAATCAATGTATTCATTCAGGTGCATTATTATTCTCACTTACTTGTTTAAGAGAACCTACAACTTGGATTAACATGCCTTGGAGTTTTCTTTATAAATATTTTGTATGTTTTCCTACATTACATGTGAGGATAACATTACACTCATGTAGATAGTTTTGGAGAAAGATCCACCTAACACAATGATTCCTTTGGAATTAGAATATATATATTTGTGATCTATTTTATATAAATCTTCACTTTCTATATTGACTGAAATTAATTATATGAAATCCATATAGACATCCATGTCTAAAGATTGGAAGTAGTGTTGGATTTAATTTTTCCATAATTGAAAATTGTTAACAATGAAAGATCAGAATCACTTTGTAACTGAAAAATGTTACCATGGATTCTATAGATAGAACACTACTTTGAATAAACATTCCTCTATGATAACTCTTATTGGTCCCTCACTTGAAAAATACCCTAGGAGGGGGTGAATCTAGGTATTTCTATTTTAAAATAATCCTCTAAACTATTTATTCCATAATTAGTAAAAATATTTTATATCCATCACAAAAAAGTTAGAATTGAAAATTAAGAGAGGAGACACAAATAATTTTACTCAGTTTACCCATACTATTATATATTCAAGGATTATACAACAATATTGTGTCGATGCACCAAATTAGCACACTACATATGTTAGTTTAAAAGTTGAATAACTTTCCCTATAGGATTATAACCCTCACAATAATAAAAAAAATTAATTATCTCCTTTACTTAGAAATATCATTTATACTCCAAGTCATTCCTTGATAAACAATGATAAAAGAATAGAATTTAAACTAGAAATAGTGTAAACATATACTCCTCCTACATCAATGTGATGAATATCAATGAACATCTAAGATAGAACTTGTGAAACCTCATTATCACTTCTTGAAAGTGTCTAGAATTATAACCATGTTAATCCCTGATTTTCTATCCCTTTAAATATATATATATGTTAAATCTTGATAGAATTTATAATTTTTCATTTTCTATCATCAATCTACCAATATTATAATAGTAAAATTTTTATAAATGGTCATTCGTGTCCTATCCATCATTCCTTGATTCAAATCACATAATATCCATATAAATTAGGAACATTTAATTTTAGAAAAGATTTTTGACTTGAAACCTTCATAGAGTTACCATAATCACCATATCACAATGCTCTCCTCTTACAATAATTACATCTTGGACTTCAAAATTTGCAGTGTACTGATCATTTAGGAAAAAATCATTGAATAATATATCATAAAACAATATTCATTTCATGGTTAAATGTAAACATTCCAAGGGAACACTATAATTTCATAGTATTCTTATCATGTCACATACCTCCACTTCACATCACATACTTAAATATTGTGTCATGATCCTACTTCCCATAATCATTCTTACATCAGACTATATAGTACTATATTTCACATGGTTTCTATAGTCACCTGAATTTTACCAATGGGTGTCACTTTTATAAGAAATTTTAATCTTAAAAATCTTTAATGTGGCATGGATTATACCATTCATGGTGAAAGAAACCATTATTCCCAAATGTAAAATAGTTAAAATCATGGGATCCATCTTATGGTGTGAAATTATTATTCACAGTTCACTTGAAATTATTGTGGAATATTTTTTATAATACAAGCCAAAAAATATCTATGATTACTCTAAACTTCATGAATCAAATTCTATAAAAATTTATGGTAGTTATAAATGGTTTTAAGTAAACTTTTTAAAATAGAATAAACTATAAAATTATTCTGGTGATTTTTGAAAATAATTCTTTATGGTCTCAGCCAAAAACAGATTAAGGAGGTTTGATAGTGAAAGAAAGATATCTATATGGTTCATCAGTACTTTATAGAACATACATAGAGTAGTAAATGTGTCTTTTCACCATGAATTTCCACATGATTTTTTCTAATAACACAATTTAATCCACATATCAAGGATGATTAGGTATGTGCAATATCTTTCTCGCATTATCAACTAGGGTTAAATAAATTGTGAGAATGAAACTAACATTATTATAGAAACCCAAAAATTTTATATAGGACTAATAAAACCTTTTTAAGATAAATTACTTAATGGTAATAAGTTAAAGGATCATCTGGTTTAATATTTGGGAAAAATTATGTTCATAC
This sequence comes from Viscum album, assembly GCA_963277665.1. Lineage (NCBI taxonomy): Eukaryota > Viridiplantae > Streptophyta > Magnoliopsida > Santalales > Viscaceae > Viscum > Viscum album. Next base: position 249,466,405 of record OY728152.1, on the reverse strand, counting down.
ATCACTTGTATACAATTAAACATAAGCATTATTTAATTCATTATTTATAAAACTTCTAAATATCTCATGTTATATTTAGTATATGTAATCACTTAAGGATATTCATCAAATAAATGTGTGATTAAAAATACTAGTAAGGAGAGGGATAACATATAATAAAAAGGAGACATGAATCAATATTACAAGGGTGAGAATAATAATCATAATCGTATCATAAGAATGGTATTATCATCATAATTAGGAGGGAATTATTTGAAAAGGTATGGAATGTGGAATATTCATACAAATGAAACATAATAATATATATTTGAAACATCACACATAGTTGTGAATAAATATAGAATCATATTCATTCATAACATATGTTCATAATTCACAATATCATAATTTTGAACAAATATAGCATTATTTTCACGCATAATACAAATAATAGCAAGAGATATATCACATTACCCAATGTATTGGAGGGATATATAATTCTAGGAACAATCATCACATCATTAAATACTCATAATCATGCATGTCACATGGGAATATAACATATAACAATCATATTAATGAAATAAACTAGTAGAATAGACTCAGTTTCATAAAGGTTTTGTAAAGCATAAACTTATAAAAAACCTTTTTAGTTTTCAAATTATTAAGGGAAGTCATATTTCTTCATAAAAATTCATCATTACTGAGTGGATAAGAAACAAATCAAGGGTATTCAATTTGATTTTCTTTGTAAAATAAATTAATTTTCATGAATCTCTAAAACTGTCTTAGAAATCATTTTTATAGGGTAGGAATATAACACCCTGAGATTTTTTGAAACATTTTTTATCAAATGAATTAAATCTTTCTAATATTTTACATTACATTCAAAGATGATTTTAGATTTCTTTACATGAAACAACAATTTTTTCTTATGTTACACACAACACCAAGTTTATCTTGCATTACATGCAACACCGAGTATAACTTGTATTACACGCAACCCCATGTTTATCTTGTGTTACATAAAATGCTGAGTTTAAAAAAAACATGACATACAATTAAAATATTATTATGATGGTTATATACTACCCATTTTAAAAGAGGGTATGAATATTAATAATTAAATATTGAAAATATAAGGTTTACATGTATATATAAAAAATTATTTACTAACTAATTAATTAAAAAATGAAAATCAAAACTATTCTGAAAATCTATTTTTAAGTAAACAAACATGTTTTAACTCAATAAATTAAAAAACCCACTTTTTGAAAATTAATTTAATTAAATTTATATATTATTTATTCAATAAACTTATTAAAATTAATCTTATGTATTTTCTAGATAAGATATAAGATAAAATCCACTTTTATGCTTAAAACTGTATTTTTCTAAAAAGAAGGTTTGGTACCTTTTTTTTTGCACTTCTTATAAAAAATTAAAAAAATTAGAAAATAAATTTTTAAAAATAAATTTATTTTTTTAAATAATCATTTCAAATTTATCTTATGGTGAATTTTTGTAAATTTTCAAAAAAGATTAATTTTTTGATAAATAGTGAAACATAATAAAATTTAATTGAAAAATTTCTATTCGTTTAACTTATTTTTAAAGGTAAATTATATTTTAAATTTGTCTTAAAGTAAAATTATTTCAATTTTATATCTATTAATACAATTTAGTTCAGTTTAATTAATTTTTTATTGAATTTTGATATATAAACATTTCAAACTTTTGTACCTTTTTCTCTTTGAAACCCCTCTTTCTCGTTAAGTCTGTGGGATTAATTTTAAATTTCTAATTCTCTAATTATGTTAATGTAGTTTTAAAAAAATGGATTTAAAATTTGAAATAAGATTTATTTATATTATCTAAAATGGTCAACATAATTTTTTACCATAATTAACAATAAAAATATTAAATATTATTTACCACAGTTAAGGTAAAAATGGGTTTACTGAGGGTTAAACTATGAATATAAGGTTTAAAATGACTATAAAACTTATAATATTACTATTATATAGAAATATTTCAGTATTATCCTTTCCAATTTAGACTGAATAGTTATTTTTAATCTTTTAACATTGGAATGACCTTTTTATTTTGGATTCTTTTGTGAACTTTCCAAGTGGGATCCAAGTGGGTTCTTTTCACCTACTTATAAAAGGCCACCACCACCCTCCACTTATCCACACCTTTAATACCATATAGTTCATCCAAAACCTTCCAAAATCCATCGCCAAAAACCCTCTACATGTTATATATCTTATTTTCCCATAAAAACCTACAATAAGGTCCTTAATAAGATATCCAAATGTGGTGCTTCTATAAGAAGGTAATTATATTCACTACACTCATTATTTTTGTTTATGATTTTCATACCATTAATTACATATTAAATATTATATTATACTAAAACTGGTATCTCCTATATACTTATATATTATTATGTTAATATAATAACCTACAACTATCTCTGCTTCCATCAAATGGGTTATGAAATTACCATTCGTGTGTACGATGGAATACCACCTCGCGAAATGATGCCATTAGTTTTTTCATTACCACTCCCAGTGCTAGAAATAATGATTTATTTACTATCTATATATTATATTTATGATATTATTATAATTTTGGAATTATTATATAAAACATAACTTCATACTCCCCATTTTGTGAGAATATGAGGACATCGCTCGTGTGTAGGGCGGACTACCATCTCGCAAAGTGATGTAATTCACCATGCCATACATATAAGGTAATAATAACGATTTTAATGAAAATTTATGATATATTTGAAAAAAAATTGTTCTTTAATTATAATATATCATTTAACCTTCTTTCATTAAATACTATAAGAAAATAGAAATTGTGTTCATGTGTATGTACAACCTACCATCTCCATGAACAGTGTATTCCATTTTATGTCACTAAATTTTATGGATTACTATAAATATATATATAATTAATATATATTATATTTATATCATGTTATAAATTCTGGATATGATGAAATCATAATCAAATTAAGAGGAACAAAATTAATGAATCAAAACACATAAGAAAAACAAAGTGGTTATTACCCAAAATGTGATTTTAACAGTGAATTAGTAATAAACGGGTAATGAATAGTCCTAAATAAATCATATATGGTACAATATATATATTTATATGTATAGTTATATAATAGATTTATATTAAACTTTTATTTTTTATATAGGAGGATTTAACATGAAAAAATGAAATCAATACTTAAGGTAAGATATTTATAGTCTATATTCTATTTATGGGAGACATATTCAAATTCACCACTCATTTATTTATTTTGGTGTATATAATGACCATTTTAAATGTTATATAATTAATCCCATTATTTTCATTTTATTTAATTTTTTATTTTATTTTATTTTATTCATTTTCAGTGATTACGATTCAAAAGATTACTAAAGCAGTAAGGGATTTTTCCTTTAATTTTCCTTCTTGGGGAATTATGTAATTTTATGAAACTATCCTATTTTATGAGGTTTATATAAATAAAATTTTACAAGTAATATCATGAATTTATTTATCCTCATGATATTTTAATTTTCATTTAATTATTTTCCTTCATGGTTTTTAGGTTTAAAAGTTTCTAAAATGGTAAAGATTTCATGTTACAATCTCATCATTTATCGGGATTGTTATGATTATGTTTCTGATGATAAAATTTTATGACCCATATATCAATAAATTCAATTATTTTATTCTATTATATTTATTTAATATATTAACAGTACAATTTTTCTACTATTTGGTACTTAAAATAATTATGAAAATGTTTTTATGAAAATCCGACATTATTTCTCTCTTCATTCGGAAATCTATTTTCTTCCAAAACCATGTTTTAAAAAAATGATTTTAAAAATATTTTTCTATTATCCCATTATTATAAAAATACATTTATACCTATGTGTTTAATTTTATAAAAATATTTTTAAAATAATATTCATGTCGTTTTCCAAACAATGACTATTTTTATTTTACTGAAAATGTGAAAAGAATCATTATTTTTAACATCCATAGTATTAATAGTTTTTCTTGATATCACGACCACACAATTATTTCAAAATTAATTTAAAATTTATTTTCAAAGAAAATTATTTCATTTATATTTTTGAAAATTTTGTATTTTAATTAAATTATTTAAAAATGAAAAGTATTTTTAAAATATTTTAGGTTTTAAAAATGTGTTTTGAAAATTGAAAAGTATATTTTCCTCAAGAAATGTTTTAAATAGTTTTTAAATAATCCATTATATGTTTTCAAGGTTATTTAAAATAAATTTATTTTAAAATTTTTTATAATTTTTTAGTTTTAAAAAATTATTTTCAAAGAAAAAATATTTTCCTCAAAAAAATGTTTTATTTGATATTTTAATATCATTGTCCATATAATATGATATCCTTTTATGTAACTTATTATTTTATAGTGATATGAACCAAGGATACCATTATTGTTAATTTTATGAATAATTTATCATGTAGAGATGTTTATGAACCCCATTTCCCTTCTACGGGTTATACCATGATAAAATTCTTACAAAACAAGCTTCCTTTCCATTGTTTATTCTATGATAAAATAATAAAATGATTATAAAATATTTATATTTTTCAAAAGTTATGATATGATTAAATTTTTATGAAATCCATTTCATTTCATGGGTTATGATATGATGAATGTTTTATGATCCTATTGGACATATATATATGATTTTATTTGTGTAATGGTGTTTATGTTATAACCAAGGATGGTGGTTACGTTATATCCAAATATTAGTGGGTCTTATATCTCCCTCTAATATATTGGGTAAAGATTTATATCTCATGAGATAGAGATAATATAAATATAGTGTGAACCTAGTTCAAAAAGGAACTATGTCCACTATGATGGTTTTGGGAGTGAACCCTGACTATTATGATGGTTTGAGGAGTAAAAACATTCCACTAAAACGAATGTTATTCCACTGAGGATAGTGGTTTTCCCACCCATGAGTATTATACTCATATATAGTACCCTAATAAGTTTTAGATATGATACCCGAAAACTAAGGAAATGATTTCATATACATTTGTATAAGCCACAATTCAATGTATTGTGACAATGATATACTCGCATGGATTATGTTCTTTGATTTACTTATGATTCGTGTCATAGGAACATCCAATATTAATTTTGTGACTCATGTTTATGATTTTTGATATGAAAGGTATAGTCTTCAATTGTTATACTCCAGTTATCATACCCTTATGTTCATGTTATGATTATGTATCTCTTTTCTTTACCCCTGTAGAGCATCAGAGCTCACTCATTCTTATCTTTCCTTTCCCAAGGTTTTGAAGAATGGTTTTAAGTAGGATATGTTTGTGTAGAGTGATAAAGGGGAAGATATTTATGGTATATTTTTAAGATCTTTTAGAAAATAAGAAGATTGTGTACCTAGTCTCCAAGGTCACTTATCAATTGTGGTCCTCAGGCATGTGTTTGTGTAATGTATTGAATATTCATCTAAAAAGATGTAATTTCCATTTATAAAAAGAATGGATCACAATAAGTAAAATGTATATCCCAAGAAAAAAAAATAAAGAATACTAGAAATAAATTTTAATTATATTATAGGAATATCCTTACTAAAAATAATTTGGAAGAGGAGATAACCCAAAAAAGAAGAAGTTGGGTTTGAGAATCTTTTAACCATAGATCCTAATTAATTTAATTTCTATCCTTAATCCTATGTAATAAAGGTAGGTTTTTTAAACCATGAAGATAAATTTGAATTATATTTATTTTTTTAATTTGTATCAATTTTAATTATCTGATTATATTTCTCAATACCCATTGTTAAAAGTGAAATGCTTTGATGTCATATTTTCATTAAAATATCTCTTTTTTTATTTAATTATCTTAATTTATTTCTATTTAAAAATTATTATGATTAACTATAGAAAATTAAAAATACATATTTTTATACATTTATATATTATTAATAATTTATTATATTCATCCATAATTTCTGTGATAATTAGAGATTTGGAAATGTCCTCGTATACAGTTAACTGACCATTAATGCGACATTGTCAAAAGAGGGTGAAAGAGATGTATGAAATATAAATAAATCATTAAAATAATAATTAAATTAAATTAAAATCATTAATATAATGTTAAAATACTACTCAATTAATCATGTAATATTTGGGTTTGAAAGTAATAGTGAAAATGAGGAATATAAGTGAAAATGAGAGAAAAGGTTGATGAAAACATGCCCTCTTCTCAGTTTTTCTTCTTTTCTATCGTACTAAAGTCCATGAAATATTTGATTGGAGTGAATATAGAACATACCTAAGGATTATTATGGGCTTAAGAGAGGTAATTTTAGTATATATTTGGATTTTTAAGTGAATTATAAGTGGTTTTCCAACGGGAGGTGGAGTGGGTTTTTTATTATTTTGGAGAGGGGTGTTTTAAGTTATGATATGGAATAAAATTTTACATGAAAGTTAAATCATTAAATATTAGTTTATTAACCATTATGAAATTTATTTTAATAAAATAACAAGATTAGAGAACTTTCAAATATTTTTTAATTTGAATGTATTAGTTAAATCCAAAGAAAATGAGAAAAATTAAAAAATGTTTCTTTGAAGGGACACTTTAGAATTTTTAACATTGGAAATTACTTTTTAGGTTTTAAAATTAAGTTTATTTTTCTTATTAAATAATGTATCTTATTAATTTAATTTTTTTGATATACCCAATATAATATTTATTATGTTGTTATTGCATCATTATTATGTCCTAAAACATGAGGTATTTGAAAAACTATATTTTTACTATTTATGTTAAAATTGATGTTTCCCATAAGATTATAAAAATTTCAAACTTGGTAAATTTCAACATGATGATTCTAAAAATGAAAATAATTTTATCGAAAATAATTTTCCATTATATGTGTTATTAATTATTATGTTAATAAATATTATTTTTATAAAATACTATAAACTAAAATTTATTTAAAAGAGTGTTTATAATTTATTTGAACTTTTAATCTCATTATTTATTTTATGGAATTAAAATATTTATATTTTATTAATTTACTCATTTTAAATATTATGTATACAATATTTTTTTAATTTTCAGAAAAATTACTATTCTGACAGTCAGGTTATTATTCCTTACTTTTAGGCATTCCAACCATAATATTAATATTCCAATAATAATATTAATTCCTATAAATATCTATATATTCATTTATTCAAAATTAACCTAAATTATTTACATATTTAGATATTTTTATTTTATAAAATTTCAATTGGTTTACCAATATTTTGTTCATTTAGCATAATGTTGTTCGTGGAAGTGATAATTCTTAGAGATATGGATTATCCAAATTTTATAATTATACATTTTATATAGGTTTAATTATTTAAAAATGTAACAATATCCATTAATGGAATAAATTTTTTTTGGTTTTTCTATTTGTTGTATGTGTATAATACCATACAGTATAATATAAAACACATTTATTTAGGAAATAATTATCATTTATAAAGTTAGGGTCATTATATCTTTAACCTTTATAAATTTCACCCCCTAAATTTTAACTCATATTCTCTATAGATAATAGAATAGGGTACTTATATTTAATTATTTCCTATGTTTCCCATTTCACCTCTTCATATTTATGTTTCTTCTAAAAAAAATTACAGGGTGATTTTTCTTATTACTTTGAAATTTTTCTCTAGGGTCCAATATCTTCCTTGGTTTCTCCCCATAAGAGGGGTCATGTTCCATTTGTACCACCTCTAAATTTAGTACATTTTAGGGTTCATGTATGTACTTACTCAAGAGAGATATGTGAAAAACATCATAAAAATGAGTTGGGATTAGTTTAAGTTTTAGCTGACATGTCAATACTCCTATATAATCATGGATTTTAATGGGTATAATGTACCTAGGTAAATGTGTTCCTTCCTTACAAACTACATGACCCAATTCCATGATGATATTATAAGGAATAATTTTTCTTCAAATTTAAAATCTATTTCCCATCAATGGTTGTCATTATATCTCTTTTTTCAACTCTGAGCATCATTTATATGTTTCTGGATTTCTTAAATCTTCTTTGTCATCACTTGTAAAATATTGGGTCCATGTGCCTTTTGTTCACTAATTACATCCCAATATATAAGAGTTCTACATCGCTTCCCATATATATAATCATATAGGGCTATTTAAATACTTGATAGGAAGCTATTTTCATGTGAAAAATCAACTAATATGATATGTTTATTCCATCCACCTTTAAATTCCTTTGATTACAATCATTATATGTCTTAGAGTGTTTGAATGGTTATTTTAAATTGGCCATTTTTTTTGGGTGATATAACATACTAAAATTCTATTTAGTATTTATATCATGTTGAAGACTTCTCTATAATTTATTGGTGAACCTTAAATCAATATCAAAATTGAATGAAAGTGGTTCCCCATGAAGCCTCACCACTTCCTTGAAATATATTTTGGATATTTAGTAAAGATATAAATATTTTTGAATGGTGATGAAGTGGGAATTCTTGGTGAGTTGATCCACCACAACACATACAACATTTATTCCTTTGGATGTATTCATGATACTAAGTGCTAAATTACATAGTGTTGTTCTCACATTTCTATATAGGTATAATAAATGGTTGTATCATCCCCTTGGACTATTGTATCTCTTCTTAAACTTGTTGATATACCAAGGGTGTTGAGCTTTATATAGAAATATATTTATTCATGCTTTCCCTCTAGAAGTGATCTCAAAGATCACAGTACGTCTTATTACATCTAGGATGGATGGAGAAAGATGAAATATGTGCATTATCTAATAGCTCTTTCTTTATATAAAGTGTTGAAGTCACCCAAAATCTAGTTATAAACGGAATGACCCCATATTCATTGATATGAAATTCATGAAACTTATCTTACTTTTTTGAATTCACATTATTTTTAATCTCCAAATCATCCCTTTATGAATTCTTGATCTTCTCTTAGATATATGGTCGGGTAATAATTTGTGAATAGTAGGATTTATTCCCTAACATTTTGATTTTGAGATTCATACTTTGCATATCCATGAAGATAGGTTCTTTTTGAATTCTCATCATGGATAGTGTAGAAGGTTCTTTTCTTATAAGAGAATCATCTACCTTATTCACCTTTCTATGATGGTGGTGAATAGATTAATCATAGTCCTTAATCATCTCTAACCATATTTTGTAATGTTGACACTTTATAAATGAACATCGTATATTCACAAAGGAAGAATTACCAGAATATTGGAATTATGTTCCCCATAAAAGGAAAGGAAGAAGAAGGTGGATGAGACATGTGGTTTGCATGATCCTCCAAGGGATATGCGATCGCATGACCATTATGAGGTCACATGAGGGAAACATGACCAATGAATAGTCTACAGATTGTACCATGAAGTCCCTTTGATAAAGTCCTTTAGATCTCATGAAGGTACCCTAAAACATTAGTGGTCATGAGACTCCAGTAAGTTAAGATCCCTTGGATCATGTGTCTTATAAACTAGTGGAATTCTAACAAACCGTACAAAATTCATTTGAAAATAAGTGGAAAATGTCCAATGTAGGAGGACTATTGTGGTCGTAAAACTCACATGATGGATCACCAATGGGGAGAATGATTTTCCTCTACAACATTCAAGAAAACATGAGAACTCCCTAACCATTGTAAAATAAACAAAGGATATAAATGGGGAGGAGGTGGGAGCCTCTCATGGTATTAAAAGTCACCCGATGCACCCTTGGTGGTATGAAAGACACTACAAGTGCCTAGCGATGTACTAGCCTCGTCTTGAAAAAGACCTTTTAGATTATCTTCCTCAACATGTGAAGTGACTCGAGTATGTTTAGGAAACTGTGCACTCTCCATTTTTCTCAATAAGTAAAAACAGATGGAGTTTTATATGAAATGATCTTGAATATCCATAGCATTTTTTTTTGTCATGAAATGCATCACCATGAGCTAATGTGATTTTTCTCTAAAACACCCAAACAACCTTGTAAACTCTCCAACATTTGAAAAAATTACAAAGGAAATAAAAAGTGGGGAGGTGAAAGCCTCTTATAGTTGTGAAATTAATGTGACACTGCTTGGCTATCCACATCATGATCTCATAAAGACCCTTTGAAAACTCATTCTTGTCTCATAGAAATTCCCAAAAAAGTCACCTTATATCACCTGAAATCCTTTCTAAATGTTCCCCGATCCCATGAAGGAACTTGTACATATCAATATGACAATATGGAAGTCCTTTGGCAAGCCCAAATGATTCAATAAGTCCCTATTAACTGAAAATAATCAACTAAATGAGTCGTTGATGGGATGAACTCATGAACACTAAAAATTAGGTGAATCCCTCTGAGTGGTCCATGGAAAGGACTCACGAATATGCATTACATTGAATACCTTTCCTAACTATATCCTAGATTTTTATGATATGTGACATGAAAAGTGATGAACAGCCAGGGTGGTGAGGCATATAAATCTCCCTACCTAGTACAAAAAAACATACCAATACTCTCTAGAAGAAAAGTTGGGCTTCTCACACCTAAACACACTGGTGCTTGAGTGGATTTATCAAAGAATCTAATAATGCAATTAAGATAACATATCATCATGTAAGATTATGAGAAAAAACTAGAATTATCATGTGACATGCATAAATCCCTTCTTATGATCACAAATAGATCTTGTGAAGGCCTCCTAGAAGGACACATGATGAACATCCAATAGATATTCTAAATCAGGTTATACATAAAATAAACTAACACTGAACAAATCAAAACCATTCACAATAAAAGGATAGAAAAAATACTAAAGGTAGGATACTTACGTGAATGATATAAAATTTTATCCCTGTGCACTTCAGATAAACCACACAGGACACATGACATCACTAATTCATGTCACCCAGATCTCACGAAGTCCCTTCGGTATAATATTTCATTCTTTCGAAGTCCTCTATACATGTCAAAGAAAGTCCCATAGTTCCCCTCGGGCATTCCATCCAAGTCTCATGAAACCCTCTCGGCTCACTGTTCAAGTCTAATGATTTACTTTAGACGTGTCATTAGACTCATATGGTAGCACCAGTTCATGTCAGGTGAGACTCACGATAGCATTCATGCATGTCAATTGGCTCTTGTGACACCCTCTGATTACATTAGCCATGTCTCATAATTCCCTCTAGACATTTTTTCCAATACATGTGACACCCTCTGAGACCTGCCACATAGACTCTTCCAACCCCCTCCAAAAGTTTCATCCAACTCTGCCGATGACACTATGGAGTTTCAACCATATCATGAGATACCCTCTTGGAATGTTAGTTGAGATCATGTGATTTCTTTCTGGATAAACTGGCTAGGTCTTTCAATGTCCTCCATAAAATTCATCCTTGATCATGAGATAACCTTTGGACATACCATCCAGAATATGTGAAGTCCTTCCAACAAGTCAATTGGATCATACAAGTATATTTGAACATGTTAGTCAGACACTCTCCAACATGTCAAGTAGGAAATCAAGGCATGTTAAGAAAAAAATTAGTGTCTTTTAGGTAGGAAAGAAGGACAATTCAGTAAGGGAAACCTAGGATTTGATGACCTTTCCCATCCTCAAAGTGTAATCCCTAATTGTAATGGAAACTTGAGTGTGTAAGCTCTGATCAAGGTAACTTCGATGAATCTAATTCATGCTATAACTAGGATATATAGGAAACCTCCCTAAGGCTCGATGTTTATATTAATTTCCCAAGGGAGGTTCTAGTACATAATTCATGCATACATAGGCAATGAGAATTGTAATTTTCCATCCCTTGTTTCTCACACCGAGCATAGCTCATGTGGGATTAGGGAATTATAATAATCACATCATCTATACCATAAACCTATATTAAACAAGGGAAACCTCAAAGTGTGAGTCCCAATGAACTAAACTATGATGACTCTAATTCCTTCCATAACTAGGATATGTAGGATGCCTCCCTAGGGCTCTTGCTCTATATTAAAAATACCAAAGGTTGTCCCAATACAGAATCCCCACATCCATATGTAGTGATATTGATTACATGTTATCCCTTGTTTCTCACACCGATCATAACTCTTGTGGTCTTAGGTAATTACAATTTTCATATCATTTTCATCATCAATATCCATCATCCAAGGAAATTCCATTATGTAATCACCAATAAGTTGCATGACATAAACCTCCCCCATATGAGGGCATCTATATTGGGTCCATTCCCAAGGGAATGAATTAACTATGAGAACTTTGATTCCTTTATTAACTTGGATATATAGGGTTCCTTTCTAAGGCCTGGTCTCAAATAGGCACCGAATTTGGTGGAAATCTTCCCATGTCTCCAAATCGAGACCCAGTAATTCCCATGGGATGATCATTCCACCTCATCTTCTAGTACAATGAGAACCCAAATGAACTATGAAAAATATAATTCTCTCCATAATTGGGATATGTAGGATGTCCCACTGGGACCCGACCTTGAATATCTATTGCCTCAGAGAACTCATATATATCCATTCCATACGACGTTAAACTACATGGGTTTAACAAACTATGTGGATTTTGATTCCTGTAATAACTAGGATATGTAGGATGCCTCATAATGGCTTAATACCCTCATTGGTATATTAACTACATCCCTATGTAGAAATAAATTCTGAAGCTCCTGGTTATATTTCATCATCACATAAGAAGCTTCTCCACATTGAAATTGAGGAAAAACCTCAGATACAAACATATGGATTCATTAATAAGATCCTTGTCTAATGTAGAAAGATATACTTAACCCATAATCATTTTGTTAGGTTAACTAGTCCCATAATGGGATTATAAAAATATTAATGAACATATTTTAAATCTATAAGAGAATCCTGGAGTAGGCAACAATCCCCTCCTCAAAGGGTGTGATGAGCCCAACCTTCCATCATCTCGGCCAATGTGAGTCCCTAAGTGTCATCGGTATTTCAACCCCATATGACCACTTTCCTTTGGAAATTAGGTATATTCCCAGTTATGAATGGGAAATCCATTAGGAGTTTTCATTAAAGTGGTACAATGGTAACCTAGTTTTAATGTTTATTCATGAAATAAACCCCCCATAATTAACTATCAGTCCAAACTAGACCCACCTCGATGTGGGTTCCCAGGTTCACCCTTTTCCTGAAGAAACAAAAATGGTGAACCCAATGTGAATATCTCAAATAATAAAATGATTTGGTTATTAGAATTCAATCCATTTTTTCACACTATATCTGAACAAAAATGGAAAATTCGATGTGAAACTTTCAAATAATAGAATAATTGATTAATCATACATCAGGATGCTTTGTTTTGTATATCCTACACACAAGAAGTTGATAATCCTGACATGAATCTTATAGCCAAGCCTATATAAACAGGGTCCCCATAAATAATTCCATCCTATCTTTAAAAATTCCAAGAGATCATAATGGATAAATCCAAAATAAAAGAAAATTTTCATTAACCATGCATATCATATTGAGAATATCATTCCTATGATATTTCATTAATCAGTAACATTGTTCCTTATTGTATGCATGACTATAGATAAAACTATCATCAACAACATCTTGATCTGAGACAATTTCTTCTTCACCCAGTGATCACTCTAGTAAATTAGCTATGGTTGAAACCCCTAGGGGTTGTAAAATGATCTCACCTACTCAAAATCTCCAATTTTAGGTGGTGAACATAATGTTCTGGGAGTACCACCGACATGGTACAATCAAAAACCTGTAAGACACCCATGAAGGTCTCCAAGTATGGAAACTGGTGAGTCTGCATCGCCTTAGGAAAGTTGCAGCTATGTCAACGGCCCTTCTCACCATAGCTAACCATTTCAGGAGCTTATCCCTAGAGTTAAAAAAATCATCACCTTCAGTCTCTAATAAAGGTGGACCGGGGCGTCAAGTACAACTCCCTTTCGGTTATAGTACCAATGAGGAGGAAACCTATCAACCGTCATCACTAGCATCATCCCACTAGTACCCATCAGTCACCTTCTAAGGGTACCACTAAACACCCTACTTCCTTTGATTCATATTGACAAGTATCAAGGAAGACACATTGGTTGAGGATAATGTTAGATATGCATGAGAGGGATCATATACCCACTCCTACGGATGATGCCAGCCAGTGTATTCTAGAAGTGACTAGTAAGCAGGCTCATATCCCTGCTCACTAAAAACATGTCTGTGGGAATATTCTCATAGTAACCATGGGGGAGATGCATATTCCTACCCCCATGCATAAAGTTCATCACCCTGTTTTGATGGTTCAAGGAGGATATAAGTGGAATCTTATCCCCACTTCAATCAAAGACATCTTCCAGTACATAATGGAGATGGAAAATGTGCAGTCTTATATCCCAACACACACTATGAAAAAATCCCAATACATCTTAGAAACAGCTAAATAACTCCCTCGACATATTCCAGCACTGATTCAGATGTAGGGACAAGCACATATTCCTATCCCAATATACAGGATAGCTCAAAATTTTGATCATTATGAAAAATTGAATTCTTCAGATCAAGAACACATTCTTTCTCCCATCTAGGAAGATTATTGGCATATTCCAATAAAGGATGAGGTGTTGTACTAGGATCAAACTCATATTTGAATCAGGTATCACTAAGTGATAGGGGAAAAAGCCTCAGGATGGGATTATATTCCTATCGAAGAAGACTAATGTCATACTCCAAATGCTCAATATGAGGCATATATCCTCATTTTTGTAGGGGGAGACCAAGTGAAAATGGAACAAGCCTTAGGAGAGGATATATTCTTTTCAATGAATCTACCTAGAATATTTTAGCTGATCATTGATGTTAAGCACATATTCCCACTTCATCCATTAAATTACTATTACAGTATTATTCCAAGTCAATATAGGAGGAGGCTCATATTTGTTACCCCATTCCAAAGGTTTGTTGGCATATTCTAGAGGGGAATTCATATACATACAAGGATAATATAACCATTATAATCGGGGCTGACCAAGTGAGAGAGGAACACACCTTAGGGTAGGCTCATACTCCAATTAATAAATCCAAATGGAATATTCCAAAGACTCTGGATTGGGATCATAATCTTATCATTGTAGTGGATCACCAAGTGATAATGGAACATGCCTCAGGATAGGCTCGCATTTCTTTCAATAAGGAGATAGCTCATCACCGTATTCCAAAAACTTCTGAATAGCATGCTCAAAATCCTATAACACTAGATGGTTATAAGAAATTTCTGGAAACTTTTATATAGAAATTTCATATCCCTTACCAATTCTATAAGGTAAGTCAGTGTATTCTAGCCACGACATAGGAAGTGACCCATATTCATAATTTTCTTAATTTATGTGTCCTTTAGGTCATCTGAGATACATTATCAGCACCCAAGGTTCCATCAAATCTTACACTGAAGTAAAATATAATAATTATCATGATAGTCCTCCTCATGGTAGTTTGTAAATGGATCTTAGTGACTCTACTCCTAACATCCACCTTGTTTAACCTCCCTGTGGTGATATCTCCCATAGATAAGGAAATCCCCCCTCCCAAACACCTTAATATAGAGATGTTTTCAAATATTATACACCATCATATAGAGAGGTGTTCCAAACTATTACACTTTCATATAGATAGGTTCTTTAAATATTAAGGTCAACTGTATATGGTTCCCTATAAAAATCTAGCATCACTCCACTCTAGTCAGCAGGTAACCCCCTAAAGCATCTTCTATGGTCTGGATAGATAGAGACATGTAATTTTGATTAAGAGGAGGCTTACATTGACATATGGAGAGATTTAATCAAAAACAACCTCCACATAATGTTTCGGCCCCTTTCCAATTCTAACTATGGGATCCCATCTGATTTAGAAAAGGAGTGCATGCCTTATCTATGAAAAAATATATTGGATACTTATTAGAAACTGATGGATCTACATATCCATTATCCAGTATATGATTGTAACCATCAGAAATTCAAGATACTTGGTTTTCATCTAGACTTGGCCACTATCTCCATGGCCCGAGATCCAAAAGAGTAAAAGAAAATCACAAATCTGCAACACGCTTTCCTCTATTGCATCATAACCCTTCGGTAGCTAATCTCTAAATCCACATCATGAATCTATATTTGAGGATGGGGAAATCATGGAGTTTTTCACTTTACTACATTTTTGTAACAGTAGAAACCCATAGACTCTGCATCCTATAACATTATAGCCTTCAAATAAATCATGGGACCTAGTAACACTTGGTCCAGTTGTTTAATACAATATAATTCCCCCATTTCAGTGATTCTCAGACATTGTAAATAGAGGTATATTACAGAAAAAAAGTATTTGAATTGGGACCCTCAAAGTAATGATAATGAATTTTATACCTGAATATAGAAGATGTGATTGCCCAGACAACTTCTTGTAAATAATGGTTCTCATCCTAGGCTTCCATTGCACCTAAAACTTACATGAGAACTACTGCACCATATAAAATGATCCATGGTAGTAGCTACCATATCATTCATCCAGGAATAGACTTGGCCCACCATGCCAGGGGAATATCTACCACTACCCCCACCCCTCTAATCATCAGTTCCTAGGAGGATTTAGGACACATCCTCCATAGATTCAAACAAACCCCAGCCCACTGGGCTTGGGGAATTTCTATCTTAATCACCGTCACTAGGTTCATCATCCTCAGAGAGTGTTCTGGGGAATCATTTGTGATTTCATATCACACCCATCCCACTAGAATGGGGTCATTTATATCTCATTGTTCATACCATGAATCATAAAATCCCCGACTGAAATCATTGGACCATCAAAAACATGACTAGTAAATGCAAATTTTGTCCTCGACTAACTCATAATCCATAAGACTAGTGGAAATTTTACCATCATAATCACCACAGATGGAATCAGTCTTATCTAGGATGGTAGGAGAAGATCTATGGTCAGAACCCCACCTATTCCTCCCACAGTAAGAAAAACCTCTATTGGTTAGGTCCTGATCAGAAATTATGACCAAAAACTCCCATAAGGTCGCTATTCATAAACCAATTCAGGAGGAGTGTATAGTGAAGGTGATCAAAACCCGTATGGGTCACAATCCAAAATATATCAATATGGATAGGGGTTTGAATAATGACCCTGATGAAGGCTGTGAATAATCATCCTTTCCATCAAAAGTAATGATACAACCACCATTTCCCGATATTCCTTTGGGAATATCATCACTATCAATATGACAGACATTATGGATCAAGACACAAATATAGAGGCCCATAAAATGGAAAATGTACCCTGAGGGGAGGGTGATTTTGAATCACCAAATGAAGTTTTATGCACCCATAACCAAAGAAGGCTCCAAAATTTGGCACCTCTAAATAATGATTTTCCAACACTCTAGCAGAACACTGCCAAGAAAAACAAAAATATATAGCTACATACAAATCACCACCCTGAAGATTTGAGGTTCCTTCCATAGAGGAACAATTTTCATAATATGAGAGTGATATAAAAACTCTAAAACAAATCAATGAGGATATACTCAAGGGAAATATTCCCATTGGGTCTCAACTTTAAGAAGAGATGTATATTCTCCCTACCATAGTCAATATTATAGAAAGAGCAGTATCTGAGCATCAGACTGGATTCGAATCCAGAAATCCAGTCTATGTAAATTTGGAAGTCAAAAATGATCATGAATTACCTCTATTGAGGTAAAAAACCCTCTCTCATCAGAATAATAATTTAGTCTTAGAAAAAATTTAGGATCAGTGGGAGACAAAGGTAGGGCCACCGTCTAGAGTCCCACCAACTCCATATAGATGGGAATTGGCTCAGACAGTAGTTCACCTGAAGCTTCTTAACAGCATCAATTCCCTGGATACTCGAATGAAAGCTATGGAAGGGCGATTAAAGCTTGTGTAATCTGAGAGGAAGCCATATCCTGACTGGGTGGATGACACTTCACCACCACCCAATTTTGTAAATCATACCTTCTCTTCCTTTTGTGGTGCAGATGACCTCGAATAGTATCTCACACACTTCGTATCTCGATATGGATCGATGATGGGTCCTCGAGATCCACAAGAGGTGAGAAATCTAAGGTGGTTTGTACATATTATGACATGGGATAGCTTTTGTATTGTATAACATCCTGGGAGTAGGATCCATTATGGGATGGGAAGACCTTATTCATCAGTTCCTTTCTTATTTCATCTCTACACTGAGGAAAATAATGATTTTGAATCTAAAAACTACAATAAATTCAAAAATTATAGGGTATCTAAATGCATATCGAGATGTAATGGTTTTTCCTATTCACTCAGAATCTCTCACTCATAGGAACATTTGTTGGAACTCTTTTCTGAAAAAATACAAGGTGAGTTACAGACACCTATGATCCCAATTAAATTTCTAGGTGGGTTATATGAGTTCATAGAAACATCATAACATCTTCCAAATTCCATTCAGCAAACCTGATCCAAATATTGACTCATGATCTCAGCACATGGGGAAAGGCTAAGAAAAATAGAAGTTGTAGTTATCACTCTCAAGCTGGTAGTGATGTCCATCCAAGAACCTATGCAGGTCTCAAACAACCCATCACTTCCTACTGAGTGGATAAAACCAGAGAATCTCCCTTTTCCATAACCACAGATAAATTAGGGTCACTCGGGATCTGAGTAATGGATGAATAAAGAATACCCCTTCAGAAATGAACAAGTCCCTAGTCATTTTGTGGTAGCCATGGACAATAATATTCTCAAGAAACCATAGCCTAGGAATCCCGATGTGGTTAATCTCATCGAACGTCCTAACTACTTCCCTTTCCATATAAATTTGGGTCATAATATCAAGGACTAATTGTTATTCAAATACATCCTTAAAGGCACAATAAATTTTGTAAAGGTGGTGTAAGATAACTCCTCGAAGTAGGTGGCCAACATAACTGCTTCCCTATCAGAAGAAGAGGATGGTTGGAAGAAATTCCCATCCAGGCATGCGTGAAACTTAAACAACTGGATCACTCAAAAAACAGTTGACCGAGCTCATTACACCCTAAGAGTATAGCTGCACAGACTCACAATAGCTCCATTACCTAAGGATGAAACATAAAATATGTCTCCCAAAAATGTAAGTGACCGTCAGAAGTATGAATAAATAGAAGAGGAGGAGTTGCATTCTACTCTAACATAATCCCTCACACTTGTATACTTTTTCCCTATGAAATCCATATCATGAAAATTTCCCCACCAAAAAGAGACCTCATTGGATTTAGAGATCATATTTGGTTATGTCAACATGATACAAATGGTGGACCCCTTCTATGATGATGTATATGCCACAGAATATGAGTTTCACACACATAACTAGGGAATGGGAGGTCATATACGTAGGAACTGAGCATACATGGGACATCATGGGAATGATCGGACACAATATTTTGGTTGTATCCCCATAGAGGACATATATATAGCTGAGACCCATGGGAGGACACTCTAGAGATCCCAGTAAAGACATTGAGGTGTCTCAGAACCATCCTGCGATCATCCACACCCAATTTTCTTGCATGACCACCTAGGGGGTAGGATTATCTGATCAACCAAGGAAACAAGGAAGGACATCATAACCCATTTAAATGGAAGAAGATGCTCCTACAACCACTGCACATGTACTAGGCCTATATACCTCAAGTGCCTCAGTTCTTCAGACACATTTCTAGGAGTAACCCCACTTCTAAAAGCACCATCCTCTAGAAAAAAATTATGACATTCTCAGACAGCTGAAGTTTGTCCCATCCAAGATCTCATTCCTTGATGTTCTTCTTATTTCAAAATAACTCATAGATTCACTCATTAAACCCCTCTAAAGACTACTATAATTTGAGACAGAAGTTTTTGTATCCAAGTTCTATCGAATGTTGACCATGTCAGTAGAATGTCATGTCTCCATCTTATTCACAAAGCACAGTTTTCCGAACCTTTTTTTATTATTCAAAATACACTTTGAAGAAAAGTGTAAACCTTACATAAGTTACACAGATCTTGCAAAAACCAAATTCAAAAAAAATATTACAAAATTCCAAATATCCAAACAACCATATCACCGCACCACAAATTGACATACTTTCAAATTTCAAAAAGGAGACATCATGACCACCTTGACCCTACCGCCTCACGATGCACATGCTGACAAAAACCGAACATCCTCAAAATATTCTCACTAGTGATAAAAATCTGCCAAAAACCATTATTTCCACCGGAAACATGTGTAGAACCGGTGCGAAAACCGGCCAGTAATAGAACAGTTGTCATCGACACCAAAGAAGAACCAAGATCACCATGCCTTAGAAGAAACTTATATGGATAACCAACATCAAGGTAACTATAAAAGGGAATATAGTCACCCACAGCGCCTCCTAAAACTCACTCTTTCTCACATAAACACATCCCAAAACCTATGTGGAATCCATCTCTCCCAACCGACTTGGAAAGGAGCAATGTAACTAGAATCCATAGTATCATGAGAGCAAACAAGACCTCCATAGTGAGCCATGATGAAGCAAGCACCATCAATCCCACATAACACGTCAACATTGGACCATCGTAACCAAAAAAACATGCTCAACACTGAAGGAAATTTCCAACAAATGAACAATAAAAACATCATCTTAAATAGATAAAAACAACTAAAAACACCAAGGACCATCCAAAAAAGTTGGAAACCCTTGCAGAAGAAGTCACCAGACAAGAGGCACCCCTACCACCAATTTGCAACCACCAATAGAGTGCGATTAGTGTTAACATGGTATAGAGAATGACATTCTCCTTAGATACCAAATTTTGGATCGAAATAATGAACGATGCTGATTATAGTATCATATGAAGCTCAATATAAAAGAGGGGGGTGAATTTTATACTTTAAAAATTCTTAGGGAACTTTTAAAGTTGGTTCAAAACCTTCCTTATTATTTAAAAAGGTTAAACAAGATAATTCAAAAAACCTATAAGTTCTACAAACTTTCTTAATTCCGGGAATATGATTCCGAGAATGTAATTCCGGAAAAGATGGTGCCAGAAATGAAACTTAACAAAAGTTTAAAAAGATAAAGATTCTACCTTAAAGAGTATAGAATCTCACTATATCATAGTAACATGAAACATGAAACAAAAAATTAACAAGTAGTAAATCTTTTAACCCAAATAGAAGGGTTTCCAACAACCTTGGATAAAGGTCCCTTGATTTATACTTTCAATAAAGTATGTCTTACCCACACCAGGGTAATCCCTCGATGCGAAGATCAGAGTCTGTCTTGCTATCCCCACAAACCCTCATCTTCAAGGTAGTCGGCACCTCTTTCTTCTTCAGAAAGGAAGTCATCGAAATTTAAGGTAGTCGGCACCTCTGTCTTCCTATCCCCAGAAGCCTTCAAATGTACTCAGCAACATTCAGAGTCACACGAAGAAAATTTGAACAAGATGTTCAGTACGCACAAAGCATGAGAGTCCCTCTCTTGAAATCGCTTCAACAGCATGTAACCTCTAGAGTCATAGAACTGTTTAGAGATATTTCAAATTATCTCATATTTATAGGCACAATCTCAACAGTCGGAACCTTCCTCCACCAGTTATATTTTTCCTTGAAATTCTGAGGGACTTTTACACGTGTCACTCAAACAATGGTTAGTTAGTAACTGAATGCACGAAATCATTTTATAACCAAAACATGAGTAAGCAAAAATATGGTTACTTAAAAAAATTAATTTTTCAGAATGTAAGAAAAAATGAAAGTTTGGAGTCTACCCAAAAACTATTTGGAGTATATGATACATGGATATTCAGATTCTGTTTATCATAAGAATTCGGAGTTAGAATTCTATAGAATTTTGGAGAATGAATTTCAAGGAAATTCAGAGTCTTGAATTCAGTAGAATTTGGAGTCTGAATTCATAGGAGTTCGGAGTCTGAACTTACAAAAGTTCGTTTTTTGAATTCATAAGAGTTTAGATTCTGAATTTAGAGAACTCGGAGTCAGAACTGAAAAGAGTTTGGAGTCTAAATTTAGAGAACTCGGAGTCAGAACTCATAAGAGTTTAGAGTCTGAATTCAGAGAGTTCGGAACCTGAATTCGGATACTGAAAACATAATGCTTTATATCTAAGTATATATTTGATTCCGAGGTTTTTTATATGAAACCAAATTTTATAATTAGACAAACTGAACAATGAAAAACATGGTAAAGATAAATTTCCTTGGGGAAGGAAAAAAAAATTATGAAAGTAAAACATAGGGTAAATGAAATTTTCCTTAAGATAAGATGTTTGTGAGTTTCAAAACATGAACAAATAGTAAATTCATAAGGAAAATTTATTGACTCAAAAATATCCCCAAACATGAAGGAATGGAAAATTCTTAAGGAAACCTTGTTTACTCAACAATATCCCCATTTTTGGAAAGCACAAACATTCTTAAGAAAAAGAACATTAGGACTTAGAAAATATTTTTCTAGACTTTGAAAATAAAACTTATCTCCCTTAACACATGGGCAAGGATGAATACGAATAACTCCCCCTTAGGATTTGGAACACTAAGGATTGTATTCTAGATTTTCGGAATGATACTTAGCATTTTATTTCATACAAAAATGTTATTGTATAAGAACTCCCCCTTAGATGAACTCCCCCTTACTAAGGGATATTTCTTCTTTACTTAGAATTCGTTTTCCTTTCTCTACCTTTCTTATTTTCAAAAAGAAATATAGGGAATGGAAAATTAAATATGGTACCTAAAATATTAGTACAAAACATCCAAACAAAAACGAGTAACCAAAATTTCATTAAGATTGGAAAATTTTATACAGCAAGGAAAATATAGAAAAAGATAAAATTTAAACAAATCATCCTCTCTTTTCCTTAGGCATCAGCTTCTTCACTATTTTTTTGAGTTTCTTACGCACCTTGTGATATTCCTCTTCTCGCTTAAGAATCTGATCTTGATCCTCAACTTTCTTCTCTAAGGCTTTGATTCTATCATCCGGATCCCTAAGAACCTCTGCCTGAGCCTTCAGGACTTCTTCCGGCTTGACAAGATTTTCTTCTATCTCAATCTGAAGATCTCTTTCTCTCTTCCAGCTTTGAGCAACTGAATACAATTTCCCTTTCAAATCCATCACTTCTTGAATCCGAGAATTATGTCCTAAAGTCTGATTTTCTTCAAAACTGCTTATAAGATCCTTGATCTTACCATCTTCAATGTCAAATTCCTCCTTGACACTATCTGGGAACTCATCAAGATCTCTCATATCTTCAACTGTCTTCTTTGACATACTAACCATTTTCTTACAAGACCTTTTGTGGGCAACGTAGTTAATGAAAAAATTATTGAAATCTGCCTCAAGCTTGACACACTTATCCATCACCATGAATACTGAATCTAATTTCCGATTCAAGGTATGTTTAAGCATCTGACATCTCTATTAAAATCTTGGAAAAATTGGAATGGTCCCAACAAGCTTCTTTAATGACTGAACAACAAAATAATGTCCAAGGGATGATGATTCCGAATCTAAAACATTTCTTAGTGAGGGATCTTTCTCTAGCTCAGCAAGTTTCCTCTTTAAAGATCCACCAGCTTCCTTCTTTTTTACAATAGCTTTAGTAGGTGTATCAAAAACCACCTGTTTACCCTTATCAGTTTTTGGAATGGATTCCTCATCCAGAGATTCATGTTCACTTTCAGATAGTTGAACAATTTTATCTCCATCTACTACTTCTTTCTCAGCTCTTGCCTCAACATCCTCAGGGTGAATGAAGTCATGATTAGAACTTTCTTCCTCAGAGAGCTTATTCACTTGATCTTCGCCCTTCTTATCCTGTCCTTTCTCATCTTTCCCAAGTGTATCCAGCTTTGAGGATTCTGCTTCAGAAATTTGGATTGAGATTTTCTCGGATGGGATTTATTTCTCGTGAAAGTCTTCCGCTTGCTTAATAAAATCTTCGGTATCACCACTGCCTTCTTCTTCTTTTTATTATTCCATTACTTTTTCTAATTCTTTTTCTTTGAATATTTCCGGATTCACAAACTTCTTCCTAGGGGTTTCAAGTAAGGGTTGTACCATGAAGTATTTTTGTACTAGAATGATCTCTGATGCTTTCTTATCAGCCTTTAAAAGAGATTTAACTATCTCAGCTTCATTCATCTTCTTATTTAATTTCTTTTCTTTAGCTTTCTTTTCAATCTCATTAGTATTATTTTCTTTTAAATCTTTGGATTCAGTAGGATCCAAACCAAAAATCGGCTCTCCTACTTTCTTATTTTTCTTACCTTCCCTCCACTTTGCTACAACCTCATCAGGATATGCTTTTTTCTTCTTATGTTTTGGAGGTTCCGATTGAGCTTCCTTAGCTTTTGGGGTTTTTTCTTCCACTTCTACTTCCTTCAACTTCCTCTTCTTTTCAACCTTTTTCGATGGTTCAGCCACTTCTTTGTTTTTCAGAACAGCTTCAGCTTTTTATTTAGGTAGGTCATAAAATTCTCTAGAGTCTTTAGAAAAACTAGTGTTCATCCTCTTCAAAGTATCATCACTGACTAGCATGACTTTGAAATTCCTTGGCATTGAGCTGCAAGGAATTTTAAAAGATTCTAAGCACCAAAAAATTAACTTGGAAAGAATGGATAGCTACATGATTATCTGAGCCTTCAAGTTTCCATTTTTAATATTCTCAATCGTAATGAGAATATGCTTAACTAGATTGATCTTCCTTAGATTTACCAATAAATACATGATATACATGTCAGTATTATTCAATGTATCTTTTTCACCTTTTCTCAGAATGATGAATCCATGAACCCATAATTTGAGAATTTGATAATTTGTAGACAAGTGAGAGATCTTCTGAGTCTTTACATTAGAGAGTCCAAGACATGCCATAGCCTTCTCTTTAACAAAACTTCCTTTGATATCTGGAAACTTATGAGAACAGAACTCATCTTCCCCTTCGTATGGAATACCAACCAAACTAGCTGCCATATTATATGAAAGAGAATAAGTCTTTCCATATCTCTTGAACGAAAACATCTCTTTGACTTCTTACTTAAAGAAACTGATGGATTCATAAAACTCAACTAGAAAATCCAGATATACTAAATCTTGAGTTCCTGGCTTCGATACATAGACACTCTCCCATCCATTCAGCTTAATGTTCTTCGAGATTATAGAATCATACTTGGTGAAGAAGTTCGGATGAACCAACCTTTCTCTATAGACCTGCCACTCCAATATTGGTTTGACAGTAGACAAATATTTTTGAGAGGATTCATCTAGAGACATTCGAAATTGAGAAACCCTTGAAAATTTGGAATGAGATTATGTAGAAGGGAAGAACTCCAGCACGCGAGAGCTTGATATTCGATGTTGGACAACCATCGGGGGGATCCTTTATATAGGCATTTGATGCGACAGTTCACCTTCCAAACTCAATCCAAAGGCTAAAAATCCTTCTGATCAGATCTGACGATTGATATGATAGCCGCAAGGAAATCTTAGATCCGATATTTTGAGGTTTTTTAAATAAAAACACTTGGACTTAAGGAAAAAGAGAATCTGAAAAATTAAAAAACAAAAGGAACTACCAGAAAGTAAAGGATGATTATGAAAACTCAGGAAATCATCATACCTTTTGTATTTCTAGGAAGATTATTCCTATTGAGGAAAATTCTTCTTGCAGAACTCTAGATTCTAAAAATTTTGATTACGGAAAATTTTAAAAGCAAAAATCTCCTTTACAAAAATTTTAAGTACTAAAATCTTCATTACAAAATTTTGAAACTACAAAAAAAAATTAGAATATGAAAAGTTTCATTATAAAAGATTTGAAAAAAATATATGACTATGAAAATTTCCATTACAAAAGATTTAAAAAAAACTGACTACGAAAATTTCCATTTTGAAAGATTTGATCTGTCTAACAAGAAAATGTACTCCCCCAATGAAAAGGAGTTTATTACTATAAGTAGATTGGTTTCAATAGAAATATAAAAAGGAATATTACCTTATGTTTATCATTCCTAACTTCTTTTTAATGTATTCAAATCTATTGGAGGGTAAAGATTTTGTGAAAATATTAGCAAGTTGATCTTGTGTTCCGATAAATTGAAGAATTATATCCCCTTTTTGTGTGTGATACCTAATAAAGTGATGCCTAATATCTATGTGTTTTTTACGAGAGTAATGTGTAGGGTTTTTACTAAGGGACATGAAACTAGTATTATCACACAAAATTTGTCTTTTGGTAAAAATCATACCATAGTCTGTGAGTGTGTGTTGCATCCACAACACTTGAGCATAGTAACTTCCAGCTGCTACATATTCGGCTTCAGTAGTGGAAAGTGCTACTTAGTGTTGCTTCTTACATGAAAAATAAACTAATGAATCTCCTAAGAAATGACATGTTCCATATGTACATTTTCTATCCATTTTACATCCAAAAAAGTCAGCATCTGAAAAACTCTTTAAAATAAAATCATTTCTAGAAGTATAAAAGAGTCCTAAATACATGGTTCCCTTTAAGTAACGAAAAATAATTTTCACTACCTTTAAATGAGATTCCTTAGGATTGGATTGATATCTTGCACATAAGAATACTGAATACATTAAGTCTGAATGACTAGATTTCAAGTAAAGTAAACTTCCTATCATACCTCTAAAAGATGTTTGACTAATGGTTTCCCAACTTCATCATGATCAAGTGTGTTTGAGGTACCAATGGGAGTACTAATACTATTAGTGTTGTCATATACATACTTTTTAAGAATATATTTAATATACTTATGTTGGGATACATGGATTCCTTATGGTTTTTGAAAAATTTGAAAACCAAGGAAAAATGTTAACTCACCCATCATAGTCATTTCAAACTCAGATTTCATTAGATCTGTAAAGGAATCAGTTAAAGATTTCTGAGTTGAACCAAATATAATGTCATCAACATAAATTTGAACAATCAAAACATTTTTATTATCTTTATTTATAAAAAAAGGGTTGGATCTTAATTTCCCTTAACATAATTATTTTGAAGCAAAAATCATATAAGTCTATCATACCATGCTTGAGGGGCTTGTTTAAGTCCATACAAAGCTTTGGTAAGTTTATAAACATGTTCAAGATGTTTTGTATCTTCAAAACCAAGAGGTTGTTCAAAAAAAACTTCCTCTTGAACAAAACCATTAAGCAAATCACATTTCACATCCATTTGAAAAAGTTTAAAATTAAAGAATACTGGAAAAGAAAGTAGAATACGAATAGATTCAAGCCTAGCTACTGGAGCATAGGTTTCTTCATAGTCTACTCCTTCTTGTTGATTATAGCCTTTAGCAACCAATCTAGCTTTATTTCTTACTATGATTCCATTTTCATCATATTTATTTCTAAAGACCCATTTTACTCTAATAATAGAAGCTTCCATAGGTCTTTCAACAAAGGTCTAGACTTTATTCATTTTGAATTCATTTAGCTCATCTTCCATATCTTTTATCCATTCATCATCACCTAAAGCTTCATCAGTGCTTTTTGGTTCAAATTGGGAAAGGAATACTAGATGTTCTATTTCATTTATTACGGAACTTCTAGTCCTTACAGGTTGATTTACATCACCAATGATACTATCACTAGGATGATTCTTAAGAAACAACTGATTTGGGTTTTGTAAAACTTGTTCATCAACATAAGGTAGAAATTCTTCTGGGTTAAATGTTTCAGAAACATCTTCTCGGACATTTTCTTTATCAGAAGGATCTTCTAACAAAGTTTGATAATTAGTTTTTGAAAACACATTTGAAGATGTAGGTTGGGTTTTTTAAAAAAAAATGGATCAGTTTCATTAAATTTTACATGTACTGTTTCTTCAACAGTACAAGTGTTTTTATTGAAAACTCTTTAAGCTTTAGAAGTGGTGGAGTAGCCTAAGAAAATTCCTTCATCATATTTTGGTGCAAATTTGTTTAGATTATCTTTAGTATTCAGAATGAATACCTTGAAACTAAAAACCTTAAAGTAGGAAAGTATAGGTTTTCTACCATTCCATAACTCATAAGGAGTTTTATTAAGAAAAATTCTAATCAAAACACTATTTATAGTATAAAAAATTGTACTTACAACTTGAGCCCAAAAATATTTGGCTATAGAATACTCACTCAACTTGGTTCTTGTTATCTCTTGAAGAATTTTATTTCTTCTTTCAATAGCAACATTTTGTTGAGGTGTTCTAGGTGCAGATAATTTATGAGTAATGCCTTTTCTACTACAAAAAGTTTCAAAATCAGAATTTTGAAATTCTCCTCCATGATCACTATGAATAGTTATCAAATGAAGGTTTTTCTCATTTTTAACTTGGGATCTAAAATTTTTGAAATAAGAAAAAGATTCAGATTTTTTTGCTA
The DNA here is from genome assembly GCA_963277665.1 of Viscum album. Classification (NCBI taxonomy): domain Eukaryota; kingdom Viridiplantae; phylum Streptophyta; class Magnoliopsida; order Santalales; family Viscaceae; genus Viscum; species Viscum album. Next base: position 249,437,826 of record OY728152.1, on the reverse strand, counting down.
GAAAATAGACCCACTTAAATCTAGTGTAATCATCAACTAAGACAAATACATAAAATTTTCCTCCAATGCTTCTAGTTTGTGTTGGTCCAAAAAGATCCATATGCACTAACTGTAATGTATCAGTGGTTGAGACATCACTGAATGATTTAAAACTTGATTTATGGTTCTTTTCATATTGACAAGTATCACAAACTTTTGAAGAATCAAATCTATGCTCTGGTAGATCCTTAACTAGTCTTTTCTTAGAGAGTTTTCATAGGTTCTTAAGGTTACAGTGTCCTAGCCTTCTATGCCATAACCAAGAATGATCTTCCATTGCACTAAGGCATGGTATGTCTTGGCTCATAAGGTCTTATAAGTTTAGTGTGTAAACATTCTCTTGCCTATTGGCAGAAATAATAAACTCTCCCTTGGAATTGTGTACTAAGCGCCTGTCATTTATAAAATTCACAAGGTAACCTTCATCACATAATTAGCTTATACTAATGAGGTTGTTCTTAATACCCTTGACAAATAAAACATTTTAAATCAACGTTTTTCCAATAAGAATCATGTTACCTATACCAATAACTTCTCCCTTAGCATTATCTCTGAAAGTTACTTTACCTCATTTAGTCTTGAAAATCTTTTCAAAGTAGTTTTTGTTACCAGTCATATGTCGGGAACATCCACTATCCATGTACCAAGTATTTCTGTTAGTACTTTCCTTATTTTCCTGAAAATAATAATGTTATAATTTTGAAATAAAAACATTCTTGGATCCAGAAATTTCAGAAATCAAAATCTAAGGCACTTACATTTTCTTAGAAAAATAGGATTTGTGAAATACTAAAGACTGGGTTTTGTTTAAGGAACAATTTCTTGCCCAATGCCCACCACACTGACACTTAGTGCAGAATGGAGCACTTTGAGGAACAAAATAATTGTTACTAAAAATCGGTTTAGAACCAGTATAACCAATACCAGAACTATTACTTAGAGGTCGAATTTGGGAATACATCTTATCAAAATTTTCCTTACCTAAGTTAATGTTTGATAAAAACTTCCTCAAGGAAAATATTTTGTATTTTATTTGATAACTAAGTTCTAATCTTCCAAAACATTTTCTTTAGAATTGGAGTTAGGCTTGAAAGCATTTTTCTTAGAAATTACTTTTTCTAGGTCCTTAAAATGTTAATCCTTCTCATAATTTACTTCCTCAAGGTTTTTTGAAATACTTTCGAAATCAAAAATTTCCTTATAAAGATCTTTAGAAAGATCTGATATTTCTTTAGTAAGTATAGAAATCCTAGAATTTTCCTTATAAATCTTTTTTTTGAGTTTTGAATTCTCATTCTCAAAGAGCATAGAAAACCTAGAAACTTCTTCATTGGTAGGTAAATTATTATCTTCATCAGAAAAAGATTCTTCTTTAGAAGAGTCAAAATATTTACTATCAATAAAATTAGTATTTAAAGAAAAATTGTTCATAGATTTAGAATTGTGTACCTTAGCCATTGAGAAATGATTTTCAATAGTTAGTATGGCTATTAGACCAAGATTCTTCTATCCATAAGATTCATACACTGATGATTCTTCAGAAGAGTCTCCACCACTGGCACTCTATGTGTCATTAGCTTTCAAGAATTTCTTAGCTTTAGATTTGTAGTACTTATTTCTATTTCTCTCAGAATTATTTTCCTTTCTTTACTTTATTTTAAGAATATGACAATTATGTCTTATATGTCCATCTCTCTTATATTCATAACATGTGACTTTTGAATCTTTCTTATCTTTTCTTTCTTTCTTCTTTTATCTGGATTGAAAGTTCTTATATCCAACAATCATGTTCATCCTTCGAGTAAGATCAGCTAGATCATTTTATAAAGATTCACTTCCACTAGATTCATATTGAATAGAAACCTTCTTATATTTGGATCTAGTAACTCTCTCACGAGTCTTGGATTTCATATGATTTGAAGTTGTAGTAAAATAAACACTGCCATTTCCATTCTTCTTCTAAATGTTGTCAGCATATCTCTTCATTCTAGTCTTTTGTTGAAGAAGAGTTCCAAAAAGTTCATCAAGAGAAATCTAAGTAACCTTCTTATTCTCATCTATAGCTATTCTCTTAGATTACCACTCATTTGTCATGATGTCTATGATTTTTTCCACAAGAGCTTCATCGTCTAATCTTTTCTCACCCATATATTGTAAGCTATTAGCAATAGTCATAAACCTTTGTTGAACCTTACATATGGGTTCTCCATAAGGAAATAAAAAACCATGATATTCAGCTATGAGCACGGATCTTCTAGTTTCAATGACTTTGAAAGTTACAAAGTGAGTAACTTAAAGATTCTTCCATATACAATTTGCTACTTCACAAGATGAAATTTGGCTATATATATTTCTAGTCGTGGAACAAATCAATGTATTGCATACCTTATAATTCAATTGATATTCATTCTTTTCTTGATTTGTGAAAGTACTAACTTCCTTGCCAGGGATTTTATATCCTCCAGTAAGCATAACAAAATTATCCACTCCAGTATTGATAATAAATGTCTTCATACAATATCTCCAATATTCATAATCATTACCATCAAAAATAGGTGGTCTGGTTGTATTTAGGTTGTCAATGTAACCAACATTGATTCCTACCATTTTAAAGAAAATATTTCCACACAAACTTGTTAGTAATAAGAGTTTGTAAAAAAAGAAAAATATTCCTCGGAAAGGATAATATAGAACAATGAAAAACTTGAGCAAGAAAAACTTATATGTGAATATAAGTATTTTAGAGACCTCCTATGATACCAATTGTTAAGATGGTATAGAGAATGATATTCTCATTAGATACCAAATGTAGGATTGAAATAATGAATGATACTGATTATAGTATCATATGATACTCAATATAAAAGAGGGGGGGTGAATTGTGTACTTTAAAATTTATTTGGGAACTTTTAAAGTTGGTTAGAAACCTTCCTTATTTTTTAAAAAGGTTAAATAAGATAATTCACAAAACCTCTAAGTTCTATAAACTTGCTTAATTCCAGAAATATGATTCTGAGAATGTAATTCCGGAAAATATGGTTTCGGAAATGAAACATAACAAAAGTTTACAAAGATAAATATTATACCTTAAAGTGTATAGAATCTCACTATATTAGAGTACAAGTGTAAAGAAGTATAATATAGTTATACTTTCCTCAACAATCAAAATGCAGTGGAAAACTTGAAACAAACAAGTAACAAGTAGTAAATCTTTTAACCCAAAGAGAAGGGTATCCAACAACCATGGATAAAGGTCCCTTGATTTATACTTTCAAGAAAGTCTGTCTTACCCAAACCAGGTTAAGCCCTCGATACAAATATCGGAGTCTGTCTTGTTATCTCTGCAATCCCTCAACTTCATTGTAGCTGACACCTCTGCCTTCCTCAGCAAGGAAGTCCTCAAACTTTAAGATAGTCGGCACCTCTGTCTTCCTATCCCCAGAAGCCCTTGAATGTACTCAGCAACATTCAGAGTCGCACAAAGAAAATCTGAACAAGACATTCAGTACACAGTAATCATGAGAGTCTCTCTCTAGAAATCACTTCAATATAAAGTAATATCTAGATTCATAAAATAGTTTCGAGCACTTTCAAATGAGATCCTATTTATAGGCACAATCTCAACGGTCGGAACCCTCCTCTAACGGTTATATTTTTCCTTGAATTTTGGAGGGACCTGTACACGTGTCACTCAAACAATGGTTAGTTAGTAACTGAATTCACGACATCATTTTATAACCAAAACATGGGTAAGAAAAATTATGGTTACTTAAGAAAATTCATTTTTCGGAATTTAAGCAAAAATGAATGTTCGGAGTCTACCCAAAAACCATTCGGAGTCTATAATATATGGATATTCAGATTATTTTTATCAGAAGAATTCGGAGTTATAATTCTATAGAATTCTAGAGTCTGAATTTCAAGGAAATTTGGAGTCTTGAATTCAATAGAATTCAGAGTCTGAATTCATAAGAGTTAGGAGTTTGAACTTACAAAAGTTTGGAGTCTGAATTCATAAGAGTTCGGAGTCTGAATTTAGAGAACTCAGAGATAGAACTCAAAAGAGTTCGGAGTCTGAATTCCGAGAACTTAGAGTCAGAACTCAGAAGAGTTCGGAGTCTGAATTTAGAGAGTTCAAAACCTGAATTCAGATCCTAAAAACAGTATATATGATTCTGAGGTTTTGGATATGAAACAGAATTTTATACTTAGACAAAATGAATAATGAAAAACATGGTAAGGATAAATTTCCATGGAGAAGGAAAATTTTCCTTAGGAAATTAAAACATAGGGTAAATGAGATTCTCCTTAAGATAAGATGTTTGTGATTTTCAAAACATGAAGAAATGGTAAAGTCATAAGGAAACCTAATTGACTTAACAATATCCCCAAACAAGAAGGAATGTAAAATTCATAAGGAAACCTTATTGACTCAATAGTTAGGAGGAGTTCATTATGGGGAACATCATACCCCTATATGTTCTGGGAATACTAAATAATTTAAATATCTAAAGGGCTCTGATTGAGAATGGATCTGGGATCAATCTCATTTCAATTCAAACCCTCTAATTTTTTTGATCTAGAAAGGGGGATTTTTCCCAAAAAATATAACCATTCAAGTGTATGATAATAATGAAAAAAAAATTCTACAGAAGATAAAACTCAAAACCTAGTTTGGGAAGATCACATTTAAAGCTGAGTTTATGGTTATCTAGAAAGAAACCACATACAATGTCTTACTCTAAAGGTCTCATTTCCATATCCACATAGTGGTAGCTTCAACATTTCATCAATGTTTGAAATACCCCATTGATGGAAAAGATGGAATACTACATGGTGATATTGACCCCTTTTAGACTTATGAAGCCACGTATGCTATGGAATTTTTCTTCAAAAAATAGGAAAAAAGCCAATGATGGATGATGACACACAGGTTTCAACTCCTAATGGCTCAGGGATAAACCCTTAAAACCCCTAGAGTATTCTCAACAGCAACTATGTTCTCCCCATAAATATAATAAAGGTGATATACCTTGTTTTAGAGATCCAAGATCCACCTATCCCTAGTAATAGTGTAAAATATAAATAGTATTGGTATCTCTCTACAATGACTCGGATGGTAGGGTATGATAATGTCTCTTCTCCCAGCCTCCATATCCCTGATAGTGATGGAGAAGTCCCCATATTAACATCTTCATCTAAAAATGTCTCCATAGAGTCAGAATTGAGGGAAGATGAGGATGGCCTCAAGTACACCCCTCCCTCATTCAAAGAAGGTGTCTCCACCACCATCAATGCGCTCAGGAAGATAAATATGAGAGAAAAAGAATACTTTTGGCCTACTATGATTATTGTATCCATGCCCCATAAAATAGAAATATATATACATCGCATTTCTCAAGAAACATCGATATTTGTTCACTTAGAACTATAAAAAAAATCAATACAAAATATGGATGTGGCTATACACCATCTCGGCCTACCCAATGAGAACTAAGGCTTCAACCGGGCATCCCAGAGGATGAACCACTATCATGCCACCAATTTAGATGAAGAAGTTGAAAAATTAATCAAATCCAACTTTTTCCAAGAAGTGAAATAACCAAGATGGATTTTCAACATTATCTCTATCAATAAAATGAATGATCAGATTAGGGTCTGTATCGATTTCAAAGACCTTAATCAGCATTTCCCAAAGGAAAAGTTCCCATTTTCGATCATAAAACTCTTCATTATTGAAACTACTAAATTCTAAGACCTTTAATTCATGGATGGTTATTCAAGGTACAATAAAATAAATATGGAAGTTAAAGATGATGAAGTTATGGCCTTAATAGCATCTCAAGGGATATTTTCCTATCAGGTCATTCCCATTGGGTTAAATATCACTGTAATCACATACCAATGTGACATGCATCATATCATTAATCCATTGCTGGGAAGGATAGCTAAATGTTATGTTAATGGTCTGGTTTTTAAATATTGATAGTGATGCGATCATTTCACAGACCACCAAATAGTCATTGATAAGATGTGAAAACATGGTCTAAAGGTGAATCCACATAAATGAGCCTTTTGGGTAACATCAAGGAAGTTCCTTTTATTTTTGGTATGCCACAACGACATTGATATTATCTAGATAAAACTAGTTTTATTTTAGAAATTTCACCCCCATACATCTCAAAGAACTAAGGGTATTTAAGGTAACTTCTCCTACATTCGGTTATTTATAGCTAAATTTTCTAGGAAATATCTACACTTCACTAGGATAATGAATAAGGGAAACACCTATCGAAGAAATGATGACTACCAAGAATCCTTCGAAAGTCTCAAGTAGTACCTACTACACTCACTGGTTCTGAAGCCTTTGGTTGAAGGGGGGACACTCATCTTATATGTGGCCACTATGGAATTATCATTGGGTGCCCTCCATACATAGAAAAATGATTTGGGGAGAAAAAATGGTATCTACCACCTCAGTAGGATGATTCTAGGTACTGAGAACAGGTACTCTGATGTCAAAAATAACTACCTTCCACTCATATTCACAATAAAAATTATGAGGCGTTACTTGAAGCACCACGAATTCCATTTGGTATTTTGTATCAATCAACTCAAGTACATACTTTGTCACCCTATGTTGGTAGGGAACTTGGCTCGATGGGCAGTCATTATAGATCAATAAAACATTTAGTTCATATCACATAAGTTAGGGAAAAGGAAAGACCAAGATGATTTCCTCACATTGGATCTTTTCATGAAGAATACACTGGTGGACACTGAGCTTCTAGAAGAGGAGTTATTCTATGCCCAGGACACTCCTCGGATGTGGGAGATGTGTTTTGATGGAACTTCCTAGAGTCTTGTCTACAAAAGGATGGAAAACTTGAGGCTCAATCGGGTTTTTCTGGGGATTTTATTTTTCTCTCCAGAAAAAAAAAGTTTTCACCTACTCTTTATCACTATCTGGAGGCTACACAGACAATAAGGAAGAATAAAAAGCCATTTTCACAAGGTTGGAACTAACCCTATAGCTACACATATCCGACCATAATATAAAAGGGGATTTGGAATATAAGGCCACAAAATTAAATATTACATAATCTAGAGTTAAATAAATAATTCACATTAAGGGTATTTTTAAGTTTAGAGTTTCATAGAATTATTCCATAACTATTACTTAAAATAATAATATAAGTAGTATACAATTTTTCTTTATAACTAGATATTGTGTGAAATGAAATATTTCAGATACATCCATTATTTCATATTGGGTATTCTATCATACATAGAATCCCTTTAAGGTAAAGTTATTATCCAATTCATCAACATTAATAAATATAAAAAGTTATTATTCTATAATTACCTGGGATGTTACATGGAAATAGTGATAAAGTAGATCAATGGTGAATATTCCATCAGAAAGGAAGAACATCCCCATCTCACTAGCTATGTGAGGGGATGAATGGTAGAGTTCCCTTTTGAGCCCACAATGCATCATGTTCCCTAAACAAGAATGCTCAAGCTGACACATTGTCTAATGCATTCATCATCCTGACTGACCCTGATTAGGAGGAAGAAATATTCCATATCACACATCAAATAATGTTCTCATCTATCATCGTATGTGATATGGAAGAAATCAATCATGTTAACACCACCTCATATCATGATGAACCAATGACCACCCCTAGATGAATGGAACCCATAATTGATTATCTCTAAAATGGGAATCTCCTAATAGGCTGAGCTGGAAGGGAACAAAATCAGGGTTGTTCATCTAACAACCCCCTTCAGGATAGTCCAAATGAATAAAAATCCCACTACAATATAGTCTTTGATGGATTCCTCCCCATATGCATAGCATAAGGAGATATTTTCACCTTTATATAGGAATTCCATGTAGGCTCTTGCAGTTCCCATAAATATGGGACAAGGCTCTCCCACCAAATCAAGAGGTTGGGATATTAATAGAAAAACATGATACAATACTTCATATAATTTTCCAAGAAATGTCTTGCATGCCAGATCCATGTAAACTTCATCCATCATCCCTGGAAATGTTATATATAGCTAAATTTTCCTGGATGTTTTATGTTTGGGGAATGGATATTCTAGGGTCATATCTACCTCCACAGCTAAGCAGTTCAAGTACATCCTTATTACAATCTAATTATTCTCTAAATGGTCTAAAAAATACCCTTTAAAGAAGTCAGGATGAATAACATTATCAAATTCTTAAAGTCTCGTATCATCACCAGGTTTCAGGTCCCGCACAAAATATTGGCAGAAAATGGCACCAACTTTTGTTCTATGGAGTTAAATAAATTGTACCAAGAGTACAATATCATGTTCAATCACTCATCTCACTATCATGAAATGTAAAATGGGTAGATAGAGGCCAAAAATAAGACTCTTTGAAATATACTTTATAATATGTTGCAAAGGGACAAAAAGTCCTATTCAAACAAGCTCCTTCATGCTTTATGGGCCAACCGTACCACCATGTGTACTGCTACACAAGAAACGCCATACTCATTGGTGTATTGGACTAAGAAAGTGTTACCCATAGAGTTCCATATACCTTCACTCATAATATCCATTTTTAGAAAGAACTCATATGAGGATAAATTGAAAAGGAGGTAGGACGAATTGGAGTGGCTTGATGAGAACAGGATGCGCACACTACACAACCTAGAGGTCCATTAGAATCAGATCACATGATCCTTTAATAAGAATGTTCACATCCATTCATTCCTCTAAGGAGAAATTTTGTTGTCTCTTTGACCCCCAATGATACTAGGGAAGAAGCCTCCAAATCATTAACCCAAATTTCAAGGGCCTTACATCATATATAAGTTCTATCATAATGGTTCCTGATCATTATCCAAAATGGATGGGGAGTGTGTCACACACCCCCCCCCACCAATAAGATATTTCTCAAGAAATAATTTTCATAGATTTTATTAAGGGAATCCATCATCTTCAATGCATTATTCTAAACTTCATAAGATCATCCTGATAGCAAGATGATAAACTGCACAACACCTCCCTCTTAATAGAAAGACCTTAAACTAAACTATATCCCATGTCTGAATCACATGACATTAAACTGCATGGGGTCACCCTGGAAGCATGATTGTAAGATACAAAACATCTCACATCCTTACAACATGATGTTAAACTGCATTGCTTACATTCGTACAGCGTGATGTTAAAATGTGTGGAATGAACCAATGACTCCCCATACAAGATCGAAATCAATGTGAAGGAATCATGAGATTCCCCCATACCTATGTCAGAGTCATCTCCACATAGGTAATCTATCCAACAATGATTTGTGTATGGATTGATACCTGCCAATTTAGGATATGTAGTGACGCCCAAACCTCTAGTTTTGGGCCCATACACAACATCTTTTCTCCTTCAAATTGGGTTATTGATGTCCTTATATAATGATGTTAAACTAAATGGATAATTTCCATTCCACATGACCTTAAACTGCACACTTTTTATAAAACTAAATACTTTATATTTGATGAGATATGTAGGGATAACTTGATCTTGTATCTTGATATAGCCACTACATTATGAAAAATACCCCTTTTCTATCCCTAATAGCATGTATATAGCGAGAGGAACCCTTGTCATTCCTTGTTTCTCACACTAATCATAGATCACACGAGCTTAGGAATTTTAGTAAGGGATTCTCTGAAAAAAAAAGATATAGAACATTGAGAAAAGATCCTCATGGTCCTGAATAAAATACCATAAAAGTCATACCATAATCCCTATCTAGATGATGTTAAACATCTTTGTTGATGTCCATTGATGACATAAAACTGTGCATCCTAGTGAACCTCGCCCAAGAGGACCACCGTCATTGGTTTCGATCTCTAACCACACCTCTATTCTAGAACTACATATGGCTTTATTCTCATTTTAAATGGGATGTGTAGGGATGCCTCGATCCTATATCTTGTTCGATCCACAACATGATACTAAATTCCTTTTCTTTGTGTATAGGACAGACTTACGTAGGAAAGTCATTCCTTAAGAACTAATTTTATCCTAAAAACCCAAGTTTTCCATCCAAATGATAATTAATGGACTAAGTTTAGAAGAAAAATGAGATATAAGGAAAATGTTATAGATAAACATGAGCCTCCCAAAAAGATGACTGAATTTTGGGTAAATAAATATATTTACTCAAACCAATAAGGATAAAACTTGGGTAATACTTGGTCTGAACTTATGGAAGATAAGAAGAATGAAAATGAAGAAAAGTATATCTTAGAAGACATTGAAATACTAGTTGTGGTGGCAATTGAACAATCCCAATTTAAACAATTAATAGAGGATCCCCATAAGGACTCCTCTAGATAACTTTTACAATAATATATTATTGTCATAGATTCCACTATGCCACACACTATTAAAAAACCATGCAGGTATGAATGTATAATGGATATTATTGATAAGGATAAGAGAGATCAATGTGATAAGGATTATTTGATTAATGAAAAGGCAGTAGACTCTTCTACCCTACCTACTTCAGGAATATCCCATGAGAAACTTACCAAAATCCCTTTGGAAATTTTTGGTATCTCACATACTACCCAGTAGGTTGAGGATCCTGAATCCCTCAAGGATTCTAGGAGTGCCTCAGCTCAACCGGACCTTATGCGCCTAGTTCTTCTCTAAATGGTGGTTCTTAGATCCAAGGGGAAGGAAGACTTCAGAATTTTATCATTTTTGAGGCAAAAAAACCCTCTACCCCCCCCCCCTCAAAACTAGTTGATAGAAACAGTGTTGATATGCCAACTCATATTGTTGATGGCACAAATTTTATTATTTCATATTCTACTTCAATTATGGTACCAAACCCTACTAATGTTTTTCATGCTGATTTCCCTATGACAGTAGGCACACCAAGAATATTTTTTGTTTTGAATTCTAATGAAAATTAACCAATTTCATTAAGTGGTAGCCGAATGGTTACTCCATCGAAGGCTACATCACTTAATGTAACTCATAAGGATATGAATACAGATTCTTCTAATGTTCTGCATGTTTCTTATAAGGGTAAATAGATAATGAAACATTTTCCATCCTTATCTCAAAATTTTAAACGATCCTCTAGGTGGAAGGGCTCTGGAAGTTGAAAAAATGTTCCTCTATATTCAGGTTCCATTTAATTTTCTATTTTGGAATGGTCAGGGTATTGTAAACCCTGACACTTTTATTATTCTTAAAATATTTCTTAATACTCATTGTCCTAAGATATTTTATATTTCTGAACCTAAATTTAATTTATCTTCAAAAATAATGAACCTTATCTCCTATGGTTATATTTTTTGGTGCTTGAAAAGATGGTATTTTTGTTGAAACCCTTTGGTTTTTTTATCACTCCTCACTTTAAAATGTAAATATTTTCCATGTTTCAGAGCAGATGATTACTTGTGACTTTTTTTTAATCGTTTTCACATTTTCTATTCTATTCTCTATGATAAAAATAGACACCAATATAGAAGAACTCTTTGTAATGAACTTTTATTCTTGTAAAACATTATTCATGATCCTTGGTTTGTGATTGGTGACTTCAATTCCATCCTCACCTCAAGTGATAAAATGGTCCCAACTCACTCTTCTATCTCTTATCAAGAGTTAAAATCTTTGATCGAGGATAGAAATATTTTGGAAATAAATCTTATGGGTGTTATGTTCACATGGTATAGAAGGAACTAAAATAGTTTTGTTGATAGTAAATTAGATAAAGCTCTCACAAATGAATATTATTTGAACAATTGGAACACCATCTCTAGAATAACTCTTCCTAGGCTAAACTTTGATCCTCATCCCATCCTTTTCAGTCTTCATATTAAAATCATGAAACATACTCTACCTTTTAGATTTAATAAAGCATGGTCTTCTGATCCTAAGTGTTCTATCAATATAAAAAACTTATCGATGTCTCTAAAACATTATAATGACTCTTTTTCTCATATTATAAAACTTAAACATATCAAATAGTTCCATAAAGGTTGGTTTCTTTCTAATTCTAAACAAATTGATAGTGAAAATTCCTCTCTTGAAAATGAACTTAGCAAAATTCAAAAATCCAACACTTGTTCTCACTTCACTAAGGATACTCAACATGAAATTAATACTTTTATGAAACATAATGAATTGATTTTCCTTAAGTATAACATGCATATACAAGTTTTCAAAACTAAATGGCTCTCGGATTGTGATAGGAACACTAAATTCTATAATTTCCTTCAAATAATCAGGAATGTTATTAGACCTCTCACTTTTTCTAAAGACGGAGACAACCTCATTGACATTGAGGAAGGAATTGCAAATCATTTTTTCTCTTATTTTGAAAACAATTTCAATGGTCCTAATGTCAAAAAATATCTTTTACCTGATGTAATTCCATTTTTGGTAACTGAGGAAGATAACACTTATCGTTTAATCATTCCTCTTGACCATTAAATAAAAGACACAGTCTTTGTTCTTAAACTTGATAGTGCTCTAGGTCCCGATGTTTTCGATAATGGATTCTATCAACAATTTTGGGAAGTCATCCAATCTGATGTTTACAAAATTGTTAATACCATTTTTTCTAATGGTTGACTTCCCCATGGATTGAATGTGCAATTTCATTCTTTAATTCCCAAATATAAAATTTCCTCTAAGATTCATCTCTTCGGACCTATTTCACTCATTAACTCTCTTTACAAAATTATCATCAAACTCATTGGAAATAGACTCACTAATATACGCATTATAATTGTTTCCTAGAATCAATTTGGCTTCATCAATGGTCAGTAAATAAAATATTTTATTTTTATTGCCTCTGAATGTACTAACACCTTAAATAGATCCACTAGGGGAGGCAATATTTCCATTAAACTCGATATTAGGAATGCCTTTGATACCATCGATTGGAGTTTTATTTTCAAAGTTCTTCACATTTTTGGTTTCAAGGACTCCTTTATTGGTAGAATAATGAATCTTTTCAATACATATACTATTTCTATCCTCTTCAACGGTTCCCCTAAGGGTTATATTAAATTAAACAGGGGATTTAGGCAAGGTGGTACCCTCTCTACCATTATTTTCTCAATTGTGGAAGATTACCTTAGTAGATTTCTTACCCGCCTTGTCAATAAGAAAAATATTAAACCAATTCATGCATCTGGAAACTTAAATATTCCAATTCATCTCTTATATGATGATGATATTATCCTCTTCTTACAAGGTGATAAAAAGAACATTCAAAGTCTCAAAAATTCCCTTTCTCATTATGAAGAAATATCTGGACAAAAAATTAGCTGGAACAAATCCATTGTTTTCTTTGGGAAAACTTTTCCCTATGCTATAAAAGGTACCATTATCAATCATCTAGAAATCAATCCAGATTCCTTCCCATTCACTTATCTTGGAGTACCCATTTTTTTGGAATACCTAAATCTAGTTGTTTTTCTAACCCTATAGACCAAATTCTCAATCATCTCTCCTATTAGAAGGGTAAATCCCTTTCTATAGCTGGAAGAATTTGTCTATTTAAATTCAAAATTGTCTCTAAAATGGTCTACTCGTTGATGCTCTACAAATGGCCTAATGGTATCCACAAAAAAATAAATTCCTACATTAAGAATTTTGTTTGGATCGGGATCATTATTCAAATGGAACTTGTGACCATCCATTGGAATACTTGTTGTAAGCCTTTGGATAAAGATGGACTTGGTATTAAAAACATTAATCTTTCCAATCATGCCTTACAAGATAAACTAACTTGAAACCTCTGGAACAATGACTCGGACTCCATTTCCTTTTTCAAAAATATTCCTTGACAAGTTAGAAAGGGAAATTTGAACTATATTAGCTCTTCAATTTTTTCATCCATTAGAAAGGAATTTTCCAACATCATGATTAAATCAATATGGATGGTTAGAAATGACTCTTCCATGAATTTTTTGTTGAAAAACTAGACTGGTACCCCTTTAATATCCATGTTTCTTCTAAATAATTTATAGGAAAACACTAATTGTACTATTAGGGACATGTTAAATTCTCATACCTCTAACCTTCCTAATAACATTATCCATGTCATTCATAATTATCCCTATTCCAACACAGATGACTTCTTTATTTGGTAACCTTCTCATAATGTTGTTCTTGACTCCAAAAAATTTTACAATCACAACTTTCAAAATTTAGATAACAATTTCAGTTGGATAAAATTTTTGATAATCCATGGATTAAGAACTCAAGGTTTACTCTTGTTTGGAATATTTCACCCAATAGAGTCCCCATAGATGTTTTTATTCAATATTTTAGGATTTAAATTTTCACTAAAAGTAACTTATATAACCAACATAGAGAATATACTAACCATATTTTCCTATCTTGTGCTATAGCTTCTGCTCTTTAGAACTATATTTTTGATATTTTTACTACATGTTGATTCTTCTTGACTATCTCATCTAGTAACTAAAGCATTGTGTATAAATTGAAACCTCTTAGAAAATCACAAATCTTTTCATATATTATATTGATGAGCTTCTCCTTGTGATAAGGTATGATATAAATGCTCTCATTCATAAAAATTCATCATTATTTCTAAATGCAAGTTATATGTGAATCTTCATTTCCATTTAAGAAGCTACCTTGATTCAAAAGTCTTGATGTGACAACTTTATCAACAAATTTGAGATTATTCAATGTCTTTGTATTGATGGAATATATCATCATCCTAGGAATACATTTGAAGCATTCTGTAAATCCTCATTCCCAAGTTGGATTAAAGTTAATGTGGACAGTTCCTCTAAGGGAAATCTGGGTCCCTCAGGTTGTGGTTCTATCTTCAGATACCACCTTGGGAAATTCCTTGGTTGTTTCAATGGAAACTATGGAATCACTTCATCCCTAAAAGCTTAAATTATGAGTGTGATCCATGCTATTTCCTTTCCTAAGAAACAGGGTTCGAACAATATTTGGATTGAAAGTGATTCGACCACTATTGTAAGGGCTATTTGGATTGGAGTGTTGCATCTTGTTTGGCCTCTTACAACCTAGTGGATGAACTATCTTCATTCACTCTTGGAGATAAGTTACATTGTCACTAATACTTTCAGTGAAGCCAACTGGGTAACAGATGATCTTGTTAATATGAGAGCTAACCAGGACATAACCTAGATGGTTGACCTTCATAATGATCTTCTTCTGATTTATGATAAGGATTGTAAAAATATTCTATCATTTAGACTTTTATAATCACCTCCTTTTTTTAATATAATAATTTGTGTCATTTTCATTGACCAAGGCATCACCTCTCAAAAAAAAGATCCTTACCCTGGTAATCTAGAGTATGGGATGCTTCAATCATCTTTTAAATCACTTTAATCCATAAATCATACTACATGTCTCGAGTGCCTCAGGTTTCCAAAACCTTATATGTCCCTTGTAAGATATTCCAAGCTTTAAGGGACCCTTTTCTTGATGATGAATGTATGAAAATGTATCCTACATATGTGCTTATGGTCACCAACCAAATGTGTTACTCTGCAAGAAGGGATTTTTAATCCTTTTGAGACCTAACATCATTGTGGTATAACTCAACACCTCAGTTTGATCTAAACTACTCCCAATATGATGATCCTATGTCACTACTCATGACCTGAGGATCTAGATCCATGATTTAGAATATTTTCATCTCCCACTTAGAAGAATTTTGGGGTACTACTGACCTTGGGTATCCTAATTGGGCTATTTTGTATCATCCTCCATATTAGGTCCATGTGGGTCATTCCCTTAAAATGCATGCACTTTGGTCACAGTTATAAAAACTTAAACTCTAGCCTATAATGGTCCAAATCACAAGACCATAAACTACTATTAAAAGAGACACAAAACTTGTCATGATAAAAACCCACAAATGGAGGTCTAAAATAAAGTAATGTCTTCGCTCGCTAAAATATTTGTCATTATATTCTATTAAAAATTTAGTTCATGAATAAATAAGTCATAAATATCGTAGGGTCTACTTTGTAGCCTTAGTAAAAGACAATCTATTATTATCAGACCCCTTGGTTCAGGAAAAATTTAGAGTAATTATTTGTCATGTCTCCTCGCCATGAGAATATGTTCACTAGGAAGTGAAATAACATTTAGGGTGCTCAAACCCTTATTTGATATTACACTTTCCACAAATTGCATTTCATGATTTAAGTGCCTTGGATCACCATAACCTTCCAAGTCCCCTAGAAAGGATACCCAGCTTTAAGGGACCCTTTTCTTGACTATGCATGTATGACTTTGGATCCTATATATGCACCTATGTCCATCAACCAAATGCATCACTATGTAAAAAGGTATTTCTGGTCCTCGTCATCCCTAACATCACTATGGAAGAACCCAGCACCCTAATGTGTTTTGGGTCATTCTTGGTACAATTTTCCTACATCATCCTCTTAGCCTACGCACTTTTCACCATGATTTAAAATCTTTTTAACAAACTATATAATAGAATTTTATATCCTCGATGCTACACCACCATGTTTTGTGTCCTTTATCAAAAAAATAACATGAAACTTCATTCCTAAACCTTTGATGGACCACACCTCATGACTCAAAACCCAAGGTAATAGATCTCAAGATTTACAATATAAGAATCAAATCGCCCTTGGGTATCAGAATCCTTTTAGATAGCTTTCCTCTCATACCCAACCTCATCACCTAGATGTTTGAGTATTCAAAAATTGTTCATGGTCCTCATAAAGGAGTGGATATCATCTTTTTCTTAACCATGCTATCGATGAATAATGGCCTTGACCCACAAACTAAAGGTATATCCTCCTTTCAAGAAAGGATATTTAATCCGTATGTTCCCTAGAAACACTGTGGGGGAACCTGGCACCTCAGATTGTTACAGGTCATCCCTGGTATGTCTTCCCCATCCCATATTCATAGACTCATAATTTTGGGTTATAAATTACAACATTGACGATCTTGATATCCAGGTGGACTTAGAATCCCTAGTATTTCTCTATTTACTAATACTACCTCCTTAAATCTTCCATGGCCCTTGCAAAAGATACTCAACTTCCAGAGACCCTTTATTTGACTATTCATGTATGTCTTTGGCTCTTGAATATGCACCTATGGTTATCAAAAAAATGTTTCACTCTGCAAAAAAGGTATTTCTGATCCTTGTGAGCCTTGGAAACACCACATAAAAACCC
Organism: Viscum album; assembly: GCA_963277665.1. Taxonomy (NCBI): domain Eukaryota; kingdom Viridiplantae; phylum Streptophyta; class Magnoliopsida; order Santalales; family Viscaceae; genus Viscum; species Viscum album. Next base: position 249,420,535 of record OY728152.1, on the reverse strand, counting down.
AAAAACCTTAGTGTGTTTGGGGTTATTCCTGGAATGTCTACACCATATTCCATGATCATTGATTAGGTCCAAGAAAAAATACCCTTAACTGAAGTGATAGAAGGTATGAGATAAAATACCCTAAACTAAGGAGATAAAAGGTCTGAGCTAAAAGAACCTAAACTAAAGTGATAAAAGGTTTGATCTAAAAGACCCTAAACTAAAGGGACAGAAGGTTCAAGAAAAAATACCCTAAACCAAAGTGATAGAAGGTCTCATCTAAAAGACCATAAACTAATGCGATAGAAGGTATGATCTAAAAGACCGTAAACTAAAATTATAGAATGTCCAAGCTAAAATACCCTAAACTAAAGGGATATAAGGTCCGAGCTAAAATACCCTAAAATAAAGCGATAGAAGGTCTGAGTGAAAATACCTTAAACTAAATAAATAGAGGTTCTGAGCTAAAAGACCCTAAACTAAAGTGATACAAGGTCTGAACTAAAAGAACCTAAACTAAAGTGATAGATGGTCCAAGATAAAATACCCTTAACTAAAGAGGTATATGTTCTGAGCTAAAAGTCCCTAAACAAAAGTGATTGAAGTTCCAAGATAAAAGAACTTAATCTAAAGTGATAGAAGTTCTGAGTTAAAAGACCCTAAACTACAGTGACGAAATCTCTGTGCTAGAAGACCCAGAACTATGGAACATCAGAAATATAGTCTTCAAAAAATTGAAATGAGTCTAAGGCCCACTGTATGGCCTTGGAATAAATTAAACTGTACTAAATAAGACTGTTGGATTTATAAAATTAAAGATAACCCTCCCTCCAATACATATATTATACCCAATTATCCTTTTAAAAAAATTGATCCCAAGATATCTGGAACTTTCATATGAATGAGGAATATCTTGTTGGTAATCATTCATGATAATTTCTCAAGAAGAATATGTTATAATTTCAACATTAAATTACTAGAATTATTTTTTACTTAATATTATTCAAGGGATGGGTATCATTGGTGATTAATATAATATTGAAGCAAATAAATCTCATGCACATCATGAATAAAAGAAAATATGATAGAAACATATAGAGTTCAATAGATCTATTCACTGATAGCATACAAAAAAGGAGGAATCTCCACATTTTGGAGTCTCTATAAGGATATCATCAAAAATATAATACATGAAAATTATCAAACTACAATAAGATTCAATCAGTTGAGTTGTCCATGTTAGAAAGACTCTGGCGGGATGTGTTGATTGAATGTTGGTGTTCCACTCGCTCCACATATTTTTCTTCTACCCAATGATGAAGATTGTTGACTGAAGTAGTTAACTACTCATATCTCTTATGATCTATTTCCAATGAGAATGATGATTTTGAAAGGTCATACCTCAGACGAGCTATGATTTCCTCATGCCTCCATATTTTGGTGGTTCGGGCACCCATTTGACCTTACAGTTTAGATATTAACTGGAGACCCCACTCTAGTGCCTTTGATATCTCTTTAATATTCCTAGAAATGGGACTTTCATCCATAAGATCATACAAGTCCCTCTCATTGGTGTCTAAATCACGCTGATTCAGGAAACCTTTCTTCATGATTTCATAAAGTTGTTTTTGATCAAATTCACCTACCTACAAATCATGATATAGCTAATTAATGCATTCCTCTTGGTCCCAAAATAATTCTAAAGGAGTCTCATTAATCAAGACGTGAATCTATTTCCATATCAACCTACATTTTTCTGATCCTATCTGACCAATAGACCTGGTGCAGCAGGAGGAGGAATAACTAGTGGATTCGATAAGTAGGAAGGATAAGAAGCCTCTTATTCTCTTAACTCAATAGTCATATCATCTGTAGCCTGTGGTGGAGGACTAAATTACTAAATAGATTAATTATCACTATTAGGGTATTTATAAATGGAATTAGTGAGCTTACTTTACATCTCACCGAATCCTTTTATCAAATCCATATTCTCTATATACATAAGGGTTAGTGATGCAAAAGGAATGTCCACATGACAGACCATCTGGCTTACCACACCATCTGGATAAGCTGCTAACTAAGCATGGGAATAATCCTAGGTAATAAATTTGGAAGAATTTTAAGGTTTAAGAATGATCTTAATATTATTATCTTCACATTATGGCATCATCCAAACTGTAAGATGACCCTAGGATGTTTTTATCCTCGTACGCCATCTAAAAGAAGAGGGGAGACCCTTTGGGTGCATCCAAATTGATGAGAAAACTGATAAGGTGTATAAGGCTTGTAGATTATCAGATCATCCACCTTGGATACAATAACTATAATAAACCAAGAATTACATATATGAATATTACATCTTTTTATATGAATATTCATTACATTTTACAAATGCACACCTCAGGACCGTAATACTTTAGTGTTTTTGGAAACTTGGAATACATTCTTCTAACTTATAAACGATCTTCAACATCTCCCATAAATATATTACCCTTTAGTAATCCTACATAAATGATTTCATTATAAAGTATGTAATGGAAACATAAGAAAGGGTGATATTAGCTTCTCAGTAAGGGTAAGAAAATAATAGATGAACATATAAATCAAGAAAACATGAACATAAATTTTGATTATCAAAATCTTGAGTCATGAAATAAATCTTAGTAGTTCGTAAGGAATAAATCATAAAGGAACATTAACCATGATAAAATAGAATTTTCATAAAACAAGAACTTGTGTCAAAGAAATAATCATATAAAATCATTTTCATATTAGCCAAGGCTCATAGCCAAGACCATCAGAGCGGACAAAGTCCATTAATGAACTGGGTTAACTTGTCATTCCAGCCTGGTATTACTGAACCATATTTACTTTATGTTCCATTAATGTCTATTTGATGAGATATAAATGTTTACCCAAATAATTGGAGGGATATATAGGTCCCACACAACTCATAATGAAATCATTCTAACATGTTCCCCCAAAAACATAAACCACTCATCATAGAATAACCCAATGAACAAAAAATGGGTTTCTTAAATATAATTCCATCATAATCCATATAAAAAAAATTAATTTCATAAAAAAAATTACATCATAAAAAAAAAAAAAAAAATTAATAATAGGGATAGAAACATAACCCTATGTCATATTAGATCTAAAGTGATTTTGATAAAAAAAACTTGAAATTAATTCTTGAGGAAAATATCTTTTCTTCTTTAAAAACATTTTCTTTTCTCAATGTTCCATGAAATTTTATAAGAATATAAATTAATTTAAAATACACTTTAAATATTATAAAGTAAGCTTATTATAAATAAGATGTTATGAAATTGTAAGAATCCATTCATGTCGTATAAGTTAAAAAACATTTTCCTCGTACTTTTTCCAAACAAGTCAAAAAGTACCTCGTATGGTAAATGAAAGAAAGAATCCTTCCCCGCCATGTAGTAAAAGTCAAAAATTGGTAAAAATGAATTTAAAAATACATAGTAGAATATTAAACATTTTATGAAAACATTTTTATAAAATAGCGACATTGATGATAAATACCCAGTAAATACTTACGTATAAACAGTCTCGGATAAAAATGAGATTGAAAAATTATCCCTAACATTAGGTCTAATATCCTTTGTATATATCTAAACCTCATGTATAATTATTTAAATAATTTTATTAACTTATTCCATAATCATAATCATTTTTATGATACCATATATGATTATATTATCTTCCATTTGTTAGTAACATTTCATTATCACTCGTTATTCGGATATTAAATGCTTTATGTTCCTATGAAAGTTTTATCGAATAAGTTCATGTTCCAATTATTAGGTTATAGTTATATCATTTAAATAATTATATCAGTATAATAAATATCATATTTATTAATTCCATTAATTTATATAATTGTGGTTTAATGAAGATCATGTAGAATTAATCGCATCGCATTGTGGAGCTAGTAGGTCGTACGTATGCACAAATGACGATATCATTCACTTAATGGTTAAATGGTATAGAATTAGATGGTATATTAATTATAAAGAATAATTATAATTTTATATAAATTATTTAAATCAATTACACTCATCATTATACACATCCAAATTAAGTATTGTTGAATAACAAATTACACCATGGCGTGGAGACGGTAAGTCGAACGTACGCATGCATGGTGATATTGTTATTCGTAGGATGGATAAAAGGAGGTGTAAGGTTGTAACAGAATTATAATAATATATCATAATTTATAAGATTCTGGATTTATTACTTTATTATGGAAACAACATAAAAATAGAAAGTAGAAGAAGAAAACAATTTTGAAATATGTGACAAAACAATTACCTCTTTTTTGAGTATCTCTTTTTGATTTGCACAAAAGTTATCCTTAGGATGGAATTATTCCAAAAGTTTGGTCTCTAGGAGGAAGGGAGTAATATTGTGAGCTTATTTGAGAATAATTTGGATAATACATGGCGCTTGAGAGGTGTGAGTAAGTGGGTAGATGTGGTGGCCTTTTACAAGAGGGAGGAGGGCCACTTTAGGAAAGTCTTGAAATATTATTTTATTATAAATTCATTTTCTAATTCTAATAGATAAAAAGTGATATATTTAGAGGATAATATAATTATATCTCTAAATAATATCATAAAATAAATTTTATAGATGTATTTTTTTATTTCAAACCTTATCTTTTTACTTTACCCTTAATTACCCTCTTTTAATTTTAATTGAGATAAATAAATTTTAATTATTATGAGGCTATTAAGTTTACTTATATGGGATAAATTTCCCATAATTTGACACTTAATTAAATTTTATACCTTAAAATAGCTACTTTGAAATTTTGAAATATTTTTATGATTTATAAATATTTTAATAAAATATTTTTTAAAAAAATATCATTAGTGTCAATTTTAACACAATTCATTTCATTGAATTTAAATAAATTATAAAAAAAATATAACTTAGAACCAAATAATTTAATAGTCTTATAACATGTCATATTAACCTATAAAACCGTGTATGAAAAAAATTATTTCAAATAATATTTATTATACTGTTTATAATATCATTTATTTGATATTCCACTTAATAAAATAATTATTTTATCTTTGTTGTGTCAATATTTATGGTAATTATTTAATATAAATAAATTCACATGATGTATATAATTTTATTATCTTTCTGTATAATTTTTATGTTATAATTTTTATCGATCTTATCACTACATTATAATTATTATACTTATAAGAGATAAGGGGGTGACATGTTGTCACTTTCATTTGTTTTAATTATAATTACATCACTTTCATAGAAAAAATTCATTAAATGAATAAATTATGAGACTTAGGTGACATTGGTCTGCTTTCATTCACACAATAGGATTTTGGAAGGTGTTAGGGTAATTATATTATCTTTATCATATTTTTTGTTAAACTAATTCACCTAATTTAACTTTAAATATGGTAAATAAAAACTATAGTAGTCACTATTCATAATATACAAAAAAATAAAATTAACATATTAAAATTATTTGGAACCATTGATTCCAAATATGGAATCCATTTTTCAAAATTCAAAACACATAAGTTTCAGTAATTAATTTAAAATTAATCCCAGTTTTCAAAAAGAGAAAACGGGTTTTTTTAAGTAAAAGCCACCAAAAGATTGATGTGTGTTTAAATCTAATTTCAATGTGAAATTACATCCAATGAAAAGTATTGGATTAAATTATAAAAACATAATCTAATTATACTTCAAAACCAATTAAAAGGTTAACCTTTCTGTAAAAATAAATCAGATGAAAAAGTAGTTTTAAATTAAAATGTAGTATTTTTTACTATTCGTTAAAAATGAATATTATCAAATAAATACCAAAAAAATAAACCAAAGTAAATTTTTATGTCCTTATTCCAAATAATAAGTTTATTTTGTCAAAAATAACTTACAAAAGTGTAAAAAATTAGATTTCAAATGGATTATCCATCAAAAGGTGGTAAAAATGAATTTTTAGAAAAACGTTCATTTTATTTGTAAAATTGAATTTATTCTTATATCATGTCTATAAAAGATATAATATGACTTTTAAAAATTAAATTGAATATATTACATATATATTTCACAAATAAAATCCATAAATAGTGATTTTATTATTTTGTAAACTCACTTATTAGCATTTAAATAGTTTTTTTAGAAAAAAAATTTCCTTTTAATTCAAAAGGGCTCTATTTTCATTTATAAATAATTATTCACAAAATAATTAATTAAATGCATGTATAAAAAATATTTTCATAAATCAATTAATATTTTTCATTCCAACCATTTTTACATCTAGGTTATAAGGTAACATAATAATATTTGGTGGTTCACTTATACTCGGTCTTGCATGAAATGAGTTATAGCAAAAGAACTTGAAATTTTGTGTAACACAAGCCAATAATAGTATTACATATACCGAAATCTAATATGGTGTTGTGTATAGCGGAAACTAATTTGTGTGTAGTGTACAACTTAAGACATCAAAGAAATTAAAAAGAATTTATCTCATAAAATATCACTGTGTTACAAGAACCTCATTCTGAAGGGAGATCATATATAACCTTTCATCAAGGTAACCACTATCGTTATAAATAATCATCCCATTTAGTGAATTATAAGGGTTGAAAACAAAGCTTTCGGATTGGATCAGTGTGTCTCTAACCTCATCAGGGATTAGAGACATAGCTCCAACCCCATATTTTTTCAGCAGCCTGGGATGAGATAAATCATCAGGGATCATAATGACATTATAATATTCATAATAATGGAAATGTTCTCTTATCCAACCAAAAAAAATTAAAGGAACACTAATCCTATAGGTTATTTTTCCTTGTTGAATGTGGACCAGGAGTTGGTAAATGTGCACAAGGACTGGCACATCCAAATTGAGGTGTTTTCCATATGGTAGTCACACCGTCATCACCAACATACTAACATGGATCCCTAAATGCATGTACCCAGCTAGAAAAATACATTCATTAAAAAACATGCCCATAAATCCTAAAAGCCTATGGCTCAAAGAGATATCTGAGTTCAATCAATATCCCCATGAAGTATAGTCCCCAGCTTCCCAAATGCACCAATATGATCCAACACTGTCATGGATCAAATGAGAAGGTAACCGATGGGGGTGTATGGAATTTCGCCCAACCATGTTGTGAAAATGGAATATATTCATCCAGTCTTTGAAAGAGATGATTGAGTGCATCATTAGATCCTTTATTCATTTCTCCTTCATAAAGGTAATCATTTCCTTCATCAAAACTAGAGTCTAAAATGGGTCATCCCAAACATCTGCATGAGGGAGGAACTCATCATACATCTCTCAGAGAGGGGGAATTCCACCTAGTTGGAAGATGTTACATATACTGATGACAGATTCACCATGGGAAAAATGGAATGTGTCGGTTCCAGGACACCAACGACTGATTAGTTCTTGAATAAGATTGGGCTAGTTGTAGATAATGAACTAGGAAATACTCATGGATTCATAAAGATAGATCTTGTATAACTGGTCAGTGAACTCTATGAAGATTTTCCTGACCTAGAAGGGTTATTACCATTCATTAGAGAAATTACCACTAAGATAGAGATCACATTTCTAGATCCATCTACTGCCCGAATTATTTAGAGAAGAGTCAAATATACTCGATTAGGTTTGAGAAATAGGAAAATGAGTGAAATCAAATATATCCAGACCAAAGGAAGATTTTTACAACATATTAGACAAACCCTAGGGTTGATCTGCAGCTAGATGGATTTTCTTGAAAATTTTCATCTAAATATAGGGAGAAAAATTGAACACCTGGAAAAATAGAATGTTTAATTATAATGGAGGGATGGAAACATCGTCCAACAAAACGAACTCATATAGAGGAAGATGGTGAGATAAAGGATAATCTGGAAGCCTGGATAAGAGTATCCTCTTTCGAATATCTTATCAGAATACTCACGATATCAGGGGTCAGGATTGTAGTTTCTAGAAATCATGGCCATATGACGGGCTGCAGTAGAGTAGCTTGGGAGAGAACCATTACCCATCTAAACAGAAGTAAGTGTCATATTTCAAACAAATAAAAAAAACTTTGAAAAAGTAAATTCATAAACCAGAAACATCAAGATCATCACCTAAACTACAAAATCCATTCACAAATCCTATAAAAGGATCATGAATATTTAAAATCCTCAATATCTTTTGGGTAGCATAACCCCATAAGTAATTTTACTATCCCATGACCCCTCATAGACTCATAGTTGTGTGACCTAGACATGATCACACGAGATGCATGATAGTTAATTGATCACGTGATCATGATGGAATATACTATGGAACAATCAAGATGATCGAGAATCCTCATTCCCAAAGATTAAACGATTGCAAACATTTAGTTATTAGTTAGTTTGACCTGAGTAAAAGTGGTCTTGTGGAACAGTTATCTAAAAAGTAGGCTCATGGTGAGGTCTCCTAATCGTGTCTTGAAAAACAATCTTAAAAAAATGGAATGAAATGGAAGCAAGGAAATAGTGATCTGGGGGAATAAGTATCTGGTGAAATGAATCACTCTCTACCTTCCGTATATATAGGGTATCTCATGAAATACCAAGTGTCACCCATCAGACTAAGAATCGCTAAAAGACATTGATTCACAATAGCACCTAAGACTCAAGCAAGAAGTTACTTCCCTCATAACTGAGCCATTTTCCTTGTGGATGTCTCTCTTGAGGGGGGAATTTGTTTACACCCACCAAATGACAATTAGTAAATTCAAAAAGTAATAAATACATAAATATGGGTATTATGTTCCCCGCAAAAGGAAAGGAAGTAGAAGGTAGTTGAGACCCACGGATCACATGAGCATCCAATGGATAAACAATCACATGGTCATCATGATGTAGTGTGAAAGCACCATGTGTAGTGAATATCCTATATACAATCCTGTCAATTCCCTTTGAAAAATTCCTACTCTCGCAAAGGAACCCTGGATAATTAGTGATTACATGAAGGCATCCAGATAATCTCCCCCAGGTAATGCATCCTGTCAACGGGAAGATTCTCGATAGACCATCCAAAAGTCCTTCAAAAAAATGAGGAAAATGTCCAAAAGGTAGAGGCCTCTTATAGTCATAAAATTCACGTCATGGATCACTAATGGATAGAATCATTTTCCTAGAAAACATTCATGAAAAATATTTAACTCCCCAAACTTTGTAAAATAAAAAAAAGTAAATAAATGGGGAGGAGGTAGGATCCTCCCACGGTCATAAAAGTCATGAGATGCACCCATGGTAGTCTGCAAGACACCGTAAGAACTGCCAATGTACCCACCTCATCTCGTGAAAGATCTTTTGTATTATTATCCTCATCACACGAAGTACCTAGGGTATGTCTAGGAAACCATGTGCTACCTTGATGGCTCCTTAAGGACAAGCTGATGGAATTGTTTATGAAATTATCACTCATCTCTATAGGACCTTTTTTAGTCATGCGATGCATCGCTAAGAGGTAAGGTGATTATTCTTGAAAACACTGAAACAACTTCATGAACACCCTAAACATTAAAAAATAAAGAATTGAAATAAAAAGGTGGAGGAGGTGAAAGCCTATCGTGGTCTTAAAAATCACATGATATTCCTAGGATTTATATATCATGATCTTATGAAGTCCCCCTACCAAGCCATTCTCGTCTTGTGGAAAGTCCTAGAAAAGTCACCTAAGATCACATGAAATCCTTTCGATGGATGATTTGATCTAGAAAAGGAACTTGGACTTGTCAATATAAAAATATAGAAGTCCTTTAGAAAGATCGCATGATTTAACAAGTCCCCATAAATTGGAAATAATCCAATAAAGGAGGATTTTATGGGACAAACTCATGATTGATGAAAATTAGGTGATGCCCATGGAGTGATCCACTGTAAAGACTTGTGAAGACACATGATGTTGAATACCTTTGTTGAATCCATCCTAGATTCACATGATATTCACTGTACAAAGAGGATAACAACTAGAGAGGCAAGGCCTATAAATCCCCCACCCTATTATGAAAAATACACCACTACTCTCTGGACGAATAGTTGGCCTTCTTGCACCCAAACTCACAGGTGCAAGAGAGGATTTCTCAGATTGTCTAATCTCACAATTGGAAAAAATTACTATCAAGTATGATATAGGGAACAAACAAGAGAAATAATTTATCATGAATAAATCCCTTCACATGATCACTCATAGATCAGGTGAAGCACTCTGGCTAGGACATGGTAAAAACATCCCACTAATATTCTAAAACAAGCGATACTTAAAATAAACTAACACTGAACAAATAAAATGAATTAAAAAAAAGAAAGGCTATAAAAAAGACTAAAGGTAAGTGACTTCTGAAAATTTTATACACATTTATCATCATACACTTCACTTGAACCACCCAAGACATGGTACATCCCCACATCTAATCACCCAGATCTCATGAAATCCATTCGGTATACTATTTTGGGTCATTCAAAGTCCTATAGACATGTCGAAGAAAGTCACATTGTGCCCCTTGATAATTCCACTTAAGTCTCGCAAAACCATCTAGGATCTCAATTCAAGTCTCAAAATGTCCTTCATATGTGTCATTAGACTCTTATAGAGGAACTAGTTCATATCAGTTGAGTCTCATGGTAGCAATTGGGCATGTCAATTGGCTCTCGCGACACCCTTTAGGTACATCAGCCAGGTATCGTAATGCCCTCCAGACATGTCATCTAGGAAATGCGACACCCTATGATACATGTCTCATGGACTCTTACAATGCTCTCTAGGAGTGTTATCCAGCACTTGAGATGACACCAGAGTATGTTAGGTGAATCATATGATTCCCTCTAGTCATGTCAGCTAAGATCATGAGATGGATTATAGGATCAATAGGTGAAGTCTTTTGATGTCCTCTGTATAATCCATACTTGATCACACAAAAACCTTTGGACATTCCATCCTAATTATACGAAGTCCTCCAGAAAATTTAACTGGATCATAAAATTGTCTTTAAACATCTTAGGAAGACACTCTCCAACATGTCGATAAATCAATCAAGGAATTTTGAGTAGATAATCAACATATGTCTAGAAGTTAAGTGGTCCTAGATAGCATGAGAATCCCATGATTTTATGACCTTGTGCATCCTCGATGTGCAAGACCTGATTATAAGGGAAATATCATTGTGTAATCCCTAACTAAAGAAACTACAATGAATCGGATTCCTTCCATAACTAGGATATATAAGACACATACTTGAGGTTTGATCTCTTTATTAATTTTTGAAGGGTGATACCATAACATAATTCCTACATCCATAGGCAATGAGATTGATCATTTTATATTCCTTATTTCTCACATTGATCATAGCTCAAATGGGATTAGTGAGATGCAATAATCACATCATATGCACCATAAACCTCTTTCAAAAAAGGGAAACCTTGGAGTGTGAGTCCCAATAAATTGAACTATGGTGACTCTAATTCTTTCCATAACCAGGATACATAGGATGCCTCCATAAGGCTCAAGCTCCATATTAAACAAACCAAGGGATGTCCTAGTACATAATCCATGCATATGTATTCAGTGAGACTACTTACTTCTTATCCCTTGTTTCTCAAACCGAGCATAACTTAGGTAGTCTTAGAGAATTTCAATATTCATATGATTCACATCAAGAATCTCCCTTAGATAGGGAAATTCCATTATGTAAGCCCTGATAAGTTTCCTGATATAAACCTCCCCCATATGAGTGAATCTACATTGGGGAAAGTCCCAAGGGTGTTAATATTCTATGATAACTTTGATTCCTATAATGACCAGGATACGTAGGATGCATTTCTAAGGACTGATCTTAAATAGGCACCACCTTCAGTGTATGTCCTATCATGTCTTTGATATCTCAACCATCGGGACCCAATAATTACCATGGTATGATCATTGTACCCCATCCATCATTGGACTGAGAAACCAAATGAACTATGACAACTCTGATTCTCATCATAATCCAGATACATAGGATATCCCCCCAAGACTTGAGATTGAATATCCAGTGCCTCAGAGAACTCATATATGTCATTTTTGTACAATGTTAAACTATATGCGTTACAAAAACTATATGTGTTTTGATTCCTGCAATAACCAGGATACATATGATTTCTCATAATGGCTTGATCCCCTCCTTAGTATATTAACCTCCTACCTATGTGGTAGTAAATTCTGAAGCTCCTGGTTTTATGGAATCATTACATATGAGTTTCTCAACTGGGAAATAGATTAAGAACCTTGGATATAAATATATGGATTCACTAATAATATCCCCTTCTTCTACACAAAGAGGGAATTAACCCATAATCATTTTTTTAGGGTAATCTATCTCGTATCGGGATTAGGAAGTGACTCACTAAAATATATTAAATATATAAGAGATTATTGGAGTAGGAAAAAATTCCCATAAAAATGGTGAAATGATCCCGACCTCCTATCGTCTTGACCAATGTGAGTCCATAAGTTCCATTAGGCCTGAATACCTAGGTGACCCCTACCTTTGGAAAGTAGGCTTGTGCCCAGTTACGGATGGGGGAAGCATTGGGAGTTTCCATTAAAGAGAGACAGTAGTAACCTGATATCAATGATTTCTCATGAAATAAACCCACCACAATTGACCATTGGGATAAACTGGACCCACCTCAATGAGGGTTTCCGGTCACACCATTTTCCCAATGAAACAAATATTCAAATTAAGATCCCTCTATGTGAATATATACTTTAGACTTTTATGATGTATATTTATATCACAATCTCAATATAGAGGTAGTTCCACAAAATCATTAGAGTGAAGATTATATATGTTAACTCCATATCATGCATTAGGCTATTCTACTCACTAATCTTCACCTATCATGAGGTAGAGGATTTCACATTATCATTCTGCATGAGTACACAACCCATGACTTTCGTTAAAGAATCACTATATATAAAAACCCTTATCCACTTGAGGGTAGTGTTAGTATATACATTGTGATTGGCCTCTTCTTTAGATCTTTAATACATTCCTCCAATTCTTATATACATTCAGATTTTACCCATTTTCTTGTTTAATTGTTTACTAGGATATATAATCATGATAAATATCCTAAAAACATCAGTAGTATCTATATAATTCAATAAAAATGGATATACTTGACACTTTATGGTATAGGATATTATTAAATATTATTTTTCATTTATGGGTCTATATGAATTCCTTCTATTGTGATCATTTGACCTAATATTATGAATTTATACCTCTAGAAGTATCACTTGATGAACTTAGAATACAACTTATCCTTTCTTAATATCTCCAACACATTCCTTAGATATTATTCATGTTCTTCCTTGCACTTGGAATAAATGGGAATATCATCAATAAATACTATCATAATTTTATTGAGGTTTCCTCTAAAGACTATTCGTTAAATCCAATAATATTTTAAGGGAATTACTAAGTCTAAAAGGAATAACTATGAACTCATAGTGTCCATACCTTGTATAGAAGTCTATCTTCTGAATACATTCCTTCATCGCCATCAGTTGATGATATCCAGAATGATGATATACCTTTAAGAAGTACTGAACTCCTAAAAGTTGGCCAAATAATTCAGCAATCCTTATTATGGGATACTTATTCCTTTTAGGTTGATCTTATTTATCTCCTTGTAATTGATTAAAATCCACATTTATCCATTCTTTTTCTTAACAAATAACATTGGAACTCCCTAATTTTATGTACTAAGGAATATAAACCCTTTGTATAAATTTTCTTTTAGGTGCTTCTTTAACTTCTAAAGTTCAATCAAATCTATCCTATGTGGAAATTTTTATAGAGTATTGGATTTAGGTATGTGTTACATTAATAAATCTAACTCATTATTTGAGTGAAGGTTTGAAAACTCTTCAGGAAATATATTAGTATATTTTCTTATAATGGGCATTTCCTCAAGGTTGTTATTTTCCTTTAACTCAACCATTTGGGCAAGATATGCTTCTTCACTATGTATCAACACCCATACTATTTAGGGGTTTTATAAAGGAGAATCATGATTATCCTTTCATTTGTATAAGAACATGGGGTGGTTCAAAATATAGAAAGTTATTTCATTTTATTGATATTTAAAGTGAACTATATATAATGAGAACCAATCCATGCCCAGTATTGCATCAAATTCCAAAAATGGAAGGATTAATATATTTTCTAGAGGAATCATCCCACAAATAGTAATAGGATAATAGTTCAACACTTTAGTTGTAATGATCATTACACTAGGTTTTTTTTATAGATATCTCAACTTCAAGGTATCATGGATGTGATTAAATAGTTTAAGTAAACTTTCATGATATAAAGTAATGCATAAAACCATTATAAAATAAAAGTTTTTACATTATTATTTAAATAGGAAGTATACCATGTATGAAATTATTTTCATGTTCCTCCTCAATGGTGGAAATGTAATAAGCTTCCCCATACTCCCTTATCTTTGGTGGTTACTGATGTTTATTACCCTCAAAGACTCATGGTTTAGTTAAATAGCTTGTAAAGATTCATTTCTATTTATAGTTTAAGCATTGAACCATGGGTGGTTCATTTGTAGGTTCTTTCCTTTCCTCTATCATATTGGTTGAATTCTTTATTTCTATTAAACAATCATGATCTTTGTTGCATTATCTCCCACAAATAAATCATTTTTTTATCCCTTTGAGTCAATTCCCATGATGATTCTTCCCATATATTTCACATGTGGGTTGTTGGATAATATTTCATCCCTTTTAATTTCACCCCTAATCTTGAAACTTCATTATTCTTTTCTTATCTACATATTTGTGGGGCCATTCCCCAAATTCCATCTATACTTTGAGAGTAAATCTAACTAATTATTTGTAACTCCCAATGTCTCAGATATCTATATCCTTTTAAACATGTGGTTTTAAACTATTAAATAATCTATATATTTTTATTATTATTATTTATAACAAAACCTAAGATGTATCTTGAAAAATATGTGAAATTTTCCTCATATGTCAAGATAGATACACTCTCCTTTTAATTAACATCTAGAAATTCTCACTCAATATTTTTTTGAAGATTTTGAGGGAAATAATTTTTAATAAATATAATCTTAAATTAATCCCACTTAATTTCTTCTATATCATAATTTGGATTTGTATTCTTTATCAATTCCCAATATTGATTACCCTCTCTATCTAAATGACAGATGGCCAGAGTAACTTTCTGCTTCTCAAAAAAGTTAAGCATAGAAGTGATCTTCTCCATTGATTTAACCCACTATTCTATGATAAGTGGATCGAAATATCCACTAAATGTTAGTCGTCAATGCCACATAATGGACTCAATGGCTAGATTCTCGTTCTTGGGTAAAGGTAGATATTCTACATAGTTCAGTTTATTATTCATAGATTGAGATATTAGGGTAATTATCATCATTAAATTTGGAAATCCACCTCCCATTACATTAGGAATTTCATTTGGAAAATCATTTCATTACTCCTAATATGGGTTGTTGTTGTGGTTTCTCCTAGTTCCCACATTTTTCTAAAATAGAAATGGTTTTGAACAAAACATAAGCCAATAAATAATAAATAATTTATTTCCATGAAAAAAAAAATTGAAGTCATGTCATATGGGATCCATATGTTTAGAATATCCTTATTCTCAAATTATTCTTATAGGATCATATACATTAATCTTTTTAAACTTTAAGAGCAATAATTACTATAGTTATATATCCTTCATAATGGTTTGTATAGATCTTGTGACTAACTGAAGCATATCCCTTGAGAGTGTCAAACTAGGTATGTAAAAAGACCATGTTATTGTGCACCAAGTACTAGTCAAGTTAATTCCCAATGAGACCTTTTAGGTTAATTACCCCAATTTATAGTTAATCTAGATCCACTTCTACTTATATTATCCAGAAAAGGATTTCATTACTCAAAAACCATGAACCTTAAAACTTTATAACACTTTGTATGTTTACCTATACTTAGAATCATGATTAGGGTCTTCTATAATTTTTTTAAATCCTAATTTTTAAATTAACTAAACCATGATCGAATAAAAAATATAGTGACCAAAAATTTTCCTACATGACTATTAAATTATTTTTAAGATAAATAACAAAATTTTAATACATTCCAGGATCAACATGTTAAGTATCATAGGAAAATTAGGTTCAAACAATGCTTATACATAATTAAACATAAGTATTATTTAATTCTTGTTCATAAACCTCTTACAGATCTCATTTTCTACTTAGTACATGTAATCACCTAAGGATATACATAAAAGAAAATGGTGTGTTAAAATCCTAGTAAGGGTAGGGATAACATAAAAGTAAAAAGATATATGAATCGATAGTTCTTGGGTGAGTATAATCATCATCTGCATCTCATAAGAATGGGATCATCATCATAATCATGAGGGAATCAAATTAAAATTCATGAAATGTGAAATATTTATAATAACTCAACATCATAACATAGGTGTAAAATACCATACATAGTTGTAAATAAATATAGCATCATGTTTACATCTAACATATGTTTATAATTCATAAAATCATAAGTATTAATAGATCTAGAAAAATTTTCACACATAATAAACATAATATAATGAGATATATCACATTATCCAATTCATTGTATTGATATATCATTCTGGTCAGACCCATTACATTATAAAATTCTCATAATCATGAATCTCACATAGAAAGAGAACATATAAAAATCTTTGTTAGGAAATAAACCCTTGTAAAAGAATGGGTTTCATAAATTATAATTTCATAAATAACCTTTGGGGTTCCAAAATTCATAAGGTAAATAATATTCTATCATAAAACATCAACATTGTTTAGTGGAGAAGATATAATGCAAGATAATTTAATGCGATGTTTTTGGATAATAAAGTCATTTTGAAAAATATCTAAAATTGAATTAGAAATCATATTGATAGTGTGGGAACATATATATATCCATAAAGAAAATTAAAATAATAGTTAAAATAATTTTTAAGGATATTAGAGGATTATCCACACTGAAAATAATTTTAAAAAGGAGATAACCCTAAAATAAGGAGTTGGGTTTGAGAATCTATTTATCATAGATCCCAATTTATTTAATCACTTTTATGCATCCTATATATTAAACATAGGTTTAATAAAACATGTAACAGAAATTGAATTATGTAAATATTTTAACTCATGAATAATTATAATAATTATATTTTTTTAATAAATTCCCATTTTTAAAGGTGAAACATTTTGATATCATATTTTCATTAAAATATCCATTCTTGCTTCTATTTGATGATCTTAATTTATTTTTATTTTTACTTTATTAAGATTAAATCCAGAAGACCAAAAATAAATATATCTATATGTTTATATATCATAAATTATTCATTATAATCATAGATAATGGTTTTTATAATTAGATAGTTAGAAATTTTCTCATGGGAGGTTAACCAACCATTGATGGGCCATTGTCATAAGAGGAGTAAATTGAAGTATAAAATATAAATACATCTTAAATATAAACATAATAGTAGATTAAAAAACATAATATAATGATAAAATACTAGTAATTTAATCTTATAATATTTTGGTTTGAATGTAATTTAGAAAAAGTAAAATATAAAAGGAAAATGAGAGAAAAAGTTGATGAAAACTTTCGCTCTTCTCGGTGTCACTTATTTTCTATGGAACTAATATCCTTTAATGCTTGGATGTGAGTGAATCCATAATATCCCTAAGCATTAAAATCGTATTAGTGTATGTTATTTTTGTATAGTTATGTATCTGATAAGTCAGTAATAATGGGTTCTATAAGGGTAGGGAGTGGGGATTTTTTAGTTATGGAGAGGGGTATTTTTAAGTTATAATAGTGAATAAATTATTATATCCAAGGTGAACCTTTAAATAGTAATTTTTTGATATTATGAAATATATTTGAATAAATAAACATGGTTTTAGAAATTTTAAATAATTTATATTTCTAATTTATTATTTTAATCAAAAGGAAAGGTAAAAAATGAAAAAATCGTTATTTGAAGGGTCACTTTAGACATTTAGACATTGGAAATTACTTTTTAGGCTTTGAAATTAAGTTTATTACATTAAAATGACTCATTTATATTATTAAATTTATTTTTGGATGATATGACTAGCTTAATACTTATTAAGTCATTATTACATCGTTATTATATTATAAAACATATGGTATTTGAAAAACTATATTTTTACTATTTACGTGAAAATTGATGTTTTGCTGAAAATTATTAAAATTTCACCCTTGGAAAATTTTGACATTATGATTAAAAAAATTACATTAATTTCATCAGAATAATTTTCTATTATAGGTAATTTAATTTATTAACATTTAAATTTTTTATTTTTATAAAATATATTAAAATAAAGTTTATTCAAAAGTGCTTATGATTTCTTTGAGTTTTTAATCTTGATATTTTCTTATAGATTTAAAATATTTTTATTTTATTTTATTTCACGTGATAAATATTCTACATATTACTTTATATTATTTTGAGGTCAAATTACTTTTCCAATGGTCAGGTTACTATTCTTAATGGTCCGGCTACTATTCCTAAAGGTCAGGTTACTATTCCAACAATCATATTACTATTCCAATGGTCCCACTACTTCCTCTAAATACCTATTCATTTATTCATTAAATATTCAACTCACTTCCTCCTAAGGTCCTATATTTTCTATTTCTAAATTGTTGATTGGTTTACTAATTTTTTGTTTCTATTCTATAGTGTTGTTAATTTGAGAAATAATTATAGAATATAGGGATGATCCAAATTCTCTAATTATACTTTTTCCATTTTCTATTTTTTTAATCCCATTATAATATTCATAATTCTCGTGGTTTTAATTTCTGACTAATGTAATGATCTTCATTAATGAAATAAAGTATTATTGACTTTTCTATGTTATGTATTCTTATAATACCATAGAATATAGTATAACACCCATTTATTTGGGAAAAAATATCATTTAAAAATTATGGGTCATTACATTTATATATTACTCAATAATAATTGAGTTACGAATGGAAAAGACTCTTCAATGATGTGTAATACCATTAGTGTGTATCTTAAGGACACATGGGGATCTTTAAAAGAGCTTGTGGGGGCATATAAATTAAATTTGATCTCAATATCCCCAAAATTTTGAGTGAGTTGTGCTTTTTTGGTTCCAAAATCCTATAAGGTGAGGAGGATGTCACCACTTTTATTTTTCTTATTGAATCCCTTTTAATATTTTTATTTTTATGTAATTTAATGTCCATGTGGTGAAATTAATTCCAGGGTTTCATTTCCTCTTTAGAAAATATTTAATATTTTTAACCTACACATTCACTAATTAAAAAAATCATTGATATCTCTTAAATAGAACCCTAGATGGAAAATTAATCACCAAAGTTTGAATCAATATGGATGGATCAGATATGAGTAGTATAATATTTGTTCAGTTTCTAGGCCATAGATCGGGACCATTTTGAGTCATTAAAATTTTACCCAATTTATGTAAACCTAAAATTTAAATACCTATTTATCTCTATAATTGAAGTAGGATCTACCAAAGATTTTAAAAACTCCTAGGGTGGTTGGGTTTTATATTATCATGTTCTTTTAAGGGTTGATAAATTCATGAAGGGATCCCAAACTATGAAGCTTCAACAAATTTCCAAAAAGGTGGGGTATTTTTTTTATTCTTAACTCATTTTCATACTGAATTATAAATGATATAATTCTAAAATTATTTATTTTCCATTTAATTATTTCAAACATATTCATTTGTGATTATTTGTAATCAAAAATTCATGTGATTTTGTGAACAAAGAATGGGTGGTTATAAAATGCTCTGGACATGAACTTCCTTTTCCCTTATGTTATGTGTGTGGATAAGTGTATCAAGTAGTTGATATAATTATATATTTAAAGTGTGAATATAGACTATAGCAACCAATAAATATTCCTCTTTCACCCTCTCTCATGATATCCCATATTTCTCTCTCTCTCTCAGTAAACAAAACAATCACTAGCCCTTACAGTGGTCAGTTGTTCAAAGGAAATAGCTCAGGAATGGAGTGTTTGATGGAAATATCATGATTTGGTGTTCTATATAATGAGTTAAAGATGTGTGAAGTTGGAATCATGTGGTGAATCAAGAGACTTTTCTTATGAGGGTAAGTTTTAAAGGGGCCACATTAGTGACTCAACACTAAGGTGATGATGATAAGGTGGAAAGTTAGCATAGAGATGATGTAGGGAGGTGAATGGATTGATGGGTGATGATGTGGTTGGGTTTTGTGGAAGGATCTAAGGGAGTTTCAACCATAATGTAAAATTGATAGGGTTTATATAAGGGAAAAAATATATCAAACGGTCTGTAACTTTTATGCCATACACTATGTCTATTAAAAATTATAAAACCAGATTGTGTGTGTACTTGATCAGTTACTCTTCAAACACACATGATATGTTTTCTATAAGTATATGTTTTGTATGAGTAAATAACATGATCTAGACCTTGATGGTACACATAAACTACCCCCCCCCCCCTCATATCTCACATTCCTTTTTAGATAAAATGATACATTGTGTGTGTAGAAATGAAATTACTGGGCTGTAAAGATAAATTAGAAAAGTACCTCATGGGATAAAAACACCTTGTTGATTATAATACCTGAAATTTAAATTTACTTTTATATTTTTTATCCTAAATTCCTATATAAGAGTTATAATTAGATAATCAAATAGTACATTTTCATAATTTTTTTATGTAGAACATGATGGTGGGGTTCTCTTTACTATTAATGGCCTTTTGTGATGCATTTTTTCAGTTTGAGTGTTTTATCTTTATAGATATAGTGATAGGGTTCATGTACGGAGTTTATAGTAGGAATAGGGTTGATACCATCAGGTAAGCACACTGTTGTCAGGTCATTGATTACCTATATGAATCAAGGGTTTTGATACTCCATCGATGACATGCTGATGAAAGGTTGCATGTTAGGCTTTCTTGTGAACATTTTTTGGATTTGGAGTTGGAACTTCTATAATAATAAATTCCATATGTATAAATTATGATGGTTCAAATGGTGATATTAGTAGTGGAATAAACAAGTTACCAATATCCAAATATAGGATGATGAAAAATATCATAGAATGGAAGGTTTTGTAAGAAGATAAAAATTGGATGTTACCCCTCAACATGTCCAGATAGAAGTTGTGTTGAAATCAGAAAGGACTAGTGTAAAAGTAACTCTAGAAACCATAAAAGTCTATATTCTTATGTATTAAAATTATGGATTTATGGAAAATTAATTCTGTAAGATTTTACTCATAAGATTTTTTTATGCATGTATAGTATACTAAAAATATGGGTTGAGGTGGGGATGCCTTTGACCAAGAAAAGGGATGCCTTCATAGATCGGAGTAATGTAGACTCATTCATGAAAATATTAAAAGGTGGTGGACACTAATTTCACCATTTTATCTCTATTATATTTAGTTTAACAAATCATTTGATCATACATCGAGCAATTTTAATCATTTTTTGGGTTCCTTAATCAAATTTAAAAGAATCATTTCCCCCTATGTAGTGGGATTTACATCTAAACCATGTCAAAATTTGTTATTATTTTCCATTTCATTTTTTGATCATTTTATTCTGATAATTATTATTATTTTCATTTATAGTGTTTTTTCATTATTTTTTTGTGATTTTGGAAGATTCATCTTCTACTTTTTTCACATAAAAGTGTAGGGTCACATCAGTTCCTTATTTTATTTTAGTAGGTTTTGGTGGATTTATTTTAGAGTTTCAATCAAAAAATAGTCATGAACCCAACAAGTTTTATATAATATTCAGTTGTAAAATCATATTATAAGACCCTGTTAAAGTTATATTAGAGCTTAGTTCAATTAATTTTTTCTTCCCTTTTCCTTATGGGAGACTTTTTGGTAAGTAGTTCCATATGCCACTTATGTGTTCTAGAATTTTGTAGGAATTCATTAATTTTTATATAAATGGAATTGGGTGAGGGTCAGGTTCAAGTATATAAGTTAAATGGCTCATATTTTTTGTTTTAGAGAATACATATGGGGTGCGATCTACTATAGGAGGACCTTGAAATTTTGTTAACAGGTACCAAGATCGAAGCTATGAAGAAATAATAATAGGAAAGGCTGAATAAGAAATCATTGGGGTTGATTCAAATTCCATTATCCCTTAATTTGGATTATAATATTTGGTATGTGAAAATTTCATTGGAACATAAGATTAATCTTAATGAAATGTAATATAATTCATCTATAATAAATAATGTGTTCTTTTTATGAAGGTTTTTTTGGTATAAGGAGGTAAAATTTTAAATTATTGTAAGATCGTATCAATGACTTCAACATGATCTAGAGAAAGTTAGATTCAATTAAGGTGAGATTTAGAGATGAGTAGAGGTATTTTTTTTACTTTTATCACTCCCTAAGTTTTAGGATGTGATGGTTATTACATTGATAAAATCAAGAGAAAAGGATAAACTGGAGTTTAAATACACTAGAGACCTTATTTTTAATGAATAACATCTTCA
Organism: Viscum album; assembly: GCA_963277665.1. Lineage (NCBI taxonomy): Eukaryota > Viridiplantae > Streptophyta > Magnoliopsida > Santalales > Viscaceae > Viscum > Viscum album. Next base: position 249,397,830 of record OY728152.1, on the reverse strand, counting down.
AAAGGAGATATAGGAATATTTAAAAAATACCAACAATGTGGAAGGAATGGGGAATTCCAGAACATGGAATAGTCAGGGAAAAGGGAAATGAAAAAAAATTCATAGCTACAGTAGTTTAGAAGAAATTGGTCCCATGTGTTGGAATTATGGGAGGAAAGGTCACCAAAAGTAAGATTTCAATGGGTGAAGAGTTAATTCCATAAGATATAATTCTATAAGTGGATATTTGAATCTTGTATTGTAATATAATAGTGATCTACAATTTAGTGTCACTAGTTCACTTAAGTCTTGGATTATAGATTTTGGAGCTTCATTTCACTTAATATTTGAGAGTGGATGTTTGAAGAACTATATTTATGAAGGATATAGAAAGATTCATATTTCATATGTCATGGTCTTGAGATTTTTAGAAAGGGTGAGACATCCATCTTGATAAGGGAAAATTTTATTCTTTGGTAAAATGGTTTTCCATGCATACTAGGATTAAGAACATAATTTCCATTAGACAGTTAGATAATATAGTTTTATATAAAAAAAATATTTTTTGAGATACAAATTTCATTTGATTCCATGGTTTTTAGGAATGGACTTAAGTGTGGTACTTTTTACCTCACGGGAGTATCAAAAGGTGAAATTCATTCCATAGAAGTAAATTCCCAAAATTTATGGTATGAAAACCTAGGTCACTTAACTGAGAAAGGGATAAAGATCATTTATTTTTATGTTATGCTAAATATAAAATGAAAGGACTATAGAACATAAAAAAAATTCATCCATGGAAACTAGTAAAATGATTCCATCCAAATGGATAGTAAAATACTAAGGAACTAAAAGTTAGAGGTAGTGTATACGGGCATGTGGGGACCAACTCTGGATCTCTCCCATAGAGGATCATTTTTATGTGTAACCTTCATTGATTATGTCATATGAAAAGTGTGAGTGTTATTTATTAATAAAAATTATTATGTTCCTAAAACATTCATCTAATATATATCCATGGTGAAAAGGATATCGGTTATATGATTAAGTGAATATGGTCTGATAATATTGGGGAGTATATAAGTAGAGAGTTTCAGAGATTATAATGGTGTGAGGGAATACTATTTGAGAATATTGTATCAGGTAATCTAGAATATAATAGATTATAAGATAATATGAATCGGATATTAGATTAAAAGGAAAATATTATTATAATTTATATGGGATTACCAAATTTATTTTCGGTAGTGGTAGTGAATTGTGTTGAATACTTGATTAACATTATTCATTTTCTCCATTAGGGAAGAAACTATCAAAATATATTATATTGTATGTAAGTTTTAATTCACCTATCTCAAATCCTTTGTCTCACTTACCTATGTTCACATTGATTCCAAAGACTATGACAAGATTAAAGTTAAGTCTTAATCATGTTACTTTGTTTGGTGCAGAGATGATGAGTTTTATTTTTGACTCGAGAATAAAAATGATCAAAATATTTTAAAAATATGAAATTTTCTATTCAATGATGATATCTTATGGAAGGATTATAACATAACTGAGAATGATGATGAGTGAAATGTATAATCAGATATTGGAGTTCAACTAAATGGATGTCTGAAAGTTACAAATATTATGAATAATTCATGAAGATAATTGGTATTAAAAACAATACTATCTGAAATTTAAAATGTATTAGAGTCATGTTATGATGGTTTTTTCAAGGGTAGAAATACTATAAATCTCAATAATTATAGAATATCGAGGTATATTTTCTGAATATATATCTTTTAAAGATAAATCTACATAATTTGTAATACCTAAAGGATGTGAGTCAAGAGGGAGTTGTAAGGTCTACAGGAGTATGGAAACAAGTGAAAAGGTATGAGAGTGGATTATATTATCTACTAATAATAGATAAAGTAGATCCCAAGATCCCAGAATATGCTATAAATATGAAAGACTTAAAGTAGTGGGATTTATCCATGAGGTATAATATTGATTCCCTCCATGTGAAAGAACATTATATCTAATGATAAAGCCTTCTAGGAAGAAGATTCGTTATAAAAAATGGGTGTATCACCTAAAGTAGGAATTACATGATATACAGAGGTACATGGATTTATTATTCATAAAAAGGTTTCAATAAATTTAAGGTGTGGATTTTCTACGATATTTCCACTAGTATTTAAAAATATTACTATCTAAATTATATTAATTATGGTTTACAAGAAGGGATTTCATCTGTAAAAACAAGATGTGAAGACATCCTTTCTTAAAAGGGACTTGTATGAGGAAATATATATGCAGTAGTTGGTTAGTTTTTTGGAGCATCGGGTAAAAATCCACATCTGAACCAGTTGTGAAATTTAGAGCGAATTTTAATTATCTTTATTGGTGGATGGATTTTTTTTTTTGAAATTGTGTATTTATAATGAGATTGTTATAATTTTAGCATCCAAAAAAATTGTTTTTAGACGTGGGTTAATTTTATATGGAAGTCCAAGTGGTTCAAGTAAGCATTGGAGGAAGAACAGGCATGTTGGACTACTTAAAACAACCACAACTGGCCATTGACATCATGAATATGGTTCACAAAGTGAATGGGTTGGATGGGGTGTATACAATGGTGTTTAGGATGTTAAAAATGGATCTATGGGGCTCTGTCTAAAAATTCACAGCACGACACTATTTTTCACACCTTGAAATGAGCTGGACAGACCCATTAAAGGCCTTTAGTCGAGATATTTCAGACATGAAACCAAGTTTTACATTGTGAATTTCTCCTGGGTAGTTTTTTTTAAAGGGGGATATTGGACCATATTCCTTCAAAAAAATTAATGATATGTGTGGATGTTAATTAATTATAACCTCCTCTTCATCTATTCTTCACTGATCTTTTAATTCTTGGGTGTGACTCGATGGTATCAATGGGTATTTTCTTACTCTTCCCTACTTCCACATTTCATATCCCTCATTTTTTCTAAATATGTAGATGTATGTTTTAGATAAAAATAATGATTTTAGTTGAGGATGGTGAAATAAATGGATTTCTTTTGATATTACTTATAGCCTAGAAAGAGGGCATCTCAAGATGATTTTTTTCTGCATTCACACAACGATCCATTGAGGTATGACCCCATTTTGATTTCTTTAAATGTTTTGTTCACTAAATCAATATTATAATCTATGTAATCAATAGAAATAATTTGGTTTTTTTAAGCCTAAATTACAGAATGCATCAGGATTTCAACGCAACCTACTGTCAATGGTTTTGACACGACATATTGACCTGGTGAGTTAATCTGTAATATGATATATTTGGATTTAATTAATTAATTAATTATAAATTGTTATAATTAATTAATTATTGGTCCTTTTAAATATTTAGGGTCTTGGAGAATTAATATGAGTATGTTTTATCAAATTCAAGGCTATAAGAGCTTGTTTAGATTTGGTAGATGTTTAACCTCTTAGCATCAAAGTGGAAAAGCATCGGTAAATGGTAGGTGCTCACACTACATTCCATATGGAAATTATATTTCTCTACAACATATGAATGTCAGATCATTCCATTAATGTAAATTCCCTATGTTAATTTAATTAAATGAATTTTTAAATTAACTTAAATTTTCCAATTGGAAAGGGTGAACATATGGGGTCCCAAACAACCCTAGTGCACTTACTTGACACCTCGGTCACTGATGGTTGAGGCCAGGACCTTGTGACTCTGGATAGCCTCCATACCTCTAGGGAGGTGAGGCCAGGTATTTGGAGACTGATTTATTAAATTTTTTATTTAATTTAAATGGGGTGTTTAAATTAAATAAAAATATCAAATTAAAATGAATGAGCACCAAGGGTCACAAACAACCCTTGTGAATTGGATAGTCTCTTTGTCTGGAAATGGCTAAAGTTGGGACTATGAAGTATTGGTAGGCCTCCAAGACTCTAGCGTGGTGAGGAAACACCATGAGACATTTATCCCATGGATTTAGGATTGATATGTTAGAGGACTTCCTTATGAACTTTAGGTTGTTTATGATCATCAAGGAGAGGATAGGACAAGTGACCCTCTCCTGTCTAAGGTGACTAGGCCTATGTTGACTGACCATAGGTTGACCAAAATTGGTTTTGGGAGAGTGGAATGACCCAAAGTGACACCAAAGACTAAGATGGTCTGTGTTCCATTTCTTGAATGTCGCCTATGTGGAAATACCTTCATACCCAATGAGTTTGTTCTTCCAAGTTGATGATACTATGGGACATGTGGTCTTGCTATGTTGGGTGTTGATGAGATAATATGACTAAGGCTGAGGATTGAGTTAGATTTCCTCACATGTTTTGATACTGAAGGGACACATGGGTGCCTTGTTGACATAATAGACTAAATTGGGCAACATGATATGGTAGTGGGTGTCATCGTGGAACCCATACAAGACATGGAAACTAAAGGGTTGTGGATAGAGATGATGATCATCAGAGTTTATCAAGTTTTATGTGTTTACTTTTTTAGATGAGCTCTAGGGGTGGACATGGTAATGTTTTTATTCCATGATTGGTGCTAGGGTATAAGGATTTTATTCCTTATTTTGGAGCCATATATGGTTGTATCTTCCATAGAGTTTGAGATTTATGCCCAATCTACCATAGATTTGGGGACCATCCAAGATGTAGGGGCTTCCTTGGATTAGGATCCCAAAAGATATGTCTTCTAGGGGTTGGAGTCCCCAAAGAAAATGGATCTGATCAGACAACCATGGGATTCATCCTTGTAGTCATGATGACCTCATAGAGATTATAACAAGGTTTTTGGGGAATAACAACCCTAGAGTCAAGGGATATGATCATACTTTCATGGTATGCACCCCTGGAGTCATGAAGTGTCTACGGTGCTTGTGATAGAATTGCCAAGGAATGGAATCCATAGAGTTTAGGGTTCTAATTAGACTGACCCGGGATGCATAATCAGGGTATTAAAGACCTTACAAAGTTTATGATAGGACATCCAAGGATGGAATCCCTTGAGTCAAGGAATTTTATTATACTACCATGGGATACATACTCATATTAATGATGACCTCATATAGAATTTTCATGGGACACATACATAGAATTTTGATGATATCGAGATGTCATAGATTTGGAACCCAAGGATTAGATATCAGGGGATGGGATTCTTATGTCATGAGAATTATATGGGGTTGCTATGGATATGGTACCACATGTTATTTGGGAGGTATGGTCATCATGATGTGTTCAGAGACACTCTAGAATTAGGATGGAGTAGGTATAATCAATCAAATTTATAGACATGAGGATCGATAATAATTTATTTATTGGGAGTTATCTATTATTTTAACTGATATGGTCACATGCACATATCACTACATATTATGGTTAGTACGGGTCTACGTTAGTGGTTCCCAACTGAGTTTTTTACACATACACTATTTATTCCACCACTAAACTTGGGTACCCAACCATACATTCACTTGATTACTAGAATAGGTTGGTATGAGTCTCATGATAGTGTGGTTGAGAAGGATATCTCATATGGTATAAAAATAATGGACGATTTTAAGCTCAAATATGTATAAAAGTCCATTTTTCCTTCCTTTTATTCAGGTATGTGTATGTAACTAGTCCATTGGACAGTCTTGTGTGTAAAACATGGTTGTTCAATCCTTTACTATATTTCATGTATTATTATTGGATGATAGTTTATTTCCACATTCTATGATTATTTACTTCTATAGTTGTCATTTTATTATTTAATTTTTATTGTGAACTCTAATATAGGGGGTATAGTCTTCCGAAAATATCATCTTAGACCCCCACTGGTAATCAGAAGAATCTAGAATATGAGGAGACATTCCTAAGGACTTGTGGAAAACCGGTTTGGCTACCAATTATAATGCGACTTGGAGTATGATGTTACAAACTGATATCATAGAATTCTTTTTTCCTTTGTATTACTCTTTTATAATCTAGTAGATTTGAGATTTAGGAATGTGTCGGAGTTGGTGATGTATGTTAGGATAGTGCATCATGAATATCTATTGTGATAGGAAGTCTTGGTTACCAGGGCATGGATATATTGTTTTGATTTTCATTATTATAATTTTATTTTATTTTTTCATTAGGATATTCACATTTGTTTAAGATTTTTTGATTTATGATGGATATATGGATCTTATTCCTTTGGAAAGAAGTTAGTTATTTGATTTTGACTCTTAGAATTTAGTGTCAAGAGACTTCTCATGAATCATATTTGGCATATAGGATTCATATGACATATATGAATTATATTTTGTGATTATATATCAATTCCTTATAATGAATGGTCATGTGGATCTATGGTGAGACTCTCGATGATGAGGATGGTGACTCTTCCCTCATGCATAGGGGGTGTGGTGACCTTGGTGGGTCGATATAGCGCAAAATACCTAAGTATTAGACCACTTTTGGGAATTTGGTTTGGTTTTTTATGCCTTTAATTTTTAGTATCCTAGAGACTAATATTTTGATATGATAGTGTAATGTTAAGTTAGAATGAGACTATACTTGATTCCCCATGATTTGTGACTTTTTGAGAGGTTGTAATGTTTATTAGGTGGTCGGACCTAGTGTATATTTTGATTATTGACCGGTATGGCTAGGTTGGAGACCTAAAGTCCCTTATTTATAACTCAAAACATTGTGGGTTAATGTTTTTTTTTTTTGATGATAACCCATTAGAGGGGTTACCCTAGTGTTGCAGATTCTTTAGCTTATGGAATCTATGTACAGTAGGTGTCATTTAGATTTTGAAAAATTCATGGATATTTCTTGGTTTTTTTTTGGGAGAAGAACCATGAGTTTTTGTGGTTTCCTTTAATGATAGTGATGAATGACATATGGGATATGTGTCAAGTTCAATGGTTAGTAGTAGGGAAGTGTGTGACCAGTTGGTTCTTATGAGTTAATATGGTTAGAATGTGCTAGATATATGTGATTCCATTTGGAATATATGAATGAGTGCCTCGTGAGTCTATGCCTATTATGTTTAACAAAATTGGCGTGGCATAGCAGAACCATTGTGGGACCGTTTGGTTGTGGACAAGTATGGTGGATCATTTTTTCTTCCATTGTAAACCGTTCTGGTCATGGTGGGGGATGGAGTAGTGTTGTGGTGGTAGTGATGTTGAAAACATTCATTCATGAATTCTTGGAAGAAATTCATAAGACATTAGTGAGTTTTGGGTAATTATTCCCACTTTAATCATGATGGTCAGGAGTTGGTGAGACCCTTACGAGAATAGAGGCTCGAGGCTATTGGATGGGTTTTTTATGGTAATCATTGACAAAATTTTGTGTACTCAATATAGATAGTATTATTCCTAATATATTGAAATCATCCTGAGTATACTATAAGATAATTATCTATATTCCAAGCTACCTAATTATTTTGGTTTTGATAAAGGGGTTTTCTTGGGGTTGTTCTCACAGAGTGGTGTAGGAAATCCATATTTTAGGGGCTCCCACCATAGGATTTTGGAGGATTACCCTCATGTGATAAGAGACATTGACTTGGTTGGATCAACCATTGGACATTCAAGGTGGTTTATGGATGCTGGTGAGCTAAAAGTATAATTTATCTGGTTCCAAGAAAACACCATATTTGAAATTCAGATGAGACATTGGACAGATTTAGTGCATTGACATTGAGCTTAGAATGTCCAAGTGTGATCGAAAGGTGATTCATGGGATGACCTCAAATTTGTGAGATGGTTCACAGGGTGGCAAACATTTTATGACATCTTTTTTGGGGCATTCCATGATTTGTGAATTTGTTCAGGGGTGTATCAGTTTTTTCACTTTATTCAATGGTTGAATCCTTATTTTTTCACATGGTTTGCGGTGTGAAACATGTGATGGAATATTTTATGAAATGTTTTCATATGGTGAAATATATGACTAAAAGTGTTGAAGGTTCATTTTTGGGAAAAATTATTGGGAAATCTAGGAAAGTTGGTTCCATTAATTTGGTTTTTCATTTCAAGTATGGTAGGAGTATTCCAAGTTTTATCTGAGAAATTTTATAGAAAGTTTATCATATGAGGTATATGTGTGTGGTAAATGGATACTCATATGTTTCATCTCATAATCAGAGATGATATGTGGCAATATATACAGCATGTGTTTTAACCATGTTTTAGTTTGGTGAGATGAAACCATGTTGAGGGGGTTTCTTGACTATAAGATCTCATCCTTTTCTAGGTACTTCCCTCTTTGAGTTTTTCATTTGACCTTGGTGGTTGCATCTTATTCAGAGATGGAGATCCATTATTGGGGGAAATGACATAAAGTTAAGGTATATATGTTTATTTTAATTATTCGAGTCTAAGTATAATTGTGTTAAATGAGATTATTAGGGTTTTCTATGAGTTTGGAAATCTTCATAGGTAGTTCAGGAACATATATAGAAGTTGGGATAAAAACTATTTGCTGGAAAATTACATGTCATGTATATGCTACACGATGTGTAACTACCACCAAACCCAAGCTATGAAGTGGTTTAATACATGAAGTGGTTACACATTGTGAACCTAATTCATTTCATGTGAATATCGATTGAGATAAATATTAACTCTAGGCAATGGGTTTTTCGATGTAACTTAAAAATACGAAAATACACAACATGAAAAGATTACACGCTATGTATTCCTCAGACCCAGTGGTTTTAAGTGGGCATAGTTTATAATAAATTTTATTCCATCACATGTATACCTCTCTTCTCAGCCCTAGGATGATTTCAAAAAAAATTAGAGTCTTCTCTTCCATTACAGATGTCATGATTACACATCTGATCCATGGTTAGTCTTTCGTTTTAGGTTTACCTTCTCTCTATATCATTCCTTATTTATTGTAGTGTAAATCTTTTGACTGTATATTTGTTTTTGGTTTTTATCTTTACTTAGGTTGATCTATGTTCTTTATTTGATAATTTTTTCCTTATTTTAAGTTAGTTTTTTTTCATTAGAAGCGTTGTGTTGATCATCAGATAAAGGTAGGGATCTAAACCTAACCCTATGGTCTATTTAATGGTGAAGTATATGCAATGTTTTTATTGTGACGGTTTGACATGTGATTTAATTAATTTATTCATTATTTAATAGTAATTCATCTATTTGAATATTTTTTGGATCCCTTTGGATTCAATTATTGATGTGACCTGGCTTATGGATACCCATTAGGTGAGTGATCCCTTTTATTAATAAGAATTTGGCTTACATATTAAAGATTGTTTAGCATGAAAAATATTCAGGTGTTTTCTTGATATAGATTTGCCATGGAAATGGATTAGTTTATTGATATGGTTGTTAATAAATTGTTATATGAATGAAAGTGTAATTGAAAGATGAATGGTGATTTTTATAATTACCCATTGAGAAATATGATGTGATATTATGATGTACTTATTACTATGACATGTTTTATGATGCACATTGTAATGATGATATTGAGCAGGATCTGCCAGTCCCATTCAGTAATGCTTATATTGAGTGGGTTCTTCCTAGTCCCATGTTGTAATGCTTATCTTGAGTACGCTCTACCTAGTCCCACACTATAATGATTATGTGGAGTGTGATATTCCTAGTCCCATGATAAAATGATTATATTGAGTTGGATTTAACCATCCCCTTGCTAAAATTATTATACAGAGGGCTCTACCTAGTTTTAAAATTATTCCATGGTATATGGATTGGTTGGCATGGTTGTGTAAAATTCTTAGAGGCATTTTTATATGGTGTAAAATTAGTTTAATTGATGTATTATATTATTTGGTTAATCAATACACATATCTATTGCTTTATTTCATATACTTATTATCATACTGGTTTTTTTTAGATGTGGTGGTGTTAACTTGTTGAGATTTACTCACACCCTGTTCGGGCCTCTGTTTAGTGACCAAGAAGATTAAATATATATAAGTTTGTAAAATGGAAAGGGACCTTATTGCTAATTATTTTGATGCTTACTGAATAATATAGAGTTTAGAGATGGGTTCGAAATGGGGATCGGGACTGGGGTCTTTTGAGATTACTTGTGTTAGCTGATTTTTTTCATTTGTATTATTTTTAGTTTTAAATTTAGATACATCTCAGTTTTTCATTACATGATTCTTTATTATTGTTTTATTTGTTACTCTTTTTTATTTCTAGTTGTATGATATACTATTTCTACTATTTTTCTATTACTCTGATGTTTATTATTACCTAGTTATTTTTGATGTGTTGTACTCAATACCAGGGGGTATAGTCTCCCCACTATACACATCACACCCCTTCTACTTGTAGGTAACCTCTGGTGTATGGGGATTCATGCTTGAGTTCAAGTAACTAGAATGTTTTGTCCATGTGAGAGAGTCTCAGATTAGGGCAGGGGGTACAGGTTTTTCCTTTCAGTTACTTTACTATTTGGGAAAATTGGAAAGGATACCAGGATTTCTCAGGACTTGGTAATGAGCTTGTGAATGGGAGTATCTAACCCATGTATGGGGAAAATTTGAGTACCCAGTGATGGGATTACTATTCATGATGTTCTCTTGTTATATTTTATGTTATTTCACCATAAGTGATTCACATGTTGTGTGATGATTATTGTTTCATAGTGATATTGTTTCATGATGATATTTATTATTGAGATTTAAAATCATGGCCTGGTATGGTGTAAGATGAGTATGCATTCATCATGATAAGAAAATAGGAATATATATTGACATTAATTGTTCATTATAGGGACATATTTATTGCATGTGATATATGATTTCCTATATAAATAGTGAACTAAAAAATCTATTTTATCTGATAAATGAAATTAAAGAACTAACATGTCATGCTAAATCCCTTTTAAGCCATGTTTTGAGAGACCCTTAGTAGTGGTTATCTATTGTTGTCTCCTATTGAGGTTGACTTGGATTTTCCCAATGTTCAAAGGAGTGTTTTTTCTTGTAGAAAAACTTTCTCCCCATAATCTTTGAGTTGATCATCAGGAGAGTGGAAATTTTTATGCTCCTAACACAGTTGATCTAGAGATCCCTATAGCTCCTAAGGATTAAATGGATGTTCCACTTCACGACATCTTCTTGAGGTCCCTATGATCCATCTAAAGGGAGATGGTTCAAACCATAACTTTGATGTCTGAGTTGATAAGAGATTTTAAGCTGCAACATCTGCCTACATTCACTGGTGAGGGAGGACCTGAGGATGCCAAGTTCTAGATTGAGTTAGTCCAGATGATCTTTAACCACCTTGATAAACCCATAGATAAGAGGGTGAATCTTATTATTAATATTCTCTATGTACCTTCTAAGCATTGGTGGGATATTATAGATCATGATTCATTGTAGGAGGAGTAATTTTGGAAGGACTTTAAGTAAATTTTCTTGATCCACTTCAATATAGATATGTTTTGGGATGAGAAGGATCATGATTTCATGCATCTAACACAGGAGGGAATGTTAGTGATGGACTACACTAAACATTTCACCAACATGAATATCTTTGAAAAATCCTTAACTACTGATGAAATCTCCTAGGAAAGATGTTTTCAGGATGGGATTTACTATGAGATCAAGTCATAGGTGACTGGTTTTCGTCTGATTAGATTTTTAGATGTGATGAATTAGGCACTCTTCAAATAAGGGAATCTAAGAGAGGCCCTCAGTAGCAGTCAATCTATTTCAGAAAGGAAAACAGGAAGCACTTCTTCTGGTGGAAAGAAGAACCGCTATGACATTTTTATCTAAGGAAACTGCAGATGGATAATTTAGGTAAGTTATAATCCATCTCAAGATTGTGTTCTATTTTAGTTATTTCAGTGTTTAAAATTGGTCCACAAGTAACCTCAGTGTCTATACCATGCTTTGGAGTGTCTTGATTCTAGAAGGATGGGAAACCTATAAAGTTTTTGTAGGGGAATGAAATAATAGAGTAGTTAAAGGGGATATGGATATGTACCAGAGTCTAGGAAAGACTTAGCAACTTCTCAGTAGATAGATAGATGGATTTCTATAGGATGTTCCAATTGAGGTAAGGAATTTTGTACCCCGATGAAGAAATATAAGTACCTAGAAAAGGTAATAGCTCATGGGATTCAAGATGGATCCCATGGTAGAGGGGTTAGTTAGTTGCATGTTATGAAAACTACTCTAACTATTGTATATAAAGAACCTTATACCATTATAGGTACGATTCATTTATCATCTACCTTTAATATCATTTTTTTATACTGGATCATCACATTTTTTATCACCCCTTTCTAAAAATGATTTGGGCTTGGTTTTGAAAAGCTCAGATAGTTCTTTAACCATCAACACACTATTGGGATTTCATTCATAGAATATCAAACATTGAAAAAAAAATATTCTCTAGAGATTGGTTGTTACTATTTCTTATGGTAACTATTTGTGTTAGAAATGAAGGTTTTGATTTGATTCTTGGTATGTATTAGTTAGTCCTATACCAGGTTCATATTTACTATTATATGAGGATATTTTTTTTTCTATCTCAAAATGAGGAAACTATTATCACTAGGGTTAGTGGGATATTTAGGCTAGTCATTCAGGGCTAATTTAGTGAAAATTAGATTTTATCATGACTCAGATAGTAATCCTAACATTTTATGATGGTGTAATGAATCAAGATTCATTTCCATAGCTGTAGATCATTTTTAGGATGTATTTACTAAAAATTTCTATAGCTTACCACCTGAGTCAGATATTGAGTTCATGATTGAGTTGGTGATGGAGCATAGATAGTTTATATTCTATCTTATAAAATAGAACTGGTAGAGATTCAAGAGTTTAAAGTTTTGTTAGAAGATCTAGAAGCTAAGGTTTTCATATGGCCTAGTACATATCCATGGGGTTCTCTAGTTCTTTTCACCAAGAAGTCTGATGGTGCTTCACAGTTATGTGGGGATTATTGAATATTGAACCAAATGACATTCAAGAACGGATATCCTCTTCTATGCATCGATGATCTATTTGATTATCTAAGAGGTGATAAGATATTCTCTAAGATATATTTGAGATTAGGATACCACCAGTTTAGGGTGACACCATTAGACACTCCTAGAACTTATTTTATAATTAGGTATGGCTTGTATGAGTTCGTAGTGATTCTATTTGGCTTGACCAATACACTGAAAGTATTCATGGCCTTCATGATTTAGATATTTCATCCTTTTCTAGACTAGTTTTTGGTGGTTTTTTTCAATAACATGTTAGTGTAATCCCAATCAGAAAATGATAATTCAAACATCTTGACTTCATCCTAGGTACATTGAGAGAGTATTGGAATTACTCTAAACTAACCAAATTTAGTTTATATATTGATAAAGTGCACTTCTTAGGCCATTTCATCTCAAAGGTATGAGTTTAAATGGACCTAGATAAAGGTGAATCCATGGTATCATGGAATTAACCCAATAATTTCTTTGATATTTGGGGTTTTATGGGTTTATCTTGTTATTATCAGTGTTTTATCTAGGACTTATCCCATTTAGAAGCACCGATGTCAGGGATGACCAAGAAGTGAGTGATGTTTGTTTGGTTTGATTCTTGTGAGAGATATTTTCAATAGATTAAGAGAAAGATAACCTAGGCACCTATCCTCACTTTACCTATACTGGGTAAAGTATATATCATTTAATGTGATGCATCCAAAGTTGGACTTTGAGCATTTCTCATACTAGAGGATCGAGTGGTTTTTAAGTCCCAATACAATTGAGACCACATAATAGGAATTAACCTAATAATTATTTAGAGTTATCTATGGTGGTGCATTCCCTATGATTTTAGAGACACTATCTTTTGGGTGAGAGGTTTGTGGTGTACACGAACCACCAGAGCCTCAGGTATATCTTTTTTCAGTGGGACCTGAACCTTCGGCAGAGGAGGTGGGTCGAGTATCTATATTCTTTTGACTCCGATTTGGATTATATGCTGTGAATGGGAAACATCATTACCAATTATTTGAGCTGGAATACATAGACATAGGCGGTGCAAGATTCTTGTGATGATTGAAAGATGATGGGTCTCTTTATAGACATGCATAAAGATGTTTAGGAGTCTCATGGATGAATATATATAACTTTTACATCTATTATACACATTCTTTTAGAATGGATCCTGATAGAGTATTTATTTGATATGGAGGTCTTATTTCTAAGAGATATCTTATATGGTGGGGAGAAAACATCCAGATAATATCTTAGCAGTAGTATTTCTCTTATTTTTTGTGGCCAAATATGGGTTCCTACAAGATTTTTCAAGGAGCTTATGAGAGATTTTCATGATTCTAGATGGGCAGTACATCCTTGGTTGACAAATATGTATCGTTATCTTTATATATAATATGTGTGGTCAAGAATGAAGATTTATATAGTGGGATTTGTGGTGAGATGTTTCATCTATCAGTAAGTGAAATCTGGGTATCATTGGCCATCTAGGATTTTCCACCCTTTTCACATTCTTGAGTGAAAATGGGATGATTTCACTATGGAATTGGTGATAGGATTACCCAAGACAACCCATAATAATTATTTAGTATGGGTTATTTTGGATCAACTAAATAAGGTGTCCCACTTCTTACCTATCAAGGAGACCTTCGACGTTGATGATATAAGTAGTCTCTATGTGCGTGGGGTAGTTCATTTACATGATGTTCCAAGGAATATGGTTTTAGATAGAGATACTCAATTCATGTCATAGTTCTAGAAGGGTCTTTAGAAGGATCTGGGACCACATGTTCTTTTGAGAACAACCTATCATCCTCTGACTGACGATCAATCTAAGTTGTCTATTTAGGTTATGGAGGATATTTTATGAGCCTGTGTTTTTTATTTTGGTGGTTCATGGGAGAATCATATGGAACTCATGTATTTTTCATATAATAACAGCTTCTAGGAATCGATCTAGATGGAACCTTTCAAGGATTTTATGGTAGTTCGTGCCATTTACCTCTTTGTTGGTTAGAGGTCAGTAAGTTAGCGCTTGTTGGTACTAGTATCATATAGAAGATTTCTAACCAAATTCAGATAATCAGGAGGTTTCGTGTGACCATGTAGCGAAGGAATAAATCATGCTCTAACCATCTAAGAAAACCTCTGGAGTTTTATTTTGTTCATAGTTTTTTCTTTATGTTGTTTTCTAGGTGGAGAAAACATCGTTTCAGGAAATAGGGTAAGATAGAACCCATATTGTTTGGGCTATTTGAGATAGTGGATATGGTAGGTCTAGTGGTGTTCCATTTATCCCTTCCACAAAACTATAGTTCCATGCACAACATGTTTCACATGTCACATATTTGGAGATATTATGTTGACCCTTCTCATATAGTAGACATTGAGGATGTCGAGATTTCTGCTGATATGTATTTTGAGGAGAATCCAATGCAGATTGTGGACCATAGTGAGAAGTACCTCTAGGGTAGGACTAAACCACTATTTTGAGTGTAGTGGTGGAATGGGCGAGTTCAGGAGGAGACCTTGGAGTGGGAGTCTGATATGTGAGAGTAGTGTACAAACTTATTTTCCAAGACCCCACACTAATTCTTGGAGTATCTTAGAAATGAGTCGGTATATGGTAGAGAGGTTGTAAGATCCCATATTTTTTCAAGTAATTCCCTCTTTTAGTTTTTTATTGGACCTTGGTGGTCGAGTCGTGTTCAAAAATGGATATCCATTATTGGATAAAATGATCTAATTTTTAAATATGTATGTTTATTTTAATTAATATAATATGGGTATAAA
This sequence comes from Viscum album, assembly GCA_963277665.1. Classification (NCBI taxonomy): domain Eukaryota; kingdom Viridiplantae; phylum Streptophyta; class Magnoliopsida; order Santalales; family Viscaceae; genus Viscum; species Viscum album. Next base: position 249,382,050 of record OY728152.1, on the reverse strand, counting down.
TGTGTTAAATGGTATTATGAGGGTTTTTCATGAGTTTGGAAGTCTTTAGAGGTAGTTCGGGAACTTACATAGAAGCTAGGATGAAAACTGTTTGTTGGACAATTACACATCATCTACAGGTTACATGACATGTAGATGTCACCAAACCTAGTATATGAACCGGTTTATGATGTAAAGTGGTTACACATAATGAACTGAATTCACTCCATGTAATTATTGGTTTGGATAAATATTAACCCAAGGTGATGGGTTTTTTGGCATAACACAAAAATGTGGAAATACACAACATGAAAGGATTTAATGTCATGTATTCCTTAGAACCGTTGGTTTTAAGTGGGTAGTGTGTATGATAAATATCATTCCATCATGTGAAGACCTATCCTATCTACCCTAGGATGATTTATAGAAACTTTTGGATTCTCCTCTTCTATTCTAGATGTATCGATTACACATATGATCTCAAATGAGTGTTTCTTTTTAGGTTTCCCATCTCTCTCAATTGTTCCTTGTTCATTATCATGTAAATATTTTAATCATGGGTCTATTTTGGGTTTTTATATTTACCTGGGTTGATATAGGTTCTTCTTTTGGTCATATGGGCCTTCTTTTATTTTGTCTTTTTTAATTTGAAGCATTTCATTGATTGCTAGATAAAGGTAAGGGTATAAACCTAACCATGTGATCTTTTTAATGGTGATTTATATTCAATATTGTGATTGTGCTTTTATGATGTGCGCTTTAATTAATTTATTCATTAACTAATGGTAAATCCTAGATTAAAATATTTTTTGGATCCCTTTTTATTAAATTGTTGATGTGGCTTAGATTATAGCTACCCATTGGGTGAGTGAACCCTTTGATTAATAACAAATTGGATAATGGATTAAAGTGTGATTAGAATGAAATAAGACTTAGGTGTTTTCTTGATATATATTCACTATGGAAATGGATTTGTTTATTGATATGGTTGTTGATAAATTGATATATGAATGAAATTGTAATTAAAATATGAATAGTGATTTTCATTATTAACCATTGAGGCATATGATGTGATATTGTAATATCCTTATTACTATGACATGTGTTTTGATTCATGTTGTAATGTTGATATTTAGAGGACTCTTCCTAGCCCCATGTTGTAATGATTATACTGAGTGGGATTTGCCTAGTCCCATGTTCTAATTCTTATATTGAGTAGGCTCTACCCCGTATCATGTTGTAATGGTTATATTAAGCAGGATTTTCCCACTCCCATGCTGAAATACTTATATTCAGTGGGATATTTCTATTACAATATTGAAATTCTTATAAAGAGGGCTCTACCCATTTTTTTAATTATTCTGTGGTATATGGATATGGTTGGCATGGTTATGTTACATGCTCTGAGGCATTCTGTCATAGTTCTGAAGTAGGTTGATCGATGTATTATATTAAATGGTTAATTAATAAAATTCTCTATCTCTTTATTTCATACACTTATTATCATACATTTTTTGTTTAGAAATGGTGGTTTTGACCTACTAAGTTTTACTCACACCCTATTCAGGCCTCCATTTGTTACCTGAGAAGATTACATAGATACAAGTTTGTACATGGGAAAGGGACATTGTTGCTAATTATTTTATTACTTTTTGTATGGTATAAAGTTTGAATATGGGTTTAACATGGGGATCAGAACTTGGGTATTTTGAGATTATTCATTTCATTTAATTATTTTATTTTTATTGTTTTCAGTTTTACATTTTGATATATCTCAGTTTTTATTTTCATGATTCTTCATATTGGTTTATTGGTTCCTCATTTTTCTTTCTTGTTGTATAATATATTGTTTATGATATTTTTCCATTAATCTATTGTTTATTATTCCTTGGTTATTTTCACTATGTCGTACTCTATACCATGGGGTATAGTCTTCCCATTATACACACCACACCCCCACTACTAGTCGGCAGTCTCTAGCATACAGGGAGACATGATTGAGGTCCAGTATCCATCCTGTTTTTCCCATGTGAGAATAAATCAGATTGGTTAAAATTATGTGGACCATCAGGAGTGTAGTTTTATAAGATATCATGATAGTGGGGAACATCAAGGGTCAAAATTGGTCATGAAAAGTAGTGTTCTATGGTGGGTATCACCATGGACTAGATGATGAAATAGCTAATGAAATAGTGGATTTTTGGATTGGACGTATGTTGAGGAACACTATCTAGGGGTTAAATAATGGATACAAGTGGTGGATCAAGGTTGGTAGATAATGTACATCATGTTTTGAGTTTTTCAGTATAAGCTCTTTTGTAATTTTGGGGTATAAAATGGTAAATTGATCCTAGTTAAGTGACATGGGAAATTTAGGTTTGTTGATTAATTCTCAAAGATATTTCTCGAGGATGAGTAGTTTTATTGTGGGGAGACTGTATGAACCCACATTTGAACAGATTTATAAATTCAATGGGAATTTAAATTTTCTCTATTGGTGGATGGTTCATTTTGAAAACCCAAAATTATAACTAAATTATGAGCATTTGAACATCCAAAAAATTGTTTGTTTAGATGTGGTTTAAGCTTCAATAGATTTCATGGGGTTCAAGTAAGAAATAGAATAGTAATAGGAATGCCAGGATGCTAAAAACTTCCACAAAAAGGCCATTCATATCTTGAATATGTTTCAATACTTGAATGGGATTAATGGGGTGTGACCAAGGTTTTTTTAAGATGTAAAAAATGGACTTGGGGGGATCTGATCAAAAATTCATAGTGTGAATCTATATGTCACACCCTGAAATAGGATGACTAAGCCTAGTAAAGGTCTTTGGTCAAGAAATTTAGGATTTTCAACTAAGTTTTACATCATAAATTTCTCCTAGGAATTTTTTTTAAAGTGTAGACTTGGTCCATCTTACTTTTTCAGATAAACAAGGCACATGGGAGGTAATCAGTTGGTACTTACTCTCCCTCGATTCTTTTACAATCTTGGAATTCTTGGGTGTGATTCAATTTTGTCAATAGATAAGGTCTTCCTCATCCCTCCTACATGTTTCTTCTTTATTATTGATAAATCAAGAGTTGTTTATTTTAGTTCAAAATTTTGATTTCACTAAAGGGTGTTGAAATCAATGTATTTCTTCACAGATTCTTTGCATCCTTGAAATATGGGATCTCAAGATGATTTCTTCCTTCTTTCACATGACGATCCATTTAGGAATAACTCCATTTCAATTTTTTAAAAGGATTTTTCCCTAAATCAATTTCATAAACAATTTAATAGGTATAATTAATTAAGGATTTTGTATAGTCTAAATCTATGAATGCATCAAGAGTGGAACGCACCCTATTTTTTGTGGTTTTAGTGTAGTAGGTTGACCTGGTGAGTTATCCAAAAATATTCTAAATTTAGATTAATTTAATTAAATAATTATATAATGATATAATTAATTAATTATTGATCCTTGACATGATTTAATGACTCATAGCACTAAGATGATTCAAGTAGATCAATGGAGAGGTTGGAAGATATTTTTAGATCTTAACATATGTCACATGCTCTTAGTGTCAATGTAGGAAAGTGTCAGTAAATGGTTGGTGGTCTTGCATACTTTCCTAATGTAATATATGTTGTCCATACTACATGTGGCTATTAGGGAACTAAATTTAGGGTGATTCCCCTAGTTAATTTAATTAAATGAATTTTTTAATTAAATTTATCTTTTTAATCAAAAAAATGAACACGTGGGGTCATGAACAACCCCAATGTGATTGCTTGAAAACTCAGTCGTTGATTTTTGAGGCTCGGACCTTGTGACTATGGACAGACTACATACCTCTAGTGAGGTGATGTTGGGTCTTTTGAGACCCCTATTTAAAATAAAATATTTAATTTAAATGAGTATTTTTAATTAAATAAAAATATAAAATTAAAATGAATGAGCACAAAGGGTAATGAACAACCCTTGTGTGATGTCTTTTAACCTTGATTTTCGATGTTGAAAGTTGGGACTATAAAGTATCAATGGGCCTCTAGACCTCTAGATAGTTGAATCAAGACCATGATACCTTTAGACCATAGATTGAGTCTTGAGACCTTATAGGACTCCATTGTGAACTTTGAGTTGTTCGTGCTCACTAAGGTAAGGAAAGGACGAGTGACCCTATCTTGTTTGATGTGACCCGTCCTAGATGGAAAGAATGTAGGATGAAAAAATAGGTTTGGGTGAGAGTTCCAACCCAAAGTGACCCTAATGACTGAGATGGTCTATGATAAATTTCTTGACTACTACTTATATAGAAATACATGCATAGATGATAAGGTTATCCTACCCTATTGACAACACTATGAGACGCATGGTCCTAGTGCGTCAGGTGTTTTCTTGAGACCATGACTGAGGATGATGACCAGATGAGGGTTCCTCTAATATGTTGAGACCAGGAGGACCTCTTGGGTGCCATGTTAATAGAATGACCTTCAATGGTTAAAATGATATGGTAGAGGGTGTCATTGTGGAACCTGTACTATACTTGGACATAAAAGGGCTATAGACAGAGATGCTGAGTGTGTTTATTCATCCATCTTTCTATGTTTCCTTCTTGGATGATCCCTTAGGGAGAACATGATAAGGTTTGGCTACCATGATTGGAGCTAGGGTATAATGATGGATTATCATGTTTTGGATCCTGATACAGTTGGATTTGGAACATATTTGGAGATCGGTGATGGATCCACCATGGATTTGGGGCTTGGTCACGATGGAGGGATTGTCATGGATTATGAGCCCATAAGATAGGACTTCCAGGGGATGGAATCCCTAGCATCAAGGGATCTAATCTTACTAACATGGTATCCATCCTCAGTTTCATGAATACCTCATAGATATTATGATAGTACTACCGGGGAATGGAATCCTTGGAGTTGAGGAATCTAATAAGAATATCATGGGATGCATCCCCAGAGTCAGGAAAACCTCACATAGATTATAATAGGACTACCAGGGAATGGTAAACCTATATTTGATTGATATAATTAGACTTCTATGGGATGTACACCTAGATTCATAAAGACCACTTAGATATTATGATAGGAATAATGGGGGGTGGAATCCTTGGAGTCGAGGAATATGATTGGGCTACATGGGATGAATACATAGAGTCATAATGACCATAAATAGAACTATTATGGGCCTCATCCCCATAGTTATGATGATATTAGTCTATGATGTATTTGGAACCCACTGATTGGTTGTTATGGATGGTCCCATGAATTCTTTAGAATTGGATGGGTTTTTCCATGGATTTATAACCCACATGTTACTTGGGAGGCATGTTCATTATCATGTGATCAGAGTCACTCTAGCATCAGGCCGAAGTAGGTATGGTTGATTGGGGTCACAGAACTAAGGATCATTAGTAATTTATTTTTTTATATTTTTCTTTTATTTCAGCTGATCATGTCTCATGCACATGTCACTATATATATTTTTTAGTACAGGGCCATGTTGTTGGTACCCTACTGTGTTTTTTACTCCCACCCTTCTTAGAATTACACTTTACTTAGATACCCAAATAGGTATTCACTTGAGTGAAGTTATATCTTGGTATATAGCATGGGATAGCATGTTTGAGAAAGATATATTGGATAGTATCAGGAGACTGGATGATTTTAGGCTCAGTGATGCAACATATCCATTTGGTTTTATTCTTCCTTTTATTATGGTATGTATCTTTACCCAGCCCAAGGGTAGTATTGTATTTACAACATGATTTTTTGGGCCGTTTGTGAATTTCATGAATTATTATTGGATGTTTTCTATTTCATATTATTCATATTATTCACTACTCTGGTTGGAATTTTATTTTTTAATTTTTATTAGAAACTCTTATATAAGGTGTATAGTCTCCCAACTATACCATCCCAAACATATGAAGAGATAATTTTGAGCTAGTGAAGTGGATTCTCTAATACATGTAGGGTTATAAAATATAATCACTTTACTTCAAAATTATTGATACATTTTAGGGTTTTCCTAACTATGATTTTTGGGGAGATTTAGACACTCAGAAGAGCACCACCAGATTTGTATTCAATTTTTGAAAAAATAGATGTGAGCAGGATATCAAATCATTAACCAGTAGTTTCAATCCTAATATTGTAGGTAGAGTAAATTTCACTAGTGGAAGCTTATAAAGAGTTGATATGATTGAATGTATCGACGGAATATCTTAAAATAATTCAAGATAATGATATTCTAGTTTTTTATTCACAAAGTGAGATTCACTTCACCAAAAATATGAAATTTCATTCCAAGAAAAAGGAAATTTAGTAAAATTATCACTTCATATAGAAGTTATTAGAAGATATAGTTATGTATCTATAGAATATAAAAGGGACTCTGAATCTGAAAAATAAACAAACAAGGTTTATAGTCTAGTATTTTTTGAGGTGGTGTTTCACCTCAGTTGGTCTAGGAGGATTGAAATAATGGTAGGGTATCCATGCAACTATAAAGGAAGTTTAACTAAAGGAATATGTTTACTAATGATGATATATGAATTAGGTGTGAACATTATAAAATCATTCTCAAGTATAATATTGTCAGGCTCATATGTGAAAACCATTTTCTAAACTAGGAGTAAAACGTTCTAGAGGACATTTTTTTGGAATTATAACTTACTATATCTTTCATAGTGATAGAGTTATCATTAGTGATGGGGTCTAGACATCTAGATGTAGTTTGGAGAAATTTTACAAAAAAAATAGAAAGGACCAAGTGAGAGATGATGTTTGGATGCTACCCCTCAACTTGATCTGATAGAAGGATTGATAAAATCATAAAGGAATTGCATGGAAGTAACTATAGAAAATGTAAGATTCATTATTGTGAATGATTTTCCTCCCATCATTGAGGTAAAATAATTATATAAGATTAAACTCAAGAGAGTTTTTGGAATCATGCATATTGTAATGGAAGTGGGGTTGAGGCAGTGGAATTAATTGAATAAGAAAAGGGATTCCTACTTATATCAAAGTAATTTGGAATCACTCATGAAAATATTGGAAGGTGATTATAACCAATTTCACTAGTTGATATCTATTATATTTAACTGTATGGATTACTAAATCATAAATAAATCAATTGCAATAATATTTTTTTTCCTTAATCAAAAGTAAATCAAGGTTCTACACATGGAATAGGACTCATTTCTGAACCATGTAAAATGGTTTTGTTCTTTTTTCCTTTAATTTTTCAATAATTATATCCAAATAATTATTGTATGTGTTCATTTGAATCATTTTTTCATTATGGTGTGGTGATTTTGGTGAATTCGTCTTCTATGTTCTAGCCACTATAGAACGGTCACACATCTACTCTTTTTCCACTCAATAAGTTCTAGTGGATATCTTCTTCGGGATTAATTAGAAGATATCCATGATCTCAATAGTTTGGGTCTCCTATATACATTATGGAGTTCAATACTCCCTTTAGGATCAAAGTAAAATTCCTCTATATTGAAAATTGAATCTAATAATCTCTCGATCATATCACTCAAAAAAAGGCATAGGTCACCAATATAGATGATGGTGTTGGGTATGAACCCATGAGATGGTATTTGGGTCCTCTAGCTCTGGATTAAATTTTCCATTGATTAAAATACATTTTATTAGATGAGTTTTAATTCCCCCATAAGGGATGCAATTTCTTGGGACCTGAAACCATTTACGTACTATAATAAAGATACTTAAATATTTAACTATGAAAAAAATATCTTGAACTTCCATAATCATATGGAATCACTTATAATAATGTAATTAAACATATTAATTCAATACATACCCTAAATCACAACACTATAATGAAACCCTTATTCACACACAAATGAAAAACTCTTGGAAACTAAAAAATTCAAAAAACATTAATGAAAATAATGAGAACAATAAAATTATAAGGTTTTTAATTTAAGTCTTATATCCAAGGAAGAAATTTTTTTCTTTCATTTCAAAAGAATATAGAAATATTAAAATTACACTCATAATAAAAAACATCTAATATTAAATTGAACACTTATCACTCACTCACTAGTTCTAATTCATCAAATATTACTGTAAATATAGTCTTAAATATTCTTTATAGAAGAGTCAAACCAGTTGTTTCCAGCACATTTTTACATTCATAGTGGACCCATTGTTGGTCTTGGAAACCCTCAATTTCCATTAGAAAAATCTACTGCAATTTCTTACTCCTGGGGAATGTGAAAGTTAATCTCATGCAGCACATCTGATGAATCATATGTATCCATTAAAAACCTAAATTACTCTAACATTATTGAACCCTAAAAATAATACTCAATGATCCTTATATAAGGAATAACTTCTTCACTTCATTTTATGAACAATGACCTCCTCCACTGCTGGTTTTAGAACATCTCATCTAGACCAGATTTCCTCTTATTAGTCTCTTACTACTAAAAGGCACAAATATTCTTAGTCCTATGATCTATAATATCTCTTTATATATTCATAAGATTTTTCATGAAATTGGTATTCTAATTTTTTAACAATTTCCCACTTGTATATGGCTCTAAATTTTCCAAGATCAATTCAAAATTTAGGAAAAATTATAGATCATTTTAAACATCCATAGTAACAAACAATGTACCTATCAACATTATAATCACCCTAGTCACATTGAGGCACAATTATACCCCAAACATTATTAAACTAAAATATCAATAAACATATAATCCATATTCTAACTCCCATTTGTATTCTATAGCTCCAACAACCCATCCTCCAACATCTTCAAGATGAAATTAAATTTCAAAACAATGTGATTTCTCCATGATTGAAACACCAGATTATTAACCAAATAAAATGAACTATGATCCTTATAGGATATAAATTTGTAGTCCTAACTCCTATTTAATTACTTTAATAAATACTAAATTTAAATTAGTTCATTCGCTACTTCCATGATGGTCATATACTCTGAAAGGTGAGTTATATTGTGATAGTGGTCATGGTGGGTTGAAATATCCCTTGGAATATCTCTATGTTTTAGTTCAAATCATGTCTTATGGATGTACTCTCATAATACACTAATTTCATGGATAGTTAATGGTTTATGGTACCATTGTCATCTACTTTTGATGTTATGTATTTTTTTTCATGTGGGTTACTAGTCTACTGTTTTGTGACAATGATAAGCAATCACTTATAGGGTTTGTAGTTTTAATGGAAAATTTATTCTATATTTGTTGATTTCTTTCATGTTGGAATCCTTTTTTTAGTGGAGGTGAAGTGGAAACAAGATTCTTGTATGTGAAGTGATGGAAACTGTTGATGGTGGGTAGTTCGTGTATTGGATATCTATATTTATTGGTCACCATAAAGATGTAGTTGGATTTGCATTATTTTTTTATTGGATTGGGCTTGGTAAGATGTCACTAGAGGGTATTTCGTGAGTTCACTTAAGGTGATTTCAATATTTGGGCCACTTATTATAAGTTTTGTGGTTTTGATTCTATTTGATATGTGTAGTTATTATCACGTGGTGTGGCCTCTGACCCTAGTTTTTGTTGGTCTTAGACTGGTGTTTTTAGTTTTTTTTTTTCCTCCCTTTTTCCTATTAACTTGTTTTTTCATTCAAATATGGTTCCCAAGATTGTCAGCCATTATTTATAAAATATCTCTAGATATTTGGATTTGGTTGAATTTATTCAAATTAGTTTCTTTTGGGATTTTTATTGGGTGGTTTTGTGCAGGTTTGTTTTTGTTTTTTCAGGGGTTTTGTATCATCATTTCTATATGGAATAAAATTTTGAATTTATTACAAATGAAAATCCTGCAATAATAATTTTTGCATCCATATAGCCTCAAAAGTTTAAATCCACATAACCCAACAATGGATCCACTCTAAAACAAAAGGTTATATCATCTGTTCGGTTTAGATATCTGATAATCCACTTAACAGCTTTCTTTTTTTCTCCTTTCTTAGATTTTCTAAAAACTAACTAAAAAATTCCACTATAAATAGAGTTTTTTGGTAAGAGTAGAGTACTCAAGAGGGGGTGAATTGAGTATCTATTTAAAATTTATATTTAAAAATATTACTAAAAGTTTCCCCCAATAAATTTAAGTACAACTCTAGTTAATCAAGGTTATACTATTATAAAAGTTCGACAACTTCTTAGAATATTGATTAATTATCAGTAATCTTATTACTGTTTATTAACATTACTTTTGAAACTATTATAATAAGGAAATAAAATTATAACTTCTTTACAAGATTAAATATCAAAGTAAATTTTGGGATTTTTGAATTATACAATAAATCAGTAAAAGAGAGAATACTAAATTAAGTAACACAGTGGATATAAAACAAGTGGTTCAGTCTCAAGATGAGACCTAATCCACTCCACTTGGTGATCACTTTCCACCAATAAGTTTATATAAATAAACTAGATACACATCCTGTATCGGGCTTTACAACAGTGCACAAGATTATCAAGGTCACATGACCTCTTCCACAGTTCTTCATGGGTACAAACTACCAGGCCACACGGGGACCTCTTCCACACTTATCTGTGGGTATACACAAGTGTGAAAAGATTTTTGAGAAAGGATATCTTATATCCTTTAGTTTAATGTAGGAGACAGTGTGTGTTATTTTACAGACACACACACTACTCGAAAGATAAGAAAAATAATACACAATAGATAAAATATGAGGAGATAGGGTTAGAAGTGCTCTGAGTGTTTTTCTATGCAACTCTAGACTTCTTAGATGAATCAGATGCAGAAATTGAGTCCTCGTATGGAAAAAAGAGTTTCAAAAGTCAGCTAGATCTGGATCGTGTTCTTTGTGGTGTTGATAGTGTGAGAATGTCCTCGACTATGGGATTCAAGTATGATTCATGTGTTATTAAGCAGTGTTGTGTTTCATGCGTCAGTTCTTTTCTCAAGAAATCTCTAAGTGTTTCTTCGTTGTCATGCCCACACCTTCTTTCAAGTGTTTTTTGTTTCTGGGCCACACTAATCTTTTATTTTGGAGTGCATGTGTTGAATCCGACAGGAGCATGTATTCTACACCTCGTACCTTGTACTTTTAGGTGATATTTCTACAAATAAACATTATTTATATTAGTGCATTTAAAACTTCAAATATGAACCTTAGAATTTAAATAGAGAGACGAAAAAACAGATTAAGAAATAATGTCACAGTTTATTTGTAAATGGTGTCTCCATGAACCGTTGTCTTCTTGAAATAGTGTCTCATGGTCATGGTGTGTCTGGTTGCAGTGTGTCTGGTCATAGTATCTGGTCACAGTGTCTGGTTCATGGTGTCTGGTTTATGGTGTGTCTGATTCATGGTTTCTGGTCACGGTGTGTCTGGTCACGGTGTCTGGTCATAGTGTGTCTGGTCATAGTGTCTGGTCACGATGTGTCTGGTCATGGTGTCTGGTCACGGTGTGTCTGGTCTTGGTGTCTAGTTCACGGTGTCTGGTTCACAGTGTATGGTACCTTTTCCAGAAAAATATAACCGGTGGAAGACTCACGGTGTCTCAGACTTAGCCAAATATCCATATTCATACTTAAGCAGTGATATTCATAGAATTTATTAGATGTAACCATTCATCAAAGAAATCGTTATAAAGTAAATTAAATATAGTGTACAGTAATCGTACTTAATGTATAGAAATTAAGATCTTGGATAGATTTACTTAAAGCACAGGATATTAATCATTTTTATATGATTTGAGACAGATTACAAGATTACCATGCTTTACAGAATATATATGATTTGTGATTATCAAAACATGATTGATACATGAGGATTCCAACAATATCCCCCTTTTTGATGATCACAAATCATGTGAATTTAGAGTGTATTTGTCTCCAATATAAACTACATATTTCACTAGCCTTACTTTGGGGGTGAATATTTCTCCCCTCTTTTCATTAGTGTGTAGATTTATCCCCCTTTTGGGATTATCAAAAAGAGTGAATTAAAAAAAGGTCAATAAAATATCACAATGCATTATATAAAAAGAGTGTCATTAAAAATAGTAAATAGGAAAACAAATGCAACAACATCCCTATCAAAAGATAGTAGTCATTGTTATTTATCACTGGATGGTCTTTTCTTTTCCCTTAGCAGCATCAGAAGAAGAAGTCATAGGAGAATAGGTTGAAGTAGAAGAAGGGAGTGGAATGGTTGATAGAGAAGGTAAAGGAATACCTTCAAAGACATAAGGGGCCAAGTTAAGAGTTGTAGAAGACCGAGGCAGCTGTTGATCAAGGATTACAGGCCGAATCTGACTCAGGGACTGACTGGAAGACATAGATGTGGAGGCTAGGGTAGAGGTGAAGGTAGGCAAACCAAATCTGCAGGGGCCACAATGGTAGTAATCTGAACATGAATATAAGGCCGTAGAAACTTGATAAAGTAAAAAATTATTTCCCCACCATACTACATGGATTTTTCAAAGTCATCCTTGTTCTCCATAAACTTGTCCAACAATCTAGTGAAATCTGTGAGATTTTGGACTTGAGTCTTGAAAGATTGAGTAACAGGGGGAATCCTCATATTTTCCACAAGATACTTGAAGTGATTTGTCATTTCATTCTTAGAGAATATCTTATTGAAGTAGAAGTACACTTTCATTTCAATTTCTTTCTGAGCATCATTAGCAATCTTGGAATGGATTCTAACCAAATCAAGAACTCTGTCACTATTCTTGATGACTTTAGATATAGATTCTTTATTAAAACCACTAATCATAGCCTAAAGTTCTAATTTTACAATGGTTCTGAGTAGATCACTATCTAAAGAAGGTTGAGAATATTGTACAGAGGAATTAAAGCACTGACAACCGAGGTAAGAGATTTTAGTTGATTTATCACTTTCTGAAGGCACCGCTTATACTCATCAGTCAACTTGTTAAGTCTAATAACAAGCTCACACATCTCTTGAATAATTTTCTTATTCCTTTCAGCTACCTTCTCGGCTAAGGAAGTCAAATGAGGTTGAATCAGAGAGGCTAATTCATGTGGGGTTTGAGTAACAATATCCTCAATAGGATGAGAAGCAGGTTTTTCTCTTGAGTCCATCACTCTTTTCTTATTGTCAAATATACCTCTTAGAGTCCTTACTTGATCACTAAGTAGTTTATTCTCAACTTTGACATCCTGAATCTCATGAAGCATCTTGGGTTTAATCTTCCATATGATTTTCTCTAGCAACAGTGAAGCGTCTCTTTCACTCAAATTTGTTATAGGAGATGGTTGGGTATTCAGGAGCTTTTCAACCCCAACCAAAAGGGTAGCTCCAAATTCTTTCAGGTCATACTTATTCACTAATGTTGGAGGTTCTTGTGAAGGCTTAGAGATAGAAGCTGAGATATGCTCAGGTTCTTTGGCAGAAATAGCTTCAGGATCAGATTTCATTTTCAACTGAAACATAGTATAAAGTTTATGACCTTTTACTGAGACTTCATGTGAGTCATTCACATCATAATAACTGGGATACTTATATTATGTGTCCACTGAGCTTGGATCAATCGGATTTTTTATTTCAATAGATTCCAAACTGTGGGGATGCTCCCCCTCAATAGGTGCATCTTCCTCAAGATTGAGAGCTTTATATCATTGATCTATGTGCATGATGTCATCCCTGATCTCCTAAACCATTTCCTTTTGATCCAATTGAAAGGATTTCTCTATTCTCTCTTTAGAAAAAAATAAAGACTTCAGGAACATCTTGTTCCTCTCAGATTTCCTCAAGTGCAGCTTCTTTCAGAATAGGGAAATCTTCTTCTATATTTCCTTCCATGTCATCCTTTTCGGTTACCTTAGCAACAGAGTCTTCCTCTACATGTTCCTCACCAGTAGTTTCTTTTACAAGAGACATATTTTCTTCTACATACTCTTCTACAACTTACTTTTCTCTTTCAACATCAACAGATTCTTCTTCAGCAGTGGTTTTTTCTTCCAAATCAACAACCTTTTCAGGAATAGGCACTTCTTTCTTAGCTAAGTTCTGAAGAATAGGTTCACTGTCTTCCTCATTCAGGACAGTTTCTATTATAGGAGCAACAACCTCTTCTTCTTCTTCTTCAGAATACTCAAAAACTTCATCTGGTTCCAAACCAAGATCAGAAATACCTTTAGGTCTTGAAGACTGTTCCACTAGAATAAAATTTTCATAGAATCTATCATTGTCTTCCACCCATTCCTTTTTCCAAGGATTCCAATTTATTTTCATTCTCTTTATAATAACTTTTGAAAGACAGAACTCATAATCCTGGATAACTTCTTCATTTGGTCCAATTAATCTTTACAATGAAGCATGGCTGAGATAAGTTGAGAATAAAATAGGGAAATTAACTTAAATGTGCTTTTGATCAACTCACACATATGGTGTATAACATACTTGAAAAGATTGATCTTATGTCCATTCTTTATGAGATGTATCAAAAATATATCCTGATATTTGAGTACAGTGAAATCAACTTTTCTGGGGATAATCAAATTCTAAATAAACTTGAACAGAAGTCTAGATTCTCCATCTAGCTCGGCATCGATGGCTCTCCTCTTGGTTCCATTTCCAGTTAAACTCCTCAAAGAATTTTCCAAAAAAAATAATTCGCTTAGAGGTGGAGGACCACTCTGTTAGTCCTCAAAAATACCTTAATGAGGTATCCTAAGGCATGTAGTTCATAACCTCGAAGAAAAATTGAATCTCTGGCCATTTATCCAACTTCTTACAACATAACCAACTTCAGAATCAATAGAAAATTGTACATAATGATAAAATTGTGCAACTAGCTTTGGTTAGATAGTAATATCCTCCTTAGTAAACCAATCTAGCCAAACTTGCTCTGTTATCACTTTCAACACCAAATACTTACTCTTTAGAATCCACTTAGGTCATATCTCTTTCTCAGGTACTACTATTCGGTTTACCATATTTGGATTCAGAGGACCCTCGGGTGATAATTTTGGCGCGATCTTCCTCTACTTCTTTGAAATACGTTTCTCAAGAGTCGACAACAAAGGACGTTTCATCCTGGGCATTCACCGAAGGTTCGAGAGAGATAAGGGTTGAACAGGGGTTATGGTATGAGAGAATAAAAGAGAGATTGAGTGAAGAACGAGTGAAACTTCTTTTATTTTATCATTTAGGAATACCAATATTCACAAAAAAATATGGGAAAGTAAAAGGGTAAAATAATGAAATACCGCGATATGGATTCTAATTTATAAATAAAACAATAAGGCATCTTTACGGTGAGACGGTAACTAACTCTCATGGTGAGACAGTAATGGGTGTTCACAGTGAGACCGTAATCAATTTTCATGGTGGGATCGTAACAGTGTGATTTCTAGACTATGTGACCGTATTGTTTGAGATAGTAAGCGTCAGACAGTAAGCAAGAAAGAGTAATTGTGAGACTGTAAATATGAAACAGTAAGTCTTAGGATAGTAAGATATGAAATAGTAAGATATGAAATAGTAAGATATGAAATAGTAAGATATGTAACAGTAAGATATGAAATAGTAAGATATGTAATAGTAAGATATGAAACAGTAAGATATCTACTTAAGGTTTATCATTCCCAATTCATGTATGATGTAACTTATTATTTCAGAATTTAATGGTTTGGTTAATATATTAGCAAGTTGATATTCAGTTCCAATGAATTTCAAAGTGATATCACCTTTTTCATAATGATATCTCAAAAAGTGATGTCTTACATCAATATGCTTTGTCCTAGAGTGTGAAATAGGATTTTTCGAAATGTTAATAGCACTTGTATTGTCACAATTTATAGGTACATGCCTAAATTTATATACATAATCTAGTAATGTGTGTTTCATCCACAAAATTTGTGCACAGAAACTACCAGCAGATATGTATTCAGCTTCTATAGTAGATAATGCAACAGTGTTTTGTTTCTTACTACACCATGATACTAGTGACTTCCCTAAAAAGTGACATGTTCCATAGGTGATTTTTTATCTAACTTATATCCACTGAATTCAACATCAGAATAACTAATTATTTCAAATGATTGTTCTCTAGGATAGAACAGTACTAGATTGAGTGTATGCTTGAGGTATTTGAAAATTCTATTAATAGTATTTAAATGGGATTCCAAAGTATTTTCTTGAAAATGAGCACACATACACACACTAAACATAATTTCAGGTTGACTAGAAGTTACTTAGATTAAGCTTCCAATAATTCCTCTGTAAGTGGTTTGATCAACATATTTTCCATCTTCATCAAGATCCAACTTACACGTAATACTCATTGGAGTGTCACTACTTTTAGTGTTATCCAAACCCAAATTTTTTAGAATATCTCTATTATATTTGCTTTGATTTAAAATAATACCATCATTATTTTGAAATATTTCAAATCCAAGAAAGAATTTTATTTCACCCATTAAACCCATTTCAAATTCATTCTGCATCATTTTAGAAAAATAAATTCATAAAGAATTTATTAAATATCCAAAGATAATGTCATCTACATAGATTTTAAAAAACTAAAACATCATTGTAAATTTGTTTTATAAAAAGGGTAGGATCTGCAATTCCTTTTTAAAACCTTTGGAGATAAGGAAAGTACTTAAACTATCATACCAAGATCTTGGATATTATTTTAAACCATATAAAGCTTTTTATAACTTAAAAATATGATTTGGAAAATGAGGGTTTGTAAAACCATGGGGTTTTTCAACAAAGACATGCTCAGCTATACACCCATTTAGGAATGCACTCTAAACATCCATTTGATATAGTTTGAAATTCAGATGTGCTACATAAGCAAGCAGAATTATGATGGCTTCAAGTCTAGCTACTGGTGCAAAGGTCTCTTCATAGTCAATTATTTCTTCTTGACTATATCCTTGTGCAACCAATATATTCTTAATTCTAACTATGTTACCAGCTTCATCTACCTTATTTCTAAACACCCATTTAGTGCCTATGGTGAATGTGTCTTTTGGTCTTTCGAAAAGTTTCCAAACCTTGTTCCTTTAAAACTGATTAAGTTCATATTTCATATCCATCACCCAAAATTCATCATTGATAGCATCATTAATGTTTTTAGGTTCAAGTTGTGACAAGAATACTTGATGTTCAACCTGATTTATAAGAGAAGCTCTAGTTTGATTTTCTTTGTCTAAGTCTCCTACAACAGCATCTAAGGGAAGGTTCTTAAGAGTTCTAACAGCTCTAGAAAAGGAAGGACTAGGGATTTTAGGTTCATCAATAGGTTCAGGCTCATTGTGACTTGATTCTAATAAATTTATAGAACTAGAATTTTTCACAGATTCTTTCACAGGATGGTTTGAGGATTTTGAATTAATGTCCAGATTTGAAACATCATCCTCCAGATTCTCTAGAGTGGTCTTAGGATCATGTGGATCTATTTTATTGAATATGAAATGGATAGATTCTTCTACACATTTAGTTCTTTTATTAAACACTCTATAGGATTTACTAGAGATAGAATATCCAAAAAAGATTCCTTCATCGCTCTTGGATGAAAAATTGTCAAGATTTTTCTTACTATTAAGGATATATACTTTGAAACCAAAAACATTGAAGTAGCTAACTTTTGGTTTTCTATTGTTCCAAAACTCGTAAGGGGTTTTCTTAAGAACTATTCTAATCAATACTCTATTGATTATGTAGCATGCTTTATTTACAGCTTCAACCCAAAAATAAATAGGTAGGTAATACTCACTAAGCATGGTTCTAGCAATATCTTGCAGGGTTCTATTTCTACTTTCTACAACTCTATTTTTTTGAGGTGTTATAGGGGAATAGAAATTATGACTATATCCGTTTTGTGAGAAAAGGGATTCAAACTATTGTTTTCAAATTCACGACCATGATCACTTCTCAAGGTATTAATTCTAAGTCCATTAAGATTTTCTACAGACTCGGAGTATTTAATGAAGTAGAAATATGCTCCATTTTTGTGATCTAGAAAGTATACCCAAGTATATCTAGAAAAATCATCTACAAGAACATAAACATAGTGCTTCCCATTTAAACTAGAAACTCTATATGGTCCAAAAAAATCCATGTGAACCATTTCAAGAGGTCGAGAAGTTGACAGTTCTTTATTTCATTTGAAGGAAATTTTGTGTTACTTTCCCTTTTGACAGGGATTAAACACTTTATCATTTGGAAACTCAAGTATGGTTAGGTCTTTGACCAAGCCTTTTCTAGTCAGCTTTTTAAGGGAGTGAGTGTTATAGTGTCCTAGTCTCCTATTCCAAAGACAAGAATCTTTGTGAAACACACTTAAACATGAAGCATTTTCAGAAGCTAAAGAACTAAGTTAACTGAATAAACATTTTCATTTCTTAATGTAGAAAACACTAATTCATCTTTATAATTAAAAACATTGAAACCATCATTTTCAAATTTGACATGAAATCAATCATCACATAATTGTGAAATACTAAGCATATTGTATTTCAATCCATCAAACAATAGTACTTTAGAAATCAAAACTGAGTTAGAGTTACCGATTTGGTCGAGGCCAATAATATTTCCTTTGGTATTGTCGCCAAAAGTGACATGTCCTCCATAAATTTTTATCAAAGTATTGAAGAAATAGTAGTATCCTTTCATGTGTCTTGAACACCCACTATCCAAGTACCATAAGATCTTACAGGAACTCTTTAAGCTGCTTTCTAAAACCAAGATCAAGTAAAAACATATTTTGGTGCCCATACTTATTTGGGTCCAGTAATATTAGTGATAAGTGCTTTGGGAATCCATATCTACCTCATAAGTTTCCTATAAGAATTATGTAAAGTATTTGAAAAATAAAATCTATTTGGTCCAAAAAAACTTGAAATAGTAGAGAGTGTATCATAACTTGAACTAGTTGATTTATTTCCATAAATGGGAGTAAAGTTGTACGCCCTAGATGTAGAGACCCGAAGCTTAACGTACATGGACATTACATTACATTTGCGGAATACTTATTACATAACAAAAAAAACACACACACAAGGATCTTAATATTTTAGTGTCTTTGGAAACTCGGAATATAATCTTCTAATCGTGGTGAAAGATCTTCAAAATCTCCCATAAAGATCTTCCTTTTTTTTTACCTAAAACCTTTCTTTATATCCTGGGGAAAATAAAACATAAAAGGGTGAGATCAAATTCTCAGTAAGGGTAAACAAAAGAAATATCAATCACATCATATACATAAGCACATAACTTTTGGAAATCTTAACCTGCAAAAGAGATCATAATTTCATAACATGGGGTAAATCATGGCAGTGAAATGTAATCACAATAATCATAACTTAAAACATGAAACTTTGTGGCATTCACACATAATCATAGAGAATCATTTCTTGTTATTCAAGACTCATTTCCAAGACTATCTTAGTGGACAAAGTCCCTTTCTGAATCGAGTAACCCTCGTTTCAGTCCTGTTTCACTGAACCGGTATAACCTACCGTTCCATCCCTGTCTATCTCATGAGATATAAAATCTTTACCCAATGAATTGGAGGGAGATATAGTTCCCACCCATATTATAATGAATCCTTTCTTATGTGTTCCACATAATCATAAACCATACATCATAGCGTAACCCATGTAATAAAAATGAGATTCTTAAACAACATGACATCATAAAACAATTCATATAAGATAAAAGAATTCATAAAAATATTTCCATCACAACATAATCAAACCAATGTAATAATATGGATAAAAACAGAACCCTTTTATTATCTTTGATGGAAAATAATTTTGATAAAATACTTGAACTCCATTCTTGAGGAAAATATCCTTTCTACTTCAAAAACATTTTTCCTTTCATAACATGTCATACGACTTTAAAATTAAAGAAGTTGATTAAAAATAAACTTGAAAACTTTTAAAGGAAGTTTCTTGGAAATAATGTTTTAAAAATCCATTCATGCCGTATAAGTTAAAAAAACATTCTTCGTACTTTTGTCGGAAAAGTCAAAAAGTACCTCGTACGAAAAAAAACGACAAAAGATTCCTTTCATATTCTTTACTAAAAACTCACCGAAGGGTAAAATTGGATTTAAACTAGTGTAATTCGATGGAAACAATATTACATATTGATGGAACATGGATGTGGATGATAAAATACACCCCAATAAATACTTACGAATAAACAATCTCGGATAAAAAAATGAGATTGTGATATTTCCCTTACCTTAGGTCTGATTTGCTTCGTATGTGTCCGAACCTCCTGTATAATGATTTAAATAATGTCATTGACTTATTACAGAATCATATTCATTGTTATGATATCATATATTGTTCACTTATGACATTATATTACTCGTTCTTTTGTAAATTCCATGTTAAAGAAGCGTTTTGGGTAAAATCGTTTCATTTATCGTAGGTGTTTTGACTTGTTGTTCTTGACATTATTATTACTTATATCATGATTTACTTACTTCCAGAATATAAAATATGATTTATATATCATATATATTCAGTATATATATATATAATAGATAGATAAATGAAATGAAAAACACCGTTCATGGAGACGGTAGTCCGTACGTACGCATGAACGCTGTTTTTCTTTCCTTATTGTCTTGAATGGAAGTAAGTAGATGACATAAATATATATATATATACATAAATCCAGTAGCTTTATAATGTCATATATTTCATTATTATTTCTTATATATACTTTATAATCATTCTTAAATGGTTAACATGGAGAATGAATCTCATCGCGTCGTGGAGACGGTATTCCGTACGTACGCACGAGTGATGATATCGTTCCTATGATCGTGGAATTGTATTGGAGTACATATATATTATTTCAGTATAAATATTACTTTATAATAATCATAAATAGTTACTCATTACACCATTATACCCATCCTTGTAAGGTGGTGGAGGAAAATAGATTACACCACGGCGTGGATACGGTATTCCGTACGTACGCACGCGCGGTGATTTCATTTTTCCGTAGGATGGATAGAAGGTGAATTAGGGTTGTTTCATATTTATAATAACATATCAGTATGTATTTAATACTTATGTTATTACTTTATCATGAAACAACTAAAGAAGAAGAAGTTGAAGAAGAAAAAGATCGGTAACGGATATTACCTCTTCTTTGGAACGCCTCTTTGAATCCTCCACTTAGGGAACTAAGATTGGTCTTTGAAGAAGACCAGGAACTCTAGGATTATTCTAGGGAAGTGGATAGGAGAAAATGGCAGGGTTTGTCCGAACTTTAGTGCTCAAATTTGTGTGAGGAGGAGGGGGAGGAGGTGTCCTTTTATAAGGGAGGAGAGGGGCACCTTAGGAATACCTCAAAATATTATTTTATATTAATGTAAAAATCGGTTTATAATGGTTCCAAAGGGTCTTATTTCGAAGATAAAGTGGGGATGGGTCGAAATCCTATCAACCAATAGGATTTATAAAAGTTTAGGGTATTATTTTAACCTTATCAATTAGATTTAACTCTAAGTTAAATAATTTAACTTTTACCGTGTCTTTTTTTTTCTTTCACTATATGGTTAATACACTTACTATAACATGCCAAACGAACCCCAAATTGTTTATTATTAATATATATATCCTTATCTAAGTCATTTGGCCGAACCTTAGATTTTTAGGAATAAAATAACAATTAATAATATAATATTAGATTTAAAAACTATTTTGTGTCAATTTTGACACTATTTGATATATGATTTTTCTGAAAGTCATAACAGAATTATATGTTCGAAACAAGTTGATTACATCAACACTAATATATCATAGTAACCTATAAAATTAGTGTAAGTCATAAAAAGTCTCAAATTACATTTATTTGGGCATTTATAACATCAATTCTGTCAATATTTCATTAATAAGACAATTACTGCATCATCTTTCTGTCATAATAAATGATAATTATTTAATCCCTAAAAATTATAAATAAATTCCTATGATGTAGATAATTGTATTATCTTTCTTGAGACTATTCATGTTCGAATTTTCATGAAGTTTATCACTAGATTAAAATTATTATACTTATAAGATTTAAGAAAGTGACATGTTGTCACATTCTTTGGTTTTAATAATAATTAAATTATTTTCATTGACAAAATTTAATTAAATTAATCTAATCCGACCCTTAGGTGATATGGGTCGTTTTTTTAGTCATCCAATAGAATTTTGACATTTGTTAGGGTAATTTTAAAATATTATATTTACCCTTAATTACCCGATTTACCTTTAACTATGGTAAATAAAATTTACCGTAGTTACTATTCATAATTCCCAAAAATAAAAAGTATCCTATTAATATAATTTAGACCCACTGATTCCAAATATGGAATCCATTTTTTAAAATTCAAAACACAGAAGTTGCAGAAATTAAATTAAAATTAATCCCGTTGTCGAATAAAAACGGGTTTTTGTTTAAAACATTGCAAAATATTGAATTGATTTAACTTACGAATTCAAGGTAAAATCAATGCTAATGACATACATTATATTAAATGGTAAAAATATATTATATTTATACTTTAAAACCATTCAATATTATAATTTAACCACATAAGATATTACGATGAAAAAAGTTGTTTTTAATTAAAATATTGCGTGTTTTTACTATTCATTAAAATGTGAAAGTTACCAGAATAATATGAAAATTTTATCCAAAGTAAATTTTTATTTCTTGATTCCAAATAAAAATTTTATTTTGTCAAATTGAACTTATAAACAAGTCAAAAACCATATTTAAAGTGGGTGCGCCATCCAAAGGCGGCAAAACTGCATTTTTTGAAAAATACTTATTTTACCTGAAAAATTTATTTTGTTCTTATACCATGTTCTAGAAATGTGTAAGATGAATAATAATGTTATAAAATTAAAAATTTAGTTAATACTATTCATAACGGCTAGTTCATGACAATATTATAATAATATAACATTGTTTATTAAAACCCGGTATTGCGTACAACACACCCTATAGAGGAAGGTCGCGATTGCGTGTAATGCAAGCCAAGTCAGGGTTGCGTGTTGTGAAAGAATCCTTCGTTGTTTCGTATAACAGAATCCAACCATATTTTATTTATACATTTAATATATATATATATATATATATTTACTCAATGTTGCGTAGAATAACTATTATCAAAATTGTGTGTAACACGGTCCAAGAATAGTGTTGCGTATACTGCAAGCTAATACGGTGTTGCGTATAGCGCAAGGTAATCTTGGTGTAGAATACAACAAAAGACATTAATGAAATTAAAATAATATTTTTCATAAAATCTCGGGGTGTTACATTCTACCCCCCTTAAAATGAATTTCGCCCTCGAAATTCGTCGGGGTTATAAATGGTTTACTATTCGAAAGTTTCTTTGATAGAAACCCACATCGTAAAAAGGAATACAAAAACTTATCTTTAAAAACAAAAGTATGAAACGTAACGGTTACCCAAATAAACTAATCACTGGGTTTCCACATAGGTGAAAATATGGATATGGAAGAGAAATCTAGCCATCATGTTCTGATGGAGAGTGGTAGAGAACATGGCTATGGAAAATCTAGAAATCACAAAGCCATAAATTTGTGATGATCTAGGGTACCATCTGATTCATCGGATATAAGGGCACTAGGACAACATTTTTGGTTTTCAAGATCATTTCCCTAAAGTTGAAAATTTGAATTAGAATAAATACTTACTTTATTTTGGTACAATCTCACTGTTGTTCGTGCCTTGAACAATTTCCACTTCATCTCTTAAATAAATGAAGTTGAATTTGTTATTCGTGAAGTGTTAGCAGATCATGTGATAGAATGACGGGTCATTCCATCTGTCTCAAACAAAAGGTTAGCAAAAATTATATACATAAGTCGATCTATAGTGAGATTAATCATATATTGTTCCTAAAATGGACTTATACTTCATATATCATACTTCTTAATATAATAAAACTAGTTTCTACTAAACAGGGACTTCCTGTAGGCCAGTGGTAGGCAATAAAGGCCAGTCGCACTTCGGTTGTGGGTTCAATTCCTACAGCCTTGTCCGACACGATGGGCTGTCGCCCGTCCTACAGGTTGTCCTTTTTCTAAAACTACATTACTATAACATCCCATCAATAATATCTAAAAAAACTTCTATCCTTAAACAATACTCACTTATGTCTAACATAATCCATTTCAATCTTTAGGCTTATCCATAATACTGCAGTCCACTCTCATAACATAGTGAAAACGATTACCAGAGATTTAATACCATCGTTGATCCCCATATATCATAAGATATGTTTTGTTGGTCACATTCCAAACATTAAAAGTCCTTAATCATGTATTCTCTTGAATACCTTAGTGAAAACATGAATGCAGTTTAAAGTTAACACTTTCCACATACCAAAATCCTCAAAATTCTATATACTCAAACCATGATATCACTTAGTCCTTATATCAATCATGAGCTCATGAATACTATTAAACATTTCATTTTCTCGTTTTCCCTTCATTATGCGCATATCATCTTATTTCCAAAAAATACCACATCAATAAATATTGCAATACTCAATGATACAACATTATTTTGGAATCCCATTACGTAAACACTTAATCATTCCACCACATCGTTGTCATATTCAACATTGCCAATAGTGATCGCATGTGACTTCCCTTTGTCCTTTGCCTTCAGTGGTTGATCATGTTGATCATCACTAACCCTTGGATTAGGGCATTTATTAGCATAATGCCCCATTTCCTTGCACTTGAAGCATTGAAGTGTTGGTGGTGTGTTCTCTGCAGTGTTTGCTTTATTCACATCATTAGAAACCCTTTTTCCATTAATTCGACACTCAGCTGCTCGATGACCTTCTTTTCCACACTTAAAACATTTTCTAGTCCCTTTAAGACAATCTCCACCATGCTTCTTTCCACACTTTGTGCATAAGGAAACATTCATCTTCTTTTCACCATTATTCTGAGATTTCTCCTTGAACTCCATCTTTCGTTTCTTGTCAAAACCATGAGATGGATATATAACACCAACTTCCATTTCTACCTTGATAGAACAACGCACAATTTCTTCATAGCTACTGATGTCTCTTATAGCTAATTCCCTTCGAAGACTCGGTTTTAAGCCACTGAAAAATCGATCAACTTTACTTTCAGGTTGGATGATAATGCCAGATGCATAACTTGCAAATCTTGTAAAATTAGCTTCGTATATACCAACAGATTCATCATCCTTTTGCTTTAGTTCAAGAAACTCCTTCTCCATCTTTGTTCGAAGAATACGAGGGAAGTACTTATTGAAAAATAAGTTCTTGAACTCGTCTCATTCCATGGACTCAATTTCATCTCTTTTCCTTGTATTCTTGATAAGATTCCACCATTGATCAGCTTCACCTTCCAAACGATATACTACTAAGATGAATTTATCATGTTCAGAACATTGAAGAACTGAAAATATCTTTTCAGTGGTACTGATCCATTGTTCAGCAACAAGTGGATCAGAAGACCCACTGAAAGAAGGTGGACGTTGCCTCATGAAGGGCTCAATAGAATATTGTTCCCTTCTCTGCTCATTTGGAAGTCCAGAATGATTCATAGCTTATGTAAGTATAGCAATAAGATTTTGCACTCATCTCCCATAACATTTGTTTGTTTAGGAGGACAATCATTGCATTGTCCATTGCATTGATCAACACGGTTCCTTCGGGTTCCAGCCATCGTCTAAAACCCAAAAAGAATAGTGTGAGAGGCAAAAATCATGCTAGGGAAAACAACATAATAAAGGGGGAGTACCTTCAATATCTAACATCTTAGGTTTAATTCTATGATCTTTAGCGTAGTTCTAGTACTATAACCTATACGTATAGTTAACCTTAGGGACATCCCTAGATATACCTTAGAAATATCTCTAGGGATCTCACTAACGTTTCCGCATCCTAGTTTCCAAAGGTTGACTAAACCTTTCCTCTGATACCAACTGTAGAGACCCAAAGCTTAAGGTACATGGACATTACATTAAATTTGTGGAATACTTAGTACATAACAAAAAAAACACACACACAAGGATCGTAATAGTTTAGTGTCTATGGAAACTCGGAATATAATCTTCTAATCGTGGTGAAAGATCTTCAAAATCTCCCATAAAGATCTTCCTTTTTTTTACCTAAAACCTTTCATTATATCCTGGGGAAAAGAAAACATAAAAGGGTGAGCTCAAATGCTCAGTAAGGGTAAACAAAAGAAATATCAATCACATCATATACATAAGCACATAACTTTTGGAAATCTTAACCTGCAAAAGAGATCATAATTTCATAACATGGGGTAAATCATGGCAGTGAAATGTAATCACAATAATCATAACTTAAAACATGAAACTTTGTGGCATTCACACATAATCATAGAGAATCATTTCTTGTTAGTCAAGACTCATTTCCAAGACTATCTTAGTGGACAAAGTCCCTTTCTGAATCGAGTAACCCTCGTTTCAGTCCTGTTTCACTGAACCGGTATAACCTACCGTTCCAGCCCTGTCTATCTCATGAGATATAAAATCTTTACCCAATGCATTGGAGGGAGATATAGGTCTCACCCATCTTATAATGAATCCTTTCTTATGTGTGCCACATAATCATAAACCATACATCATAGTGTAACCCATGTAATAAAAATGGGATTCTTAAACAACATGACATCATAAAAAAATTCATATAAGATAAAAGAATTCATAAAAATATTTCCATCACAACATAATCAAACCAATGTAATAATAGGGATAAAAACAGAACCCTTTTATTATCTTAGATGGAAAATAATTTTGATAAAATACTTGAACTTCATTCTTGAGGAAAATATCCTT
The DNA here is from genome assembly GCA_963277665.1 of Viscum album. Taxonomy (NCBI): domain Eukaryota; kingdom Viridiplantae; phylum Streptophyta; class Magnoliopsida; order Santalales; family Viscaceae; genus Viscum; species Viscum album. Next base: position 249,355,171 of record OY728152.1, on the reverse strand, counting down.
TCTACTTAAAAAACATTTTTCCTTTCATAACATGTCATACGACTTTAAAATAAAAGAAGTTGATTAAAAATAAACTTGAAAACTTTTAAAGGAAGTTTCTTGGAAATAATTTTTTAAAAATCCATTCATGCCGTATAAGTTAAAAAAAACATTCTTCGTACTTTTGTCGGAAAAGTCAAAAAGTACCTCGTACGAAAAAAAACGACAAAAGATTCCTTTCATATTCTTTACTAAAAACTCACCGAAGGGTAAAATTGGATTTAAACTAGTGTAATTGGATGGAAAAAATATTACATATTTATGGAACATGGATGTGGATGATAAAATACACCCCAATAAATACTTACGAATAAACAATCTCGGATAAAAAAATGAGATTGTGATATTTCCCTTACCTTAGGTCTGATTTGCTTCGTATGTGTCCGAACCTCCTGTATAATGATTTAAATAATGTCATTGACTTATTACAGAATCATATTCATTGTTATGATATCATATATTGTTCACTTATGACATTATATTACCCGTTCTTTTGTAAATTCCATGTTAAAGAAGCGTTTTGGGTAAAATCGTTTCATTTATCGTAGGTGTTTTGACTTGTTGTTCTTGACATTATTATTACTTATATCATGATTTACTTACTTCCAGAATATAAAATATGATTTATATATCATATATATTCAGTATATATATATATAATAGATAGATAAATGAAATGAAAAACACTGTTCATGGAGACGGTAGTCCGTACGTACGCATGAACGCTGTTTTTCTTTCCTTATTGTCTTGAATGGAAGTAAGTAGATGACATACATATATATATATATACATAAATCCAGTAGCTTTATAATGTCATATATTTCATTATTATTTCTTATATATACTTTATAATCATTCTTAAATGGTTAACATGGAGAATGAATCTCATCGCGTCGTGGAGACGGTATTCCGTACGTACGCACGAGTGATGATATCGTTCCTATGATTGTGGAATTTTATTGGAGTACATATATATTATTTCAGTATCAATATTAATTTATAATAATCATAAATAGTTACTCATTACACCATTATACCCATCCTTGTAAGGTGGTGGTGGAAAATAGATTACACCACGGCGTGGAGACGGTATTCCGTACGTACGCACGCGCGGTGATTTCATTTTTCCGTAGGATGGATAGAAGGTGAATTAGGATTGTTTCATATTTATAATAACATATCAGTATTTATTTAATACTGATGTTATTACTTTATCATGAAACAACTAAATAAGAAGAAGTTGAAGAAGAAAAAGATCGGTAACGGATATTACCTCTTCTTTGGAACGCCTCTTTGAATCCTCCACTTAGGGAACTAAGATTGGTATTTGAAGAAGACCAGGACCTCTAGGATTATTCTAGGGAAGTGGAAGGGAGAAAATGGCAGGGTTTGGCCGAGCTTGAGTGCTCAAATTTGTGTGAGGAGGAGGGGGAGGAGGTGTCCTTTTATAAGGGAGGAGAGGGGCACCTTAGGAATACCTCAAAATATTATTTTATATTAATGTCAAAATCGGTTTATAATGGTTCCAAAGGGTATTATTTAGAAGCTAAAGTGGGGATGGGTCGAAATCCTATCAACCAATAGGAGTTAGACAAGTTTAGGGTATAATTTTAACCTTATCAATTAGATTTAACTCTAAGTTAAATAATTTAACTTTTACCGTGTCTTTTTGTTTTCTTTCACTATATGGTTAATACACTTACTATAACATGCCAAACGAACCCCAAATTATTTATTATTAATATATATATCCTTATCTAAGTCATTTGGTCGAACCTTAGATTTTTAGGAATAAAATAACAATTAATAATATAATATTAGATTTAAAAACTATTTTGTGTCAATTTTGACACTATTTGATATATGATTTTTGTGAAAGTCATAACAGAATTATATGTTCGAAACAAGTTGATTACATCAACACTAATACATCATAGTAACCTAGAAAATTAGTGTAAGTCATAAAAAGTCTCAAATTACATTTATTTGGGCATTTATAACATCAATTCTGTCAATATTTCATTAATAAGACAATTACTGCATCATCTTTCTGTCATAATAAATGATAATTATTTAATCCCTAAAAATTCTAAATAAATTCCTATTATGTAGATAATTGTATTAGCTTTCTGGAGACTATTCATGTTCGAAGTTTCATGAAGTTTATCACTAGATTAAAATTATTATACTTATAAGATTTAAGAAAGTGACATGTTGTCACATTCTTTGGTTTTAATAATAATTAAATTATTTTCATTGAAAAAATTTAATTAAATTAATCTAATCCGACCCTTAGGTGATATGGGTCGTTTTTTTAGTCATCCAATAGAATTTTGACATTTGTTAGGGTAATTTTAAAATATTATATTTACCCTTAATTACCCGATTTACCTTTAACTATGGTAAATAAAATTTACCATAGTTACTATTCATAATTCCCAAAAATAAAAAGTATCCTATTAACATAATTTGGACCCACTGATTCCAAATATGGAATCCATTTTTTAAAATTCAAAACACAGAAGTTGCAGAAATTAAATTAAAATTAATCTCATTGTCGAATAAAAACGGGTTTTTGTTTAAAACATTGCAAAAGATTGAATTGATTTAACTTACGAATTCAAGGTAAAATCAATGCTAATGACATACATTATATTAAATGGTAAAAATATATTCTATTTATACTTTAAAACCATTCAATATTATAATTTAACCACATAAGATATTACAATGAAAAAAGTTGTTTTTAATTAAAATATAGCGTGTTTTTACTATTCATTAAAATGTGAAAGTTACCAGAATAATATGAAAATTTTATCCAAAGTAAATTTTTATTTCTTGATTCCAAATAAAAATTTTATTTTGTCAAATTGAACTTATAAACATGTCAAAAACCAGATTTAAAGTGGGTGCGCCATCCAAAGGCGGCAAAACTGCATTTTTTGAAAAATACTTATTTTACCTGAAAAATTTATTTTGTTCTTATACCATGTTCTAGAAATGTGTAAGATAAATAATAATGTTATAAAATTCAAAATTTAGTTAATACTATTCATAACGGCTAGTTCATGACAATATTATAATAATATAACATTGTTTATTAAAACCCGGTATTGCATACAACACACGCTATCGAGGAAGGTCGCGATTGCGTGTAATGCAAGCCAAGTCAGGGTTGCGTGTTGTGAAAGAATCCTTCGTTGTTTCGTATAACAGAATCCAACCATATTTCATTTATACATTTAATATATATATATATATATTTACTCAATGTTTTCGTAGAATAACTATTATCAAAATTGTGTGTAACACGGTCCAAGAATAGTGTTACGTATACTGCAAGCTAATACGGTGTTGCGTATAGTGCAAGGTAATCTTGGTGTAGAATACAACAAAAGACATTAATGAAATTAAAATAATATTTTTCATAAAATCTCGGGGTGTTACACTAGATTTAGAAACAAAGTTTTTTCTTCCAAAATTTATTTTTCCAGGTTGATAGCCAATGTCGGTAGTATATTTAGGGGAAATCTGTTTACCTAGAATCTAAGTAAGAGTAGTTTTCCCATTGGTAAAATTTTCTAATTATTTATTCAATTTCTCATTATAAATTTTTAATTCATTTTTCTCCTTGAGCAGTTGAGCATTTTTCTCTTTTTCATTTGTGAGTTCAGATTTAATAGTCACTGTAAGAGCATGATGTTTCTTCAAAGATTTATATTTATCTTTTAGTTCATTGCATGTCTCCTCAATAATATTAGAGTATTCAAACATATCTTCATTAGACATATTTTTAGAGTCACTCTCATCTCCAGAATATTATGAATTATGTATAAGAGCATCCAAGGTTACCTTAGATGTGTTTGTCATAAAACACATATTGGATTTGTTATCCTATTCATCATGTGAAGATTCTGAGTCACTTGAACTATCCTCAAAATCACTCCATGTTTCTTTCATTACCTTTTTATACTTTGTGTCTTTGCCCTTAAATTTATTTTTGTATTTTATCTTTGGATAGTCAGCCTTGATATATCCTTTGTGCTTACATTCATAGAAAACAATCTCATCAGTCTTGTCACTTCTTTTCCAATCCTTCTTCCAACTTCCTTTTTTATCATATTTTCCCTTGAAGTTAGGATTTTTAAAAAAGTTCTTCTTCTTGTAAAATCTATTGAATATTCTGGATAATTGATCCATCTCCTCATCACTGTCAGGTGATGACTGTTCACTACTAGAACTCTCTATAGAAACTTCCAATTTCCATTTGTCTTTGTTTTTAGAGGTGGTGGTTTTAAATGCAACTGATTTTCTTTTGGGTTCATCCTCCTCTTCCTTGTTGACTTTTAACTACTATTAATACATCATCAGTTTTCCAATGAGTTCTTTTAAAGGTAGCTTGTTGTTGTCGCATGATTCTTTAATAAAGATAGAGGTTCCTCTCCATCTATCAGGTAGGAATCTGAGAATTCTCATGATCTATTACTTAGTAGTGACTTCTCTTCTAAGATAAATCATTGTGTTAACAATTTCATTGAACCTGAGATACATGTCTGAAATAGGATCATCAGGTTTCATTTTAAAGTTATCATATTTAATATTATAGGTATTAAGTATCATTTCATTCACACTAGATGTTCCTTCATGTGAAATAGATAAGTTATCCCAAATTTCATGAGTAGTTTTACAAGTAGAGATTCTATTAAATTCCTCATCTCATAAAGAAAAGTATAAAGATCTCATAGATTTGCAATTTTTATTGTAGGCAATTTTGGTAGGTTCATCCCAAGTGATTCTATTAGTAGCAGGAATCTTATATTCATCTATAATGGAAGACCAAATTTCAAAACCTGTACTTTCTAAATGCATTTTAATTTTGATTTTCCATTGAGCATAATTGGTTCCATTAAATAATGGTGGTCTGTTGGTTACATTAATTTCCAATATATTATCCATAATAAATAAATAAATTAAAAGATCTAGAAATTAAGAATTAACATAAATTTACAGATCTTTAAAGTACAACAACAATCATAGTTGAATAATGTTAAAAACAGAGTCTTAATAGGATTAAAAACAAATAGGACCCTTTGATACCAAATATTGGTCAGAGTAGAGTACTTAAGAGGGGGTTAATTGAGTATCTATTTAAAATTTCTATTTAAAAATATTCCTAAAAGGTTTCCCCAATAAAGTTAATTACAGCCCTAGTTAATCAAGGTTATACTGTTATGAAATTTTGAGTGTTTAAATAACTTCTTAAAAGATTGATTAATTCTCAGTAATATTAATACTGATTATTAACATTACTTTTGAAGCTATTATAATAAGTAAATACAATTATAACATCTTTCCAAGATTAACTATCAAGGTAAATTTAGTGATTTCTGAATTATACAATAAAGTAGTAAAACAGAGAAGACTAAATTAAGTAACACAACAGATATAAAACAAGTAGTTCAGTCTCAAGATGAGACCTAATCCACTCTACTTGGTGATCACCTACCACCAAGTAGTTTATATAAAAAAACTAGATACACAGCCTATATCGAGCTTTACAACAGTGCACAAGACTATCCAGGTCACATGACCACTTCCACAGTTCTTCGTGGGTACAAAATACCAGGCCACATAGGGACCTCTTCAACACTTATCTGTGGGTATACACAAGTGTAAAAAGATGTTTGAGAAAGGGTATATTATATCCTTCAGTTTGACACAGGCGATAGTGTCTGTTATTTTAAATATACACACACTTCTCTAAATATGAGAAAAATGATACACAACAGAGCAAAGATGATGAGATAGGGTTACAAGTGCTCTGAGTGTTTTTCTAAGAAACTATGGACTTCTGAGATGAAGCAGGTGCAGAAATCGAGTCCTCATATGGAAAACAGAGTATCGCAAGTCAGCTATATCTGGCTTGTGTTCTTCATGGTGTTGATAGTGTGAAGATGTCCTCGGCTCTGGGATTTGAGTATGATTCATGTGTTCTTCAGTAGTGTCGAGTTTCATGTGTCGGTGTTTTTCTCAAGAAATCTCTAAGTGTTTCTTCGTTGTCATGCTCACACCCGCTTGCATGCGTTTTTGTTTCTGGGCTGCACTTCTCTTTTATTTTGGAGTGCATGTGTTGAATTCGATAGGTTGCATGTATTCTTCACCTCGTACCTCGTAGTGTTAGTTGATATGTCTACAAAGAAACATTATTTATGTCAGTGCATTTAAAACTTCAAATATGACCGTTAGAAATTAAATAGAGAGACGACAAAACAGATTAAAAAATGGTGTCATAATTTATTTGTGAATGGTGTCTCCATGAACCAGTGTCTTCTTGAAATGGTGTCTCATGGTCACAGTGTGTCTGGTTACAGTGTGTCTGGTCATCGTGTCTAGTCACAGTGTCTGGTTCACTGTATCTAGTTCACAGTGTATTTGATTCACAGTGTCTGGTCACAGTGTGTCTGGTCACGGTGTCTAGTCACGATGTGTCCGGTAACGGTGTCGGGTCATGGTGTGTTTGGTCATGGTGTCTGGTCATAGTGACTGGTTCACGGTGTCTGGTTCACGGTGTCTAGTACCTTTTCCAAAAAAAACATAACTGGTGGTAGACTCACGGTGTCTCAGACTTATCCAAATATCTATATTCAAACTTAAGCAGTGATATTCATAGAATGGATTAGACTTACTCATTCTTCAAATAAATCATTATAAAGTAAACCAAATATAGTTTACAGTAATTAGAATGAATGTATAGCAATTAAGATCTTGGATATATTTAATTAAATCATAGGATACTAATCATCTGTATATGATTTGAGACAGATTACAAGATTACCAGGCTTTAAAAAATATATATGATTTGTGATTATTAAAACATGATTGATACATGAGGATTCCAACAGAGTTTATATCCATGTATAAACCATGGAATACAAAAATCTATCTACCATTGATATAAATGAAACTTTATCTATGTACTTGAACTCGTCTTTAGTTTTTTTTATTTCTCTTTAGATAACTTAAAGTGTATGGCCAATGGGGTTAACACCGATTTACATCTAGTAATTTTAAATATCCAAATGACCTTATAGATATATTCCATCTAATAGAAAAAAAAAATTTATTATTTATATCTCTCTAAATTTGAATCCACAAAACATTATTGGCTTTCCTGATAGATTTCATCTCAAACATTACAAAAAAATTATCTCCCACCTTCTAAATAAATTTAATGTTAAGACCCACAAATAACATGTCATCCATATACAAGATAAGTATGATGAAACTCCCATACTTGAATGCCTTATGGTAGTAACAATAAATTGAATTGATCTAGAAAAACCAATTATCCACCATAAAGGAATCAAATTTATGTCTTAATTCCCTTAGAAATTGATTCAATCCATAAAGACTCATTTTCATCTAACAAACTTGTCCCTCGTTGTGCTCTCCCATGAAACCTTCTAGTTTCATCATATAGATTTCCTCCTCCAAATCACTATTAAAGAATATGATTTTCACAACCATTTATTCTAGATGAAAACTATTGGAAGCTACCAAATTCAATACAATTTTGATGGTTGTATAATTGAAAATAGGTGAGAATATTTTAGAGATATCCACTCTCTCCTTATACTAAAACCATTTCACAAATAGTGTTTCCTTATGCCTTTATTTACCATGTGCTTATTATTTCTACTAGAAGAGACAATTATCCTAAAATATTTTCCTCCCCTATGGTAATTATGTTAGCTAACATATTTATTTTACATCTACTGAATCCATTTTATCTCTCATGTGTAAGATCCCATCTTTTTCTTGGTACATCCCTCTTGAGTTTAGGTTAAACCTATTTTAGTTGGGTTTTCTTTTATTCTTACAACCTTGGGGGTTGAGTTTATTTTGGGTATGAAGTAATTTTTCTAGGGAAAATGACCCAAATTTTATGGATTCATGTTTTTTTAATTAATGGATTCAAGGTATAAGTCTTTCAAATGGATTACAAGAGTTTTCTATGGTTTGGAAAGCTTCAGAGGTGGTTCGAGTTATTTCTACAAAAGATGGGCTGAGAGATATCTACTGGAAAATTTCATGTTTTGAATGGGTTACATGATGTGAACTTATTTACTAAAAGATTTCATGAACTAGTTTAGATCCTGAAATACTTACATGATGTCAAACTGGTTCACATTTTGAAATGGTAGATTGGTTTTTTTTAACCTAAGGTGACACATGTTTTGTAATATCTTATAAATCGATAAATTCACATCATGAAAGGGATTTACATAATTAATATCTTAGGACCATTAGTTTAAAACTACATTTTTTATATGATTGAATTTTCATCCATCATGTAGTCTTCTATCTCAAACCCTAAAGAGACTCCATGTGATTTTTTGTTACTTACTTCCCTTCTTGACATCTCGGTCTAGCATTTAATATCCAATGAGTTCATTCTCTATGGTTTCCCCTTCCACCAGCTATTCTCGATTAAAGTGATCTAAATTCTTGACAATAGTTAAATAGATTTTTTATCTTTATGTTTATGTGATCTAGGTTTTCCTTGAGATCCCTTTCTATTTCTTTCTTCATTTGTGTTCCCTATTAAGAGTGTTTATTTGATCGTCAGATAAAAGTAGGTGGTCTAGAATAAATCTATATGGTATGTTTCTATCTATTTATGTATATTCAATATTATGTTATTGCACTGACACAACATTCACATTAACTAACAGAATAATGGGTGATAATAATCATGTGTTTGGACTAATCTTCTTATCTATATGGGTATAATAGTATTGGCACCTAGCTTGTGGCTACCTGTAGGTTGAGACTACCTTTTAATAATAAAGATCTATCTAATTTCTTAAAATATGTTTTAGCATGACATGAGACCTCGGTTTATTACTTGCGATCGGATCACTTTGGAAAATGTATTACTTGTTTTTTTAAATGACTGGTGATACTTCAATATGATATGGGTGTGTATACTTGCATGATAATGGATTAAGATATAATTTGATGAATGAAAGGGTAATTGAAAGAAAAATATAAAATGGATGGATTGACCATTGTGGTTATGTTTTGTTTTTCTTTTTGTTATGACTTATGTTGTGATCCATGTTTTAATGCTTATATAGAGGGATTTCACTAGTTTCATGTTGAAATGATTATATATAGGGAATTTCTTAGTTATGGTAAAATTATTATAGTGTTTTCCCTAGTTATGATGAAATTCTTATATAGAGGGATTCGCCTAGATATATTGTAATGATTTTAGGTCATATCCCGGTTATGTTGTAATTCTTATAGGGCTTGGACTAGTTATGACGAAATTCTTATATAGAAGGATTTTTCCAAGTTATGTGATTATTTCATGGACTTTTGGTTATGGTTGGCATGGCTATGATACATGCTAAAGGATATCCCAAAATGCTTCCAAAGTAGGATGATTATTGTACAATATTAATTGATTAATTAATACTCCTATTTATCTCTTTATTTCATGCACATACTATCAGACTGCTTTTGTTTAGAAATGGTGTTGTCAACAAACAAATTTTTACTCACACCCTATTCGATCTACCACTTGGTACCCAATAAGATTACATGGATGCAGTTTTGGATAAGGTAAAAGGACCTTGTTGTTGATTATTTCTTTCTGGATGTGTTATATCTTAGAGATGGTGCTGACCAAGGATTCGGGACCAGGGCCTTTTGAGTTTATTTTTATCAACTTTTTCTTTTATCCATGTGTCTTATAGAATGTAATTTAGTTATATTCTATACTAACATTACATGGTTCATTATTATTTTTTTTACTTGGTTCATCCATTATCTTCTATTTGTTTGATGTACTATTTCCACTAATTTTATTACTCTAATATTTGTTTATTTATGTTGTATTGTAACTCTATACCATGGATGATAATCTCCCCACTATGTTCTCTATACCCCCAATGATAGTCTATGACCTCTAGTATATGGTGGGGCACACTTGAGGTCTAGTAACCAAATCAGTTAACTATGTGAAAGAGTGTCAGTTTTGGGGATGTTACAAAGAGGTATCAGAGGAGTAAAGTTTTCTTTTTGATTGATTTACTATTTGGGAAAGGTAAAAAATGGAATATGATGTATTAAGGCTTGGTAATGATATTATACATAGGATTAGCTATCCCATGTATAGGGTAAAATCTGAGTTCCCAGGGATGGGATTTTTTCATACTGTTCACTTATTATGGTTGATATTATTTCACCTTTGGTGATTCACATATTTTGTGATGTTATTGTTTCTTGATATTTATACTTGTGGAATGTATGGAACAAGATGAGTACAAATGCATCATGATATGAACATAGGTATATAAATTGACATTAATTAATCATGATAAGGACATATTTATTTCATTTGATGTATTTTCTTGTATGAACTATAAAATGAGATATCAATTATTTCTAATAAATTAAATGAAATAACTTTTATGTCATGTCAATTCACTTGTTAATACATGTTTATAGAGAGCATAAGCCATTGGTTCTCTATTGTTTTCACCTATTGAAGTTGATCTTGTTTTTATCCAATGTTTTAAGGAGTGTGTTTATCTTGTAGAGAAAATGCCTCTTTCAATCTTCAAATTGAGCATTAGGATAGAGAAAATCAGCATGCTCCTAACAGAGTTGAACCGGAGATTCCTATAGCTCTTGAGGTTCAGAGATATATTCAACTTCACGAGAACAACCTGAGTGACATGTGATCTATGGAAAGGGATTATGTTTACACTAAAACTTTGTTGTATGAGATTACGAGAGAGTTTTAGCTATAGTACCCAGCTATATTCACTGTGAGGGAGTCCCCCAAGTATCTGAGTTTAGGATTGAGTTAGTCCATATAATCTTTAATCATATTGATACACCTGTAGATAGGTGGTTGAAGATTTCTTCATACATTCATGTATAAATACCAAGAATTGGTGGGAAATTTTGGAGTAATCTAAGTAGCAAGACGAGTTATCCTAGAAGGACTTCAAATGAAATTTTCTGAGCTAATTCTATCCAGATATGTTGAGGGATAAAAAGTCCCCTGAGTTTATGAACCTCATGCAAGAGGGTGTGTTAGTGTTAGACTATGTTGGATGATTCACTTACTTTTAGTGCTTCTTTATCTTTAGTATCTGATGATAAATCTAGGGTGAGTCATTTCCAGCATTGGATTTTCTATTAGATTGTGTCATAGGTGAGTGTTTTTATCTTGAGTATAATTTTGGATGTGATTAATTGATATATCACCATGTAAGGGAATATGATAGAGACCCTGAGTAGTGGCTAGGATTTTTCATTAAGGTGAACTGGGAGCTCTTCGTGTGATGGTATGAAGCGCCGCTATGATAATTATCACTATGGAAATACAAGAATAACAGTCAGGGCATTGGGAAGCCATCATAGTATCGTGTTCTATTGAAGTGTCATCATTATAGAAAGTTTGGTCACAAGAATCCTTAGTGTATGTACCCAACTTTAGAGTGTCATTATTGTAGAAGTGTGGGCCTCCAACAAAGGTTTTGTAGGGTAATATAGTAATAGAGTTGTGGTAAGGTATCAAGATCGGTACCAAAGTCTGGGAAGGACTCAGCTACCCATCAGTAGACTGGTAGATGGAGTTCCACTAGATGTTTAGGTTGATGTAGGGTATGTGGTACCCTAGTGAAGGAGTGGCATTACCATATAGAGGGATCATCATAGTTTAGTCAGACTGAATTATAAGGTAGAGGAGTTATTCATCTGCATACTATGCAGTCTAATATTACTAGTTTAGATGTAGTACCTTCTACGGCAGAGGTATGATTCTTAAATCATCTACCCTTTCCTTTGTTTTGTTTTATATAGGATCATCACATTCATTTATATATTCTATTTTTGTAAAAAAAAATCTCGTTTGTGTAAGTCTTGGATGGTATCTTGACTATCGACACATTGTTTGGAGTGCGATCAGTGAATATCATACGTTTCAAGGCATGTTCTCTAGAAATTTGCGATTACCATTCCTTTTGGGGACTGTTTATACTGGAAATGATAGGTTTTGATTTTATTCTAGTTATGGATTGGTTAGTTCTATACCATGATCCTATCAACTATCATTGGAAGAGAGTTACCTTAATATCTCTATAAGGAGGTAGGTTTTTCACCAGGGTGAGTGGGATCTTTATGATAGTTTTGCAGGACCAATTCAGTGCAGATTATATTTTTTGATGGCTTAGATAGTATGTATTTCACTTGATAATGGTGGAATTCAACAAGATATTTTTCATCCAATGGTAGACCATTTAAAAGATATATTTCTTGAATATTTATTGAATATTTCAATGGCTTAACACCAGATCAGGAGACTGAGTTCATGTTTGAGTTGGTCTCGGGAGAAGACCAAGATTTTATTCCTACTTATAGGAATTCACTAGAAGAGGTTTGGGAGTTGAAGGTTTAGTTAGAAGATCTAGATGCTAAGGGTTTCATATGACCAAGTATTTCATCGTGGGTTCTTCCATGATTTTCTCCAAGAAGGATGGTGGGACTTTTCACTTGTGTGTGTACTATCAAATATTGAACCAAATTATGGTCAAGAATGAGTATCCCCATCTGTGCATAGATGATATCTTCAATCAATTTATAGGTTTCCTTATTTTCTATAAGATTAACTTGAGATTAGGGTATCATCATCTAAGAGCAAACTAGTATAAAAACAATTTATCAGGTCACCTTTTTAACATATGTTGTTAACAATTGAGGTCAAAAAGATGTGAAAATTTATTTTTCACGTCGATTATATAATTGCTGATGTGATAATTTTTTTATTTTCTATATCGGTTACCTAAAAACCAACATTTAATATTAGGTATAGCACATCGGTTTTGGGATAACCGATGTAGAAAAATTATTTATAACATCGGTTATTTCGAATCAATGTAAAAAAATTATTTTTCATGTCAGTTATTAAATAATCTACATGATATACATTTTCAAATTTTATGAATCATCGATGGACTCATTTTTTAGTATTTGTTTTCTCATGAAAGTAGTCTCATTTCCCTCACATAGAATCCCTAACCCTCGTTTCATCGATCTGATGGACTCTAATCTTGCATTACCATCTTCATACACCCTCGGGTTTCATCGGTCTCATCATTGCTCATTCAAAGATAGATCTTATCATCTCTCAAGTAAGAATCATACATTATTGGTCCTATCCTTAAGTCAATCCATGGATTATTTATCTTAAAAATTATTCTCTATAATGATTTTTATATTTTCAAGGTTTTGGTTTGATTTTCTACGTTTTTACATGTTATTAGAACCCCTAATTTTGTGAAATGTTGGGTTTATTTCCCTTTACCATCACAATTTCTATTAAATAAGAACTATGTTGGAATCCCTGTCACTTTGGGATAGTGAAAAACTAGTATGGATACCAACATCGATTTTATTCTTTGTTGGTTTTTTTTACATTTTTTCATTTTATATCTCATCTTATCATTTAGAATCCCCATGTGTAATAACTCAAATTAATGGTTTCGTGTATGTTGACCCTTCCTAATCTCATTTTTTCAAATTGGAATCATCTCCTTCATGTCTATATTCCATTTATTGTTTTATGGATATCATTATATATAATTTTATAATTTTATAAACTTATATTATTTTTATTTTTAATTTGTAAATTTTTTAAATGAATCTATTTTTTAATTCCATCTTCATTAATGAATTTTCTCATCAAAGTTTTTTATTTTATTTTTAATTTTTTCCTTGTTTGTTTTCTAAATTTTTCATTTTCATTTATATTCACAATATTTTATAAATTACTCCCTTTTTAATAAATGATAATAAAAAATTAAATGTAATATCTTCTTATTTTTCAATATAATTTCATTATGTTTTTATAAATTAATTTTTGTCTATGTAAAATCCCTTTAATGTTTATTATTCTAAACTTAACATATAAACTAATAATACCTCCCAACTTATTTTTTAGTATGGATTATGATCAACTTTTTGGAAATCCAATTTCATTCAATTTATTTATCATGTGTTAAATATGATATGTTAGGATTATGATTATTTTCACATTTATGTTCTATAAATATTGAAATTTTATCATTATTTTATGGGTGGATATATTATATCCCTCCAAATCACTAGAAATATATTTGGCTATTTTACACACTTTTTTCTTTAATGTAGTTATATAAAAAAATTACCTTCTATTACTTTACAAAATTTCTCCCTTTTTTCAATAAAATATTTCCTTTAATTAGTAGAATAATATAATAATAAAATATAAGAGTGATATTTCAATAAAATTAGATCGTTAAATGTTAATATTTTCATCCAAAATTTGTGATTATTCACTAATATTTGTGTTTGAAATTTCATTATAGTTACTTTTAATGCAATAAATATTTTCTCAATGAGTGTCTTAACTTCAAACTCCATATTGTTTTTTTGGAAACTTTTGATACTTAAAATACTTCTATAATTAATCTCTGATCTTAAAAAAATAATTCTACTCACTAATGATCCTATATTATTGTTAAATTTTTTTAATTTCAATTTAATGAAATATTCAAATGATATTTCTAGATATTTAGTCCCTCTTCTAAGGATTTCATTTTTTTTCCAGTAAGACTATATTTTACACTCTTATAATAAAATTTATTTTCTTTATTTTGTATTTTATTGTGTACTCATTCCAATTAACATTAAATTTCACCTCCAATGTTATTAACTTCTTTAAAATTATATTCACTATCATTAAAAATCATAGAAACATTTTACAGATGAATAATACCACAAGTGGGACTTATTGATTATCATTGAATTAATCTCTCATTCCCCCTCTAACTCACTTTTATTATCACTATATTATTTTGACAAGATATTTTTTATATATAATAATGAGTCAAAGTTTTATTACTGAACTTCTAATAAGGGATGAATATGAGGAAAGTTTCAATGCTTCGTTGGAATTTTCTAAACAAAATGTTCCAAATAATGACAAGTTTTTATTTTCATGCCTGAAATGTTTAAATAAGAAGAAGTTTAAAAGTATATAGATAAAATATTTTTTTAATTTTTCATGGTTTTAATCTGAGTTACAACCCTTGGATTTATCATGGTGAAACTGGTCAAAACTTTCGATCTATTGATAATGATGCTTTTCAACATGATAATTCTGATTAAATTAAAGAAATGATTAATGATATTGAAGTAGAGGAAATTGAGATAGAACTTAAAATTGAGAATCTATATGGTAATTCTAGAAAACCATTGCATATGAGTTGAATGGAATTTAGTATTTTATAAATGGTGTTAAGATTTATTAACTTGAATGTGAAAAATAGATGGAGTGATAAGATTTTTATAGAGTTTCTATAATTATTGAAATACGTTCTTTTTAAAGACAATGATCTTCTATATTCACATTATAATGTGAAGAAAATATTATGCCTGATAGGATTAGGGTACAAGAAAATAATTGTGTACCTGAATTATTGTGTGCTTTATTGGAAGGAATATAATTTTCTATCAGGGTGTCCTAAATTTGTGACATCTTGGTATAAGTTAAAGTAAAAATCACATGTTGATTTAGCAGTTATAGAGATCTATGCCAAGGAATTTTCTTATATTCTTATAATTCCTTAATTTAAATGTTTATTTTCAAATTTAAAGGATGAAAAAAGTATAATATGGAATGTAGATGAGTGGATATGTGATGGAAAATTACAGATTCTTTCTGATTGTCCATAGTGGAAGACAATTGATCAACATTTTCCTATATTCGGAGATGAAGTTAAAAATATCAGACTTGGACTACGCACTGATGGAATGAATCCAAATTGAAGCCTTAATAGAACACATCATTCATGGACTATTTTATTGTTAATTTATAAATTATCTCCTGATTTTTTTATGAATCAAAAATATATCATGTTGATTTTAATGATATATGGAAAAAAATATCTCAGAAATGATACTGATGTTTTCTTCTCATCATTAATTGATGATTTGAAACTTTTATGAGACAAAGGTATTAGGGTGTATGATTCTTATAAAATGGAATATTTTTAACTATATCAAATTATTATATTAATTATAAATTAATTCCTAGCATATGGAAAAAAAATTAGATACAGTGTTAAGGTGTGTAGATCATGTCCAATTTGTGGACAAAAATCATCATATTATCAACTACAACATGGGACCAAACCAGTATACATGGTTCATAGAATTCTTTTTTCTATGGGTCACTATTATCTAAGATTAAAAAAGGCATTCAATATCTCATGAGAATTTTATATTTCTCCAAAACCTTTGTCCATCGATCAGTATTTTGAGAGGGTGAAAAAACATTGATGTGACATTTAGAAATATATAAAAATATGGTAATGATGGAAATATTTGGAAGAAACGGACAATGTTTTTTGATCTACCATATTGAATATATAATGAGGTCAAACATAACATTGATGTCATGCACTTAGAGAATAATATATGTGACAAATTGATTTGAACATTTTTAGATGTTAAAGGAATGAATAAAGATGGGTTAAATGCAAGATTGGACGTACTCTCAATAGGAATACGTTTTGATTTAGCTCCCACTTCTAATGGAAGGTGAACATTACTACCCCTGGATTGTCATAAATTATCCAAGAAGGAGAAAATTTTCTTTTTTAGTGTCTTAATGATATCAAGGTGTCAAAGGGTTATTATTCAAATGTAAAAAAAATTGTGTATTTAAATGAGTTGAAGTTGACAAGTATGAAATCTCATAATTTCCACATCATGATGAAAAAACTCATACTAGTTTCATTGCATGGAATATTTCCCATTCGTTTCAAAATGAAGATCATGATGATGTGTTATTTTTCAATTAAATTTTTAATAAGGTGATTGATCTGAATTCTTTAATCAATTTGGAGAACAAAGTAGTTTATATAATTTTTCAATTATAAATGTATTGTCCTCCATATTTTTTTGATATCATGGTGCATTAAATGGTTCATTTGGTGTAAGAAATAATGATTTTCAGATCCATATATCTATATTTTATATATCCTTTTGAAAGTTATATGAAGATATTTAAGTTGTATGTTAAGAATACATATCAATATAAAGCCTACATTATTTAGAAGTATACTTCTAAGGAGGCTGTAGAGTTTTGTTTATGCTACTTTTCTAAAGTGGAACACATCGGTTTGCTTATATCTCACCATGAATGAGTAAATTATGGAGGAAATATGATCCATAGATTTAAACTAAAATCATTGGTAAGTGAAAAGATAAATAAGGTACAATTATACATCTTCAATAACATAGATAATGTGGATGCATATATAACATTTCATATTAATGTGTTGAAATAATGTTATCCAAATAAGCAAATGTGTGGATTTTGAATGAGCATAAAAAATCCAAGGTTTAAAGATACCATACTTGGTAAATCAGATACATCAGAAACATTGAGATGGTTAGCAGGTTATCCAAGTTCGAATTTGATAACATGTTATAGGTATGACATTATTGGCTATAAATTTCATATGAAAGATCAGGACAACATAATTTTAGTTTAGAATAGTAGTGTATTGGTGTTCATAGAAGCAATGCATTTTTTTAGTGCCAAAGAAAAAACCCAATCTTTTCATCAAGTAAATATTATGGAGTCATTGAATAAATATGAGAGGATGATTACATTAAATTCAAAGTTCCATTGTTTAACTATAAATGGTTTATCAGTTTCAATAGTGTTAGACATGATGAATTTGGAATAGTTATAGTTAATCTGAATATATTGGAATACATAGTTGAACCTTTTATCATGACAAAACATGGAAAAAAATTATGTTCTTAATCAATCCAATATGCACTTGTCTATTTTTTAGAAGGAAAAATGGTATGTTGATGATGATAAACTTGAAGAATATTATGATTTTTGTGAGATCCCTACTTTTGTGGAAAGATTAATAGATAATGTTTACTAGCACTTCATAGACATGGTTTGTTCCATATGGAACAAACATGATAAAGAAATTTGGGAAAAAATCCATTAGAACATTCCTAATATTACATGTTGTATATGTTTAATTTTGTTTAACATTTTAAAATTTCAATAAATGTAATATATTTTAATTTTATTTTCTTTATTAAAACATGTATTATAACTAATAATTTAAATTTTTTGTTTATAATTGTTTAGTTATGTTTAGTTTACTATTTTTACCCTTATATACCTTATCTAATAATTGATTTTTTTGAAAAAAAATTCTAAATCTAATATGTTAAAAAAATATTGTATAAGAGTATATTAAAAGAATATTTTTTCATGAAAAAAATAATTTTTCGGGTTGGATAATTTTTTCTATTTACATACCATTTTTGGATTTCTTTTCATTATTTTATGTCTCTTTATCTCCCATTAATGTTGTTATAATTTGAGTTAACTACTCTAAAAAATATAAATAAAAATGTAGTCAGTTTAGTTTACTTTTTGTTGGATCATTTTTCATATATTAAAAGAATATTATTTTTAGTGGAAAATGGTGTTATACATTAGAGTATTTTTACTATTCACACACCTTTTATGGATTTGTTTTTATTTTTTTATGTTATTTAATCTCTAAATATTATTGTTATATTTTTAGTTAACTATAACAAATATGAATAAATATGTTTTTAGTTTACTTTACTTTTTTTATAATTTTTCATTTTTTATTTACATTTTTATATAATAGTTTTATTTTTATTTTTGTGTACTAATTGTTTGTTTCTTTGATTTGTATGATAATGATTTATCAATCATATGATCCACCACATACATCTGGAGAGTATCATACCCATGCCTTTTGGGAGGAACATACACATGCTCCTATTGGTGAGAATCATCATCCTTCTTTATAAGAGACATATACTTCCATAAGGGAAAAGAAGTTTGAGTGTTGGTAAACATGGAAGCACATGTTTACCAAAATTATAATTGGATCATATCTAGAACTAGAGGATACCAGTAGACTTAGATGATAAATATATTCCAAGATGTCCAAATTCAAAAAAAAATAGGAATTTTATAGCAGTGTCAGCTAAAATAAATTAAGTATTTTGATTACTGATTAGATAAGTGTTGAAAAAATGAAAATATATCAATTATGGGAGACTGTTTTGGTAAGATTATTCGTTAATATTTTACTTATCATTAAATTTTTATAATGATATTTTTCCCCTTTTATCAGATGACATATGATATACCTGATATTGGAAGAGTTAGGGGGAAATGTTTATTATTGGATTCTAGCAGATGGAGGGATTTTAAATCAACCCTCACATTAGATTTTATTTTTGAGAATAGATGAAATCATATTCCATGTGATATTTATCCATTTATAAATGAAGATACATGGAATAAATTTGTCTAAAGTAGCCTATGAGAATCATTTTTGGTAAGTGCAATTTTTCCATTTAGAATTTTTTTATATTTATACTCATATTAATGATTTATTTATCCTTAATTTACATCAATTGTGGAGATTTAATTATGATACCCAATCTAGAAACATATATCCTTATAATTTATCTCAAGGAGGGTATTCATTATTTAATGAAAAAATGATGGCCAAAAAATTTCAAAAATTAATAGTTGGGTCTTCAAGATCTATAGCGGTTGACCCTCCTCTCTGCGAGACATGAAAAATGGAAGAGGCCTTAAATGAGAAAAAAAAGTACAATATCTTATGGAAGAGTCAAGGGTTCTAGCTAAGAGGATTGTAAGATTTTTACTTTATTTATTTATTTACATTGAATCAATTATTTATATATTTTGATTCACTTTTTATTTTTTCAAATATTCTATATCGGAATCTCTTAAGGAGAATAGCACACAAGGGGTCTTCATAGTTGAGGGTAGGAAGGATATTTTAGCTATAACATTGGTAAATTCCAAAAACCCTAGATATTTATGAGGATACCCAATAGGTGTATCGGTAAAAAACATTTCCACGTTCTGAAGCTTCTTCAATGGATGATTTTCTTTAAAAAATATAATCTTTGTAAGCTACAATTTAGGATATTCATGAGATGATAGAAGAAAGGATCGTAGATTCAGTGCATTTGATATTTTCAAACATGAAAAAATATTTTCAGGCTACTAATATCACTCCTCTACCTCCACCTACTAATTACAATACTAATAATTATCATACTCTACCTCACCCTACATACCCCACTCCTCCTACTTATCCTACTGCTACACCCCCTCCTCTTCAACTTACCATTTATTATGAGTTATATATTGATGATCCTTAGCATCACATTGTTTTATATGGGATGATATATTATATTAACGACATCATTCATGATAAAGAGATAGATATATATAATCATAGGTTCATTGAACAAGATATTATATAGAGATCTGTAAGAATACCATTTCATACATATGGGTACAGTTGGACAAAGTATCGCCCATTTTTTAGTTTGACCATCTATACATGTTTGATATATTACCATAAAGTTATGTGTATATTATATCCTTTATATCATTTTTCTATTAAATTGTTTTAACATTTTAAATATTATCTATTTATTTATTTTTTTATAGGAATACTTTGAAGGTAAAGAAAAATTTCATTAAAAAAATTAAAAGTGTATATACATTATATACATCTTATACTAGTCTTGATAAATTGTCAAAATTTTCAAAAAAAATTGGATGTTTATGAGATTCAAATGGAAGATGATATTTTTGTGTTCAATAACTGTGATTATTTTAAAAAAATCATGGAGCTTTTAAATTGAGATTAGTTGTGCATCAAAACGATGAAAGTTTTTTCCATGTAAGTTGATTACCAAAAATATTTTTATTATTTTAATTTATTTAATATTTATAGTTATTTTTATTTTATATTAGGTATATTTATTCAATTTTTATGTAGCATGACACGAAAGTAGTATATGGTTTTATGTACCCATAATACTTTTCACCTATAGTGAGGACAATGGATGATGTAAAAATAATGGTTGATATTGCTGAAATACTTCAAAAAAATGAAATTATTCATCATTGGATGCTTCCTTATCTTAAAGATTATGAAACACATATCTCAAGTGTTACATATCTCTTAACAAAATTACCAGTCACATTAAATTCTCATATATATTAGTGGACATTGGATGTTGGGTGTTTTTTTTAAGGGAGAAGATACTTTATTGGATATGCTCTATCCATGGTGAAGTGATTGAAGATTTTATGACTATATTGAACATCTAAGTTTGAATATTTTAATACATGAATATATTAAATTAAATTTAAATTTATTTCATTTGTATTACTTTCGAACAGAGTTTGGAATTTCTTTATAGAGACAATGAGAAAGAAATTCACCAAGATCAAATATGTAAAAGAAAATGTGACTTTTCATTTAAAATTACAATTATTTGGTGTTAGTACATAAAATGTTATTTTGGATTGAAAATTTATTTTAAAAAATAATTTCATAAACATCAAAGAGAGGACGAATATGGAAACTATTTTTTAAGGCTTATGTTTGAAATAATTACAACTCGTATAGTTATAAATTTCCATAAGGTCATATTTTTAATAAAAATTTCCTTTAAATTTTCATTAATTTTATTTAGAATAAATGTTAAATTATTCTTATTAATTTTTAGATTTTTTATGACCCTTTTCCATATAATGAACAAGATCTAATACACTTGGAAATTTAATGGGTGAATTATTTTATATGTCTAATTGGGTTTTATTTTATTTGTAATTTACATTGTAAACTTGAAAATTAAAATTATAAAGGTTTATGATTTTTTTATTCTATTTTTCTACAACAGATATTCTAGGAGGGAATAAATAATAAAATTTTATTTAAAAAATATTTTTCACATCATCTATTATATAACTGATGTGAAAAATATTAAATCAAAATTTTCCACATTGGTTTTTTTACAAAACTGACATGGTAAAAACTTTTTCACATTGGTTATTCCATCACTGACATGAAAATTCATAAATATTTTATTTTTCACATCTGTTTTCATGTAACCAATTTAAAAAATTAATTATTTCAAAATTTTCATGTCTGTTATGGAATAACCGATGTGAAAAAGCTTTTACCGTGTCGGTTTTGTAAAAAAAACTAATGTGGTAAATGTTTATTTAAAAATTTTCACCTCAGTTATATAATAAATGGTGTGAAAAACATCCAAAAAATTTTAGTTATAATGTCCATTTTTATTAACCAATGTTAAAAAATTACAATGTCACCTGTAATAACATCTCGTAATAAAAAATGTTAAAAACTAAAAAAAATTGATGTGAAAAAACCTATATTGAACTAGTGGTGATACCATAAGACGTACCTTAGACTTATTTTAGGAAAAATGATGTCTTATATGGTTTTCTAGTGATTTTTTTGGTATAAAAAATAGACTATTAATATTCATGGCCTTGATGAATTGGATATTTTATCCCTTCCTAGATCAGTTTGTGGTAGTTTTCATCAATGACATCCTACTGTACTTCCAAAAATTAGACAGGCATGCCCAAAATCTTGACGTAATCTTGAGTACATTGATAGATCATCATATTTACACCAAGCTACCTAAATACAGATTCTAGATTGATAGAGTGCACTTCTTGGGCCATGTCATCTTAGAGGTTGTAGTATCAGTGGACCCAAAGAAGTATGCAGATGCGGTAACTTGGGAGCATCACAAGAATTTCTTTGAGATTTATAGTTTTCTAGGTTTAGTATCTTATTACTAGTGATTCATTTGAGACTTCTTCCATCTATAAGCATTGATGTCTAGGTAAAACAAGAAAGGGTTGAAGTTTGTTTGGTCAGATTCTTTTGAGAGAGCATTTTAGGAGCTAAAGGGTTGGGTAACTTCAAAACTGATCCTCTGTAGGTACCGGGCACACAATGAATGCCCTAAATATGGCGTTTTAAAATTTTTCCATCTATGATTGACATGAACTCATTGAAGTCGGTGAATCTCTTCCCGATATAAGTTGAGGATCTCTCATAAATATTTTTAAGCACAAAAATTAAAACCATAAAGTACCAAGTTCTATATGAAGTTTTTCTTGAAGTATTCTCATCATTGGTGATTTATAATCAAAGAATCTGAAGCTAAAATCCTCTAGATCTTCCACATGAACTTCAAGAAACTATGAGAGTTCTGATCGTCGAATTCTAGATGCTATTGCGGAGATCTGACGACGCCTTTGATGCTCTGATGATCACTATATCACCTTTATTAGGATGCATGAGAAGCATTATGATTCAAACTCCTAAATCTAGAGCCTCTCTCTCTAGATTTTAAGAGAGATATAGGTTGTGAATAGTCCTTGGTGGGAGTCTATCCTCTTTTATTTATTGTGTATTATTAAATTATCTGATATTTCCTCCCCAACCCCCGAAATCATTAACACACTATGCACAACATATTATGACTACTCTACTGAGTCATAAATATTATTATCACTTTCTTGTAATATAATAAATATATTACATGATAATTTCCAAGTCATTAACTCGACCCATCATCCCCACAAATATTAAATGAACCTTGAATATTTTAAACAAATTTTTGTTCAAATAATATTTTAATATTTTTACTTTGAAATGTGTAAATATATTTAATAAATAAATTCAATTCCAATTATTCTTAACTTGAATAATATGAATTTATTTATCTTTTTGGTGATCATATCTCTTTAGAAAAATCCCGGACCCCGGTGGTGGGGCCCACCATATCTAATATACCTATCTAACTAAATTGGGTAGATTCTTGAATATGCTATTATGTGTAACCCTTTAGACCATTATCTCTATAGTGGTGAATAAAATCCATAAACCAAGAGCAGGATCTAGAAACTGATCATGGAATCTAAAGATATAAGGATAGTCATAGCAGTGACAACCAACCTACGAACATAAACTGTGTAATATAATATCTTTGTCTTTAATATCTCATAGACTATGATGAACACCCATGTCATTGTCCTTTTCTTTATTTATCATTTGTTGATTTAACTAGATGGATTTAGCCTCGACTTTCATGGCTATGGTCTTATAAAGGTACAACCATCCTGATCAACATTTCCTGAGATAAATTATTTCCTTAACTTGGAAGCAATAAATCCTTTCTTAACCATTCAACCAATGTAATACCACCAATGGAACACCCAACACAAGCTACCTTACCATGATTTCATTATCATGTTTTTTATTTACATCAAATTATGCAATCAAATGAAGCCCATTGGTAATGATCTCATGTCAGGAGACCATTACACATATTGGTAGAAAGGAAAAACCAATAACACCTAAAACATGTGGTGTTCTTATTGGTGGTTATGTCCTCATGATCTCATTTCTAGATATCATCAAGTGTAAAATTCATGTGAATAACTCTCAATTATTATGATTCACTAGCACCTGATATTCAAACATCAACTGTGTCAAGTAAGTAAGATGTATCTAGACCATATGAACTTTATTTAAGATTAATGTCACGGTATCTCCATGTTCTCATTATATCTTGGGATCTACTATAAACTTTTGATATTACAATTAATCTGTGGATATTACCATTTCCATAGTGGATGTAGAAACTTCTACACTATAATGGTAAGAGTACATCATGAATATCTAACTGTATACATGATATGTTAATCAAAATTATTGTATAGTTAGGTCTAGGGCGCCTACTATTATGACACTTCCACTTGAACTAGATCTGACTTTCTAACCAACCTTTTAGCTCTCACATGATCAATTCATGTTCTTTCTGAGTCATGAATTTAGTTGTTAGGTCTTCTACATTCCTTCACATGGTAATTCTATTATAGAAACCTCATCTCCTTGAGTAAAACTTCTCAAGAGATTTTTTCCCTGAGTATATCTCTTTTCTCCACTATCATAACATGACATCTTGGATATTTAGAAAATCATAATTTACATTATGATAATACCTTATTTAATAGGTGTGATTCCAATAACTAGAACAAATTGTTTAATTTAACTTCTTCTCAGATGCTTTAGAAGCTTAAATGTACTCAGTATTTGTAAGGATGGATGTCACTGGCTTGTATGATCTTGTATCGCTTATCACATTATCACAACTATGATACTATATCACATGGATATAAGTAATACTAGTTTGTGTCCCCTAAAAACTAATATCCTTTCTTCTCCACTTTCTAGGTAAATATCATTTGTACATTACCAAGTACAAAAAGATAGTTATGACTTCTTCCCTTGCAGTTATCCTAGATATAACTGATATTTTCCAAATATAAAGTATATCTTGCCAATATTAATTTTTGAACATATCATGGAATACGTGATTGATCCATCGCTTAAGTTTATGGATTTTAACTTATCACATCAATCTCCTCCCATGTCACAAACATTTCAAACTGGAGATATTATGTCATGTGACACTAGCAACAATTCAAACTCCAATTGTTCAAACTTTTATTTTTCAATTCCATGTCACTATATTTTTGATTGACCAAGTCCAAGAAACCTTTTAGATATACCTAAGTAGATCTTGTTCCGTAGAACATAGGTTTCTACTTTAAGTTAATCACTAGATAATAAATTTCATCCTGGTCTTAACTAACTTGAAGACCAAGAGCTGTTTTCCATATTTTTCCGAACATATTTTACTTGGAAAACTACAGTGCTCCCACTAACCTTTGATAGAAACATGAAAATAATTGATTCCAAGTGTATATTTTATGATCCTATTTCTTACTTAAATCCTAAACCGAATATCAGTAACTTGCAACCATTATTATCATTATGTGACATGACCATCCCTTTTTGGTTTCGTCGTATAGACACCTTCCATGTTTGGTGGTCATGACATCTGATGATAAATATAATATGATCATAGATAGTAACTATGAAAAGAAAAATTCTAACATATTTAGGAATATCGACTTGGTATAACCAATTGAGATTTATTGGTACTATGCATGTACCATCGATGTATCATCTCATTTGAATACCCACCGAAGTATTAAAAATTATAGGCACCTTTTCCTTGTGATACATGCAATCCATTGTTGAATTTTAATTGATCTTTTCAATTTTAGATAATTTCCATATACTTCTTACTTGTAGGAAATATTATTCACAATGAATAATTTATCACTGGATGTTGTTAATTCAAAACCATTAATAAGGTTTTACTATTCCTATATAGTATGTGTCTTTGGAACGTTCCTATTCTACATGAACTTATGGGACTAGTTCTAATTCCAACAACATGTGCATCTTTGGAATTGACTAAAACCAAGTCAATATTTCTCCCACCATCTCTAATAGAGATGTGAGCCCTGATATAGAAATGAAATCTATCACTTGACTATAAATTTTCTATCTTATGGATTTATGTAATATATACTAATATGAAAAATGTGTTTATCTTTTTGCAAGCACCCCATAATTCTACATGAAAAATGGGGGTTCAAAACCCATTGGGCGCAGGCATTGTAGCAATACTGTAGCATACTATAGCAGTGGCGGAACTGTAGAAATGGCGGGTACTGTAGTGGTGGTAGGTCACTGTAGCGGCGGCAGGGTACTGTAACATCGGCGGGTACTGTGTGGTACTGTAGTAGGCGGGTACTGTGGCAGTATTATTCACTGAATGGGCTTTGGGCCAAAATTTTGGGCCTACGTTCCATGTAATGCGCTAAATGCCCACTGGGCCTTCGTACTATATAATGGGTTTCCCTCTACCCAGTTAAAAGATTTCTTAGCTTTGATTTAAAAATAAATGAGGCTTCGGCCCCAACCTTTAAAAAAATTGCAAGTTTGTTGATATGCTGACGAACTCTTTACATCTAAACAAATGTATTATGATACAATGGATTTTCATCATACTATGACTCATATGATATCCATTTCTCATTATATTTGGTATATGGTTATGTGGTATTACCATTATTTTTGAAGCACTTTATGAAATATAATGGAATTTTATGCAAGTTTTAACATTGATACTTCTTACATCATAACTCTGATGTATAAAATATGTGGTTAAAATTTGATCCATGTAATGTTCTATTGATAAATGTTAACGTTTAAGACTTCATAAATGATCCTCCTCATTAGAATCAATGTTGTGATGTAGATAAGGTAATGTGAATTTAGGAATTACTCCACGCTACATTATATTGATCGATGAATTATTGGTCAAGATATTCTTAGGCATTCTAGCCTAAAGAAACATATATCTTATGACCATGCATATAGTTCACTTTACCATTCCTTAATTAATTAAATGAATATTATGAAGTATATATAACTCTAGCTTACTCTTGGAATAGTTCACACTCTCTAGATGAACTAATTCAGAAAGGTTTATGGCGTACTTTTATTTCTAAAGATTTATTTTTCCAAAACTATGTATATACGTCAATTATACCAAAGGTTTTTAGCTTGACTGAGACTAAATACCATACTAGTTATATTATATACCTTTACTTTTAATTTTTCTTGACAAAGATTTATATTTCCATAACTAGTTAAAAGTATTACATTTTATATTCATCATGTATTGCCTATGATTCAAGTATTACTGAACTATTAGTTGAGTATAAATCACTAAAAACATCATTCATTTTAGAACCTGGAACAATGTCTCATTGTTTCCAAAGGGCACATGTGATAAATTTTTAGGTTATACTCAGTAAAATTTCTAAAAGAATCATTCATTTTCTAATTATAAGTTATGTGTTTCTCACTACTAACTTAGGAATCACCCTTTCTCAGCCTCTTGGAGAATACACCTTACTTCTAGTAATGTTTCTATACTCACTTGGTTACTATATTTAAATACAAATATGAGAAAGGTATACTATATTTAATACCCAAGAAGTATGTTAGAAACATTAATTGATGAATATAACCTGAATAGAAGCAAGCACTTTCTCCATTGATTCGGTTTATTTCATTTAAAATTCCATGGATTTATTTCATAATATTCCATGAAAATAACCTCTTGTTAATTAACCAACCTGATTTCATTGAAGGATGTTATGAATATGATTTTGGAATTACTTTTCATTAACTTTTAACCTTACCTTTAATTTTTTTCCACCATAATAATTTAATGTGAAAGTTTCTTTTATATCCTTATTTACTTGGAAAACCTTACCTTAAAAGGTAAGTGTTTACTCAATATTGTTCATTTTATGACATAAAATGAGACTGGAATAAATGGGAGTAAGAATGGGATGGAATGAAAGAATTCTATCTACTTTCTAATTTTACACAAAGTTAGTGTAATCATCTTGTTCTTATCTTACTTCACTTTCTCCTTGCAATCTACTCTGAGATGAGACAAAATGTAATATCCTTGAAGTCCAATGTAGTGACCGCAAATAGCATCATACGTTGATTATTGCATAATTAAATAACCATCATATGCACTATAAATTAGTCTCATGTAATCAATTTTACACCCTCACTTCCTAAGGTATCTTAATAGGTATTGGGGACACTAGCACCTTGAATTTCTAGAACCAAAGTATTGTGCGCAAGCACCTATACTACACTTGAAAAATCATGCTAGTGAGAAAATTTACTTTCTCCATTATTTATCATAGTATTTCTTGTGGTATAACTTTCCATTTTTCTACAAAATAAATTTTAGCAGATTAGTACTTTTTATCTAGATTACCAATTTAGACATTTTTATTAATTAATTAAATCATTAAATTTCCTACACTATTTTATCAAATTATATAAATCCTCTATGCTAGAATCAGAATACTCTATCGCTTGATTATTCCAGTGGAAAAGATCCTTGAACCTCCCCTCATAGTCTACAAGCTTAAGCTACACCACTAATCATAGGGTTTAAGGTAGGTATTTGACTTCTCAATCGCATTAACTCGTGTTTCGTTGATTTATTGAGTGAAGTCTCAGCTTCTAAAATCATAACTTGATTAACTAAATGCTTGCCTGTGAGATTATATGAAGTTTTATTTGGCTAATACTTAGTACCACTTTAATTAATTCAACCCATCACTCTCATAAGAACTCCTTAGTAGTAAGAGGCACCCTCATCTTTGGAATGACAGGCACCTTGAACACCTGGTTTTGTTCAAATTTGAATAATGAAAGGCGGCTACGACTTAATATGTCTTTGAGAGTTTTATTATTTTATGTTATGAAAGAAATCATTTTTTATTTCATAAGCATGTACTATGTGATCTCACTAACAACTGGCCATGTAATAAAAAATATTCATTATGTCATATGGTCATTTTATATTGTCTCCTTGTTTATTATTCTATGTGTTCATGGGTAAACTGCGCATACACAAAATAATAAATCATGCAAAAATAAAATGATGACATGATCCTGAGCCAATACTAATGGTTGCTCCATTGAGTGAATAATGGATCAACCTAGACCCTAGGGGATATACCTTGAGTCACTTCCTTTGAAACTAGAATTTTAGTGTGTTCTCATCTAATGCATCCAACTCATGTCTAGTGTGTCTTCATAGCTCGATGTGAACTGCATCTCTTCTCATCTCTTCATTATAAAAAAATACTCTCTCATAGGCGAGGGGAACTGGGGAGTATATAATACAACTCTGAAATGGATATGTGGGCCCATATACATATAATAACGCAAATGATTCAAAGATAGCCTATTATTTAAACTATATATTACAAATAATCATTGGAATAAATAATTAAATAAATAAATAAAATATAGACCAAACATTCATTGGTCAGTCCACACCTCATGACTAGTCAAATAAACTTTAAACTAGTGTATTAAAATTTAAATGCGAATTAAAATTAAACTTGCAATAAAATATTTCTAAGGGTGATTTAATTGAATTAAAATTTTACTCATATTTTAATTTAACATATTTTTTCATTTGGTCACATTAATTAATTTAATTTTAAAACCAAAAAGTAAACTAATTTTTACCCTCAGTAAATGCAATTAATTTTTAAACCAAAAATTGATATTTAATTAATTTAATTTACAACTAAAATTAAATTATTTAATTTAATTAATTTTTTATTATATTAAAATTTATTAGTCCCTAAAAACCGCGGGCATGGCCTCTGCAGTCCGAGCTGCGCAGACCCCATGTAGGGGGTTCTGGTCAGGAAAATTCACCCAGACCCATTCTGGGATGGTCCAACGTCTGCTCTGGGGTGAATCTCAATAGTGATTAGTGGTACTGGGTCTACCTCTGAATGGATGGGTTGCCAGAAGTGCCCTATTCATTTGTTCAGGCTCTGGACGTGTGTGTATGCGGCTAGACGGTGGTGCGTGAGGGAAGAAAGTGGTGGCCTCACATGAAGGGAGGAGGCGGCACAGCTGAAACCGTATGATAAGGTAGATCTGGCCACTGCTCAAAAGATATGGCCAAAAAATGGAAAGCAACATGCGGTGGCCACTCATGGTCAGGCTGGATCTAGGTGAAGCGGGAGAGGGTGTCACGGTGGCGGTTCCCTTCGTGGTCTGGTCCCGGCGATGACATGGTCAAAAGTCCGCAGGAGGCTGGTCCAATGTAGGTAGGTCTTGCCTCCAGCAAGGAGGGTGACCGGGGGAGGGTTCTATCAGAGAAGGGAGGTGTGGTGTGGGCATCTGGAGCCGCAGTTATGGGTAGGGGCTAGATCTGACTATGTCTGGTGGTGGGTCTTGGAGATCGGCTAACCAGCAGGGCGCCGCTTAGGAGACAACAGGTCGGTGAAGGGGCATGCCTGAGCCACAGTGGCTGGTGGAGAGCACGCCGGAGGGGAGACCCACGGTCGAGGCGGTCAGCATGCGGGGAGCCTCCTGGTTCTGTGTAGGCTGCGAGGGTGGATGGGTTTGCCACTGGGCAGTGCTAAAGTCTCAGGGAGAGCAACAACATCATGGTCTTGGAAGGAGAGAAGCAGCACACCAAGGTGGCTTGACTTGTTGTGCAGCGGGAAAACAGAGGGGGCCACCTCATGAATCTCTTTTTTGTTTCTTCTTCTTTTTGTGGACAGAAGGGGTGTCGACCCTTGACTATCCCGTTCCCCTTTTGAAATTTTCACAGCCAACTTGTTTAAAAAAAGTAAACAAAATTCAACTAGCCTCAAAATTTGTTTGATATGTGGAATTCTCCTCATATCCAAATGATGCTCATATATTTAATTTTATAATAATATTATTATAAAATTATAATAATTGATGGTATGGTGGAATATGGGGATGGCTGAAAATTACTATTTAGGCAACCCCCTCTCACTAGAAATGTATAGTGGTGACAGAAAACCAGAAGGTCCCCGAAACTGCTCCCACTAATGGTTTCGGGTAAAATATATATTTAAAACCATCAAAATTAAAATCTAGAATGAGAAAATCAATCCATATTTAAAACTTTGGATTGTCGTAACTAGTCCTTCCAGGGTCGGATTGAAAATATGCCTGCAGCGTTGAGACCATAACGACGCTCTATATTATATTTAATTAAAATTTAATTTTTTCATGGAATAAATTCGTCATGTGGCCCTCTAATACAAATTTTAGGTACTAGGAATATAGCGAAAATCCCAAAAGATTTTATTTTATAATTTTTCCATTGATGATCAACATGAACTCCTCGATGTCAGTGAATCGCTGTGTGGTATGAGCTGAGGATCTCCTGTGAAGAGTTTTATGTACAAAAATTAAAATCATAAAGTACCTGGTTTGATCTGAATCCATGCTCGATGTCTACTCATTTTTGACGATCTTAGCTCAAATAATTTGAAGATGAATTCTTATAGATCGTCCACACATGCTTCAAGAAACAGAGGGAGTGTCAATCCTTGAATTCTAGGTGCAAGCACATAGATCTGATGACGCCTTCGACACTCTGACAATCACAGCATCACCTTGTTTGTGATGCATGATATGGAGCTCAATCTGAGCTCCTGGATCCAGAGTCTCTCTCTCTAGAGTGTGGGAGAGAGAAGAGAAGAGGAGGAGGCTATGAATAGTCCTTGGTGGGAGGATCTCCTCTTCTATTTATAGTGTGTTATGAAATTATTTGGTATTTCCCCTCCGGTCCCCAAAATAATTAACACACTACAAACAACATATTATGACTACTGTACTAAGTCATAAATATTGTTTTCACTTTTCTATAATATAAAAAATATATTATGTGATAATATATGAGTCATTAACCCAAATCGTCATTCTCACAAATATTAAATGAACCTGAAATATTTTAAACTAATATTCATTCAAATAATATTTACACATATTTACTTTAAAACTTGTAAATACATTTAATAAATAAATTAAATGCCAATTATTATTAACTTGAATAATATGAATTTATTTATTGATCTGGTGATCATATATCCTTGTAAAAATCCCAAACCCCAGTGGTGGGGCCCACTATGTCCAATTTACCTATTCAACTAAATAAGGCATATTCTTGAATACGCTATTGTGTGTGACCCTCTAGGCCCTTATCTCGATAGTAGTGAATATAATCCACTAACCAAGAGTGAGATATAGTAACCCATCGTGGCCCCTAAATAGATCAGGATAGTCATAGTAGTGCCAACCAACCCATGAACATGCACTGTGTAATATAATCAATTTATCTTCAATATCTCATAAAAAAGGACACACACCCATGTCATCATCCTTTTCTTGATTTATTATTTATTGATCTAACTAGTTGGATTTACCCTCGACTACCATGGCCACGGTCTTATGAAGGTAATACCATCCTGATCAACATAGCACAAGATATATTACTTCCTTAACCTGGAAGCAACAAATCCTTTCTTGACCATTCAACCAATGTCATACCACCAATGACGCACCCAACACAAGCTACCTCACCATGATTTAATTATCATGGTTTTTTCCTTGCATCAAAGTATGCGATCAAATGGAACACATTGGTAATGATCTCAAGTGAGGATAACATTACACATCTCTATAAATGGGAACAACCAATGACACTCAAAACATGTGGTGTTCCTATTAGCGGGTTTGTCCTTATGATCTCCCTGCTAGAGATCACCAAGTGCAAACTTCATGAGAATAAGTCTCAATGTTTATGAACCCCCATCACTGAATAGTCAAACATCTACTGTTTCTAATCAGTAATATGTATCTACACCATAGAAAGTTTGTTTAATATTAGTGTCATAGTATCTCGAGGTTCTCATTATAACCTATTATCTGCTATAACTTTTTGAAATGACAATTAATCTATGGATATTACCATTTCTATAGTGGATACAGGAAAGTATACACCATAACGATAAGAGTTCATCATGCATATCTAACTATATACATTATATGGTAATCAAAAGTACTATATAGTTGGGTCTAGGGAACTCACTATTACAACATCCTCACCTTACCTGGGGAAGGTAAGGTATATACCATGTATTATGAAACATCTGGATTTGGACTCAGAGTAGTTCTGATGCAAGAGGACTGAGTTATTGCTTATGGCTCTAGATAGTTGAGGCTGCGTGAGAAGAATTATCATACTCAAGAATTAGATTTAGAGGCAGTGGTACGTGCCCTGAGATGCTAGAGAAACAATCTTTGGGGTGATAGTTCTGTGATGTATATAGACCACAAGAGCCTCAGGTACATCTTTTCTCAGTGGAACTTGAAACTTTTATAGAGGAGGTTGGTCGAGTATCTACTATCTTTCAACTTTGAGATAGATTATACAGTGGGAAATGGAAACATGATTGTGGATTAAATAAGATATAAGACACATATAGAGGAAGTATGGGAGTCTTGTGATGAGTGACGAATGATGGAACTCTTTGAAAACATGCATCAAGATGTTCAGGAGTCCTATGGATGAGTATCTTTGACTTCAACATATGTTATACTCAAGATTTTGGACCAAACCAAGACTGAGTAGTTATCTGATCTTAAGGGCTTATCTATGAGGGAAAACATATATGGTGTGGAGACATCATTAGGATGGTCTATTGGAAATGAAAATAGTATTCTTTTCCATGTCCAAGTATGGGTACCTATAGGCTTACGTGAGGAGTTGATGAGAGAGTCGCATGCTTCTATATAGGAGTTACATCTAGGTTTGAAAAAGATGTATATTGATCACTATAGATAGAATTGGTGTCCAATAATAAATATGTATGTATTGGGATTTATAGTGATATTTTTGACCTATTATCAAGAGAAGGTTAAGTATCATAGGCTCATCGGGCTATTGCAGCCTCTGTCTATTCTGAAGTGGAAGTGTGATAATCTCACTATTTATTTTTTGACATGATTACCCATGAAACCTCACATTAATGTTGTAGTGTGGGTGATTTTGGATTGAAGGATGAAGGTATCCCACTTCTTTCACATCATGGAGACCTTCATTTTTTATGATCTATGTATTCTTTATGTTCAAGATATAGTTTAGTTGCATGTTGTTTCAAGGAGTATATTTTTTGATAGAGATCCCTATTTCACATATCAATTTAGGAAGGGTCTTCAGAAGGATCTGGGGTTAAAGGTTCTTCATAGAATTGCATATCATACTCATATAAATGGCCAATGTGAATATACTATTCAAATTCTAGAGGATATGTTATGAGCTTGTGTTTTGGATTTCGATGGTCCGTGGGATTAGAAAATATCACTCATAGATTTTGTGTATAATAACAACTTTCAAGCATCAATACTGATAGAACCTTTTGAGGATTTGTATGTAAGGTCAAGTCTTTCTCCTCTTTTTTGGTTTGAGATAGGTGAGTGAGTGCTTTTTGGACCTATTCTCATGTAGGATACGTCTGAGTGTGTTCGATTGATAATGAGGTGGTAGGTGACCATGCAGAGAAGGAAGAAATCTTATACTAACTGATGGAGATGACCTCTAGGGTTTGTGGTGGGTCATCATGTTTTCTTTTGATTTTTTCCTTGGTTGGGGAAACTATAGTGACCTACGCTTCTCATGCATGGATATTACATATTTTTAGAAGAATATTCATTACACTACACAAACACATGCATGAGAACTGTAATAGTTTAGTGCCTTTGGAAACTTGGAACAAAATATCATTAATTCCTTAATGATATTCAATATATCCCATAAATATCTTCCCATTAAGTACTATTTATAGAAATAGGCTACCTAAAACCTTTCTTCATAACCTGGGGAAAGGAAACATAAGAAAAGGTGATCTTAGATGCTCAGTAAGGGTAAAAAAAGAAGATACATAAGCATAGCATGAGTATAAGGGTATGAGAACATGATTATAAAATTTGAAAACCATACCCTACATATAAAATATTATAATCTTGTTTCATGGAAAAAATATTTCCAGTTCATAATACATGAATCAAAAGGGAATCAAAGAACATGATACATGAGATCATATTAATGGAATAATACATAGTATTGTGGTATACACATAATCATAGAAAATAATATCGATAGTAGTCAAGAATAGCTGACAAGGATTTTATAGAGAAATATGTTCACTCTCCAAACCATCATAGTAGTCAAGGATCACTCCCAAGACCATCATATCAGAAAAATTACCTTACTGAACTAGGTTTACTTTCTGTTCTAGTCATGTCTATCTCATGAGACATAAATCTTTACCCAATGAATTGGAGAGAGATATTGTAACGTACCAAGATTTTATAGTATATATCTTATTAAATAAATTCAATTTATTCTATAGCTTACGTTTTATGCAACACCATGATAATCTTATGCTACACACAACAATGAATTGTCTTGCGTTACACGCAAGGCCGAGTTTCACCAAAGAACAATATATTATTAAAATATTATTATTTAATATAATAAGATATAACTTATCTGTGAATAGTTATAACTAACTTATAAAAATATGTCGTTGAATTAATTGGTTACAAATTAATTAGAAATGAATATATGAACAAACTGAATATATAGGAACTGTTTTTATAAAGAACTATGTTTATGTTCATAAAGTCATTTTATCATAAAAAATTAAATTAATTAAAATTAGTGAACTATCTTAATGTAATATATATTCAATAAAATATTTCTAAAATTCATAAAAAATATTTAATTTTAATAAGATAAGAACAAACCCAATTTTAGGCATAAAAATGTATATTTTTTCTAAAGTGATATTTACAACCTTTTAATAGAGAACCTATTTTAAATCCAATTTTTGACACTTTGATATATGTAATTTGAAAAAAAAACCTTCTTATTTTATTTTTTAATATAAAAATTTTCTTTGGCTGAAATTTTATTATTTTCCTGATAAGTTTCATGTTTCGATGAAGAGTGATAAAATATTGCATTTTAATTGAAAATAGTTTTTTTGTCTAAATAATTTATAATGATATATTATATTATTGAATGGTTTAAAAGTATAAATAGATTATTATTTTTATAATTTAACCCAATTTAGTTCATTGGCATCAATTTCAAATTGAATTTAGATATAAAAAAGTTTCAATCTTTTGCAGGTTTTAAACTTTAAACCTGTTTTCTCACCCCCGTCAAAGGGATTAATTTTAAATTAATTTCTGAAATTTCTATATTTTGAATTTTTAAAAATCTGTTAAATATTTTTAATTAGTGTTTACAAATTATATAAATAGTTTTATTTAACTTTTGGTAATATGGATAGTAAATTTAGTAATATTTTTATTACCACGGTTATGGGTAAATCAAGTACTTAAGGGTAAAAATTAATATTATAGCTATTACAAAATTATCCTAACACTTGTAATAATGTCACATGATGAGTTATTGTTTACTAACATGATCCTTAGTCTGAGATTATAACCTTTTTAAACCACTTAGATAATAGTATGACATTTATTATTTTATATTCAAAGAAATGTCAATTTTGCCACACTTTTGTTTTTAACAAGATAAAATTTTTTAATATGAGGTTATATAAAAGATATTTTCAACTATAAATATTATTTAGAGAGATAAAATGTTTAAATATATCATGGTAATTTATTTTTAATTTTAAGAAAATAAATAGTTAAATTAAATTGTGACACAATGATGATGCTGTAATTTCTTAATTAATAGAAGATCCAGATAAATGATATTAAAAATATTAAAATAAATACAATTTGAGATATTTAATGTCATCCAAAAATTTTATTGATGATTTTGAAATGTCCTTAATTTTTTAAAATTCTTGTTTTAAATTTTTATTGTTTTTTTGATTTTTTTATAAGACAAAATAACAAATAGTGTCAAAATTGACATTATTGATATTTTAAAATAAATAATATTTTATTAAATGGTATAAAATATATAAAAATATAAAATTCAGAAAAATTATTTTTATAAGGCTAAAAATTTCATCAATGACTAATTTATTGGTTGTTTTACATTTTACAATAACTATATTAACCCTTAAATAGTAAAAAGCTAAGTTGTCACTATAAGAGTTAAAGGGTTTAACTAAGGGTTAAAACCAAAATATAAGCATCTAACAATGACATAGACTTTTCAAAAATTTATTTGATGAAATTTATTCATCCCTTATCACCTAAAAATTTAATTGGAGTTCTTTAATGGATACTTTTTCATGAAAATAACTTATATATTATTTAAATCAAAGATAGTTAAAAAATGTCACTCTCTTTGAATTAAACATCTTATATGTGTTCACATAGGAAAAAAATCATGATATGAATAAAAATAATTGTCTATTTTTAACTTAATGAAACTATTTTAATTATAGAATTTTTTTTATATAAATTATATAATTACCTTAAATGATCTTTCAATGCTAAAAAAATATTTATTTAATTAACAAAATAATAAAATAACTTATTTTAAAAGTATTAATTTTGATATATTTGGAATGAGTTAATGTTTATAATGAATTTTCTTGATCTATAGGATATATTATAGATGTTTGAAATAATTATATTTGAATTACCACTTTTTGTTGATGTATTTGAAGTCAAATTAAAAGAATAGTATCAAATTTGACAATGATGATATTTTATTGAATTAATATATTATTAAATTATTTAAAAATCATAAAACTGTTAAATAATCCGAAAAGGGAATAATATATGGTCTAAAATTTATTAAATTATTCATTTATTGGATATTTTGAAGTCTTTTACTCTAGAATAGCCTTATTATATTTTAAAATTTTGAGGATTTCCAAAAGTACCCCTCACCTCAATTATAAAAGGGAACATCCTCCCTCACTTCCTCACATGACTTTGATCCTTATATATAGACTAATTACTACCCATTTCTCCACCCAAAATCCTTATCCTAGTTCTGGATGTTTTTTTTCTACAAAAATACCTACCATAGATCCCTTAAGAAGAGATCTATAGGAAGCCCACCGAAGAAGAGGTAATCATTATTACTAACTCATTCAAGTTAATTTCTTCTTATACTTCCTCTTAACATATTTTTTCCATGATAAATTAACAACTCCAGTATCATATATATTCTTATATTTTATTATTATTTTTAAACAACCATATTCTACCTTTTATCCATCCTATTAAAATAAAAAATCATTGTGTGTGCATACATACACCTTACCGTCTCCACATTGGGGTGTAAATTTTTTTCATCACCACTTTACTTAGATGAAAATAATGATGAAAATTATGGATATATATGATTATTATGACAAGATATTGATTCTATAAAAATTAATATGTCATCCACTTCCTTACCCTTTCACCATTAATGGAATGATATTGTTTCTCGTACGTACGTACGGTCTACCGTCTCCATGACGCGATGTGATTAATTTTCCATTTTACCCATTCAAGAATGATTATAAAAATTTAATTAATGATAAAATATGATATTTATGAAATTAATATAATTATTGATATGTTGGATATATACCCAATTCAAAATAACTGGGACATTTATAACAAAACATACATACTAAAATAAAGTAGTTAACACTAAAAACAAGGGTAATAACGAAATATTATCAAACAAATGTGTGATAAAATAATATAACAGGATAATATATGATATAATAAATATGTATATGGTTCTTTTATAACTTAATAACATTATTTAAACCATTATACATGAGTTTTAAATGCAAAAAACTAAAAAGGAAGTGTGAGTTAAGTGATCTTTGTCTCACTTTTATTTATATGGGACACATTCCATATACACTACTTGTTTCTTTTGTGTGGTGTATATAATTCCCATGAATTTATTTTATGAGTAATATTTTTAAGATTATGTTATTTTCATATCCATATAATTTTCTTTATTTCATTGGACATATTATTCTACTAATTATAAAATGTTAAGGGGTTATTTTAGAATCTCATTATTATTCGGGATTATTTTTATTTAAGTATCCATTAGGGAATATTTATTTTCCATGTTATTATTTTCTAAAAAAAATCAAAAATGTTTTTAATATTCTCCAATTGTTGTTTAAATTAATTTTTACCCCTTTTACTTTTTACAAAAAAAATTAATCCTCCTATAATTTTAAAAAATAAGGTACTTTATGACTTTTCTTACAAAAGTAAAAGGAATGTTTTTTAAACTTATATAACATGAATGGAATTTCCTACCATCATGAATCCATAATGTTTTAAAACTTCATCTACAAGTTTAAAATGATCTTTTAAAAGAAAATATTTTCTTTTAAAAATTTGTGACCTTTTAAATAAATGATTATAAAGTGTTAAGGGGTTTCATCTCAATTTCATTTTATTGAGACATATTGTAATTTTATGCACAAATTTTCATTTATATAGTGAATATAATGCTTTTTGACATGTTATATAATGAATCTCTATATTTTTGTGATATTATAAGTTTAATTTAATTTTATTCCTTCATGGGAAGTATGATTCAAATGTTTTAAAGTGGTGTGGGAAACTTTGGAATGTTTAAAGATTATTTTCATTAATAATATTTTTAATGATATTTTAGTAATATTTCCATTCATCAACATCAATAGACCTTGTTGTTACTTAACATCCACTAGGGAATTATTGATAAATCCATATTATTTGTAGATATTTGTTAAGGCATATTAATTATTAATTAAATTGACTACTCAATATGAGGAATTATTTGGATTGGCAATGATAGGTGGGTCTCGGACTTTATAAAACCCCTAGATGCATTGATAGGTTCTCATGAGATAAATTATTTTCATAAATTAAATGGGTTTGTACCTATGGTTTTAAATTGCCTTGTTAAAGGTCTTGATAGTATAGGTTTTCATGTTCCTCATACATGACATCCAATAATTAAGAATTTCTTTCATAGAAATTTTAGTTATCATTATCCATGATATTTTTTCATTGACATATCTATAGATTCATTTAATTCTATTTTTATTTATTAAATGTATTTTTTTCATTTATATACTATTCCATATTGGTTATACATTATTCAATTATTTAAATGGCATGTGTTCATAGTTATTTACCTTTCCATGATGATTTATTCTCATTAATTCATTATTACTTCATCTTTACTTACTCTTACTGAGCATTTGAGCTCACCCTTTTGTTTTTTCTATTTTCCCCAAGTTATGAAGATGAAATTTTTGAATGAGTTCAAGGATGAAATATTTTTTATTTTGTTATGTTTTATGTTTTACCAATGTAATAAGGGAACCATTTATATATCTATCTTTTCAAGACTACTAAACTAATTAGTCCTTTTGGATTTGATTCCTTGTAATCATGATAATGTAATAAAATAATGCACCGACTTCAGGATTATGAGGTTAGGGAATTATAGTAGGTATCAAAGGAAGTTTATTAGAAAACTTGGTAACTAGATTTAGGTAAAACCTAGATTAGGTAACACAACACATTGGTTTAGTATGTGTGAAAAATTTATTTAAAGAATAATTCCATTTTATTTTAGGGACATATGTTTAAAGGTAAGGATAGACATCAGGATATATTTTAATTTAAGTTAATTAAGTATATTTATATTACAGGGATAAAAAATTAAAGGTATAAGATAAAATTTTATATTAAAACATGTTATGGTTATTTTTTAGGACTTTATCAGGTTTTTGGAATGTTATAAGAATTGTATAGTTTTTTTAAAAAAGGACAACATGCAGGATGGGTGAAAACCCATCATGATAAGAAAGGTCAAGGTAATTGAACCCACAACCAAAGGGCGAAAAGGGTGGATCTCCTACCACTATCCTATGTGAAGTTCTGGATAGTA
This sequence comes from Viscum album, assembly GCA_963277665.1. Lineage (NCBI taxonomy): Eukaryota > Viridiplantae > Streptophyta > Magnoliopsida > Santalales > Viscaceae > Viscum > Viscum album. Next base: position 249,313,882 of record OY728152.1, on the reverse strand, counting down.
TTTCATTTTACTTTTAGTTAAAATACTCTATAGATGAATAATAAGTTTATTATGGAAAAAATATTATCATATTGGAAAATAGTTTTATGATTAAGTGATTAATGTTATTTTTGAAGATGTTCTCTATTTTAGAAATCCTATAAGATTAAGGTAAACATAATGAATTGTATATTGGATTAAAATATGGTTTTATTTTGTACTTATGGTGAGCAAGGTTATTTATGTAAAGGATTAGAAAACCTTAGAGATTATGAGATTTATGCAATTAAATTTTTTGTATAATATAGTAAGAGTGATTGATGTTATTTGGAAGAGTATATGATCAAATCCTTTTGATTTTTGGGATTAAAACTTAGTCTAGAATATTTTTGAGATATGATGTATATTAAACATTGAAGTTTTACTATTGAATTTTAGAGATTCTTTTTAGGTAATTATCTTATCTTAAACTAACCATTTTAGTTTTTGTTAATGTATAAAGACATGAGAAATATATAGTTATAATTTTTTAGATTTTTTTATCCCTATAAATTGATTCAAAAATCTTCAGGCATGAAAATTTCATCTTAAATACTCATCGTTTGGAGAAAAAGATGAGTTTGTGGTGGAAATTAATTAAAGGATGAAGATATACTTGTCAAGTAAGTATGCTTCCTTATGTTCTTAGTTTGGGAAGAAAATAGATTCTAAAAATCTAGGGGAACTATCTTGAAACCAAAAAAATTATCCTAGTACCTTTTTTCTGATGAATAAAATGGTCTCTTTGATCATCATAAATTTACATATTTCTGATTGTTAGTTCTCACTTGATCATGTTCTCTATCACTCTACATCAGAACTTGATGGTTAGATTTCTCTTCTATATCCATTTTTTAGATATGTAACCCTAGTATAAGTTATATATGGTGACCTTCTAACTTCCAATTATTTATTTTAATGTGGAGGTATGATTAATCCTCTTTCTATGTGGGATTTCAAAAATTATATTTTGAAAATACAAACCCCTAGTTTTCGATCCTGAGTTCAAATTTTGAGGATGAAATTTATTGAAGGATGGGAGAATGTAACTCCCCAAGTTTTTTTAGTATGTATCTTCTTAAATAAATTCAATTTTTTTATATATTACATTGTACATAACACCATTATAAATTTACACTACACACAACAATGAGTTGGATTGCATTACATGAAAGGTCGAGTTTTAAAAAATAATATTTTATTAAAATATTATTATTTAATAGAATAAGATATAAAAAAGCTGTATGAACCCGGATCTTCTTTTTAGGTATGAATCTTGTTTTTTGGTGTTTTCGAGAAAAATATGAGTTTTTGGAAATTTTAGGAGTACATGTTGGGTACTTATAAATACACATTGTGTACCCGGTTGTCACGGGTGACCGTGTACTGGTCATGTAATGGCCGAGTACATGGCCATGTGTGGTGACCTGGAGACCGCCTAAAGAGGAGGATGGAAAATGCCAGTACACGCCATGTACTGTTAAAAAATACGCTGTGTACTTTCTTTTTATTTCATTAAATGGGTCAGGGTAACATCTAATGGACAAGACCATCTTATTCTCGACCTATCTTTTATGGGAGAAAACGAAATTGTTAGATCTTTTCTGAGCCCCCGACTCACCGTCTGTCTCCGATTCGACCTCTATCGGTTGCGTTGGAATTGCATCTGTGAGTTCTCCTTTCTTCTTGAACCTCATATCTTGTTTTCTCCTATTTCGTGAGATATCCTTGGTTGATTGTTTTTAACCTTTTTGTAGATTTATGGAATTCTAGGGAGATTAAAGGCTTGAGGTTCATGTATATCGATCTCACAACACTGAGGTAGTTCGTTTGTTCCTTTCTGTAGATAGTTTTTGAATTTTATGTGCAAAAGTGTCCAATACCCAAGAACATGATATTGCATGTTTATAGTTTTTAGACCTTTTATTGCCTACTATTACTTATTTGTTTGGATAGAGGTTAATGGTTTATGAATAGGGTTAAAATTTCCATGCTATAGAGGTTTTTTCTGTGTCTTCTTTTTTTGACTGTTTGGTCTAGATTGCTTGTTATGCAGTTTTGCTTTCCATGCCTAGTATTGTTAGAATGGAGTGATTATTATTTGACATACTATGATATGTTGTAGTCTGTTTAGACAAGTAGTTCTTGAGGTTTAATTTGGATTCCATGTATCGTTTGTGAACTATTGACTTATACAAGGCTTTGGGAACCTGGTGTAGTAGACCATAGGGAGAATGGATGTTGAGGGCTTCTACAGAGTGCCTTTTTACTTTTATGATGTGAGACCATAGGGAGGATGGACATAAGTTCTCCCTCAGAGTGTCTGTAGTTTCCTCGATATAGTCCACAGGGGGAATTGGATGCTGAGTGCTTCTTTATAGTGCATATTAGTTACCGATACGAGATTGCAGGGGGAATTTATGGCGAGCGCTTCCTCGTAGAGTCTTTGTGAAAGCTGAACCAGAGGTGTTAGACTATGTGTACTTATTAGAGGGTTGCTTGTATTGTTTTGTTGAACCAGAGGGGTTAGGCTGTGATTACTTCCCATAGAGTTACTTATTTGTGATTAGTTTCTTACTTGATATATGAAAGTTGAATGCATTTGAACTGTAGGATTGTTTACTTTGAGTACTTCCTTGTTTACTTCTACTTTTTATTATTATCTGCCATATATATTCACTGAATATTAGGAATAGATCTTTGGGTGGTTGCCTACTGGTATTCATCTCACACCCTATTTGGGTCATGCTTTTGGGCCTAAATAGATTATATTGTTATAGGTATAGATAAGGGAAAGTTCACTTCTACTTTAAGTACTTGATTGATGAGAAGTTGGGGAGCATGGGACCAAGTTGAGGCTTGCGATGTTGTGGAGTTGTTTACTTGATTTTATTTTGTACTTGGGTTTAGTATTTTACTCCATCATTGTGATTTTTTTGGTAGTTTTCCTAGACATATGTATCATTCATCATTTATATATTTGTGATTCATTTGTTATTACTTCAAGTCTTCTGTTGTTTACTGTTTTATGGTATTATTACTACTTCCTCTATTGCTATCTGTTGTACTTCCACTGTGTTACTCTTCCAATGAGGGCATAGTTTCCTCAATATCACACCTAAGGCCCTCACTGCTAGTTTGCATCCTCTGGAATTCTAGGAAATTATTTTGCGGCCATGTGACCAACCGGGTACGGGGTGCCTCTGGGCAGATTCCAAAAACAGGACGTTACAAAGTGGTATTATAGGCATTTATTTTCTTCTTGACTTACTGTTTGGATCCTATAGCTAGGGATATGAAGGAATAGGTACTTGGTAATAAGTTGTGTTCGGGAGTAGCTAACTCATGTATAGGTAAAATCCAATTTGCCTCGTTATTGCGATTTTTCTAGTTTTGCAATTATTACAGTTGATTTGATTTCACCGTTGGGTGATTCACATGTTTTGTGTTGTTATTGTTGATATAATTGAGGTTCTATTTCTTTTGAAACCCAATGAGATGAGGGTATTTCATCTCATGCATCCTATATGCACTTGCTATAGATCACATGTCATGCATTCTTGCCATGCCATTTAAGGTGCATTACTAATTGCATCTTGTTTTGATAGATGTTGTGTTAGATATGCATGCTGTTGTGATAGATGCCTTGATAGAATACCTACTTTTTTATAGGGTATTGTTTGTATACGGTTTTTCTTAAATGAACACCAAACTTTTGTTCTTGAGGTGTTATGGGCCCTCATGGATCATAATTTGGTGGATTATTGTCTTGTTATTCCTTGTATATAACATGTATAAGATGAAAATATTTGATTTTCAGGGAGTATGGGCCCTCACGGATCGGAATTTGGTAGGTTAATGTTCGTTTTAGTGTTTTATGGGTTCTGGAGTAGTTTATGAGACTTACTGTCCAGAAAAACCCAGAAAACGTGGCGTGTACTAATGAATACACGCCATGTGTCCTTCTGTTTAGGAAAGAACTATTTTTCTTAAGTACATGCTATGTACTGTATGTACATGTCGTGTATTCTCTAACTGTGTCACTAGTTGTGTGGGAAAAGACACGGGGTTGGGAAATCTTGGTGGGACACACCGTGTACTGGATGTACATGTCATGTTGTGGAGACCATGTGTCCACCCGTGTGACTAATGAAACGGATGGATAAAATATAGGTTATAGATGTTGTGTTAAGATTGAATACGCCGTGTATTGTGACCCTTTTATCCGGTCATGTAATGAACAACATGGGGCGGTAAAATCCTTATAGTACATGTCGGGTCCATCTGGAACACACTGTGTAGAGTGAGCCATGTAACTGGTCGTGTAACTAATAGCACGAGTCGGTGAAGTTCGTCTAGTACACGCCATGTCGGGCACTAACATGCCATGTATTCTTGTTCTAGGGAAATCGTGTGTCTTAGACATGTAGAAGAACTCAGGCAGGGGAAGAGGATTCAATTACACGTCGTGTGTTAGGAAAACATGCCGTGTGTATGGGGTGTTACATGACTTAGGTTGGAAAAAGTATACGCCCATGTGAATGCTTAAGAGAACACGTTGTGTAGGCATTATACATGTCATGTATCCATGTTTTGAAAAACTTGAATACTTTCTTTCTCTTGTTCCCTTATTACACTTCTAAGTTTTAGTCCCTGTTAATCTTGATCTAAGGTGTGCGCTTGACCATGTAGAGTCATGCCACTGAGACGTCCTCTGGTTGTCTGCCAGTTATAGGGTAGTGATCAGAAACCTGACATGGCTAATCAGGGACTACCGGAAAATCCTCTGGTTGTGCCAGTCTTGGCACCAGCCGTCATTCCGGAAACAGGTGCGGACACACAGTTTCAAGAGGGATTTATAAGGTTCATGCATATCATTCAGGGAGTACCACATCCTACCCCATCTATGGTAGAGTTGACATAGGTTTTCCAGCAGCAGCATCCTCCCACCTTCATGGGGGAATGAGGACCTTAGGCTGTAGAGTCATGCTTAGAATCCATGCTTTCTATATTCGAGCATTTGGAGACTCCTCTAGAGATGAGGGTAAATCTCGCTACGTATATGCTTTGGGATTCCTCTAAGAGATGGTGGGATGTGATCTCATAGGCGGGATTCCAGCAGGTCATGGCTTGGGATGAGTTTTAGCGTACCTTCTAGGATTAATTCTACTCTGAGACTTTAAGAGCCGATCGAGCCTGAGAGTTCATGAGTCTAGAGAAGGGTACTCTTTTAGTTATAGAGTATTATTCTCGCTTCATAGAGCTACAATGCTTTACACCTATCCCAAAAGGTGATGAGTTATTCCTATCAAGGAAGTTTGAGGATGGTCTCAGGAACAACATCTGATCTCAGGTGAAAATCATCAGGTAGACTTCCATCACTTCTATAGTCAATCAGTCACTGATCATGGAGTGAAATCTGAGGGATTCTGGAGTTGTGAGCCAGGGAAGTTCGACATCCAGAGTTGTTATCCCTCCTACTGACAACAATAAGTGTTGTAGAGAGTCTACGTGTGGAGATCCAAGGAGGCAAGAGATATCTTATGGTATCCAGGTGGTGTGCTACCAGTGTGGGAAGAGTGAGAATACTAGGCCACATTTCCTGAGATACCCAGTAGAGTGATGATCTTGTGGAAAGATGGGTAATCTTTAGTGCTTCTGTCAGTTCTTCTCACCAGCAGCTGGTGATAGGAGTTCTTATATGACTCCGCATTCAGGTGCAGCACCACCAGTTTCTTATCAGTTTGGGAACTAGAGTTCTTCCAGCCATTCAGGACGAGGTGGAGGTTGTGGTCGTAGTAGCTAGTCACCAGGAATTCAATGAAAATAGGGTGGATTAGCTCAGGTTTGTCAGTCAGGGTCGCAGGGCACCGGTGCAGGTTAGACTTTTGCAGTGGAGTAGACCCAGCAGTAGGAGGATCTGAGACCCTCTACAGTTCAAGGTACCATTCTAGTTGCCTCATTTTTAGCTTCTAATATTTTCAATATAAGGTCTTCCTAGAGCTTTATATCTGTTTCTTTTGTGGAGAGCCTTAGGATCTATATATTTTCTCTTGCTGATATCTTTATTATATAAACTTCATTAGAGAAAAGAATGTCTAGTGTACATCAGTGCAAGGAGTGCCCTCTCGAGGTTGGTGGGTGTCACTTCTTATGGGAACTTTATTTCCTTGAGATGATAGGTTATGATGTCGTTCTTGGAATAGACTAGTTAGTTCCCTTCTAGGATGTTGTCGACTGCTATTGTCGTAGGGTGAGTTTCACATCACCAAAGGGTGGATCGTTTCTTCATAAGGTAGAATGGGATGTCCAGGCGAGAAGAGTGGGACCCGAGCGTCATGGGTTGGGAGGAGTTACAACCCAGATCACTAGTCTATATCTAGATGACCAGGGGATATCACAGATGGACTTTCCTCTAGTGTTGGATTGTTTCAGGGATGTCTTTCCAGAGGACTCTTTTGGTTTGCCTCCAGAGCGTGAGGTAGAAATTTCTATTTAGCTTGTTTCAGGAGTGGCACTGGTGTCTATTCCTCCTTATAGGATGACTACACCAGAGTTTCAAGAGCTCAAGACTCAGTTGGAGGAGTTGCAGGCAAAGGGTTTTTCTAACTCAGTACTTCTCCTTGGGGTTTTTCTGTCCTGTTTGTGAAGAATTCGGACTGTACCCTCAGACTTTGTATGGATTATCGGAAGTTGAACTACTTGATGGTTAAGAACCAATATCCCTTTCCAAGGATTGATGATCTCTTTGATCAACTTCAAGGATCCTGGGTGTTCTTGAAGATTTACTTGAGATCTAGTTACTATTAGCTGCACATTAGACCATCTGATATACCTCTTATAGCCTTTTAGAGCAGGTATGGTCTATACGAGTATGTGGTTATGCCGTTTGGTCTCACGAACATGCCTGCAATCTTCATGGCACTGATGAACCGAGTGTTCCATCCATACTTGGATTCTTTCGTAGTAGTTTTTGTGGATGATATCTTGTTGTAATCTCACACTCGACACGACCATGCCACACATCTTGAGATCATTTTGAGTACACTGAGAGAGCATCAGTTATATGCTAATCTCTCAAAATTCCACTTTAGGATAGACCAAATTCACTTCATAGGTCATGTCATCTCAGAGACAGGAGTATCAGTAGACCCATAGAAAGTTAGGGCAGTAGTTTCCTGGGAGAAGCTGAAGAACTTCTTTGAGGTACATAATTTTATAGGGCTGGATGGATACCACAGACGCTTCATATAGGACTTTTCATGCTTAGTAGCACCACTGATGGGTCTAACTAAGAAGAGTGTGAAGTACTTGTGGTCAAAATCTTGTGAGTCAGCCTTTTAAGAGCTTAAAGGGAGGTTTACTTCAGCGCCGATACTATTTTTTCTAGAGATGGACAAGAGATATACTATTTACTATGATGCTTCAAGTATTGGGTTAGGATCAATGCTTATGCAGGGGGCAGGAGTTGTTGCGTACAGGTCTCGGCAGTTGAGGCCACATGAGAGAAATCACCCAACGCACGATCTCGAGCTGGCTGCATTTGTTCATGCTTTACGTTGTTTAAGACATTATATTCTGGGAGATCATTTTTTGGTTTTCACCGACCACAAAAATCTCAAGTATATCTTCACTCAGCATGATTTGAATTTGAGATAGTGAAGGTGGGTTGAGTACCTTCAGTCCTTTGACTTTGAGCTTGCCTAAATTCCTGGGAAAGGAAACACAGTGGCTGATATGCCGAGCTGGAGGACTCAGTTACAAGCAGTTCAGGAGGCCAGCAGTGAGTGGAAGCTTATAACTCTATTCTCTGAGATGCATTTGGAGATGCAAGATAGATAGGTGCAGACTTTACTTTCTTCTATAGTCGTTACCTCTACTCTACTTGATCGAGTGCGAATAAGGAATCTATCATATTCAGAAGACCTAGTCATATGGGAGAGTGTTTTAGGAGAGTACCCAATTCCTAGATGGACAGTAGGTGAGGATGAGATCTTGCATTTTCATGGGTGCATGTGGGTGACAACAGACATACGTGAGGAGCTGATGCGGGACTTTCATTCCTCAGTTTGAGTATTTCATCCTAGTGTCACCAAGATGTATCATGATATGCACCATTAGTATTGATGGCCAAGTATGAAGGGAGATGTTGCTGGTTTTGTCATGAGGTGTTCCGCCTATCAGTAGGTGAAGGTGGAGCATCAGTGACCAGCAGGTATTTTTTAGTAGTTACTCATTCCTGAGTGGAAGTGGAACAATGTTGTGATGGACTTCCTGACAGGTTTTTCGAGGTCTCCTAGAGGGAATGATGTAGTTTGGGTTGTCATTGGCAGACTCACGAAGTTTGATCACTTATTGCTAATCAAGGAGACCTTCAGTGTTAATGAGATGGGAAGGTTGTACATCCGAGAGATTGTACGTTTACATGGAGTTCCACGCAACATTATTTTAGACAAGGATTCTCATTTTACTTCTCGGGTCTGGTAGGGACTTTAGAGGGCATTGAGTATACACGTACTTCTAAGTAAAACTTACCATCCTCAGACAGATGTCCAGTCTGAGCGTACGATTCAGGTGCTTAAGGAAATGCTTCGAGCATGCATCCAAGATTTTTGAGGTTATTGGGATAAGCACATACCTCTTGTGGAGTTTGAATGCAATAATAGTTTTCAAGAAACTATTCAGATGGTACCTTGTGAAGATTTGTATGGTAGCCCATTTCGATCACCCTTATACTGGCTGGAAGCCAGAGAGGCAGCTATATTGGGACCTCATCTTGTCCAGGAGACCACGGAGCAGATAGAGTTGATTCGGAAGAGGATGGCTGCTGCACATTCATGAAAAAAGTCTTATGCTGATCGATGGAGATGACCTTTGGAGTTTGAGGTCAGAGATTAGGTTTTTCTATGTGTCACAACAAGGTTGGGACAAAGGATGATTAAAAGATAGGGTAATATTTCACCAAGGTACGTTGGACCGTTTGAGGTGTTGGAGAGAGTCGGGCTGGTTTCCTATTGGTTGAAGTTACCTTTGAGGTATCGGGCTATGCATGATGTCTTCCATGTTTCTTAGCTTCGACGTTACTTCTGAGACCCATATCATGTTTTCCAACCCAAGGAGGTTGAGTTAGAGTTGGATGCCTCATTCGAAGAGCATCCAATTCGGATTGTTGATCAAAGTGTGAAGGTTATCCTAGGCCAATCTATTCCTCTGGTACGAGTGCTATGGTGGCACGGGTGAGTATAAGATGAGACTTGGGAGAGGGAAGCCGATATACCATCACAGTGGTCTAAGCTATTTGAGGATTCTTCTTCTACGTCGCCTTGCTAGGGAAATTCGGGGAAAATTTTATTTAAGGGGGGAAGTTTTTAAGAACCTGGATCTTTTTTTCAAGTATGAATCTTGTTTTTTGGTATTTTTGATAAAAATAGGAGTTTCTAGAAATTTCAGGAGTACAAACTATGTACTTATAAGTACACGTCGTGTACTTGGTTGTCGCGGGTGACCGTGTATTGGTCATGTAATGGCCGATTACATGGCTGTGTGTAGTGACCTGGTGACCACCTAAAGTGGAGGCCGAAAAAGGCCAGTACACACTATGTACTTTTAAAGAACACGCAGTGTACTTTCTTTTTATTTAATTAAATAGACCAGGGTCACATCTTATGGACAGAACCATCTTCTTCTTAACCTATCTCGTCTAGGAGTGAACAAGACCACTAGATCTTCTCTGAGCCCCCAACTCGCTGTTTGTTCTTTGATTTGACCTCCATCAGTTTCTTTGGAATTGCATCGGTGAGTTCTCCATTTTTGTTGAACCTCATCTCTTGTTTTCCCCTCTTTTGTGAGATATCCTCGATTGAAAGTTTTAACATTTTTATAGATCTATGGTGTTCTAGGGTTATTCAAGTCCTGAGGTTCACGTATATCGATCTCACAACACCGAGGTAAGTGGTTTGTGGATTTATGTAGATAGTATTTTAATTTTATGTGAAAAAGTGCCCAATACCCAAGAGCAGGGTATTGCGTGTTTATGATTTTTAGCCTTGTTATTGCATGTTATTCCTTGTTTTTTTGGATAGTGGTTAATAGTATATGAATAGGGTTAACTTTTACATGCTATGGGTTTCCCATGTTTTCGTGTTTTGATCGTTTGGTCTAGCTTGCCTGTTAGGTTGTTTTTCTTTCCATGCCTAGTATTTTTAGGATGGAGTAATTATTATCTAACATGCTATGACATGTTGTAGATTGTTTATAAAAGTATTTATTTAGGTTTAATTTTCCTTCCATGTATCGTTTGTGAAATATTGACTTACATAGGGCTGTGGGAACTAGGTGTAGTAGACCATAGGGAGAATGGACATTGAGGGATTCTCTAGAGTGTTTGTTTAATTTTACATTGCAAGACCATAGGGGGGATAGACGTAAGTGCCCCCTCAAAGTGTCTGTAGTTTCCTCGATATGGGCCATAGGGGTAATTGCACGTTCAGTTCTTCCTCAGAGTTCCTATTAGTTACTGATATGAGACTACATGGGGAATTGACGGTGAGTGCTTCCTCATAGAGTCTTTGCAAAAGCAGAGCCAGAGGGGTTAGACTATGTGTACTTCCCAGAGGGTTTCCTGTGTTGTTTGGTTGAACCAAAAGGGTTAGGCTGTGAGTACTTCCTAGAGGGTTACCTGTTTGTGATTAGTTTCTTACTTGATACATGAAAGTTGAATGCATTTAAACTGTAGGATTGTTTACTTTAAGTACTTCCTTGTTTACTACTACTTTTTCTTATTGCCTACCATATATATTCAATGACTGTTAGGTACAAATATTTGGGTGGTTGCCTATTGGGATTCATCTCACATCCTATTTGGGTCATTCTTTTGGGCCCAAACAGATTATATTGTTGCAGGTCTAGATAAGGGCAAGCACCCTTCTACTTCAGGTACTTGATTGCTGAGGAGATGGGGAGCATGGGACCAAGTTGAGGCTTGCGATGCTGTGGAGTTGTTTACTTGCTTTTCTTTTGTAATTGGGTTAAGTATTTTATTTTAGAATTGTGATTTGTTTGGATGCTTTTCTAGACATATATATTATGAATCATTTAAATATGTTTGCTCCAGTTGTTATTACTTCCAGTCTTCTGCTATTTACCATTGTATGGTAATATTATTGCTTCTGATATTGCTATATGTTTTACTTCCTCTGTGTTACTCTAACAATGAGGGTATAGTTTCCCCACTATCACACCCAAGGCCCTCACTGCTAGTCGTTAGCCTTTGACATTTGGGGAAATGCGCTTGAGGCCATGTGACTAACTGGGTATGGGGTGCCTCTGGGCGGCTTCTGGAACTGGGACATTACACTATCCATTAAGTTGGCGGTTATGAATAGTAATAACTAACTTATGAAAGTATATGGTTGAAATCATTGGTTGAAAATTAATTATAAATTAATATTCAAACCATATGATTATATAAGAAATGTTTTTATAAAGAAAATTTTTTATGTTCATAAATTCATTTTGTCCAAATAAATTAAATTAATTAAAATTATTGAATGATATTAATGTAATATGAATTCAAAAAAATATTTTTTACATTCATACAATATATTTAACAGGCATAAAATAAAAACAAACCCAATTTCAGGCATAAAAACCTATATTTTTTCTAAAGGTAGATATACTTCCTTTTAATAGAGAACCTATTTTAAATCCAATTTTTGACACTTTTATATATGTTATTTGTAAAAATGAACTTATTATTTCATTTTCTAATTAAAAAATTTATATTGTTTTAATTTTTTTATTTTTCTGATAAGTTTCATGTTTTTAGGAATATTGGTATAATATTTCATTTCAATTGAAAATAGCTTTTTCTTCTAAATAATTTATAGTGTTAAATTATATTATTGAATGGTTTTAAAGTATAAATAGATTATTATTTTATCATTTAACCCAATTTTTCTTAGTTTCATCAACTTTACATTGAATTTAGATATAAAAACGTTTTAATATTTTTCATGTTTTAAACATTAAACTCGTTTTATAAAAAACAAAAAAAACATTAAACTCGTTTTCTCACCCCGTAAATGGGATTAATTTTAAATTAATTTCTAAAATTTCTATGTTTTGAAATTTTAAAAATGTATTCAATATTTGGAATCAGTGTAACCAATTTATTTAAATATGTTTATTTTATTTTTGTGTATATGAATAGTAAATTTACTAATGTTTTTATTACCACGGTTAAGGGTAAATCAAGTAATTAAGGGAAAAAAATAATATTATAACTATTAAAAAATTACTATAAAACTTGTAATAATATCATTGGATGATTTTGTGTCAATTAAAATCAACCTTTGGTATATATTATAACCTTTTTAAGCCACTTGGATGAGAGTATAACATTTATTATGTTATATTCAAAGAAAGGTCAATTTTGTCACACTTTTGTTTTTAAAAAGAGAAATATTTTTAATATGTGGTTATATAAAATATATTTTGAACTATATATATTATTTATAATTATAAAATTTTTACCTAAATCATTATAATTTATTAATAATTTTTATGAAAGAAATAATTAAATTAAATGGTGACACAATGATGATGTAGTAATTGCTTAATTAATATAAGAGTACAATAAATGATATTTAAAATATTAAAATAATTAAAATTTGAGAGATTTAATGTCATAAAAGAATTTTATTTATTAATTTTACATTTTACTAATGTTTTATAAGTCTTGGTTATAATTTATCTTGTTTTTTTATTTTTTGTATAAGATAAAATATTAAATAGTGTCTAATTTGACATTATTGATATTTTAAAATAAATAATATTTTATTAAATGATATAAAATATATAAAAATATAAAATTAATCCAAATGATTTTTATAGGCTTGAAATTTTATCAATGACTCATTTATTGGTCATTTGGAATTTTATTGTAACTATATTAACCCTTAAATAGTAAAACTTCAAGTTGTCATAGTAAGAGTTAAAGGGTTTTATTAAGAGTTAAAACCAAAATATAAGGATATAACCATGACCAAAACTAGTAAAAAAAATTATTAGATGAATTTTATTCATCCCTTATCACCTTCATATAGAATTGGAGTTTTTTAATGAACTCTTTTGGTGAAAATAACTTATATATTATTTAAATCAAAGATAGTTACTAAATGTCACTCTCTTTGCATTTAATATATTTTTTGTGTTAATATACAGAAAAAATAATGATGTGAATGAAACTAAATATCCATTTTGATCTTAATGAATCTATTTTCATTATATAATTTTATTTTATATTTCTATAAATTATATAATCACCTTAAATTCTTTTTCAACGATATAATAGTATTTATTTAGTTAACCAAATAATAAAATAATTGATTTTAAATATATTAATTTTTATATATTTGGGATGATTTAATGTTTATAATGAATTTAATAGATATATAGGATATATTATAGATGTTTTAAATAATTACATTCTAATTATCACTTTTTTATTGATGTATTAGAAGTCAAATTAAAAGAATAGTATCAAGTTTGACAATAGTGATATTTTATTAAATTAATATATTATTAAATTATTAAAAATCACAAAAAATGTTAAATAATCACAAAGGGGATAATTTATGGTTTAAAATATCTAAAATTAATCATTTAGAGACCATTTTTAAGTTTTTACTCTAGAATATCCTTATTATATTTTAATATTTTGAGTATTTCCAAAAGTGCCCCTCAGATCAATTATAAAAGGAGACCTCCTCCCTCTCTTCCTCATGAAACTTTGAGCCTTATAGATCAACTAATTCCTTCCCATTTCTCTTCCCAAAATCCTTATCAAGTTATGGAGGTTTTTGTTCTCCCAAAAGATCGACCATAGATCCCTTAAGAATATATCTAAAGGAAGTCCACTTAAGAAGAGGTAATCATTTTTACTAACTCATTAAAGTTAATTTATTCTTATACATTATATTAATGTATTTTTTCATGATAAAGTAATAAATCCAATATAATATATATTCTAATATATTATTATGATTTTATAACCACCATATTTCACCTTTTATCCATCCTATGAAAATAAAAATCACCATGTGTGTGTTTGTATGGCTTACCATCTCCACATCATTGTATAAATTGTTTTTAATCTCCAATTTAATTGGATGGCTATAATGATGGAAATAATGGATATATATGATAATTATGAAAAGATATTGATTCTTAAAAAATTATCATACCATACACCTCCTTACCCTTTCTTCATTAAGGTAATGATATCGTCGCTCGTGTGTACGTACGTCCTACCCTCTCCACAACGTGATGCGATTCATTTTACATGTTAACCATTCAAGAATGATTATAAAATTTTATATAATTATTAAATATGATATTTATGGAATTGATATCATTATATATATGTTGGATATATACCCTATGCAAAATAACTGAGTCATTCATAACAAAACAGGCATAGTAAAATGTTGTAGTTAATACTCGAAACAAGGGTAATAAAAAAATATTATCAACAGAAGTGTGATAAAATAAAATAATAAGATCATATATGATATCATAAATATGTATATGATTTTGGTATAAGTTAATAACATTCTTCAAACTACTATATATGAGGTTAAATAATGTATAACTAAAAAGAAAGTGTGAGGAAAGGGAACTTTTTCTCACTTATTTTCCATGGGACACATGCTATATACACTACTTATTTATTTTGTGTGGTGTATATACTACCATGAATTTATTTTATCAGTATTATTCTGAATATTATGGTATTTTAATATCCATATAATTTTATTTATTTTATGGGTAATACTATTCTATTGATTATTAAGTAGTAAGGGGTCATTTCACAATCTCATCATTATTCGAGATTATTTTTATTTAAGCTTATACTGGTGTATATTTCTCTTCCATGTTAGTGTTTTCTAAAAAAATTCAAAAATGTTTTTACTATTCTCTAATTATTTTTTTAAATAATTTTTACCCCTATTTAATTTTTTAAAAATTATCTAAAAGGAATATTCATATCATATTCCAAAACAAGGTACTTTAAGACTTTTCTTTCAAAAGTAAAAGAAATGTTTTTTCAACTGATAAGACAAGAATGGAATTTCCAACTATTGTGAAACCTTAATGTTTTGAAGCTTCATTTACAATTTTACAATGATATTTTAAAATAAAATATTTTCTTTTATAAATGTGTGGCCTTTTAAATAAATGATTACAAAGTGGTAAAGAATTTCGTATCAATTTTATTCCATTGAGGCATATTGTAATGTTATAAAGGAAGTTTCTTTTATATGGTGTATATACTGCCTTTTGACATATTATATCACGAATCTCCATATTTTCATGATATTTTATGTTTTATTTAATGTTATTACTTCATTGGAATTGTGATTTGAATTTTTTAAAGTGGTATAGGACACTTGGGAATGTTTAAATATTATTATCCTTAAGAATTTTTTTAATGATATTTCAGTAATATTTCCATTCATCAACATCAACAACCCTTATTGGTACTTATCCACCATTAGGGAATAATTTATAAATCCATATTATTTATGGATATTTGGTAAGTAATGTTAATTATTAATTAAATTGATTACTTGATATAAGGAATGATTTAGACTGGAAATGACGGGTGGGGCCCAGACTTTATTTAACCCATCTATTCATCTACAATTTCTCATGAGAAAATTATCTTTTCAAATTAAATGGGTTTCTACCTGTGGTTTTAAACCATCTTGTGAATGTTCTTGAAAGTATCATTTTTCATGTTCCTTTTATATGACATCATATAATTAAGAATTTTCTTCATAGATATTTTAGTTATCTTTATCCATTATATTTTTTTCTTTTACGTGTTTAGGATGCATTTCATTCTCATTTTATTGATTAAATGGAATGTGTTTTAGTTATATACTATTCCATATTGGTTATGCCTTATCCAATTATTTAAATGGCATGTGTTCTCAGTTATTTACTTTTCCATGTTGATTTATTCTCATTAATTCCTTATTTATTCCACTTTACTTTCCCTAACTGAGCATTTGAGATCACCCTTTTATTTGTTCTATTTTCTTTAAGTTATGAAGATAATTGTTTTTTAAAGAGTTAAAGGATGAAAATTATTTTATTTTTTTTATATTTTATGTTTTACCAATGTAATAAGGGAACCATTTATGTATCTAGTTCTTCAAGAATACTAAACTAATCACTCATTTGGGATTTTATTCCTTTTAATCATGCCAATATAATAAAATAATGCATCGACTCTAAGATTTTGGGGTTGGAGGATTACAGATATAGGATCCACCCTTATCCTATTGAAAATCATATATCTGTGTTCCACAATATCATTAAACATTCATCATATCATAACCCATAAAATAAAATTGGTTTTATAAACATTTAATCATATCCTAACCTATGGAATAGTGACATATTTCATAATCATTTCATCATTTCATCATAGAATAACCAATGAAAAGAAGCGAGTTTCATAAGCATTTTATAATGGTATAACCCATGGAAGATAAATAAGTTTAATAAAAATCTTAAAATCATAAAATATTTATTTAAAGAATAATAATGGTATCCTTGGTTCATATATCCAAAAAATCATAAGTTACATCAAATTATGTCATCTTATATGGATATATATTTTGAAAGATATATCACTTGGAACATTTCTTATGGAAGATAAATTTTATTTGAAAATCAATTTTTAAAACTAAAAAATCATAAAGAAAATTTAAAATAATTTCTATTGAAAATAAACTTGAGAACTTATAAAGGAATCTTTAAAAATCATTTAAAACATTTCTTAAGGAAAATAGTCTTTCCACTTAGAAAAACACTTTTTAAAAACATTTTCAAAATATTATTTTCATTTTAAATAATTTATTTATAATCTAAGAATTTCCCAAATATTAAGGAAATTTTTTCTTTGAAAATAATTTTGAAAATTTTTTAGGGAATATTGAAAACTTTTAGAGTCCATTATAGTGAGAAATATTGTTCATGACGTCCATGTTAAAAATAAATATTCTTTTCACATTTTTGATAAAATACAAATATGAATTGTTTGGAAAACAACATGAATATTCCTTTCAAAAAAATTTATAAAAAGTAAAACATGGTTAAAATTTTCATTTAAAAATCATAGGATAATATTAAAACATTTTTTTAAACATTTTTAGAATGCATTGTTTTGGAAGAAAATGGATTTTCAGCTGAAGAGAAAAATAAATTTAGATTTTCTTAAAAAAATTTTCTCAATTATATTAAGTAACAAAGAGTGGGAAAATATAAATATTAATATCATGAATTACCCAATAAGAATAAAATATTGAGTTTCTTAAGATATGAATCATATGATTTTATCATCGGAAACATAATCATAAACAAATCTTGATAATTGATAAGCTTGTAAGATAAAATCATTACCAATTCGACAACATTCAATCATAAAAACCATGAAGGAATAAAAAAATAGAACTTAAAATATCATGAGGATAAATAAATTCATGATATTACATGTCAAATGGTCTATATATACACCTTATAAAATAATATAGGTTCATAACATAATGTACATCTCAAAGAAATTAAATTGAAACAAAATCCCTTACCTTAAGTATTGATTTTCATCATAAAAATTCAAACCACCTATATAATATACATAAGTTTATTATAAGTAAATTAAAGAACCATATTTATATATATCACAACATATATTATTTTCTTGTGACCTTTTATTACTTGTTTATTTATAATTCTATGTTGAAGTTATGTTTTGGGTAATAACCATTTTTTTATATGTGTTTTGACCTATTATTTTTTGTCCTCTTACTTTGATCATGATTTTATCATCTCTATAATTTAAAGCATGATAAAAATAACATATATATTCAATATATATTTATTTATAGTAGTCCATAAAATTTAGTGGTATAAAATGAAATACACTCTTCATGGAGATGGTAGGTCATACGTACACATGGACGTCGTTTCAATTATCTTATCAGATTAAAATAAAGAAAGGTAAATGATATATTATAATTAAAGAATTATTTTTATGTCATATATATCAGATGTTTTCATTAAAATCATCCTTAGTACATTCCATGTAAAGTGTGAACGAATCACATCGCTTCATGTGGCGGTAGTCCTTGTAGACATGAGTGACATTATCATATTCTCAAAAAATAGACCGCATGAAGGTATGTGTATGATATAATAATTCTAGAATTGTAAAAACATCATAAATATCATATATAAATAATAAATCCATCATTATTTTCATCCTTTAGAGATGGTAATGGAAAAAATAAATGATATCGGTTCATAAGGTGACAGTCCACTGTACAAATAAATAATGATTTTGTAACCCATTTGATGGAAGTGGAGGTGGTTATAGATTATTAAATAAAAATAATAAAATTTAAATATATTATATATATTTTTGGCATTATTTTTTTGAATTAATACATAATTCAAGGTGAAAAAATAATAAAGTAAAATAATGAGCTTAGTGAAGACAATTACCTTGTCTTAAAAGCACCTCCTTTGGATCTCTTATTAAGGACCCTAGTGTTGGTATTTTGGGAGGACTAGTAGCTCTAGAACATGTATGGGGATATCGGGGATGGATTTTTTCATGTTTTTGATGAACTATATTTCTTTATAGTTATAAATAAGTGGAGGGTGGTGGTGGCCTTTTATAAGTGGAGGAAAGGAACCCACTTGGAAATTTCCCAAAAGAATCCAAAATAAAAAGGTCGTTCCCAAGAAAAAATATTTCAAATGACCATATATTTGAAAATGTAAAGGATAGTATTAAAATATGTCCATAAATTTTTAATTTGACATGTTTTATATTCATTTTAACCCTTATATTCTTAGTTTAACCCCTGGTAAACCCATTTTTACCTTAACCACAGTAATTAATTTTTACTATTTTTACTATTAATTTTGGTCAAAAATTAATTTATCCTTATTAGATAATATAAATTATTATGATTAAAAATATTGAATACATTTTTTCAAATTTAATTCATATAAGTGGTAAAATTTAATTTAAAAATTAATCACACAAACACAATGAGAAATCAGGTTTTCAAAGAGAGAATATTCAAAGGTTTACAATGTTTTCATATCCAATTTCAATATAAATTTGATTAAAATGGACTAAATTGTATTAATAGATACATAATTGAACTAATTTTACTTTAAACCCAATTTAAAATATAATTTAAATTTATAAATAATTTAAA
Organism: Viscum album; assembly: GCA_963277665.1. Lineage (NCBI taxonomy): Eukaryota > Viridiplantae > Streptophyta > Magnoliopsida > Santalales > Viscaceae > Viscum > Viscum album. Next base: position 249,294,560 of record OY728152.1, on the reverse strand, counting down.
TGAAAATGCGATTTTTGATTAAAATTTAATATATTCATTATTCATCAAAAAATTAATCTTTTTAGAAAATTATCAAAAATTAACCCTAATCTAAATTTGAAATTATGATTTAAAAATAGTATTTTATTTTATCAAATATTTTTTATAAAATATCTATAAATCAATTATAATATATTTTTCATAAAAATAAATAAAAATCATTTTTGAAGAAAACATATTTTTGAATAATATAACTACTTTACTAAAAATTGATTCATTATTTACTAAGAATCTATAAATACATTTATATTTAGTAATAAATTTATATTTATATTTAATAATTTAGTTAATAGTATTCATTATCTCCTACCTAATGGTAAAGTTATAATAATATTATTTCATGGTTCGTTGAAGCTTGGTGTCATGTGTCATGCACACTATCGAAGAAACTTATTGTAGCATGTAATGAAATATATCTAAAAATTTAAATTGATTTAAAAAAAATATTCCAAAAAATATCTTGATGAAACATTATACCCCCATTAAAATTAATTTCACCCTCAAAATTCATCTCAGTTATCAAAGGTTTAACATTTGAAAATTCATTAATAAAAAAACCACATCATACAAATGAATAATAAAACATACATTAAAAAGGGGAAGTTAGAATCATAAATGTTACCTAAAGTAACTCATAAATAGGTTTCCACATGGGAGAACATAGGAGGGAAGTGAATGTTTTGACATGGAAGAAAATCTTAAATAACTATAGAGAGTGATAGAGATCATTTATCCTAAGAAATTGGGTGATCTAGAGAAGGTTAACCACCACAAAAATATAAACCAAAGAGTAGTAAAAAAGTTCCTTGATATCGTAAAAAATGATAATAATAGGAAAATTTTTTATTTCAATATCCTTTTCCTAAATTTGAATAATTTTCTTGAGAAGATATACTTACTTGATTTCATTCCATTTCATATGTACAATCTCACCCTTTGGTTTTGCCTTGATCAATTTCAACTTCATCTCTTACACCGAGAAATGAAAGTAAATTTTTTATGCCTAAAACACCGATGGATCATAAGATCTATAAATATAATGAAAATTCAGTCCATATATCTTTAGTTATCATAAAAAAATAATGGTTAGAATAGGTTATCCAATATTTATAAATCTTCATATGGTGAAGTAGTATATTAATCTCTAAAACCTCATCCAAATTTCAACTTAAACCATTCCAAAAATGTTTAACCATATAACCCTTAAAAAATTAAAAAATTAAAAATAAAGTCACTAAATTTATAAAAATAAACTTAACATTAATACTAAAAACAATACAGAGTATCTCTCAATTGTCATATACAAAACTTGTGAACACCTTCATCATGTATTCTCTTAAAACATGGTAATAAAATGAATTACCATAAAACCTTATCTAAAAAATATGTGATTCATTATTCCTTGAATAAAACCACATATTAATGAATATATTCCATGAATACAATAATTTTTTAAACTCCATCAATGATAATATAAACCACTTTGACCGCAAATCATTAATCAGTTACAAGTTCATCAGTACTATACAATTTACTATATCCACATCAATCATCTCTTTATCCCAACATTATTATCTCAAAATAAAGAACATATTAAGGGTTATATTCCCTTAATAATGTGTTTTTTATAAAATATAACATTTCCATTTAAATCAATTTTATAGGTCATTAGTATCAGTTAATATATTCTTTCAAATCCTTAGTAAAAATGTATACTAAAAAAGCCTTATATATTTCTGAATTCTTGAATTCCAAATCATAAACACTTTAATCATCCTACTTCCTTCATAATACCTCCTTCCTTTCATATGTCATCCATAGTCTCTTTATCCTCAATAGTATAAACATTTCTCATACATCTATTTTGATTCTCTTTATGAGATTTCCTCCTAAGACATCGATTTTCATAGTGCCCATACATTCCATATTTAAAACATTAATTCATGGATAATATTTTCGGGAGACCAATATTTTAATCCATTATGTTAACTAGACTTTTCCTTTTTCCTCTAAAATAACTTACTTTGGGTCATTCTTTTCCAAACTCGAAACATATTAAAATCCCTCTAAGATATTCTCTTGAGTGATTTTCCCCACATTCTCGACATAAAGGAAACTGAATCTTCTTTCCTCCATGGTTTCCACCACCTAAACTCTTAGAAAACAATATCCATATCTTATTTGGTGAGTTAGGAAGTTGGTTAAGGTGCATTTTGTTAATAAAGTTTTGTGATAACTGATTAGTAATAATCATAATATCTTTCACTCTAGTTATCGATTCACTTGGTTTCTCAACAAAAAAATTTCTATCACATTCACTGTTAACCCTATTCCTCCTAGTTCCCACTATTAACTAAAACAAAAAATAATAGTTTGAGAAACACTAATCATAGTGTAAAACTACATAATCATGAAAAATTACTTATATTATGTCTAAATCATGACACCTTCTTTAAATATATGACACCATAGGTTTATACTATATCATTCATAATCATTATATATTTAAAAAATTCATGATAGTTAATAAAGAGGTTTTTAATTTCCAAATCATATCTTCCATGAGTGTCAACCTAGGTGTGAATCAAGGCCCATTATCATTCACCATTTGTTGATCAATTCCAGCTCAATATTCCATTTTTGGAGTTATTATCCCTAGGTACCTCTTTACTAGAGCCACATCCACTTATAGTACAAGATAGGGGTTTAATTTCTTAGAAACCACTTTCTATATCCTCTAAATTAAATGAAATTTTCTTAAGAAGTTAATTATCCTTAGACTTATCCTTAGAGACTTCCCTAGACATTTCCTTAGAAATATCCCAAGGGATCTCCCTAAAGTTTTATTATCCAAGTTTCCAAAGGTTAGCTAAACATGTCCTATGATACCAACTATAATGGTCTAGAATTATTTCCATTAGACTATTATTGATAACTATCAATGAACTCTATGGTTATTTACAGATCCTGGTCATGACACACCACTATCCCCAATGGCGTACCTTTCCTTACGAATCCCTTGAGTGGAGATCCATGATTAATCCAATTCTCACACACGAGTGTTACCAAGGATCATATTACTTCCTTTGCCTATGATACCAACTATAGTGACCTAGGATTATCATACATGGATATTTAATATTTTTAAATGAATATTCATTAAATTACACAAGCATGTGTGGGAGGACTATAATTGTTTAGTACCTTTGGAAACTTAGAACACAATATTCATAATTCTTAAATGATATTCAATATATCTCATTAATATATTCCCATTAAGTACTCTTCAAATAAATACCCTACTTATAACCATTATTTATAACTTAGGGAATAGAAGCATAATAAAGGGTTATCTTATATGCTCAGTAATGGTAAACAAGGGAGATACATAAGCATAATATGATCATAAGGATATGAGAACATTATCATAACATTTGAAAACAATACCATACATATCAAAGATCATAATCTTGAGTTGTGGAATAAATATTGGTAGTTAATAAGACATTAATCATAATGGAATCAAAGAACATGGTCCATGAGAGCATAACATTGGAATAATACATAGTATTTTGGAATACACGAAAGAATAGAAAATCATTTCCATAGTGTTCAAGGCTCAATGACAAGGATATAATAGAATAATGGTTTCACTCCCCAAAACATCATAGTAGTTAAGGATAACTCCCTAGACCATCATAGTAGAAAAAATACCTTACTAAAATAGTTTCACTTTCAGTTCTAGACCTATCTATCTCATGAGATATAAATCTTTACTCAATGCATCCGATATAGATATAGGTCCCACCTAACTCATAACTAAAATCATACATATGTGTGCCACAAGATCCTAAAGTATTCATCATATCATAACTTATAAAAAGAAATGGGTTTATAAACATTAAATAATATCATAACCTATAGAAAATATACAGGTTTTATATTCATTTCATCATTTCATCATAGCATAACCTGTTAAAAGAAGCTGGTTTCATAGGCATTTTATCACGGTATAACCCATGGAAGAGAAAAGGTTTCATAAAAATATTGTAATCATGAACCATTAAATGAAATAACAATAATTGTATCCCTATTTCATATCCCTATAAACACATAATTTACATCAAATGACACCATCTTAGATAGATAATGGTTTTCAAATATAGATCACTTGGAACATTTCTTAAGGAAGATAAATTTTCTTTGAAAATAAATTTTAAAAATTAAAAAACCATAAAACATTTTAAAAGTAATTTTCTTTTCAAATAACCTTGAAAATTTATAAATAAATCTTTAAAAATCATTTAAAACATTTCTTGAGGAAAATAGTCTTTACACTTTGAAAAATACATTTTCAAACATTTTCAAAATCATTTTTACTTTGAAATCATTTATTTAAAATCTAAAAATTTCACAAATATGATGGAAAACATTTTATTTGAAAATAAATTTGATATATTTTAAGATATTCTTGAAATATTTGAGTAGTCATGATAGTGATAAATACTTTTCATGTCGTCAATGTTGAAAACAAGGATTCTTTTCACATTTTTGGTAAAATCCAAATGGGAAATGTTTGTAAAATGACATGAATGTTACTTTTAAAAAAATTGTTAAAATTATAACATTATTAAAATTTTATTTTAAATATAATATTATTATAATAAAATATTTTTTAGAACATTTTTAGAAAACATGGTTTTGGAAGAAAAAGGATTTTTGACCGAGGGGAGAAAAAAAGTGGATTTTTCTTAAAAAAATATAAATTATCTTAATTAAAAACATGTGTAAATATGGTACTATAAATATAATTAATAAAGAGTGGAGAAGAAAATTTATTATATTCTTAATATATTTATAATAAGATTTTATCATCCGAAACATAATCATAAACAATCTTGCTAAATGATGTGATTGTTACATAAACAAATTACCACTTTGGTAACTTTGAATCATAATCCCCATGAAGAAATATCATAAAATGGAACTTAAAATATCATTAGTATAAATAAATTCATGATATTACATGTCAAAGGGGTTGTATATACACCTTGTGAATGAATATAGGATCATATCATAACATACGTCTCAAAGAAGGAAAAATAAGATATAATCTGTTACCTAAAGTCTTGATTTCCATCATACACATTCAAACCTCATGTATAAGAAATATTAGTTTATTATAAATATATTAAATAACCATATTTATATATATCATATCATTTATAATTTTCTAATGACCTTTTATTACCTGTTTATTAACAATTTCGTGTTAAAGTTGTGTTTCGGGTAATAACCGCTTTGATTTTCATATATGTTTTGATTTGTTATTTTTGATCCTCATACTTTAATCATGATTTAATAATTTATATAATTTTAACTATGATAAAAATATTATATTTATTCAATATATATTTATTTATATTAATCCTTAAAATTTAGTGATAGAGAACGAAAAACATCATTTATAGAGACAGTAGGTCGTACGTACACATGAACATTGTTTCTGTTTTCTTTTAAAATTGAAAGATAGAAAGGTAAATGATATATTATCATTATATAATTATTTTAATGTCATATATATCACATATTTTCATTAAAATCATCCTTATTACCTTCCATGTAAAGCATGAATGAATCACATCGCTTCATGAGGCGGTAGTCCACCATACACACGGGTGGCATCATCGTATTCCTAAAAAATAGAGAGTATGAAGGTATGTGTGATATAATAATTATATAATTATAATAATATAATAATTATTATATATAAGTAATAAATCCATCATTATTTCTAACCTTTATAGTTGGTAATGAAAAAATGAATGACATCGATTAGCGATGGGTAGTCCACCCTACACACAAAAAATGATTTCATAAACCATTTGATGGAATTGGATATGGTTATAGGTTATTACATCAACATAATAATATTTAAGTATTTATTTGATATTTTTTTTTTATTTTTTAAGATTTAAGACAAAATTAAAGTTAGAACAAGATTAAATAAAAGGAATGAGATTAATAAAGGAAATTACATTTTCTTAGAAGAACATCCTTTGGATATCTTATTAAGGACACTAGAGTTAGTTTTTTGGGAGAAAAATACACTCTAAAACATAGTTGGGAATGTTTGGAATGATTTTTTTGGGCTATATAAACTATATGTCTTGAGAAGTGTGAATAAGTGGATGGTGGTGGTGTCCTTTTATAAGTGAGGGAAAGAACCCACTTGGAAACTACTTGGAAATTTCCCAATACTCCAAAATAAAAAGGTCATTACTAAGAAAAAAAACTTCCAAATAACCATATATTAGAAATTGGGAAGTATAATATTGAAATATGGATATCTAATAGTATTTTTTCAACAATTATAATCATTTTAACTTTAAGATCCCGGTTTTTTGAAAGGTATGTTTTTGTTTTGTTTTGGTTGAATTCCTTGTTTCGGGCTTCAAGGGATGTCTTCTGAAAGTATGAGAGGCCTTGGGGGTGTTTCGTGGGCTTGGGGCATGAAAGAAAGGAAAACTAGGCAAGAGAAGCCAGGGCGTACGACCTGTGCACGGCCAGGGAAAACTGTGCGGCCTGCCCAGGAAAACCGTGCGACCCCTCCTCCTCCGGACAGTGGCATATGCACAGTTTTCGCATGGTTTGCCAAACCGTGCGGACAAACCGTGTGTCCACTTAAAGTTGGAAAAATTACAAGTTTTCCACTCCAGGATTTTAAACCCCAACTCGGTATTTCCTCTCCATTCCTCCCTATTCACCCTAGGAACGAACCAAATCACCCAAGAGCTCCAAGAGATCGATCTCCCTCATTTCTAAGGCGTTTTTGGTGTCGTTGGTTGCGGATCGAAGCCCCGGGTAAGGATAATCTCATCCTTGGTTATTTTTTTGGTTTAGGGTTTTTATATTCTCTCCCTCTTGTTCCGAATCTCTAAAACCCTATATTTTGAGTGAGTTTTAGGTTTAATCTCCAAAGGTTGGTCGGATCAAGGTCTAATGACTCGATTGAGAGTGCGTTCAACCACGGTTTCGAGGTAGGAGGTCTAAAAGTTACATCACATGGTTATTTGGGTATTTGTGCATGTTTAATTGTGTTCTTGTATCCCCTTGATTATGTTTTGAATAACCTTGGAATGTTTGGTAATAATGGTGTTTGAAATGAAAAATGGGAACCCTCACAATCCCCGTGGGATGTGTTGGGATTGACTTGACCTAATTGGGGCCATCCATGGGATGTGCCGGATTTCTCGGACTTAAGGGTTGATATTAAACAAGTGACCTTGTTGTAATAAATGGTAGAGCCCTTGATGAATACGTTGGCATGATTGGTGGAACTTGGAATAGAAGTTAGGTGATGCACCTAGACTTGGCAATAACCTAAGGGTTAATATGGAATGGGTTAAATGGTTGATTCATGGAAATGATGAACGGGTTAAATGGGTTAATGTTTAAACTGGTTAAAGACCATAATGGGATGGATTATGGGTCTAGTGTTGAATTCTTAGTGAGATAGGCATAACACATGGGAATTGGGTGAATGGTTAAATGATGTGAAATGATAATGTGTTAATGGGTTAAGGCATGATGTGGATTCCCATGTGGGTTGTTGTGAATAGTGTTTGCCGAAGGGAAATGGTTTGGATGGTTGATGGTTACTTACATATATATGCATGTGCACATAGATTGGTAGTGTGGGTTATGACTTGAGGATCGATGTCCACGGGTCGAGTGAAGACTGAGGTTCTAGACTCCACCCTAAATGCACGGGTTAGGAATGGGGACTGATTCTCTTTTCTCCTAACGGTTTCATCCACCCAGACTGATGCTTCGAGGTTAGGATATGGTTTCTATGAGGGGGTTAGTCCTAGTGAGATAGGATAACCATGTGTCTACCCTCTAGCATGTGATTGTTGGCCTTAGACCCATGTAACATAATGTATGTGATTAACCCATGGAAATGTACTGAAATGGTAAGTGATGATAATTGGTATGAAATGAATGGTAATGGAAGTGGCAATGGATTTGGCTCCAAACTGGTTAATGGCACATTAAATAATTACTTGGAAATTATCATTCATATTCCTTTTGCATGCACTACTTGTTTATACTGGATATTTTGTAGACACCGTTGGTGGTGGCATATGGAGTTGTACTCACACCCTGCTCGGGCCAACGTTGGGTACCCAAGAAGACTTCATGTTTATAGGTCAGGAGAAGGGCAAGGGTCCTTGCTAGATAGTTTAGTAGACATGGGTAGCACTTGGTGCAGGATCCAGACTTGGAGTCGGGACCATTTTGGGGATTTTGTCCATTGTCTTTATTGTGGGATTTTGTTCACTCTTGCACTTGTAGTATGACATGAAATATTTATTATTGGAAATGATTGTTGTACATGTTCCCTGTTTATTGGTTATTTTTTCTGCTATTTGGTTTATTTATGTTGTGGCTTACTCTGATAAAAAAGGGGGTATAGTCTCCCTACTTGACTCCATAGACCCCTGCTGCTAGTTGGCAGCCTTTGGCATACGGGGAGGCATGCTTAAGGTTATGTAACCACCTAGCTCGGAGCAGCAGTTTAGTGTCTTCTGGGTCATGGACATTACATTAACACAAATATTCTTAGCTTAACCTCTAGGTAAATCCAGTTTTACATTAATCATGGTCATTATTTTTTACTATTTTCACTATTCATTTTCATAAAAAATTAAGTTGACATTATTAGATAATATAAATTATTATGATTAAAAATATTGAATACATTTTTACAAAATTCAATTCACAAAATTGGAAAATTTTAATTTAAAAATTAATCCTCCAGATGTGATGAGACATAAGGTTTTTAAAGAGAGAATGTTCAAAAGTGTATAATGTTTTTATATCCAATTCAATATGAATTTGATTCCAATGACCTAGATTGGATTAATAGATATATAATTGAATTAATGTTACTTTAAAATCAATTTAAATATAATATAACTTTATAAACAAGTTAAATAAAAAGGCATTTTTCAATTAAAATTTTGTATTTTTCATTATTCATAAAAAAAATAATATTTTCAGAAATTTACCCTAAGATAAAATTGAGATGATGATTTTAAAAATAAATTTTATTTTATAAAATAAATTTTATAAAATCTCTATAAATTAATTATAGTATTTTTTAATAAAAATCATTTTTGAATAAAATATATTTTTGAAGAATATAATTAATTTTCTAAAAATTGATTCTATTATTTACTAAGTATTTATAAATAAATTTATATTGAATAGGAAATTTATATGTATGTTTAATATATTAGTTAATAATATTCATTAACACTTACTTAATGGATATGTTATAATAATATTATTTCATACTTCACTGATGCTCGATGTCGCGTGTCATGCATGAGATCAAAGAAACTTGTTGTTGCATGTAACGCAAGATATATAAAAATTTAAATTAATTTGAAAAAAAATCATAAAATATCATGATGTTACATCAATTTAATATTAGGAAACAATAAAATATATCTCATATGGTTTTAAGGTCGTTTGATATAGTGGAAAGAGTTGGTCTGGTGGTGTACCAATTGGCTCTTCCATAACATTGTAGTTCATTTTATGATGTGTTTCACATGTCATAGCTTTAGAGATATCATCATAACCCTTCCCATGTGATAGATATTGGTGAATTTGATCTTGGTTTAGATTCATCCTTTTAGGGGTATATGATATGTATTGTGGATAGTAGTGATAATTTTCTCTAGGCAAAGACTACACCTCTAGTTTGAGTGCAGTGGAATTATGGGTATGTTAAAGAAGAAACCTAAGATAGGGAATCTGATATGTGAGCATAGTGGCTATACTTTTTCTCTAAGACACTATAATTATTCTTGGAGAAGTTATGGGATGAGCTATTATATGTTTGGGAGTTTTTAAGTTCCCATATTTTTAGGTATGTCCTTATTGAGTTTTGGATGAACCTATTTTAGTTGGGTTTTATTTTATTCTTAAAACCTTGGTGGTCAAGTTTCTTTTGGGTATGGAGAGATTTTTCTAGGGGAAATGACTTAAAATTATGGGATGTATGTTTTTTAAAATTAATTGAGTCCGGGTATAAAATTTTCAAAGGTTTTACGAGAGTTCTCCAGGGGTTTGGAAAGCTTCGGAGGTGGTTTGGGTTCTTTCTATATATATTAGGCTAAGAGAATTCAGATGAACAATTTCACATCGGGAATCATTTACATGATGTGAACCTTTCCTGGAAGATTTGGTAAACTGGATCAGACTATGAAACATTTACACATCATGAAATTGGTTCACATCATAAAATGGTTGATTGATGTTATTTTAACCTGAGGTGACATGTTTTTCGGTGTATATTATAAATCAATAAATCTATATCGTGAAAGGGTTTCACATCATAAATATCTCCAGACCAACGGTTTTGAACCACACTATTAATATGATTTTATTTTTATCCAACATGAATCCTTTTCTCTCAAACCCTAGGGTGAATCCAGAAGATTTTGGAGTGATTCATTCCCTTCCAAAAATCTCAGACAAGTTTTTAATCTCTAGTGAGTTCCTTCTATTTGGTTTTCCCTTTCCTTATTCTATTATTCATTAAAGTAGTGTGATCTATTGAGCACCATTGAATCAAATATTTATCTTTATTTTTGTGTGATCTAGGTTTTTCTTGTGATCTCTTTTGCCTTCATTCATTATCGGCATTACCTATTGAGAGTGTTGCTTTGATCACTGGATAAAGGTAGGTGTTCTAGAACAAAATCCAATGGTCTATTTCTATTTGTTTAAGTGTATGAAATATTATTCAATTTCATTAATAAAATGTTCATGTTAACTAACATAATAATGGGTGGTGGTAATCATGTGTTTGGACTACTCCTTAGATCTATTTGGATCTAATTGTGTTGATACGTGGATTTTGGCTCCTATAGGGTGATCCTACCCTTGAAAAGTAATAAACTAGTTAATGTATTAAAAAATGTTTTAGAATGACATGATACCTAAGGGTATTTATTGTGATAGAATCACTTATAAAAATGTCCAACTTGTTTATTAAAATAATTGGTGATATACTTTGATATGATATGGGTGTGTATACTAGCATGATAATGGATTAAGATATAATCTGATGAATGAAAGGGTAATTAAAAGACAAATAGTAATTGGATAGATTGATCATTATAGATTATGATGTTATGTTGTGTTATTAATTCCATTAGGACTTATGTTTTGATTCATGTTGTAATGATTATGTGTAGGGCTTGTCCTAGTTTCATGTTGAAATTACTATATATAGGGAATGGATGAGTTAAATTGAAATTCTTATATGGTGTGGTACTGTTATTCCGAAATTATTATATATAGGGATTGGCCTAGATATGTTGTAATTATTATTGGTCTTGGATCAATTATGTTATAATTCTTATATGTATTTTCCTGATTATGTTGAAATTCTTATACATAGGTATTTTTCTCGGTTATGTGATTATTTCATGGACTTGTGGTTACAGTTGGCATGGTTATGCTACATGTTTAAAGATATCTCGACATATTTCCAAATCAAGTTGATTTTTGTATTACATTAATTGATTAATTAATACTCTATTTTATCGCTTTATTTCATGTACATACTATTAGAAAGGTTTTTTTAGACATGATGGTGTCAACCTATAGAGTTTTACTAACACTATATTCGGGCCACTACTTGGTACCTGAGAAAATTACATGGATACTGGTTCTAAAAGGTAAAAGGACCTTGTTTTTTATTGTTGCTTATTAGATAAGTTGGATATTGTAGATGGTACCGACCAAGGATTTGAGATAGGGGTATTTTGAGTTTATTTGTGTTATCTTTTTCTTTTATATGTATGACTTTTGACATTTAATTTAGTTACATTCCAGAATTACATTAAATGGTTCATTAATTTTTAGTTTACTTGGTTAATCCTTTATCATTCATTTGTAAGATTTATTGTTTCTGATAATTCTACTACTCGGATATTTTTTTATTTCTGTTGTATTTTAACTCTATACTTAGGGTATAGTATCCCCCACTATGTTCTCTACACCTCTGCTACTAGTTAGTAGCCTCTGACATAATGGGAGGTGCGCTTGAGGTCCTGTAACCAAACCATTTTAGCCACATGAGAGTGCATCATATTGGGGTATGTTACATCATTTATAACTAATAAATTATTAAATCACTAAGAACCTCCATTTCATTCAGTCTATTGGGTTCTACTCTATCTATACGATCAAGGTAATGAAAATCATTCCCAAAACATTAAACTAGACATCTAATTCTAGTAGAACTATATAAATCAACCTATGAATATACTCTTTCCATAATAATTACTTTTCAAACATAACCTTATGTAGCTCTATCCTGAGCATCCAAAATTTATAATCTCTCTAGTATATCTTTCATCCTTGATGAAGAACCAAAAATTTATGTTTTTATGAACTTTTTAGAATATATTTCCTCCATAAATTCTATTTAGATCAACTTATATATGGTCTATTGATTCATTATTATCAACAACACATTCCAAAATGTTCTAATATTTTCACATGGAATTTTCATTAAAGAGAAAATTCTAGCTTCTAATAGTCTTTCCATTATCATTATCTCAAATTTTGAACCTAAAATTTTCATTACCATACCCAACAAGTAAACATTTTTGGGAATTTTCTTCAAGTTTATTATTATCCTTGGAATTAACATGGACATAGTAGAGACTTTTGAAAACTTTCATGTGGGTAAATTTCATTGTTTTTTCAGACCACATCAGCTATGGAATCTCCTAGTTCAATAGTGTTGAAGTAATTCTTTTCATAAGATAATCCACACAATTGAATGTTACAGCCGAAATCTCTATAGACATTCCAAAATGTAGTATAATGCTTGGGGCCTTATAAATCATCTTCTGGTTATTCTTCTCCACTAATCCATTATTTTATATATTTTTAGGAATATTTTTATCTAACCTTATTCCATTTATATATAAAAATCTTCATAATTCCTTATTAATGTACTCTCTACCATTATCATACCATAATAATTTATGGATACTTTAAATATCATTTTCCACCATGGAACTTGACATGAATTTTTCATGTGGTGTGTAAAAATAAATTATTTTCCAAGGTTAAATGTATTTATAGTGGTAACTTAAGGCTGTCTCTAGAGAGGAGTGCTCAAAAATCAGTTGTCACTTAAGAAAAAGGGGATTCATTGAGTTATTTTGATTTCTTTAAAATAATTAGAAATTAGTAAGATTAAATTAAATTAATGAATAAATTGATGGGTTCAGGGTTTTATTTCCATTTATAGTGCTATCATATTATTTATAATAGTTTTTCATCTCTTCTTATTAATTTTTAAATGAAATATTTCTCAATTGATTCATTAAACACCTATGTTTAAAGTTTATTGTGGAGACTGACCTCAAATTAATTACTAATTAGTCATAACCCCTTACTATGTGTGTGAAAATTATCAAAATATCAATAGAGTAAACCACTTATAAACTACCAGGAAAATACCCACTCAAGTTTTCATGATCTTGGGAAATTCACAGGTAACTCACTACCTTCACACACGTACCAGTAATTTCTAAACACTCTCTACCAAATACATCTTCTTCCTTCAAATACAAGCTACAATAAGGGTATGGATATTAAAATTTATCAAACTTAGTATTCAAAAAATTATAATTTCAAAACCTTAAACAAAATTTTGTTAAAATTATCATACAATAAAGGACAAAAAAATCAATCAATAGATGATTGTTTTATTCATTAAGCACTAGAATCATTCATTAAAATTTTTCTCCTTAACTTCCCTAGTCACTCACGTTTTACCCATCCATTTGAAGGGGAATAGTGATTAAGGAGGTAGCATAAGGAATTATATAATTAAATAAAAATATAAAACAAAATAATAGGAAAAAAGTAGAAAATTTAGTGGCAGTTTGTTCAAATTCCTTGGTGTCAATTATTGATTCTCAGCTCCCCAAAATACCCATTTACCTTTTGGAATCATACTAATTTTTGAATAGAATTGGTTTCCTTCTCTATTATCTATTCAAATCTCCAATATATTCTTACTTTTGAATTTATGTAAAGTTTCATTCTTTCTCAAATTTTTTTCCCAGATGCAATCATATCTTTCTTAAAAATCTACTACTTCCTCTCCATATTCTTAATAAAAATTTCATGAATATTATAATCCATGTGGGAACCTATAATTGGTTACATGAATGATGATATGGAATCCAAAATCCTTATCTTTAAGTTTATATGATCCTTGTAAAGACATGTCTATGGATTTTTATGATGCTTATGAAGAGGTGATTGAGGCTTGTCCCGTCCTTATAAAGACATGTCACAATCCCCTGATGGATTTTCTGATGCTTACAATGGATGAATTCAGGATTACGTAATACAGGATAATGGTTATATTTAGTGATAACATATCCTACTAGATGATGGTTATGTATCACTTCATCCATACTTATGTTGTATGATTGAGGTTAATGCAGGCATGTTTAGAAATTTTCTAATGCCTATAATGATATTTTTAGGACTTATCTGAAGCATATGATGACCGAAATTATCTAAATACATAGAGATACTTAAATATTACTAAAATAACATAAAAACTAAGTGAAATTAAATATATTTTTTGTTCTAATAGTTTCAAATATAGGTGAAATAATTAAAATTCTAAAACTAATCCTTTTCCACAATTAAATACGAATTACTCTTAAAACAGAGAAATGTGATAATTAACCACATAATGAAAAAAATGGTATTAAAATCATTAATATCAAAGTAAAATATATATAAAAAATTTACTCCATCAATTCTCCCACACTTAATCCTTATATTTTAGGAAAAATAAACTTCAAAAAATATTACCCTAGAAAAAATCAAAATTGTAGCTAATTTGAGTTTCTTTAACAATACCATGATTCTCAAACATATCCTATCGCATTAATGTTATTGATTTCATTTTCTTCATCAAGTGAATTCAATTAATTTCCACTAAATTAATTCTCTCATGTACACTTATTCCTATCTTTTGAGAAATTTATAACTCCACACTCAAGTATGAATTTTAAGTAATGATTTTTCCATTCCAATTTCATAAAATGGTTTCTATAGTTTTGATGAATTTATTAATATTCACCCAACGAGTCCCGTATTTATGAATATCATTAATGATTTCAAGGTTGTTCTATTTAAAAATGTTTATTGGTTCTATTGATAATTGTTTTATGTATATTAAGAGTTTTTTGGATCAATATTGTGCTCAATACCTAATTTTTCAGTTTCTTTAAAAAATTGAATCCTCATTATCTCACTCATACATTGATTCAGCTTCACCCCGTCAATTTTTTATAGGTTAGATCACTCCTTTAATATTTTAGTTTCAAAATCATTTATCCTCTATGTTTCCTTTAGTATGTTTTAATTATTATTTATTGATCTTAATGGAATAATGGTTCTTTTAATTCCTGAGTTGTTTTGTGAACTTCCTTTCCAATGTTTGGGGAGATATTTTTTTCAGTCCCTTCAAATTTAGTGATTTTTTGGCCAATACTTAAATTTTATTCTTTAATTTTTATAAACAATAATAGTAGGACAACCCAACATTATCTAGTATTTACATAAAAATTTTCAATTTCTTTTCAACTTTAGAATTCCTCCAACTCCTCCTTAGTTCCTTGGGTTTTCCACCATAGAGAACTTCATCTTCAAAGGTTCATTTCTTCCCTATTTCACCCTTTGTGGCATTTTTTCTTCTTGAATCCCAATCTATAATTATTATACATATTTCAGCTTTGAGAGGGAAAGAGGTGTAATTTTCACTTCAAAAATATATAGACATCCATTCCCATATTTTTAGGTGATAAGACATGTTATTTTTGAATATTTTTTTTATTATAACTTATATAATTTCATCACATTTATATTTATTTAATAATTTAATGCAAATATTTTTTTAACTTGAAATTGAAAATTTCATGAAAATTGTTTTTTCCTTCGTTTAATTTTACCTTATTTATTTTTTCATAACATATTATTTGTCTCAATTTTTTATTTGAAATTTTATGGTAGTATTATACTATAATTTTTTTTATATTTTCCATTTATAACATGAAAGATGGATTACACATTTGGGTGGATAAAAATTGTCATTAATATAGAATGAGGATGGATTCAATATATTGAACCTTACTATAATATTTAATCCATAACATTTATATTCATGCTTGGAAAGGGGTGAAATCTTTCATTATATTAAATATTTCAGTTCCCTGAATTTCTTTCAACAAAAGTAAAATCTATTTCATGTGGGAACTCAGTGAAAAATGAGTCTCAATATGGAGAATATTTTGGAGGCATAATTCTGCATGTGCTTTTTGGAATTTTAAACCCTGGCCCTAACACACTCTTTTTAAATGATATTTTCACTCTTTGGGAGGGTTGTTATAATATTGTGGAAGTTTTTTTCGAGATGGGTGGTTCCATTTCAATCCTTAACCATTTTTAAGAAGGAATACTTCGTACAAATATATCTTCTAAGAAGGTATTCCTCTCCCACTTATACTTTGTGTTTCTTTGCTTTTGGGATTATTACTTCTCTTTTTATTCAATAAAACTTAAATTTTGTTCTATTTTATTAATTTTATTTTTCTTCTTATTACTAGTATATAATATTGAATAAGATATTAGGTGTTTCCCTTTCATTCCTTTTCTTATAAAAAACATATCCATAATGAAAACTCCACCCATAGAAGAGTAAATTCATTCATTATTGATATAATCCTTACTCCATTGATTTTTTTGAATCCATGAAAAAACCATAATTCATTAATTTTGATTAATTATTTCAGTTTGACTTTCGAAGGAACTTGATCAATTTTCACTTGACTATAAGGCTGGATTTGTGTTGATTATGAGAGAGAAACTTCAATCGCCAAATCTAATCAACATGTGATAGAATTATAGGGTCCAATTATAATCCCCAAACTCAATTAATTCCAATTTTTAGGGAGGATATGATTTCCTACTTAAACATTGACTATAAGTTGTATTTTGGATCACAATCAATGCAGGGTGATATGATTGGAAGTCCTGAAGTTGACATAGGGTTCATTTCTTCCAATCGTTGACGTATCTTTAATTTTTGTAGGGTTTTGGTGTTTAAAATATTATTAGATAATAATTAAATGGATTATAATCACATGAAATAATTATAAATTAATTTTGAATGGGTAGATTACATCAATTACTTCTTCTCATATTGGTGTTTTTAAGGAAATTGTGTCCTTGATTGCTTATTTTTGTGTTAAAAAATCACTCAATCAACCCCCCCCCCACCTCACCCCAAATCATTGTTTAAAAATCAATTATTTTCCATTTTTCAATACTTTTTTGTGATTTTTAAGTCATTTACTCCACAAGAGAGACAACCTAGGTCAGCCACTATGTTTCACTTAGTTAAAAAAATCAAAAATATTTTGAGATCATGTGAGACAACACTCATCAAATTGAAATCATTCTTGAGGAGGAAAGTTTTTTATTCAACATATTTTTGGTATTATATTCCAATTTCAGTCTTATTTGGTTTCTTTTATTATACATTTAATTATCCTCTCTTCTTTATTCCCCCACCACTTCTTTTTTATACCATCAATTGAAACCTCATTTTATGATGATGTGGTCCAATTATTTTTTTCATTTTCTCCATCTAATTGATGAAACAATCCAACCCTGATGTTCATTTTGGACTAAACCCCAAGGTTGAATGAAGATTTTGGGTTCAAATCAGATAATATTGATATTCAGAATGTCTAAAAACTCCTACATTTTATTATTTCCATCATTCTAATAGTAGTGATACTAGTATCTCATCTCAAACAAAATATGATTCATTAAAAAAAAGATTCAAACAACAATGAACTTGAAAGATCCATTCAAGATATGGTTGCACATAATTTTAATTATCAACCAATATTAATTATATATTCTAATCTTGAATTATAATTTGAGCTAAAATATGGGATAGTCACATTCTCTCTAAAATTTATAGCCTCTCTAGTGAAGATCCAAACCAAAATATAAAATAATTAAATAGAGTTTTCTCAACCTATTAACCATGGAATTTATCTATAGACCAAATCTAATTAAGGGTATTCCTATTCTCACTTAATGGAACTAAAAATATTAGATGTATTAACTACAACCTCAAGATGTTACATCTTAGAATGATTTGAAACATTGTTTCTTACAGTGATTCTTTTTGACATCAAGGATAATAGTGATTCCAAAGGACATCTTTGTAATCAATCAAATGTAGGACCCCGGGACACCCTAAGAGGGGAGGGGTGAATCAGAGTGTCAAATTTTTCTTCTTAAAGTTGTGGATCTTGTTCCAACATTGGTAGGAACTACTTAAACCTGTATGATGGATATGATCAGCAATGAAACATTCACATGTAAAGAGGTGACATAGAAATTTTACTTGGTTCACCACTAAGGGCTACGTCCAAGGAGCATATGCCGACAAGTTTCTGGTCATACCAAATTCCACTAATCTTCACTAGTTGTGGATTAAAAAGGTTTGGGAACAGTCACTCTGTCCCAGGCTCACTGCCTTTACAAAGGTTCAAGGATAGCTCACTACATCCCTCGGGTCACTCCCGTTGACTCCCCCTAGCTCACTGCTGTTGGTGAAGTCTCGCTCAGTTTATAGACGTGAAGGTCTCTTCAATAGAATTGCATTGAAGTCTTTGTCTCCTGTTCATCATGAGACTTTGCTTGCATCAGAGTTCAAAGTTGATGCTCTTTTCAGTTCAAACCTTCTTCTTTAGTGAAATGACCAATGCACTAGATTATCTTGTCTTCGTTTTCCTGAATCACAACCACTGATGTGATTACTCAATAAGTGAAGCTCAGCTTACTTGGCATCGTCAGAATCAGTTCTCCATGTATGCATGAGATCATGCATATATCATTTATATTTCTTATTTAATCTCACTTTTCACCGAAATGTATCAGGAAATCTTCCAGCTTTCGTGTCGCTCCAGAAAGTTGGGTGTGCTTCAACAATATCTGGCAGTCTCCTCAAAGCCCGGCGTGCAAGTCCCAACATGGCGCGCATGTCCCAATATGGAGTGCAAGTCTTCGGCGCGCAAGTCTAAATTGGTGTGAAAGTGTCACCAAATCACCTGCGTGACACTGCATTCTTGAACTTCAAACCTGGGTGAATCACTTCCGTTCTCACCCAAATGACCTTGGTCACGCAGCCATCAACTGGTGCACAACTTCTAAGAGCTGGCTCACAAGTCTCTCCAAACCACTTGCACGACTCCTAAACCTATGCAATGAGAGCTTGGATTTTCTCTAAGGGTTGAGCTCCATGGAAAATGAGGAGGGGTGGTCCAGTATTTATATGCATTTGGTCAACCTGCGCGGTGGCGTGCAAGTCACCCGTCAGCGCGCAAGTCTTGGCGCGCAGCTCATCTCCCCTAGCCTCTGTCGCGCAACTCACTTTCACGACCCAACCAATACGTGCGAGACCTTCTTTCCTTTGCCATATTTTGAACTTCTGTTTTTGAAAAATAATAGGCACGCAAGTTTCCAATCCTTCTAGGCACCGGCGCGCAAGTCTCTTCACGGCGCGTAGGTCACTTGCGCGACCAACCCAATACTTGTGTGACCCTTATCCCTTTTCCATAAATTGATGTTCTGATCTTGAAAAACATATGGCGTGCAAGTTTCCTCTCCTTCAAGTATATGGTGCGTAAGTCTCTTTGCCAAAACCACTTTTCTCCATTTTCCGATTTTCAGGCCCAAAAAGTTGGCAAACACTGGGAAATGGCGCAACCTTGTATCTGCTATTTTTTTACCGCCTCCAGATCATCCATTCCTTTGTCGATGTTCTTGAATAAAACATGGATCATTAACCAAAACCCTTGAACTCGATAGGCCAGCATGGAATCTCCTTTGTCAACAAATCTGTATGTCGTTTGTTTTCTTTGTCAACAAGCATGATCACCTCAAAAGCACTTCTTCTTGGTGATCTATATCCTTCAGCAACTCTTCTAATTTTATCACAAACTCCACTATTGTGATATGTATTCTTTGAAGGCACAACTTTAGTATCACCATCTTCTATGAAAATGTGATGTGCATGGCCATCTCAAAATTCCAATCCCCGCATGGCCATCTCAAAATTCCAATCACTTGCACATTGTCTTCTTCTTCAACCGTCATGATCTACTTCATGCAAAACATATGATTCTGTTCTCCAAGAAGTCTCTTGCGTGGTTCTCATGAAATCATGAGGAATTGCATGGTCTTCATCAAAAACCCCATTCTTCTTTAATCATCCTTATATGGATTACACCTCACATTCTTTATTGTTGAAAACAATGTGTCACCTTTGACACATGTTCATTGAACTTATGATCAATACAACAATCGTTTGAATTTTAATTCCTCCACTTCATTGGATTACTTCTTGATCTCATTAATTTTGATCTTCATTGACAACTATTGACAACAAATACAACCTTATACAAAAAGTGGTTCCAACAATCTCCCCCCTTTGTATTTTGTTGTCAATACCTTATACATCTTCTGAAATGAATTCATCAATGTCAAAATGAGAATCTTCTCTTCAATCAACTTTTCTTTTCAAATGTTCATTTCACTTTCTCTCCCCCTTATTGACAAGAAATACAAAGGACATGGTAGGGAGGGTATCAATCCATACTTAAGCAATGTTTCATTAATCATTTCACTCTAAGTCTACTTGAGAAATGCTCGATGTATAAAACAAGAGGATTTAATTAAGTCAACAAGGCTGACCATTATTCACAGATCATGATACCAACATGAGATGAGAACTCATGTATGTTGTCTTCAAGGGTTTACCAATTTTATTTCAGGTAGAAGAAAAATCAAATGTGATAGTGAATAATCAACCTGAAACTCCTGCACTCACATAAGCAAACAGATCAAAAACATTCAAGTGCAATCGGTAGGATAAGTGACCTTGGAGCATATCCATTTTTCTTATGTCACTGATAAATTCTGTTACTCCCCCTTTGTAGAATGATCTTTGATCTGAGTAACCAAGGGATGGTGATTGAGAAATGGCATACCTTCTCCATTGAAATGTTCTTCAAGAAATTCACAGAGTAACTGCATTTGAGTCCATCTGGAGTTGATATTGATTGAAACAGTTATTTTGGAAGTTTCTTCATTTTTCCCCTCCTCAAGGAAAACACTCCTCATCATCTTCATCAAGAGTGATACTTCATCATCTTCATCAAGAGTTGACAGCATTCACTACTTCTCAGGTTCTCCCCTTGAGAGCATGTTTCACCTTCAATTCCCTGCATTATTAGCACAAATACAATACACAAATGATTATGGGAATAAGGTGGTTCCTCCTTGCTTCATCAACATGAGTTGCATGGTTGAGGTTCTTTTCTCAACCAAGTTCCTCTGTTCACTCCAGTCTTCATGCCTGCACATTTTAACATATGTTCTGACATCTATTGGTGTGGTATGGCATTCTTCACATTCTCTTCTACTTTGTGTTGGGAATTTTTCTGCTTAACATCCATCATGAAAGATACATTCTTAATCATCTTAAGCACTGCTTCTTGCTCTGGTATTAAGGTTATACAACCTTTAGCAATGTGACCAGATTTTTTGAATCTCTCACACAGAACTTCTTTGACACGTGTGTTTATCTTGGTTTGAAATCTCTTCTACACTCTGTCTTCATCACGTGAAAGTTTTTCTTTTCCTTTTTCACCATCCTTGGCCTTTTCATCTTCAAGTTTCCTCATTCTTTTCAAATCTTCTGGCCAGATGAACAATATGTCATTTGGAACTTTTGTGGCAGGTTTGGATCTTCCACATGGGTTCATCTGAGTTTTATCCCACTTAGTTTTTGTTTTGGATGAATGACCCTTCAATTTCATGGATCTAAAATCCTGGGTCTTCTCAGCTTCCCTACTTGAGATCTTCTTGGGAAAATGTGTGTTCAAAATATTCTTCTGATTTCTTCCCAAGGAATATTCTTCCTTATTAGCTGGCTTGTGTGGTCTTCTGTCTTTATCAGCTTTGGATATCTATTGACATATTCATGCACTATTCTTGTGACCACTGCCGCTGTATACATCACAGATGTTATCAAGCATTCCAAATCTGTTTGTTGTAAATAGATGATTCTGGACCTACAGATGTTGCTTCTTCTTCTCTGAATTTCTTCCCTTTGATACAGGCTTTCTTTGTGATTTTCCATTAAATGAATTGTACCAACAATCTAGTGCACAATGCCCAAATATTTTGCAGCACCAACATTGACCCACAAATCTTTTCTTCTTTGTATCTTCTGTATGAGGTTGGTGGGACTTCTTATTAATTTTTTGTGCTCTATTCGAGGAACCAACTTCCTCCTTCTTATTCTCATCCACCCTAGCCATGGTGGTAGGTTTCTTCTTCTCACCTTTCCTCATATATACTTGTTTAGAATTTTTATTCCATCCTGCACTGATTTTGGGAATGTGTTTAGAAACATGAGTACAAGATGGTTTGGATAGTACCTTCACTTTCTCAATTGCTTGTGATAGATCAATGAGTGAATTCATGATCTTCTTATCACATGTTGGAGGTCTTTCGATAATAGAATCCTCCAGTGAGCATTGAGTACCAACAACAACTGATTCTCGATGTGGATAATCAAGAGTTGTCATAATCTTCTTGTCACGTGTTGGAGATATTTCAGCTTTAGATTACTCCAATGAACATTGAGTACAGGCATCACTCATTTCATTATTTTGTAAAGTCTCAATATGTATATTCTCAATCTTGGTCAACTGGGCTTCCAATTTTTGACCCTCAATATTGAGGATGATCTTATGATCTTAAATCATGATCATATTCTCTTCACAAGTCTTCTTCAATCTTTCAACCTCATATTCATGCATCTTAACTTTGTTTTGTAACAAAGAGTCAAGTTCCCTGAATTTCATGGATGTTTCTTCCAAAAAAAACTCTTGACTTCAGTGCTCTTATTCAGCTTAGCTTCAAGTGCATGGATATTTTCTTTTATAGTCTTATTGACTTCCTCATTTTCTTCAAAGACTTTAATCTGTTTGGTGAGATTCATACTTTCCAAAACTTTTCTTTACAATCCTTTTTCCATATTGTCAGCTTCCCTTTCTAATCGAGTGATCTCAACCTGCATAGATTGGAATAGGATACAAATAATAGAAAACCTTTCTTCAGGAATATCATGCAGATATATTTTGAGTTTTTCCTAAAAGCTTGAATTAAGGATGTCATCCTTTCCTTTGGAAGAATCCTAAGCCACCTGCTCGATACTTTTCAAGCCTGATGTTTCTTCATTATTGGAATGGCATGGAGAACAAGACACTGCATATTCTTTGGATATGAGGGACTTCTTCAGATTCTTCTTCTCTTTATTTTTCCTATTTGTCATGGTCTTTCTAGATGTAGACTTTTTCTCAGAAATGACTAAATATTCATCAAGACTGTTCTTAATTGTTTAATTTAGGAAAGAAACTCAAATCCTCTTCTGAATAGAATTACTGTGGAGTATCCAACATACGTTAAAATTGCTCTGATACCACTTGTAGAACCCCGGGACACCCTGAGAGGGGAGGGGTGAATCAGGGTTTCAACTTTTTCTTCTTAAAGTTGTGGATATTGTTCCCACGTTGGTAGTAACTACTTAAACCTGTATGATGGATATGATCAGCAATGAAACATTCACATGTAAAGAGATGACACAACAATTTTAATTAGTTCACCACTAAGGGCTACGTCCAAGGAGAATACGCCGACAAGTTTCCGGTCGTAACAAATTACACTAATCTTCACTAGTTGTGGATTATAATGGTTCGGGCACAATCACTCTATCCAAGGCTCACTGCCTTTACAAAGGTTTAGGGATAGCTCACTGCATCCCTTGGGTCACTCTTGTTGACTCCCCCTGGCTCACTACCGTTGGTGAAGTCCCGCTCAGTTTATAGACATGAAGGTATCTTCAATAGATTTGCATTGAAGTCTTTGTCTCCTGTTCAGTATGAGACTTTTCTTGCATCAGGGTTCAGAGTTGATGCTCTTTTCAGTTCAAACCTTCTTCTTTAGTGCAATGACTAATGCACTAGATTCTCTTGTCTTCTTTTTCCTGAATCACAACCACTGATGTGATTACTCAATAAGTGAAGCTCAGCTTACTTGGCATCGTCAGAATCAGTTCTCCATGTATGGATTATATCATGAATATATCATTTAGATTTCTTCTTTAATATCACTTTGCACCAAAATTTATCAGGAAATCTTTCAGATTTCGTGGAGCTCCAGAAAGACAGGCGTGCTTCAAAAATATCTGGCAGTCTCCTCAAAGCCCGGCGCGCAAGTCCCAACACGACGTGCATGTCCTAATACAACGTGCAAGTCTTCGGAGCACAAGTCTAAACTGGCGTGCAAGTGTCACCAAAGCACATGCGCGACACTGCCTTCTTGAACTTCAAACCTGTGCAACTCACTTCCGTTCTCGCCCAAATCACCTTGGGCACGCAGCCATCAACTGGCGCACAACTTCTAAGAGCTAGCGCGCAAGTCTCTCTAAACCACTTGCGCAGCCACTCACCACTTGCGCGACTCCTACACCTACGCGATGAGAGCTCGGATTTTCCCTAAGGGTTAAGCTTCATGGAAAATGAGGAGTGGTGGTCTAGTATTTATAGTCATTTGGTCAACCTGCGTGGTGGCACGCAAGTCACCCCTCGACACGCAAGTCTCGGCGCGTAGCTCATCTCCCCTAGCCTCTGTCGCGTAACTCACTTGCGTGACCCAACCAATACTTGTGAGACCTTCTTTACTTTTCCATATTTTGAACTTCTGTTTTTGAAAAACAATAGGCGCGCAAGTTTCCAATCCTTCTAGGCACCGGTGCGCAAGTCTCTTCACGGCGCATAGGTCACTTGCACGACTAACCCAATACTTGCGCGACCCTTATCCCTTTGCCATAAATTGATGTTCCGATCTTGAAAAATATATGGCACGCAAGTTTCCTCTCCTTCAAGTATATGTCACACAAGTCTCTTTTCCCAAACCACTTTCCTCCATTTGCCGATTTTCAGGCCCCAAAATTTGGCAAACACTGGGAAACGGCACGACCTTGTATCTGCTATTTTTGTACCGCCTCCAGATCATCCATTACTTTGTCGACGTTCTTGAATAAAACATGGATCATTAACCACAACCCTTGAACTCGACATGCCACCATGGAATCTCCTTTTTCAACAAATTTGTATGTCATTTGTTTGCTTTGTCAACAAGCACGATCACCTCAAAAGCACTTCTTCTTGGTGATCTGTATCCTTCAGCAACTCTTCTGATTTTATCACAAACTACACTATCGTGATATGTATTATTTGAAGGCACAGATTTAGCATCACCATATTCTGTGACAATGTGATGTGCATGGCCATCTCAAAATTCCAATCCCCACATGGCCATCTCAAAATTCCAATCACTTTCACATTATCTTCTTCTTCAACTGTCGTGATCTACTTCATGCAAAACATATGATTCCATTCTTCAAGAAGTCTATTGCATGGTTCTCATGCAATCATGAGGAATTTCATGGTCTTCATCAAAAACCCCATTCTTCTTTAATCATCCTCATATGGATTACACCTCACATTCTTCATTGTTGAAAACAATGTGTCACCTTTGACACATGTTCATTGAACTTATGATCAGTACAACAATCTTCTGAATTTCCATTCCTCCACTTCATTGGATTACTTCTTGATCTCCTTCATTTTGATCTTCATTCACAACTATTGACAACAAATACAACCTTATACACAAAGTGGTTCCAAC
The DNA here is from genome assembly GCA_963277665.1 of Viscum album. Classification (NCBI taxonomy): domain Eukaryota; kingdom Viridiplantae; phylum Streptophyta; class Magnoliopsida; order Santalales; family Viscaceae; genus Viscum; species Viscum album. The sequence goes on along the minus strand of OY728152.1, from coordinate 249,268,550 downwards.
ATCAAACATTAGGAGAGTCAATGTATGAGTATTGGGAGAAGTTAAAGAAGTTATGTGTAAGATACCCACATCACTAAATCAATGAAAATATCTTAATCCAACACATATATGAAGGTCTCACTATCATAGAGATAATAATGTTTTATTCTTTAGTAAGATGAGCATTCTTTGAAAAAACCCCAATGGCTTCTCGAGCAATGATTGACAAGATGTCTCAAAACTCCCCAAAATTCAGTGATTGGGGTAAAATGACTATAAAGATAGTATATCAGGTAAGTCCCCATTCTCTTTAAAATACTTTAATTGACATTAATTTGTATGAATTAACTACTATAGTGATATAGATATCCTTGGATCAAAAATCCTTTCTACCCACTCTTTTGAAGCTTTGTTGAATTTGTACTGCACTAGACAATCCAATAGATTGTTTCCCACAATTACAAGAGATAAATAATTGTGTAGTTGTATTCCCAGGAAGACCATTTAAAAAATAATAGGATCCCCAAAAAAACAAGTATGATTCCTTCTCTCTAAAATATAATCAAGTATTGAAAAAACACTCAGATATGAGGTATGGATTTGAAAAATCACAAAGGGTTCCTTTTCAACAAAACTTCCAACAACCTATACCTTACTAGTAGGGTTATCAATAACCCTGAAATATATTTTATTCACAATATATAACAACCCATGTTTTTAAAATAATAACATTATGTTCAATAGTGTATACGACATGCAACAACATGCTTAAACAAACCGTGAAATATTGTTATTTAAATATAATTATTATAACATAGTTGTTAAATTAGTGGGTATGAATAGTATTAAATGATTTATAAACTATATATAAAGTTCACATATAATATAAATGTATTTATAAATTATTATTGAATAATCACTCAATTTTTTAGTAAATTCATTTTATTCTTCAAAAATATATTTTCTTCAAAAATGGTTTTTATTGGATTTTGTGAGAAAATATTATAATTAATTTTGGGAAATTTTAGAATTTTTTTTGATAAAATGGATATAATTTTTGAAATCATCTTATAAAAATTATCTTATGGTAAAATTTTGATATTTTTCTAAAAAAATTATTTTTCTTTGCATAGTGAAAATTACCAATTTTTCAAATATTGTCATTTCTTTTCATTAAATAAAGTAATTTATAAGTACCATTGTATTTTTTTATTAATGTGAAATATGAACCATTTTATTGAAAATTATATAATTAATTTCATTTTAATTGTTAATTTTCAAGATTTTTGTATAATTTTATTTTTATGTTTAAAACCCCAGTTTTCTAAAAATTATTTTTAAACTTCATAAACATTATCCATTTTAATTAATTAAAATAACACATAACAGATAAATATTTCAATTAAATTTTTAGATTATATATCTCTATATATTAATTGAAATTCATATAATGATAGTTTTGAGTGATATAGTTAATATATGATCATTTATTGTTTGCAAATGCATTTTTCTGAAAAAATAATTTTTCATCTCGTTTTTCTATTTTAATATTAATTAAATTATTCCACTTATACTAATTGAAATTTTAAAAACTAATTCCATATCTATAATGAATATTTATAAAATTGATAAATAGTCCCCTTTTATTTTCATTCATTATGAATATAAATCATAGTAAATTTTATTACCATGACTACGGTAATATGGGTTAATTAAGGAATTAAATGTTGTGATAAGGACGAAAAGGTAACCCTAAAAATTTCCATAATTTTATTGGATGACTAAATTCTGTCCATAATCATCCAAAATTCTAATATAATACCTTTTTTCCATATGTTCATGATTGTGACAATTATAATAATTTATGTAAAGAAAATTCAAAAATGACATTTTCTTTGTTTTAATATCTTTAAATTTTTGAAATAGGGATAAAATGAAATTTATTTTTGGTTATAAATATTAATTTTAAAGATAATTTTTTTTATCATTTTAAATTAATTCTAATTTTTAGTAATGAAATAATTACCTTGTATTCTTACGTAAAGCCAATGCAATAATTATTTAATTAAAAGAAAAATAAAATAAATGATTTTAAAAATATTAAAACTAATATAATTTGAATAAATTGTTATATTTCACAAATTTTATAGAAAATTATAATTTTTATGGAAAATATTAAGGTATATATTCAAATTCCATTTTTATTTTGATGTTCTTAAAGTCAAATTAAATGAATTGTGCCAAAATTAACATTAATGATTTTTTATAATAAATAATCTCTTATTAAATGATTTAAAATTACTAAAAATATTATATTCAACCAAGTGAATTTTAAATGGTTTATAATATCAACCATAGTCACTTTATGTGCCATTTTTCCTTTTATAGGAACTTTTTTTACCCATATTGAGTAAATACTTTAATACTATAGTAATTGTCAAATAGGTTTAAAAGGGGTTAAAACAAAAAGATATGGGTAAAAATATCACATAAACTTGTAAAACATTCATTTTATGAGATTATTTAGACTCACTATCATATTTTATTTAAATATTTTAAATTTTTATCTATTTGAATATAAAAATTAATTTATATATATTTAATACTTAAAGAAATTATAAGAGTGCCCCTCCCCTCTCTTATAAAAGTGAACCTCTTATAATCTTTTCATCACACTTAAAAAGCATTTTGTTTTGGTAAAGGCCTACTGAAATTCCTTCCTTACTTCCCTTCCCAAATCCTATGGGACTTGTTTTGATTATAAGACCCTCTTGTTAAGGATTTTTGTGCAAATATAAAGAGGTTGTTTGATAGGAGGTATCGTTCTTAACCTATCATTTTTATTATTATTTATTCTACCACATACTTCAGATATTATTCACCCATTATGATATAATGACATTATTATATCATATATACTATATTTTTATTATGTTAATTTCATAACCTATATCCATCTCTTCTTACATCAAATGGGAAACAAAACCATCATTCGTGTGTATGGTGGACTACTACCTCATGAACCGATGTAATTAGTTTTCAATCAATTCCTCAAATGTATGTTTATGTTGATGGATTTAGTTTATATATGTGATATTAATGACATATTTATCATTATATAAAATTAATATATCATCTATTTTCTTACCTTCCCATTTATTTAAAGATAATAATGTTGCTTGTGTGTACGTGTGGATTACCACCTCTACGAAACGATGTGATTCATTTTTTATTATCACATCACATGGATGGTATATGTCATTGTATTTAAAGAAATAATACGGTATTAATTATATAATTATAATTCTAGAAATATAAAATAATACTTACCTTCTTTCCATTACGATCATTGAAAAATGGTAATGTTACTTATGCGTATGTGTGGCCTACTGTCTCCAGGATTGTAATGTAGTTCATTTTTCATAACCATATTTCATGGTTTTTTTTAAAATTATAATTGACGTATAAAAATGATAATTATTTTAAGATTATTATTTTATAGATGATGGATCAATGAATTCCTTTACCATAGTCAGCCTAATGAAGTTATTCTAGAAATATGAACCAAATATAATCAAAACATCTGACGTGAACTTAATTGATTAAGTAAATTAATATAACACGGTAATAAATAAAATAAAATGAATAATATACTTGAAATTTTTTATTAATAAATTAAATAGTAAACATAATTTTATTATTTAGGAAGATAAATAACGCATGTGATGATTTGGACCTGAGGTAAGGGATTTCATCTCAATTTCTCTTCATTAAGGCATATTTTAAGGTTATGCACCTAATTTACTTTATATGTTATATATACTACCCATTTTAAATATTATAATATGAATACATCATAAATCATGTTATTTTAAGTTAAAATCCATTTTACTTCATCTATGGGGATTTCATTTGAAAGCTACAAGGTAATAAGGGGTTTCATAATTCATTAGGTTTTATTAGTTCTTCATTGTCTTTGATATTCTATGATTATGTGTGTAATTAGTTTTGAATATTTTATAATGTATTTGAAATTATTTTATCTAGATTTACATTTTATTCACATAATCAAATCATTGATTAATTCTCACTTCAATGGTATGATCTTTGTATGATATTTTATCTCTATTTTTACTCTATTGAGAAATATTTTGTATTATGCACCTATTTATATTTATGAGATTTACCTACTTCCCCTTTGATATTTAATATCATGGATATATTTATATTAATGATATTTAATCTTAATTTTTTATTTATTTCTGACATGGGGGCTATGATTCAAATGTTATCAAAGAGGAAAGGTTTTATTTCACAATCTCATCATTATTTGAGATTATTTATGTTCAAGTCTCTAATTGAGGAATTATATTATATATATATATTAAAACTAATATATTTTCTTCTAATTTGGTTATTTTTAGTAATTTTTTGTTTTCCTTTCATTTTCCTCTTTTAAGTTCTCAAGAGATTCAAATAATGTTTTTATAGAAAACTGACTTGTTTTTCTACTCGGTTAAGAATAATTTTCTTCCATGCCCATATTTCCATTAAAATTTATTAAATAAATTTTTTAATATTATATAATGATTTATTAAATACATTTTTACCCATGTATTTTTACAAATGGTTTTAAAGTAATCTTCTTGTGGTTTTTTTTAAATGTAATTTTTAATTTTTATTGAAAATGTGAAAGGAATATTTTTTAACACAGTCAGTATGAAACAATTTCATGACATCATGATCAATAATTTATTTGGATATTCTTTTACAATTTTCCATTATTATTTTAAATGATTTTTTTCCAAATATTATGGAAATTATTTGTTTTTAGAAGTGGATTTTAAAATGAAAAGGGTATTTTCCTCCAGAATGTTTTTAATGAATTTTTATGGTATTTATATTAATAAATGATAATAAACATTTATTATACATATAATCCACTAAGAATAAGTTTTTATGGTACCATCCTTATTCTTTTTCTCGATGGTTTATGATCAGTTTGAATGGAAAAATATTAAAATTTCAGATGCAGGTTGTCAGTAAAAACCTTTATGTTGGTTATGTATTAAATTGTTGTTTTACCCTTTTGTATAATGAATTCATTAGAATTAGTAAGTTATAAAAAGGTCTTAATATGTAACCTTGATGCATTGATAGGTCTCATGAGACAAACTAGTTTTGGTATTTGGTCGAGGCTTTACCCATTTATGTGAGATTTCTTGGCATGAGGCCTTAATAGTATGCTAATGAAGTCTAAAATTATGCATTCCATCATTATGAGATTAGTTATTGATGAACATGTGATTGTTTTTATAGTTATAATATTCATTTGTAAGTTTAAAGATCATGTGATTAGTTATATATAATTATTTTATCAACTTTTATTACTACTATATTATTCTTCATGATCAAGTTATTGATTAAATAGTATGTTTTTAGTTATTTAAATTTCTATATTGATTGTGCCTAATTTATTCAAGATTGATTCTATTATACATAATCCATATTGATAATTTTACATGACCCTTATTTTTTCCTTTAAAAAGGGTATGAAGTAGGAGTCTTTGGATGATTTTAAGGATAAAGAATATTTACTTTCACTATGTTGTTTTTTTGTTTTTTTCAAATATAATTTGAAATTTAAGTATATATATAATTTAACAAGCCCACTAAACTATTCTATCCTTTAGTATGTGTTCTCTTGTATCTTATTTCAATGGAACAAAGTAACAATCAGCCTGATGCTACTGGGGTCGGGGTCTTACATTTGGAATCAAACAATATTTAGTAGAAACCTTGGGAACTAAATTTAGAAAAACATAGATTAGAGAATATAACCCTAGATCTGAATTATAAGATAAGTCTAAGTATAGGATAACATCCAAAAGTTTTGATAAGTTATATATTATGTATTTTTTCTAGAAATAAATCTCTCTCTAGATACTACAAGTTGCTGTGGTTTTAGAATATACGAATCTAGAGGTGATAACCCTAAAAAGAGTTGGTCGAGTATATCATGGCCATCATTCTGGTGCACGGTGAGTGTGCCCTTTCTGTTCACCTATTTTAATACTCTGAGGGGATATTATTGGGTTAATTCACATTTTCCCTATGAATAATTAAGATGAATCATAGAATATAACCTATAAAAACCTATGATATTCCATAGTGATATAAGATAAACCTAAAGTATTGTGGGATGATATGTATAAGGTTGATCTTGTTTTTAAAAGTATATATAATCCTTTTGAGGTATTATGTGATGGGAGTTTAACATGATTATGTATATTTTGGGGGACATTTATGGTAAAACAACCTTTTGATTTAATATATATTTTAAGAAGAATAATTATTTTATATTTTTTGGACATAAGTTTAAATGTATTGATAACCTTCATGGTTAGTATTATCCTTAATGATTAATGTTATTTTTGTGGATGTTCCTTAAATTTATGGGGATTTTATAAGAATTATATTAATATAGTTTTTAGTAAAAAGGATAATTGTCACATCTGGTAAGTTTATGGGGCATGAAACCACAACCAATGGGCGAAAAGGGGAAACCACCTTCCATTGGATTACATGATGTACTAGTTAGTATAAAATGTTTTAAAAAAAATTGATGGATATATATTAATTTGATTTTCAGAATCATATTATAGGATCTAGTATTTTTTAATTTCTTGAATTATAAAGTGATTAATGATATTTAGGGAGATGTTTTATTGGGTGGAGGTATATATAACCTTTAAGTTTAATGTAAAATATTATTTGGGAATAATTTTTTATTTTTTTTTGAGATGTGAGATGAACAGTTTTAAGGGTAAATACTTATGGAATGGATTATGTTTAACTTTTGGGGTTACAGTTGAGGTTTTATAGATTAATGTATTATATTGGATAAATTTTGATAACTATTTTTTGTTTTATTAAATATTTAGAAAAATATAGAAAGAATTTTCACTATTTTATGGATCTTATGATCCATAAAAATTAAATGTTATGGATTTAGGCATAAAAATTTCATCTTTGATATTAATTTCTAAGAATAAGAGATGAAGTAGAAATTGATTGAAGCACAACCAAGGATAAAATTGTGTTTATGAAATAAAATATAACATGTATGTATATTTTCTGATGTTCTCAATCTTGATAATAAAATAATCCCACGTCTTTAGGAAAAGGATCTTGAAATAAAAATTTTATTCATTAATTTTTGATGAATTTATGGTCTTTTCACACCTCTTTGTATTATCATTTTTTGGTCATTAACTTTCTCGTAATCATTCATATTCTTGTGATAAATGATATTTGTCACTCTCCATCATTATTTGGGAATTTCTCTTTTATTCTATGACCATATTTTCAATTCTCACTAATGTTTTCCTATATGTAATCCTATTTATGTGTTATTCTATATGGACTTCATACTTCCCTATATATCTTATCAATAGGAAGTTTTATTAGCCCTTTGTATAATGTGGGATTTTATCTAAGGTATTTTACAATGGAAAACCTTTGATTACTGAGATCAAGTTCATGTTGAAAGTATGTAATTTATTTAAGTTTGGGAAAATTTTACACCATAAGATTTTAAAATAAGAACATTATGTTCGATGGCATATATGACACAAAACATCATACCTAAAAGAACAGTGAAATATTAATATTTAAATATGACCACTATAACATAGTCATTAAATTGTTAGGTATGAATATTATTAACTAATTTATGAAATATATATAAATTTCATACTCAAAATAAATTTATTGATAAATTCATCGAAAATAATCACTCAAATTTTTAGTAAAGTCATTAAATTCTTAAAATATATGTTCTCAAAAATGGTATTTATTTTTTTTATAAGAAAATATTATTATTAATTTATATAAATGTTAGAAATTTTATTTTATGAAATTTATATAACTTTTAAAATTATCATATAAAAATCATATTATGGTGAAATTTTGAGATGTTTTTAAAAATATTTAATTTTTAATTAATAGTGAAAATTACTGATTTTTCCAATGTTGTCATTTATTTTCAATAAAAAAATTAATTTAAAAGAACAATTATATTTTTTATTTATTTTTAAAGTTAAATATGAACCATTTTATTTATAATAATCTAATTAATTTCATTTTAATCAGCAATTTTCATGATTTTAGTATAAGTTTATTTTTATGCTTAAAACACAGTTTTTCAAAAACTATTTTTAAAGTGAATAAAGTTAATACATTTTAATTGATTAAAATAAACCATAATGAACAACCATTTAAATGAAAATTATATATTATATATCTCTTTATATGAATTTAAATTCATTTAATGATGATTTCTAGTCATAGATTCAATATAAGATCATCTATTATTCAAAAATGAATTTTTATAAAAATCAGTTTTTCATCATGTTTTTCCGGTTTCATATTAAATTAAATTATTCCAATTAAATAAATTGATTATTAAAAAATGGATTCAATATTTGGAATCATGATGTCCATATTTTTTAAATAAGACTATTTCATTTTTATTAATTATGAATAGTAATCATGGTAAAAAAATTTACCATAGTAAAGGTAAAATAGGTTAATTAAGGGTTAAAATCGTGTGATGAGATCTAAAAGGTAACCATAACACATTAATTAATTTTATTTTATGATTTAAGTTTATCCATAATCATCAAAAATTCAAATATATGACTATTTTTATATATTTCCATGATTGTAACCATTATAGTACTTTATGTAAAGAAAAATCAAAAATATCATTTTCTTTGTTTTAATATCTTTAAATTTTTAACATAGGGATAAAATGAAAGACATATTAATTTAGAAATATTTATTTGGAATCTAAATTATATTTTTCTGTCATGGTGATTTATTTCTAATTTTTAGTAATGAAATAATTATCTTAAATGCTTACGCAATACCGATGCAATAATTATTTAATTAAAATGAAAATAAAATAAATGATTTTAAAAATATTAAAAGTAATTTAATTTGAAATAATTATTGTGTTATAAAAATTTTATAGATAATTTTAAACTTTTAGGGATGTTTTAAAGGTATATATTTTAATTCTATATTTTTCTTGATGTTTTTTAAGTCAAATTAAATGAATAGGGTTAAAATTGACATTAAGGATATTTTATAATGAATAATGATCTATTAAATGATATAAAATTTATAAAAATATTATATTTATTAATTTGAATGATAAATAGTATATAGTATCTACCATGGTCCATTTATGAGTTGTTTTATCTTTTATAGGAACTTTTTGGACCCCTAATGAGTAAAAACTTTAATACTGCGGTAATTTTTAAAAAGGATAAAATAGGTTCAAATAAAAAGATAGGGATAAAAAAATAACCTATAATTACAAAAAAAATATTTTATGAGTTAATTTAGACTCACCTTAATATTATCTTTAAGTATTGTCAATTTTATTCCATTTTAAAATGAAAATTAATTTATAATAATTTAATACTTTAAGATATTTCAAGAGTGCCCCTCTCCTCTCTTATAAAAGAGAAATTATGCTTATATTTTATTTACACTCCAAAAGAACTTATATTAATCCAATAACTTTAAAAATACCTTCCTAAATTCCCTTACCATGGCCTATAGGTTTTTTTTTATTATAAAACTTTCTTAGGAAGGCTTTTGGTGAAAACCTAAAGAGCTTGTCTGAAGAAGAGGTGTCATTTTTAACCGATGTAATTCATGTTCCATCATTAACTCTCATGAATATTTATGATTATTGATTTAATTTATATATATGATATTAATTAAATATTTATAAATCTATAAAATTAATATATCAGTTATTTTCTTACGTTTCCATTCATTGAAAGATGATAATGTTGCTCGTACATACATGTGGATTACCACCTCCATAAAATGATGTGATGAATTTTTCATTACTGTATCACATGAATGATATATATAAGTGTATTTAAATAAATAATATGGTAATTATTATAAAATTATAATTAAATAAAGATAAAATAATACTTACCTTCTTTCCATCATTATCATTGAAAAATGGAAATGTAACTCATGCGTATGTATGACCTACCGTCTCTATGATTGTGACATAGTTCATTTTTCATAAACATATTTGATAGTCAGTTTTAAAAGTGTAATTGATTTATAAAAATTATAATTATATCATGATTATTATTTCTTATATGATATAACAATTACTTATTTTACCATAGTCAACCTACTGAAGTCATTCTGGACATATGAATCGAATATTGTCAAAACATCCTACTTGAACTTAATTGATGAAGTAAATAAATATAACATGGTAATAAATAAAATAAATATAATATTAAACTTGAAATATTTTCTTAAGAAAGTATATAATTAATATAAATTTATTATTTAGGAATATAAATAACTCGTGGGACGAGTCAGACCTAAGGTAAGTGATTTCATTTCAATTTTCTTTCATAGAGGCATATTTTAATTTTATGAACCTAATTTAATTTATATGGTTTATATACTAAACCTTTATATATTATATTATGAATACATCATAATTCATTTTATTTTAAGTTACAATTAATTTTACTTCATCCAAGGGGGTTTGATTTCAATGTTACTAGGCATTAAGGGGTTTTATAATTCATTGGATTATATTATTTCTCCATTTTTATTCATATTATAAGATTAAGTGTGTAATGAATTTTGATTATTTTATGTTTTATTTCAACTATTTATATTTATATTTAAATTTTATACACATAATAAAATCATTGATTAATTCTCACTTCAAGGGTATTATCTTTGTAAGAGATTTCGTCTCAATTTCCACTCCCTTGAGACATATTTGGTATTATGAACCTATTTATTTTATAAGGTGTATATTTTACCCATTTGATATGTTATATCATGAATTTATTTATATTCATGGTATTTAATGTTTATTTTGATTATATTTCTTCCATGGGAGTTTTGATTCAAAAGTTACCAAAGGTGTAAGGGTTTATTTCATAATCTCATCATTATTCAAGATTATTTATGTTTAAGTCACTAATAGAGTAATTATATGATATTTATATCCTTAAACCAATATATTTTCTTCTCCTTTGGTTATTTTTGAAAATTATAAGTTTTCCTTTCATTTTCCTCTTGTAAGTTCTCAAGATATTGAAATAATGTTTTTAAGGAAAACTGATTTGTTTTTCTAATTGGTCGGGAATACTTTCCTTCCATGTCCATATTTTCCTTAAAAAAATTTAAAAAATATTTTTAATATTATTCAATGATTTATTTTTGACATTTTTACCCATGATTTTTCAAAAATGGTTTAAAAGGAATATTCTTTTCATTTTATGAACAAGGTACGTTTTTACTTTTTACCAACAATGTAAATTGAATATTTTTTTAACATAGTCGGTATAAGAATAATTTTTCTTCAACATGACCAATTATTACTTTGAATATTCCATTAAAATTTCCTGTTATTATTTTTAAATAAATTTTTTTCCCTAATATTCTTATAATTATTAGTTTTAAAAGAATTTTTTAGAATGTAAAGGGTATTTTCCTTAAGAATATTTTTAATGATATTTTAATGGTATTTTTATTCATCAACGATAATAACCCTTTGTTATATTTTTTACTTCAATAGGAATATGTCATTATTCTTCCATCCTTATTATTTTTATGGATGGTTTATGATCATTTTTGTGAAATATTAATATTTCGTATTTTATTTTTCAATAAGAATGTTTATGTTGATTATGTATTTAATTTTTAAGTACCCATTTCATATTATGAACATATTAGACTAAGTAAGTGATGGTTTGGGCCCACTATAGCCCCTCGATGCATTGGTAGGTCTCATGATACAAAATAGTTTTGGTATTTGGCTAAGGCCTTACCCATTTATATAAGATGCCTTGGCATGAGGACTTCATGGTATGTTTATGATGTTTGACATTATGAATTCCATCATTAGTTTATTAGTTATTGATGTCCATGCAATTATTTGAATAGTTATGATATCTGTGTATAAGTTTCAAGATCATGTGATTAATTGTATGGGATTATTTGATCATTATTTATTCTTACTATACTATTCTTCATGATTAAGTTATTGATTAAAGGTAATGTGTTTTCATTTATTTACCTTGAAATATTTATTATGTCATATTAAATCATGATATCTTACAATGTATGTAACCCTTACTGAGCATTTGATCTCACCCTTATTTTGTTTCCTTTCCTTGGGGTATGAAGAAGGAATATTCTAATGAGTTCAAGGATGTAGAGTATTTACTTTCACTATATTTTTTTTATATTTCCAAATATAATGTGAGATTTTAGTATGTATCTAGTTTACCAAAAATACTAAATTATTATGTCCTTTATGATGTGATCTCTTTTATATTATTCCAATGAAATAAAGTAACCACTGGCTCTAGGATACTGGGTTTAGGGTCTTTACACAAGCACTAACAAGTATAAAACTATTTAATCCCCAACAAAAGGTAGATTCTAAAACTGATGATATTTTGAGACAAATTTATCTTAATCAAAGAGAGGAGCTGAAGAGTCAATGTATGAAATTAATGGTGATAGAGATGAAAATTATCTATATTACCACCGCCCTCAAATAAATATTAAAAAATAACTCTAGAAACCAGCCCTCACAACCCAATATAAATCCCAAGGGGAATGTTAGTGTTATCACTATGAGGACTGTTAAGAAAATAGGCTAAGGGAGTTTTCTTAATAGTCTACTAAGATTAATCCAACTAGATTAGATTCCACCATCACCTTTGGTCCCTTATAAACCAAAGTATAAAGATTAATTTAAGAAGAAAATTGATGATATTCCTCATAAACTCATTCCATTTCCAAATAAAGTTATAAAAAACAAAAATATGGCTAAATAGGTGATGAAGAAAGAGGTTTTGGAAATATTCAAGAATTTTGAGATAAACATCTCCCTTATTGAGGCCATTAAGAAAATTCTAAGGTATGATAAATTATTAAAAAGAACTTTCTACCAACTAAAGAGGGATCAGGGGAAATGAGAGGATAAATATGAGGGGGAATGTGTCAAAACTTATTATACCAACTCAAGAAATTCTAAAAAAGTGAAAGAATATTGGTACATTCATCATCCCATGCACTATAAGGGAGTTACACTTTTATGATGCCTCATGTGATTTGGGATCTTTCATAAATATAATAACTCACTTATTTTTCTATTCATTTCAATTTAGTGAGTTGATGATGGTAAAAGTGGTGGTTCAATTAGAAAATAAATCTATAGTATATTAATTAGGAGTCCTTGAGGATGTACTTGTTTGGGTAAGAGACATGATATTTTCTTCAAATCCTTATGTGATTAGCATGGATGTTATTAGGTAAATTATCATTCTCAAATTATCATAAGTAGTCCCTTTCTCAAAACATATATAAATATTATAAATGTCTATAAGGGTACACATTCCATGGATTTTGGAAATGAATTCGTGATATTTAATGTTATGAACTCCATGAAGTACCCCTTATATGATTATTCTCTTTTTTTATCTGTAATTTTGAACCATCATGTAAAAATCCATTAGATTTTCATTATCTTATGATTAGAGATATTATGATCAATGGTTTTAGTTTTATATCTAAGAACATTTTCACATATTTTTCTAATGAACAAACCTCTCTTTGATTTGATTTTGATATGGATTCATATTCTGATTCTAAGTATGTTATTTCTGATTATGACATGGTGTTGAGTACGTTGATGGATTTGATGAATTATTATATAATTTTTATGATTTTTATTATAATATTGATGTTCATTGTTCACATATTTTAGTTAATTTGGTGTCTTCATCCATACATAAACCCCTTACATTGTAACTCAATACATTGCCACTAAATCTCAAATACTCATACCTATTTAGTGGTAATATAATACCTATTATAATTGCAAACAATATTCCTTTTGAATATTATGAAAAACTTCTGAATATTTTAAAGGAGAAAATCTAGTAAATTGAGTGGACCTTGGTTAACATATTAGATATTATCCCCTCCATTTTCATGTATAGGATTTTTTTGGTGGATGGGGATAAACTGGTAAGGTATATATAAAGGTAAATTAATCTAACTCTTTTGTATGTTTTTAAAAAATTAAGTTGAAAATTGCTCGATGAAAGTATCATTTATCTCATTTCATATTCCCTATGGGTTGTCCCTAATCAGGTTGTTCCTAAGAAAATTGGTTCTATTGTTATTAGAAATGATAGAGAGGAGTTACTTCTAATGAGGGTGAAAATAGTTGTTGTGTGTGTTGATTATAGGAAACTAAATCAATCGACTTGTAATGATCATTTACCCATCCCTTTAATTGATTAAATTCTAGAGATACTTTCTAGAATAACACACTATTGTTTTATAGATGTATTTTATAATTTTTTTAGGTTTTTATAAATCTAAAGGGTTAGAGGAATATTATATTCACTTTCTCATTCATTATATTTTTCTATTGAAGGATTCCATTTGGAATTTTCAATTCCTTATGTAACTTCTAAAGATGAATGGTGATTATTTTTTCTGATTTTTTAGAGACCATCATTGAGGTATTTATGGATGATTTTAATATGTATGGTTCTTTATTTTTTGAATGTATTTTTTGTTTTATAAAGGTGTAACATTGTTTTATTGAGAATAATCAGGTTTTAAACTTTGAGAATTTTCATTTCATGGTAGATCATGAAATTTTCTTAGGTAATATAGTGTCAAAACATGGAATAGAGGTTTATAGATCAAAGGTAGTTATTATTTCATCCTTTCCAAATCCTTTATGAGTTACTGATGTTAGATATTTTCAATGGTATATAGGATTTTATTGACGCTTCATTAGATATTTCAATAATATTTTACTTTCTTTGTCATGCTTACTTTAAAAGGATTATGATTTTGTGATTAATGATTCTTATAAGGTTTCCTTTGATGAGATGAAGAAAAGTCTCACCACATCCAGATCATATATCCCCCATGGTGGGAACTCCCATTTTAGCTTATATGTAATGCTTCAAACTTCACCGTTGTATAAGTGTTATCTTAAAAGGTGAAAGGGTGATCCCATGTTATTTCTTATAAATATAACAAATTGGTTTAATCCTAATAAAATTACAAAATAATAGAAAAGGAATTTATTACAATCATATTTTCTTTAGATAATTTCTTCTCTTACTTTTTGAGATCTAAAGTGGCTATTTTCTCTGATCATGCATCTTTGAGGTACCTCCCAATGAATTCATATGTAAATCCATGACTTATGCATTAGAGGATATCCAATAAAAATGAGATAATGGATAAAAATGGGTTAGAGAACTTGGTGGTAGACTCCATGAACATGATTACTCACATTTCAAAGCATGATACCCCAAACCATGTACCAATTCGGGATATTATCCCCAATGAGAATATTTATTCTATCTCAGGTACACATCCTTGGTATGATGATTTAGTGAATTAACTAGTTTCCTTTGAAATTTTTTCAAACATAAAGAAACACCAGGTTAAAAATTTGAAAAGTGAATCTAGGTTTTATGTGTGGTATGATAATTCCCTTCAGTGCATTTTTAGTGACCTGATCATTAGGATATGTGTGTCCAGTCATGAGTTTGGATCTGTTTTTCATTTTTTATACACTTTCTTGTGTTGGACACTTTGAACACCAAAGGAAATATAGGAAATTATTAGATGCTAATTTATATTGAACCAACTTATTCAATTATTCCCATATATATTTTAAGTCTTTCTCATGATTATAACACATTGGAAACATTTCTAGGAGACATGAGATTCCCCAATAGCCCATATTATTCTGTGAAATTTTTTTTATTCATGGGGAATTTATTTTATGGTTTTTTTTCAATATTATTTGGATTATTTTATATTATTTTTTATGTGGATTATGTATATAAATGTGTAGAGGAAAAGGATTCCAGGACTGACACTTCTCAAGTTGTAGTGGATTTCTTCAATACTGAAATTTTCTATAGGTTTGGAGTACTAATGGTTATCATCAGTGAGAAAGGGTCACACTTTTGCAACTAAAATTTGGATTCCCTCCTTCATAAGTATGGGTTGACATAGAAAACACCAACATCATACCACCCCCAAAAAATGGTTAATTTTATGTTTCCAATCATGATTTGAAGTAGATATTGGGGGAAATAGTGGAGCTACATATGAATCATTAGATTAAGTGCTTGGATGATGCACTATGGGATTATAGGATGGAATTAAAAACTCTCATTAGTGTTTCCCCCAACCAGATAGTTTTTTGGAAACAATTTCATTTTCTTTCATAGGTTGAGAAATGAATATATTGGGTTATAATGAAATGAAACATAGATTTATCTCAAGTAGGATATCAAATAAAACTAAAAAATCAAGAGATTGGTGAGTTTCTACTATCATCGTACGAGAACTCAAGGATATATAAAGAAATATAACAAGGGGATCATGATATAATTATCCAAAAAAGTGAGTTTCATGTAGGAGAGACAAAGTCTTTCTCTATAGTTCATGATTAAAGCTAATGTATTGTAAGTTGTGTTCTAGATGGTTGGGACCTTATGTTGTATCTCATTTTTCTCCTTATGGTGTATTAGAGGTCACACAAGAGGATATAGTAAGAATATTTACATTCACTGGAAAGGGTTTAAATTATTACTTTTAGGGATTCCTTATACATGTAGTTGATGTTATTACACTACATGAGCCCGTCATCACTTGGAAACATCAGTTTGTCCCTTAACCTCTCAAATTTATGTTATTTTTCCTAATTTTAATTTCTTTTATTTCATATGCATATTATTATTTTATAGATTCAAATTAAGGAAAATGTAACATTTAAGTGTAGGGATGATGACGTTTTTTTAGATTATTTAAGATTTTTATTTTTTTAATGTTTCTTATTTCAATTATTTTTATTTTCAAAAATAAAAAAACTAAAAAACATAAAAAAAAACAAACCAAAAAAACAAAAAAAAATCATGTTACTTGTTTATTACTTACATGGAACCTATTGAGAATTAATGTTTTATTTTTCCAACATCAAGGGAAGCATGTTAAGAATGGAAAAGTTTTCATCATTGCTAGTTGCTTTTTGTGAAAATGGAAGTTGGTCAATGATATGATTTCTTATGTATATATAAATCCTTTGAGATTTTAACATCATTAATTGTAGAACTTATTGTAAGAAAATTATTTCATTTAATCTCTCCACACATAATTATGATGTTTTTTTTAAATTACCCGATTGAATGACTACTAAGTTAAATAACCATTTTCAACTTATAACAAGGTCCTTCCATACATTCATTTCTAATCCGATAAATTACATTATTTTGCCATATTAAACTATGTGTTTCTTCCTAATATTAAATTATTGTACCCCATTAAAAAATAAAAAAAATAAAAAAAACAATAAATAGGGGAGTGAAGAAATGTACAACATGTGAGGATATATAGGTCAGTAGATTAAGTTTTGACTTTCAGGAATGCTTAAATTAGTTGGTTTTGGAATTTTATAGAAAAGGATATTAAATAGGTTTGGTGGAATAGAATTAGGTAAGTAGAATTTTTTTACTTTATGGGAATATACTAGATAAAGGGTAGAGATAGAAGCTTGAAATGACTAGCACACACACATAGTGAATTTGTGGCATAGTTGACTCATAACATATTTCCACTTGATTATTTTCAACATGCATCATTTTCTAGATTACATGCCATGGGTTTTTTCCCGATAGTGAAAAATATTAAGAGTGGAGGAGTTCATAAGATATTGTTTTTTTAATATTTTGATGGTAATAATTGAAATAATTTCCCTAAATTGAATTTATTTGAATATTTAATGGAAATATGAGTTTTGAACTTGAAATTATAAATTATATTAAAATTCTATTTTTACCTATTTAATGTCACCTTAGTAATTTTGTCATAAAATTTTCATTTTTTTGAATTTTTATTTCAATTTAAATAGATGTATTATTCTATATGTTTTATAGAATTTTTTATTCAGAACATAAAATCAGGATTACATATTTGGAGTGTTTAAAATGGTCATTAATGTATAGTTTGGTTAGATTGAATAGATTTGATCTTGATTCACTATTTGGGACAAAACATTTTAATACTTGCATGGAATGGGATAAAAAATTTCAATGTATTATAGAATAAAATTTCACACATTTCATTAAACTAGATTAAAATATAGTTATCAAGGGAACTCGGTCAAAAAGGTATATCTATATGGAGTAAATTTTGGAGGAAAAATTATGTATGAGTCCTTTTTTCATTTGAAAACTTAACCCTACCATGCTCTATTTAAATGAAATTTTCACTCTTTAAGTGGGTTTTAATGATCTTGGAGAAGTTTTTTTTCCAAAATATGTGGTTAGATTTCAGTCTCTAACCATTTTTAATAAGGAATTATTTGTGCAATGATCTCTTCTAAAAAGTCACTCCTCTACCACTTTTACTTTGGGTTTCTTTGATTTAATGATGTTAACTTATATTTTGCTTCAATAAAGCTTTTGTGTTATTATTTTTTAATCATTTTATTTTTATTATTATTAATTTAATATAATAGTAGAGTTTATATTGGGTTTTTCCCTTTCAATCCATTGCTTATTCAAAACATCTCTACGATGACAACTCCACCAATAGAAGAGTGATTTCCTTCATAGTTGATCTAATCCTTACTCACTTTATTTATTTATTTTGAATCCATGAAAAAAAATTAATTCATTAATTATTTTCAATTATTTGAGTTTTAATTTCTAAGGAACTTGGTTTATTTTCACTCGACCATGAGGTCGGTCTTGTATGAATCATTAGAGAGAAACTTCAATCACCAAATCTAATCAACTTGGGATAGAATTATAGGGTTTATTTCTAATCATAAAACTTAATTAATTATCATTTCCAAGGATTATATTCTTCCCTAATTTTCCATTGAACGTAAGTTGGATTTTTTATCATAATAAAATAAGTGTGTCACAATTGTAAGTCCTAAAGTTAACCTTGGGTACATTTATACAAATATTTTTAGTCATGTTAATTTCTATAGGATTTATGTATTGAAAATATTAGTGGATCATAATTAAATGGATTTTAATCACATGGTTTAATGATAAATTAATGGTTAATGGTTATATTATATTGATTAAGTCTTCTTATATTGGTGTTTTTAATTAAATTGTGCCCTTGATCGCTTATTTTTTTGTTATTTAAAAATCAATCAACCAACCCCCAACCCCCAAATTTATTCCTTATTTTAACATAATTTACTTGTTATTTTTCTATACTTTTAGGGTATTTTTAATTATATTCCTCCTCAATAGAGATGGTCTAGGTCATCTATTATGCTATACTTAGTAAATAATTGAAAATATTTTTAGAGTACATGTTAAAATTCTTATTAGGATGATATCTAGTCTCTATTATTATTCTTACCATAATGATTTTCATCATATAAAAATAGCACAAAAGTGGTAGAACTCCTTATTTCAAATCAAGAATATTTGTAAAAAACGTTTTCTCTAACTCTATTTATCCCTTCCTCTACACTTGAATTCAACCCAAATCAAGCGTTAGCTTCTAGTGAAAGGTATATAGATATTTTTTGAATGTAATTTGGATGATAAAACAATTTATTCAGGGTTTTTAAGGTATAAAAGTTCCAAATGAAATGTTAGTCTTGAAAATAGAGTTTATTGAAAATTTGCATTTAAAATCAAAAGAATGCCTCAATTTTTTATAGAAAAAGTTCCTCAATATTTCTAGGCTTTGACTAGATTACTCAAAAAATTATGTTTATTAAATCATGACTTGGTTATCATGAGAAAAATGGAATTATAAGAATATGTCAAAGTAGTTTTATAATCCTATTAGTTTATTTATTAAAATTTGGGATAACATTTCATGACATGAGATTCAAAAAATAGTTTCCTTTGTGTGAATTTTTTCCACTTATATTTTGAAAACTAGTTTATTTCATCATTTACATAAGGTGAGTAAATAAGTAAAATTATTTCTGTATCATTATAATAGATTCAAAAACTATAATGTAATATAAATTAATATTAATAGTTATAAAAAAAATAAACAAAAAGAAAAAAAATAAACACATGGAAATATAAAAAATAAACAAAAAATTGATGGAAAAAAATAAATTTTAAAAATATAAAAATACAAATGTTTCATCCTCCATTCTTAAATGATGCAGTGACTTCAATTAATTATATCATGTTAATAATTTAAATTATATTTTAAATATAATAAATTAAATTTTAAGGATATGTACAACCTAATTCTTCTCAGACATTTGATGTTTGGAGGAGTGTGACATCCTTTACTGGTTCTTGGGGAAAGTTTCCATAGAATTTTTCATCCTATTACCATTAATAGTTAATGGGTTCATGTTTTATTATTTAGTTATATGAATAATTCCTAAGGGATATACATTAGTAACTATAAATGTACCTTCCCATCTAGAATGAAGTTTACCTAGAATTATCTTATGCCTTGATTAATATAACAGTACTTGATCCTATAGATAGATGTATTTATATTTAATTAACTAATCATGAGAAACTATAGTTATTTTTTTTTAAAATTTTAAACTCTCAAAAGCTTCTCTTCTGATTTCTATAAACTCCTATAGATATATTTTTCTTTCTTTTTCATCCTTATTAAGTTCTAAATTCATCTCTATTGCTTCTTAGTATGCCTTGTGTTCTAACTCCGTAGGTATATGATATCTCTTCCCATAAACAACCTATATGGACTCTTTCCTATGGGAATTTTATAAGTTTTCATGTAATATAATAAGGTTTATTCTACCCTTTGGATATAATATTATCATTTTAGTGTAATATTTTTCCACAAAATCTATTTAATCTCTCTATTAGATACTTCATCTTGTTTACTTGTTTTTTAGTAGTACATTTTTTATGTTTTATGATTCTCTTCATACTTCCTCATCAATCCCTCTATGATATTAATGAAAGAGTGTGTCCTTTTATTGCTGCTAATGGATTTTGGGTGTCTAAACCAATAAAAAATGTTATTCTAAACAAAATCCCACACAATATTAGCATATATATTGTTGGTGTCCTAGGATTCCACTCACTGGGAAACGTAATCAATTTATTGAAAAATGTGATAGTTACCAAATGATATGGTAAGGGGTCCCATGAAAGCTATAACTCGAACATAAAAAGTTTTAAAAAATATTATTGGTTTTTTGGGAAATTATTTTCTCTCTAAGATGTTTCCTGTGATTTGAAAATTATCACATATTTTATAAAATTAATGTTTATATTTAAACAATATTGATTAATAAATTCCTAATTCTAGCAAATTCTTATAAGGTATTTGGTACCTAAAGTTTCTTACACAATCAAGAGTATGGATAAATTTAAAAATAAATTGAATCTCACTCTCAGGTAAGCATCTTCTTATCACTTGATCATTATAGAATTTTTCACATATAAGGATCTTACCAAATGTAAAAAGATTATTTAAATTCAATTATTTAAAATTTTTTGGGATTCAAGTGAGATGGTAAGTGAGAAGTTACCAAATAATTTACCATGTTATCATACCAAGACAGTTCTCCTTTAGTTGATTATAACTTCTCTCTAAGAATGTGGTCACTCATTGGTTCTTGTTCTATAATCTCAACTTATGTTGTATTACGTAATCTGATTAGGTGATCAACCACTTAGTTCTTGAATCCATTTTTATATTTAATCTCCATAATGAAATATTAATCTAGAAGAATCCATATCACAATCCTGGGATTTTATATTTCTTTCTTCATCAAGTACCTAAGGGATGCCTGATCATAAAAAATTATGACTTTTTTTCTAAATAGATAAGAATTGAATTTATAAAAAGAAACAAAAAATTCAAAAAATTATTTTTATGTTTTTTTATAGTTGAACTGGGAAGCATTAAAAATTATATAATCATAGTAAAGAAATTGTGTTTTACCCTCTATTATTTAGGACGACTTCCCCCACTATATGATTCAAAGAACCAAAAACTAAATCAAAGGGTTTTTCTAAATTTGGTGGTTGCATAACGGGAGCTGTGACCAATATTTTCTCCAAGTAATCAAAATATTCCCTATATAAATCATCAAAAAATAAAATAATAATCTTTCAAAAATAAACTAGATAGGAGAAGAGTAATCTTAAAAAAATCATTGATAAAACTTATATAAAATCCAACATGTATCTACCATGTTTTCACAAGTTGGATAAAGTAATGAATTTATCACATCAATTTTATATTTATCCACCTTAATGTATTTTTTTGAAATTTCATGCCTAAGGACTATTCCTATTTCCACCATAAAATGAAACATTTAAGAATTAAGGACAAGGTTCTTTTTTAATTCATGTTTTCAAAAAAACTCTATATTTTTAAAGCAATAGTCCAAATAATTACAGAAAATACTGAAATCATCTAAAAATACCTCTAGGAAGTCAATAATATGATCTAAATGGACACTTAAAAAATATTTATGAAATGTGGCAGAGTTATTACACAATACAAATAGGATAATTTTGTAAGAAAAGGTTCTAGATATATAGGTAAAGGAGGTCTTCTCCTAATCCTCAAGTGTAATGGGCATCTGAAAGTAAAATGAAAATCCATACATGAATCATTAATGGGTTCTTTATTTAAACATTTATAAAATATTTTCAATAAAGTAAATCGGAAAATGAAATTTTCTAGTAACATGATTCAACATTATATATTCTATACAGACTCTCTATCCATTCATAATTCTAATATGTATCAACTCATTTTACACATTATTTACTAGGGTAAATAGTAATTTCTTTGAATAATGTGAATGGGGATAAACCATTTTGAGTCTAAAATAGGGTAGATGATTTTAGTATCTCGTAATTTCGTTATTTACTTATTCATAATGAAAGGTTTCATACCCGCACTCTCAAGTACGGTACTAAAAACACTTTCTTTAAACATTGGATTTGATATAAAATGAGATGATCCAAGGTAAATATATCTTTATTTTACATAAATTCCATAATATAAACATTACATATCATAATAATCTCACAAAAAATACACAATACCAAGAACTAAATTTTTAGTGTCTTTGAGGACTAGCTACATAAGAAACTAATTTTATGATACTTGTGAACATTTCTCCATAATTGATATACATTAGTCTCCCTTGTAGACTAATCATAAGTTATACCCATATTCATAAATTGGGGAATGGTAACATACTAAAAGTATGAGCTTAAATACTTAGTAAGGGAAAATTTATCTACATTATATCATGTGTTAGATCATAATAATAAGTGGAAATGTGAGTAGGGGAAAATATATTATTAAAAATATGATGGAAAAATAAGAATTTTCATAAGTCATGATAGTGGAACATGAAATATCAAATGTGAAAATATTTACCATGGAATAAGAGTGTGATATAAGCATGGAAATATGGTATAAGGAAATAATATCATAAATAATGTAATTATCAATATGTGGAAACAACATAAAACATAAAATCATAATCATAAGTCAAGGATCATGGGCAAGAATATCATATCATAGTGGATAGAGTCCCATGGTACATTGGGTTCACACTATATTCCCATAAACATAGTATAAAGACTCGACCTTGAACATTACATAATCTAATGTATTTAGACTATAATTCACTTTCTTTCATTCCAAAATATTTTTTAGGTTTATAATTTTAGAGAATTAGGTCATAAATCTTAAATAATAATCCCATATATTTGAAAGTGGATACATCTAATAAGTATCCATTTTTTCCATGATATAATACTTCTAAAATAAAATATGATTTCTTTTCATTACAAATCTTCATGGCTTTCAACTTGACTTCTTCTTTTCATTTACCCATCCTTAAACCCTGTAAAAAACATTTAAAAATTTTGGGATGAGCACAAAAATCCTATTAAGGGACATAAAAAGAAGAAATATTTTAGTCCAGATAAAAAAATGAAAACCCATGATATGTTTACTTTTATCTTGATAATCTTTGAGTGAATGAAATAAATCATTTACACGTGAAAAATACACACACTTTTTTCTCAAATAAAAAATTTAAAATTCATAGAAAGAAAATAAAAACCCTTTCCATAAACTTATAGAATTGTATTCATAAAATATTTCAAAAAAATATAGATACTATTTAAATCTATAGGATAAAGATCCTAGGTAACTTCCTCCTTGTAGGTTAAGACAATTAACATTGGCTAATGCATTGGAGTGTTATCTGGGAACACCCATTGTATAAGCTATATAGGGATGACTCATTCATCATGAGATATAATGGGGATAAAACCATCATTAGAGATATATTAGGATCTCCCATTTCACATTTATAATTATCAAGTACCATATAATGAATAAAAAAATTTATTCTTGTAATTTTTCATCATAAAACCTTTGAAAAAACTCCTTTAAACCCTTATGAAAAACACTTTTAGAAATTAAAATACCCTTTCTTTCAAAAAAAATTCAAAACTAAAATATACAGAAGGAGGGGAAAGAGGTTTTTATTTTGAAGAAAACATGAATGTTTATAAATTAATCAAAAAATAATATAATGGATTTGGTGGAGGGAAAATTCATTATCATCATATACATTAAAATATAACATTCCTTTTGTATTTTGTAAATAAAGTCAAAACATTTCATAAAAATATTCCTTTTGAAAAAATTTAAAAGAAATTAAAAATAGGAATAAAGTTTCCTTTATAATTGTTTTATTATAAATACATTAGTATTATATTTTTTAAAAATATGTAAATGTAAGAAAAAATTTAAAAGGGAAACATTAAAAGAGGATTTTTAAAAGAAATTCTCTTACCTTAAGTCAGACTCTTCATGTAGGTTATTTATATTACTGAATAATAAAATCATGTTAATTATTTACTTTCTTAAAAAAACTTTTTTAAGTTCCATATTCCTTTTATTATATATAATATCATGTTATATATAATTACTTAATCAATTATGTTCACATTGAGCATTTTGATGATATCGAGCTCATGTGTCCAAAATGACTTTGGTAGGTTGACTATACTGAATGAGGTAATTATTACATCATATCCAGAATAATAAAAATGACATAATTATTATTTTTATACCTCAATTATAATTTTAAAATCAACCATGAAATATGGTTATGAAAAATGAACTATGTTACAATCATGGAGATGATATTTTATACGTATGCATGAGTAACATTTCCATTTTTAATGATCATTATGTAAATAAGGATGATATTATTTTATATCTCCATAATGATAATTATTTCATAAATAATATATTATTTATTTATATATAATTATATATTTCATCCATGTGATTTGGTTATGGAAAAGGAATCACATTTCTTCGTGGAGGTGGTAGTCCAAATACACGCATGAATAATGTCATCATTTTTCAGTGAATGGAATGGTAAGAACTAAAATGATATATTATCTTTTTAAAGTGATAAATAAGTCATTAATATCATATATACACAATAAATACATCATTACAACCATATTTAAGATGAGGTTATGGAAAATTAATTACATCAGTTTGTCAGGCAGTAGTCCATCGTATACACGAATGAGGTTTTGTTTCACATTTTATGGAATATAAGATAGATATAGTTTATGCAAATAACATAATAAAATCCTATTATATAGAATATAATTTTATATTATTTTGTTATGTTTGAATAAATTTTTAATTAGTTATAAGAATAAATAAAATGGAAACACTTGATTAAGAACTATACCTCTTCTACGGACAACCTCTTAAGGCTTACACCAAAATATTTCATAGATTGGTTTTCTGATCAATCCAAGACAAATTGGAATTTTTTATTAATTTAATTAAGGTATTTTTGAAGGTATTTTATAAAAAAAATGGTTCTCTATGTGTCAATAAAATAGAAGAATATGTTCCCTTTTATAAGAGAATGGAGGGGCACTCTGGGAATTTCTTAAAATATTAAATTAATATAAATTAATTTCCATATTAAAATGGATACAAATTGATAATATTATAAGATAATATTGGTTTTAGTTTAAATACTCTCATAAAATAAAAATAGTACAAGTAAAGGTGATTTGTTTACCCTTATATTTCTGTTTTAACCATTTTTCACAATTATTGTGGTATTAAAGATTTTACTCTTTAGGGGTCATAAAAGTTTCTATAAAAGGGAAATAGGACCATAATTGGACCATTTTTTATATTTTAAACCATTTTCCAATCCCTAGGAAGAAAATAGAATTTTATAGAGTTTTAAATCATTTAATAAAATATTATATATTATTAAATAACATTAATGTAAATTTCAAAACTATTCATTTCATTTGACTTTTAAAACTACAAGACAATTATGGAATTAGAATATAATAAATTAAAACCTATATAATAATTAAATTTTAACTAAAAATTCATGTAATGTAATAAAAACTTAAATAATATTATTCTTATAGTTTTTAAAATAATTTTATTGATTTTTCTACTACTTTTACAAACATTGTGTTAGTGTTTTGTAATCATTTAATATAATAATTTCATCACAAAAAAATAAAAAAAAACATGATAAACAAATCATTTATATTTAAAATAATAATTTATAATTGAACATATCCTCTATTTATCCTTATGTAAAAAAATTAGAGATAATAAAACAAAGAGATTGACATTTTTACTTTTCATTGTATAAAATAATATAAAAATCAAAATCTTGGAAAAATGAAAACAAATGTCATATATTAGAATTTTGGATAATTTTTTATGATATATAATCATCCAAAAAAATTAAATCAAGTGTTTTTTTTACTTTCTATTCCTTATAACAATATTTTTATCCTTAATTGACTCATTTTACCATTACTGTGGTATCAAAATTTACTATGATTACCATTCATAATGACTAAAATAAAGAAGAAAATATTTATAAAATTTGTACCCCCATATTGCAATTATTGAATTTATTTTTCAATATTAAATTTATATAACTGATATAATTTAATTTAAAAATAATCCCACAAAATATGATAAAAAAGATTTTTAGAAAAATGTTTTTAAGTACAAAAATGTTTATATACCAAATTCTAGTATAAAATTCATTCCAAATACTATAATTGAATTATTTTTCATAAAAAATATGTAGTAGAAATTTAAAACTAATCAAAAATATAATTTTACTTTATAAATACTTTAAATGAAAATACAGTTTTCAATAGAAACAATATATTTTACTATTCATTGGAAAAACAAACTTTCTAGAAAAATCTCAAAATGTCACTGTAAGATAATTTTGATATATATATTTCAAAAATGGTTTCATTTTTATTAAATAAAATTTCTTAAATTTTCATAAATTAATTAAAATATTTTCTCAGAAAAAGTAATAAAAACCATTTTTGAAGAAAACATATTTTGGAAGAATAAAATGACTTTACTAAAAATTGAGTGATTATTTATTAAGAATTAATCAATAAATTTTAATTGATTTAGGTAATTTATATATATATTCTAATTTGGTTAATCCCATTCATTCCCACAAATTCAATTGATAGGTTATAATTTTCATATTTAAAAAATAATATCCCTTGGTTCGTTTAATCTTGAAGTTGTGTATCTTCTACACTATAGAACATAGTATTTCTTTTTAAAATCTAAGGAAATCATATTATACCCCATTTAATAAAATTTAATCCTCACAGTTAGAAATTATTCTCAGTAATAAATGGTATGACATTTTAAAATACCTTTTTTTAAATCCCACATAATATAATGGGTAAATAAAACTTCCTAATGGAAACAGGGAAAAGGAAATATAAATATTATCTAGAATAACACATAACTAGGTTTAAAAATAGGAAAATATTAGTGGTAAGTGATGATATGGATACAGAATAAAATCATAATGTTTAAATAATTATGGATAGTGACAGATAGCATTGATCGTGATAAAGTGAATGATCGTGAGAAAGTTAATGACCACAAAACCATAAACCAAAGAGGTTTGAAAAAAAATCAATTCTTAAAAAATGAAATTAATAGGATAAAATTTTTGTTTCTAGATCGTTTTCATATATTTTTTATATTACTTTACCATATATACTAATAACATAATGAAATATACTTACTTGATATATATAATTTCATCCTTTAATAAATTCCCACCACAATCTCATCTTTTTCTCCAAATAATGTGTAATCAGAATGAATTTTTTTATGTCAAAATAACTAAAATCAAATTCAATCAAATCACATAACCCAAAAAATGATAAAAATTTATGCCACCTATATTTTGATATTAGCCAAATATATACCTGTTATCACAAGGTAAGATAATTCCAAAATTGAATAAACCATTATATAAATAAATAATAAATTTATCTCTAAAATTCAATAATGATACCAAAAGTTTAACTAAATTATTCTATAAATAACCATCCTGGAAATTTGTCAAAATATTCCTGAATGATATTTAATCTAAATGATTAGAAATATTTGATCACATATTATTATATGATAAATTTAACATTTATCTCCAAAAAAAATTAATCACTATTAATGTCTCATACTAAAAATGTATATAACATAGTCATATAATCTCTAAGATATGATAATAATTTCCATAAATGACCTGAATCAGCATAAATTTTCATTAAAATTATATATGATTTTAAAAGAAAATTCAACCTTTAATACTCAAATAAATTCTTATAAGATTATATTTACCTAAACCATATAATGTTCCCCAAAAATATAGTGATATCTTTCTGAAATAACATTAATCACATAATCACCAAATCACTTTTTTTGTGATAGAGTTATCTATTTGATAAAACATATGTTCCTTGTATTCAACTTAATATTTATTTGTAATTTCATACTAACTAGGACATCATGTAGGCTAGTGGTAGTAAATGAACCTTTGTTTCCCTTCAGTTGTGGGTTCAAACCCTACGGCCTTTCTGGATGCAATGAGTTGTCATTTTTACTAAAACTACATTAATATAATTCTTCTAGTGTTTTATAAAATATGATAAAAAACCTAAAACATATCACAAAATCACTTTTTAGCCTCAATGTTTTTCTATACAATTCATCTTTTCACTAAATCAAATAATCTTAATTGACTATAACTAAGAACATATTAACTAATAGGTTTACTTATCTATTTACCATATATCCTTAAATGAGTGTCACAAAAAAGTATCACATTTTCACTACACCAATTTTCAAAGGTATCTATTTCATATAACTTATTTTTCCAAAAATTTTAAATAGAATCTAAAATATAATATCTCATAATTCTTATAATATTTAGAATATATAATAATATCATTGACAAACACATCCTTATTTTAACTTATTTCTTAAGCCTTTAACCATGATTTGTGATCTTATTCAATGATATGAAATATGTAATTATGATTCATCAATATAAACTCAATAATTATTCATACTTAGATCATAATAAAATAATTCATACCATAAATATAGATATAAGGGACTTCCTTTATGCTATTGATATCCCATTTATCTTCTTCCAGTATGAAGTCCATATCTCTAGAAATAAAATTGTCAAGTCCTTGGTGGTATTTCCCTTACCGAATGAGATGGATGAGTTAATATTTTTAAATAAAATAAAATTAATTACATGATCTATAGAAATTATAGATAAATGAACAGGGGTTGGATATATCAAATAGTTTCTTGCAAGTGATTGATATGTTCAAATATATTTCAAAATCATTTTAGAAAGCTTTTTCCTTTATAGTGATGATTAAATCATTCAGAATTGATAAAAAGGTTGTGTGGTATACTTTTCCTTTCATCTTGTTAAATGGTCTTTAATTTGTAGAAAAGAACATCATTAAAACATGAAATGAATTATTTCATTTTAAAATGAAAATGGACCTTATCAAAAAAAAATACCCATAGAAATTCTATAATACTTCAACCATCAAATACTCAAAAATAACCTTAATAACTTCAACATTAAAGAATGTTTTAACCTCAAAATTTATCTCATACCTTTGTACTTACATACCCAAAAATGTGATAACGTTATTCTGAAATAATATTTCGTGTTAAACCTAAGGTTTACTTATATCTGAACCCAATAAATTTTTCCCAAAATCTCATTAATCACTCTAAAATACCATCACTTAAAACATAAAAAAAGGTTTATAGGCCTTTGAACATTTGATCAACCCTAAACTTATAAACCCATGTGGGTATAATAACTCTTAAATTAACCTCACATGAAAATATCCCAACATCCAAATTTTTCTATACCCTTATATAATACAAACTATAAAGACTAGGCCCTTAACATTACATAATCTAGTGTCTTTAGACTAGAATTCACATTTTTTTATTACCAAAGATATTTTAGATTTAAAATTATAGATAATTAGTTTATAAAACTTAAATAAAAATAATTTATATTATAAAGTGGAAAATTATACTCAATATCTATTTTTCCCAGAATATAAATTTTTTAAAACAAAACAATATTTATTTTCATGAAAAATCTTGAAGACTTTTAACTTGGATTATTTTTTTCTTTTACCCATCCCTAAACCCTGTGATTTTTTTTAAAAACATGTAATGAGCATAAATATCTCAATAAGGTAAATAAAAAATAATAAATCTATTATTCTAATGAAAAATATGAAAACCCATGATATTTTTACCTTTATCTCAATGTTAAATTATTAAATGAAATAAATCATTTCTACTTGAAAAATAAACAAACTTTTTCTCAAATAAAAACTTCAAAACCCATAGGA
This sequence comes from Viscum album, assembly GCA_963277665.1. Lineage (NCBI taxonomy): Eukaryota > Viridiplantae > Streptophyta > Magnoliopsida > Santalales > Viscaceae > Viscum > Viscum album. Next base: position 249,237,666 of record OY728152.1, on the reverse strand, counting down.
AGAAAATAAAACACATTTCAGGAAAATTATAGCATTAAATTCACAACCTATGTCATAAATAACTATATCCTATTTAAATATATAATATAAACCTCCTGGATAACTCCCTCCTTTTTTCTTATTATGATAATGAACTTTACCCAATGCATTATAGAATTATCCGGACGCACTCATCGTATAATATATATCATGATGACCCGTTAATCATGAGATATAATAAGGATTAAGGATCACATATTTAATATATATAATACTAAAGTACCATATCATTAATAAAATAATTTATTCTTCCCCCTTTTCATCATAAAACCTTTGAAAAAATGCATTAAACTCATATGAAAAACACTTTTAGATATTTAAATACCTTTTTTTAACCCATTTTCAAAACTAAAATAACCATAAGGAATTTAAAGAGGTTTTTTCTTTGAATAAATCATTAAAACTTGTAAATTAAATGAAAAATCAAATAATAGTTACATTGGTGGTAAAAGTTGTTGTTTACATATACGTTAAAATAAAAAAAAATCATTTTGTATTTTGTAAATAAAGATAAAACATTACGTAAAAATATTTATTTTGAAAGCATTAAAAAAAATTTAAAAGAGACATAAAATAAACTTTATAATTATTTTATTTCTATATAAATAAATTAATAATATATTTCTAAAAAAATATGGACATAAAGGAAAAATATTTTGAAGGGAAACTTTAAAGAAGGATTTTTAAAAGAAAGTCACTTACCTTGATTCAGAATCATAACATACTTTCATTATCTTCTTGAATAAAAACATTATGTTAATTATTTAATTAATTAATAACCTTTTTCAAGTTCCTTATTACTTTTATTTTATTTAATATCATATTTTTTATAATTACATCATTAATTAAGTCCACGTCATACGTTTTGAGGATATTCAACTCATGTGTCAAAAATAACTTCAGTAGGTTGACTATAGTTAACAAGGTATTTATTAAATTATCTATAGAATAATAATAATGAAATAATTATAATTTTTATAAATCAATTATACTTTTAAAATCAACCATGAAATATGGTTATCAAAAATTAACTATGTTATAATCATGGAGACGTTAGGTCGTACGTACTCATGAGTAATGTTTCCATTTTTTCCACGATCGTTATGGAAAGAAGGTAAGTATTATTTTATCTATAAAAAATTATCATTATATCATAAATAAAATATTATTTATTTAAATATAATTATATATATCATTCATTTTATGTGGTGATGAAAAACAAATCACACTGCTTCGTGGAGGTGGTAGTCCACACGTATACACGAATGATGTTATTATTTTTTTCATTGAATGGAAATTTAAGAATGTAAATGATATATTATAATTTAATAAATACAAATATTTAATTTATATAATATATATATATATATTAAATTCATCATTACAAAAATTTCATAATATGAGGTGATGGAGAACGAAATACATCAGTTCGTGAGGAGCTAGTCTTTCGTACACACAAACGATAGTTTCATTTACCATTTTTTGGAAGAGGATATGGATATAGATTATGCCACTAAAATAATAACATATTAGTATATTTAGGATAATTTTTTTATTATTTCAGTATGTTTGAATAAATTTTTAACAGGGAAGAAGAATAAATAAAATTAAAATGCTTGATTAAGAACTGTACCACTTCTTCTAATAATCTCTTAAGGTTTACACCAAAAGCTTTAATATACTGGTTAAATTATAAAAATATATGTCTAATACATGGATATGGATTTAATTAATGTAATTGGTCATGTATTTGATAAAACAAATGTTTCTTTAAGTGTGATGAAAATATAAGAATAGGTTCCCTTTTATAAGTTATGGGAGGGTCACTCATGGAATTACTTAAAACATTAAATTAATATAAATTAATTTTCATACTAAAATGGCTCAAAATTAATAATATTTGAACCTAAGATGATTTTTAGTTTATATACTCTCATAAAATAAAAATTTATAAGTTTATTGCTTTTTTTCACCATTATCTTTTTGTTTTAACCATTTTTGACAATTACCGCGGCATTAAATATTTTACTCTTTACGAGTCATGAAAATTACTATAAAAATAAAGTTTGACCATAAATGGAAAATGGATAATATTTTCAACCATATATTAATATTTTTGATTAAAATATTATTTTTTTGAGTTCTAAATAATTTAATAAAATATTATTTATTATAAAATAACATTAATGACAATTTTAAAACTATTCATTTAATTTTTCTTTTAAAACTAAAAGACAACAATGTCATTTTAATATAATTAATTAACAGTTATATAATATGTAATATTTATCTAAAAAATCTTGGAACATAAAAAATCAATAAAATAATATTATTTTTAGAGTTTTTTAAATCATTTTATTTATTATTCTGTTACTTACAAAAGCACTGTGTTAATGTTTCATAAGCATTTAAGGTAATTATTTATTCAAACAAATTAAAAATAAATTTTTATGATAAAAATATAATTTATATTTCAAATAATAATTTTTAACTAAATATATCCTCTATTTATCTCTATGTCAAAAATTTATAGATAATAAAACAAATAGAATGAAGTTTTTGACTTTTCTTTGTATAAAATAATATAAAAGTCAAAAACATGGAAAAAATGGGCAAAAAAGTCATATATTTTAATTATGGATGATTTTGGATGATATATACTCATAAAATAAAATTAATTTAAGTGTTAGGGTTACTTTCTAGTCTATATCACATTATTTTTACATTTAATTAACTCATTTTACCTTTACCATTATAAGAAAATTTATTATTATTACTACTCACAATAAATAAAATAAATGGGATATATTTACCAAATTTGGGCCTCATGATTTCAAATATGGTATAATTTTTCATAATTAAATTCACATAAGTTTCATAATTTAATTTAAAAAAAATCTTTCAAAACACGTTGAAAAATAGTTTTTTAGAAAAATGCCTTTTTAAGTACAAAAATGTTTCTATACTAAATTCAAGTATAAGATTAATTAAAAGAATATAATTATATTTTTTTAATAAAATTAATTAATAAAGTTTTAAAAATAATAAAAAATATAATTTTACATTATAAATACTTTAAAATAAAATAAAATTTTCAATAAAAACCAGTATTTTTAACTATTCGTTGAAAAATCAACTTTTTAGAAAAATATAAAAATTTCACCATAATGTGATTTTGATATGATAATTTTAAAAATGATTTCATATTTATCAAATAAAATTTCTAAATTTTTCAAAAATTAATTCTAACATTTTATCACCAAAAGTAATAAAAATCATTCTTTTTAAAACATATTTTTGATGAGTAAAATGACTTTACCAAAAATTGAGTGATTATTTACTAATAATTAATCAAAGAAGATGAATTTATTTAGGACCTTTATATATTTCATAATTTGGTAAATTATATTCATTCCTGCAAACTCAACAGTTGGGTTATAATGGTCATATTTAAATAATAATATTTTGTGGTTCGTTTAAGCTTAGGGTTTTGTATCTTGTATGCTATAAAACACAGTCTTTATTTTAAAATCTCAGGATATTACGCATAGTTCATAGAGTCACATTGTGTATTGGTTTCACTCCTCATTCCCATGAACATAGTGGACGGATTCTCATGATAAATTGGGTTCACTCCCCCAATCCTTTACTTATTATCTCATGAGATGGAAACATTACCCAATGATTTGGAGTACTATTGGGGAACTACCTTAATATTAATAACATTTATATTCATGTGTGTTCAATGAGAGGAAAAGAAACCAAACATAAATCATATACATGATAAAACCCCTGAGAAGGATGTAAGTTTCAATATCTTATTTCAACACATAACTGAAGTCTATATCATAAGGATCCCAAATAGAAGATGGAATTAAATTATTCTAGATGTTCATATTTGAAAAATAAATAGTTTTCTTAAAAATTTAGTTCTAATTTTTAAAAATTCATGAGAAATATTGGATAAGTAAGCATAAAAATGGTAAACTTAGGTGATGCTTTGTGAATTGATTAAAGTCTATATTAAAGAGAGAGATTATTATTTTATTTTAGACCATAATTGATCCATGATGGTTTTTGATAAAATAATTTTGGTTTAAAAAGATATTTGGAGTTAAAAAACATTTTATAGAGTTTTCACTTGGAATGAAACAAGAAATTGGGAAGTTCCCCTAAATCGGATTTATTAAAAAGAGAGAATCATGAAAAGAACATAAAACATGTATTATCCCCAAAAAATAAAGGTAAAGTAAAATAATTATATATATAATAAAAATATATGCATAATATTTATGAAATATAAGAGAATAATATATAGGAAAATGTATAAAAATAAAGAGAACGCATAACCCAAAAAGTAACAAGGTGGTTTGGAAGATCCCTTTCTATGTTTTAAAATACCTTGGTTAAAACCCACATCATTAAAATAATAAGAAACATATTTTGAAATTGGTTAAGGATAAATATGAGTATAATAAGAGATAAAACATATTTTGGTTCTATGATAAGAAATGAGAATATTAAAGGGAATGGGGAATAAGGCATAAAAGAGAAAAGCGCATTATAAATGACATGTATTAATCCTAATAATTTCATAACTTAAAGGTAGAAATAAATCAATGAAGAAGTTTTTATTTTCAATAAGTAATTCCCCAAATGGAAAAATATTATTTACCATGTATAATAGGAAAATGGAAGAATAAGGGAACATATAAAATTATAGTCATAAAAAATAGCTCAAGACCCAAATAGAAAGAAAAATTAAGACAATAAACCACTTATAACTTCTTTATCTTTCGAACCGAAAACCAATAATGGTAGTACATGAGATATATTTTTAAATAAGTTAGATTTAAATAATATCATGAATAAAATAAATCCAATATCAATATTTACCTCACATAAATATAATAAGTGTTGAATACAAGTTATATCTCAATGATGAAAAATTGAGATGCAGAAACCCTTACCTTAGGTTCAGATTTATTCTGCATGTGTGCCTAACATACTGAATAATTAAATTAAATATATTAAAAACATTATTAAGAAAAAATTTATATATATTTCATTTCATAATCTCTATTTATTAAAATATTTTAGTTATAAATTAAATAGTTTTTTCTTGTAGCGGTTACTTGAGGTGGTTTGGTCGATTTATTTCTGTAACTCTTTCGGTATGTTTACCATAGTCAAAGGTGTTATAAAATTACTTCATAATCTCTATAATTATATAGTTTTATGTATATTATTATTCCATTATCACAAAACTTATAATTTTTCTTAGGATTCCCAAAATGGACTCAATTTAAGAAAGGTGTATCAATATATCCACTTAAGACATTTAAGTTTACTATGAACGTTTATTGTTAACATCACTTATAAAATACCCAATATTATATTTAAAAAATATTAATAGTTTCATAAATATAATTTTATACACTAAATTCATTTTTAATTTTATCCATGTGAAGAAGTAAGGGAAAACAAAACACATTATTTTGTGGAGGTTCTAGTCTGCATATACACATGAACGATGCTATCATTTATCAAAGAATGGGAGAGAGGTATAAAAAAATAATTTATCATTTTAGAATATTAATCCTATTATAAATATAATATTTATCCATTAAATAAATATTTTTAACTGTTCATTTATGAAGGTTACTTAAAATTGAACATGTGGTTCATGGAGGTGGTAGTTCGCACGTATGCATGACGATGTCTTCATTTTTCAAATGGATTTAGTGGAAGGTAGAAAATTGATATCCCATTAGTATAATTACATTTTAGAATATTAATAATAAAAATTTCATCGTACTTTAATGGATAGAAAACATTTTATGGGGTTATAATAAGAAATAATTAATGGACCTCGGTTGAGAACATTGCATCTCCATTTGGATGTTCTCCCCTGGGTAACACTTTCTGGATCTTTAGCTTCGTATCTAGGAAATACCAAGGATTATAGGATATATAGAGATGTTTTATGATATACTAGGGATTATTTTTTGTTGAGATAAATATTTTTAATGGGTATAGAAATGTGGTGGAAGTTATCTCTTTTTATAAGTGAAGAAAATGACATTTTCATAAATACCGAATAACTTTTCAATAATGGCATGACACTGTTCAAGGGTAAATGGCCCCAAAAGTGGGAAATAATTAAATTTAGTATGATATAAGATCAATAAATCCTCTTAAATTCATATTTAAACATTTTTTAAACATGTTTCAATTCTTTTACCGCTATATTTTTACATTATAACATTTTGGTTTTTACCTTAGTAACTAGTTTTTACCCATATAATTTATATTTTATTAAAAATATAAGGTAACCCTTATTACAAAATTTTTATTTTATGAATCAAAATTTAATCTTCATATAAACTAATTCAATTTATAAATAATTGAATTTTAACTTTTCAATTAAAGCATTTATTATATATAAAAAATTATTTTGTGGAAAAATGATGTTTTTAACATTATGTCTTAATCTTATATAAAAGTGATTACTAATGAAATGAGTGATAGTATATGTTTATAAATTAGTGAAAACAATATGTAATTAAATATATAGAATAGATCAATTTAATGTATTAGATAAAAAATACACAACATTAATAAAAAAATGAAAATAACCCTTACACCATTATAATGGTCATTATATTTAATCTTAGTAATCATAATTTCATGCCTAAAAATTAAATTGAAATTATTAAATAATATGAAAATTATGATATAAAATAGGGAATCTATTTTTTTAGATTTAATTTCGAAAATCAATAAAAACTAATTTTTAATATAAACAAATAAAAAATAGTTTTTAAAGTATAATATTAATTAATTTTACAGAAGGTTAAACATGGGTTTTATAAATTCAACATACTATTTTTAAATGAATAATTTTGATCCTTAAATATATCTATGGCCTAATAAAAAAATTTCTAAGTTTTTAAGTAATAATTACTTCATGATAATATTATAAAAATTATTATATTACTAAAAATGGTATTTTTTTACTATTTTCCTAAAAATAAATTATTTTATAAAAATACTAAAAATCCACCTAAACATAATTTTGACATGTTTAATTCAAAAAATTATTTAATTTCAATAAATTTAAAAAATAATAAAATTGCCTTTTAAATGAAGATAAAAATTGTAAATAAAAATTGTTTTTATTGAAAAATGACCTCTAAAACTTTAATTATTCTTAGTAATATTTCATAAAAATTACAAATTTAAATAAAGTTAATATATTTTTTAATATATATAAATATAAAATATTATCATAATAATATTTAAAAATTGGTTGATTTAATACATTAGGATAAAATACAAAACAATTTTAAAAAATAATTATTTGAGAAAGAAAAACTTTAATATTAAATCATATTAATTATTTATCCTCTTAATGTAATCATTTTTTTTTGATTAATTTATTTTTATTTACTATATTTTTTGTTATACTAATTATTTTCATAATAATATTTATCTAGTATTTCACAGATCATTTTAGTTTGATGTTGTATGTGAGACAAGATATCGATGTAGTGTTTATTTAGTGGAAAAATTATATAGTAAAATATTAGGGAATTAAATCAACCCCAAATAAATTACATCCTCACAATATTTAATCATCACTTACTAAATGTGGTTAAGGGTATCTGAAATATAAACATGACTTGAGATGAAATTTCAAATGAGGTGTCTGCCATAATATCTTAAGTAAAACTAGGAGACACGTATTTTCCCTCTGTCATGTTAACTAATCTCTTCATTTTTCCTTGTAAAATTGTTGTTATATTCCCTTTGTTTCCACACATGAAGAATATTCCAGTTCCATTCAGCCATTTACATGGGATCCTATTCTCGTATTTTTTACATGAACAAAATTTAATCTTCTTTCCTTCAACATATTCATTGCCGGAACATCTATGAGACTCTTTGCTTCTATTATTTGGAGTGTTTGGAAACTCAACTAAGTTTACCTTGTTAATCATAATTCTTTATAACTAGTTTGGAATAACCACAAGATTTATCACTCTATATCTTATCCCATTAGGTTTCTTGTTTGGTCAATCTCCACATTGTTCATGAAATCCGTTGTTAACTTGGTTACTTCAGGCTTCATCCATTACTAAAAAACAATATGGGTTAATGGAAGTAATGATTATTTAACATCATAAGAGAATTATTATAAATGGTCTTATGAAAAACTCAAACTCAAAAATCCTTACTCTTTAGAACTATAAAATTTGCTTTTAGTTCAACTTTAATCACTCTTAGTTCAATCAAGGTTTATTTAGTTTATGTTCTCTCATACTTCTTATCCTAATTTATTAACATAATAAATCTTTCCTAATGGATCATAAAGAGAATGTTATTAAAAAAATAATATCCCCTGGGATTTTCTATCCATGTGTGTATTCTTAGGTCCACCCATATTGCACTGAGTAAAGATCGATTTGATACTAACCCAGCCTTTTTAGGATTATTACCCCTAGGTGAATCTATTCCAAAGATACATCCACTTTCTAATATCTATATAGGGATGTGAAGGCTTGAAAAACCACATAATCAACACTTCACTAAAATTTAAGTATGCTATCCTATACTTATACTTAACCATTGAACTTATCCCAAGGGTTTTAACTAAATTTCTCTTATCCTAATCCCTAAATATAACTAAAAAATATAAAAAATTAAATAAACCCTGCTCTAATACAAACTAAATGGCCTCATACCTGCACTCTTGGGTCTGGTACTAAATAAAATTTCTGTAAACGCTATATTTGATAAAAATTTACATAATACAAGGTAAACATATCTTTATTTTACATCACTTACATAATATAATCATTAAATATAATAATAATCACATAATAAACACGTAATCCCAAGAATGAAAGGTTTAGTGTCTTTGAGTAATAGCTACATATGCAACTTATTTTATGATACCTGTGAACATTTCTCTATAATTAAGACACACTAGACTTCCTTATAGACTTTTCACAAGTTATATTCATCTTCATAACCTAGGGGATGGAAACATAAGAAAGGGATGGTCTAAAATTATTGGTAAGGGAAAACTTGTCAATTTGTATTCAAGTATTAGATCATAAGAATATGAGAAAACATAAGTATGATAAAATAACTAATTAAAAAGAACATGGAACAATAAGAGTTTTAGATAAGTCATGATATAAGAACATGTAATCTCAAAAATAAAAATATGTACCATGTCATAATAGTGTGAGATAATCATGGAAACATCTCATAAGGAAATGATATCATAAGATCATGGAATTATAAATATATAGAAACAATTTAAAACATGACATCATAAGTGTAATTCAATGATCACTACAAAGACCATCATATCATAGTTAATAGAGTCTCATGGTGGATTAGGTTCACTCCCTATTCCCATGAAAATAGTGTACATAGTCCCATTGTGGATTGAGTTTACTCCCCATTCCTATAAAAATAGTGGAAAGATTCCCATTATGGATTAGATTTACTCCCCAATAATTTATTAATTATATCATGAGATAGAAACATTACCCAAAGAATTATATAAATCTTATGGATAACTCTTTATATTCATAACTTGTTCATTTATATGTGTTCTATAATTTGAAAAGAAACTATACATAAATCATAACTATGATAAAATCCTTGAGAAGGAACTAAGTTTCATAATCTTGATTCAAGGAATAACCAAAGGATATATTATAAGGATTCCCAATAGAATAAGTAATAAAATTATATTGGATGTCCATATTTTAAAAATTAACATATTTCTTGAACATTAAGTTCCAATGTTGAAAAATTCAGGATAAATATTGGAAGAGTAATAATAAAAATGATCCAATTTGGTGATTCTTTATGAAATGGGTAAAGGATATTTTAAAGAATGATGTATCTTATTATTTTACTTTAGACAATAATTGAATCAATAGGGTATTTATTAAAATAATAAGATTTTTCAAAATCTATTTATGTTTAAAAAAATTGATGGAGGTGTTACTTTACATGAAATAATAAATTTGTAAGTTCTTTTAAATTGGGTTTATTTAAATGAGAAAATCATGAAGAGAACTTAAAACATGTATTATACCCAACAAAAAAAGTTAAATTAATATATATATATATATAGGGAACATATATAATGAATATGGATGAAATACATGATAAGAATATAAATTAAAAAGTAGAAAAATAAAAGCGAATGTGTAACTCAGAAGTAATTAGGGGGTTTAGAAGATCCCTTTTATGTTTTAAAATACCTTTTTTGAAACCCACATCCTTAAAAGCATAGTAAAAATTTCTTATAAAAAAGGGTTGAGGATAAATATGAGTATCATGAGAGAAAAACATATTTATATTACCAAATAAGAAAGGAGATCATTAATGGGAAGGTAAAATATGGACATGATGGAGAAAAATCCATTATAAAGGTTGGGTATTAATCCAAACAATGTAAAAACTTTTAGAAAGAAATCAAACAATGAAGAAGTTTTTGTTTTAAATAAGTAATACTCCTAATGAAAAAATAGGATTTAATACATGGAATATAGAAATAGTACGGTAAGGAAACTTATAAATTAATAATCCTAAAAGATAGAGAAATACCCAAATGGAATGAAAATTTTAGTTAACAAACCAATTACGACTTCATTATATTTTGAATCAAACCCCATAAAGTTAAAAGTAATAGAACAACCAGTTTCAACCCATAATGATAACCAACATAGCCTACCACAAGGCCTAAAATGCATTCTATATCATCATGGGCTAGTGATAATCACCTGGGTATCATAAAAAGAATCGTGGGAATGATTTCATCCTCCAACAAACGTATGATAGGTAGAAACAATTAAATAATCACAGAAGAAAACCATAACTCATTTCAAGACAACAAAACTGTAAAAATAATATAAAAAAATAGGATAACAAGGTCTAAGTGAAAATATTAAATACCATTAATATAAAACCTAAAGAAACCCATGGTTTTATCTCCTCATGACCATTTATCACTATAATCCCAACCAACTAGAAGGAAACATAGGCTAAGAGAGTCATCCTCTATATTATTCTCTTTTATTTATTTATATCCTATAAAACCAAGTTTGTATACACCCAAAGTAATATGATGGGTGTGAGGAAAATGATCCTAGTAGGATACCACCATTAATATATATAATTCTTATCCACATTAATCTGTTAGTTCATGTATAAAATAAATTTCTAAAATATTTTAGGAAAAATAATTTCTTTATATTAAATCATGGTTTAGTTTTCTTTTCAAAAAAAACATGACATATTAAAATAAGAAAAAATATATAACATAACATATACTGATAATTCTTAAGGATATTAATAATCCAGGTTTTCATGAATCAATATCTATATCAATTGGGAAAATAATAATTTTAAATAAACATGCATGTAAGGTATCCACAAATAACTAAAAAGAAATTTACGGCATAAGAGTGCACACAACTACGATACACAAAGTAACACTAGCTAGCATAAGTGAATCCTAATGTTTAGGAACCTCGATCCCTAGGTAAGGATACTCATTAGAAACTATGGCATCACAGGCTCTTACCCTAGTGATATATTACTCAACTAAGGTTCTTTTATGTTTAGTTTTTTCTCATACACCAAGGTCTACCAATGTTCTATATTTAACCATTACATTTCAATAAATCAATCCCACATTTCAAAAAAAATTCAAAGAAAATAAAAAACCAAATACAAGAATAAAAAAACTATTTTCAATTTATATTCTTCTTTTAGTCATTCCATCAAATCTGGATTTAACAATAAAAATAGTTTTCAAAATAATTTCATTTTGAAAATAATTGAATATCTGAAAAAGTTCATATCACCTATCATGGATCTCAAAACATCTATTTCTTTATTCCAAACTAAATGATCATCACAAGAATATAGGAATATAAATGGATAGTCCATATGATAGAGGTACCTACATCAATATCAAAGAAAACAATATTTCCTTCTAGACCGATGATGGGAGAGGAAGAGATCAGATCATCAATAACCTAGATCTAATGGAGACAACATCAATTCTCTATGTCCATGAAATATCTAGTGATATTGCCTCATAAGGAATCAAATTAATGGATAAGAATAGGAGAAAACATGTTAGAATGGATCTAACTCACCATATTATATTCAATGGAGATCTAAGATTTAAATCAACATAAAGATCTATCAATGAAGAGATGGAGATAAAAAATATCATTACCAATCGTATTGTGGAGAAAAGGTGTGGATTATGATAATTAAACATTAATTCTTGGATAAAAATACATTTAATCCCCCACTTAACTAAATGTCTAGCGGTGTCACTGGCTATTTGGTGATGACCGGTTGGCTGGTTGGTGGCATCGATAGTCTTATAGGTGTTCTTCCAATATTCACTAGCTATCCAGTAGTCCCTCATGGGCTTGTCGATCACCACCTATAGCACCAACAATCCCAAACCCCTCTCCTGATTTATGAATGACTTAGAAACTAAAAAGACAAATGCAAAATAGGATATACACCTGATTCAATATATAGGGTGTGATAATTCTCCCCACTATAAATGCTTTATATCCCCAAAAATTATTGGAATTATAAACCCAAAAAGAGATAAGGAAATTTCTATGTCATCAATACCTCACAATCCTAGGTCTCATGGATGTCCCTACCACACTTCCATCTCAGCCGAACTAATGGGATTGTCTTGATGTGAAAATAATTATCCTATCGGTTCACTATCTAAATAGTCCTTTCAATCACTAATGTTTTGATTTCAATATCAACATCATCATGCACAATCATGTAGGGTGGATCTAGGCAATACTTATTTAGTTGGGAAATAGAGAACACGTCATGTATAGAATTCAAATGAGTAGGTAATTCTAATCAATTTTCCATCATCCCTAGTCACTCCACAATCTCAAACTAGATGACATAATGAGGTATTAACTTACCTTACCTCTCTAAACATCTATTTCTCAACCAAGGTGAAACTATAAGGAAGGATCAATCACCTGCCTCAAATTCCAACAAAATATAACGCTAATCATCATAATACTTATAGAAACTTTGATTTTTCACTAATTTTTCTTGATCAGTTACATGATTTTTTCATCTCATAGATGATTCTTGGTCAAATAAAGGACCTTATCTAACCTCTTACCAACAAAGAGGTGATATACATAGACCCTCATACAACACCTCAAACAGTTCCATTCTGATTGAAGCCTAATAACTATTTTTATAGGAATATTCCAATAAATTAAACTGTTTCTCCCATGATCCAAAACATTCAAGAAAATATACCTAAAGTATTTATTTAATAACCTAGATTTATCACTCAGTTTTTTCATCCATATGAAGATGATACATTTTGATTTACTTCAATTGATAACCCATCACTACTTACAATCCATTCTAAAAACTAAGAGGTAAAGTGAGGGTACCTATCCAAAATGATAGATGAGGGTAAACCATGAAGCTTAATGAATTCCCACATGTATAAGTTCACAAGATCCTCTACCTTCATTGACTCGTTGTTAGGTATAAAAAAGCATTGATTTCATGATTCAATAAATAATCACCCAAATCGCATCCTTACCACTGGGATTTTGTGGTGTCCCAATCACAAAATCCATGGTTATTTCATCCCATTTCCATGATATAATGGTTAAGATTTATATAAAACTAGTACGTATTTTATTTTAAGCCATGATTTTATAACATATAAGGCATCTAGACACAAAATATGCAATTGATCATCTCATTCTTGGACACTAGTAGTAACATATCAAGTCATGATACATCTTAGTGGATCTAGGTGCGCATAAAAATTATATTGGTGACTATAATCCATCAATTCCTATCTAAAATTCATCAGAACAACTATCTTACATCGGAAGTGAAACCCTCCATTGGGAGAATTTGACCACTCACCCAAGGTCTCCCCTATATAAATAATCCTATTTAGCACTGACACTCTACATCCTCATCCTATCCAAGTAGAATATGATCATCCATATATGGTACAACCTGAGTACTAAATAGAAATATTTATCTAATATATGTGCCATTATCCAAGTTTATCTCAGAAAAAAAACCATCAAGCACCAATCTTCCATTGATTCCTTCACAGAATCAGTTGTTAATTTCATACTCAATGCATTTTCACCCATATTCCCTTTCATAATGGTGTATGAAATTTTAAAATCAAAGTTCTGAACATACTCTACCTAGTTTTTATGAATTAAGTTTAGATCCCTCTAAGTAAATATATATATTAGACTCTTGTGCTTTGAGTACATTGTAAATTGTTCCCTGAAGAGGTAGTGGAACCATGTTTTAAGAGTGTGAATTACTACCACCAACTCAAGATCATGAATGGTGTAATTTTTCCCACGAGTGTATAATTTATGGGATCTATAAGATACTAATATATTTTTTGGATCAAAACACAACCCAAAATAATATCTTAGGCATCATAGTAGACATTATATCCCAAACCTGACTCATAAAGGACCAAGAATAGAGCTGAAGTCAATATTAATTTTAACTCCTCAAAAGATTTATGGCATTGATTGATCTGAATAAACTTTACACCATTATGGGTCAACTCTTTCATAGGAGATGAATGCTTGGAAAAGTCTCAAATAATTCGATTATAATATCTAACTAATCCCAATAAATTCTAGATCTTAAATGAATTTGTGGGCATTCCCAAAGACATAACCTCCTGAATCTTTTCATGTTCCACTGAGACTCCCTTATGGGAAATCACATGTCCAGGAAATTTTAGCTCATGAATCCATAACTAACATTTTTATATTCCCATACAAACAATGCTCTCTCAATATCCCAAGGATGGTATTCAAATGCATAGAATATTCATACTTCATTATGCAATAATCAAGGATATTGTCCATAAAAATTAATTTGAAAGAATCTAATAACTAAGAGAAGATCATTAATCAAGGAAATAAACACTATAGGAAATTTAGTAAGGACCAATGGAATAACCAGATACTTATAATTCTCATACCTACTCCTAAATGTTTTCTTAGGAATATCTTCCTCTCAGACCCTTGGTTGATGATACCCTAATCACAAATCAATTTTTGAAAACCATCAGGCTCCCTTGAGATGATAAAAATGCTCATAAATTTTAGTAATGGATATTTTTTCTTAATTGTCACATAGTTTATCTTTAGATAATCAATAAAAAGTTATAGACTCTCATCTACCTTCTTTTATAAGAGTACTAATGAAGCCAAAGGAGAAACACTAGGATAGATAAATCCCTAGACTTAATATATTTAATCTGAACCTTAAATTATTTTAATTTAGAAGGCTTCATATGATATTGAAGTAATGAAAGGGGCCTCATCCCTGTAATCATGTTTATAGTATACTCAACTTCAATTTGTGGATTCAACCTAGAATAAGCATCTTAAACAAATTTTGGATACTCACTCACTATCATGGGAAGAGGGACACTAATATGAGTATCAAAAGCATCAAGAAACATCCCCAAAAACTATAATGGGATCATCTCAACACTAGGTATAATAGGCCCTACTCTCCTGGATCTAATATCCCACTCACCTTGAAAGACATGAGTGAATCCATTAGACGAAAGGAACTAGACTCAATAATGGTAGCAATTGATCTATGATTTATATATAATCATTCAGTCTATACCAATAATGAGATTAAAGTTATAAAGATTAAGAAATAGTGAATACAATACAACTTTGTGTTCATCGATCATAACCCAACATTTAGGACATCTAAAACCCTACTTCAACTTTTTTCCCAAACAAGTGAAAAAAATCATTATTAAATACATAAGCTCCAATGAAAACCCAATGCATTAATAATATTGGATGAGTTAATGTAATGATTTTCAAAAATATCAAATAATACACATAAAAATATAAGATGTGATAAATAATATACCTCTCATCGTAGATGACCCTTCCAATAACTCCTCCAGTTCACACTCAATAGCATACATATGACCATCATCATTCTGACCTTTATTCATAACCTGAGCATCACCCTTGTAAAAAATCTGAGATCCTACTCCTTTTACCACATAAAATCAAAATTGAGATCCATTGGTGAAGGTGGATCCAACTCAATTACCCTAAGATTCTCTCTCACAAAAATGATAAATATAACCAGATTCCCAATAGGTGTGACATGCCTTAGGTGCTTCCTTAAAATAAACTTTGAGGTGTCCCTTTCTACCAAACTTATAATAGACCACCTATCCCATCCCTAACATATTTTTTGTAATCCTTCCACCACCTCATCACTGGTCACATCGCTTCCTCTTCTAACCAGAAAATGAACTCTGGTTGTCTCTTACTATCACTGATTCTCTGTAGAGTCCTTTCTTCCCATCTATATCTATCTCAACCATAGTTTACTTATATTCATCCTTCGTTAAGGTTGGTAGGAAAATAATAATTTTATAGAAAAAATAACATGACTCAAAACCATTTTTAACCTTCAAACCCTAAGGTACTCATTGGAAATAAGGTCTTGAGGTAGGTACACCAACTTGAGAAACTGATAAGCAAACTTCATAATAGAACAATCTCCATGATCCATGGTAACAAGCCCTCACACCTTCACCACCCTCAATAATATAAGTGAATAAACCATCCTTAGAGTCTTGTGGAGTTTTTAGGAAGTGGGAAATCCTCTTAATCCATTATTCTTATTCATATTGTCCTTTATCACTATGAAATATGAGTGGATTCTTCTTAGTGAATTATAATACACAATCCCCCTTCTATTCTAGTTTAACATGGGATACTTTTTCAAAAAACTAGATCATTTGTATTATGGTTTCCACCAAAACTGAGACAACAAGAGGATTTTTCTATAGGGATTTCTCAGTTGTTACCACCCTAGAATTGGGATATGTTTTTCTTGGAAGATCCATATTCTCAAAACAAATATAATGAAAACCATAAAGAAAAAAATAAAATCATTTATCATAAATATAATTTTACAGAACTAAAGCTAAAATTATAGGATCATAAACAAGTGTCACATACATGACTTATTTTGAAGTTAAATTTCATTTATTTTCCTTTCATTATTTTTTTTGGATGGTTTCCAAAGGTTTTATGGAGAAATAGATGAGTTTTCATGAATTGGGTCACACCGTGAGCCCAATTCCAGATTTAAAAATAAATTTTGTTTCCTTTATAACTTTTTCATTTTTTAATATTTTTTCTTTATTCTAATTCCTAAATGGTCTCCTATGACCTATTAACACCAAAATATAAATTTGGAGCCTTTATAAATCCATAATCATGGTGGATATGGGTTTTTATTTAAGATATTGGGCCTGCCCGAAGGCCCATTTCCTGCATTAAAAATAAATTTTAAATTTTTTATATCTCCTTAAATATTTGCGTTTTTTCAGTTATTCCACCTCAAACTCGACCCTAAGAAACCCAGGCATGCTCCCATTTCCTTACCCCCCTCCTTGGAGCTCTTTGAAATCGCGAATTAGGGCTGATCTTCATAGGGTGTCTCAAATCGGCCAGAATTGAAGAGGTAACTTCATCCCTTATTAACTCTCTAAATTCTTACTCTTTTCTCTCCATTGAAGTTCCCAAATTACCTCCTATATCTTGTTCGAAGAATACCTGAATTTTGGCTGTTTTAAATTTCAGAAACTATTGTTTTTGTAGTGATTAATTCAGGATACTTCAAGTAGGTGAGTCTATTTCTTTCCTCTTTCAAATTGCTTAGGGTTTCTTCCCTAATTCTTGAATTATAAAAAATTCCAGAAGTTAGGGTTCGTGAATAGGTTCTAAATTACTGTATTTGGGGTGAAATATTGAGGTTTTAGGTTTCTTTTAACTTCCTTTAGGTGTGGCGGTCATGCGGTTGATGTTTCGCCCCAATATTTGAGGGTTTCGACACATTCGGTAGGTGATTCCATGGATAACCATTTAATGATGAGTTAGTTTGCTTGATTAAATAATTTTACATGTTCCTTATGTGCTGTGTATTATGAGAAAACCATTTTTGGTAGCAATAGTAAAGCATTTGTTTTTAAAGTTACATTTTTTCTTGAAGTGTGTATTTTTCAAATGTATTTCATGTGTTATCTTTTGTGGTAGTTTTGTAAAATGTAGAAGTGGTTTATTAGTTGTTGAAAGGGGCTTCCAATTATTGTTGGGAAATGATATATTTCCATGTGGGCCTAAAAAGGGGGTGTATTTGAATGGTTTTATTTGTATAACCTTGTTATACTCCTTGAAAGTGTTTTATGGATTTGTGTGTTCTCATGGGTATCTTTTGTGATATTATTCAAGGTGATTATATAACATTTGAAAGTGGATTATTACATGTTGATTGGGATTCCAATTATGTTTTGGTAGGGTCTTGGTGTGCTTTTGGCTTAAAAAGAGGTTTTTGAAATGGATTTTATGTGCAAAGTTTGGGTATACTCTTTGTAATTGTTTTATGAAAGTTTTGAATGGTTTATTGGGTTGTGTAATAGGTGAAACTATATCAGCAAACTGTTTTGGTAGGAGTATATTTTTAAAAGGTCCATTTAATTTGTGAAAATGTTGTTATGTGATATGTATCATCCTGGAAATATTTTATTAAATTGTTTGAAGGAGATATTGAGGAGTGAAAGTGATGTGAAAGTGATGTGGAGTGTTTTGTGTGAGTGTGATGTGAAAAACTGAATTTTTGATTATGAAAGAAGTGTTATATTCCATGTGTGTGGGATGTTATATGAGTTTAAATATCTTATAATTGTTTTATAAAATTGTTTAATGGTTTTTTGGAAGTGTTGAAGAAATGTGAAACGTGTTGTGGGCTATTTTGGTGTGATTCAGATTTCAAAATCATTTTGAATGAAAAATGGATTTTTGTGACTTGTGTGGTATACATATGGGCTGTTTGGTGAATTTGTGATGTGGAAATGATATTTTCATGTTCAATTTATATTTCTTGACTTGTTGAACTTGTTTGAGCACAAGGGGAAAACCTGGGTATCTAGGTGGGTGGACGTGTACTAGTATGCTAGTGAATCCGTGGGGTTTGGCCTCAGTTTCACTTAGCAAGATTGACGCTTACAACTCTAACTAAACTATGATTATGTTGATTCGGGACCACTAGGTTATGGGTATGTTCCCTACTAGTGGCTCGTGCACGAGAATGGATATTTGTGATGGTTACTCTCACCGAGATACGAGGTACCTGGGACCCACAGCTAGCTAGTGCCTAGGGGTTACTTCCTATTTCTTGTGCTCATTATTTACTTTGTACTTACCGTTGACATATGGTATAGTTGGCTGGAAAATTCAGTAGTGTTGAAATTATTTTTAAAAGTGTTGATTCTTAATGATAGCCCACTTGAAAACTGTTTTTATTCAAAGTTGCATCTTTTAGAAATTGTAACTAGCTTTTCATGTTTTTGAAAACTTACATGCTTTTCATCTTTAAATGTTTATCACATGGAATCTATTAGTGGTGGTATCCTACTGGGCATTGGCTCACACCCTACTTACATCCTTGGGTGTAAGTAGACATGGTTAGTTTTTTTGTCGCAGGTTGGGTACAGTTTTTTTGTTCCAGTGGTTCGGGTTTCTAGCAGGTCCTTGGTGGTGAAGTCTTATGGAGGTGGCTTGAGGGCGGTGCCCCTTGCCATGAGGGTTCTTGGGATGTCCTTATTTGGATTTGTACCTTTGGTATAGACCTTTTGAGTTGTTTTAAGCCATGTAATTCAGTTCTGAATTTTTGTAAAAGATTGTTTGGTTTGAAAAATCCAGATTTGTTTCATTGGATTCTTTTGTTGTTTTATGTTTATAAACTTGGGTAAATCATTCCCAATTTTAATTTTATGATACCTGGTCACTTGTGCCAGCCCGTGGGGATCGGGAACGCCCTTCGGGCCTTTTCACGGGCTGGGTTTGGTGCCATTTTTGGTGGTGATCGATTCGGTTCGTGACAAAATGGTATCAAAGGAGGTTCGCTCCATTTGAGTCATGTTATTTGGGAAATAGTCAGGATAGTATAGAGTTATGATTGTTGGGACATGGAATTCTGGTTATGGGTAGTGTTCTTGATCACCACACCTCATTTCAGGATTCAAGTCGCCAGGGGAAGTTGGGATTTGTCTGTGTCTTTTGGTTTTCTTGGTTTGATGATGATTAGGGGAAATGAAAAGAGAGTTGGGTTAATGGTCTCAATGAGCTCGCAGGGTCTGGAAAGCCATGTGGAGCTGGGGATATTCCCTAGAACACTCTCTGTGACAGTGAAGTGATTGGAATATGGCCTCCAACCATATGTCCAAGTCACCCACTGAAACTAGTTTCCTCTCGCATTGTCTTGTGTTCTTTAGTTTTGAAATCTTGGAAGTTTGGTTTTAAAGTGACTTGGCTTTAAGAAGTGTAATGTTTTTGTGAAATGATTTTCAAATAAAGATGGAATGGTATGATTTATGAAATTTTGGAACTGAATATTCAGAATTATTTTGAAATATAAAATGGTGTGATTACACCTCTTTTGAAGGCAGAAACTGTATTGAAGTTGGTTTTGAAAAGTGTTTCCAATAGAGTTTTCTAAACAATCAGAGTGTGTTTTAATGGGATGAGATGTTTTGAAATTGATGTGAATATCTTGAATGTGAGTTATTTTCTAAATAGTTGTGACTTTCTGAAAATTTTTGTAAGATGTGAGTTGGGATTTTGATCTCATGGTTAGTAGTTATGAGAAAAAAGGATGCGTTGGTTGACCGTTTTGGTTTTGAAAAGTGGAAAGAATTTTTGTTTTAACCTTTGTTATTTCCATTAGTGACCACATGAATGGGGTTATATGGGATTATGGATGGTTGATGGCACGACTGGATGAGTGTCGGGACGGATATGCAGAGGGTGTCTGGTGTGGCACAAAAACATGCATGTGTGAGGCCCATGGGGTACCATTGGTCGATACTCTTACCGCTGAACCACTTGTTTTCAAAGAAATGGTTTTAAAGAAAAACATGATGTCTTGATGAATAGTTTTGGGATGGTTTGTATTATGTGTCTTTGAAGATGTTGTTTTTGTGGGATGTTTTTTTAGTCCAATAACCCCTCCTATTTGAACTGTGTTTTGGGATTATGTTTGGTCGGTAAGCTAGGTAGAAGGACCAGTTAGTAGTCTCCTCTGAGATATGTTTCGGGACACCTTTATAGTGGTTACCTTCATGTGTTTGGATCTGGTTTATGGTTTTTTTTTTACCAATGGACCATCTTGGTTGGGTCCTTGGGTTCTCCCGTTGGATAAGGTACGCCCCCATTCAGGGTTAGTGCACAACTGAAGTGCAACCCGTATTGTTTCTCCATTGGAAAATCCTCCAGTTGATCAACATAAGGAATATTTTATAGATCATTGTTGATTGAGTCTACAACCATTCATTTAGTTTATTTCTGGATCCTCTTGTAGTGGGATAGTTCTTGTGGAAGGTTGAAAGAGGCCTTGGTTTCTTAAGTTTCATGATTCATCGAAGGTGGAAGTGTTCTTTGGTTGTTAGTGTGGATGAGTGTCATGTTAGTGTCTAAGAGGGCCTCTGGGTTCTTCATGGTTTCCTTGAAGCAAGAGTTATTATTAAACCACCAATTTTGAGATTTTGGTCCTGATAGGATATTGTGTCCACTTTTGGACTTGTCTGTTGTTTAGGGACTTAGAATATGGTCATATTCTATGCATTGTTTCTATCAAACACAAGGGTCATGTTCGGTGACGCATTGTGATGTTGTGTGCTCTTTTGACTGTAAAGGTCAAGGTCACACAATCCTCTTAGGTTCTCTGTTATGTTGGGAGTATGTATCCATTGGGAAAAACATAAAATCCTTTATCTTAGAGGACGGTGTTTATACGTGTCCTGCCCTTCTGTTGTTTCTCACCCAAAGAAACAAGGTGCGATGTGTGTGCTTATTCTGATCCCTTGTTTCAGTGAAATGTCTGGTTTTGGTAAATTGAGTTTGGAATGTGTTATGTCTTGGAAAAAAACTTATCGGGGGGATTGTGGTGTAGTTTTTGTTTGCAAAGAAAGAAGAATTCTCATTCAGGTGGTTTCCAAAGCCTAACTGCGAGGCCAAAGATGCTTCAATATTTTGAGCTCCAGCCATAGGTCCCGGAGAGAAGCTAGCGCGTAGTCAGGGGAAACCCCAGTGTCATTTAAACCCTTGTGCAAAGTCCTATCCTCAATATGAAAGATAAGAAGATTTTAAACCTATGGTGTCATCATATTTCTTCTCTTATTCCCGTTCAGTGGAAATAGGTGGAGGGTCTTGTACCCATGTCATCACACAATGTTATTCCCTCCCTCTTTGGTTTCCATTGAGTCTTTAGAGAAAGGTATGAAGTTTGGCTAGACAGGTTGACCACACGGTTTGCACTTGGTTAGTAGTGACCATGCCCCCCCAAAAAAACCATGTAGATAGAAGAATCTCCACTATTAGTTCATGGTTTCCCAAACCATGTAGACTAACCATGTGGTCGTCCCAACACTTTATATTTTGGGTTCTTTCTATACCGGCCCATGCTGGTTGATTAAGATTGTTGGTTCTTATGGTGGGGAGCCTATTTTTTTCCCCGTACCAAAAACTTAGATTTATCCATGGTCAAGGATTGGTGTTAGGTAGTCTCATTCGGATCTATCAAGCTACCTAAATCTTCCTTGAGTAACCATTGAGATTGGAGAGTGCCCAATGGTTTAGTTATAGCAAGGTATGTGTAACCTAGTTCGATGTTATTGTTCGTTTGAGTGAATTGCTTGAGTCTTGTTCTGATAGTGTTTGAGGTGTTTTCCTTTGGGATAAAGCCTGAATGTGATTGATTGTTTCAGGAAAGTGGTGTATGATTTTTTTGTGAATTATTCCTTCCTTAATTGATCAATGGAGGTGTTTTGGCCTTTGGGGGCGAAACCTAGAAAGGGAGTACATCTTGGTTTATCAGTTCGGTTTGGCTTTCGTATCTAGCCTTTCTGTAGCTTTCTGGGGACGGAAAGTTTTCATAGTGGGGATAATTGTCACATAAATGACTTATTTTGAAGTTAAATTTCATTTATTTTCCTTTCATTATTTTTTTTGGATGGTTTCCAAAGGTTTTATGGAGAAATAGATGAGTTTTCATGAATTGGGCCAAACCGTGAGCCCAATTCCAGATTTAAAAATAAATTTTGTTTCCTTTATAACTTTTTTCATTTTTTAATATTTTTCCTTCATTACAATTCCTAAATGGTCTCCTCTGACCTATTAACACCAAAATATAAATTTGGAGCCTTTATAAATCCATAATCACGGTGGATATGGGTTTTTATTTAAGATATTGGGCCTGCCCGAAGGCCCATTTCCTGCATTAAAAATAAATTTTAACATTTTTATATCTACTTCACTATTTGCGTTTTTTCGGTTATTCCACCTCCCACTCGACCCTAAGAAACCCAGGCGCGCTCCCAGTGCCTTACCCCCCTCCTTGGAGCTCTTTGAAATCGCGAATTAGGGCTGATATTCAAAGGGTGTCTCAAATCGTCCAGAATTGAAGAGGTAACTTCATCCCTTCTTAACTCTCTCAATTCTTACTCTTTTCCCTCCATTGCAGTTCCCAAATTATCTCCTATATCTTGTTCGAAGAATACCTGAATTTTGGATGTTTTAAATTTCAGGAACTATTGATTTTGGAGTGATTAATTCAGGATACTTCAAGTAGGTGAGTCTATTTCTTCCCTCTTTCAAATTTCTTAGGGTTTCTTCCCAAATTCTTGAATTATAAAAAATTCCAAAAGTTAGGGTTCGTGCATAGGTTCTAAATTACTGTATTTTGGGTGAAATATTGAGGTTTTAGGTTTCTTTTAACTTCCTTGAGGTGCGGAGGTCATGCGGTTGATGTTTCGCCCCAATATTTGAGGGTTTCGACACATTCGGTAGGTGATTTCGTGGATAACCATTTAATGATGAGTTAGTTTTCTTGATTAAATAATTTTACATGTTCCTTATGTGCTGTGAATTATGAGAAAACCATTTTTGGTATCAATAGTAAAGCATTTGTTTTTAAAGTTACATTTTTGCTTGAAGTGTGTATTTTTCAAATGTATTTCATGTGTTATCTTTTGTGGTAGTTTTGTAAAATGTTGAAGTGGTTTATTATTTGTTGAAAGGGGCTGCTAATTATGGTTTGGCAATGATATAGTTCCATGTGGGCCTAAAAATGGGTGTATTTGAATGGTTTTATTTGTATAACCTTGTTATACTCCTTGAAAGTGTTTTATGGATTTGTGTGTTCTCATGGGTATCTTTTGTGATATTATTCAAGGTGATTATATAACATTTGAAAGTGGATTATTACATGTTGATTGGGATGCCAATTCTGTTTTGGTAGGGTCTTTGTGTGCTTTTGTCTTAAAAATATGTTTTTGAAATGGATTTTATGTGCAAAGTTTGGGTATACTCTTTGTAATTGTTTTATGAAAGTTTTGAATGGTTTATTGGGTTGTGTAATAGGTGAAACTATATCAGCAAACTGTTTTGGTAGGAGTATATTTTTAAAAGGTCCATTTAATTTGTGAAAATGTTGTTATGTGATATGTATCATCCTGGAAATATTTTATTAAATTGTTTGAAGGAGATATTGAGGAGTGAAAGTGATGTGAAAGTGATGTGGAGTGTTTTGTGTGAGTGTGATGTGAAAAACTGAATTTTTGATTATGAAAGAAGTGTTATATTCCATGTGTGTGGGCTATTATATGAGTTTAAATATCTTATAATTGTTTTATAAAATTGTTTAATGGTTTTTTGGAAGTGTTGAAAAAATGTGAAACGTGTTGTGGGCTATTTTGGTGTGATTCGGATTTCAAAATCATTTTGAATGAAAAATGGATTTTTGTGACTTGTGTGGTATACATATGGGCTGTTTGGTGAATTTGTGATTTGGAAATGATATTTTCATGTTCAATGTATATTTCTTGACTTGTTGAACTTGTTTGAGCACAAGGGGAAAACCTGGGTATCTAGGTGGGTGGACGTGTACTAGTATGCTAGTGAATCCGTGGGGTTTGGCCTCAGTTTCACTTAGCAATATTGACGCTTACAACTCTAACTAAACTATGATGATGTTGATTGGGGACCACTAGGTTATGGGTATGTTCCCTACTAGTGGCTCGTGCACAAGAATGGATATTTGTGATGGTTACTCTCACCGAGATACGAGGTACCTGGGACCCACAGCTATCTAGTGCCTAGGGGTTACTTCCTATTTCTTGTGCTCATTATTTACTTTGTACTTACCGTCGACATACGGTATATTTGGCTGGAAAATTCAGTAGTGTTGACATTATTTTTAAAATTGTTGATTCTTAATGATAGCCCACTTGAAAACTGTTTTTATTCAAAGTTGCATCTTTTAGAAATTGTAACTAGCTTTTCATGTTTTTGAAAACTTGCATGCTTTTCATCTTTAAATGTTTATCACATGGAATCTCTTAGTGGTGGTATCCTACTGGGCATTGGCTCACACCCTACTTACATCCTTGGGTGTAAGTATACATGGTTATTTTTGTTGTCGCAGGTTGGGTACAGTTTTTTTGTTCTAGTGGTTCGGGTTTCTAGTAGGTCCTTGGTGGTGAAGTCTTGTGGAGGTGGCTTGAGGGCGGTGCCCCTTGCCATGAGGGTTCTTGGGCTGTCCTTATTTGGATTTGTACCTTTGGTATAGACCTTTTGAGTTGTTTTAAGCCATGTAATTCAGTTCTGAATTTTTGTAAAAGATTGTTTGGTTTGAAAAATCCAGATTTGTTTCATTGGATTCTTTTGTTGGTTTATGTTTATAAACTCGGGTAAATCATTCCCAATTTTCATTTTATGATACCTGGGCACTTGTTCCAGCCCGTGGGGATTGGGAACGCCCTTCAGGCCTTGTCACGGGCTGGGTTTGGTTCCATTTTTGGTGGCAATCGATTCGGTTCGTGACAACAAGGATCTTAGAAAACCCCAGACTTCCCATGGAAACTCAAGGTTTTCCATGAAGTCGAGTTGTCTATGTACACTCACCCACTACCAATCAAGTTTTTATGGTCCTATCTCTAGTCTATCAATAACCCCCGAATGCAAGAGGGTGATACACAATAATGATCATAGTCAATAATTTGAACCTTACTTTGATAAAAAAAAATTATAACAGAACAACCCATGTCAAATCATAATTTTACCCAAATTGGCCTACTACAAATCTTGAATAATGTTATGAATCTTCATAGGCTTGTGACAGGAACTTAGGTATAATACAAATAAACATGGGAATGATTTCATCCTCTTGTATAAATATGATAATATTGAAACATGTTGGGGTTAATTACTTAAAACCTAGATAATCCAAGATCCTCTATCTCGTATAATGGAGAACCAATTGATAAGTTTAATCAACAGATTAGTTATTATAGAATTGGATCGAGAATGATAAACTCAATCAAGAAATTAGAACAAGTTTAATAGATAGTGTAGGAAAATAAAGGGAATAAAAAATGTAATGTGCTTTGGCCCCAAGGGGACCTACACGCCCGGCGACAACACCACCGGGGAAACCAATTTATTAAGAAAGAAAGAAAAAAATAGGCACATATTATAGACTCAGATGAAGAAATTAAAATACCATAGGAACTATTCAAGGAGGCTGAGCTTGCTGAACTAGGTGGCAGTAATCAACCCTGTCACATAGAGTCATCCTCGTCCACTCCTGGACAGACTCACGCACACACACAAGAAGGATACAACAAAAAACATGTTGAAGAAAATATAAATCACTATAGATCCATGAACTATAAATCGGATCTTGGTTACGATTGAAAAATATATAAAGGTTGTTACCACTTGAAGTGTGTCTGACTGTACACCCAGAACCGAGATGATCCGTACTGAATCTCTACCAGATAAGTACTCTGGTTGCAGGAGGTGGCATGTACAATGGTAGAGGGGAGTGCGAGTGGTTGGAGTCTCCCGGATGCTTCAAACTTCTACCTTAGTAGATTTGGAATATCACCTAGACCACTGAGAGAGATCTCCATCAGACTGAGTGGAACCGCACTAAATCTCACAAACCCTTAGGAAAAATAGGCACAATCAATATGCAATAGAGAGTCATCAGATGTTTCAGCAGAGCTTCGGGATGGAAGCCATGTGTATGGTGGAGATCAAAGGCACGATTTGTATAGCTGAAGTCAAGATAGCACGCAACACACATGACATGTTCTGAATGGTGCAGTACAACACACAGCAGATCAAGGCCAGCCGAATAAAACACAACAAGATTAATCTCTACAGAGCCAAGATCTACAAACCAGATATTGGTTAAGATTGAAAAATATCTAAAGTCTATTTCCACTTGAATCATGTTCATCTATACACCTAGAACCGAGATGATCCATACTGAATCTCCACCATAGAAGTACTCCGGTTGTAGGAGGTGGCACGTGCAGCGGCAGAGTGGAGTGCGGGTGGCCAAAGTCTCCTGGATGCTTTGACCTTCTACCTTTACAGAACCAGAATAGCACCTAGCCCACTGAGATAGATCTCCATCAGACCGAGAGGAACCAAACTAAAGCTCACAAACCCTCGGGGGAAATAGGTGCAATCAATGCACAAAATAGATTCATCAGATAGATCAATGGAGATGTGGGATGGAAACCGCGTGGAAAACGGAGATCAAAGGAATGGTTCGTATAACCAAAGTCGAGACAGTGTGAGGAATAGATGTCACATTCTGAATGGTGAAGCATAATTCACAACGGATCAAGGCTATACAAACAAAACAAAACATGATCTCCCCACTACTGTTGGATCAAAGGTTATCAACAGACCAAAACAGCAGTTGTTAATGGTAAGGAAAGAAGTGAACTGGGAAATCTGTGAATCTAGAAAAACTAAAAAAATTCGGTAGTAAAACAGATAACCAATAAACAAGGGACACATCACCAAATCCATGCAGTTTCATGCAGGTGCTATGAAAAATTAATAAAAAATATAAATGGGATTGAATTCATATAATTGTAATAGGTATATATATGGGGAAAAAACAACAAATCTCCACCTTGAAATAAAATAAATTCAATGATGATGTTATCACATCCTACATTATAGAATTGGGAATAAATTCATAAGCTTAAGATAATGCATGAATTTAGATAACGGAATAGCCTAGGTCAAACTATCGGTTGAGTTATCATTAGTGAGTATCTTTGTGACACTCACATTCCCAGATTCTATAATGTCCCTAACAAAATGTAACCTAATATCTATGTGCTTTGATCTCCCATGACATACATAATTTTAAGATAAATGTAAGTTAGATTGGCTATCACAGTGAATAACTATACTATCAGCAGATAATGACAACTCAGAAATCAAATCTTTAAGCCAAATGGATTCCTTAATAGCTTCTATTAAGGCAATATACTCTGCCTTAGTAGTGTAAAGTGAAACCACTGATTTCATGTTTCATTTCCAGGATACCGGTCCACCATACGCAAGGAAAATAAAACCATTGATAGAATTTCAGGTGTCAATATTTACAGTATAGTTAGAATCATCAAAACCAACTATATCATTATCAAAATCAGTATTCATGCCATATCGAATGAACAGATTAGAAAACATAGAAACATACCTTAATAACCATTTTAAATCATGAAAATGATCCTTACTAGGTTTCCCCATAAACTTTCTTAGTGTAAAAACAGAAAAGTAAATATTTTTCCTAGAACAGACCATGGCATACATAAGACTTCCTACAACATTTGCATATGGAATCTTATTCATAAAGGAAGATTCATCTATATTCCTAGGGGATTGAGTCAAGGAAAGTTTAAAATGTTATCCTAAGGTAATATTTATAGGTTTAATGTTCTAAAATGGGTATCTCTTTAATACCTTCCTAACATAAGTAAATTGGGATAAGTATAGGGTTCTGGCCTTCCTATCCCTAATTATGTCCATACCAAGGATTTGATTTTCATGGAATAAATCTTTCATTTCAAAGGAATAATTCAACTGGTGATTAACTAAATTTATATTCCTCATGTTTTTTCAGATTAACAGCATGTCATCAACATATAATAAGAGATAAAAATACTCATGTCTAACCATTTTAAAATAAACACATGCATCAAATCTACTTTTATAGAACTTATTTTCAATCATAAAGGAATCAAACTTTTTATACCATTGTCTAGAAGACTGTTTAAGCCCATACAATGACTTATGTAAAATACAAACATGATTAGGTTTGAATAGTTCTGAAAATCCTTCTGGAGGGGTCATATAAATTGTTTCATCGATGATACAATGTAAAAAACAATTTTTACATCAAGTTGTTCAACATGCTGATGGAGTTTGGTAGAAAATTCAAGAATAATTCTAATGGATAAATTCTTAACAATAGGAGATAATATTTCACTATAATCAATTCCTTCACACTGTATAAAACCTTTAGCTACCATTTAGGATTTGAATTTGATCATTGTCTCTTCTAAATTGTTTTCTTTATTCTTATGAATCAATCTAGAACCTATAACTTTCTGGTTATTGGTTCTAGGAACAACAAACCAAGTATTGTTCTTAAGAAGGGAATTCATTTCCACTTACATTTCTCTCTACCAACTACTAACTCTCCTCTCCCTGTCTCGAGTAAGACAATTGTTGCTCAAGTCATCAGGTTCTTGTGGTATGGGTAACAGAAGGATTAGGATAAACACTGAACTGGGGTTGGTCACTGGGATTAAAGTAACTTCAATACCTAAAGTTGTTAGGACCCCTGTGGGTTCTGCATCTTCTTCAGAAGATGCAACAAGTTTAGGTTCTTTGTCTTTGGACATACCAGACTCATGGAAGACAACATTTCAGCTAACAATGCATTTCTGTTAATCAGGTTTACCTACCCATAAATGATACCCTTTAACACCCTCTGGATATCCCATGAATATACACTTAACATCCCTAGGGTATAGCTTATCATTACATGAATGTGTATAAGCTATGGATCCAAATATCCTAAGGTTATCAAGATTTTGGGGTGAACCTTTCTAGAGTTCTTTAGGTGTCTTAAAGGAGTTAGCAGAATATGGGAAATAGTTAATGAGGAACACTTTTATTTGAGCATCCTTGTCCCAAAAGGACCTAGGTAGTTTTGAGTGGGACAACATACACCTCACCCTCTCAAGGGTAGTACTATTAATTATTTCTGCTAACCCATTATTTTGTGGGGTTTCCACAACAGTCTGGTATATTTTTATTCCTTCATATTCATAATATTAAATGAATTCAGTGGATATATATTCTAAACCATTATCAGTCCTTAAGGACTTAAGTTTATTATTACTCTTACTCTCTATAGAAACTTTCCATTTCTTAAAAGTTTTAAAGTTTATAGACTTATTCTTGAGTATATAAATCCACACTCTTATGGAGAAATCATTAATAAAAGTCAAAAAATTATAAGCCTCCACCATAGAAGGTGACCCTAGAAGGACCCCACAGATCATAATGTACACATTCAAGAGTTTCTTTATCCTTATACAAAGACCTATTGAAATTGAATCTCCTAGACTACCCATATACACAGTCTTCACACAAAAGGTTAGACTACTAGGAGTGATGTTTATTCGAAGGCCTTGTTTCTAATCTCACTTAGACGCTTGGCACTAACATTCCCTAGTCTCCTATTCCAAAAAGTAGTGGAATAAATTTCTGAACTGGTATTCAACTGATTTCTAAACACTTTACCATCTAACACATACACTCTATTGTAAAGGGTTACTTTCATAACTGTGAGGGATCCTCTGGCTACTCTAAGGCTTCCAAATCCAGACTTTTCGTACCCTTTATGATCAAGGATTCCTTGAGATATTAGTTTTATTTTCAATTCAAGTACCCACATAACTTCCTCAAGATACCTGACATACCCATCGTGAAGCTCGAGAAAAATTGATCATATTCCCATAATGTGGTAGCTTCTGTTGTTCCCTAGAAATACCTCACTAGACCTGAATTCCCTTAATTTAGTAAAGAACTCCTTCCTAAGACACATGTGGAATGGGTATCCGGAATCCAATATCCACTCATCTGAGATGGATATGTCAGTGGCATTTAACAAATCAGTAGTGTCAAAGTCTTGTTCAGTTAATAGGGAATGGTCATTATTACTATCTTTATAGTCACCCTTTCTATTAGGGAAGTTACTCTTGATATGTATATGTTGTTTACATTGAAAACATTTGATTACCTTGCCTTTATACTTACCTCAATATTTTATAGACTGACCCCTATCTTTTCTCCTACCCCTTGACTCACTTCGGCCTCTAGTTTCACCATTGTCCCTAAAATTTAAACCCTCATCCTTTTTTCACACTACCCTTTATTTGAATGTATTTAGAGAGAAAAGTAGATTTTACTTCTTCAAGAGTTAATATTTATTTTCCATACATCATAGAGTCTTTAACAGAGTTAAATGAATCATCTAATGATGTTAACAATGTAATGTCTTTCTCTTCATCATCCAATTTAATGTCAATGTTGTCTAGATCTAATAAGATTTTATTAAATTCATCAATGTGTATCCTGACTGCAGTTATAGGGTGCATTTTGAATGTATATAATCTCATTTTCTTATATAGTCTACCAAAAAGTGATTTTTTTCATATAAATGGATTCCAATTTAAACCATATACCAACAATATAGGACTCATATGCAACTTCTCTTAACACTTTATCTCCTAAAGATAAAAGTATTAGACTACAGTCTTTCCTAAGGGTCTCCTCAGGGACATCTACAAAAGAGTTTGCAGCCTGCCCATCAGGGGCAGTGATGGTAATTTTCTTCTTAGAGCCAGCAAGGGCATCAATAAGGTCATTATGATCTAAAGAGGATGTCATCTTAATTATATAGAGATTAAAATCATTTCACCATCAAACTTATCAGTATCAAACTTATTTGAACCCATGGAAATGAAATATTAGGATATGATACCACTTGTTGGGGTTAATTACTTAAACCCTAAATAAGCCAATATCCATTGTCTCCTATAATGTAGAACCAATTCATAAGTTTAATTAATGGATTAGTTATTATCGAATTGGATCGAGAATGATAAACTCGGTCAAGAAATAGGAATAAGATAAACAGCTAGTGAAAGAAAATAAAGGGGACAATAGATGTAATGTGCTTTGGCTCCAAGGGGACCTATATGCATGACGAGAACACCCCCAAGGCAACAAATTTATTAAGAAAGTAAGAAAGAAAATATGCACATATTCCAGACTCAGATGCAGAAATTAAAAGACCATAGTAACTATCCAAGGAGGCTGAGCTTGCTGAACTAGGTGGAAGTAATCAACCCTATCACGTAGAGTCAACCTCATCTACTCCTATACGGACTCACGCAGTCACACAAGAAGGATATAGCAGCAAACATTTCAAAGAAAATATAAATCTATACAGAGCCAAGATCTACAAACCAGATCTTGGTTACGATTGAAAAATATTTAAAGGTTGTTACCACTTGAAGTGTGTCCATATGTACACCTAGAACTGAGACGATACCCACTGAATCTCCACCAATGAAGTACTCCAGTTTCAGGAGGTGGCACATACAATGGAAAAGGGGAGTGATTGTGGTCAGAGTCTCATGGATGCTTCAGACTTCTACCTTTGCAGAACCGGAACAACACCTAGCCCGTCGAGAGAGATCCCCATCAGACTGAGAAGAACCCAACAGAAGATAACAAAACCTCGAGGAAAAACAGGTGCAATCAATGTGTAACATAGAGTTTTCATATGGTTTAGCGGAGCTATGGGATGGAAGTCGCGTGGATAGTGGAGATCAAAGGGACGATTTGTGTAACCGATGTCAAGACAACGTGAGGCACAGATAGAGCGTTCTGAATGGTGAAGCATAATTCATAATTGATAGAGTCCAACCGAAGAAAACACAATACGATCTCCCCAGTTCTGTTGGATCAAAGGTTATCAACATACCAAAATAGTATCCACTAAAGGTACGGAAAGTAGTGAACTAGGAAAGTGGTGAATCCAAAAAAACTAAAACAAGCCAGCATTAAACCCGATAACCAATAAACAAGGGCCACATCACCAAATCCATGTAGGTGCATGTAGGTGACATGATAAATTAATACAAAATATAAATGGGATTTAATTTAAATAATTGAAATAGGTATATGCATGGGGAAAAACAACAAAACAATTAGATTATTACATCATAAAACCATAATAAATCACATATCAAGATAACAAAACCATAAAGATAATATATAACAATATGAAAACAAGGTTTAGGTGAAAAATATGAAATACTATCAATATAGAACAAGAAGCAACCCATGGATCTATCTCCTCATGACCATATGTCGCCACCATCCCAACCCACCATAAGGCAACATGAACTTGGAGAGTCTTCCTCTATATGATAATCTTCCTCTGAATGGCCCGAAGGACTTATTTTTTATTTTATTATAGATAATACCCCTTTTAAGGGTTGAAGGGGAACCCGTACATGACCCGTAGGCCCAAGGCACAAGTCCCGACATGACTCGTAATACATAACCCGAAGGCCTAGAGGCATACCATGCCCATAACATGACCCGTAGGCCCAGCCCACTAGAACTGCCCCTTCCCAACTTCTGCATCATTGATCATCTTTATCTCCCCACCTGCATTGAGGATCAGCTAGCATTGCCCCGTACAAAGATGCACGGTGCCTGGTCCCGATGGCGGTTTCCATACCCTCTCATTCTTGCAATCTGGTTAGCTCTGCTTCTGGTGACTGCTATTGGTGCTCTGATCCTCCTCTAGGGCCTGTTCTGTGTGAAATGGGCTACTTCATAGTCTTCAATGGCCCAAAGGCCCTATGTCCTGAAGGACTTTGATGGCCCGAAGGCCCTTGAGACCCGTAGGCCCAAACTGGTGGCCCGAAATCCCAAATCGGGGAAATAGTTCAGGCTGCTACAGTACCAAACAGTACCTTCTACAGTTCTTACTACAGTACTGCTACAGTAACCCGAAAATTCTCCTCCACCTGTTTTTGAACCTGGGTATCTTGGATGTCAAGCAGGAGCCCTTACCACTCGGGTACAGGCTCGTTGGCAACATGATACACTTCCCATTTCCTTTATCCTATAAAACCAAGTCTCTATATTCCCAAAGGTATATGTATGGTGTGAGGAAAATGGGGCCAATGGGATACCACCATGAATCTATACAATTTCTATCCATATGAATTTATTATTTCTTGTATAAAACTAACTTATAAAACATTTCAAGAGAAATCATTTTTCTATATAAAATAATCCTTCAGTTTTATTTTAAAAAACATTACATATTATAATAATCAAAATAATATGAAATAGCATATATGCATGAGTTATTAGTGGATTAATAAGCTAGGTTTTCAAGCATAAATATCTATATCAAGTAGAAAAATAAGTATATCAAATAAGCATGAATGTAATATATCCAAAAAACCCCATAGAGAAATCCACAACATGAGGAAGTACATAACTAAGCCATATAAGGGAACACTAGTCAAAATACATAAATCCTAAAGTACAGGAACCTCATTCCCCTATTATGGATTCCTACTATCAACCATGGAATCATAGGAACCTACCCTAGTGATAACTTACTCCACTAAGGTTTGTTTATTTTCTCCCCATAACCTAAGGACTCTAAATTATCTATATTTTATCATTTAATTACAAGAAAAAAAGGCCAAATTTTATAAAACACTTATAAGGGAAATCCAAGACCAAATAAAATCATTAAAAAATCTTTTCACTTCATATTCTTCTTTGAGGAATTCTATCAAATCCATATTTAACATTAAAAATCTTTTTCCAAATCGATTCCATTTTGAAAACAATTTCATATCCATCAAAGATAATACCACCTATTATAGATCTCAAAACATAAACTTAATTATTAACAACCAAATGAGAAAAAAATAATACAAGTATATTAATGGGTAAACCATAGGATAGAGACACCTACCTCAAGATCTAAGAAAAAAACATTGCCTTCTAGACCGATGATGGGATATGAAGAGATCAGATAATCAAGAACCTATATCGGATGGAGATGAAATCAATTCTCCATTTAAATGGTAGATCTATTGATCTAGTATCATAAAGAATAAAACTCATAGTTAATTAGAGAATAAAAAATATTATGACATATCTAACTCATTAGATTATAATAAATGGAGATCCAAGCTTACAATCGGCATAAAGATCCACCAACAGGGAGAGGTAGAGAGCCAAGATCATATCCATTTATCATATAGATCAATATAAATTATATTAGGGTTAAAATGGATATATATAGGGTATTAAACCTTAATTTAGGGCTAAAAATCCATTTAATCCCTCAATTTACTACATATTCAGTGGTGTCACTGGTTAGTTGTTCGACATCCACTGACTGGACAGTGATGACCATCCTACTAGTCAGTGGCACCGCAGTCCTATAGGTGTTATTATGTCATTAACTAGATAGAAAGTGGTCCCTCAATGACTATATGGTGTCCTCCTATAGCCACCTATAATCCCAAAACCCTCTCCCAACTTACAAACAACCCGAAAACTAAAAACATGGAGGAAAAATAGGTTTAATACTTGATTCCATATATAGGGTGTGACATTAGAACATGTGGTGGATTTCTACATGCATTATATTTCAAGAAAACTATGATAAATATATATATCCAAGGGAAATATTTACATTACAATAAGGGAACAAGTGGTGGATACAAATCAAAACTCAATGAAGAAAAATTGATATGTATAAACCCTATCCTTATGACCAAATTCATTATGTGTGTGTGCCTAACATCCAGAATAATCAAATTAGATTCATTAAAAACATTATTAATAATAATTTATAACTATATTTCATTTTCTAAGTTCTATATATTATCATATGTTATTTATTTGTTAAATAGTTTTTGCTTATAGTGGTTACTTGAGGTGGTTCAGTCAATTTATTTTTGTAACACTTTCAGTATGTTGACCAAGGTAAAAGATGTTATAAAATAGATTTATAGTCTATAGAATTAGAGTTTTTTATCTCATATTATTCCATTATATATAAATTTATAAATTTTCATTTAAGAAAGGTGGCTCAATATGTTCATGTAAGGTTGTTAAGTTTACTTTAAACGTTTAATATTAATATAACTTATAAAATATCCAATATTATCATTCAAAAATATTAATATTATCATAAATATTTGTTTATATATTAAATAAATTTTTAATTTCATCCATGATAGAAAGTAATGGAAAATGATATATGTAATTATGTGGGGTCGGTAGTCTCCACATATACACTGATAACGCTCTCATTTTTCATAGAACAGGATGGATGTAGAAAATAAAATAATTTATCATTTTACTACCTTAATCATGTTATAAATTTCATATTTTTACATTAAATAGATATTTTAAACCATACATTTTAGTATGTTATGAAAAATAAAACATAGAGTTCATGGAGGAAATAGTTTTCAAATATGCACGATGAAGTATTATTAATAATGCTTTCTTGGATAGAAAATATTTGAGGTGGGTAGAAGAAGAAATAATTAAGGGATCTCAGTTGATAACATTACCTCTCTCTTTGGATATTCTCC
The DNA here is from genome assembly GCA_963277665.1 of Viscum album. NCBI lineage: Eukaryota > Viridiplantae > Streptophyta > Magnoliopsida > Santalales > Viscaceae > Viscum > Viscum album. The sequence continues at coordinate 249,200,858 of OY728152.1, read as the reverse complement.
CTTGGCTAACACTTAAAGGCTTCTTAGCTTGGTCTCTTTAAAATATCATAGATTTTAGGACATAGGGGAGGGTTGAGGAGAGACTTGGGAAGACACTTGGTTGAGATAAATCTGTATAATTGTTGTGTAAATTTGGATTAAGTGATCTCCTTTTATAAGTGAAGAATATAGCATTTTCATAAATACCCATTTCTTTTTCAATAATGGTGTGACACTATTAAAGGGTAAATGGCTCCAAAAGTAGAAAATAATGAAGTTTGGGGTGATATAAGTTTTTTAAATCCACTTCCATTTATATTTATACATGTTTCAAGTCTTTTAACAATAGTTTTTTATATTTTTCCATTTTAGTTATTACCGTGGTAACTAATTTTTACCCAAGTAATTTATATTTTATTAAAAATATAAGGTAATAATTATTAAAAAAAATTTATTTTTTAACCTAAATCTATGCTCCAAATAATATAATTAAATTTATAAATAAAAAAATAACTTTTAAATTAAAACATTTATTATATAGAAAAATAGTTTTTTAGAAAAAAAAATTTTATCATTAAGTGTTAAAAATATTATAAAGAAATGATTAATAATAAAATGAAGGAAGATATATTTGTATACATGTGTAAAAATAATATCAAATTCATTATATAAAATAGATCAATTTAATTTATTAGATAAAAATTACACAACATTAATAAAATAATTCTTATAAAATAACCATTTCACCATTATCATAGTCATTATCTTTAATCTTAGTAATCATACTTTTATGGATAAAAATCAAATTGACCTTATTAAATAATATGAACATATTTATATATAATAATAAATCCACTTCTATAGATTTATTTTATATAATTGATGTAAAATAATAATATAAGCGAATAAAAATAGTTTTTAGAGTAAAATATTACTTAACTTTAGAATCCATTAAACATAGTTTTTATAAATTTGACATAGTATTTTTAAATAAATAATTTTACTCCTTATATTTATTTTTGGTCTAATAAAAATTTTTATAATTTTTTAAGTAATACTTACTTTATGATAAAGTTCAAAATAATAGAGTATTAGTAAAAATGGTATTTTTACTATTCACCTAAAAATCAATTTTTTTATAATAATACAAAAAAATATTCCTAATATAATTTTGGCATGTTGAATCAAAAAATGGACTTCATTTTATCAAATTCAAATTCTAAAATTAATAAATTCATCTTTTAAATGAAAATTCAATGTATAAAGAAAAAATGTTTTTATTGAAAAATGATCTTTTAAAACTATAAGTCTTTCAAATACTATTTATTACCAGTTCCTAATTTTAAAAAAAAATTAATATATTAGTTTATATATTTAAATATTATATATTATCATAAAAATATTATAAATTATTTGATCTAATATATTTGGATAAAATACAAAACACTTTTAAAAACGTTATTTGAGAAACAAAAATATCTAATATTAAATCATATTAATGATTTATCCTCTAAATGTAAGGAGTTTTAGTTTACTGATATCTTTTTATTTACTAGATGTTTTATTGTTCTTGTAATTTTTTTAATAATATTAATCTAATATGTTGTAGTTTATTTTAGTTCATTGTTTTTTGTGAGACCAGATAATGACACAATGTTTATTTAAAGGAAAAATTATATATCAAAATCTTGGGGCATCACACACAACATCCATCAAGGTTGGGTTGAGCCTTAATTGAGGTGGACTAATAGGTTTGGAATTTTCTTCAAGAAAAATTCAATGTATGAATATTTTGGAATTTATGCATAGTGTATTTCCTAAACATCAACCTATTTATTATATATTATACCTTAAAAGTTAAATTGATTGGTGTTCCTATTTTGGGGATAGGTTATTAGCAATTATTACTGGAATTGTTTATCCTTCCATTAATTACACATACTTTAAATTAATGGTAAATAGTTTTAATTCTAGATTTGATGGTCTTCTAAAGATCAAATTATATTGTGGTTTCTCAATTCCATATATTGGATTTCATATACATAGGATTACATATAATTTACCCCATTATTAAATAAAAATCAAATCCATTAATGAATTATGAGGTTACCACTTCCTCCAAACGGTAAAGAGTGGTTTAAAATTCCTGAATATATTCCTTCTATATAGAGTTTTCAATCATTAATTGTTTTCCTAAAGATAATATTTCATGAAACATATGTATATATTAATGAGGATCAACCTCATAAATGTTGGAAAGTCTAATAAGGTAATGATCCTCTGATGGTTGCCTCGTGGATTCAAAAATCTTGAAGTGGATTGTACTTTCACTAAACTCTATAGTGAGGGTTCCTTCATGCACATTTATAGTGATTTTGGTTTTTCAAGAAAGGTCTTCCCAAAATAAATGGTGATTTGGATGTTGTTCTATTTACCCTATGTTAAATACATAAATTTATATTGGGAATATTAGATTTTGGACAATAACTCGAACATCTGCCAAGACTCTTGCTGGAAAAGTAGTGGATTTGTTTTCTATTTGCACCACCACTATTATTGGATTTAGTTCTCCTATCAGAAAATAAGTATACGTTGAGTGAGTTGACATTAATGGAATCACCCAAATCAAATAAATCAACTAAACAATTTAGTGAACCAATGGTGAAAAGGATTGAAAAGGTCCCTAGAACTTGACATTTTGTGGGAAACTATGGTGTAATTAGGTATTAAACACTTTATCCCAAGTTGACCCTATAATCCCATTTAAGTGTCCTCTTTTTGGTGAAATGATCCTTGATAAACTTGAAATAATTATGAATTTTCATGGGAGCTTCCAAAATGGGATTATTAATCTCCACATTTTAGAATGTTTCCATAATTTCACTTTAAATTTATTCCTCTATGATTTTCTTAGATTGGATCATTATTTATGAGAATGAAAGCAGAATGAATTTCTTCTATCTTTGCTTCCTTTTTAATGGGTCTCTTTTTTTTCTCAGTCCATCCCTCTCCTTTTTCTATTTCTTTTTTTCTTCATAGAGAAGTTTTTCAAGAACCATCCTAGAATTTTCAGCTTTAATTTCTTCATTTTCTTTTTTCTATTTTTCAATTTCTAGGGTGGGAAGTGGAGGAAGTTAATTTCCACTTCTTATAGTCTCCTTTCTCACCTTTATCTTACAGTTAGGGACTAATTAGGATAGTAGTTCCCCTGATTTTTTTTGATAAAATATCCACAATATTTACAAGTTGATCCTTTAAAACACTAACTTCATTTCTAAGGTCCTCAACCTTGAATCCTTGATGATATTGTACCGATCATTGTGTGTTGGTTAAGGGTTTTTAATAGGGTTTTTATTGATATAATGGGGATAAGTAGATTGGATATGAAGCTGACTGTATGATTGTTGAAAAGGTGTTGGGTTTTAGAATGATGGGTTTTTTTGGTGTTATGGAGTTTGTTGTTGGTATTCGTTTTGGTGGGGTGGTATTAACTGATTTTATTAGTTCCTAAATTAAAATTTGATTTAGGAATTTTCTCCCTATCCTTGATTTTTGTGTGGGTATTTCCTTTATTGGTGGGTTGTTACAAAATTATCAGTTTCAAGCACTTCTTTACACTGATCGATAAAATAATTATAAGATGAACAAAAAAACACATACCTTCATTGGTGATTATTGCTCACTAGATTTATTTAGGTCCATTTTTATAAAAATACTACTTATCTCTTCATGTTTAGATTCTAAGAAATGTGATGAATCGGAAGATCTTACCTCATGAAGTCCTCAAGTGCTTGTACCTCTTATGCCAAACTATTTTGGGTTTTGTGAAATATTTTAAATGAGTATTTTTTCTTATATTTTTGTTTTTTATATCAAGTATTATCTAGATGATACATCCAAGAAATTACAATAATTTTCACACATGCCTTGATAAAATGATACAAGAAATTTGTTCTCATTAATGGATTGATGTGGGTTGTTGGTATATAGTTTCTTGAAATAGTCCCAATACTCATAAATAATGTCACTAGATACTCACCTAATGGTGTATGTCTCATTTATGATTTATTTGATTCTGAATGTAAGGAAGAATATTAGATGAAAACATCTGTGTAGGTCCACCGAATCATGTACTTCTCCTGGTTATAGGTTTTTCAACCACTCAATAGCTACTCTTTTGATTGAAAAGTATAATTCCCTCCACTTACCTTTTTTCTTCATCAACTCCTTAGGGATTCAATGTGGATTAGACAAGTGCAAAATATTTTATCTGTTTATTTAGATATTCTCTTACCAAGCCATGAAATTTTTATAATAACTGTATTAATCCAGTTTTCAATTCCAATGTGTTTTATAAAAAAAACATTGAAATCTGATTTTTTTAATGAATTTTGGTTCACATAGGCCTATTAGGGACTAATTTGGGTTATATTTCATTGTGTAAGGATCATGATGAATTCTAGAATTTATAGCTGGTTTTTTTTATTCAGATTATCTCAAGAGGGGGGTGAATTGAGTACCCAATAAAAATTTATGATAAAAATAGGTTTAAATAAAATTCCCATGTTTAAGTAAAACAACCCAGTTAACCAGAATAACATATCAATATACTTTCTAATATCTTAATATATTTCTTAAATATTGATTAGGTCTTAGTTAAAACAATTATGAAAACTAATTTAACTTTTGAAATCAATTTAATTAACCAAAAATTTATATAAAAACTAATTATGATTAACTATAAAAGTTGTTATTTTGTTTATAGTTTAAAATATATTTAGTTTAAGGATAATAAATAAAGAAAAAAAACAAAATACATAGTGGAATAAAAACAAGAGGTTCAGTCACAAGCCAAGACTTAATCCTCTCTGCTGAGAAATCCCCCACTGCCAAGAAGATTATATAAAATAATCTATGATCTATAACCTGGATTTGGTGTATAATAGTAAAACAACTGTCTTGGAAACATTGTACCTATTCTATAAAAACTATGGGAATAAAAAAAGAACCGGTCACATAATGACCTCTTCCATAACACTATGGGAAAACAAGGATAAATAAAGTGTTAAGAATATATTGTTTATTGTCTAGTTAAAGTGCAAGAGTAAGTGTGGGATAAATAAAATAGAGTAATCCACACTTCTTGAAATGTAATGAGAATAGACATAAAGATAAAATAAAAGATAAGTAGAAATATTTTATTTCTCTATTTGATATTCTATGAAGCTTTTGACTCCTTGAGTTTAGATTGAAATGATGTTTGAGTCGAGATTCTAAAATTCGTAGAAGAACAAAGTGTTTAAAACACTTTTTTATGACTATAGGAAGTATTCTCGGTGTTTAATATAGTTCACTTATAATGTATTTTATCACTGGTAAATATGATTCAAGTAGTGAGGATTAATCTTCTTTTGATCCTATAATATTCATCTCTTTATTTTTGTGTGTATCTTGGTTCTTAGTTAATTCCTCATACTCAGGGCTAACACATTCTTTAATGTATCTCTTCAAAAAAATTAAGAACAATCATTAAAATAAGTTTTGGAATTAAATTTTATAATATATCCATTAGACATATTTAATTAAAAATAAACAGAATAGTGTTAGTGAGTCTTTATAATGGTGAGATAGTCTGGTGGTGTTTTGATCTCATTGTTATTGGATCTGGTAGTGACTAATTCTGACAGTGACTCAGGCTGGCGATGACTCAAGCTAGAATTGATTCAAGTTCAATGGTGACTTAGGTCTGGCAGTAGATCTTTTTAATACTTATCCAAATTTCAGGTTCAACAAGAATTTATCCTATAATGGTAGGTGTTTTTCATACTTTACCAAAATTTCATTCTAGTGGTGACTCATAGCTGATGGTAGGTGATTCCAGTACTTATCCAAATTTCAATCTTAATGGTGAGACATTTCTTGTGGTGACTCAACCTCAATGGTGAGTCATCCTTGATGGTGACTAATCTTCAATGGTGAGTATTTCCCAAACTTATCCAATTTTTTTCTAATCTTCCTCATAGTGTAAAATGTTGTCACAACACATAAAACTCATTAATATCATAAGAAACATGATTTGATGATCATTAAAAGAAGGGTTCCAACAATATCCCCCTTTTGATGATCACAATTCATGGCCTTTTATACAAATGGTATCAAATGTAAATCATGACATTTTATATACCATGTAATGAAAAGTAAAGATAAAAGGAAGAAAGGACACATAGTATTAATAGTAATTATATAGTAAATAGAATCAAAGAAAAGATGGCATCAAAGGAAGGTGTTTAAATACATATGGAAATAAATATTAGTATCATATAAAATGAATACCAATATATAAATAAAAATACCATAAAATTATCCCCCTTTTGGTATTATAAAAAAATTTAATATAAAATATAAAATTCATATAAGAAGAATACGAACAAACGGAATCAGAATAATCAGAGAATTTCCATTTAAGAAAAATCACTTAAAGTACAGCCAAAAGGTTTTAACAAAAGGTCACACAAAAAAACATCCTTATAAAAAACCAAAATTTTAATCATCAATTTTGTTTAGGATGTGTGGAAGGATCAATATGTACTTTTCCCTTCCCTTTATTCGAAGAAAAATTCTCAACATAAAAACATGAAGGAGCTCTAGGAATGGTTGTAGGAACACCAGTTAGAGTAGGAGTCTCTCTGATGATTATTGGTCTTAGGTGCTAAACTACCTCTCTAGGGGGGAGAAAAAGGATTAAAATGGGATGGTACGTGTCCATGATGATTTATAGTAACACCAATCCTAAAATACTCTGACATAGTAGCGGGAGGTGAAAGATGAGTTGTAATAGGAATGGTCTCATGATCCACAACAATAGTTCAATGAACATGTAGAGATGGTTTCATAAGATTTATGAAATCCATGATTATATTACCACCTTTCTCCCATGAACTGAATAAATATTTATTCTCTTCCATAAACTGCTGAAGAACTAGAGTCATGACCTTCAACTGATTGACTTGCTCTTTAAATTCTTGATTTATCAGAGGCATTCTCAGATTCTCATCAAGAAACTTAAAATGATCATTCAGCTCATTCTTGGTAAAAATATTTGAAAGATAATACTTTATTAATTTGGTGATGATTTCTCTATCAAACTTCATTCCCTTCATGTAATACATTAACATCATGTTCACATGGTCACCGTTATGTCTAATTTTTCTCAAAGTATCCTAATGTAAGAAAAGAACATCACTGGAAGCAGCTTGAATATCTTCTCTCACAATAGATCTAACTAGATCAATATAAAGAGAGGGAGGAGGAGTAGTATAAGTAGAATATGATGAAGATATATTCTACATACTCTCAATTAAATCATCTATAGAAGCATAAAAGTATATTTACATTCCTTCTAACATAGATCTCATAAACTCCAACTCACTGGAAAGTATCTTATTTTAAATCCCTACTTACTAAATGTGATGCATCATTTTTTGTTGAATATGATGTATCACCAAATCAAACAAATACCTTTCACCCTTTTCACTTAACTTTGTGTCAAGCGATTCTTGATTTTTCAAAATCACACCAAAATCATAAATCAGATTTTCTTTGAAAGATTTCAAGTCACCTCTAGTGACAACATCCATTGGAACAGTAGGAACAAAAGTTGTAGGAAAATATTTATAGGAAATGGTTCATGTAGGAACTCTATTAGAATCAAATCCTTCCAAATATCCTACAGCATCAATTTAATTCACCAATGATCCCTTGGGATCCCTTCTCAAAGATCAAGTCCACCATTATTTGGTGGACTACTAGGAAACTTATCCCATTCTTCAAACATTAGGCCCATAAAATTTATAGATGACTTACTAAGACTCTCAACCACTAAAGTCTCTACAGCATTAGACACAACCATAGATGTTATAATAATAGGGGATTCAAAATATCTTTGTACTTCACTTTGTTTCTCAACAGTAGCAGGCTTAACTTCCATCTTCTCAGAAACTAACTACTCTACAACAACAACAACCTTCATCTGCACATCTACCAACTGTTTAAATATAGTATTCTCAATATCATCTATAGGCACACTAATATCACCGCCAATATTAGGATAAAACTTATAACCTTCCAGACATGGGGATTTCTCCCAATCAAGTTATGCTTCCTTTTCTTCTCATGTTGTTCTATCCACATCACCAATAAAGTTGGGTCTTTCTTCAAATCTAGAACCTAACACACCTAGAGAAGGAACATTTCCTTGGGGAATTTCCACATACTCATATATAATTCTTAAATTAGGATCATTAGGGTCAAAATATCCATCATCTTTATCTCTATCTCTATTTCTATTTACATTTCCATTTCCATCTTCATATTATCCACCTTCATCTTCTTCTTCTTATTCATTACCATTTTCATTATCTTCATTCTCTTCAGAGGATTTTAAAGAACTCTTAAAATTATCTTCACCTGAAACTTATGTATCTTCCACATCACTACCTTCTCTTAAAATCTTCTCTCTGATAGGGAGTACCCTGGGTGGACTAGGAGCACCGTAAGTGATAACAGGAGGAATTTTGGACTGGTCTGAATCACTTCCTTCATCCATCGAAAACTCTTTCTCCTCATCACTATAGTTGGAAGCTTCCTCTTCCTTATAAAAATATTCAAAAATATCATATGGATCCAATCTAGGGTCCATAAAATCGTTTAGTATTTAATTGTGGTCAAATGGGTTGAACTCATCATACATTATTTCACTATCATTAACCCACTGGTTCTTATAGGGGTTTCAGCTAATTTTAATCCTTATAAAATCAACCTAATGATGCATAAGCCTCCACAATCCACTACATATTCATAAAATTCTTCAATTAGGCCTTTGGCCTCTAGTATAGATGAAATAAAATTAGGGTATATTAAGGAATTGGACCTTGAATATGTCTCAGTTATTTCCAACAATGTGAAGCATTAGATATTTGTATAGATTAATCTTTTCTCCCATTTTCATTTGACACAATAGGTATGCATCTGTGTACTTTATGGTAGTGAAATATACCTTCCTTTGGAAAATAATATACTAGATGAACTTGAAAAGAACCCTGCATTCGCCATCAAGTTCAGAGGGAATTGGTCTTCTCAAAACTCCATCTCCTATTAACTCATCCAAAGCATCTTCACAAAAAAAAGTCTCACTAGAATCTAGAAAAGTTACTTGATAATATTTTGTAACTCCTTCATGTGGAACCTTTAAATAACTAGCCCACTGAATTTAGGATAACACTTCTTTGTGTCCATTGATCTTATCCCTTACCCAATCTTCATTTTCTTCAAAACAAAACTCAACAAACTAGTAGAACTGGTAAACCAACCTAGGATAAAAAAGTATCTCATTAGAAGAGAACAATTACATATATCCTTGTTCTTTTAGAACTTTATAAACTAATGACTTGCATTCTGGTAACCATTTTACTTGAACTTCTTTCTCAAGTACTAAAATCCTCTTCATAATCTCGGGATTCATAGACTCTAAAGAAAAACTACTGAAATACCCTTTATGCTTCTTTGTAGGACATGAATCATTGAGAGAAGACTCTGAAGCTTACTTCATTATGACCATGGAGATCAGCTCGATAGGTTCAAGTGAAGGTGAGGAATGGTCAATAGTCGAGATATAATGGTCATACAGGGCTTGAGAGAAAATCATGGATAAATAAGTGCATTTTAATTATAAAAATATCTAATTTATATCATTTGAGAAGTTTAGGGATTCAAAAATTGAAATTGAAAAATAAAAAATATGAATAGAATTTGAATCAAATTAAAAACTAAATAAATAAATAAATTTCAAAATTAAAATAGAAACGGAGAATTAAAAATGTAAACAGTGAAAAATTGAAAAAGGCATAATATTTACAATAGTAGGGAAAACAAACGGTGCATAAAAAACACAATGGTGAGAAAAACACAATGGTGAAAAATTCAAATGGTGGGTAATTCCAACAATGGGTAAAACTCAATGGTGGGTAAAACTCAATGGTGAGTCCTAGATAATTAAACTTAACTAAAATTAATCATGCATAATTCATGTTTGATATGGTTCATTATCTTATAATTCAAAGGCTTATGGAATATATCATCAAGTTGATGTTATGTACCAATGTATTCAAGAGTTATATCACACATTTGGAAATGGTATCTCAAAAAGTAATTTCTTGCATCAATATGAATTTTTTTAGTATGTGATACACAATTCTTAGAAATATTTATATCACTTTTATTATCACAATTTATAAGGACATGTCGAAATTGATATCTATAGTCTAGAAATTTGTGTTTCATCTAAAAATTTTTTACACATTAGCTACATGTAGCTATGTATTTATCTTTATTAGTAGACAGTGAAACAAAATTTTTTTTCTTAATACACCAAGAAACTAGTGACTTTTCTAAAGGTGTCATGTTTCAGAGGTTCTTTTTCTATCTAACTTACAACCACCAAAATTAGCATCTGAATAGCTAACTAAGTCAAATTCTCTTCCTATTGGGTAAAACATTCCTAAATTGATAATATATTTTAGGTATTTGAAAAAAAAATTATAGAATCTAAGTGAGACTCTTTTGTATTTTCTTGAAAATTATCACACATGCATAAACTAAACATTATATCAAGTTGGATAGCATTTAAGTAGAGAATACTTCCAATCATACATCTATAACTGGTTTTATCCACTAATTTTCTAGCTTCATCAAGATCCAACTTACAGTTGGCACTCATAGCAGTGTCACTACTCTTAGTTCTATTCAAATTAAAAAAAGGTATTTTGTATATTTACTTTGATTTAAAATAATTCCTTCTTTCTTTTAAAAAATCTAAAAAATAAGAAAGAATTTGAGTTATCCAATTAAACTCATTTCAAATTCATATTTCATCATTTTTAAAAAATAAATACATAAATAATTTTTATAATTTCCAAAAATAATATCATCTACATAAATTTTAACAAAAACACATATTTTGAAATTATTTTTATAAAAAGGTTAGGATCAGTTATACCTTTTTAAAAACCTTATGAAATAATAAAAGAGTCAATCCTATCATACCAAGATCTAAGATATTGTTTTAAACCATATAAATATTTTGTTAATTTAAAAAAATGATTTGGAAAATAAGGGTTTTAAAAACCATGGGTTTGTTCAACAAAAACATCCTCAACTATATACCCATTTAAGAATGCACTTTTGAAATTCATTTGATAAATTTTAAAATCTAGATGAGTTTCATAGGCAATTAGTATTCTAATGGCTTCAATTATGGCTATAGATGAAAGGTTCTCTTTATAGTATATACCCTCTTCTTGACTATACACTTGTGTAACAAGTCTAGCCTTATTTTTTACTATTGTGCCAGATTCATCAGCCTTGTTTCTAAACAACCATTTAGTGCCTATAGTCAAGTTGTTTTGGGTATATCAATAAGTTATCATACTTTATTTATTTAAAATTGATTTAGTTCTTCTTTTATATCCATTACCCAAAATTCATCATTGATTACATCATTGATGTTTTTTGGTTCAAGTTGTGATAAGAAATCTTGATATTCAATTGAGTTTATTAAATAATATCTAGTTTGTGTACCTTTATCTATGTATCCAACAACAAAATATAAAGGATTGTATTTTAGAGTCTTAACAACTTTAGAAAAATAGGGTTTGGTCACCTCAGTGTTCTCTATAGGTTCAGGTTCAAGTTTTGGATGTTCTTCAGAACTGGATGATTTTTTTTCATTATTTTGAGCATAATTAAAATGTCTGGAATTTAAGTTCAGATTGGATAATTCATCTTGAAGGTTTTTTAAGGAATTATTAGGTTCATGTGGATTTATCTCATAAAATTTGATATGAATATATTCTTCCACAATATTAGTCCTTTTATTAAAAACTTTATAAGATTTACTAGAGGTGGAATAACCAAGGAAAATTCCTTCATCACTTTTGATGGAAAACTTGTCAAGATTATCCTTAGTGTTAAGAATAAAGACTTTTCAACAAAAAACATTGAAATAATTAACCTTAGTCTTTATTTATTCCAAATCTCATAAGGGGTTATCTTCAATATAGGTCTAATTAAAACTCTATTTATTATATAGTAGGTTGTATTCACGGCTTTTTTCCAAAAGTATATAGGTAATTCATATTCATTAAACATAATCCAGGCTATCTTCTGAAGTGTTACATTTTTTATTTCTACAAATCCATTCTATTGAGGGGTCCTTGGAGAAGAGAAGTTATGACTATAGGCATTTTGTGAGAAAAATGATTCAAAGTCTTGATTTTCAATTAGGGTCTTAATTCTAAGTCCACTTAGTTCTTCTATAGATCTAGTATACTTATTAAAATAAGAATAGACTTCACTCTTGTAAACTAAAAATAATACCCAAGTATACCTAGAAAAGTCATATACATGTACATAAACATAGTGATTCCTATTTAAACTAGAAACTTTTTATGGTTCAAAAAATTCCATGTGAACCAACTCAATAGGTTGATAAGATGAAACTTATTTATTTAATTTAAAATAAATATTTTTTTGTTTCCATTTTTGATAGGGGTTATTGACTTTGTCATTTGGGAATTCAAGTTTGGGTAGATCCCTGACTAACCCTTTCCTAGAAATCTTTCTAAGTGTGTGAATGTTACAGTGGCCTAATCTCCTATTCCAAATCCATGATTCTTTATAAAAGGTACTTAAGAAGGTAAAATTTTGGGAAATCAAAGAATCATGATTAACATCATAAAAATTTTCATTTCATAAGGAATAAAACACTAAATCATTTTTTAAATTACAAAAATTACATGCATTATTCTCAAATTTTACATGAAAACCATCATCACATAATTGTGAGATGCTAATAAATTTATATTTTAAACCATAAAAAAACAGTACTTTAGAAATTAAAACTAAATTGGTGTTACCAATTTATCCAAGGACGATATTCTTTCCTTTAGTATTTTCACCAAAGGTGATAGGACCACCATCAACCTTTATGATTTTCTTGAAGCTAGAATAGTCTCCTATAAAATTCCTATAACAATTGTTTTCCAAGTACCATATATTACTACAGTATATCTTTAAACAACATTCCTACAAAACAAGTTTATACCAATTATAACTTTGGTACCCATATTTTATGGAGTTTAGATGTGTTATAAATTAAAGATTTAGAAACCCATATTTTCTTAATGGGTTTCTTGTAAGTATATTGTAAGCTTCTTGAAATAAAAAAAAACTATTAGTTCTTATATAATAATAACTCGTAGTAAATATTTTAGATTTATATTTAGGTACAATTGTTCTCTTAAAAAAATTTATTTGTCCAGTTTGATAACATATACCAGTAATGTATTTTGGAGTAATTTTTTCCCTATAATTTGTGTAAGCTTTTATCTCCCATTTGAGAATATTTCTAAATCCTTCTTAAGTTTCTCATTTGAAAGTTTCAGTTTATTATTCTCCTTTAATAGTTGAGAATTCTTTTCTATTTCTACAGTAATATTAGATTTAATATTTTCATACAAAGCATGTTTTTTATTCATAACTTTATATTTGTATTTAAGTTCATTGAAAGTGTATTTAAGCATGTTTCATTATTAAAAAATTTATTATTTATATGTATCATCATCATTTTCATTTTCAGAGTGATCAGAATTAAGTAAATATGATACAATAGGTACCTCAGAAACAATTGTCATAAAGCACATGTTGTCTCTATCAGATTTCTCTTCATGATGTGAATCAAAGTCAATTGAGCTATCCTCAGAGTCACTCCAAGTTTATTTCAGGTATTTCTTAAATTTTTTGTCCTTGTGCTCATGTTTCCTTTTGTATTTCAGCTTGGTACTATCTACCATAACATTTCCTTTTCTATTGCACTCATAGTAGGTTATCTCAAATGAGTTTTCATCTCTATTACAATCATTTTTACAAGTTACCCTATTATTACACTTTACTTTCTAATTTGGTTTCCTGAAGAATTTATTCTTCTTTTATAAATTTTTAAATCTTCTAGCTAGATGGTCCATCTCTTCATCATTTTTCGGTGGTGATTCTTTATCACTGGAACTTTCAACTTGTATCTTTCTTTCTATTTTTTTTGGATGCAGTAGTCTTAAAATATACTAATTTTCTCTTGGGTTCATTATATTCTTCGTGAATGACTTTAAGTTATTCCTCATACATCATCATATTCCCAATCAGATCCTTGAAAGGAAATTTACTGATGTCACCGGATCCCCTTATTGACACTGATGTCCCTCTCCATATTTCTGGAAGGCATCTGAGGAGTCTCATAATTTGGTATTTGTCAGAAACTAAATTTCATAGTGAGATTATAGTATTGAATATCTCATTGATCCTGATATACATATTAGAAATTAGCTAAAAAGTTTTTATCTTAAAAGTATCATATTTAATTTTATAAGTATTCAATATCATTTATTTAAAAAATTTAATTCCTTCATATGAAATAAATAAAGTATCCCAAATCTTAAAAGTATTTTTATAAGCTGATATTCTATTGGATTATTCATCTCCTAAATTACAATAAAGAGCATTCTTATATTTTCAATTATTATTATAAGAAAGTTTTGTAGCCTTATCCCAAGTAACTCTAGAAGTTTCGGGTAATTTTTAGTTATCCTGTATAATGGTCCAAATTTCAAAACCTATAATTTCAATATGTATTTTCATCTTGATTTTCCATAATGAATAATTATTTCCATTGAAGAAATGAGTTCTATTAGTAGAATATACTTCTTGTCTATTATCCATTTAAAGAATTAAATTTAGAAATAACATAAATTTAAGATCTTTAAAACATAATTAAAACCATATTTGAAAATATTTTGAAAAAAATTGATACCAAATGTTGGTCGGAGTGAGTATCTTAAGAGGGGGTGAATTGAGTACTCAATAAAAAATTATATTAAAAATAAGTTTAAATAAAATATCCCAATTTAAGTAAAACAACCCATTTAACCAAAATGGAAGATCGATATATTTTCAAATATTTTAAAAATATTTCTCAAATATTGATTAGGTATTAGTTAAAATAATTGTGAAAACTACTTTAACTTTTGAAAAAAATTTACTTAAACAAAATTGTATATAAAAATTAATTATGATTAACTATCAAAGTTTTAATTTTGTTTATATTTTAAAATAGATTCATTTTAAGTCTCAGAAATAAAGAAAACAAAAAAAATACATAGAAAAATAAAAACAAGATGTTCAGTCTCAAGTTGAGACCTAATCCTCTCCACTAGGAAATCACCCACTTCCAAGCATATTATATAAAATAATAAATGATCTACAGCCTGGATTGGGTGTACAATAGAAAAACAACTCTCCAGGCCACACATGACCTCTTCCAAAAAACCTGTGGGAATAAAAAATACACAAGTCACATAGGGACCTCTTCCATAACACCATTTGAAAACAAGGATAAAGAAAGTGTTAAGAATATGTCGTGTATCTTCTAGTTAAAGTATAGGAGTCGGTGTGGGCTGAATAAAATAGATTAATCCACACTACTTGAAATTTAAATAGAATAGACAAAAACTCCTTTGTTCTATTTGTAGGAAGTAGTTTGGGTGTTTAATATGCTTCACTTATACTATAGTTGATCACTGGTAAAGATGATTTTTGTAAGGCACAATAATATTTTTTTATCTTGAAATTTTAATCTCTAGATCTCTATGTGTATCTTGGATCTCACTTAATTCTATAATCATCTGTATTCATCAAATGAGGGAGTCTTATCCTTTTATCAACAGCATGCAGGAGTGTCTATATGGAGAAAAATCATCCAGATATCCTGCTTCCTTATACTTAGGGATGACACATTCTTTAATTCATCTCTGTAAAAAAATTAAGAATAATCATTAAAATAATTTTCATTATTAAATTCAATAACATAGACATTAGATGTATTTAATTCAAAATAAATAGAATAGTGGCGGTGAGTCTTTAGAACAGTGAGATATTCTTGCGGTGTTTTGATTTGGCAATGACTGGATCTAGAGGTGACTGAGTCTGGCAGTGACTCAAGCTAGTGTTGAATCGGGTTGGCAGTGAGTCATGTTCAATATTGACTTAGGTCTAGCAGTAGATCTTTCTGTTACTTATCTATATTCTAGGTCCAATGGAAATTCATCCTATGATGGTAGGTATTTTCCATACTTTACCAAAATTCTATTATGAAGGTGACTCATAGCAGATAGTAGGTGATTCCATTGCTTAGACAAATTTTAGTCCTGGTAGTGAGACATTGTTGGTGATGAGTCAACCTCAACAGTGACTCATCCTTGGCGGTGACTAATCCTAAATGGTGAGTCTTTCCTAGACATAGCCAAATTTTCATCAATATTCCCCATAGTGTAAAATGATTTCATAACACATAAAAAACATTAATAGTATAAGAAAAATTATTTAGTAATCATTAAAATAAGGGTTTCAATAGTTTTGTCAAGGTAACTTCCTTAGATTCAAATTGTAGGTTTAAATTCCTAATTTTGATTAATAAATTCCTTTCTATTTTTGGGTTATAAGGGTAAAAATGATTGTTATAGGTCCTAATCATGAAAATTTAAAGATTGGAATTTTTGAAATTCCACCCCAGAAATGGTGCTAAGTTTTTATATGCATATATTTTGGGGTGTAGAAAAAGAAATTATTTTCAGAGGTTAAATGTAGTTATAGTGGTAGCCTTAGGTTTTCTCCTCTAATGAGTGCTCAAAAATCAATTTTCACTTATGATTTGTCTTTATTTTTTAAAAATAAATGGAAAAAACTATTATTGAATTCATTTTGATAAAGAAAGTTATAGTTTTGGGGTTTTATTTCCATTTTCAATGATATCATATTCTTTAAAACGATTTACTTCTCTTTTTATTAATTAATAAATAAAATTCTCATCAAACACCTAAGGCTAAAATTTATTATAGAAACTGATTTAATAGTGATTACAACTTAGTTAGTCCCCATTCTTGTTTGTATGAAACTAATCCAAGATTCCAAAATAGTATACCCCTCATAAACTAACAATTTAATATCTAATTGGGTTTTAGTGATCCTTTCTAATTTAGATGTAACTCATTTCATTCACACACATTCTAGAAATTATTAGACACTCACCTCCCAATAGAGCATGTTTCTTCATAGACAAGAGGCACTGGGTGGGGGGAAATTAAAATTTATCAACCTAAGCGGTAAATAATGAATAAGTTTAAAACCTTTAAAAGGGTTTTATTAAAAGTATCAAATAGTCACAAAAAACATAAATTAATTAGAAAAAGAATGTTTTATTTATTAAGCATAAGGCATAAGAATTAAAATGGTTCTTCTTTCCTTCCCTCAATAACTCAGGGTTTTCCCCTCTATTCAAAGGGTAATGAAGATGAAGGAGAAATAATAAGGCATTATATAATTAAATAAAATTAAACAATAAAACAATGAAAAAATGAAAACAGCTGCATCAACACCAGTATGGTTAAATTTCTTAGGTCACTCTCTTGATTCTCGACCCCCCACCCCCCTTCACCAATGGAATCAACCTTATTTTTAAAGAGATCTGTTTTCCTTTTATTTAGGATAGTAAAAAACTCATAAGATACATGATTTTAATTTTATAAAAAGTTTCCTTCTTTCTTATATTTATTTCCCATCTACAATCCTATCTTCCCTCAAAATATATAGATTCTTCTATTTTTTCTTGATCAAAATATCATTCATATTATAATCCATGTGGTTTCCTATAATTAGTTGTATGAATACTAATGTGGTAGCCCAAATCATTGACTTCAACTGTATATGATTCTCACAAAGACATGTCTATGGATTTTTCTGATGTTTATGAAGATGTTTTTGAGGCTTGTCCCACCCTTATATAGATATATCACAGGCCCTTGTTGGCTTTTCAAATGATTTCAATGGATGGATTCATGTTTACACATCACTTGATAATTGTTACATAGAGTGCTGAATTATAGTTACATAGCCTTATAGATGATGGTTATATAGAATGAGATTCATTCTTACACAATATGAATGATGTTTACATAGATATTTATGGAACTTTTCTTATGCTTATAAATACATGTTTAGGACTTTTTTATTCTTACAAAGACTGGAATTCTCAAAAAACATAGATATTTCTCAATCTTCTTGAAATAACATAAAAACCAAGGGAAATTAAATTTGAGATTTATTCAAATAATAAAAAATATATCTTAAATAATTAAAACTTCAGAAATATGCCTTTTACACAATTAAATATGAATTACTCCAAATCAAATAAATGTGACACTTCTCTAATTAATGATAAAAAATGGTGCGATTAAAATAATGAAAATAAAAGTAAAATACATAAAAAATATTCTATTATCTCTCCATTGAACAAACACTCCAAAAACCTCAAATTTGTTCTTAAGGAAGAAAATTCACACTTCCTTTGTTGAATCATTGATGAATGTAACAAAGTATAAAGACCCATTATGATAACAGACTAGTCCAAGCCCTAAAACATTCATGTGTATGATATCTAACTCTTGATCATTAGTTGTCCTTATTTTTATATTAAAAAACACTTCTCTCTGCTTTCTAAGTTTAAAACTCACAAAAGATTTGAAATATGTGTGATCAATATTTAGTAAACCCTTAGCCACTATGACTAGCATGTTCTTCTCACTTAAGTTCTAGAGAAAAAAACACCAAAACTCTATACTTTTAGAAATTTTCATTCTTACAATTATTTTTCCATTTTATTTTCCTATTAAAAATAACTTCCCATTGTAACACCTCTACCATAACTATGAAACCCCAATTAATCTTCCATAATCCATTTTTTAATCTTTTTATAAATCCTACTTCATCAAAATTACCAATTAAAATTTTATTTTTTCATAATCTTGATATGTGATGAACTCTCTATAGGTCCTATAATCCTCTGTTTTTTATTTAAACTTTAACATATCCTATCCCTGTGATCTTTATATCTTCATCATCTTCTAGATGTACCTTATCAAATCTTTCTAATTTATAGTTCATTGTGAACCTTCTCTAGGCCAAAGAATGGTATAAATCCACGAAATCAATAATACATGATTCAAATGGGATATTAAAACATATCAATAAAATTCTCTATTGGGAAAAAATACCTCAAGTCATCATTGAAGTATTTTTACGTTGGTTGTGTTTGTTGAAAAAGTGGCCCTCGATGTTTTGTTCATTAACAAGTTGGATTTCTAAGTTCAGTTTGTTGACAAAGGGGGAATCCATGGTGATTTTTTGGGTTCAAAATATGTTTTTGACAATCCATAATTGAAAGAAGAACCTCAAAAAAGGAATGGACAATCTAGCAGTGGTACAAAAAGAGCAAATACAAGGTGGCACCATTTTCTAGTGTTTTCCAAATTTTTGGGCCTAAAAATTAGAAAATGGAGGGATGAGTTTTTGGAAAAGAAAGGTGCGTGAAATAGAGGAATAGAGTTTTTTTGTGAAATAGTTGTTTCGAGATCAAAAGCTTGAAAATTGGAAAAGGCGTGAGGTGTGCAAAATATTGGAGCAGTGTGAAAAATATGGTGTTGCGCGGAAGATGTGTTTTTCACGCTCGAAGAGGATTACACGCTCAAGGAGGATTTTTTGTGTAGGGTTTATTTTTCCTATAAATATTAATTGACCCCCTAATTAGAATAATCTCAAGACTTAGAGAATATATAAGATTTTATGTGTGTAAAAAGCACGCAAAGGGATTTGTGCAAAAAAATTTGTGTTGCGCGTAAAAATTGGTGTTGCGCGTAAAATTTTACACTGCACGTAAAAATTGGTGTTTTGCGTAAAAGTTTACATTTTACATAAAATGAAGCTTGTGTGGAATTTTTGAGGTTGTGTGAAAAGTGGAGTTGGGATTGCATGCAAAAAGATATATTTTGCGCGTAAGGCAAGGGAATTACGCACAAGGTGCAATAAGGGTTGTGCGTAAAATTTGAGGTTGCCTAGTTCAATTATATGGTAAAGCAGTGTTCATCTATGGATAAAAGTAGAACTTCAATAGAGCATCTACATATATTTGAGGATGTAGGTATTCATTTAATTTAAGATACTTATAGGTCTATAAACTATGGGTGGATCTTCTGAAGAAGCAGTGAGCACACTTCAGTTGAGAGAGCAGTGAGCTTTCATATTGTGAGTGGTTGTAAACTAGAAGGGACAGTGAGTTCGCTTTGAACATTATAAAAAATAGTGTTTTTATAGTGGATTTGGTACATTGGTACTTCGTCATTGTATGATCCTTAAACATATCCCAATGAGGGTGAACTATGTAAAAAAATTTGTGTCATGTGCATGATTTAATTTCTGTTTATATTTTACTACAGGAAAGGGAGAGAAGAAAGTTTTGATTAATAGTGAAACAAGATCAAAAGGGGCAGAGTTTTAAATATGTCATACCCTGATTCACCCCCCCCCCCCATCAGGGTATTTGGCCTTGTGGGACTAACATTCTCTCACTGATAGTTATGGTATCTGTGAAACTTGAACTTTTGGAAGCTCCTATTCTGGAATTCACCATGTGATTTTTGTAGGATTTATTTAGGTGGAAATTCTTCCTACAACATCACTATACTAGTTTAGGCTCAGCTAATTTACTTCAACTTCTCTCCCTTGATCGATATTTTTATTTCTGCATTCATTTCCTTAAAATAGAATGTCCTCTATCGTATTCATTGAATATGATTCTAGTAGGTTCCTAAACTTTCTTCTGCCTAATATATTCATTCATAATGAGATCTAAAGCATCTTAAAGCACTATATTTGTCTTCTTATAAAAAATACTTATGATTTTCACCATCATGTCACATGATTCTAGAAGCAATAAAAGTAGTAATAAATACCACAAATCATCCAAAAACATCACTTTAAATTATTCAAGGAAACAATGAATCATGTTAAAGTCATTTACATGATCATTCATTGGTCATCCTTCAGAATAACTCATGTTAAATAAACTCTACATTATGAACACTTTTTTAATTATTTTTGTCTTCACATACATGTTTAACATATCCTTATTTAGCTCCATTTTGAACTTCACTTCCTAGATTTTATAGATAACATTTCATACTATTGACAACCAAATCAATTCAAGTGCCTTTTTTTCATCATTTCAAATACTGTTTTCTCAATTTCTTCTGGTTTAACTCCTCTCAATAAAACCTCAATATCCTTTGGAAATATATAATCCCATTTGTATCCTATGGAATTTGAAGTCCGACCCTTCTGATTTTTTCTACCCAAGCCTTTCTATCTTCTAACTTTATACATTCTAAGACAGTTGACTCCCAATAAATCAAAAATTTATAGAGCCAGGAATGTTACCAAAATATTTTTTTGTTGAATTTGTTATTGAGCCTTGATCAACTATGATCTCTAATACCACTTTTTCATGATTTGGAACTATATATATACTAGAATAAACCCATTGGAATATTAAACTACAAAATAAAGATTGAGAACAACCCTAATCAGAATAAACCCCCCGCACTGATGTATCAGAACTTAGGAATTTAAGGAATTCAATAAATCATTGCATTGGAATAACACCAATGTCCACACTAAAAAAAACTCTCAGAAACAAATAACAACCAAATAAAAATTAAATTAAATAATGAAAAAAAATAATATATGTGGTTTGGAATTTAAATCCTATATCTATAAGAGAACAATTTTGCTTTAATTTCAACGAAGAATAAAAATATTATGATTACAATCACAATCTACAAAACAACTTATGTTAGATCACACACTTGTCAGTCACTCACTAATCCTAAGTCAACAAAATTTATTGTATATATAATCACACATCATCTTTATATAAGAGTTAAACAAGTCAATCAGTTCCACCATCATTAAAAATTCACATAGGACCTATCATTGGTATCGTCCACCCTCAATTTACGATAGAAAAATTTTCTTGAACCACTAACTCCTGGTGGATGTGCAAGTTAATCTCACATAGCACATCTGATGAATCATACAGAGCCTTTAGGAAACCCTAATTACTCTGACATAAGAACACCCTTTGTAAATTTATTAGTGATCCTTACATGATACATAACATTTAAAATTCATCATCCAAACAAAAACCACCTATAATCCATGTTCCAAAACATGTCATCTAGACCAAACTACCCTTTCCAATCACTTTCTTCCATGAGCCTCCAATAGTCAAAGTCATGTATTCTAGAATCACTCCATTTAGATGTATAAAATGAAACATGAAAGTAGACTTAAAATTTCATAATAATTACATCCTTGAATAACATACATACCTTGGTGAGATGCAGCTCCCATGCTACAAATTCATAGAGGTAACATAGAATTTATGGAATATGGGTAGTTTGGATATTATAGGTCTTACGATTTATCGATCACCTCAGTTTACCTATGGGGTTTGATCATTATGTAGTTGTATTTTTACAAATAGAGTTCATTCCTTATTTTATTGTATCTATTCCTAAATCATATTCAAGAATATCCTAACTTTATTTTTATTCCAACCTAGATTATTTTTCAATTCTCTCTTTTGTTTCTGAGGTGTTATACTAGGTATTTTTATACTCACCCTTGCATAGGTTTTTCCACTGACACATGTTGTGTCTATATAAATGACATAAAGTTTGGGATTTACCTCAGTGGAAATTGATTTGGTGGAGTTAGTTCTTAGTAGTTCTTGACAATGATGGTGTAACGTCCCGACCCCGTTCACCACTGAGACGGTGGTCAGACCGGTCTCCACATGGCCTCAAGAGTGTCTCCCCATACTCTTGAGACTTCTGAATAGTATTGATGTTCTCAGAAGGTGATAGTTGGGAGAATATACCGTCATATCAAAGATTTCATAGTGGTATAACAACATATAAATAGAATAAAACATCGAATGTAGTAAATATATAGATAACAGAGTGGTAGAAGATTAATATATTCAATTTAATAAAAGTGGCCAATGGAAGTTTATATAATAGATGAATGCATGACATGGTAATGATACATTAAGGAAAGTAGTAAAAAATATAACATTTTTTCAATAAAATTAAAAAATAAGGAAATGATAGAAAATCCCTACGGGTGATCTCCTTGAGCATCTCGAGCTCTAGCTCAGTCCTTTTCTCCAAACTCCAGGTATAAGAAATGCAGCAAACAACCTAGGTCCTACAAATATAAGGTGTACCGGGGTACCAAGGGTACCTGAACAAGATGTGAGATGAAATCTCAGTCGGTTGGCACCCATGGTGTCAAACCCTATCCAGACAGTGCAATATAAATTAAATAGTGTGTAATTATAGATAATTATAACAGACAGAATAAATTAACATCACCTGTCTAGGTTCCTATAAGACACCTGATGGCTATACCGACTTCAACCCTTATTAGGTGTCTGAACATGTTACTAGGTCATTAATTGAGTATTATAAATTATAAAGAAGTCACGTGTTTGCAATAATTAAGGTTCCAAGATCTAACAAGGCAACATGTAATGATATTTAATAATGAAGTTCCAAGGTTATAACCAAGTCAACGTAGACCTCAAGGGTCGCCAAATCAGTAATAATTATAGCCTAGAAATGGGTAAGAGTGTAATCCAAGGATCATAGTTCAAGTCATTCCATAATAAGAAGCCTACCGAGTCCAAGGAGATTATCCTAGGTAAAAAGGGGCTAAGAAATGATTGGTCCCAGTGGGATTTAACCATGGAGCCTACTTGTCAATGTTGGATCCAAGGAGTGTATCCAAGGCATCCTGTAGTACTACATGAGGGATCCTATAGTATCATACTAGTAATACAAGGTTAGACAAGTATCAGGTTCTAGGTGGGTCTCAACCTAAGTAAGCTATATCCTTAAATTTGGAATGGGGTCCTCGAGTGCTAAAGGCATTACCATGGGAATCCATGGTGATCTCAAGTTAGGTCATTCCTATTTTTTTAATGAAGTCATATATATTTCATAAGGATCATGACATTACCTTTCATTAGTGTGACAAGGATAATTTGGGCATACAACCATTTAATTAAGTCATAAGTAATCAATAAGTTCATTAAGTTCAAGACTTTCCTTTCATTAGTTTGACAAGACCAAGTAGCATCCAACCATTTAATTAAAACCATGTAAGTCAAGTTCAATTAATAAGTTTCACACCACTGCCTTCCCTGAACATGGAAAGGTGTTCTACGGACGTGAAACCAAACATCCCTTTACATTTAATAAGGCCAAGTTATATACTTAGTATACTTTCCAAAGTCCATTTCACATTTAATTATCACATTCAAGCACTTACCTTAGGGGGGTCAAGTGGTGAGCATAGAAGGTACTTTCCATTATACAATTCACAAGATAATCCAAACCATTTAATCAAGAAAAGATTACCCTTAGAAATGCCAATCCAAGCACACCCGAATGGTGGATCAAATGTGTCAAAACACTAAAATTATAAGTATGAAAAAACATCACACATGGGTAAATCCAATCTAAAACTAGGCCAAGTTCTTAGATGGTGCCTTGGATCTTTATTCATTTAAAAAGGGAAACTTGGTTTTTCTAATGCCATTAGGGGTCATGTCCTAAACATTCCATATTTCAAATGTAACATTGAGGCATAAGAAATATTAATACAACAATACAAACAAGTATAAAGATCTAATACCTACTTTTTAGCTTGAAGATAGTGCACCTCCATTGGATGGGTTTTATTATAAAATCAGGACATTTCTCTTAAAACAATTCATTTATCATATTTAACATCTCAATCGTGAAACATACTCAATTCACATTTAATAGGCATTTAATCTAAATACCATACTACATTAATTAAAACTAAAAAAAGTGAAATGAGCGATTAATTAACGCCTTTATAAAATTTAAGGACTTGGTAGGGGACCCTACCTCAGGAGATGGCCAAGCTGACGCTTTCAAAATCAAGCACCCATCCACTCACATGCACATACTTCCTTATATACTCATACCTTATTATATGTGTGCACGCTCTTAGAATTGATCACAAATCCCTACAACAATTCACCAGAACTCATAAACACGGTAAGACCCTAATTTAGAGGGTGAAAAACAAACAACAAGTTTAAGAGCTTACCCCAAAATGATGGTGGTGGAGTGAATCGACCTAAAATGCCTCACCTTCGGTGGCGGTTACCGAAACATAGACCTACAACACTCGGGAGGCCATTCACACAACCCTAAAACTAAAGAAAATCGAAAATGAAAACAACCCTAACCCTAGGGTGTTCCACCAAACAAGAATAGGGAAAAGGGGAGACTGAAAATTGACTAGGAAAGAAATGGAAATGAAAGTGAAGGTCTCACCTTGACGAGTCGACCCTGATTCATCAAGAGATTCAGAGAAAATGCAGCATGGGAAGGAGGATGAAGGAGGGGTGTGTCGCACCTCGTGAGGAAGGAGGGGGAGTGGGTATTCCTGATAGGGAGAAAGGGAGGCACCTCCCTTTAGGTTTTCATTAAAACATAAATTAAAACTAATAAAACTAATAATAATAATGATAATGATAATAATAATAATAACTATTTGATTATTATTATTATTATTATTATTAAAAAATTTCCTCATTTAATTTATTTCTATTTAAATTTTTAATTAAATTAATTCAATTTCTTTAAAAAGACACAACGCATGGTTTAGGCCACTTAGATAACCAAACTGTACGCTGACCATGTGATGAATAGTGAGAGCACACTGCCCATTTGTGCACATCGTGCAGGCTAAGTGAAAGTTTTAGAAAACCATACATAGACCATGAAAAACAATTATTCCATACCTGCTTAAGGTCGCACGGTCACTACTATGGGCCACACGGTTTCAGAAAAACCATGTGCTCTTTGCAACCCCTTTAAAACCTGAGTTTCTGGGTCTGGTTCTCCCAAAACCCCTTGAGCCACCCGGGAAAATCTTCGAGCCTTTAACAAAACCTGATAACATCACTTTAAAAAGGTTCCAACACTCGTAACATCATTTTGAAGATCAATTTTAAATTTGACCCATCCAATAAACAAAAAAGTTAAAAAAACCTTTGCATTTTAGTCCAGTTCAAAAACACAGGACTCTACAATCTCCCCACCTTAAAATTTCTCATCCCTGAGAAGCTTTCAGAAAAAAAACATCACCCGACCATTGAGGGTCATGAAGTTTCATTCAAATGATTGCATTGTGTTTCCAATGCCCAATGCACCTTTAATAACTTCTTATAAATTCTACACTTAAGCCTTTAC
This sequence comes from Viscum album, assembly GCA_963277665.1. Classification (NCBI taxonomy): domain Eukaryota; kingdom Viridiplantae; phylum Streptophyta; class Magnoliopsida; order Santalales; family Viscaceae; genus Viscum; species Viscum album. The sequence continues at coordinate 249,174,531 of OY728152.1, read as the reverse complement.
CACTCGAGCCAATGCTCATTCTCCAACCGAAACACCACAATGGATATTTGAGACATTATCACATCATTGTATCGATAAAAATTTGACTGATGGTTCTCCCCACCATAGGTATTAACTTAATAAAGGGCCAATTCTAAGCCACAGTACCTCCACTATCAAGATTTTTGTACAAACCACACTTTTAGTTTTCTAATGATGCTCCTGGCATGTTTTCATTGAAAAGGTAACGATCAAATCCAGATTGACCTAGAAAAAACTGGTCATGCAAGCTTTCCCATAAGACACTACCGACCTTAAAACCACACTTTTCTTTAAACTGGTGATGTGCTTTTAAAATGGTTTAATCACCACCCATAAACATTGAACAAGAGAGAGGGATAATGAGTCGATCCACTTGGTTTACTTATCTCAAAGATGTTTGGCTTAGGCGGCTGACGCAATTCAAAAGAAACGGCTAGATTTCGTGAGTCCGACCAAGGAATTCCTACTTGAGAACCCAAGAATCACTCAGGACTTACCAAGCCTTGATAAGAACCACGAATCAGCTTATAAAACTGATAAAGATCACCCATCAAGCTCAACATATTTTAAAGTTTTAGCACATCATAAGACTAACGCTCTCTTAGTGTATCTAGGATGACATCAAGATAGGGGACATGCTCTTCATTTAAGAAGATCACACTAAGAGGATTGAAATGATTTCCAGTAAAATACACCCAACTACTGGAAGGAAAAACAATCATACCATAACTGGTCAACTTCAAGGAAGATGCTTGGCTTAGCCTGGTGATTCACTAACATTTAACCGAACACATGATTTACTACCCCAAGGAATTTTTTGTTCGTTCAAAGTTTACCACTAAATTCTAACTCCCAACCAATGGTGTTTCATAAGTGTTTCCTACACCACCAACCTCATCAATGTTGTTCTTCCATGCAAGCACCGACATTTATAAAATCCAACAGCTCAAGGGATTTTAATAAAACTGACCATTTCCAAATGGTCTCTCTTGGTTGTGTTCCTTCTACATGGAAGGACACATTTACCACGTTCAACACGAAACTCCACATCTTTGGAGTTTCCTAGTCACAAAAAGAAGGAAAATTAGCTTCTCATAATCATGCTAGATCAAAACAACTTAAACTAACGCATGACACTCCTCTGAGCCACGATCATAGTGTCAAAACATAAAATAAGGTCAAAGCAATGAGATCGGTGTGTCAAAACTTTTGAATCTTTTGAAATACATTCCGATCATTGGGATGAAACTGATTCTTTAACACTCAGTCACTCTACTACGTAGATGACCTAAGATCACACTCAAGAGAACAAGAGATTTATTTTAGAGTCATAATGCCTTATACAGCCATTATCCTAGATGATTCCATAACAAGTCTTCCATTTATAAGAAGAGTAAAGGATCAAACGACCTACAAAGCAGTTGACCATGCCCAATGCATGTTTAAACTGCTTAAACTGAGCATTTCCTTATGCTTACACCCACAACAAAGGCCAAATAAATACATGATCACCTGTTCGAACAAGGGTGTAATTTTAAAACTGAAAGTCCTACTGGGGAAAACGACTCCAAACATCATAAAGCTCACAGAACTAGAGAGGCATTTAAATTATAAGGGTTCTACCTACCATGGTCTATCCCCTTATGAAGTATAAGCATCAACCCTAACACTGGGTCACACCAAAAAAATTCACTAGGCTCAAAGTCTGATCATTTAAGCCATTACTAAAGGTTCCATTCCAAGTAAACTCAAAGAAGCTTTAACTACCCTTACACGAGGGTTTTAAATAGGTGTACACCACTACAGGTTCCATTTCCAATCCCTTTACATTTATTCACATTCTAAACATTTATAGGGTTTAAAACAAACATCAAGTACCTATTTTAAAACAATATAGGAAAGTTATATCAACCATACATTTTAAAACATTTAACACCTTTTGACATTCCACCATTAACTATGCAATTTATCACATAAATTTATTTTAAAATTATAATAGATATGGTGACCTACTAGGGTCCATTTTTAACCAACTTGGGTTCTCTAGAAAGTAACCCAATAGTGGTTGCTCAAATTATTAACGTTCAAACACCAAAATGGGTCATCACACAAGAACATGCCCAAAAAAAACTACTTGGGTCCAGTTGTGCTTTTAAGCATTTAATCAATTCATTTCAAGTTAAATCTAAATAGATTTCACATTTATAAACATCTCAAGGTATATCATGTCATTTCACTTTAAAATGGGTTTCCATTTCCCAATTCATGAAGCATCCATACACTTCATGGATTGAAAATTGGATCCCATCAATCGAAACCAAACCAATTTAAAATTTTAACATGATCACATACAACATTCTAGTTTATATGGGTGGACATCTACCAACCTTCAAAGTGCCCATACACTTTATAGTTTTTCATTTGGATCCCTTTATTCAAAACCAACTTACTTTAGAATTTTAGTTCTCATAGTATTTTACAATGGTTTGAATACATGGGTTACATTTTCCTAGATATAAAGTACCCATGCACCTTACAACTGAAAACTAGCTCTCTGCATAATCACTTCCATTTAATTTAACAAAAGAAACCAATTATATATCAAAGTAAGCTAGCATGTCACTACAAGTAGCTAATACATAGAAACATGCTAAAATCATAGGAGAATTCTATAACGAGTAGTAAATACAGAAGGAATGATAATGAATTACCTCAAAAGATATAAATCTAAGCATGACATAGCACTCAAGGCACAAAATCCAATCAGTAAGAAAACTAAAATGCAACTATATGACATGGAACTATTCAAGGCATGTGAATTTCCTATGTGCATATATGATGCATGAAATACAGCTTCCATTCCATATCAATCCAAGGGTAAATATACCATAAACTCATAAACAAATAAGCAGTAGAAATTACACCAGTCGCTCAAGGTGAAATCATATCAACTGCAATATCAAACGGCATGAACAAAAATTCCCAGCCCTGGACACTTGGTCATTTTCCGTACGTGGGGTGATCAATCCCAAGAACAACTATTAACCAAGCACCAATACATTACTATTATCCTATATACCACCCAAAATAGTAAGACTAAGGAAATGAAACATCCTATGATACCACTTTGTAACATCCTGACCCATCTCACCACTAAGACGTTGGCCGAACCAGTCTTTGCATGGCCTCAAGTGCATCTCGCTATTTGTCAGAGGCTTCTGACTAGCAGTTAGGGTATCGGGAGGTGATAGTGGGGAGACTATACACTCATATCAGATATTTCACATTGTTATAACAACATATAAATAGAATACAGTGGAAGAATTATTAAATAAATAGATAATAGAGTAGCATAAGATTAATATATTCAATTTAATAAAAGTTCCCAATGCTAGTTTATACAATAGATGAATGCATGACATGGTGATGATGAATGATGTAAATCAGTAAAAAATACAACATATTTTTCAATACAATAAAAAAACAAGGAAAAGATAGCAAAGCCCCGCGGGCAATCTCCTTGATCATCTTGCGCTTCAGCTCGGTCCTTTGCTCCTAACTCCAGGTATAAGCAACACAGAAAACAACCTAGGTCCTACAAATATAAGGACCAATCGGGTACCAAGGGTACCAAAGTAGGGTATGAGATGAAATATCAGTAGGCTGGAACCCACGGTGTCATTCCCAATCCAAACAGTGCAATATAAATTAAACAGTGTGTAGGTATAGAGAATTATAACATACAGAATAAATTAGCATCACCCGTCCAGGTTCCTATGAGACACCTGGCAGTTATACCTACTTCAGACCTTGGATGGTGTCTGAACATGTGACCATATCATTAATTTAGTATTACCAATTATAAATAAGTCACATGTTTTCGATAATAATGGTTCCAATATCTAACAAGGCAACCTTTAATGATATTTAATAATGAAGTTCCAAGGTTATAACCAAGATGACATAGACCTCAAGGGTTGCCAACTCAGTAATAATTGTAGCCTGGAAAGGGATAAGAGTGTAATATAAGGAGAACAGTCTAATTCATTCCACAATAATATTCCTACCGAGTCTAAGGAGTTCATCCAAGGTAAAATGGGGCTAAGCAATGACTGGGCTCAATGGTCTTTAACCATGGAACCTACATGTCAATATTGTATGTAAGGAGTGTATCAAAGGCATCCTATAATACTACATGAGGGATCCTACAGTGTCATATTTAGAATCCAAGGTTAGATTAGGATCAGGTTCTCAGTGGGTCTTGACCTAAGCAATTTGTATCCTTGAATTCAGAATGGGGTCCTCAAGTGCTCAAGGAATTCCCTTGGGAATCCAAGGCGATCTCGAGTTAGTACATTCCTATTTTGATGATAAAGTCATATATATTTCATAAGGTTCAATCCATTATCTTTCATTAGTGTGATAAGGATAATTTGGGCATGTAACCATTTAATCAAAGCATAAGTAATCAATAAGTTCATTAAGTTCAAGCCTTTACTTTCATTAGTTTAACGTGGACAAGTAGCATCCAACCATTTAATTAAAACCATGTGAGTCATGTTCAATTAATAAGGTTCACTCCACTTCCTTCCATGAACATGGAAAGGTGTGCTACTGACGTGAAACCAAACATCCCTTTACATTTAATAAGGCCAAGTCAAATACTTAGTATACTAGCTAAATTCTATTTCAAATTTAATTATCGCATTCAAGCACTTACCTTAGGTTGGTCAAGTGGTGAGCATAGATGGTACATTCCATTATGAAATTCACAAGATAAGCTAGACCATTTAATAAAGAAAAGATTAACCTTAAAAGGTCAAGACAAGAACATCCAAATGGTGGCTTAAATGTGTCAAAAACACTAAAATGAAAAGTATGGCAAAACATCACACATGGGTAAATCCAATATAAAACTAGGCCAAGTTCTTAGATGGTGCCTTGGTTATTTCATATTTTAAAAAGGGAAAATCAGTTTTTCTAATGTCTTTAGGGGACATGTCCTAAGCATGTTATATTTCAAACGTAATATCAAGGCATAAGAAATATCAATACAACATGCCAAACAAGTATAAAGATATAATCACTACTTTTTAGCTTGAAGACAGCACACCTCCGTTGGAGGGATTTTATTATAAAATCATGACATTGCTCTTTAGAAAATTCATTTATCGTATTTAACATCTCAATAATGAAATATAACCAATTCACATTTAAGAGTCATTTAATATAAATACCATACTTTATTAATTAAAAATAACAAAAGTGTAATGAGTGATTAATTAATTCCTTTATAAAATTTAAGGACTTGGAAGGGGACCCTTATGAAAACCCTTCTTATTTTACAAACTTAAACATGATTTATTACATAAACTATTCACTTGATACAACATGGAAGATCAAGAGGTATAGTTTCTTTGCGGCTTAGGATCATTACATAACAACTTAAAACATGAAATACAACATCTTTATTGAAAACTTCCTTTACATGACCACTACATTACCTCGTACTTATCATTGCATGGGATAACCTGAGGACATGCATAAGAAAAGGGGTGAGCTATAAATCCTAGTAAGGGAATAAACATGGAATACATGAGGAGTACAATAAATGTTATACAATAGGCATATCAATAGATCATAATAGAAACATGAACATAAAGGCATGATAAAGCATGATAATCATAACATGGAAATGTGGAAACAACACTTAACATGGAATTAGCATGAGCCAAGGCTCATTGCACATGGAGCATGAGTAAATCCTCATTAAACATGAAGCATGAGTAAACCCTCATTACACTTAAATTATCATGAGTCAACACTCATTGAACATGACTTATCATGATACTATACTTTACCCAATGCATTGGAGCGCTATAAGGGTGCACCCTTCTTAAACATTTCATTTCATGCATAAGTGTGCCACATGGATCATAAAACATGAATTGATAAAACATAATCATTTATTCCACAATAAAGGAATGTGGAATTCATACATGAAACTTTATAATCAATAAGTAAATGCCCATAAAGTTGAATACCCTTGATGGAGAAATGGGCATGGTATTCACTACACAATGGCATTGTCTTAGAAAATCGGTGCGATTTCGGCAGCATAACGACGTGACATAAAAATTCATAAAAATGGTTGATGAGAGAGAAAGTGGTTCCTCATCATGTTTAAATGTAATGGAAAGTAAGTAGGTAATATATATACATGTCCCAACAATTGTGATGAAATTTAGATTCATGATACAAAAGTATTGCTTGAATGTAAATGAGGAGAGAGAAGTTCCTTTCGGAATTTCATCATAGTAATGGGCATACATGGGAGGCATGTAATGAGAGAGAAAGGGTTATCCCATCATTAAAACAATAATATAGAAGTATGTGGGATTTGAAAAACCATACACCAACATTCATAATGGAAATTAAAAGGGCAAAATAACTTAAAGAAAATTGGACAAAAATTAGAAAGGAAGAAAAACCCTTACTTAGAAGTGTGCTTCCAAAGGCTTGAGAGAGGCTTGAGAGAGGATTATTGGGAGCTTGGGGAACCTTGGGAGGATTATAGAGAGATTAGGACAGAGGTTGGACAAACTCCAAAGGCTTTGAGTGAGGAGTAAGTGGGATCTTGGGTGAGTTTATATAGGAAAGGTGAGTGAATTCTTTATTATTTAGGTTTGGGACCCCTTACATTAAACTAATCCAAACCACAAATCAGCTCATGGTTTTTGCCCATGGTTTTTGGAAAAGGGAAGAGGAAAACAATATTTTATAAGTCAAAATTCCTAACTTCTTAAAATAATGAGGTTTCTTATGTGGAGGTGATTCACACTCCCATGGAAAAATAATTTAAAAAGACAAGATGTTTAATAAGTCTTGAGGGGTCCATTAATTCATTGTAAAATAATTCAAAAAAACCCAAAAATACATTATTTTAATGGTAAAACATATATTGGCCAAACATAAAGCTTATAGTATTTTATTACATCACTATTGGGTCATTATGATATCATAAAACACATTATATATTTAAACGGTATTTAATTTTTACCCAAAAATTTGACTGTCTTAGAAAATTATGAAAAATTCACAATTGGATAATTTCTACATCCTGATTCCAGAAATAACATTTATTTTATCTAAATGATTTTCTAAATATGCTAATTTTCACTTTTAAAATAAAACCCGACATTTATAAAAAATTCACAGGTTTTGAAAAAAATGTCTTTCAAACCTTAATAAAAATTACAATTGCATTCATAAAATTATAAGATCATTTATATTTAATAAAAAATAATTTAATAATAATTATAATATTTTATTAAAATATTATTTAATTAAAAAATCCCTTAATTCATCAAAATAGATTTCTTAGCTGAATATTAACTAAAAAAATACTATTTGTGCTTTAAAAAAACTATTTACAAAGTGTCAATAATGAAAAGAAGGTATATTCATTATTATATACAAAAAAATAATATACATGAACATAGTTCTAGAGATTTGTTACATAACCCCTTAAAACAGCTGCATAATTCCTAAGGGTAAGGTGTGCGATGGTGACATACTCTTGGGGTGGCTCAGATAACATCGCTCGAGTGGTAATCTCTATCAATTTCCACTTTTCCCGTAAACGGTCTCGTTTGAGCTTGACATGATGAAGCTCAGCTTGGGATTGGTCAAGAGCGAAGCCCAAAGACGCCACCTCTTTTCCGATCTCGGACAAATGGGCTTCGTATGGAGCAATTCTACTGGATGAGGTCATCGCTTCCTTTGTCTGAATAAATTGGATTTGTTAAATCCATATATTTATACTAATCATGTGATCACTATTCAATGACTATATTAGAAACGATCAAAATTCTTAACATAAAACCAAAGAATTTGACATTTTATATAAACATTTTACATAAAGATACATTTAATTAGATCAAGTGGGATTTCCATTAATGAAACTTTGGGTCGTTACAATATTCCCCCCTTAAGAAATTTTTCCCTCGAAATTTCCTTTTCCCGCACTAAAACAGATGTGGGTAACTCAGCTTCATCATTTCCTCCGATTCCCAAGTCGCTTCTTCAAACTTGTGGTTTCGCCACAACACCTTGATGAGGGGCATTGTCTTATTTCGTAGAACTTTTTCTCTACGATCTAAGATCTTCACTGGTTGCTCCTCATAAGAAAGATCATCCTCCAAATGTACCACCTCTAAAAATAGTACATGTGAAGGGTCCGGTATGTACTTCCTTAAGAGGGATACATAAAAGACATCATGTACTTTGGTCATGGTAGGTGGAAGTTCTAGTCGATAGTCCACAGCCCCGACACGATCAAGAATCTTGAAGGGGCCGATGTACCATGGACTTAACTTCCCTTTCTTTCCAAACCTCATGACCTTCTTCCACGGAGATATGCATAGAAAAACCATGTCTCCAACTTTAAACTCAATGTCTCATCAACGGTTATTTTCATAACTCTTCTGTCGACTCTGGGCTGCTTTGATATGTTGTTGAATGGTTTTCACCTTCTCCACCATTTCTTAGACCATTTTTGGTCCAAGTAGCTTACGTTCACCGACCACATCCCAACATGCCAATGTTCTGCACCTTTTCCCATACAGGGCTTCTTATGGTGCCATTTGGATGCTCGAGTGGAAACTATTATTATAAGAGAACTCAACCATAGGAAGATATTGATCCCATCCTCTTTTAAAGTCCATTGAGCATGCTCTCAACATTTCCTCAAGTGTTTGGATAGTCCACTCAAATTGTCCATCATTTTGAGGATGATAGGCCGTACTGATGTTCAGTTCAGTATCCAGAGCATGTTGAAGACTCTTCCAAAACCTAGAGGTGAATCTTGGATCTTGGTCAGACACAATAGATAGTGGTACTCCATGCAGCCTTACCACTTCCCTAATATATATCTGTGCCAGTTGATCCAATGATAAATCCTCCCGGATAGCAATGAAGTGTGCAGTCTTTGTAAGACGATCCACCACAACCCAGATTGCATTGTTGTCTTTGGATTTCCTCATAAGTCCAGTGACAAAGTCCATGATGATGTTCTCCCATTTCCATTTTGGTATGGGCAATGGTTGCATCATCCCCTTATACTTTTTCCTCTCTGCCTTCACTTGCTGTCACACTAGGCACTTTGATGTATATACATCGATCTCTTTCTTCATATTATCCCACCAAAAGTTTTCTCAGAGATCTCAATACATCTTTGTGCTCCCTGGGAGAATAGAGAAATTTGAACTATATGCATCATCCAAAAGTTCCTTCTTCAGCTCCGGACTTGATGGAACACATAGTCTTTTCCCAAATCGCACAATTCCTTCTTCATTAACATTAAACTCAAGGGATTCCCCTTTTTTGATAGCTTCCACTTTTTCATGAATTCCCACATCATCCTTTTGAGCATCCTTTAACCTTTCCAAAAGATACGGTTGAGCAATAATTTGTGAAAGGATTGATGATGTTCCCTTATTTATGATTCCCATGTCCATCTTCATCAAGTCTAAGAAGATTGGATCCTTCTCAATTCTCATCATTGATAGAATCGATGGGTCCTTTCTACTTATGGCATCTGCCACCTTGTTCGCTTTCCCAGGGTGGTAAAGTATTGAACAGTCATAATCCCTGATGAGATCTATCCATCTTCTCTGGCGCATATTAATCTCTTTCTGTGTGAATATATATTTAAGACTCTTTTGGTCAGTATATATCTCACATTTCTCCCCATAGAGATAATACTGCCAGATTTTCAAGGCAAAGATCACTGACACCAACTCCAGATCATGCGTTGGATAGTTTCGCTCATGGATTTTAAACTGCCTTGAGGCATAGGATATCACTTTATCATTATGCATCGTCAAAAAGCCTAATCCCTTCTTCGAAGCATCACTGAATACCACAAATGGTTCCCCACTTATGGGTAAAGTGAGCACGGGTGCAGTGATAAGCCTCCTTTTCAACTCATTGAAGCTTTCTTCACATTCATCACTCCAAGAAAACTTTACTCCCTTTCAAGTTAGCTTGGTAATAGGGTTAGAAAATCGTGAGAAATTTCTCACAAATCATCGATAATATCCAGCTAACCCCAAGAAGCTACGAATATCCATTACCGATTTGTGCCTCGGTCATCCCTCAATTGCATCTGTTTTGGAGGGATCCACAGATATCTCATTGCTTGTGATGATATGGCCCAAGAATGAGACCTCCTTCAACCAGAACTCACACTTGTTATACTTTTCATAGAGCTTCTCCTTGCGCAAAGTCTCTAGTACAGTTCTTAAATGCTCCTCATGATCCTCCTTGGTTTTGGTGTATATTAGAATATCATCTATAAAGACTACCATAAATTTGTCAAGGTAATCTCTAAAGACTCTATTAATCAAGTCCATAAATATTTTTGGAGCATTAGTGAGTCTGAAAGGCATTACTATGAATTCATAGTGCCTGTATCTTGTACGAAAATAAGTCTTGGGGACATCTTCCTTCTTCACCCTTACTTGATAATATCCCAACTTCAAATCTACCTTGGAGAAGTATTGTGATCCACGCAGCTGATCAAACAAGACATCGATCTGTGGCAGAGGATACTTGTTCTTTATCGTGATTTTTTTAACTTCATGATAATCGATGCAAAGCCGCATTGACCCATCCTTCTTCTTGACGAAGAGGACTGGTGCACCCCATGGTGAAGCACTTGGGCGTATAAACCCTTTATCCAGATTCTCTTGTAGTTATTTCTTAAGCTCTTCAAGCTCCACGACATCCATTCTATATAGAGTCTTGGATATTGGTAGCACCCCTGGTATAAGTTCAATTGAGAATTCAACATCTCTTCTAGGAGGAAGACCAGGCAGTTCCTTAGGAAACACTTCAGCAAATTCCTTCACAATAGGCATTTCTTCAAGGATTGTTTCTTCCTTGGACTCAATCATCTGAGCCAGATATGCATTCTCATAGGTCAGTAATATCCATGCTTGATATGATGGAGCTAAATGAGATTCATCTTCCTCCTTACGCTTGTAAATAATCGGGGGTCGATTCCCCATATGGAGTGTGATTTCCCTCTCCTGACAATTTATGTTAGCTCTATATAAGGAAAGCCAATCCATGCCAAGAATTGCATCAAATTCCACCAGAGGGAGTATGATGAGGTTCTCCGGGAAATTCAATCCATATATTATAACAGGGGAGGACTTATATTTATGGGATACAATGATTTACCCATTTTCCGTACTCACTGACATCTTCACTTCCATGATTTGTGGTGGTGTTGATATTGTTCTACTAAACTTTCGAGATATAAAATAATGTGTAGAACCTGAATCAAAAATTACGTTACCTATTCTTGAATGAATAACTAGTGTACCTATCACCACTTCATTTTCGGGGTTCACTTCGGCTGAAGTGATGGAAAAATATCTTCCTTACTGCCTTGGAGGTTGTTGGTTGCCTCCGAAAACCCTTGGATTAGGGCACTAATTTGTAAAATGCCTCGGTTCTTTGTAGTTGAAGCAATGAAAAATGCGTTGAGGTTCGAACAGAGCATTCCTCTCCTCTGTCGTAGCCGCATGTCTTTATTGCCAAAAGTTAACAGCTAGGTTCCCTTCTCTTCCACACCTAAAGAATTTCCTCATCCCCTTGAGAAAATTTCCAGGGTGCTTCTTTCCACACTTTTGGCAAGTGGGGTGCTGAATCTTCTTAGCACCGTTGGATTTATCCATCAGACCTCCAGCATTGAAGTCCACCTTACGCTTCTTGTCCCCATGATACCCCTGTGATTCCCCGATCTCCATTTCGACCTTGAGGGCACATCGGACAATTTCCTCATAGCTGTCGAAGTCACAGATCTCTAATGCTTTCCACAGGCTAGGCTTCAGCGCACCAAAGAAGCGGTCAACCTTTCATTCGGGGGTAACGACAAAGACGGAAGTGTATCATGCAAGCCTTGTGAAGTTTGCCTCGTACTCTCCAGCAGATTCTTCTTCTTTTTTCTCTAGGGAAAGGAAGTCCCTTTCCATCTTAATCCGGAGGGTGTGCAAAAAATATTTAACAAAAAACATCTTCCGGAAATCCTTCCATTCCAACACCTCGATCTCCTCCTCAAGTTTCATATTTTTGATCAACGTCCACCATTGATCAGCTTCACCCTCCATACGATAAGCTACCAGGGGAACCTTCTCTTTTTCAGAACATTGAAGGATGTAGAAGATTTTTTCAATGGAGTTGATCCATTGTTCAGCGATCGTGGGATCGGATGATCCACTAAAAGTAGGAGTCCTTTGTCTCATGAAGCTCTTGATAGCGACTTGTTCCTTGTTAGGGGGGTTTGGACGTTCCTCTTGACCCGTGTTTCTATTCAAAGCTTGAGTTAGGGGAGAGAGAAGTGTGACAAAGTTTGTGATTCCCGCTCCCATTGGATTGGGCATCTCATTAGTACAGTCATGACACTGATCTTCACATCGGTTGTTAGCCTGAGTCCTCCTATTACCGGCCATTGGCTGGAATAAAAGGAAAGTTAGGGGGTAACACATAAAGGGTAATCCAAAGAAAAAAGTTGATGACTTATAAATAAACTTTTATTTCCTTAACTCATGAATCTATAGGCTTCAATCTAGGATTTTCATGATCTACTTTCTAACATATATTCTTAGGGACATTTTTTTAATTTCCTTAATAAGGGTTCATACTAAGCTTGTGAATTTATCAAAACATATCCCCCAGGAGTGTCGTAACCAAGAGTGCAGCAAGGCCCGTTGTCGTACACCATTTCTCGTTTGAGTCTAGCTCAAAGCGGTATTTTCAGGTTTTACCCCTAGGATACATTTGTGTCAGATCCGCCTCTACCTGCTCGTATCCAGACAGGGATGTATTTGTTTGATAAACCACTTACTCAGTACTTACCAAAAATTAGGGATGTTTTTATTATACTTAGTCTTGTCTCTAAGGCTTTACTAGGGTTTTTTAATCCTAATCCCAAAAATAACAAAACTTGGCTCTGATACCAACTATGACAACCCTGGTTATTTTACAAACTTAAACATGATTTATTACATAAAATATTCACTTGATACAACATGGAAGATCAAGAGGTATAGTGTCTTTTGGGATTAGGATCATTACATAACAACTTAAAACATGAAATACAACATCTTTATTGAAAACTTCATTTACATGACCACTACATTCCCTTATACTTAGCATTGCATGGGATAACCTGAGGACATGCATAAGAAAAGGGGTGAGCTATAAAGCCCAGTAAGGGAATAAACATGGAATACATGAAGAGTACAATACATTTTAGACAACAGGCATATCAATATAGAATAAGAGAAACATGAACATAAAAGGCATGATAAAGCATGATAATCATAATATGGAAATGTGGCAACAACACTTAACATGGAATTAGCATGAGCCAAGGCTCATTGCACATGGAGCATGAGTAAATCCTCATTACACATGAAGCACGAGTAAACCCTCGTTGCACTTGAATTAGCACGAGTCAACACTCATTGCACATGACGTATCATGATACTATACTTTACCCAATGCATTGGAGCGCTATAAGGGTGCACCCTTCTTAAACATTTCATTTCATGCATAAGTGTGCCACATGGATCATAAAACATGGATTCATAAAACATAATAATTTATTCTACGATAAAGGAATGTGAAATTCATACATGAAACTTTATAATAAATAAGTAAATGTGCATAAAGGTGAATACCCTTGATGGAGAAATGGGCATGGTATTCACTACACAATGGCATTGGCTTAGAAAATCGGTGCGATTTTGGCAGCGTAATGGCGTGACATAAGAATTCATAATAATGGTTGATGAGAGAGAAAGGGGTTCCTCATCATATTTACATGTAATGAAAAGTAAGGAAGGTCATATAGATACATGTCCCAACAATTGTAATGTAATTTAGATTCATGATACAAAAGTATTGCTTGAATGTAAATGAGGAGAGAGAAGTCCCTTTCGGAATTTCATCATAGTAACGGGTGTACATGGGAAGAATTTAATGAGAGAGAAAGGGGTCTCTCATCATTAAAACAATAAGAGGGAAGTATGGGGGAGGTGCGAAACCATACCCCAATATTCATAATTGAAATTAAAAAGGCAAAACAACTTAAAGAAAATTGAACAAAAATGAGAAAGGAAGAAACACCCCTTACTTGGAAGTGTGCTTCCAAAGGCTTGAGAGAGGCTTGAGAGAGGATTCTTGGGATCTTGGGGCACCTTGGGAGGATTATAGAGAGATTAGGGCAGAGTTTGGACGAACTCCAAAGTCTTTTAGTGAGGAGGAAGTGGGATCTTGGGTGGGTTTATATAGGAAAGGTGAGTGAATTCTTTATTATTTAGGTTTGGGACCCCTTACATTAAACTAATCCAAACCACAAATCAGATCATGTTTTTTGCCCATGGTTTTTGGAAAAGGGAAGAGGAAAACAATATTTTATAATTCCAAAGTACTAACTTCTTAAAATAATTGGGTTGCTTATGTGGAGGTGAGTCACACTCCCATGGAAAAATAATTTAAAAAGACAAGATGTTTAATAAGTCTTGAGGGGTCCATTAATGCTTTGTAAAATAAGTCAAACAAACCCAAAATCACATTATTTTAATGGTAAAACATATATTGTCTGAACATAAAGCTTATAGTATTTTATTACATCACTATTGGGTCATTATGATGTCATAAAACACATTATATATTTAAACGGTATTTAATTTTTACCCAAAAATTTGACTGTCTCATAAAATTATGAAAAATTCACCGTTGGATAATTTTGATATCCTGATTCTAGAAATAACATTTATTTTATCTAAATAATTTTCTAAATATGTTAATTTTTACTTTTAAAATAAAAACCGACATTTATCGAAAATTCACGGGTTTTGACAAAAATGGCTTTCAAACTTTAATAAAAATCACAATTGCATTCATAAAATTATAAGATCATTTATATTTAATAAAAATTAATTTAATAATAATAATAATATTTTATTAAAATATTATTTAATTCAAAAATCCATTAATTCATAAGTGTGCCACATGGATCATAAAACATGGATTCATAAAACATAATCATTTATTCCACGACAAAGGAATGTGGAATGAAAATTTATAATCAATAAGTAAATGTGAATGAAGGTGAATACCCTTTATGGAGAAATGGTCATGGTATTCACTACAAAATGGCATTGGATTAGAAAATCGGTGCAATTTTGGCAGCGTAATGGCGTGATATAAGAATTCATAAAAAAAGGTTGATGAGAGAGAAAATGGCGTCTCATCATATTTACATGAAATGGACAGTAAGGGGGGTCATATATATACATTTCCCAACAATTGTAATGTAATTTATATTCATGATACAAAAGTATTACTTGAATGTAAATGAGGAGAGAGAAGTTCCTTTCGGAATTTCGGCATAGTAACGGGTATACATGGGAGGCATTTAATGAGAGAGAAAGGGGTCTCCCATCATTCAAACAATAATAGGGCAGTATGGGGGAGGTGAGAAACCATACCCCATCATTTATAATTGAAATTAAAATGGAATAAAAATATTAAGAAAATTGGACAAAAATGTGAAAGGAAGAAAAACCCTTACTTGGAAGTGTGCTTCCAAAGGCTTGAGAGAGGCTTGAGAGAGGCTTCTTGGGAGATTCGGATACCTTGGGAGGATTATAGAGAGATTAGGGTAGAGGTTGGACGAACTCTAAAGGCTTTGAGTGAGGAGTAAGTGGGAGCTCGGGTGGGTTTATATAGGAAAGGTGAGTAAATTCTTTATTATTTAGGTTTGGGACCCCTTACATTAAACTAATCCAAAAGACAAATCAGATCATGGTTTTTGCCCATGGTTTTTGGAAAAGGGAAGAGGAAAACAATATTTTATAAGGCCAAAGTCCTAACTTCTTAAAATAATGGGGTTGCTTATGTGGGGTGAGTCACACTCCCATGGAAAAATAATTTAAAAAGACAAGATGTTTAATAAGTCTTGAGGGGTCCATTAATACTTTGTAAAATAAGTCAAACAAACCCAAAATAACATTATTTTAATGATAAAACATATATTGGCCGAACATAAAGCTTATAGTATTTTATTACATCACTATTGGGTCATTATGATGTCATAAAACACATTATATATTTAAACGGTATTTAATTTTTACCCAAAAATTTGGTTGTCTCAGAAAATTATGAAAAATTCACCATTGGATAATTTCGACATCCTGATTCCATAAATAACATTTATTGTATCTAAATAATTTTCTAAATATGTTAATTTTTACTTTTAAAATAAAAACCGACATTTATCGAAAATTCACGGGTTTTGACAAAAATGGCTTTCAAACCTTAATAAAAATTACAATTGCATTCATAAAATTATAAGATCATTTATATTTAATAAAAATTAATTTAATAAGAATAATAATATTTTATTCAAATATTATTAAATTCAAAAATCCATTAATTCATCAAAATAGATTTCTTAGCTGAATATTAACTAAAAAAATATTATTTGTGCTTTAAAAAAACTATTTACAAAGTGTCAATAATGACAAGAAGGTATATTCATTATTATATACAAAAAAATAATATACATGAACATAGTACTAGCAATTTGTTACATAACCCCTTAAAACAGTTGCATAAGACCTAAGGGTAAGGTGTGTGATGGTGACAGACTCTTGGGGTGGCTCAGATAACATCGTTCTAGTGGTAATCTCTATCAATTTACACTTTTCCCGTAAAAGGTCTCATTCGAGCTTGACATGATAAAGCTCAGCTTGGGCTTGGTCAAGAGCGAAGCCCAAATATGCCACCTCTTTTCTGAGCTCTGACAAATGAGCTTCTTATAGAGCAATTCTACTGGATGAGGTCATCGCTTCCTTTGTCTGAATAAATTGGATTTGTTAAAGCCCTATATTTATACTAATCATGTGATCACTGTTCAACGGCTATATTAAAAACGGTAAAAATTCTTAACATAAAACCAAAGAAGTTGAAATTTTATATAAAAATTTTACCTAAAGAGACATTTAATTAGATCAAGTGGGATTTCCATTAATGAAACTTTGGGTCGTTACAACCCTACCTCTGGAGATGGTCAAGCCAGCGCTTTCTAACTTATACAGTCATCCACTCACACACACATACTTCCACATAAATATATATATATATATCCTTAAACCAATGAACGTGTTCCTTGTGCCATGAGGGAACATGCACATGGAATATATATGTGTGTGTGTGTGTCTATATATATATATATATATATATATATATATATATATATATATATTCATAGCTTAGTATATGCATGTGCGCCCTTGGTATTGATCACAACTCCCTGCAAAAATTCCTCGAGACTCATAAACACAATAAGACCCTAATTTAGAGGGTTTGAAACAAACAACAGGTTTAGGATCTTACCCCAAAATTATGGTGGTGGAGAAAATTGACCTAAACCACCTCACTTTCGGTGTTGGTTGCTGGAACATGGACCTACAACACCCGGTAGGCTATTCGCACAACCCTAAACTGAAGAAAACAGAAAATTAAAACAACCCTAACCCTAGGATGTTTGGATGAATGAAAATAGGGAAAAGGGAAGACCGAAAATCGGTCGAAAAAAAGAGAGGAAATGAAAGATAAGGGCTCACCTTGACGAGTCGAACCTGATTCCTCAAGAGATCTAGAGAAAATGCCACAAGGGAAGGAGGTTATAGGAGGGGTGCATCACACTTCGTGAGGAAGGAGGGGGAGCGGGTTGCACCTGGTAGAGAAAAAGGGAGGAGCCTCCCTTTAGGTTTTCGTTAAAACCTAAATTAAAACTTTTAAAACTAATAATAATAATGATGATGATGATGATGATGATGATGATGATGATGATGATGATGATGATGATGATGATTATGATGATAACAATTAGATTATTATTATTGTTGTTGATGTTTTTAAAACATTTCCTCATTTAATTTATTTCTATTTAAAATTTTAATTAAATTAATTAAATTTCTTTAAAAGGACACATCGCATGGTTTGGGCCGCATGGTTATTCAAACTGTGCACAGACCATGCGATGAACAATGCGAGCACACTATCCATTTGTTTATATCGTGAAGTCTAGGAACACAGTTTATAAAACCATTCACAACCCGTGAGAAACACTTCTTCCTTACCTGCTTAAGGTAGCATGGTCACTACTATGAGACTTGCAATTTCATACAAACCGTGTGCCCTCTACAACTCCTTTAAAACTTGAGTTTCTAGGTCCAGTGCTCCCAAAACCCATTGGGCCACCTGATAAACTCTTCAAGCCTTTACCAAAGCCTGATAACATCACTTTAAAAAGGTTCCAACACTCATAACTTCATTCTGAAGCACAGTTTTAAATTCAACCCATTCATTAAATGAAAATGTTCAAAAACCTTCACATTTTAGTCCAGTTCAAAAACACGGGACTCTGTAGATGGTTACCGTCATAGATCATGCTAGGAGTCATTATAGTGATGAGGTGTTTCCCTTATCATAGGTATATCTTGTTTTGGGACATCTTTCCTTATGTATTTTGAGATGGCCCAAACCCACACTCCTAGGTATGGTACCAAAAACTCATACTTTACATATCACCTATGATACCAAGTGAGATTAATCAATCTAAACTTTCATATATTTCATATCATTTTCATAATTTAAACATTACATCTCACAAATAATCACACAACCTCGAGAACTGAAGGTTTTGTGTTTTTGGAAATTAGATGCATAAAAATATTATTTTACATAATTTCTTCCACATAACCTAAAATATATCTACATAATAATCATTATACACATAATTCAACATGTAATTACCTAGGGAAATGGGAAACAAAATAAGGGGTGATCTCAAACACTTAGTAAATGAAAATTTTATAAAATAGCCATTAAGTGGTTAGATCATAAGAATATGAGAAATCATGGGAGAAATATGGAACAATAAGAGTTGTCCATAAGTCTTGATAGAGGAATATATAATATCAAATGATAATACATATACCATGGCATAAGACTGTGGACTCATGATACAATAATCATGAGTCATGGAGAAAAACATAGGCATATAACATTGAAAGGTGGCATAATCATAATCATAAGAAATCATAATAGAGTGAACATAGCTATATGAAATCATGTATATTCCCAATGTTATGAATATAGATAGATTAATCATTTTCGTGAATAAAGTTTTGAACATAGTTAAACGAAAATCATATCCATGCACAATATCTTCATCTCATGATATATAAAACTTTAACCAATGCATTTGAGGGAAATATAAGACCCCGCTCATCACATAATAATCATTCATACATATTTTTTCACATGAAATCAATCATTCATTATATCATAAGAACCCATGGAAAGAAAATGGGTTTTGTAAAGTTTCCAAATGGTATCACATAATATAGTATCAATAATTTGATGAGTTGATACCAAAATTTCAATCACCGAAAATGATTATTTTATAATATCATTTAGATGGTGATTCATGAAACTAAACTCCACATAAGATATATCTTTTTGAGATAGATAGGAAAATTGGGTTTATAAAAAAAGAGTTTTCATAAGAAAATTTTGACATTATCATAAAAAGATGTTGTCACAAGTCACTTTCAAGAAATAATTTTCAAGAAGATGAGATGAATACTTTTTAAATACCTATTATGATATAAATACCCAATAATAGAATTGTGAAAATAAAAATGTTAAGTTAGAAATTGTGGATTGCATGAAAAAATATACAATCATGAAAAGGAATGTCATTTTAATATTTTAAAATATATTTATTAAAACATGTATTGTTAAAAGAGTAATAAATATTCATTTTAAAAATAGGTAAAATGAAATATAGATATAAAAAGGGAAAATATATGTTTTGATCTCAAAATAATAATGGAAATCAACTATGTAAAGAAATAATATTGACATGTAAAAGAATGGTCTTTTAGAGAGAATTGGATTGTTCTTGACAACATTACATTTTTATAAAGTAGGAAATCCATCAAAGGAGAAGAATTAAATTAAGAATGTAATTTTCCATAGAGAGTGAAGATTGAATACCATCTTAAATAAATAAATAGAATAATATAATAAATTTATAAGAACATAGTCAAGGGATAAAACTATGACTTAATGAACAAAAGGTTGAGATGAAAAAAAATCTTACACCTTTAATAGCTTTTGAATCAAAAAGGATTTGAAGGAGTGAACTTGAAATGGATTTGTAAACTTCTTTAATTTCAGTAAAATTGTGATAAAATTCATCCATATGTAATTATATATTATATAAATAAGAAAACACGTGGAGAGTAAGGCATATGACTCAAAGAAAATAAATTGAGATGAGAAAACTCTTACCTTGGATTTTTGCTTGGTCGCACGCACTCTAAACTTCTATATGATAAACATAACCATAATAATTAATTTTTTAATAAATTTATTCAAATATATATTATTTTACACTCTTTAATTATAATCATTCATTATAAATTTATTAGTTAGTTATTATTTATTTTCATCATCAGATATTAATGATTTTGTTTTCTTCACACTCGTTTTGTAATAACGATGTTGATCCCCATACTTTGATACCAAGATCATAATTCCTAGATTATTTAAGGTACTATAATAGATTTTTTTAATGATTTATTAATTTATAATACTGTGATATTTTTAGTTATGATTCATGAAGATGAAATCAGTGACAAGCTTGTTTCATTAATTTTTAACGAACAAAAATGGTATATTAATAATGGGTTAGATATTAATATAATTCTTAATTTATCTTTCCAGAATCTAAATCATGTAATAAATATCATTTTTATTCATTAAATACATTCTTAGAACTGTCCATGTAATGCATTGATGAAAAATGAAATATGTCGTGCATGGAGGCGGTAGTCTACACATAACATGAGTGACGTTTTCATTTCCCAATAGATGGCAGGGAGATAGATAGTGGTTGTTCCATCAATATAAAACAATTTAGTATAATAATGATATATATTTCATTATATTAGTATGGTTAGAATAGGTTTGGAGGTGTAGTGGATGAGAGAGATAAATAAGAAATGGCTATAAAGTAGATAATACTCACGTTGATGACTTGAATCTTCTCTTGAAGAACCTCTTAGAAATGGAGGCTTTGTGACACTTTCTTGTAACCAAGGGATTCCAAACATGGAAGAGGGATCTAGGGGAGGTAAACTAAGCAGTTGTTCAAGGTAATTTCTAAGGAGAAGTGTGGAATGATGTTGGTGGAAGTAGGTGGAAGTGGGTTTGTTTTATAGGTGAAAAGAGGGACATTTCATTGGAAATTAAAGTTAGGTGAATGATAATGATGGAATCACATGGGAGTTAGGTGAATTATCAGAAGAAATGTTGGTGAGACATGTGGGATTGACTTTCCTACCTAACAAAGATCTTATGGAAGGTTTTAAGTGTCAAGTTGATTTAGTAAAATTTGAGCCATGGTAGGTTACCTTATTCTTACCCTTTGGCCTTGGTTAAATATTTACTACAATAATTATCTTTCAACTAAAAATATAATATGACCCTCCTTACCAAATTTCAACATACTGATTCTAAATTTGGACTCCATTTAATCTAATTCAATTTCTAAATATTCAAAAAAAATCTTTTAAATTAAAACATAAGATATATAGAAAAAATTGTTAAAGAGTGGCTTTGAATATTAATTTTTCTTATTTTTAATTTCCTATCAATTGCTAATTAAATGAGTGCAAATATAATTTTTTATGCATTGAAATATTATTGTTGATTCATCAGTTAAAAGTAAACAATTTAATTTATTAAAATAAAAAATACACAATACTTAGAAAAATACCATTCTTTGAAAAATAATTGTGTTACTATGGTAACTAATATTTATCTTTGCAACTTTCTTTGATAAAAAATGGAAATGACCTCATTACCAAATTTGGATATGTTGATTAAAAAAATATGAAAACCATTTTATTAGACTCAATTTATAGAGGTGATAAATTAATTTTAATATAGGTGCTCATAACGCTTAAAAACAATTTTTAGGAAAAAATGTATTTATAATTATAAATTGAATTTATTCTTATTACTTGGTTAGTAATAACTATTGGATGAATGTTAATTTATTTTCCTGTATGTATTATAAATAAATTTCATTTAAAATTTATTAATTCTATTATGACAAAGATACTCAACACTTAAAAAAATAGTTCTTTGAAAAATGTTACTTTTAAATAATATTTACCAAATACCATAAAAAATAATTATTTATATTGTAACCATTTAATTTTCTTAATCTATTGATATTAAAATCATTCTTTGAATTTTATAAATACATCCAATCATACTTTAATAATAATAATATGTACCGTAAACAAATATTTTTATAAATAAATATTTTAATTAAATATCATATTTTTGTTTCGTTCTTTATTGTTTATAAATTATATTGTTTTAAATTTGTTACTAACAATACACAACTTCAATATACTTATTGGATACAAGTATATCCAATGAACATATTTTCAACAACCATACTTCTCTTTATATGGTTATATTTCCACCATTACTCCCTATAAATTCATTTTATTCTCACCTCTTAAATCACACTTCGTATTCCCTTAGTTTTCATTTTAGATTTCACATCATGATTTCACATTTGATGTTGTTCATTCTCATTTTAGGTTTAGTTCTACTAATGATGATCTTCAAGGGAGAGGACAATTCTTGGAATTTGCTAATTGTAAAGATATTATTCTTTTATATTTATAGTCCCATTTTAATTTATTAATTTTGAATGGATGTAATCATTCATGGTATGTAATCATCCATGGAATGTTATGCTTATTTTCATGTACTCTTATTGTGATGTTCTATTATGATGGAATAAAGTGTTATTAGTTTGAATCATATCCTATATAACTTATTTTCTACTCAAGTGAAATAAAAGAAAAATAGTTTTAAGAATTAAAGCCATGTAGTTTAAAGAAAGAAAATATTGCTTAAAACCTGAGGCGTCGCATATTTTTTTATCTTAGAGTCAGCCTATGTGGTGTTATTCAGGATAGTTGGTGTCTCATGCATGCACATTATTCTACAATTTGGTCATTCATATTATTACCCATAGTTGTTGGTCATATTGTGTTTGGAGATGTATGGTTTGTTTAAGGCTCTCATAAGGCTAAGGCCTCCAATGTGTGATATGACTTAGTTACTGGCCCCTAACTTATTGAAGACCGACTTGGGGTGACACACAATCTATTTGTCGGCTCATGTTGGGGCCCAATAGGTTGGGTCGTATCCCTTGCACCTTTTGATATATGTTGTGTGCATACAAAATTAAGTAAATGATTTGAATGATACAACAAACAAATTCAATAAATAAAATTAGTTACTTTTGTATCATTTCAATAAAAATAATTAAAGTAATTTATTTTCTTCAATTGATTGTTGTTATTTTTAGTTATAGTTAGTATGATTCGAGTCATTTAAGTGCTTTTAATTAGAGTGTTTGATGATACAGAGTTGACCCAACAATAAGGACATTTAATTGAACCGGAATAAATGGAGTGTGCCTTAGCGAGCTCGAGTAGTTGCAACCACATGAAACATTCCAGAATAAGTGAAGAGTGTTATCGTTGCATTTAATTAAGAGTTTCCGGTTTGAGAATAAAGTTTGTTGAGCTTGGGAGTAGCTTAGGGTAGAATAAGAGAGAGATCAAACCATTAAATTACTTTTTTTTAGTAGTATAGAAAGTAGTTGTAGAATTTTATTCTAGTTTCTTTCAAGTTTTCAACAGTAGATATAGATTTATTTTTGAGCATTTAAATGAAAGTAGAAGAATTTTAATTTCAGTTTTAATTTAGAAGTTGGTTTCATTCTAATTCACTGTTGTTTCACTCTTTTTCATTTAAATTCTTGCATTGTTTGTTTAGGTTTATGGTGATGATTTTTGATCAAATGCGAATTCTTTGAAGCTCAAGAGGGCTCTCTCACTTCTCTTGTAAGAGTTCGGTTAATTATTTCGAGGTCTGAAGATCATTGAAAGATCTGATTAAAATTGAGCTATAATCTGTTAATACTCAGGTATTGAGATTAAAACTGAAAGTTCCGTTTTATTCGAAATTAAGTGACGTTAAGAATATTTGGAGATTATATTTGAAAATTGATGATTTTTATTTTCATGAATTTGAGCACAAACGAAAGTTTTGCTTTCTAGAGTTGAGATTTCGTTTAATTGTCATTTGAATATCCCAGCTTTCATGTCTTGCATTGCTAAACCTCTCTTCTATACGAAGAAACTCAATAAATTCACCTTGTAAGAAGAGTGAAACGGCAAGTGCCTTGCAAAAAAATAATAATAATGAAACGGCAAGTAATAATAAGGGCCAAACGCTGCGCCTATTTACTTTATATGCTAAATCTTATGGGTTAAAGTTCTTCAGATTCCTCATAAATTCAGTTCCACACATTCTCTGGTCTACAACATCTTTAAAAAACAACCATTTGTAAACAATTTTACATGAGATCGACGACTCGTCCTCCTGCAAAAATTGGAAGGCCAGACCGTGAAGCACTTGCCAGTTCTACTCCATCTCCTGGCTCTCCTGGCGCAGCAACCATCAACATTTAGAAGCGATTCAACCATTCAAAACCCTACAACTGTGATCTAGGTCGGCCTGTAGAGAATTTAAAGGTCAGTAAAACGTTAACAGAGAACTAAATCACTCCCAGAGTCCGAACACCCACCATGAGTTCCCGTATCGGCGAGTTCGGAGACATATCCGGTTTGGAAAACACTGTGAATCTCATTCTCCCATCCCACCTGAATATCAAATACGGATGATCTTGAATTTCAAAGGACCCAAACTGTGTTGCAATGATTCTGCTGTTACCTGAGGCATGGAATGGAGTTGAGCTGCGCTTGGGATGATGCCTGCAAAGGATCCTTGAGGAATGCTTTGAGGGAAATGGTGGGAAGGGTTCATTCCCTGAATAAATCCAGGAACAGTTCCATTGCTGGATCTTGAGCGAGGGCCCTACAGATAGTGTTTGTTCAGTTTTTAAATGAACACTACGGGCAGGCATGACAACACATTGAAAAGCGCTTATAACACTAATCACTCATCTTGAAAAAATAAGTGGTTTCAGTTCTGCTGAAGAAAAAACTTAGGGGCCGTTTGACAACACTTAATAAAAATGCTTACTGCAGATATAACCTACAATAAGCAGTTATGCAGAATCATAGGAGCTTTAATCAGTTCTGAGATAGTCTTGCCAAACAGAGCCTTACACTTCCAGGAAAAAAAAACCTTTCAATGAGTAATCTAAAAAGACTTATATGCAAACCCTTATAACAAATGACAAGTGCTATAGGTAGTTTTAAATAAGTTGTCAAATGCAGGCTAAAAATCTAAAGCTAACTGATTCATTTTCAAAAGACTTCACTTACATTTTTGGACAGAATCCGTTCTATGTCAATGTTCAAATCAGGATTGACAGTGGCAAGTTTCATTGAGAGAAACACCACCTGTTGCTGCAGAGATTGGACATAGTTGATGATCTCATCAAGCATTAATGCTTTTCCAGTGATCTTTAGCCAACAACACCAAACCAACCAATCAGTTGATCGAATCAAAGGTAGATTTTGTTTCAGGATTCAACGTTATCATTTTACCTTATTGCACCCGGGGACAAGCTCTTCAAGCATTTTCATCCTCTCACTGATCCTTTCCCTTCTCACCTGCAAGTAAAAAGATTTTAATCTCTGATCAAAGTACACAAAAACAACTAAATGTTTCACCCTTTCAGCGAGACTGTGACTGTTTGTAGCCTGGCCCCTTTTTGCCCTCACGTGAACATAATTTTCTTTAGCCAAAGATGTATCCTTGGATTGTTCAGCAGTTTGGTTGTTTGCTCCCTCCTGTTCAGCTTTTTGATCCTGATCATTCTGTGGTTCCTGAACTTCACTAGTCTCCATGAAAGGGCCCTTTTCCTTTGATAAAGCAACTTAAGTAAACAAATTCAAAGGACACCAGTACGCTGAACAGCCCATAAAAACAAAAACACTTACATTTAATGGAGAAAGGGAATCGTGTCTCCTTCTCTTGGAACCAGCTGGTCTCCCCACAATCCTCTCTTCTGAAGTTCGGCAATTCTTGGGAGTTTTTGTAGTGTTATTAGGAACTTGGCCACGCTCTGGCAGACCAAAGGGCCCAACCATCTCTGTAAAATTCCCATTTCCAAAACAAGGAAGCATTGGCAGCATCTCGGCAAGACCCATATCAGATGGGTACTGAGCCTTTTGGCAGGAGCTCTCAAGTCCATGGTTTTCGAGTGTCCAGGAGTAGGAAGAATTCACAAA
This sequence comes from Viscum album, assembly GCA_963277665.1. Taxonomy (NCBI): domain Eukaryota; kingdom Viridiplantae; phylum Streptophyta; class Magnoliopsida; order Santalales; family Viscaceae; genus Viscum; species Viscum album. The sequence goes on along the minus strand of OY728152.1, from coordinate 249,148,051 downwards.
TCCAGAAGCCATGGTAGTGGCAGCTCCAAGATTGGAGCTTTGAGTGAATGAAATAAGAGGATCCCAACCAGAGGAGTAGGAAGGGTCTGCTTCACGGGATGTTCTAAACATGGGCATGGCTCCTGTGTCCATGTGATGGCTACCCCTCCTGTGCTGAACACCCAAATCGTCACCTCCACGGATGCATTGAACAAAAAACACAAAACCCTAGCGATGTATAAGGGAGTTATCCAGCTAAGGAATAGGTGATAACATATATAAAAGCAAAGGGAAAGTGGGCCGGACTGAGAATAGCTGGCGATTTCTTGCAGGAATCGGCAAGAAACAAAACAGCTTTATAGAATTGGGAAGACTTTAAAGCGAAAGAAAGCTCCCATTGCAGTATCCCAATGCAACAGCCACGAACAAATCTCCCCACAACCCTAAACTGTGCCAGCGGAATTGAGGAATAAAGAGAGAAACGATACACAAACAGGAAAGTGGACCTTTCAGAGCATAAAGTAAACGAACAATGGCATCGACAGAGTAACAACTCACCAGAACAACAGAAGGATGGCAGATTTCTCCTTTTCACTTTCGTTCAGACAAGACCTATGCTTTCGCCCTCTCCGCCCAACGTCGATGGCTTGAATCAGAAGAATAACTTCAATCTCCCGGACAGAAAGAAAGGGGACCGGCCTTGCAGAAGCATGTAAGTGAGGGAATAACCTCTTCGCGAAGCTTTGAATCTACCACGAAACGCTCCCCGTAAACCCTAAGAAGGGCGAGGAGGATATGGGGATTCAAAGGAAATCTTTTCTTTCGTCCGGACGAGTCTTTAACTCGAACTGTGCAAGACAAACTGAACTGGCACGCTCCTCGAAATTGGGGGTTTGATAGCAACCGTCGGTGGAATCAAATTCCTTGCTGAGACCGGAGGAACAAAGAGAAATCGACCATCTGGGTAATCGCAGAGACCGTTGAGCTAGCATGAAAATCCCAAATAATTGTGTTGAAGTCGCTCTACGATGCAAGTAGGGCGGAGAAGAGAGAGAGAGAGTAGGGGGGCCCTTCTGTTCACTTGTGAAGCTGAAAGTTTTTAACTACCGAGCCACCTGCCATTGCCTGGTAAGTTATTGCAGAACCTAACCACCCTGTCACAAATTATTTTACTGCTAGCAACGGCTCTCGTTATGTCCTGTTCTCGGGGGAGGTTCGTCTCTTCCGGTCCAAGCTCGCCGCATGAGCTTTCCGCAGACACACTTGCCAACTGTTTTCACGAACCCGTCTCTGTCATTGCTGTCGCCATGCGCATTCCCCGCGGACCCAACCGACTCCTCCCAGGTCTATTTACGGTGTATCGAACACCCTCCCACCCATTTTCCCTCTGTTCCATGGTCACCCATCAGCTCGTCTTTCAAAACAAGTCACAGCGTGGGGCCCTCTGCGGTTCCATGATATCAAACCCTTCAATTCCAAAGTCGGCTGGGGTTTTGTGATAGCAAATGATGCCGATGTTGATCACCGTTCCCGAAGAATAATGGAATATCATCATCAATGGCGGATAATTTATTGTGCCCTTTGTCTTTTTGCAACGGCAACACAGAGGATGAAACATCATACTATACTACCAAAATAGAGAATTCATAGCAGGGAACTTCCCAGCCCGTGGTTTTTGTTAGCGACAAACAGCTTGAAACTCATACGGATCTGTTCATGGTGGAATCCGGCTCCTCGGGTTAGGACAGCTCATCCCAGCTCGAGAGGGAGGATTTGAGTGATATGATTTAGGGTGACGAGTGACGCCCCCACGTGTTCACTTCTTTGCATTGTTCTATAAAATCTGCGTAGTTCCGAGGAAGGACTGCACCTCCTACTGGCATGGGAACCCGCCCACGAATCTTTGGTCCTAGGGAAGGGAAGAGTTAGACAGGGCCTCGCTGTAGGATTGGAATCTTTTACTTGATTGTTAAGCACGCATGAATAGATATTGAGATGTTTGAAGTTTATAAGATCCTTTACAGATTAAAACATATTTTTAATTTTAGTAGTTTTGAAAAAACCTGTGATCAAAGTTCTTATGAACAATGAATATCAAAGAGAATTAAAGTGGCGAAGCACAGAAAATTTATGGATGCCCAAAACTACAAAAAATACTTGTACCTCTCCATCAACATAAATGTGGTTTTCATGAGTCGTTTCCATTTCAATTATCCTTTTGGTGGTTAACACCCAGGTACATGTAGTTGTCATTTCAATTGAGATATTTGAAGTTTTTCAGATTCTTAACAGATTAAAACATATTTTTAAATAAAGTGAATTTGAAAAAACTTGTGATCAAAGTATTTTTGAACAATATAAAGAGAACTAAAGGAACAAATGACACAAAATTCATTATGGTCAGTGCAGAGATCTGGAAATTCTATTGGTTTACTATATTATGAGTTTCAAGGGTGTGAATAAGGGAATAAGTCACATTTTGAGAGAAAATCTATTTGACACGAAATCATGTCGAGGTGATTATTTAACACAATCTAGGGAAGTTCAAATTAGAATGGTTGGTGGAAGATTGATATAACTATTGGTTGACATGGGCTAGAGACCGCGTCATGGTTTGTTGAAACCTTGATTGGTGAAGATGGAAACAATGTGATTTTGAGTTGTGGTTTGAGGGTAATTTTGGTGTAGCTAATGTAATTCTGAGTAAAGGTAACACAATGTGTTTTCTTTAAAACAAGCCATGGAGATTTAAGTTGGGATGTTGGGGCCCAAAGGTGTTGATATTGGACAACGTGAGGTAGGTGACTATTAACACTAAAAAAGTTTCCAATTCACCAACATTATCATCATGAAGAAAATTGATGGAGTGTGGTGGCAAAGGTTACACGACACGTGCAATGGGCACACTTTCATGTCTGCGTTCAATAGTCACATGGTCATAATCACCATGTAAGTTGCCTTGTCACATGATGTGCATGACTGCCACGTAGTTCAATACCCCACATGTGACCTTACATGGTCATTACTCCAAACCCACCGCATAAGTGATGTGTTTCCAAGGGTCGAACAACACTTGTTTAACACACTAGAAGACAATTGAAACTTAAAATCCCAAGATCACCGTGCATGATACCGAAACCATGTATAAACCAAAAATGAAGAAGTTGTGTTCCTTTCAGTAAGGATAGTCATTGCTTTTGTTCTTCAATCACACATGCTTGATGGAGATCACTGAAGTACAACCAAGAGACTCTTCCCTCTGTGGTGTATCCACGGGTTGATCAGAATCACTCGAAGCTCGGGTTCGATTCTCCCCTCTTCCACGACATGCTAGTATCTTATCATGCAAAGGAAGGAGGAGATAACAATGGAGAGAATTGACAGGTGATTTCTTAAGGATCACATAGATAACCGTCTTGATGGCATTAGCCTCCTTATATTGTCCCTCAGGACACACATGAACCTTCTCCAACATTTACTCGTACGTTACAAAATGTAGGAGTAATGCATGCAGTAACAAAATCTTTGTAACTACTCAACCAATTCAATTCCCCAACGTTTCATCATATGAAATGTCACAACAGATAATAGCCAACGTGGAAAATTTGAACATTAATGTTTAACGTTCCACTTTGTGTGTTAATTTTACGATGTGATCAACAAATACCACAACCTTTATGATATTTCTATATCATACACTACGACATAGTTTAAAGGTAGTGGTGTGATATCTTTATATCACACCATATGATATCCCCAACTAAGGCATACAATGTCATCAACCAACCCAAATAACTCACTAAATTGATACCCGAATCAATCCTGACATGACCTGAAGGGCGTTCCCGATCCCCACGGGATGGAGACTAGCGTTTGAGCATCAAAAACACTAAAGGGGAAACAATTTCTCCACAAGAAGGCTAAAGCAGCGGAAAGAATACATAAACAGTCGGTATACCAATACAGTCATCAAGAGTAAAGTACTCCAAGTAGAAAAGTACAGGTTTCAAAAATAGTACATCAACCTGAGTCAACACATAAATCATCAAAGACATCATCACAAGATTTCCCTAGAACAAGTGGATCACATACTATATCATTCACCACCAACTCCCAAAGTCATGCTAATCAAGAACACCTACCACCTCCGAGCGATGATTTCCCTTTTCCTGGACATGGCATAAGAAAGTCTACAAACACCTAAAGAAAAAATTAGGGTTTGATCAACACTAGCTGTAATGGCCCAGACCCTCTTGGTCCATTACTTTGCCAAATTCTAGTGTTTGGGGCACCCTGGACCCTGTCAGTGAGTTGTGAGGGCAGCGATGTCGGTGGTAGGGTGTCACCGTGGAGTCACTGATCGGTGGGTCACCCATTGGTGCCACAGGGGGTTGTTGAGGGTTGCTTTCCCCAGTTTTCTTGTAACGAATCCATTAAGGTTTAATGCCTCTTTAAAGTAGTATGAGGTCGTTTTAAAGACCATAAATGATGTTCTAATCCCCAAGAGTGGGGCGACCCTCGACGGACCCAAACTGTGTGTCGTTGTTACACGTTTTTCTCTGTTTAAATGAAATCCTTGAAATCCTTTAACTCACAGTTGTTATGGCCACCTCTCCAATGAGAACTATTAAATAACAATTTATTACATCATGTGTAACTATCCAACAGGGTGGTGAAACCACGATCTACCTTTAAAGCCGTTCAAGATTTCATATCTCGTAACTCCAGGATCTCGCCTTTTATCACCCAAAGTTTCTTTCTTCTTCTTGGCTGGTCTCTTTTCCTTCCCTTAGTGAGTTTGGAGTCCCTCTTCCTGAGGCTAGTTGTGCGCCTGTGCTGGAGCATTTCTTACTCACTCTTGGAGTCCTTGGAGTTTCTCCCCTACAAGTCGCGCATCCCCAGTTCTTAGCACGAGGAAGAAAATTTCAATCGTTGATCATCCAAGTAGGGATTCATCCTTCGTCTCTCTTTATTTTGAGTCATGCGGAGTGGGTATGATGATGTTCCCTCAGGACATAGATGAAACTAATTTTAACAAAGATAATAAATGAACCTTTAAATAATGAAGGGGTGGGAATGACTGGAAATTAACTTTTTTATTAAAGAAACACTTATATGGAAAAAGTGAGAAACCAAAGTTCAAACACTAAAAGAAATAGATGAACCATTAAATAATAACTTAAGCCGATTAGATTTGATCTCCCTACTTAGATGCCAAGAGATAGTTCTAACTTGAGTATCGGGATCATCCTTTAGAAGATCTTCGAAATGATCTACCAGTTTGTCCCAAGCCTGAATTCACTCTTCTTGGTTGAGCTTCCCATCATTAAATCCCCTAATCAATATCAGATCATGTTTGTCAATCCAGTTACTCTGCTCCTCATTGGTAACCACCCTTAATAGTCTTCCCATCATCCTATTAGCTTCTTCGTCGGTAGAATTAATTGTTAGAACCGTTTCCACCATTTCTTCTCCCAAGTGCATAAGCATATCCAAAGAAGGATCAGTCATTGTACCAGACTCTCGCGGTTGGCCAATGTTAGTCTTGGAAGGAGAAAGGGGATCACTGACCATCATCTTGGCTTTGGACTTCTTCGTAGATCTAGTCTCCCTTGGTGGTGGTAAATGATGATGTTGTTGCTGTGTTATACCTTTGTTGTTATATTATGAATTTTACGTGCTTTTGTCCATTGAAAATCATGGCCATTATTGGTCCTTCCTTGTGCACTAATGATCCTCTATTTTTCTGGTTTATCTTGTGATTTAATGGCTGTAACATGGAAAATGGTTAATCATGTAAACTTGGTTGATTAAATGGATGCCCAATGAACAATAATCCTTGTGTGGTCACCTCAGTTAACAAAATGGAAATAAGGAACTTAATGAATGGTGTGGTTAAATCCAAAAAAAAACATCATTGCTATGTTTTGTTGATATGTGTGGTGGCTCTACTTGATGTCGTGTGGGGTGATGTGGATGGGGATGAGATCCCCTGTTGTTGAGTTTTTGGTTGTGGACCTGAGGCCGTGTGGGGCCGTACGATGGGGCTTGGGTTTGTTCCAGTACTTTGAGGGATCTCACTGATCTCTTTTGTTGTTGTATCTTTACAAGAGAACTAGGTGTGAATGCTTAAATTATTCCTTGGTTGTTTTTCCTTCCTTGTCTTGTGGCTATGCCTGTTAGTTGCCCGGTAGTGAATAATTATTTAAATGTAATCACTTGAATATGATAAAAATAATGGGTTTAATGGGGAATTGTTTTCCAGGAATGAGTTGTGCTCTTGTTGTGGATGTTGTGCTTTTGTATGAATGAATAGTAACGATGGTGTTTGTGTATGGGATGGTTTGGGAACCCTTAGGCTGGGATGAGTGATTGTTTACCTATATGTATAAATTTACTTTTGTGTTTCTTATTCGCACCCCACCCAAGTTGATCACTTCGTGCCAAACACCATCATTTCATGGGGGAGAGTGTTTTCCCAACATCCTATTGGGTGGTTGGATATTATCTCCTTTCTGCTCCCTCTCCCGAGTAGCCCAAAACATTTCAGGTAGGTTGTGATGACCTGAGGTCCATTTTTATCACAAGACTCTTCGATCAGGGTATGTTGTGGTGGTTAGCCCAGGTGTGTGCGGGTAGGTTTGTTTCCCAAGTTTCTTCGGGATGATGCCTAAGTGTCTTCTGTCATAGCGGTAGTTGTTTTGGACCAGGTGTCTTCGGGTGTGGTTATGTATGGTTGTGGTGGCCCATAATGTTGTTATTGGGGCAGTAGTGATACTATAGTGAAAATGGTAGGGGAGGTCTGATGCGTAGGATGTCTTACATAACCAGTGGGAAAGTGGTGCAGAGTACCCAAATGTCGCTGTGCTATTACTATTACTTTACCTGACTTACGTTATTTGGAGAGTGTTCCTTGGTGAGGTTGGGTGGATAGTTTTCCTTGATAGGTGTTTTGGTTATCTCTACTTTTCTCACGGGGCATTAGACTGTCTCCCCGCTTGTGCACGAGAGCTTTTTTCTTTCCCTACTAAGTATACTTGTATACTCACCCTACGTATATAAAACTGCTTTCAGGTTTCCAGAAGGACTTCAGGGACCGTGTAGGATTATACTAGTTCAGACATCGGGACAGTTGACGTTGTTGTTTTATTTCTTTTGGTACTTTCCCTTTGGAGTTTTTCTTGTACTTGTATGGGTTTATCTTTGAACATGCATATGGGAATGGGTTTTGGATTTACTTTTACCTTTAGTTTTGGAGTTGTTTGGGTTTTTACCATCGTATCTCTCAATCCTACTAAATAAAAAGGGTAATGCCTTCCATATTATGTTTGATTATATACCCTTGGTGATAATCGCCACTTCAGGGCCTATTGAAGGCGGGACTCTGGGGTCATTATCTCTTCTTCAACTTGAGGAAGGAAGAGTCTGACAGTTTTCTATCCCTTCCCTCATCTCATTGAAGGCAAGTTGTGACACTAGCCCAGTAGTATCCCACTAAGAATACCATAATCCAACTATATCAAGTAAAAAAATATGTTAATTTTTAAATAAAACATGACATGGTAATCTTTTCACAATTCATGAAAAAACATGTCTTTCAAATCTTTTCAATGGAAAGTATAAATCAGGTACAAATGACAATTTCCATCAAAATAGGCATCAATAAGCATTTCAATCAAAATAGGCATGAATAAAGCATTTCATAAACACTAGAATATATAAATCCTTTTCAATCATAGCACCATGGTTATAATGCTTGGGGTAGTTAGATCAAGGCTCAAGGATCCTCACACCTTATAGTCAAATATAGATCCATGTGTGCATGTGTCCCTAGATATCAAGCCTATGGGTAATAGGATAATACCCCAATGAATGAACATTTTTTCCATTATCATACTTTAGTTTTCATTTTCATCATTAATATGTTTCTAGTTAGAGAAAATGCATGCCTAGTGTGCTTGTCCTATACTACCCACCTAACTTCCAAGTCCTCCATGTTCTTTAATTCAATCAATCGTACAAGGGCCTATCAATCAATCCAATTATTCTCAAATAATTTTAATCAATCATTTCAAATGAACCCATTTTCAAGTCTCAAAACATTCCATTTCATTTTAGAACCAACATTAAATGGTTTTCAATAACGCTCATGGATTTCAAAACAACTAATTTCATTTTAAATTCATAAATAATTTCATGCCATATTTTTTCAAGAAATCATCATCAGATTCACTATTCAAATCATTCATTTCAATTCAAATTTATTTTTCATAGATCAACACTTTATTTGGAAATCTATACCTAAGAGGTTCGACACAAACACACACACACACACCATTCTGTTTAGAAAACATGAATAAAGAGACTCAAATCAATATTTGGAAATATTTTAGAAATATAATTCAAAATAAATAAGCATCAAAGGTTTCAATTGATTATAATTTTCTTACAAAACCAACTACCTCAATTAAGATATATATCATCACCACCAACATGGGATCCTCGGTCAGAGTGTTAAAAGGGATATAATCAATAAAGGAGGAATACTAAAACCATAAATCAATAAATCAAGATCCCAATCTAATAAAAAGATAAGGATGCACCACTCTCGAATAAGGAGAGAGAGAGAGAGAGAGGAGGAAAAGATAATTCATGATCAAATCAAGATTACACTTAGTGGAAGAGATTCAACACATCAACCGACACTTCGATTCATGAAGTTTCAAGGTTAGAAGAGAAAAAAACACTCTAAGGGAGTCTCCAAAGTAAAAATGGGTTAATTAGGTTCGATTTAGGAGATTAGAGAAATAAAATGAAGGTTTTGGGTGGAAGAATTACCATACTATCCATCCCATTATCACTCAAAATGACATCACTGGCTATCCATTGGATTCTACTGGTTAGCTGGTGGTGCTAGATAGATTTTCTGCACTTTTGGAAGTCTCATCGGCTAGCCGGTGGGATTACTATAGGAATACCATTCTGTCATCCATCCACTAGCTAACCGGTGGTCTTCCAGTAGGAAAGTCCTACTGCAACCTCCCTTCGGTTGACCGATGGGTCTCACTAGCTAGCTGGTGGACCTCCTATATCCTTTCTAGCTATAGGCCCTTATCCACCCTTGATCCATCCACTCAGACATTTCCTGAACACTCAAACAAGAATAAAATCAAACCCCTGAACCCTCAAAATGATTAAATAAGAATAAACAACCAAGATTAAATGGAAAAAACTGGAGATCAACATGAAAAATAAGAAGAGAAAAAATAAACCAAGGATCATACCTAAAACCAGAAGTCAGGATGTTATAATTATCCCCACCATAAATACTTTCTACCCCTATAAATCATGTCAAGAAGACTGGTCCACAATGTGATGAGAGCACTACTCTCTCATCAACACCTCACGTTTCTACGTCTCATGGGAATTAGAACCATGTTTCTACAAAACCTAAACTAAATGTATAGAATTTCCATGAATAACCTCCATCTAAGAATCAACGATATAAACCATCAGCTCATTTATAGACATATCAGGTTATATATCTAGGTCCTCCTAATTCAAAACATGAGAAAATATTGAAAGATATTTTCTGAGAAATGATACATGAAACACATCATGTATTGATGTCATATGAGGTGGAAAATATAAACAGTAATCCACCTTCTCAATCTTTTCAACTATCTCAATTGGTCCCATGTATCTTAGTACCAACTTTCCCAGTTTTCCAATTCCTTAATAACCCAACCATGGTGAGACTCTAAAAAACACCCAGTCATTGACCGAGAACTCGAAAGGATGTCAACAAAGATCCACAACAGATTTATATCAACTATTTTTCATCATCAACCTTGATTGAATCATATGGATTGTCATCTCCTAGTCCAAATTAGGTCCCACAAGGGAAGATTCACCAATCTATGACCAAATGAGTGGATATTTACAAGGCTGGTCATACAAGACCTAAAAGGGTACCATTTTAATGGATGACTGATAGCTATTGTTATAGAAAGATTTAACCATCCACATTGACAATCCCAAGATCTTCCAGTGTCAAAGAAACTAGCATGAAGCATGTTCTCTAGAATTAATAAATCATGTTCTATCTAAATATGGTACTTCATGCTCAATTTTATCTGGGATCCCATCACCTCCTATAGGCCTCTCAAAAACTCGGATGTGAACCAAGGATCCCTATCAGAAACAATGGTAGATGAAACATTATGTAATCTAATTATATCATACATGTACATATTTCTCAAGTACTCAATTTTGGTCATATCAAAAATAAGAATAAAGTGAGATGATTTGGTCAATCATTATATCACCACCTGAATCAGATTCTTTCCTCAAGGAGTATATGGTAACCAAACAACACAGTCTATTGATATCTCTTCCCACTTCCAGGATGACATAGGAAGCAGATGGAGAAAACCTGAAGGCTTTTGATGCTCAACTTTGACCTATTGAATGGTATAATAATGAGAAACAAAATCAATGATTCCCCATTTCATACATGACCACTAGAATCGATGACTCATATCATAAAAATTCTTCATCATTCCTAGGTGTATTTCCCATTAGGAAAGATGAAAATCCTCAACACATCCTTCTTCACAAGCAACAAAATGACATAACATTTTTTGAAGCAAAGGATACCCTTTGAAGATAATGATAATTCATTGATGGTATCCCCACCATATAATGAATCCCTAATGCCTTTGAACTCACCATAAAGCTACTACTCTTTGAGACTCATCTCATGAAAATAGGATGTCAACTGAATGTGAGCTAAAAAAACCTCATTCTCATCCTCCTAGACTCCCAAATGCTTGCAAGAAAATAGAGAAAAGTGATTCCACTCCTCTGGGGATTCCTGCATGACATGGGATGGTAGTATCTTTCTTAAGGAATCAACAACTACATTTCCATTTCTAGGGGTTTAGAAGATATCAATTTCAAAATATTGTAGGTACTCCACCCATAACCTCTGATATAGATTAAAATCTTTTGGAGAGAAGATATGACTCAATATTTTGTGATCAGATTAAATGGTAAGTCTGTCTTCAAAAAGGTAATGCTTCCAACTCTTAAAATCATGCATCACAAATGCGAGTTCAATATCATTATTGGATTAGTTCTTCTCATCAGGCCTAAGATAATGAGAACCAAAATCCACCATGTGATCTCCCTATATTATAAAAGAACCCATACTTGAACCTTCTGCATCACAAAAATACCACAGAGCCCTACCCATTATCTGAATGTGTCAACACTGGAGTTGAAATCAAAAAACATTTCAAATCAACAAAGGAATACTAAAATTTTAAATCCCAAAAAACTTCACACCCTTCAGAGTGAGAGTAGTAAAAAGTGAATAAAACTTAGAGAAATATTTATTAAAATAACCATAAAACCCCACTAATACCAAGAATCTCAAAATCTCAAAGGCATTTTATGGTTCTTCCCAATACATGACAACTTTCACCTTTTCAGGATAAACTGAGATACCATGTTCTGAGACCAGATTCCCCAAAATATTTACCTCTGAAACCAGAATTATCACTTTGATAGTTTTTAATAAAGTCATAGATTCCTCCAAATGTCCAAAACTACTCTCAAATGAAGAACATGATCATAATTAGTTTTAGAATAAACTAATATGTCATCCAAGAATTCCATAGTGAAAGATTAAATATACTAGCATAAAATATTGTTCATTAGAACCATAAATGCAGCCGAAGAATTGGTTAAACCAAAGGGCATAACAAGATACTCATATTGTCTATACATTCTCCTAAAATAATTCTTTAGGATATCATGCTCCTTGATTCTAAGCTTGTGATATCCATACCACCGATCAATCTTAGAGAAAAACTTCTTCCACTTTAACTAATCAAAAAATTGTTAATCCATGGCAATGATTACTTTTTATTGATCATAACCTGATTGATATTTAGGTAATCAAAACAAATGTGAAGGGTTATATTGGCATTCTTGGAAAAAAGCACTAGCACTACCCAAGGAAACACACTGGGTCGAATGAAGCCTTTGGACATTGATTCATCCAACTGATAATTTAACTCCTTTAGTTCAGATGATTCCTTACGATAAAAAGGAATAAATATAGACTAAGTATATAGAACCAAGTTGATAGAGAACTCTACCACCCTGTCTTGTGGTGGGCTAGAAAATCTTGATGGGAAATTTTTTGGAAATTCATTCACTACTGGAGGAAGATCACCACATAAAGATTATTGATCCTATTCAAAAGCATACAAGGATATTATCCTAACTAACTCTAAAAGAGCAGGTCCGACTCAGCTAGACTTCAAGTCTCATTCTCGATGAAAAACATAAGACTCCCCATTGGGGATAGTAAATTATACTCACTGGAGATAACATTTAATCTAGTATTTATGAGAAATCATCCAATCCATCATGAGAATAATTTCCAAAGGTTTCATATCTAGAACCAATAAGTATCGTATGATCTCGATTTATGATAAATAGAAAGTATAAAAAGGGAATTAGAGACCCTTATCTCTCTTTATGTTTAAAGGCATTGAAATTTCTATCACATAAGGCATAAGATCCATAAGAATATTCAAAATGTCCATAATACAGGTTGATATGAAAGAACAAGAGGCACTAGCATTAAATAAAGTAGTCACTAAAGATGAATCAGTAGTAATAATACCTCTCACTATCACAAGACCCACATCAGCTCCCACTAGAGATTCATACACTGTGTGAAGTAGATTCATTATCAATGCCTATGATTGGAACCTTATTTTTTGTAACATTTATTTACCATTTTATCAGGTATTCCCTTAACCTCATTGTGGGTTTCCACTCATTTGATATTGGTAGGATACCAATAATGGTGAAGTCATAGAATTATAGGACTTTAAACTACAACCCACCTTTTTTGTAGGATGCAGGAAGTTTTCACGCCGTGTAACTGGGTTAAAATCTATGTAATTATTGGTGGGTACAAGCCGTGAAAGGGGATTCATGCTGTGAAATATTACACATTGTGAATAGTGGTTTCACGTTATGAATGTTTTTAATAATGTATTTTTAATTCGAGGCGATGGGTTTTTCAACATACTTATCCAACGTGGACTTCATGATGTGAATGGGAGTTTCACGCCATGAAATGACCTATGTCTAGTTTTAAAACATGTAGTTGGAAATTTTTCCTGGTCATTTCTTTCTAGTCTCCTTCACCCTCGACCTAGGGTCTTTATTAGGCATTTTTCGAATACACATTTCCTTCCAGATCGATTAGTTTGACGTCCGATCTCTGTTGTGATTGCGGTGTGTCTCTATGAGTAAGTTGTATTCCCACTTCTTCATTGCCTTTGATCATGATATCACCATTGGGTGGAATGTTCAGATCTGTTTGGTTAAGATGGTGTTTATTATTGGTTTCTTCTAGAACTTCTATGAAATATCACTCTAGAGGCCTTTTCCTTTGTCGGTCGTGGTGCAACGAGTGTCTGTTCTTGAGGTATGTAGGTTTATTACTTTCCACTGACCCCTAATGTTCAAATTTGGATAAACCATGTGACATGGAGTGGATTCAAGGGCCTCCGTTGTCATTTTTGGGTTTTCTTTGTTTGTGGATTCCTTTACGGTCATGTGCGACCTGAGTTTTGAGGTAGGTGGTTCCTTATCTAGCATATGATAATGTATCTTGTTGTTTTGATTTACAAACTGATTCATAATGAAAGATTGGCATGATTTTTTTGTGTGTTGAGAATAATTTTCAATAAAAAATGCTTTTTCCCTTATTATTGATAAATGGAATGGAAAAGAGTATTTTTTATGCATTGAAATGAAATTTTAAATGCTTTTGAAATCATTAAAATGAATTGTGAAAAAGAGAACATGGGTTATCCTGGGTACTTGGGTGGAAGTTTTAGCTTGAGGCCATCATCCATTGTTTTTTTATTATAAATGAAGTTTGTATTAGGGATTTCCTCTGTTTTATTGGCCCATTTTTTAGAGGAACGATATTGAAATTGGGGGGGGGGGGGGGGGTTACTCATGGGGTATTCATCCACTTTCTAGGCCCATTGTTCTAGGAACTGGTTTTTTCACTTGATTATTATGGTATGAGTAGTCTGTGGCCTAGACCTGTAGTATTCCTTGGTGTTGTGATACATATTCTTCTATTTTATATTGCTTGTATTTCTTAGTTAGCCATAATATGCATGTTTGTGATTGTGAAAAAGATATGGAAATGTGCTTTGAAATTGATATACCTACTTTTGTTTAGAACTTTGAAAAAAGGGAAATGTTTACCATGTTTTTTATAAAACTTATTTATTGCTTATCATGACATGTTTTTAATTAAAATGAGCATACACGAATTGTTATACAGAGTCTTTTCATGGAACACCTGGGTGGGATCCTACTGAACCTGTTAGATCACAACTTGTGCACCTCTTCAGTGGTGCGTAGAACTTTTTTTGTCTTCCAGTGCAGGGAAAGGCAAGGCATCATACTGAGGGGGTGAGGTTCATGCCAGGTGGTTGGGTAGCTGGTGGTGATATGATGGGAGTTGTCCATGCCATCATTTGGAGTAGCTGTTTAGCTAGGGTCCTTTGCAATTAGACCCTTCCTTTGGATTTTTAAATACTTTTGTTGTTGTTTGTTTCTATTGTTTTCTTACAGTTATGACATATATATCTTCTTTTTATTCTTTCATTCCTTTTTTTAGTATATATATGTCACATGTTTGATCAGATTGGGAGAAATGTTTCCCTCTATTGTGTTGTTTGATGCTCAGGTGCTTGTCACTAGCCCGTGGGGATTGAGAACACCCTTCGGGTATGTAACAGAATGGATTGGGTGCCAAGTTTGTGGTAAACTTTGGTCGATTCGTTACAATTTGGAATAAAAGGAGGTATATCCTCAAGATTCCTTGTCTATGGATGTCTGTTAGACTATAGATATGATTTTCGAGACATGAGAGGTATGTTGCGATAAGTGCTTGACCAGCTCTTGTCTTGGTGAGACTCAAGTTTACATGGGATGTTGGGTTGTGTGTCTCTAGTGTTGAGTTTTTTTTAAAATATTAGTTTTTTCTTATGGGTTTTCTAGTTTTAACTGAGATTTATTCTACTGTATAATTTTTTTATGTTTCGGTGTGCAACAATATGCCTCTGAGATGTCTTCCACGAGTACCTCGGGAGGATGAAACCGATGATCCTAAAGAAAATTGATAGAGAAAATATTTTCAATAAATTTATGTTGTATTTCATAGTTTTAAATCCCACAAAAGTGTTACTTTAAGATAAATTGCCACATTTTATGATATTTGTGGTATTTTGAGCTTAATCGTAAAAATGGACCATGTCGAATTTTTAACAGTTTTAAATTATTTCACAATTTTGGCCATAACATTTTCCAAGTTAATCCAAATTGTAAAATTATTTCTTTTTAGGATTATAAAAATCCAGGGATTCATTTAATCCTTTTTGAAAAAAATTTAAATTGATCATATAGAATCTCAAAAGAACCTCACAAGTTGGACCATGAAAACTATTTACAGATCTGTCGATGTTTAGTGTGGGGTCCCTAACTCATTCATGGTTGCCCCAATTTCTATGAAATTAAGTGTGTGGACGATCAAGGAGTATTAGAACATATTTCATGAATTCTAGGCCATGTGAATTGGACGTTTTATTGGTCATTAAAGCATTATAATATGGAGGTTTGTGATTTGGAGAGTCTGACTAGACATAATAAATTGTCAGAGTAAAACATACATAACTCTCGAAATACTTGTCCAAATATGCTGAAATTTTGAGGAGAGAACAATAATATATTTATGAAAATTAAAGAAGGTTGAAACTCGTGAAGGGGTCATTTAATTGGTATAAAACGCATAAACTTTTTGGGTACAAATTCTGCCTATAAAAGGAGGGGAGCTCCTCCCTCTCAAAGCATCTCATTCCATCCCATTCTTTCCAGGACACCAAGGATGAGAGATTTTTGAATTTTTCTATTTTATTTATTTTATTTTACATATATTTGTATTGATTTCTTCTTCCCAATTCATCTCGATTACCCTTACCATGGTGGGGTAAACATTTTGAACGATTGGGGAAGGGTTGGTTTTCTATTTTGTAATGCTTGAGTTCGTGAACATAATTGAATGAAAATTATTTCTTATTAAAAGTTGTTTTCAATTTCATATAGATGATTTTAATATAAATTTTGATCATTCTTTAATTTTAATTCGGTTATTGTTTTTTCCTTGGTAAATAATCATTATATCCCTCCACTGAATTCTGGTTTATATACGATGGAATAGACAATAGATTAGTGGAAAAGTACTCAACGATTGTCAGTATGTGTAAAAGAGGTAGTGGATGTTCTTGGTCGTTTGGGGTGAACAAGGCCCGATCAGGTATTTCTCAAGTCAATTGAGGATATTCAATACAACTATTTTTCACATGGAAGGAGAGTTGATCAAACTGATATCTTAGTAAGGTTTTCTATCACCATCACAATTTCAATAAGGAAGTGAGATGAAATAATTATGGAAACTCACTTTAATCAACTCAGAAGAAGATGTTTGAATTAAATTTAAAAAGGATAGCATTATAATGGGGAAACCAACCCCGAACTAATCACCCTTTTAATATAATAGTTTTCAATCATTTGGATTTCAAATTTCTTTTCAATCATTTTCTTATTGATTTATTCTAAAAATTCACAATTTTTACCCTCGTTTAAAAGTAACAAACTATTTTGTGTGCAATCCTATTTGGGAGACTTCCTAGGGTTAATCACTAGACTACACTTAGGGAATTTTAAAAAAATGTTTTTCCACACCCTATGATAGGTGTGCGTCAAACTTGGCATTGTTTCCGGGGTGGTAGTGAAACACAAAAAAAGAGATTTTCAAAATTGAATGACCTGCAACTCAAAAGAACCATTAATAGAATTTGATCCATAAATTAAAAGAACATTAACCCGACTAAGAAAAAAAAACCTACCAGAAATATTTGAAAAAATATATCTCTCAGATGCAAGTGAAACTCTTTGTGTTCACTATGAACATGAAATCATGGCTGGAAATCCCAACCCAACCCTACGTGATCTATGTGCAGCTCAATTTTCCATTCAAAATAACCAACTCATTACATCCAATACACCAAATGATTTTGAATTACGTGTCAATATGATTCCTGTGCTTCCAAAACTTCATGATCTTAAAGGAGAAGACCCAAATCATCACATGAAAGAATTCAGCTTCACTTTCTCAAGCTTCAAGACAAGAGGGGAACCTGAAGACCAATTTCAGTGGAGGGCATTCCACTTATCACTTGAAGGAGTGGATAGAGAATGGTTGTACAATCTACAACTAGGGGAGATCAGTGATTGGGAAGACCTAAACAGATGTTTCATGCAAAAATTATTTCCCACATCTAGGAGCACTTCCATCAAGAAGGAGATTTACATCATAAGACAATATACTGGAGAAACCCTCTACGAGTACTGGGAGTGTTTCAAGAAGCTATGTTCCAGCTTCCCACATCAAGAAATGGAGGAACACCAATTCTTTGTTTTCCTCTACCATGGACTTCTAGATAATGACCGAAATATTATAGATGCCTCATCTGTGGGATCCCTGATTGACAAGTCACCTACAGATATCAGAGTACTAATTGAGAAGATTGCTCAAAACTAACTAAAAATTGGAACAAGAGGGTTGGGAACAAGATGAATCCATGAGGTGAGAACATCTGATTCAATAGAATTAATTAGAAGCGATATTGGTAAACTCACTAGGTTAGTGCGACAGATGGTTGTGAAACAAGTGAAGGAACAATAAGAACCGAATCAGGTATGTGGTTTATGCTCTTCTAATTATCGTTACACTGACCAGTGTCCAGAAGTGTAGGGAACCAAATTTTGTGATGATACCTATCAGTAAAGGAAATTCCAACCAAATCCACCATGTTAGCCCCAAAACCAACGAAGATAGGGATTCCAATAGACCCAAGATAGACCTCAATTTCAACAACAATACCAGAACCCCCCTCAATTAAAAAAGTCTTATAAAAAACCCTTTTGGAAACAAAAACCCTTTCAACCACCACCATTCCAAAGAAAGACATATGAGAAACCATCTACCAGTGCACAACTATCAATTGAGAACCAAAAAATAATCAGATGTTGAGGGGATTAAAGAAAATGTGAAAGACTTATCCAACTAGTTAAAAAATGTTTTGTAAATTCTATCCAAGAATGTAGGGAAGCTTCTAATCAAAACAGTTCCAAATCCTAAAGAGAACGTCAATGAAATCATAATAAGAAGTGGAAAAGAAATCCCACCTCTAGCCAACCTTGAACCTAAAACAACACCACTAGTTCTGAGGGAGAATGATGTTAAAAATTTAGAAAATATTGTGAAAATCCACCAAGAAGAAGAAAAGAAAGAGGAGGAGGAGAAGTATAGGCCATAGAATAAGAGACAAGAGGCATCAATGCTAAGGAAACAATAGGAGATAAATGAATTACCCCCACCATTTCCACCAAGGATGATTGAATCAAAGAAATTGCATGAAGAAACACTTCTAAAAGAAATTCTAGACACTTTTCAGAAATTAGAAATCAATATCCCCCTACTTGAAGCTATCAAAAAAATTCCAATGGATGAATTTTTTTTGAAAGATATTTGAACCAAAAAGAGAATACTTCATGGGAATGAAAGAATAAACTTGGGGAGAAGTGTATCATCCCTTATCACACTGTAGATTCCAACCAAATGTCAAGATCCAGGGATGTTTTCTATTCCATGCACCAATGGTTCATTAAATTTCTCTAATGATTTGTGTGATCTAGGTGATTAAATTAATGTATTGGATCACTCAGAATACACTTATTTATAGATGGGAGACCTAAAACCCAAAAGAGTGGTGGTCCATCTTACAAACAGATCCACAATTCTCCCAGCTAGAGTTCTAGAGGATGTCTTGGTGAAAGTCAAAGATATCTTATTCCTAACTTACTTTTATTTGCTAAATATTGAAGAAGATAGAAGCCCATCACACTCACCCATCATTTTGGGGAGAACTTTCTTGAAGACAACCAACACCATCATCAATGTCCATGAAGGTACACTCACCATGGAATTTGGAGATATCACTGTCCACTTAAACATTTTTGAATCCATGAGGTACCCATCAGATGATCACTCCCTCCTTTCACTCTCCCATGAAGTTAGCACTAAACCCATTAAAGAATCAGGCATGTTCCATGAATTCTTATACTTAGGAGAGATTTTTTTCATTAATGAACATGTGAATTCCAAAACCACTAGAGATTCTAATTTCATGTGGGAAAAAGAGGTAAAATATAATTTCATTGATGATTTTTTGATTGATGGGGAATATGATACTGTTTCTTGTGTGTAGGAGGTCCAACCTTTGGAAGTGAGGAATGCCGGTTTCATTTCATCCCTTGAGCATCCCCCTGAACTGGAATTAAAACCACTCCCAAATGATTTGAAATATGTGTACCTTATGGAAGGAGAGAAATTACCAGTGATAATTGTAAGTAATATATCTAAAACCCAAGAAAAATATTTTATTGAAATTTTGAGAGAGAATATCCAAGAAATTGGGTGGATCTTAGGTGATATCGCAGGAATAAACCCAAAAATATGTTCACATAGAATTTTTCTTGAGGGAGATTCTAGACTTATTAGACATCCCCAAAGGAGGTTGAATCCCACCTTGATGGAGGTTGTGAAGAAGGATATAGAGAAGATCTTGGAAGCTAGGATCATCTATCCCATTTCAAATTCACAGTGGGTCAGATCCATTCATGTCATTCCTAAAATCTAGCCTGACCACTATGAGGAATGAAAAGAAAGAGTTAATCCCTATGAGAATTCAAAATAGCTGGAGAGTGTGCATTGATTTTAGGAAATTAAACCAGGTCACCCAAAAAGATCATTTCCCCATCCCATTTATTGACTAGATGTTAGAGAGATTGGTAGGGAGAACTCATTATTTCTTTTTGGATGAATTTTCAGGTTACTTCCAGGTACCCATTGCTCCCGAGGATCAAGAGAAGATGACATTTACATGTCCCTTTGGAACTTTTGCATATAAAATGATGCCATTTGGATTATTTAATTCTCTAGGTACATTTCATAGGTGCGTGGTAAGTATATTTTATGATCACATTGATTTTTTTGGAAGTTTTCTTATATGATTTCACAGTTTTTGGAGATTCTTTTGATCATTGTTTGAAAATTTTGGAAAAAGATTTGAAAATATACATTGAAAAAATCTTGTTTTGAATTTTGAAATGTGTCATTTCATGGTTGAAAGAGGAATTGTACTTGGTAATGTCATTTCCCAAAATTTCTTTGAAGTGGATAAATCAAAAATTAAAGTGATAATTTCATTGCCTTACCCTACTTGTGTGAAACATGTTAGATCATTTTTAGGACATGCATAATTCTATAGGAGGTTTATCAAAGATTTTAGATAGATTTCTATCCCTCTCTATAGATTACTTTTGAAAGATGGTGATTTTGTTTTTAATGGTGCATATATAGAATCCATTGATGAGTTAAAGAAGATATTGATTTCACTACCCATGATGCAACCACCAAATTGGGAAGAACCATTTGAGCTACTTTGTGATGCTTCCAACCAAACAATTGGAGAATTCCTTTCTCAGCAAATTAAGGGTAGGACACAAGTCATTTCATATGCCTCAAGAACCTTATATGCTACCCAATTCAATTACACAACCACGAAAAAAGAGTTCTTAGCACTTGTTTTTTCTTTAGAAATATTTAGATCATATCTTCTTGGAACTAAAATCACTATGTTTTCTGATCTTGCATCTCTGTGGTACTTGATGAATAAAGCTAATTATAAACTAAGGTTAGTGACATGGATGATACTACTGCAGAAGTTCAATATTGAAATCAAGGAAAATAAGATATCCTAGAACCAAGTGGTTGATCACTTAAGTAGACTGCCAAACACTGCTGAAGTTGAAATTCCAGAAAAAGACCCACTGAATGATCCAATTGTAGGAGGGAAGTTGTACTTGATTGAAGGAGAAGTGCCTTGGTATGCTGACATGGTCAATTATTTGGTAACATCTCCGACCCCATCTCTTTTCAATTCTCACCAAATTAAAAAACTAAAATCTGAATCAAGATATTACATTTGGGATGATCCATTTATTTGGAAGATTTGCAATGATCAAGTAATAAGAAGATATTTATCGGAAAGTGAAGTTAAATCTATCTTTGATTTTTGTCACACTTTATCTTGTGGAGGACACTTTGGAACTAAAATGGAAACAACGAAGGTTTTAGAATCTAGAATTTATTTCCCCACCCTTTTTAAAATGATCATGAATTTTTCAAAATGTGTGAAAAGTGTCAGTTTTCTAGAAATATTTCAAAAATACAAGAAGTACCTCAAAAACCACTAAATTTTTGCGACATTTTTGAAGTCTGGGGGGTAGATTTTATGGGGCCATTCCTGATGTCATTTGGAAATTCATATATCTTACTTGCAGTTGATTATGTTTCCAAATGGGTGAAAGAAAATTCCATCAGGACTGACGATGATAAAGTTGTTTGTGATTTTTTCAGGGCTAACATATTTTGTTAGTTTGGAGTGACTAGATCCATTATCAGTGATCAGGGGACTCACATATGTAATTGGAAAATAGATACTTTTCTGAAGAAGTATGGGGTGAATCATAAAACATCAACTCCCTTTCATCCACTAACTAATGGGAAATATGATGTTTACAATAGAGAAATCAAAGGAATTTTGGAAAAGACCATTAATACAAATAGGAAGGATTGGAGACAAAGGTTGGAAGATACTTATGATCTTACTAGAATACCTACAAAACCCTAATTGGAATGAGTCCATATAGGCTGATTTATGGGAAAAACTGCCACCTACCTGTGGAATTGGAGAATAAGGCGTATTGGGTTGTAAGGAAAATAAATTTGGACCTTGAAAGTGATGGGAAGGAAAGAATATTGAAGTTGCAAGAGATGGAGGAAATTATAAGGGAAGCATTTGAAAATTATAGGATTTAAAAATAAAGAACAAGAGTGGCCCATGATAAGCTGATCCAACTGAAAGACTTCTATCCTAGAGACAACATTTTTTTATTCAACTCAAGACTCAAGCTGATGCCAGTTAAACTTCATTCCAAATGGGAAGGTCCATTTATAGTTACTCATGTATATCCTTTTGGTGTTGTGAAGATTATGAAGGATGGAGAGCATGATCCATTCACTGTTAATGGGAATAGGTTGAAGAAATTCCTTGGGACCCTTCCATCAAATCTAGTGGAGGAGATCACACTCTTCTAAACTGTTTATTAATAAAATCAATTAGGTTATACCTCTTATTTACATTTTCTTTCTTGCTGTGATTTATTTTCAAATCTTCTTATATGTTAAATCCATTTGAATTCATCGAGAACACTAAATCATTTAATTGTGGGGGAGGGAACCTTTTTAGTTTAGGATTTTTATTTATTGTTTGGTTTACTATTTTTATAAAAAAATGTTGTTTTTCTCGATATTTGTGTGTTTATTTTTAAAATTTTGCGTGTTTTAAAAACTTTTGAGCTGAAATGATCATCATTTGTATTTTTGAAACTCATGTCAATGAGTGAATCAATCTATTCCATGAAACTAAGATTAAATGAATGCTGAAATGACTTTTTTTCAAGTTGAAATCTTTTGGAATTTCATGAAAAGTACTCTGATTTTTAAATCCCATGATACATATCACTGCCTTTATTTTTGAAATGAATTTCCTATGAGGCTTATTTACCATTTTTTTTTCATATTCTTTAAATTCAAGTCATTTCTTGAGAGAACCATACCATGATTTCTTTAACTAGAATTTGATTTATTCCTATAAAAACTTGAGGATTTCAGGTGCTTGTGTTTTAAATGATTGAGGCATTTATTTGGTTTTAATCCCCCTTTTCAAAATAATCCTTTTTATTATGGCCTACCTTGTACATTAATCCTTGTATCCCTTAGAATTCATGAAAATCATGTTAGGTTAGCCACATTACAAGCCAATTTTCTCTATCTGACCTATTCTTGAAGTGAAATTGCATGATCTAGTTGAACTTATGTGTGAGGAAAGATGTATTGTGGTGTACTACCTCATTTGGTGATACTTTGGGTGGAAAATAAAATGTTTAAGAGATGATGTTTCTACTGAATATTTCATTTTGTTAAAAGTTTTTCCTTTCTGTATCTTTTGTGATAAAAGAAATTGTGCCTTTCTAGAGCTGCCAAAGTTGAAAGAAAGCTATGCATATCAAAAAATTTCAAGAAAAACTATGTTTGAGAAGAATTTTTTTCTAGTAAAATGCTAAATGGCGTGAAATTTCCTTGCATTTTCATGATGATGGAGATAATTTTCTATAAAGGGGAATAGAATAAACCATTATTGGGTGAAAATTATAATCTTATAATTTTTATTAAAAAAGAGAGCCAATCCCTCCTTTTTCAGCCTCAGAATTTCTAACATCTAAATCCTACCAACCAGAAACCACAAAACAACCCTGAAAAGTAATCATGAGAAACATATGTCCTTGACTCACATCAGATAGAGAAGTACTAATTTATCAAACCTATAGTGACTCTTTCATGATTTTGGATGAGAAAATCCTTTATGAACATTTACATTTATGAGATGAGAGAAAATTCATGTGAGGTAGGTGTTTTGTGTGCATGGGATAATAAATTAAGTGGAAATATGTTAAATAATATAAATGGAGAACTTGAAATAATTGTTTTTGATGAGGCATGATATCTTTTTTTAGGGTGGATTTGGTAGATCTCATGAGTATGTGTTTTGGATTTGATTTGATTTAATTTTGATTTTTATTTGTTCAAGAGTCCATGTGATAAGTGTGGAGGAATTGATAGAGAAAATATTTTCAATGAATTTACATTGTATTTCATTATTTTAAATCCCACCAAAGTGTAACTTTAAGATAAATTTCCACATTTTATTATATTGGTGCTATTTTGAGATTAATCATAAAAATGGCCAATATCGAATTTTATTAGTTTTAAATTATTTTCCTATTTTTTCCATAACGTTTTCCATGTTAATACAAATTTTGAAATTATTTCTTTTTAAGATTATAAACATAAAGGGATTAATTTCATCCTTCTTGACAAAAATATTAATGGATCATATGGAATCTCAAAAGAATCTCACAAGTTTGACCATGAAAACTATTTACATATCTGTCAATTTTTAGTGTGGGGTCCCTAATCCATTCTTGGTGGCCCCAATTGCTATTAAATTCGGTGTGTGGATGAACAAGGAGTATTGAAAAATCTTTCCTGAAGGTGAGGACACATGAATTGGCCATTTTAATGGTCATTAAAGCACTCTAATCTAGAGGTTTGCAATTTGGAGAGTCTAACTAGACAAAATAAATTGTCAGAGTAAAATGGGCATAACTCTCAAAATACTTGTCCAAATACGCTGAAAGGTTTAGGAGAGATGACCAAGATATTTATGAAAAACATTCAAGAATGGTACAACATGTGAAGAGGTTGTTTATTGGGTCTAAAATGCATCAACTTTAGGGAGGGATTCTTCCTATAAAAGGAGGGGAGCTCCTCCCTCTCAAAGCATCTCATTCCATTCCATTCCTTCTGGGACACCAAGGAGGAGAACTTTTCAGATTTTTTTATTTTATTTTTTTATTTTAAATAGATTTTTAATACCTTCTTCTTCCCCATTTATCTCTATTACCATTACCATGGTTGGGTAAACATTTTGAGTGATTGGGGAAGGGTTGGTTTTCCATTTTGTAATGCTTGAGTTCTTGAAGATAATTTAATGAAAATTATTTATTCTTTAAAGTTGTTTTCAATTTAATATAGAGGATTTTATTATCAAGTGTGATTTCTATTGAATTTTAATTCCATTATTTATTTTTTCTTAGTTAAATAGGCATTATCTCCCTCCACCGATTTCTAGTTTATATATGAGGGAATAGACTACATATTAGTGGTGAAGTACTCGATGATCGTCAGTACGTGTAAAAGTGGTAGTGGATGTTATTAGTTGTTTGGGGTAAACAAGGCCCGATCAGGTATTGCCTAAGTCAATTGAGGATATTCAATATAACTCTTTTTCACATGGAAGGAGGGTTGACCAAGCTGAGATCTAGGTAAGGTTTTCTCTCACCATCACAATTTCACCAAGGAAGTGAGAGGAAACAATTGTGGAAACTCATTTTAATTAACTCAGAAGAGGAGGTTTAAATTAAATTGAACAAGGATAACATTATAATTGGGAAACTGACCCCAACATAATCACCATTTTAATATAATAGTTTTCAATAATTTGGATTTCAAATTTCCATGCAATCATTTTCTTATTGATTTATTCTAAAAACACACCATTTTTACCCTCATTTAAAAGTGATAAACTATTTTGTGTGCATTCATATTCAGGAATATTCCTAGGGTTAATCACTAGACTACACTTGGGGAATTTAATTTTTTTTCCACGCCCTATGACAAGCGTGCGTCAAACATGGCGTTGTTTCCAGGGAGGCAGTGAAAAAAAATATTTTCAAAATTGAATGACCCACAAATCAAAAGAACCATTAATTGAATTTAATCCAAAAATTGAAATAACATTAACCTAGCTAGAAAAAGAAACCTACCAGAAATATTTGAGGAAATAGATCTCTCAAATTCTAGTGAAACTCTTAGTGTTCACTCTAAACCTAAAATCATGGTTGGAAATCCAAACCCAACCCTGTGTGATTTATGCAGACCTCAATTTTCCATTAAAAATAACCAAATCATTGCATCCACTGCACCAAATGATTTTTAATTACGTGTCAATATGATTCTTGTGCTTCCAAAATTTCATGGTCTTGCAGGAGAAGACCCAAATCGGCACATGCAATAATTCAACTTCACTTGCTCAAGAATCACGCCAAGAGGAGAACCTAAATACCAATTTCCATAGAGGACATTCCCCTTATCACTCAAAGGAGTGGCTAAATAATGGTTGTAAAATATAAAACTAGGGGATATCAGTGATTGGAAAGATCTAAAAAGACGTTTCATGCAAAGATTCTTTCCCACATCCAGGAGCACTGCCTTCCAGAAGAAGATTTACATCATACAAAAATCAACTGGAGAAACCCTCTATGTATACTGGGAGCATTTCAAGAAGCTATGTTCCAGCTACCCACATCAATAAATGGAGGAACAACAATTCCTTGTGTTCTTCTAACAAGGACTTATGGATAAAGATAGAAATCATCTAGATGCCTCATCTAGGGGATCCCTGATTGAAAAGTCACCTACAGATATCAGAGTACTAATTGAGAAGATTTCTCAAAACTCACAACAATTTGGAATAAGAGGGTCTGGAACAAGATTAATCCATGAGGTGAGAATATATGATTCAACAGAATTAATTAGAAGTGATATGAGTGAACTCAATAGGTTAGTGCAATAGATGGCTGTGAAACAAGTAAAGGAACAACAAGAACTGAGTCAGGTATGTGGTTTATGCTCTTCTTATTATCATTACACTAACCAGTGTCTAGAAGTGTAGGGAATCGAATTTTGTGCTGCTACCTATCAGTAAAGGAAATTCCAACCAAATCAACCATGTCATCCCCAAAACCAACCAGGATATGGATTCCAACAGACCCTTGATAGACCTCCATTTCAACAGCAATACCAGAACCCCAGTCTATTACAATAGTCCTATAAAAACCCTTTCAGAAACAATAACCCTTTGAACCATCACCAATCCAAAGAAATACATATGAGTAGACATCCAGAAGTGCAAAACCATCAATTGATAACCAACAGCTATAGTCATATGTTTAGGGTCTTAAAGAAAATTTGAAAGATTTATCCAACTAGTTAAAAAAATGTTTTGGAAATTATAACCAATAATACAAGGAATCTTCCATCCCAAACAATGAAAAATCCTAAAGATAATGTCAATACAATCATAACAGAAAGTGGAAAATAAATCCCACTTTCAAAAAACCTTAAACCTAAAACAATACCACCTGTTTTTAGGGAGAATGATGTTAAAAATTCATAAAATCTTGTGAAAATCCACCAAGAAGAAGAAAAGGGATAGGAAGAGGAAAATGATAGGCCACAAAATAGTATACAAGAGACTCCAATGCAAAGGAAACAATGGGATAAAAATGACTTACCTCCACCATTTCCATCAAGGACGATTGAATCAAATAAATTGCATGAAGAAACACTTCAAAAATAAATTATAGACACTTTTAAGAAAGTGGAAATCAATATCCCCTTACTTGAAGCTGTCAAACAAATTCCAAGGTATGAAATTTTTTTGAAATATATTTCCACCAAAAATAGAATACTTCATGTGAATGAAATAATCAACATGGGGAGAAGTGTCTCATCCCTTATCAGATGGTAGATGCCAACCAAATATCAAGATCCAGGGAAGTTTTCTATTCCATGCACCATTGGTTAATTAAATTTATCTAATACTTTTTTGTGATATAAGTGCTTCAATTAATGTATTACATCACTCAGTATACTCTTCTTTATAGATGAGAGACTTGAAACCCACAAGAGTGGTGGTCCAGCTTGTAAACAGATCCACAGTTTTCCCAGTTGGAGTTCTAGAGGACGTCCTGGTGAAAGTCAGAGATCTCTTATCCCCAGCTGAATTTTATGTGCTAAATATGGAAGAAGATAGGATCCCGTGACACTTACCCATCATTTTAGGGATACCATTCTTGAAGACATCCAAAACCATCATCAATGTCCACAAAGGTACACTCACCATGGAATTTGGAGACAACACTGTCCACTTCAACATTTTAAAATCCATGAGGTACCCATTAGATGATCACTCCCTCTTTTAAATCTCCCATGAATTTAGTACTGAACCCATTGAAGAATCAGGTATGTTCCATGAATTCTTATACTTTGGAGAGAAAATTTTCATTAATGAACATGTGGATTCCCAAACCACTGGAAATTATGATTTAATGTTGGAAGAAGAGGTAAAATCTAATTTCATTGATGATTTGTTGATTGATGAGGAATATGATATTGTTTCTTGTGTGTAGGAGGTCTAACCTCTGTAAGTGGGGAATGTCAGTTTAGTTTCATCCCTTGATCACCCCCCAGAACCAGAATTAAAACCACTCCCCAATGATTTGAAATAAGTGTACCTTTTGGAAAGTGATAAATTACCAATGATAATTGCAAATAATCTGTCTAAAACCCAAGAAAAATCTTTGATTGAAATTTTTAGAGAGAATTTCCATGCAATAGGGTGGATCTTTAGTGATATCCCAGGAATAAAGCCAAAAATATGTTCTCATATAATTTTTCTTGAGGGATATTCCAAACCTGTTAGACAACCCCAAAGGAGGATGAATCCTACCTTGATGGAGGTTGTGAAGAAGGATATTGATAAGATATTAGAATATGGGATCATCTATACCATTTCATATCCACAGTGGGTTATCCCCATTTATGTCATTCCTAAAAAAACTGGACTGACCACTATGAGGAATGAAAAGAATGAGTTAATCCCTATGAAAATTCAAAATAGCTGGAGAGTGTGTATTGATTTTAGGAAATTGAACCAGGTCACTCAGAAAGATCATTTCCCCATCCCCTTCATTGACAAGATGTTATAGATATTGGTAGGGAGAACTCATTATTTATTTTGGATGGATTTCTAGGTTATTTCTAGGTACCCATTGCTCCCAAGGATCAAGAGAAGACGACATTTACATGTCCCTTTGGTAATTTTTCATATAAAAAGATTTCATTTGGATTATGTAATGATATAGTTAAAATTTATAGGTGAATGGTAAGTATATTTTTTGATCACATTGAAAATTTCTTGGATGATTTCTTATATTATTTCACAGTTTTTGGTGATTCTTTTGATCATTGTTTGAAAAATCTAGAAAAAGTTTTCAAAACCTGCATTGAAAAAAATATTGTTTTGAAATTCGAAAAGTGCTATTTTATGGCTGAAAGAGGAATTTTACTTGGTCATTTAATTTTAAATAATATAATTGAATTGGATAAATCAAAAATTGAATTGATAAATTCATTTCCTTACCCTACTTGTGTGAAACATGTTAGATCATTTTTAGGACATGCAAGTTTCTACAGGAGGTTTATTTAAGATTTCACTATGATTTCTATCCCTCTTTCTAGATTAATTTTAAAAGATGATGATTTTGATTTCAATGGTGCATGCAGAGAATCCTTTGATGAGTTTAAGAAGAGATTGATTTCACCACCTATGATGCAACTACCAAATTGGGAAGAACCATCTGAGCTACTTTGTGATGCTTCCAACCAAGAGGTTGGAGTAGTCCTTTCTCAAAGAATTTAGGGAAGGCCACAAGTCATTTCATATGCCTTGATAACCTTATATGTGGCCTAATTAAATTACACAACCACGAAAAAAGAGTTCTTAGAAGTTGTTTTTTCTTTATAAATATTTAGATTATATCTTCTTGGAACTAAATTCACTGTGTTTTCTGATCATGCAGCTCTGAGGCACTTGATGAAGATAGCTGATGCTAAAATTAGGATAGTGATATGGATGATATTGCTGAAAGAGTTAAATATAGAAATCAAGTACAAGAAGGGATCTGAGAACCAAGTGTCCTATCACTTAAGTAGACTACCAAACACTGCTGAAATTGAAATTATAGAAAAAACCCACTGAATGATCAAATTCTAAGAGAGAAATTGTACTTGAATGAAGGATAAGTGACTTGGTATGATGGAATGGTCAATTATTTGGTAACATCTTAGGTACCATCTCATTTAAATTTTCACGAAATTTAAAAACTGAAAGATGAATCTAGATATTACATTTGGTATGATCCATTTCTTTGGAAGATTTGCAATGATCGAGTAATAAGAAGATGTTTACCATAAAGTGAAGTTAAATATGTCTTTGAGTATTGTCACACTTTATATTATAGAGGAAACTTTGTAACTCAAAGGATAGAAAGGAAGGGTCTATAATTTGGAATTTATTGGCCCAACCTTTTCAAAGATTCTCATGAATTTTGCAAAATGTGTGAAAAATGTCAGTTTTCCAAAAATATTTCAAAAAGACAAGAAATGCCTCAAAAACCACTAAATTTTTATGACATTTTTGGAGTCTGGGGGATATATTTTATGGGACCTTTACCAATGTCATTTGGAAATTCATATATCATACTTACAGTTAATTATGTTTCCAAATTGGAGGAAGCAAAAGCCACCAGGACTGACGATGCTAAAGTTGTTTGTGATTTTTTCAGGGCTAACATATTTTGTAGGTTTGGAGTGCCTAGATACATTACCAATGATCAAGGGACTCACATTTTAAATTGGAAAATGGAGAATTTTCTGAAAAGATGGGGTGAATCATAAAACATCAACTCTATATAATCCACAGACTAATGGGCAAGCTGAAGTTTCCAACCGAGAAATCAACGGAATTTTGGAAAAGACCATTAATACCAATAGGAAGGATTGGAGACAAAGGTTGGAAGATACCTTATATTCTTACACGACAGCCACAAAAACCCCAATTATAATGAGTCCATATAGGATGATTTATGGGAAAAGCTGCCACCTACTTGTGGAATTAGAGCGTAAGGCGTATTAGGCTATGAGGAAAATGAATTTGGACCTTGAAAGTGCTGGGAAGGAAAGAATATTGAAGTTTCAAGAGCTGGAGGAAATTAAAGGGAAAGAATTTGAAAATTATAGGATTTAAAAGGAAAGAAAAAGAGTGACCCATGACAAGATGATCCAACCGAAAGACTTCTATCTTGGAGAAAAAATGTTATTATTCAACTCAAGACTCAAGATGATTCCAGGTAAACTTCATTCCAAATGGGAAGGTACATTTATAGTTACTCATGTATATCCTTTTGGTGTTGTGCAGATTATGAAGGATGGAGAGAAAGATCCATTCACTGTTAATGGGCATAGGATGAAGAAATTCCTTGGTACCCTGCCATCAGAGCCAGTGGAGGAGATCACACTCCTCTAACCTGTTTATCAATAAAATCCATTAGGTCATACCTATCCTTTACATTTGCTTGCTTTATGTGATTAATTTTCAAATCTTATTACATGTTAAATCCATTTGAATGAACCGAGGAAATTTCATTATTTAAATTCGGGGGAGGGAACCTTTTTAGTTTAGTATATTCATTTATTATTTGGTTTACTATTTTTTTTAAAAAATTGTTGTTTGTTTTTCCGATATTTGTGTGTTTATTTTTAAAATTTAGTGTGTTGTAAAACTTTATGAGCTGAAATTATTATCATTTCTATTTTTGAAACTCATGTAAATGATTAAACTAATCTATCCCATGAAACCTAGATTAAATGAGTGCTGAAATGACTTTTTTTCAAGTTCAAATATTTTATAATTTCATGAAAAGTACTCTAATTTTTAAATCCCATGCTATATCTCGTTGTCTTTATTTTTGAAAGCACTTTCCTGTGAGGATTATTTACCATTTTTTTCATATTCTTTAAATTAACCTCATTTCTTGAGAGAACCAGACCATGATTTCTTTAACTAGATTTTTATTTATTCCTATCAAAACTTGAGGGTTTCAAGTACTTGTGTTTTAAACGATTGAGTCATTTATTTATTTTTAATACATCTTTTCAAAATAATAATTTTTATTATGGATTAACTTGTACATTAATCATTTTAGCCCTTATAATACATGAAAAACTTGTTAGGTTAGCCACATTATAAGACAGTTTTCCCTGTCGACCTGCTCTTGAAGTGAAATTGCATGATCTAGTTGAACTTAAGTGTGGGGGAAGATGTCTTGTGGTGTACTGCCTCATTTGGTGATACTTTGGGTGGAAAATAAAATGTTGAAGAGATGATGTTTCTACTGAATATTTCATTTTGTTAAAAGATGTTCCTTTATAGATCTTTCATGATAAATGATGTTGTGCCTTTATAGAGCTTCCAAATTAGAAAGAAAGATGTATCTATATGAAGCTTTCAAGAAAAACTATGTTTGAGAAGAAATTTTTGATGGTAAAATGCTAAATGGTGTGAAATTTCGTTGTGTTTTCAGGATGATGGAAATAAATTTCTACAAAGGTAAAGTGAAGAAGACCATAATTTGGTGAAAAATAGAATATTTCAATTTTTCTTCAAAAAAAGATCCAATCCCTCCTTTTTTAGCCTCAAAATTTTTAACATATAAATCCTACCAATCAGAAACCAAAAAACAAACCTAAAATGTCGTCATGATAAACACATATCCTTGACACACATCGGGAGGAGAAGTATGAATTTATCAATCACATGGTGACTCTTGCATGAGTTTGGATGAGAAAATCCTTGTTGAACATTTACATTTATGATATGAGAGAAAATTCATGCGAGGTAGATGTTTTGTGTGTATGAGATAAGAAATAAAGTGGAAACATATTAAATAATATAAATGGATAACTTGAAATAATTGTTTTTGATGAGGCATGATATCTTTTTTTTTAGTATGGATTTGGTAGATCTCATGGTTATGTGTTTTGGATTTGATTTGATTTAATTTTAATGTTTAATTGTCCTGGAGACCAAGTGATAAGTGAGGGGGAATTGATAGAGAAAATATTTTAAATAAATTTATATTGTATTTCATTTTTTTAAATCCCAAAAAAGTGTTACTTTAATATAAATTGACACATTTTGTGATATTGGTGATATTTTGAGCTTAATCATAAAAATGGCGCATGTCGAATTTTTAATAGTTTTTAATTATTTACCTATTTTGGCCATAAAATTTTCCATGTTAATCCAAAATTGTGAAATTATTTCTTTTTAGGATTATAAACATCATTGTATTCATTTTATCCTTAATTGAAAAAAATCTGAATCAATCATATGGAATCTCAAAAGACTCTCACAAGTTGGACCATAAAAATTGTTTATAGATCTGTTGATTTTTAGTGCGAGGTCACTAAATCATTTATAGTGGCTGAGATTGATATTATATTAGGTGGGTGGACACACAAGGAGTATTGGAACAACTTTCATGAATATTAGGACACCTTAATTGTCCATTTTAATGCTCATTAAATCATTATAATTTGGAGGTTTGTGATTTATAGAGTCTGACTGGACAGAATAAATTGTCATAGTAAAATAGGCATAACTCTTGGAATACTTGTCCAAATATGCTGAAAGTTTGAGGAGAGACGGAAATGATATTTATGAACATAATTAAATAAGGGTGAAATGAGGGAAGATCTAATTTAATGGGGATCAAATGTGTCAACTTTAGGGGGGTAAATTCTGCCTATAAAAGGAGGGTAGCTCCTCCCTCTCAAAGCATCTCATTTCATCCCATTATTTCTGGGAGACCAATGAGGATAACTTTTTGAATTTTTATCTTTTATTTATTTTCTTTTCCATATATTTGTAATTCCTTCTTCTTATCCATTCATCTTGATTACCGTTACCATAGTGGGTTAAACATTTTGAGTGATTGGGGAAGGGTTGATTTTCCATTTTACAATGCTTGAGTTCTTGAACATAATTGAATGAAAATTCTTTCTTCTTCAAAGTTGTTTTATATTTGATATAGAGGATTTTATTATCAAGTGTGATCATTATTGAAATTTAATTCCATTATTGATTTTTTATTGGTAAATAATCATTATATCTCTCTACTAATTTCTGATTTATATATGATGGAATAGATTACGAATTAGTGGTGAAGTACTCGATGATCGTCAATACGCGTAAAAGGGGCAGTGGATGTTATTGATTTTTTAGGGGTAAGCAAGGCCCGATCTGGTATTTCCCAAGTCAATTGAGGATATTCAATACAACTCTTTTTCACATGAAAGGATATTTGACCAAACTGAGATATTGGAAAGGTTTTCTCTCACCATCACAATTTCACCAAGGAAGTGAGAGGAAATGATTATGGAAACTCAATTTAATCAACTTATAAGAAGTGGTTTGAATTAAATTGAACAAGTATTGAATTAAAATTAGGAAACTGACCCTGACCTAATCAACCTTTTAATATAATAGTTTTCAATCATTTGGATTTCAAATTTCCTTTAAATCATTTTCTTATTGATTTATTCTAAAAACACACCATTTTTACCCTTGTTTAAAAGTGACAAACTATTTTGTGTACACTCATATTCAAGAGAATTACTAGGGTTAATCACTAGACTACACTTAGGGAATTTAAAAAAATTGTATTTCCAAACCCTATGATAGGCGTGCGTAAAAATTGGAGTCGTTTTCAGGGAGGTAGTGCAATAAAAAAAAGATTTTCAAAATTGAATGACCCACAACTCAAAAGAACCATTAATTTAATTTGATCTAGAAATTGAAATAACATTAACCCAACTAAGAAAAAGAAACCTACCAGAAATCTTTGAAAAAATAGATCTCTCAAATTCAAGTGAAACTCTCATTGTTCACTCTGAACCTAAAATCATGGATGGAAATCCCCACCGAACCCTATATGATCTATGTGAACCTCAATTTTCCATTCAAAATAACCAACTCATTTCACAAACTGCACCAAATGATTTTGAATTATGTGTCAATATGATTCTCCTGCTTCCAAAATATCATGGTCTTACAGGAGAAGACCCAAATCGGCACAAGCAAGAATTCAGCTTCACTTTATCAAGCTTCCAGCCAAGAGGATCACATGAAGACCAATTTCAATAGAGGTCATTCCCCTTATCAATCAAAGGAGTGGCTAAAGAATGGATGTACAATATAAAACTAGGTGATATCAATTATTAAGAGGATCTAAAAATACTTTTCATGCAAATATTCTTTCCCACATCCAGGAGCACTGCCATCAAGAAGGAGATTTACATCATACGACAATCAACTGGAGAAACCCTCTATGAGTACTGCGAGCATTTCAAGAAGCTATTTTCCAACTGCCCACATCAAGAAATGTAGGAACACCAATTTATTGTGTTATTATACCAAGGAATTCTAGATAATGACTGAAATCTTCTAGATTCCTCATTTGGGGGCTCCCTGATTGACAAGTCACCGATAGATGTTAGAGTATTAATTGAGAAGATTGCTCAAAACTCACAAAAATTTGAAATAAGAGGGTTAAGAACCAGAGGAATCTATGAGGTGAGAACATCTAATTCAATATAATTAATTAGAAGCGATATGGGTGGAATCACTAGTTTAGTGCGGAAGATGGATGTGAAACGAGTGAAGGAACAACAAGAACCGAATCAGGTATGTCATTTATGCTCTTCTAATTATCATTACACTGACTAGTGTCCATAAGTGCAGGGAACCGAATTTTGTACTACTACCTATCAGCAAAGGAAATTCCAACCAAATCCACCACATCATCCCTAAAACCAACTAGGATATGGATTCCAACAGACCTAGGATAGGCCTCTATTTCAATAGTAATACCAGAACCCCCCTCCATTCCCATAGTCCTATAAACAACCCTTTCATCAAAAATAACATTTTCAACCACCACCATTCCAAATAAATACATATGAGAAAATTCTCTCCAATGCATAACCATCAATTGGTAACCAATAGCTACATTCATATGTTGAGGGGCTTAAAGAAAAGCTGAAAGACTTATCCAACTAGTTAAAAAATGTTCTAGAAATTCTAACCAAGAATCCAGGGAAGATTATATCGAAAACATTTCCAAATCTTAAAGATAATGTTGATTAAATCATAACAATAAGTGTAAAATAAATCCCACCTCCATCCAACCATGAACCAGAAATAATAACACCTGTTCTGAGGGAGAATGATGTTAAAAATTCCAAAAATATTGTGAAAATACACCAAGAAAAAGAAAATGAAGAGGAGGAGGAGAAGGATAGGCCCAAAAATAAGAGACAAGAGACATTAATGAAAAGGAAACAATGAGATAAGAAATACTTACCCCCAACATTTTCATCAAGGATGATTGAATTAAATAAATTACTTGAAGAAACACTTCAAAAATAAATTCTAGACACTTGTTAGATAGTGGAAATCAATATCCCCATACTTGAAGCTGTCAAAAAAATCCAAGGTATGCAATTTTTTTGAAATATCATTGCACCAAAAAGAGAAGACTTCATGGTAATGAAAGAATAAACTTGGGGAGAAGTGTGTCAGCCCTTATCACACCACATATTCCAACCAAATATCAAGATCCAAGGACGTTTTCCATTCCATGAACCATTGGTTCATTAAATTTCTCTAATGATTTGTGTGATCTAGGTGCTTAAATTAGTGCATTTTCTCACTCAGTATACAATTATTTACATATGGGAGACTTAAAACCCACAAGGGTGGTGTTCCAACTTTCCAAAAGATCTATAGTTTTCCAAGATGGAGTTCTAGAGGATGTCCTGGTGAAAGTCAAAGATCACTTATTCCCAACCGACTTTTATGTGCTAAATATAGAAGAAGATAGGAGATCATCACACTCACCCATCATTTTGGTGAAACCTTTCTTGAATAAAACCAAAACTATCATAAATGTCCACAAAGGTATACTCACCATGGGATTTGGAGATAACACTGTCCACTTCAACATTTTTGAATCCATGAGGTACCCATCAAATGATCACTCCCTCTTTTAACTCTCCCATGAAGTTAGTACTAAACCCATTGAAGAATCAAGTATGTTCTATTAATTCTTAGACTTAGGATATATTTTTTTCATTAATTAATATGTAAATTCCCAAACCACTGGGAATTTTGATTTTATGTGGTAAAAAGAGGTAAAATATAATTTTATTGATGATTTGTTGATTTATGGGGAATATGATATTATTTCATGTGTGAAGGAGGTCCAACCATTGGAAGTGGGGAATGTCAGTTTAATTTCATCCCCTGAGAATCCCCCTAAACTAGAATTAAAACCACTCCCTAATGATTTGAAATATGTGTTCCTTATGGAATGAGAGAAATTTCCAGTGATAATTGCAAATAATTTGTCTAAAACCCAAGAAAAATATTTTATTGTGATTTTGAGATTGAATTTCCAAGAAATAGGGTGGATCTTAGGTGATATCCTAGGAATAAACTCAAAAATATGTTCACATAGAATTTTTCTTGAGGGAGATTCCAAACCTATTAGACAACCCCAAAGGAGGCCGAATACCACCTTGATGGAGGTTGTGAAAAAGGATATTGAGATGCTCTTGGAAGATGGGACCATCTATCCCATTTCAGATTCACAGTTAGTTAGCCCCATTCATGTCATTCATAAAAAAACTGACATAACCACTGTGAGGAATGAAAAGAATGAGTTAATCCCTATGAGAATTCAAAATAGCTGGAGAGCATGCATTGATTTTAGGAAATTGAACCAATTAACTTAGAAAGATAATTTCCCCATCCTATTAATTAACTATATGTTATATATATTAGTAGAGAGAAATCATTATTTCTTTTTGGATGGATTTTCAGGTTACTTCTTGGTACCCATTGCTCCCTAGGATCAAGAGAAGACGAAATTTACACGTCCCTTTGGTACTTTTTCATATAAAACAATGCCATTTTGATTATGTAATGCTCTAGGTACATTTAAGAGGTGTATGGTAAGTGTATTTTCTAATCACATTGAAAATTTCTTTGAAAATTTCTTAGATTATTTCACAGTTTTTGGATATTCTTTTGATCATTGTTTGAAAATTTTGTATTTTTTTTAAAAACCACATTAGAAAAAATCTTGTTTTGAATTTTTAAATGTGTCATTTCATGGTTTAAAGAGGAATTGTACTTTCGAATTTCATTTCCCAAATTTTCATTAAAGTGGATAAATAAAAAATTGAAGAGATAAATTAATCGCCTTACCCTACTTGTGTGAAATATGTTAGATCATTTTTAGGAAATACATGATTCTACAGGAGGTTTATCAATTATTTTAGTAATATTTCTACCCCTATATCTAGATTACTTTTGAAAGATGCTGATTTTTATTTCAATGGTTCATGTAGGGAATCCGTTGATAAGTTGAATAATAGATTGATTTCACCAGCTGTGATTTAACCACCAAATTGGGAAGGACCATTTGAGGTACTTTGTGATGCTTACAACCAAGAAGTTGGACTAGTCCTTTCTTAGTGAATTGGGGGTAGGAAAAAAGTCATTTTATATGCCTTGAGAACCTTAGATTCATCCCAATTCAATTACAAAACCATTGAAAAAGAGTTCTTAGAAGTTTTTTTAGAAAGATTTAGATCATATCTTCTTGGAACTAAAATCACTGTGTTTTATGATCATGCAGCTCTGAGGTACTTGATGAAGAAATATGGTGATAAGATGAGGCTAGTGATATGGATGATACTTCTTCATGAGTTTAATATAGAAATCAAGGACAAGAAGGGATCTGAGAACCAAGTGGCCGATCACTTAAGTAGACTTCCAAACACTTCTAAAATTGAAATTCTAGAAAAAGACCCACTGAATGATCAAATTACAGGAGAGTAATTGTACTTGATTGAAGGAGAAGTTCCTTGGTATGTTTAAATGGTCAATTATATGGTAACATCTCAGGTCCCATATCATTTAAATTCTCACCAAATTCAAAAAACTGTAAGTTGAATCTAGATATTACATTTTTGATGATCCATTTTTTGGAATATTTTCAATGATCAATAAAAAAGAATATGTTTTTCTGAAAGTGAAGTTAAATATGTCTTTGAGTTTTGTCACACTTTAGCTTGTGGAGGCCACTTTGGACCAAAAAGGAAATAAATAAAGGTTTTAGAATCTATAATTTATTGGTCCATCCTTTTTAAATATGGTCATGAATTTTAAAAAATGTGTGAAAAATGTCAGTTTTCTGGAAGTATTTCAAAAAGACAAGAAATTCCTCAAAAAACACTAGATTTTTGTGACATTTTTGAAGTCTGGGGGATAGATTTTATGGGACCTTTCCCATTGTCATTTGGTAATTCATATATCTTCTTTGTAGTTGATTATGTTTCCAAATGGGTGGAAGAAAAAGCCACCAGGACTGACGATGCTAAAGTTGTTTGTGATTTTGTCAAGGATAACATATTTTGTTGGTTTGGAGTACCTAGAGCCATTATTAATGATCAGGGGACTCACTTCTGCAATTGGAAAATGGATACTTTGCTGAATAAGTATGGGATACATCATAAAACATTAACTCTTTATCATCCATAGAATAATGGGAAAGCTTAAGTTTCCAACAGGGAAATCAAAGGAATTTTGGAAAATACCATTAATCCAAATATGAAGGATTAGAGCCAAAGGTTGGAAGATACCTTATGGGATTACAAGATGGCCTACAAAACCCTGATCAGAATGAGTCAATATAGGTTGATTTATGGGAAAAGCTTCTACCTACCTGTGAAATTGGAGCATAAGGCATATTTGGTTGTGAGGAAAATGAAATTGGACCTTGAAAGTGATGGGAAGGTAAGAATATTAAAGTTGAAAGAGATAGAAATAATTAAAAGGGAAGCATTTTAAAATTACAGGATTTATAAAGAAAGAACAAGAGTGGCCCATGACAATCTGATCCAACCGAAATACTTCTCTCCTAGAAACAAAGTATTTTTATTCTACTCAATACTCAAGCTAATTCCAATTAAAATTCATTCCAAATGGGAAGTTCCATTTATAGTTAATCATGTACATCCTTTTGGTGCTGTGCAGATTATGAAGGATGGAGATCAAGATCCATTCACTGTTAATGGGTGTAGCTTGAAGAAATTCCTTGGGACCTTACCATCCGAGCCAGTAGAGGATATCACACTCCTCCAACCTGTTTATCAATAAAATCCATCAGGTTATACCTCTATTTTACATTTGATTTATTGTTGTGATTCTTTTTTAAATCATCTTACATGTTAAATCCATTTGAATTCACTGATTAAAATATATCATTTAAGTGTGGGGGAGGTAACCTTTTTATTTTAGGATTTTCATTTATTTTTTGGATTACAGTTTTTATAAAAAAATGTTGTTTGTTTTTTTGATATTTGTGTGTTTATTTTTAAAATTTAGTGTGTTGTTAAAACTTTTGAGATGAAATGATTATAATTTATATTTTTGAAACTCATGTCAATGTGTGAAACAATCTATTCCATGAAACTGAGCTTAAATTAATGCTGAAATGACTTTGTTTCAAGTTAAAATCTTTTGGAATTCCATGAAAAGTACTCTAATTTTTAAATCCCATGCTACATATTACTTTATTTATTTTTTAAATAACTTTTTTATGAGGCTTCTTTACCATTTTTTCATATTATTTGCATTCACCTCATTTCTTTAGAGAACCAAACCATTCTTTCATTAACTAGAATTTGATTTATTCCTATCAAAACTTGAGGGTTTCAGCTACCTGTGTTTTAAATGATTAAGGCATTTATTTGGTTTTAAGACCCATTTTCAAAATAATATTTTTTATTATACCCTACCTTGTACATTAATCCTTTTAGAACTTAGAATCCATGAACAACCTATTAGGTATGCCACATTACAGGCCAATTTTCCATATCCGACTTGCTCTTGAAGTGAAAGTTTCTGATCTATTTGAACTTAAGTGTGGGGGAAGATGTCTTGTGCTGTACTACCTCATTTGGTGATACTTTGGGTGGAAAATAAACTTTTTAAGAGATTATGTTTATACTGAAGACTTAATTTTGTTAAAATATGTCCTTTATATAGCTTTAATGATAAAAGTAGTTGCGCCTTTCGGGAGCTTCCAAAGTAGAAAGAAAGCTGTGCCTATCTAAAGCTTTCAAGAAAAACTATGTTTGAGAAGATTTTTTTTTGGTAAAATTCTAAATGGAATGAACTTTAATTTCATTTTCATTATTATGGAGATAATTTTCTACAAAGGGGAAGATAATAAGACCATACTTGGGTGAAAATTAGAATCTTTAAATTTTGCTTAAAAAAAGAGCCTAGCCCTCCTTTTTTAGCCTCATAATTTTTAACATATAAATCCTACCAATCGGAAGCAAAAAAACAACATTAAAAAGTCCTAATAAGAAACACATGTCCTTGAATCAGATCAGGTGGATAAGTAGGAATTTATCAAGCCTATGGTGACTCTTGCATGACTTTGGATGAGAAAATCCATATTGAACATTTACATTTATGAGATGAGAGAAAATTCATATGAGGTAGGTGTTTTTTGTTGATGGAATAAGAAATGAAGTGGAAATATATTAAATAATCTAAATAGAGAACTTGAAATTTTTTTTTTGATGAGGCATGATATCTTTTTGTTTCTTAGTGTGGATTTGGTAGATCTCCTAGTTATGTGTTTAGGATTTGATTTTATTTAATTTTGATGTTTACGTGTCCAGGAGTCTAAGTGATAAGTGTGGGAGAATTGATAGAGAAAATATTTTCAATAAATTTACATTTTATTCCATTGTTTTAAATCCCACAAAAGTGTGACTTTAATATAAATTTCCACATTTTATGATATTTGTGATATTTTGAGCTTAATCGTAAAAATGGCCCATGTCAGATTTTTAACATTTTTAAATTATTTCACTATTTTGGCCATAAAATTTTCCATGTTAATAAAATTTGAGAAATTATTTATTTTTTGTATTATAAACATCCAGGTATTAATTTCATTCTTCTTGACAAAAATCTTAATCGATCATATGAAATATCAAAAAAAGCTCACAATTTGGGCGATGAAAACTGTTTACAAATCTGTCTATTTTTAGTGTGGGGTCCCTAAATCATTCATGGTTGCCCTATGATTAGCCACTAAATGAGGATAATATTAATTGTTAATATAAATAATATTAATGTTATTTTTTATTCATAAACACCATTTTAGTGCATTTTACACTTTGAACATCATTTCACATTATGATTGTAATACCTTCTTAAAATGCACTATTATGTGGTACATTTTTTAACATCATTTGAAGTACCCAATGATTCATATAATTTTAAGGAATCTAATTATACATATTTTAATTTGATATTATTTTAAACTGGATATTCACTTCAATATGAACATTTTTCATTAAAGGATCAATGAAATATTCATAAAGGATGATGGAGATATTTGGCAATGAAAGGAAGAAATTCTGGAGAAGGAAGATTGGACACCAGCCCACTGATGAGAATTTGGGGCCACAAATACAGGCCCAATGAATCCCAAATTTCGTGGGATACTAGAAGACATGTATAGGAACAAATACATCTTCAGGATCCAATGATAATTCGGCC
Source organism: Viscum album (assembly GCA_963277665.1). NCBI lineage: Eukaryota > Viridiplantae > Streptophyta > Magnoliopsida > Santalales > Viscaceae > Viscum > Viscum album. The sequence goes on along the minus strand of OY728152.1, from coordinate 249,105,752 downwards.
TCCATGGTGTCCATTTTTGCGGCCCAAGTTAGAGATAAAATTCTGGGCTAGATTCTGCGGCCCAGAAAAACAGCCCACTAATATGATCATATCTCATAATAACAACTCCAAATGGGACCAAAGTTTATAGGAGGTTAGAAGACATCATGGAATACATTTTATTCTTCTATGTCCCACTCTGATTCGGCCATCTAGAAGGTTTTCCAAGCGCGTCTGTTCGGTGAAGGAAAGCTGGCTTCCACCTCGGGTCAAGGGTGGAAAAATCAACTCTCCCTTACTTTCCACCCACCTATGGCCTACCAAAATTAATTTAGAGGACTTGGACTGCTTGAGGCTCGACCCAAGGGCTCAAAAATTCCTATTTAAGGTAGTGGTGTTGGAGTATTGTAGGATCTTTGGTGCTTGGTTTTATTGTAGTGTTATGCTGCCGCTTTGTGTTTGTAATCACATTTCTTTCTCATGTATGTTGTTTAATTCACCTTAGTTTGTTAATAAAATTTCTTCCTTTACTCTTATTATATTCTCCTAATTATCATTTTGATACCTTTGGTTTAAGGTGTGAATTTATTCACACCATACCTGGTGATATTTATCACACAACGGAGGAGTGATCGATTTTTGTTGTTGTTTTACTTCTTCAATTCCACCCTCGTAAGACTACTTCCCACTTCCTTTGAAGACATGTCATCAATGGAGGGCTAACTCTTTTATGGGTTGATACAAGGGAGTATCAAGGGGATGTATTATATGTTATTTATCACTCCATTAATTTCTAATAAATTATTTTAAATGAGATTTTTATTTGATAATTTTAAAACCTATCCATCCTTATTGAATTTAAGGTCACACATTTCAAGTGCTAATACGAACCTCTACCTTGGAGTGCTCAAAAATTTGATCATTCAAGTGTATAGGTGATTATTATTAGGGTGTGTAGGCATTAAACCAGTAAGTGATGATTTCGTTTTATCTTCTTAAATGAATCCATCTCAATTATAAGAAATTGAAATCATTAAAAAAAGAATTCATCCAATCCACCCCGAGCGATAACCTAGGATCAACTCATTACCTTAATTTGAATTAACCTAAATCTGTTAGTGATCATTTAAAACCATCTTAAATAAACCTAAGTAGGCCACTTCATAGCCAAAAAAAATCCATAGAATGCACGTGTCTGTAGGTACTTATTAGGTCTCTGAGGATTCGACAACCCAAACTAGACTACAAGGACCTTCCTACCTTCTTATTTTGGGTAAATTTGAGCGAGAATGAAATTTTGGCGCCATTTCCAGGGACCTAATTAAGTTATATTAGACACTATCATCCTTTTTTTCATTCTAATTCTCTTTTTTCACTACTCACTCCTATGGAATTCAATTTTGAACAAGCCCAAACATGGGGAACCTCTCCTTACATTGATCACCCAACCCCATGTGTGATGTACAATGACCATCCTAATTTCTACTTGTGGGATAATAAAAAAACTAATAAACCACAATGTTTTAACTCCTATGATACACAAAACATTCCAACATATAATGAGTTTGAATCCCCATAAAGCTAATCTGAACACCCTCCTATGCAATTCCAACAACTTAATTATCCACCTGGAATAGACCATCTGTCTCAACCCATTATCCATCCTAATCCACATCCATTACTTAAAAAATTGTTTCAACAAATGGAGATAATGAATTTTTAGGTTTCATCAATGAGGTTATAACTACAAAGTATTAAAAATTGTGAGGAACCCATCCCTACACAAACTGTTCCTTTCATAACCTTATGTGAAGTGTCTAGTTTCCCACAAACCTCTCATGAATTAACTGAAGAGAAAACCTTTGGATTTAGGGAAGATGAAGAGGATCAAATAATTTTTTATGGGTTTTTAAATCAAGAGGAAACTGATTTTTTGTATTCACAAGAGGGAAATTTGACATCATGTATTGAGTCTCATGAATTTAACTCCATTGAAGATTTTTCAAAAACACAAATCATTGAACCATTAAGAGAAATCACAAACTTTGTGTCCATACCTATTCCTAAAACTGATCTTTCTAATTTGGTGGTTGAATATTCTATTCAAAAGGAACCAATTTTGTTGATAAATTTGGAAAATGAAACTGACTTGGATTCAAAATATCAACTTGTGTCTAAATGTCCTATCCAAACTGAGCTCAAAATTATTGTCCTTAATTCCCCTCTAAAGAATCCACTCATAAGGTATAATCATGAACTTTCAATTGGAATTAATTCTTCTCTTGAATTTTTTTTTGGAATGATCATTGATGTCTTAGGAAATACTATAGAGGAAACTGGATCAACCATTTCTAATATTCCTTTGATTTTAGCACTCATTTTAGAAAATATGTTTGTGCATGAAAAAAATTATAAAAATAGAATGAATCTCAACATAGTATAAGTGGTGAAACATGTGGTCCTTAAAATTTTTAAAATTGGTATTGGGTAATTTAGGGGGTCCATGTCGGGCTAACGACGTTAAACAAAGCGCTGCATGGGAGGAAACCCATGGTTTTCTAGTTTTTAATCATTTTGTTGTTTTAATCAATTTTATATTTTAAATTGGGTTAATAAATCATTTTGATATTTAAAAAAATATATACTTTTTACCTGTTCTTCTATTATGAGTATGGATGGGTACGAAAGGGGAGCACCATATTCATCCGTGTCACGTGGTGTGATCCTTGAGTAATGTCTTACCCAGAAATTTAAAAAGAAGACAATGTATCATCAGTTTGTTTTATTTTAATGTTTTTGTAGGTTAAAATAAAAATACAAAAAATAAATAATAATATAATAATAATAATAAAAAAGGACACGTCGTGGGTCATGGGTCAAACCCCGTCACAACTGGCGAAGCTGCGGGGATTCGAACCCGGGACCGAAGGGAGACAAAGGCGCGCGCTTACCACTGACCTACGGCTTTTTTTGATTCCTTATTCTATAATTTTTATATATATACTTATATTTTACTTTCTTTATTATATAAATATAAATATAAATATATATATTGTTTTGTTTTGTTTTCTTTGTTTTGTTTTTCCTTTTTCTACTAGGGAACTCTACAAGTGACATGGATATCAAAGGATTAAAAGGGAGCAGCAAGAATTTCAACTTCAACCACCAAGTGACTTCATTCCATGATCCTCATTTTCAATTTCCTTTTTGAACTTTCATTCTCTACCTCTACCCCCTTATAAATTTTATTTTCTTTAAACATTGGGGATAGTGTTATTTTTAGTTGGGGGGGATATAAAATAAAAAATGCTTTCGTGTCAAAAAAATGAATGATTTGAAAAAAAAATTGTGTAAATGGAAGGAAAAATTCCTTTAACTTTGAACATGGTAATACACATTGCACACTTTGAAACTAAATATCAAATAATTTAGCATTCCCTGATTCTGATTTTAATCCTTTTATAATTTCATGAGCATAGATTTTGGAAAGTGTGGCTGTCTAATGTGATATTTCATCGTTTATATTTTCATAAAAAAAAAAGATCACAATGCACGTCCTTTGGATAGTGGGGTATTAGTTTGAATTCATGGGGTCCCCCAAATAAATAGCATAGGTTTGATGATAATTTTAGTTTTAATATGAGTATTAAATAAAAAAATAAAAATAAAAATAAAAAATCATTAAATTTGCGCGTAGAGAAATGAAATGACCTAATGCGTGGCTTTCGGGACTTGGGGATCGTGACTCCATAGTTGTTGACCCAGAGTTAGTAATTTTATCTCTATTTTTGGTAATTTGAATTTGTTTTTGATTGAGTTAACTCGAGATTATTCCTGAGTATATGGGCTTCACTTGGTGCCCTAAGGTCCTTGAGCCTGGGAGTCATCGGAAAAGTCTCGCTACAGGGGTTGACTCTTTTGGGTGCAATTTCAATTACCATGGAAAAATTGAAAAAAAAAATCAAAAAAAAAAATAATACTATTAAAAAAAAATTGAATACTCATCTTAATATTGAAATGTGATTCCACCTAGCACTTCCGTCATTTCCCCTTGAATAAAGATGAACCCCCATGTCTATTTTGATGCACAACACATCCTCATACTTAATTGATATTGGATGAAATATGAAAATGAATTTGAACAAAGGAATGTGCTTGGGATTGGGATCTTCTTATGAAACTATCTTGTATTAAAATATTTTTATGGGTTTCATGATTGTTTGGTATATGGGTTTCTGGTGATCATTGTGTATTAAAATGTTTTTGGAAAAGGGAATTTGAATTTCATATTGTTGAGATATATTTTTCTCGGGACTAGCAAAACTCAAGTTTGAAGTTGTGATTAGCCACTAAATGAGGCTAATATTAATTGTTAATATACATAATATTCATGTTATTTTTTATTCATAAACACCATTTTAGTGCATTTTACACTTTGAACATCATTTCACATTATGATTGTAATACCTTCTTAAAATGCACTATTATGTGGTACATTTTTAACATCATTTGAAGTACCCAATGATTCATCTAATTTTAAGAAATCTAATTATACATATTTTAATTTTATATTCTTTTTAACTGGATATTCACTTCAATATGAAAATTTTTCATTAAAGGATCAATGAAATATTTATAAAGGATGACGGAGATATTTGGCAATGAAAGGAAGCAATTCTGGAGAAGGAAGATTGGACACCAGCCCACTGATGAGAATGTGGGGCCCAACATACATGCCCAATGAATCCCAAATTTAGTGGGATACTAGAAGAAATGTATAGTAACAAATCACTACTTAGTATCCAATGATAATTCTGCCTCCATGGTGTCCATTTAGGCATCCTAAGTTAGAGATAAAATTCTGGGCCAGATTCTGCGGCCCAGAAAAACATCACACTAATATGATCATATCTCGGAATCCACAGCTCCAAATGGGCCCAAATTTTACAGGAGGTTATAAGACATCCGGGGATCCATTTTCTTTTTCTATGTACCACTCTTATTCGGATATATATAATGTCTTATAAGCGCGTCTGTTCAGTAAAGGAAAGCTGACTGCCACCTCGGGTCAAGGGTGGAAAAATCAACTCTCCCTTACTTTCCACCCAACTATGGACTACCACAATTAATTGAGGAGACATGGAATATTGGAGGCTAGACCCAAGGGCTCAAAAATTCCTATTTAATGAAGTGGTGTTGGAGTATTGGATGATATTTGGTGCTTAGTTTCATTGTAGTGTTATGCTGCCGCTTTGTGTTTGTAATCGCATTTATTTCTCATGTAAGTTGTTTAATTCACCTTAGTTTCTTAATAAAAGTTCTTCCTTTACTCTTATTATGTTCTCCTACATATCACTTTGATACCGTTGGTTCAAGGTGTGAATTTATTCACACCATACCTTGTGATTTTTATCACACAACGGAGGAGTGATCGATTTTTGTTGTTGTTTTTACTTCTTCAATTCCACCCTCGTAAGTCTACTTCCCGCTTCCTTTGAAGATATGTCATCAATGGAGGGATAAATATTTTATGGGTTGATCCAAGGGAGTAGAAAGGGGCTGGATTGTATGTTATTTATCACTCTATTAATGGCTAATCACTTCTTTTAAATGATATTTTTATTTGATGATTTTAAAACCTCTTTATCCTTATTGAATTTAAGGTCACACATTTCAAGTGCTAATATGAACCTCTACCTTGGAGTGCTCAAAACTTTGATACTTAAAGTGTATAGGTGATTAGTATTAGGGTGTTTAGGCATTAAACCAGTAAATTATGATTTCTTTTGATCTTCTTAAATGAATCCATCTCAATTATAAGAAATTGAAATCATTAAAAAAGGAATTCATCGAATCCACCCAAGCGATAACCTAGGATCAACTCATTACCTTAATTTGAATTAAATTAAATCTGTTATTGATCCTTTAAAACAATATTAAATCAACCTAATTTGTCCACTTCATATCCAAAAACAATCCATAGAATGAACATGTCTGTAGGTACTTCTTAGGTCTCTGAGGATTCGACAACCCAAACTAGACTACAAGGACCGTCCTACCTTCTTTGTTTGGGTAAATTTGAGCGAGAATCACCCTAATTGCTATAAAATTAAGTGGGTGGAAAATAAAGGAGTATTTTAACATATTTCATGAAGTATAGGATGTGTAAATTGGCCATTTTAATGGCCATTAAATCATTCTAATCTGGAGGTTTGCGATTTGGAGAGTCTGACTAGTGAGAATAAATTATCAGAGTAAAATGGGCATAAATATAGGAATACTTGTCCAAATATGCTGAAAGTTTGAGGAGATATGGAAAAGATATTTATTAACAACATTAAATAAGGGTTCAATGCATAAAGAGGCCATTTATCAGGGATAAAACACATCGAATTTTGTGGGAAAAATTATGACTATAAAAGGAGGGGAGCTCATCTCTCTCAAAGCATCTCATTCCATCCCATTACTTCCAGGACACCAATGAGGAGAACTTTTCAGATTTTTATCTTTTATTTATTTTTATTTTCTATAGATTTGTAATGCCTTCTTCTTCCCCATTCATCTCGATTAACTTTACTGTGTTGGAGTAAACATTTTGAGTGATTAGGGAAGGGTTGGTTTTCCATTTTATAATGCTTGATTTCTTGAACATAATTGAATGAAAATTTTTTCTTCTTAAAAGTTGTTTTCAATTTCATATAGTGTATTTTATTATCAAGTGTGATCATTCTTGAATTTTAATTCCATTATTGATTTTTTCCTTGGTAAATAGTCATTATCTCCCTCCACTAATTTCTGGTTTATATATGATGGAATAGAATATTGATTAGTGGTGAAGTACTCAATGATCATCAGTATGTGTAAAAGGGGTAGTGGATGATCTTGATTATTTAGTGTAAACAAGGCCCGATTGGGTATTTCCAAAGTCAATTGAGGATATTCAATAAAACTCGTTTTCACATGGAAGGAGAGTTGACCAAACTGAGATCTTGGTAAGGTTTTCTCTCACCATCACAATTTCTTAAAGGAAGAGAGAGGAAACGATTGTAGAAACTCACTTTAATCAAATCAGAAGAAGATTTTTGAATAAAATTGAACAAGGATAGCATTACAATTGGAAAACCGCCCCCGACCTAATCACCCTTTTAATATAATTGTTTTCAATCATTTGGATTTTAAATTTCCTTTCAATCATTTCCTTGTTGATTTATTATAAAAACACACCATTTTTACCATTGTTTAAAAGTGACAAACTATTTTGTGTGAAATCCTCTTTGGGAGACTTACTAGTTTTAATCACTATAATGCACTAAGAGAATTTTAAAAAATTGTTTTTCCATGCCCTACGATAGGTGTGCGTCAGGAATCCTCCAATAAATCAGAATATTATCAAGATTATCATATAGGTAGTTCGTAATATTGATTATAATATACCACAAGTTCAGAATGAAGTTGTTGAGGTACAACCAGAAGTTGGGGGAGAAAGAGATAAGTCACGAGAATTATTACATGAGAAGTTAACACACTTTAAAGGGATGACTCAACATCAAGAGGCATAGGACTAGATGGATAGGATTGATCAAATATTCAACTTTATGGAGACACCTGAGAATATCGGGGCAAAGTACACAACATTATAGCTAAAAATTTTCAGTAAGCGATGATGAGATTCCATGGTCCAAGGAGATAGGAACCTAGACTTGGATTCAAAGGTTTCAAAACCCTGTTCTTTCAATAGTTTTTTTCCCAAATTCGCTGATGTTTGATAAGTCTCTAGAGTTCCTGTCTTTGCAACGGGGAGAGAATTCGGTGTCGGTATACACCAATAATTTTGCTAATCATGTCTTTTTTGCCCCGTATAGGGTGAATAATGACCAGATGAAGGCTCATGAGTACCTACAGGCTTTACGAATGAATATCCAATCGTAGGTGTTTATGTTGAAACTTTATACCTATGTGGAGATGGCAGTTAGAACTATGATAGAATAATTGAATATGGTAGGCAAAGTTGTATTTTCCACCTCTTCTCTTCCATCGGGTGGTAGCTTCAATGGTGCGCATGGGAAGAAGATGAAATGGAAATATCATCGCAGGAGTAGTGGAGGTGGGTCTCAGTAGTGTGCCTCCTCTACACTGTCTTTTATAGAAAATTACATGCCTTTTACTTTCTATCAGTGCAGCAGGGGTGAATACACAAGATGTTAAGACGTGAAACAATTGTGGATGTGTTGGTCATCTAAGGGACTTTTGTGAGGAGATGACTACGCCTTGTTATGGTTAGGTTTCATGAGATACCAAGGATACTATGGTGTAGTCAGGAGCTTCAAATACTATAGATTTCCAACCATAGGCCTCATGAGTGAAGCATTTTAACACAATAGATGAGTGTCCAACGGAAGTTGATAAAGGTTCGACAGAAATGATAGGTGCTATCCTTATTTCATATTTATTAGCAATTACTTTATTTGATACTGGTGCCTCCCACTAATTTATATCTTCATGTTTTTTTGATATTATTATACTTATAATAGAACTTATTTCATTTGAAATGGAGTTAGCAACACCTCTTAGTAAGAGGAAAGAGAATGGGTTCGACCCTTGTGCTTCTTCCAAAGATCAAAGATCCTTCCTCTCTCCACCATTACCGTACTATAAGCATGTGCAATTTACCTTAAAAAATCTTTTCATCTGTCCTCAACAGGCAGTTGTCCAGACTTCTTCCCAGGTGGATTTCCATGGAGAAACATGGGTTTGTGAAGGAACGTTCCATTCATGGTGCGATGGCGCTGGCACATGAATTGCTGAAAGATCTTAACTTCAAATCTCGAGGTTCCAACATAGTCATTAAGTTGGACATGAGCAAGGCATATGATAGGACAGAGTGGGGTTTTATCAACAGGTTCCTTACAATGATGGGTTTTTCTTCTTGGTCCTCTGACCTCATCTTCAGATGTGTTATCTCCTCATGGATGACTATTTCGTTCATGGGGCGTACTCACAGATTTTTCAAGGCCATCCGGGGTCTATGGAAAGGTGAACCTCTATCTCCGAGTATCTTTATTCTCATGCAAGATACCCTTAGTTGGTTGATCAACAAGGGTATTTCCGATGGGGTCATCCTTCCCTTTCGTAGGAATTTTAGGCTCCATTCCACATCGCACTTGATGTTTTCTGATGATACAACTATCTTCATGAATGTGGGGAAGAGATCTATCCAAGGCATTAACAAATTATTAGAGGAATATTGCTCTTGGAGTGGCCAGATCATCAACAGAGAGAAGAGCAACTTTTATGTTTCTGATTCATGCTATGAAAGCAGAGTGTGTGATCTGAGTATCAGTTTGAACATGCAGCGTGGAGTCTTCCCCATGGAGTATCTCAGCACCCCTGTTTCTCTAGGAAGACTCTATATCAGGGACTTTGAAAAAGTGATGCACAAAATCATCTGCCGTATTCTCAACTGGAAAAATCACTTCCTATCCTTTGGTGTCCGCATGTGTCTTATCAACAACGTTCTTTCAGCAGTTCCAGTGCATGTTCTTGCCGCCTCTACTGTGTTGAAGGGTGTCATACAATCCATTGATGGGCTCCTTGATCGTTTCATCTGGGACGCACATTCGGAGGGGAAGAGACATTGGGTCTCATGGAGGAATATAGTGAGGCCAATTCGTGAGGGAGGGATCAATGTCAATATCTTGGCAGTCACAATCCAGTTCATGCATGCGAGGCTCTCCTGGGAGATTATCGAGGAGCGTACCTTGTGGGGGAAACTTATGTCCCAAAAGCACCGAACCAGTTCTGCTTCTCCTTCCGCAAATGGGTTGTCCTTATGGTCCTCTGTGTGTAGTATCATTTCGAACCTCCTTCCTCATTCTCAATGGATCATTGGTGAAGGCAACATACTTTACTAATTTCATAACTAGTCGGGTAACACACTTGCCTTTCCCGGGTGTCCTGCTCCTATGATCTCCTTCATGGAATCGATCCAATATCCAACATTTTTTAGATCAGTTTTGAATACGTCTCAGCAGGAACTATTTGACTGCATTCTCATTACCTCAGAGAAGGATAGGTGCGTTTTTACTCCATCTGTCTAAGGGAAATTTAAATCGAAGGACTATCGTAGGATGACCGTCTCCTAGGATCAGTATAATAGATGGAATGAGATCATCTGGTGCAAAAAAATCCCTGTTAAACTCAACTTTCTCTCCTGGAGAATTCGGAACAATGATGTAGCGTCTGATTCCAACGTCAAACGCCTAGGTATCTCCATGGCCTCATGTTGTCAGTGTTGTTTGGATAGAAAAGAAGAGAACATGAGCCATATTGTTTTTAAGGGGTTTGGTCACGCATGGTTTGGGGCACCTTTGGGTTGTTTACAGATTACTCTCCGCATGTGGACAACATTGATGTGTTCCTGGAGCGCTTGTTTCAGGGGTTCGAGGGTTTAGAGGTGGAAAAGATGGCACGATCCTTAATCTTTAATGTGGGCTGTTGGTGCTTATGGAAAGCCAGGAACCAAGCCAGGTTTGAGGGGATTAGTTCCACTGGTAGGTATATCATGGGAAGAGTTCGGTGCATGATGGTTGAGCTGATTTTCCATTCTGGTAACTGGAAGGAGGCTCCGTCCATTCGCTTGTTGGGTGTCCCTATGGCTGCAGTTCTTCCCTTTATTTCCAGGGGACATTTGTTTCGATTGGTTCCTCCTGAGTTCGACCTCAAGCTCAACATGGATGGGTCCAATGTCCTAGGGGACATGCGTGGTGGTGGGGTGGTTCGTGATGCTAGGGGAAGTGTCGTCCTGGCATTCACATCTCACTTTGGGAGTGGCAATTCTGTTCGGGCGGAGGCTAGAGATGTTCTCTCAGGTCTATCCATCTGCAGGGAACATGAAATTTCTATTTCCTAGGTGGAGACTGATTCTATTATTATCCATGATGCTTTACTTGGTAAAGGATCCGTCCCCTGGTCAATCTCTTACATCATTCGGCAATGTAAGGCCCTCCTAAGCGACAACATTTTGGTCACCCACACTTGGCGGGAGGGGAAAAAAGTGGCGGACTATTTGGCCTCCTTGGTTACTCCTGGTACCCTATTTAGTTTCCTTTATGATTCTTTTTTAATTAAACCCGAGGGGGTGAACTTGATTTGGGATGATTCCCTTGGCTTGTATTACTTTTGGCCTCCATAGGTCCTGGCTGTTCTATTTTCTTGTAGCCTTTTGGCCTAATAATAAAATTATAATGGTGATGATGATGGTTAATGATAGATGATTTGGAGTTGGTCTAGTATTTTCTCATTCTTGATCTGGATTTGTTTAACATTATCTTTAGTATGAATTGTCTTGTCACTCATAGAGTGGAGTTTGATTGTTATCATCGGCATGTTTCGTTTATTCCTACTGATGGGAGATATCATGTGTTTCGGGAGAGTGGGATCTGATATCAGGTCGTGTAGGGATTTCCCACCTATATCTCAGGAGTTTTTTGTATGCTGTTGTGTTTGATACTGATGAAATATCTCCTATCATTGATTTTTACATTGTTTTTCAAGAATTTTCTGATGTTTTCCCAGACAACTTCTCTGGTCTTCCTCCAGATAGATAGGTAGATTTTACGATTTACCTGGTGCTCGGTACATAGATGATATCAATACCTTCTTATTGTATGGAACCGGTGGAGCTGAAAGCGCTCAAGATTCAGTTGGACGACCTATTGAAAAAGGGTTTCATTTTCTCTAGAATTTCACCTCGGGAAGTCCCTATTCTCCTTACCAAGAAAGCAGACAGTTAACTTCAGTTATGTGTAGACTATTAGATGTTGAACTTAGTTACACTTAAGAAAAAATATCATTTGCCTCATGTGGATGATCTATTTGATCAGTTAAAGGGGTTTCAGTGGTCTTCAAAGATTGATCTTCAGTCAGGTTATCATCAGCTCAGAGTTCGACAGTTTGATATACTAAAGATAACCTTTAGGAGTAGGTATGGCCATTATGAATATCTTGTGATGCATTTTGGTCTAATTAACAATCTTGTAGTTTTTATGTCCTTAATGAATCATATATTCCTTAAATATATTGAAACTTTTTTTGGTAGTGTTCATGTATGATATTTTGGTTTATTCAAAATCCAAGCATAAGCACGAGCACCATCTGAGTTTGGTTCTAGAAATTTTGAGAATTCACCATTTGTATAGAAATATTTAAAAATGTAGTTTCTGGATTCAAGAAGTGAAATTATTGGGGAACAAAATTTCAGATCATGTATTATATGTTGATCTAGAGAAGGGAAAATCTATTTTTTTTCATGGAAGGAACCACAAAATGTCTTTGAGATATGAATCTTCCTTGGTCCAGCTAAATACTACAGATGGTTCGTCAAGGATTTCTCTAATATGGAATTGCTTTTGACTGATCTTACAAATAAGGTGGTGAAATTCACATGGGATACAAAGTTTTAGTCTTCTTTCTATGAATTGAAATGACTTTTGACATAGGCTCCTCTTTTGATATTACCTGAACCCGATAAGAGGTATGTGATGTTTTGCAATGTTTTGGGTGCTGGTTTGGGATGCATGCTTATGAAGGATGAACATATGGTAGCTTATGGATCTCTTTATATTTTAACACATGAAAAGAATTACCCCACTCATGATTTAGATATTCTCATAGTTATTCAAGCACTTAAATGTTGTGACTCTCTTTTTGGGGAAAGGTTCAGAGTTTTTTCTCATCAGAAAATTATGAGCTATATATTTTCTTAGAAATAATTAAATATCAAACAGAGATGATGGGTATAATACCTTTAGAAATTTTAATTAGATATTGCCTACACCTTAGAAAATGGAAATGTTGTTTCAAACACTCTTAGCGGGAATGTACCATCGCATGCTGTTATGGAATCGAAGGAGGAGTGGAATCTTATGGAGCTTTTTACTTAGTTGCACTTGCATGATCATGATGATATTTTAGGTATGGTTCTGACTATTGTTTAGTTATTTTCATCTCTCCTGGAGTCTATTTTGCAAAGTCAGCAGTAGGATAATGAATTTTAGAAGACTCTAGAAATCATTTCTAGTGGGGAGACTGTTCCTGGTTAGTCTCTCTCTTCAGATTGTATACTTCACTTTAAGAAAATGATTGTCATCCTAGTATCTATAAGAAGTTTAGTCTTATTCTATTATCACAAATTTTCATATTTCATTCATACAAGCACTAAAAATATGTTTTATGAAACGATGAGGTGATTCTGGTGGCCGGGTATGAAGCTTGACATCACAGAGTTTGTGTCTCACTCTTACACCTGCCAATAGATAAAGTCAGAGCACTTGAAACCTTTTGGTTTGCTTCATCCTCTTCTGGTGCTGATTTGGAAATGGGATGAGGTGTCCATGAATTTTTTTGTAGGATTACCATAGAATCCCTGAGAGAGTAATGCTATATGGGTGGTTGTTGATCAGTTGATGAAGTCTTCTCATTTCATTCCGATCAAAGACACCCCTAAAGTTGAAGATCTTGGTAAACTATATGTGTAAGATATTGTGAGGTTATATGGGAGTCCTTATGCCATTTTTTTAGATAGGGATCCTAGGTTTACATCGTGGTTCCTGAGGAGTCTTCAAAGGGAAATGAGAACTCAGATCAAGTTGAGTACAACTTACCATCCACAGACAGATGGTCAAACATAACAGGTAATTAAGATCTTTGAAGATATGCTTCATGCCTATGTATTGAATTTCTGAGGATCATAGGATATCCATATGGGACTGTTTGAGTTATTTTACAACAAAAGTTATCAGTTTTCTATAATAATGGATCCCTTCAAGTAGTTTTATGGTATTCTGTGTAGATCATATCATTTTTGGGATGAGGTGGGTATTCTGTGTACATCAATGTATGATAATAGCCTAGAGACAATGGAAATCGTATTTATATTAGCATCATTGACATTTATAGTTTTCCATAGGTGATTTAGTTTTCTTGAAAGTTTCTCCTCAGTTGGGTCACTGTTGACTTGTAAAATAGGAAAAGTTGGCTCTGAGATATGTTGGATTGTTTGAGGTCACTGAGCGTCTTGGATAGGTTTCTTATCAGTTATCATTTCTAGTTTAGTTGATAGGTATTCATGATTTTTTTCATATATCTCAGCTTAGGAAGTATCAACCTGATCCCGCTCACATTATGAGTTGGTAAGAAATTGAGCTAGAACTGGATGCTTCTATTATGAGATCGTTGACTCTCAAGAGAAAGTCTTGTGTGGGAATTTGATTCTGTTGGTCATAGTGCTACAAAAATAAGGATCAGATTCTCATGAGACTTGGGAACACAAGTCATTGATGAGGGAGTAGTGGCCTCATCTTTTTCCAGGAATTATATCTTCTAAATGACTTCTTGGGGATGAAAAGTCTTTGTGGTGGGGAGTTTGTAACATTCCATTAATATTTTATTAGGTATCCCCTTAACCTCATCATGGTTTCCCCCTACTTTGAGATTGGGAGGATACCTATAATGGTGAAGTCAGAGATTTTTTGGACTTTCAACTTTAACTAGCCTTTTCTTCAGGATGTAGGAAGCTTTCATGCTGTGTAACTGGGTTACACACCTTGTAATTGTTGCTAGGTACAAGCCATGAAAGGGGATTCACAATGTGAAAGATTACACACCATGGATAGTGGTTTCACATTGTAAATGTTTTAAATAATATATTTTTAATCAAAGGTGGTGGGTTTTTCAGTGTACTTATCTATCATGGACTTCATGATGTGAATATTAATTTTACGTCATGAAATAGCCCACGTCCAGTTTTAAAACATGCACTTGGTAGTTTTTCTCAGTCCTTTCTTTCCAGACTCCTTCACCATTGACCTAGGGTCTCTCCTAGGAATTTTTTGAAGACACCTTTCCTTCTAGATCGATCTGTTCGATGTCCGATCTCTATTGCGATTGTATTTAATCTCTCTAGGTAAGTCATCTTCCCGCTTCTTCGTTGCCTTTGATCATGATATCACTATTGGGTTAAAATGGGTTTTCTTCTTGGTTTATTCTATATCTATTGTGTAATATCACTCTATAGGACTTTTCCTTTCCCGATCGTGCTATAGTAGACATTTTTTCTTGAGGTATATAGGTTTCTTCTTTTCTGCCATCCCATTTTGTTCTTATTTGGATCAACCATGTGTTGTGGAGTGGATTCTAGGGCTATTGTTGTCATCATTGGGTTTTCATTGTTGGTGGATTCCATTATGGGTGTGTGCAACCCAAGTTTTGTGGTAAGTGGTTCCATCTCTAGCCTGTGATAATGGATCTTGTTGTTTTGATTTACAATCTGATTATAATGAAATATTGGCACGATTGTTTTGTGTGTGTTGAGAATAGTTTTCAATGAAAAATTGTTTTTCCCTAGTTATTGATAAATGGAATGGGAAAGGGGTATTTTTGAAGCATTGAAATGAAATTTGAAATGGTTTTCAAATAATTGAAATGAATTGTGAAAAGGAGCACATGAGTTACCATGGGTAATTATGTGGAAGGTTTAGGTTGGGGCCATAATCTATTGTTTTTTGATTATCAAGGAGGTTTATCTTCGGGATTTCCTTTGTTTCCAAGGCCTGTTATTCCAGGGGACTGATATTGACATTATTAGGGGGTTTACTCATGGGATATTTCTATGCTTCATAGGCTTATTGTTCTAGGAACTGGTTTTGGAACTTAATTATTGTGGTACGAGTAGTCTCTAGCCTAGACCTGTAGTATTACTTGGTGTTGTGATACCCGTGCTTCTATTTTTTATTTCTTGGATTTCTGAGTTAGCCTTGATATACATATTTATACTCGTGAAAAATGATATGGAAATGTTCTTTGAAATTGATATACCTTCTTTTTTTAGAACTATGAAAAAAGGGAAATGTATACCATGTTTTTTATAAAACTTCTTTACTGCTTATGATTCAATGTTTTTACATAAAATGAGCACACATGATTTTTTATACAAAGGATTTTTAAGGAACACCTGGTTGGGATACTACTGAGCCTATTGGATCACACCCTATACACCTCTTCGATGGTGCGTATACCTTTGTTTTCTTTCTAGTACAGGGAAAGTAAAGGTACCACAACGATGTGGCTAGGTTCATGTCAGGTGGTTGGGTAACTAGTGGTGAGATGGTGGGAGTTTTTCATACCAAAATTTGGAGTAGCTATTTGGATAGGGTCCTTTGTCGTTGGACTTTTCCTTTATAGTTTTTATCTACTTTTTTTGTTGTATGTTTCCACTATTTTCTTATAGTTATGGAATATATATCTTGTTCATCATCTGTTGTTCCTTTTTGTTTAGAAAATATTTTTCATGTGTTTGATCAGGTTTGGAGAAATCATTCCCTGTGTTGTTTTGTTCGATTCGTAGGTGCTTGTCGCCAGCCTGTAGGGATCAGAAATTCCCTTAGGGTATGTAATGGAATGGGACAAGTTCTGGGTTTGAGGGAAACCTGGGATAATTTGTTACATTTTTCATGAAGCATCTTACCGTGAAATTGATATCATCTACTCCAACACTCCCATACCACTATGTGAAGCTACAAAAATATGAAAATACCTCTAAAGGGGAAATGATAATACACATGAGCTAAAAATTGTTGATTCTTTCATGCAAGCATGCTTCGTGTGCCCAACTTTTCCTCATTAGAAATAAGTTAATGGTCCTTTAAAAAATATCAAAAATTATTTAGAGAAAGTCTTTTATCAAGGACCATCACTATTATTTCCACCATGAGACCCGTCTCACTTCCTCTTTCCTTTAAAAGAACCATTTAAACTACTTCTAGGAGTAGGAGGAACTCCTTTCAACCCTGGCATACTAGCCAGGTCAATTTATGCTATTATAACCCTATCTAGAATATCAACATAAGAGGTAATATTTAGCATAATGACTTTATATTAGGTATCTAATTGAATACCCATATAAAACCTATGGGCCTTCAGATTCTCATTCAACCAAACATCATGTGAGAATAGAGAAAGTTCAACAAAAATATTGGAATACCGAGTCACTATCATATCACCTTGAGAAAGGCTAAGAAAATCGACACAATTTTCCAATACTATTGATTCTAGATAGAATTTCCTTATAAAAAGAGTCATGAATTATTTCCAATCCATGATCTCATTCTTCTTTTCCATAATTATAAAATCCCATCACTTTCTTCTAATCCCCTCAAGCTTGAAGATGAAACATTTCATATTTATTTAATCTGGTGTCTCTAAGAACTCAAAGTGCCATTAAATATTTCCCATCCAATCCTATACCTCCTAAGGATTATTTATTACCTAGAAAGATGGCAGTTTCTGATGAAGAAACTCCTGGAAATGATATCTTGTATCATCCCACCAAGGTTACACCTCTCTATCCTGAACAAGAATACATGAAACTCCTTGTCATAGATCTTAGACCACATGCACTACAACCTCTACAAGGTTCTGGTCAACTGGAGGGTACACTTGTTTTGGTTCATTGAAATCTCCCTCCAAAATCCCGATTGAACATCTTCTTAGGGGAATATTACTATACAACATCAACAAATAACAAAGTAACATTAGTCAAGAGAATCAAGAACATAAATTCTATCATTTAGAGTTCAATTTTGAAACAAAAATATCAGATCAAAGTTTGGTAAATGTCTAGAATTAGATAAAATAATTTTCCTCAAAGACACCATTTCTCAACCACTGATGGTAACTTAAGGCTCTCTAAGATGATATATAGCTGGGAACTCACTCATATCCTACCCTTTAAATCATGAAAATATTATCTTCTATCTATTAGGACATCCCAAACAGTAGACTAACTTCCATGAAGAGACTCAACTTTCCTTTGATACCAATTTTTCACAAACTAACTCAGATAACCTACTAAACCATTATCTAAATAAATAATGAGATAGCCCTAAGTTATTTCTTGATCCCTTTGGACCGGAGAATAGTTCATGGGAATAAAAAATAATAAATACAGAAAAATTTCACCCCAATAAGGCTAAAATATTGGAAAGAATACATAAATAGTTAGTATACCAATACAATCATCAAGAGTAAACTACCACAATTAAACAAGTACTAGTCTCAAAAATGGTATATAAACTTTATTCATCACATAAACCATGAAATATATCATTAAAAGATCTCCTTGTAACAAGTGTATCACATATTACACCTATCACCACCAAATCCCAAAGTCTCACTAATCAAGAACAACCACCACCTCTAAGTAGTGATTTCCCTTTTCCTAGAACTAGAGTAATAAAGTCTACAAATACCCAAAGAAAAAATTAGAGTGTGAGCTACACTTGACCAGTAGGATCCAAAAAAGAATATTGTAAGAAAACCATATCAATAAAACCAAATATGTTTAATTTTAAAGAAAACATGTCAAGATAATATTTTCAAAATTCATGAAAAACATTATTTTAAAATATTTTAAATGGAAAGTATAAATCAACTAAAAATGATCATTTCCATCAAAACTTGCATGAATAATTATTTCTATCTAAATAGGCATGAATAAATCATTTCATAAACACTAGCATGTATAAATCATTTTCAATCATAGCACCATGGTCATAGCATCTTGGGTGAATTAGATCAAGGCTCAAGGATTTTCACACCTCAGTGAAATATGGCTCCATGTGTGCACACATCCCTATATATAATGCCTAGGGTGAATAGGATAACACCCCAATGAATGAAATCCCTACCCTAAATATAGTTTAGTTAGTTTTGTTATCATCAGTCCATTTCTAGGTAGATCTAATATATGCTTAGAGTTCATATCTAGACCTACCCAACTAACTACCAAGGATTTTATGTGCTTCCAGTTAATAAATCATACAAGGGGATATTAATCAATTAAATCAGTCTCAAATAATTTCAATCAATCATTTAAAACGAATCCAATTTTAAGTTTTAAAACATGAAATTTCATTTCAAAACCAATATTGAATGGTTTTAATCAAAACTCATTCCTTTTAAAAGAACTCATTTTATTTCAAATTCACAATTAAGTTCATGCCATTTTTTCTCAAGAAATTATCATCAAATTTAATATTCAAATTATTCATTTCAATTCAAATTAATTTTCTAGATATTGAAACTTTATTTGAAAATATATACCTAAGAGGTTCAACACACCGAAACACACCATGCCATTTATAAAAAATTAATTAAGAAACTCAAATCAACTTTTGGAAATAATTTATAAATCTAATTCAAAATAAACATGCATAAAAGGTTTCAATTAATATGAATTGTATTATGAAACCACCTACCTCAATCAAGATATCATCAATTAACAACATGGGATCCTCAATCATTGATTCTAAAGGGATATAATCAATCATAGAGGAATCCTAGAACCATAAATCCCCAAAATAAGGTCCAGATCCAACAACAACACAAGGATCCACCACTATAGAAGGAGAGAAAGAGGAGGAAAGAAGAATTATTGATCAAATATATATTACACTTACCAGAATAGATTCAACACATCAAGTGATACTTAGATCCATGAAGTTTCAAGGTTGGAAGATTCAAACCCACCCTAGGGGAGTCTCTAAAGCCAAAATGGATGAATTAGGTTTGTGGGAGGAGATTTGAGAAATAAAATGGGGGTTTTGGTTTGAATAATTACAAAAATCCCCATCCCATTATCACTTATAATAGTGGCATTGGATATCCAATGGATTCCATTAGCTAACTGGTGGCACTAATTAGATTTTATGAACTTATGGAAGTCTCACTAGCTAGCCGGTGGCACTAGGTAGATTTTCTAAAATTATAGTTGGTGAATGATTGATACAGCTATTGGTTGACATGGGATAGAAACCACTTCATGGTTTGTTGAAACATTGATTGGTGAAAATGGAAACAATGTGATTCTAAGTTATGGTTTGAGGGTGATTTTGTTGTAGCTAAAGTAATTTTGAGTAAAGGTCACATGATGTGTTTTCTTTAAAATCAGTCATTATGATTTAATCTAGATGTTGAGGCCCAAATGTGTTGGTATTGGAAAATTTGAGGTAAGTGACTAGTAACACTGAAAAAGTTTCCAATTCACCGACATTATGATCAAAAATAAAATTGATGAAGTTTTGAGGAAAAAGAGTTTGTGTGTGAAACTCATCAAAATTACACTGCGTGTTCAATGTGCCACACTTTCATGCCCTCATCACTACTGAAAAAATGACCTATACCCACGATTCAAAACCATGGGTATAGCCCCCAAAATCGTGGGTATAGCCTATACCCACGGTTCTGGGAACTATGGGATGGAATGACATCGGTATAGGGGTCCCAGCCTATACCCACAGTTCTCTCCAAACCGTGGGTATAGGGGTGTCACATGTGGCACATGGGCTGTCCTAGCGTGGCACACAACAGACCCCATGGTTTTCAAACCGTGGGGTATTTAAATTCAAAAAACTCTCCCAGGAGGTTTCAAAAACGGGACCAGTGCTAGCCCTCGCAACCGAGGCCACCAACCGAGCTGGGATTTTTATCTGTTATATGTACAAATATCTGCTTATATATATTAATATTCGATATTTAAATTCAAGAAAGGAGCCAGCGGGTTTCGAACTCGGGACTAGCGCTAAGACATGCAACCGTGCCACCAATCGAGATGGAATTTTTATCTATAGTATAAACATATATCTTCTTATATATATTAATATTCGGTATTGAAATTCAAAAAAAAGTGCCTGTGGGGTTTCGAACCCGCACCTTGCACAGAACCTCACGATCGCGCCTAAACGACAGACCAACCGAGCTAATTCATTTTTGAAATTATATATTTATATGTATATAAATATATTAATCTAAATCGTGAAAAAATGTCTTCCCGCCAAATTTTTCCCGTGTCCCACCTAATTTTATTTCCCCGCCATAACGCGGGAAATCTATACCCACGGTTCTGGAGAACCGTGGGTATAGGTGTTCAAAAAAAAAAACCTAAATACCTACGGTTTTCAAGAACCGTCGGTATAGGTCTTTGGAAAATACCCTATACCCACGGTTTTCTCCAAAACCATGGGTATAGGTCTTAAAAGAAAACTATACCCACGGTTTTTTTCCAAGCCGTGGGTATAGACCTGTTTTCCAGTAGTGCATTCAACAGTCACATGGTCATAATTACCATGTAAGTTTCCCTATCACATGATGTGAATTACTTACATGTAGTTCAATACCCCACTTTCGACCTTATATTATTTCTTCTACAAACCCACTATATAAGTGACATGCTTATATGTATTGAACAACACTTGTTCAGCACAACATAAGACAATTGGAACCTAAAATCCCAAGATCACCATGCATGATATTGAAACCATGTATAAATAAAAAATGAATAAGTTATGTTCCTTTCACTAAGGATAGTCACTAATTTTGTTCTTCAATCACACAAGCTTGATGAAGATCACTAAGGTACAACCAAGAGACTCTTGCCTATATGGTGTATCCATGGGTTGATCAGAAACACTCAAAGCTCGAGTGATATTCTCCCCTCTTCCACTATATTCCCATATCTTATCAGGAAAAATAAGAAGGGGATAAAAATAGAGATAATTAATAGGTTATTTCTTAAGTATTACACAAATAAACATCTTTATGGAATCAAACACCATATATTTTCCCTTAGGACATACCCGATCCTTATAAAGCATTTACTTATATGTTACAAAACATAAGAGTAATGCATGAAGTAAAAAATTATTTGTAACCAGTCAACCAATTCAATTACCCAATGTTTCATCATATTAAAATTTACAAATGATAATAGCCAATGTGGAAAATTCAAAAATTAATGTTTAACATTCCACTTTACATTTTAATTGTATGATATGATTAAATAATATCATAACTTTTATGATATTTCTATATCATACACTATAGAATAACATAAAGGCAATTGGGTGATATCTTTATATCACACCATATGATATCACCAACTAAGGATTATAATGTCATGAACCAACCCAAATAACTCACTAAATCAATACCTGAATCTATCTTGACATGGCCTAATGGGTGTTCTTGATCCCTATAGGCTTCTAACTAGCATTTGAGCACTAGAAACAATAAATTGGAAACAATTTCTCTATAAGAAGACTAAATTAGCTGAAATAATATATAAACAATTGATATGCCGATACAACCATCAAGAGTAAAGTACAAAAAGTAGAAAAGTAAAAGTGTCAAAAAATGGTACATAAACCCAATACATCACATAAACCATCAAAGACATTGTCATAAGATCTCTCTAGAATAAGTGGATCACATACTCCACTAATTATATCAAACTACCAAAGTATTTCTAATCAAGAACACCAACTAACTCTGAGCGGTGCTTTCCCTTTTCACGGACTTGGAATAAGAAAGTATATAAACACCCGAAGGAAAAATTAGGGTTTGAACAACACTATTCTATTATGACCCCACTAAGAATTCCATAATTCAACTATATCAAGTAAAAAAATATGCTTATATTTAAATAAAACATGAAATGATAATATTTTCACAATTCATGACAAAAAATGTTTTTCAAATATTTTTGATGGAAAGTATAAATTAGGTACAAATGAGAATTTCCATAAAAATAGGCATGAATGAGTAATTATATCCAAATAGGCATAAATAAATCATTTTATAAAAACTGGCATATAAATATTATTTTCAATCATAGCACCATGGTTATAATGCTTGGGGTTAATTAGATCAAGGCTCAAGGATACTCACACCTAAGTCAAATATGGTTCCATGTGTTCACATGTCCCTAGATATTAAGCCTAGGTGGAATAGGATAATACCCCAATGAATGAAATTTATTCCCTTATCATAGTTTAGTTGGCATTGTCATCATTAATCTATTGATAGGTAGAGATAATACAAGCCTAACATGCTTTTCCTGGACTACCCACCTAACTAACCAGACTTCCATGTGTTTAAGTCAATCAATCATACAAGGATCTATCAATAAATTCAATTAGTCTCAAATAATTTCAACCAATCATTTCAAACTACACCAATCTCAATTATCAAAACATTCCATTTCATTTTAGATCCAAAATAAAATGTTTTTAAAAAAATCTAATTGATTTCAAAATAACTCAATTCATTTCAATGTCATAAATCATTTAATGCCACATTTTCTCAAGAAATCATCATCAAAGTCACTCTTAAAATCATTTATTTCAATTCAAATTAATTTTTCAGAGATCAAAAATTTATTTGGAAGTCCATACCCAAGTAGTGCAACACACACACAAACCATTCCAATTAGAAAACTAGAATAAAGAAATTGAAATCAAGAATTTTGAATCATTTCGAAATATAATTAAAAATAAAAAATCATCAATGGTTTCAATTGATAGGAATTTCCATAAAAACCCAACTACCTCAATAATGATATCATCAATCTTCAATATGGGATCCTAGATTAGAGAGTTAAAAGGGAAAGAATCAATAAATGAGTAATCCTAGAACCACAAATCCAAAATTCAAGACCATGATCTAATAACAACACAAGAACACAATAATATCAAAGAAATTGAGAGAGGGTATTAAAGGAGAATTCATGATCAAATCAATATTACACTTACCAAAAGAGATTCAATGCATCAATCGACACTTTGATTCCTGAAGTTTCAAGGTTAGAAGATCCAAAAAACACCCAAAGGGAGTCTCAAAAGTTGAAATGGTCGAATTATGTTCAAGGGTGGAAATGAGGGTTATGGGTGGATGAATTATAACACTGTCCATCCCATTCTCACTCAAAATGACATCACTGGATAGCTGCTAGCTTCCACTAGTAAGTTGGTGGTGCTAGACAAATTTTCTATACTTATGGAAGTCCCATTGGCTATCCAGTGGGATTATTATAAGAATACCATTTTTTCATCCATCCACCAACTAGTATTCCTATATGAAATTACTACTATAAACCCCCACTAACTGATTAATATATCTCACCAGCTTGTCGGTAGACCTCCTATAGCCTTTATGGCTACAAGCCCATGTACACCCTTGATCCATCCACCCAAGACATCTCCCAAAATCTTAAAAAAGAATAAAAACACACTCCCAAACCCTCAAAAAGATTAAACAAGAATAAAAAACAAATATTAAATGAAAAAAATAGATATCAACAAGAAAAATAAGAAGATACAAAATAAACCAAGGATCATACCTGAAAGGAGTTGAGATGTTACAATTCTCCCCACCATAAATGATTTATACCCCTAGAAATCTTGTCAAGAATACTGGACCCCAAAGTGATGAGGCCACATCTCTCTCATCAAAAACTCACATTCTTAAATCTCATGAGAATTAGAACCATATTTCCGTAGAAAAAAATATAAAGGTATAGAGTTTCCATGAATAATATTTATCTAAGAATCAACAATCTGAACCCTCAGCTCATTCATATACAAATCAAGATCTATATCTAGGTCCTCCCAATTCAAAACATGAGATGAGACTAAAAGATATTTTCTGATACAACACATGTGAAACACATAATGGATCAATGTCATCTAAGGTGGAAAATCCCAATGGTTATCCACCTTCTCAATATTCTTATCAACCTTAATCGGTCCCACATATCTTGGTGAAAAATTCCCCTATTTTCCAAGCTATTAAAGAACCAACTATGGAGAGAATCTCAAAAACACCTGGTCACTGATCAATAACTCCAAAGGATTTCAATGATGATCCACATAATATTTATATTGGCTTTGTGTTTTCATAAACCTTGGTTGAATCATCCAGATTTTTACCACCACCTTCTGGACCAAACTAGGTTTGACAAGGTAAGCTTCACTAATATTTGTCCAACTAAGTAGATATTTATAAGGCCAGTCATAAAAGGCCTCAAAGGGTATTATTTTAATGTAAAACTGATAGATATTATTGTAGGAAAACTTGACCATCCCTAAATGACAATCCTAAGCTCCTCTAAAGTCAAGGATACTAGAATGAAGAATGTCTTCCAGAATATATATATCATGTTATGTCTAACTATATATCTAAATATGGTACGTCATTCTCAAGTTTATCTAGTATCCCATCACCTCTCGGAGGTCTCTCTAAAAACCACATGTGAATCGAGGATCCCTGTCAGAAACAAAGGTAGATGAAACATCATGTAATCTAATGATCTCCCATGCATACAGATTTCCCATGTACATAATTTTTCTTATATCACGAATGGGAATAAAGTGATCTGATTTGATCCATCATTATATCACCACCCAAATCACATTATTTCATCAAGGAGTATATGGTAACCCAACAACATAGTCCATCGATATGTCATCCTGCTTCCAGGATGACACAAGAAGTGACTGAAGAAAACCCAAAGGCTTTTGATACTTAGCTTTGACCTGTTGACTGGTATAAAAATGAGAAAAAAATCAATGATGTCCCATTTCACAAAGGTCCACCAAAATAAATGCCTCATACCATAAAATATATTCATCATTCCTAGGTGCACCACCCACTGAGAAAGATGATAATCCCCCAACACATCCTCTTCACAAGAAAAAAAATGACATAATTGTATTTCATGAAAAGGATACCTTCTAAAGATAAATATCATTCATTGATGGTCTCCTACCATATAATGAATCCATAATGCCTTATAACTCCCTATAAATATATTTCTGCTTGATAATTATCTCATGAAAAAATAATTTAACTAAATGTGAGCCAAAACAACCTTAGTTCTATCCTCATGGACTCCCAAATGCTTGTGAGCAAAGAGAGAAAATATATTACACTCCTTTTGAGATTACTTCATAACTTAGGATGATAGTTTCTTTCTTAAGGCATCAACAAATATGTTTCCCTTTATAGGGGTGTATGTGATATCAATGTCAAAATACTATAGGTACTCCACACATCACCTATGATAGAGATTAAAATATTTTAAAGAGAAGAAATAACTCAAGATTTTGTGATTAGAGTAAATTGAAAGCCTCTCTATAAAAAGGTAATGTTGTCAACTCTTAAAAGCATGCATTACAACTACAAGTTTGAGATCATGAGTGAGTTAGTTCTTCTCATGAGGAAAAATATGACGAGAATCAGAAGCCACTATGTGATCATGCTATATTATAACACAACCAAATATTGAATATAATGAATCACAAAAAACCACATAGCCTTACCCATACTCTAGAAGATTCAACACTAAAGATAAAATCAAACAACATTTTAACTCATCAAAGGAAGATTTACATTTCAAATCCCAAAAATATTTTACTCACTTTAGAGTGAGTGTATTCAAAAGATAATAAAAGTTAGAGAAATATTTAATGAACCTACAATAATACCCCATTAATCCCAAGAAGCATCGAATATCAAATAAATTCCATGTTTCTTCCCATGACCTAAACACTTTCACCTTTTAAGGATCAACTGAGATAACATTTTCCAAGACCATGTTCCCCAAGAGCTTCACCCCCCGAATCTAGAATTGATACTTTGATAGATTTTCATAAATTCATAAATTACTCAAAATGTTCAAAACTAATCTCAGATGAAGCGCATGATCCTCCCTAGTTTTAGAATAAAATAATATATCATCCATGAATACCACAATGAAAGAGTCAAGATACTTGTGGAAAATTTTGTTCATTATCACCATAAAACCAATAGGAGAATTGGTTAGACCAAAGGACATAACACGATACTCATAATGTATATACCTACTCCTGAAATTGGCCTTTAGGATATCAGACTCATTGATTATAAGATTGTGATAAATAGACCAATGATCAATCTTATAGAAACACCTAACCCCTTTAATTGATCAATAAATCATTAATATGGGGAAATGAATACTTGTTCTTACCCATAACCCGATTGATCTTCTAGCAATCAAAACACATGTGAAAGGGTTTATTTACCTTCTTGGAAAATAGAATTGGTACCTCCCAAGGAGACACATTGGTTCAAATGAGTCCTTTGGACATAAAGTCACCCAACTAATAATTTAGCTTAATCAGTTCACTAATTCTATATTCTAAGAAGTAATAGATATAGACTGAGTATATAACACCAATTTGATAGGGAGCTCTACTACCCTCTCCGATGGTATTCTAGAAAATCTAGATGGGAAAACATCCAAAACTTCATCCACTACTGGAGGAAGATTACCACATGAAGATTATTGATCTAGTTAAAAGAATACAAGGATATCATTATACCCTACTTTGGAAGATGTTTGACTCATCTAGAACTCATGTATCATTCCCAATAAAAAACACAGGACTTCCCATTGGGGGAAGTAAAGGAGAATCGACAAAGATAATAATAAATCTAGGATTTATGAGCATTCATCCAATCCATAATGAGAATGATGTCCAAAGGTTTCATATCGGGAACCAAGGTGTCCCATATGACCTTGATTTTCAATAAAGATAAAGTACAAGAATGGAATCAGAGACCCTTATATCTATTCAGCCTAATAGGTGTTATAATTCTATAACATAAGTCATAAGATCCATAAGAATATTCAAAAATTACATAATATGGGTTGATATGAAATAATGAGAGGAACTAATATTAAATAACGTAGTCACTAAATATGAATCAATAGTAATGGAAGCCCTTACTTTAATAGGACCCATATCAGTTCCCACTAGAGATTTATACACCGTGTAAAGTAACTTTTTTTTGATTCCTATGTTTGGAACCCCATTGTTCATGAAGTATATGACTGTGAAACTGATCCTCTCAGTATCGACGAGCCCGTACCACTATGTGAAGCTATAAAAAAATGGATAAACCTCTACAGGTGACATAAGAATCCTCATGAGCTATAAATATTTGATGATTTCATGCAAGAATTCTTCAAGTCCCCAACTTTTCCATATTGGAAATAAGTTAATGGTCTTTTAACAGATATCACATATTATCTAGAGAAAGTATATTTTCAAGAACCACTGATACTGTTTCCACCATGAGACTCATCTCACTTCTTCCTTCCTTTAAAGAAACCACTAAAACTACCACTAGGAGTAGGGGGATCTCTTGTCAAAATTGACTTACCACCCGGTTTAATTTCAGCCATCATATCCCTATCTAGAATATCAACATAAGAGGTAAGATTTATCATAAATACTTTATATTAGATATCTGACTAAATACCCATCTGAAACATCTGAGCCTTCAGCTTCTCATTCAACAATAATTCATGTGAGAACTAAGAAAGTTTAACAATACGATTGAAATACCTAGTCTCTATCATATTACATTTTGGAAGGATAAGGAACTCTATGAAATTTTCTAATCCCATAGATTATATATATAAATGATCCATAAAAATATCCTTGATGTTTTTCCAATCTATCATCTTGTTCTTTTTTTCCATAATTATAACATCACACAACTTTCTACTGGGCCCCTCAAGCTTGGAGATGACACAGTTAATATTTATTGAATTTGACATATACAAGAACTTATAGTGTCATTAAATCTTTCCCAACCAATAAAATAACTCTTAAAGATCATCTGTTCCCTTGAAAGATAGAGGTTTCTGACAAAGAAACTCCTAGACATGATCTCTATTATCATCCCTCCAAGGTTACACCTCCTTATCCTGAAAAAGAATAGGTGCGACTCCTTGTACAAGAGTTTGGATCATACACATTACAACCACTATAAGGTTCTGGTCAACTGGAGGGTACACTTGCTGTGGTTCATTGATAGTTCCCTCAAAAATCCTGACCATATATCTTCTTATGGCTGTAGTACTATAAAACATCAATAGATAAAAAATATACATTAGTCAAGAGAATTAAGAACATAAATTCTATCATTTATAATTCAAATTGGAAACACAAATCTCAGATCAATGTTTTGTAAAAGTCTAGAAATAGATAAAACAATTTTCCCCATAGACACCATTTCCCAACCACTCATGGTAACTTAAATCTCTCTATGATGATATCTAGCTAGTAACTTTCTCATAACCTTCCCCTTAAGTTGTGAAAATCCTATATCCTATCTATCAAGTCATCACAAATAACATACTAACTTTTAAGAAGAGAACAAACCTACCTTTGATACCAATTTATCATGATGTAACAACCCGACCTAGGTAACACATATCAGTGCCCTGAGCTAGTTTGCTGTGTGACCTTAGGCACACATCCCTGTATGCTAGAGGCTACCAACTAGCAGTGAGGGAAAGTATATAACATGGGGAGAATATACCCTCCTTTTTAAAATAGCACAAAAATGGAAATAAAAAAATAACAACCAAATGATATAACCAACAAATAGAATAATACCACAACCAATACATACCAATATCACACGATAAACCAAAACATGAAAAAAATATCCTACCTAAAGTAGTAGATATGTCATGTCATAAATGTGTCGAGTGTCAATATGAAAAACCCAAAATAAATACACACTGAAAACTCCCAAGTGGGTCCTAAAATCATGTCTGGTTCCCTCATCCATGCTTCATCCCAACTCATACATCTAATATAGGGCTCATTAACTTATCCTGTCCTACAAACATGAATTCTATTTGAATACCGATCAAGCAATCCAAGTAGGGTGTGAGTAAAAATCAGTAGGCCACCACCAATGATGTCAAAAACAATATCCTTTCAAAATAGTGCATGCATTTGTATAAAGAATAAATTGTAATAAATTATGTAGTTATAAAATTTTGTTATTATTTAATTAACCATATAATTTACCCAGGTTCACGATGACACCCAAACCATCAATACCTACTTCGGCCTAGGTTGGAGTCTGAACCATATCAGATAGGAAAAATCACAATTCATTATAACATGGTATTACACTATCCATTTAATTCAATTTCATATCATGAATACTTAGAACCGTAGTCCAATGCCAATATTTTGGGCCTATAATTCCATTTATAGCACCCCATGGGTGTTTCAAGCATCAGTCCCTATCCCAAAACTCATTACTATCACATATGAGATTTTGAAGCATTAGTCTATGTCCCACACTCATAGTTATCACATATGGGATTTTCAAGCATCAATCCTTGTCCCACACATGCTTATCACATAAATCACAATATCACACATATCATATATTTTATATACATCAATTTTAAGCATTATTAACCTTATCATCAAACATTATCACTAAATTTCATGATTTTAATTATCAAGAAAAAATTGGTTTTCACTTTAATCACATGGAATAATATGAAAAATTCACCATTAAACAATTTATTAACATTTAATTATATAAACCATTAACCCTTTTTGGTTAATCTAAACATCCATTAATTACCATTAATCAATCAATTCAACCTCCCATTATTCACCAATTACATAATCAAAATATCAACCAATGTCATAATCAACTCATTCCATAAATTCAATGATTACATTAATTAATTAACTAATTAATTAATCCAATTCAATAAATTATTTCCAAATGTGGTTATTCTAATTTAACAATTACATACATGTAATTAAATTAAAAAATATGGTAATTTTCATTTAGAACACCTATGAAAAGATAATTGATGAAATCTCACCCAACCACAACCCTCAATTAATGTAGAATGGTTAGATCAACAATGAAACAAGAAATATAGGACCAAAACCTAGGATAAAGATCAACCTCCAAACCCAAAACTTTCAAAAAGGTTCCACCGCTTTATTGGAAGAAGTAGGAATAAAAAGAAACCAAATCAAAAAAGGATTATCGGGAATCAAACACCAATTTTTGATGATTAGAGATGAAGACATCTCTCTAGAACCGTTGAGAATCTCCCTGGGGTCGAGAGAATGATGATTTCACAAAGGAATGAAACCAAAATGAATCATATGACACTTTTTAATTTTCCACGTAGGTATTTACATGATGTTTAATTCCATTACACATCATGTAATTCCTTTTAGTCGTTTACACTGAAAAACCCATCACCCAGGATGATTTTACCCCGATTAAAAATTTACACATCATGTAATTTTTCTATAGACTATTTTCAGCCCAAAAATTCTACTTTAATGATTTGAACCACCTCAAAATCCTACCTAACCAAATCAAAACCTCACCTACCCTATAATAATTAAAAAATTAAAAATGAAATGTACCTTTAAAATAATGAGATCTTACAATTTACACACATTATAATATATTTTCCTTAAGCTATACTCCTAAGAACCTCAAAAATCATGAGGTAAAAGATCAAGACATAGAGCCTGCATATCTGATTCCCTCTCCCAAGCTTCCTCCTAGAAACATCCATGTTTCCAAAATACTATAACTATCGACATGACCTTTACCCACAACAATTTCTCACTACGATCCACAACCTGAATTCGATGATCCTAAAAGGATGTATTAGTATCTACCTCAACTTCATCCACTTTTATCACATGAGAAGGGTTGGGGTTATACCACCAAAGTTGTGACATATGAAAAACATCACGCATAACATGATACCTATGTGGAAGATCCAATCGGTACACCACCAGACCGATTCTCTCCATAACCTCAAAAGGTCTGATAAACCTGGATGCCAACTTGCCCTACTTCTGAATCCTACAGTGACCCAATATGGGCAACACATGAAGGGAGAAATGATCACCCACTATAAACTAAAGGGGTCATCGATGTCTATATGCATACAAATTCTATCTACTCTAAGTTATAACAATACATTTTTTAATCATCTGAACCTGCTCTAATGTCTCTTACATGAGGCTCAGTCCCAATAACTCTAAATCACCTGCCTCCATCTAACATAGAGTTGATTTTCATGGCCTATCATAAAGAGCCTCATATGGTGCCATCTGAATAGTCACTAGATAATAGTTGTTATAGGAGAAATCAATGAGTGAAATATTCATCTCCCAAGACCCACTAAATTCAATAACACATGCTCATAGCATGTCCTCCAAAACCTGTATAGTTTGTTTTGACTTCCCAACTGTCCAAGGGTGGAAAGTTGTGCTTAGTAATACCTGTGTACCAAGAACCTTCTACAAACCTTTCTAGAATAGATAAGTGAAACATGAGTCATAGTTTGAAAATATAATTCATGTAACCCCATGCAGATAGACTATCCCTCAAACGTAAAAGTATCCCAACTGGTCTATTGAGAAAGTCTCCCGTATAAGAAATATATGTTCTACTTTCATTAATCGATTGACAATTACCCATAAAAAATTATTCTTCTAAGGTTTCCTCAAGAGAACCACAATAAAATCCATTGTAATGTTTTCCCACTTCCATTCCAAAATGGTCAATAAATATATTAAACCACTAAGTCGTTGATGCTCGACCTTCACCTATTAAAAGATATTGCATCATGTCACAAACCAAAAAATCTTCTTTTTCATGCTTGGACACAAATACTATCAATGTAGGCCATGATACATTTTGGTCAAACCCAAATTCACTACCCACTTAATGGAACGAAATTCATGAATCAACTCCTATCACTCACACATAGGTACAAAAAAACTGCCACAGACATAGATGATCTCATCCTCATCTATAGTTCAATCAGAAGGTGTCTCCCCACCTTGAAGGATTTACATCAAGGCCAGAAACTCAAGATCCCCATAATTCCTCTCCCTAATATTTATAAAAATGTGGAATCAATTGATACATAGAAAATAGTCATATAATTCCAGACTTAATAAACCACAACATGCATCTCATCCAGCAATGTCATTATAATCCACATAGAACTAGACTTTTGAGCTGTTGGAGTTTGAGTTTTTTTTCTCTCAAAGCAACAACGACACTATTTCCCTTCCTGGATGCATATTCTAGCTCAAAATCAAATGATTTCATATAATACCCCAAATATACTTCCAAATATTCAAATATCAATGTGAAAAGATATAATTTAATCTATTATGATCAGTATAAATAGTAAAATTTTCACCCAATAGATAATTTTTCCAAAATTTCAAGACACAAACCACTGGAGCTAACTTGAGGTCATGCATAGGGTAGTTCTGTTAATGAGGCCTCAACTTCCACAATCCATATGAAAAAACTCAATCAACCTTCATCAACAATACTCCAAGCCCCACTCTTGAAGCATCACAAAACACCATATACTCCTCCCCTAGCTCGGGTAGGATCAAGATCGGTGTGGTAGTCAACCAATTATTCAATTCCTAGAAAGAATTATCAAATTTTCTATAAAATTAAAACTTAACCCATTTCTTTGTTAAGACCAAATGTCATGATACAAAGTGGGAAAGTTTCTAGATAAACCTCTGATAATAGTCTGTTAATACCAAAAAACTATGGATATCAAAAACATTCTTGGACTACTCCCAAGAAACAAATGCTTCCACCTTCTCTAGGTCCACTAACAAACTTTCCTATGAGATTATATGACCCAATAAATGTACCTAATCAATATAGAATTGGAACTTAGATAGATTGGTGAATATTTGATGCTATCTTAGTGTACTCAGGATGATGTCAAGGTGTTGGTCATGATCATAATGATTATTAGAGTACACCAAGATGGAATCCACAAAACAACCACAAATTGATCTAGGTACGGGTGAATGATTTAGTTCATCAAGGACATAAACATATAAGGAATGTTTTTTAGCCCGAATGACATCAAAACGAACTCATATAGGAGACAACTACTTCTAAAAGCTATCCATGGTATATCATAAGGTCAAAATCTCAATTGATTATACCCCAATCTCAAGTAAATCTTAGAGAACATAGAAGCTCCTCTAAACTGGTCAAAGAGATCATTGATATGTGGAAGAGGATACCAGTTCTTCACTGTCATCCAGTTAAACTTCCAGTAATAAACACATTAGTTCAAATTACCATCAAACTTCTTTACAAACAAAATTGGATAACCCCAAGAAATATACTCATATGGATAAATCCCTTATCCATCAAGTCTTCCAGCTGAGTCTTGAGCTATTGGAGCTCTATTGGAACCATCATATATGATGGAATCAAAACTAGCTCATCCCATGACATGAGATCAATTGTAAACTCAACATCCCTCTTAGATGGAATCCATGAGAATTTCTTAGGAAACACATCCTGGAACTGGTCTACTATGGGTGGAAAGACACCATGCTTCACACCCCATTCATACAACAACATACTTGTAACCTGGGTGGTGATATCACCTAGTTGTTGATGAACTAGCCCTACATGACCTTCTTGGATATTCTAGTCTCCACGATGAACATAATGTTTACCCTTAGGAGATGTAAATGAAACTCTCTTGTGGTAACAATAAATGTGGGTTCGGTATGATACTAACTAATCTATACCCAAAATGAACTCAAAGCCTGAAATTTCAAGGACATAAAGATACCATATATAATGATAATCCCCAACATCAAGAGAACACCCTTTGCATAAACAAATGTCTATCAACCATACCCCCAAATGTGAATTGATTATCATAACCCTACTCACAATATCTACTTCCATAATCAACCCATTCAAAAGTTGTGAAGATATAAAATAATGTGAGGCTTTGATATCAAATAAGGCACTATAATGTGTATAATATAAAGGAATAGTACTTGTGACTATCGATGGTCGAGCCTCACTATCCACAAGTGTAGTATGAACTACTTTCAACTGTCCTGCCCCTCTTCCCTATGCTACAACCTGAGCTCTAGGAGCTACACCACTCTGCTGATACAAGCATTCTTCCCTGAAGTACCAAATCCACTTCCTTGATCTCCACTACTAGTATAACTCCAACTTCCAGATTGATATGAAGTAGAAAACCCCCTATCATACTCTGGTAATACCTAGTTGTTCCATCAATACCCATATGTCATGGGTTCCTATAGAACCACTGTAGATTTCCCATCCTTTCACAAGATCAGCACTCTACTGGTGGTCGAGGAAATTGTCTATGAATGTGTCTCAGCCTATAGAACTGGTGGAATTTCACTTGGGTAATGGACTGAGTGACTGATCCTTACCCCTAGCCGCTCTCCTTGTTATATCCCTGGTTAAAATTATCGTAGAGAAACTCACTACTCTAAAAATATATACCTCCTCATAACCCAGTAGAAACCACCTATCCTCCACTGGAAGCCTCCTTCAGGTTCCCCTATGATAGGTGATCTTAATTACCCACATCTAAAAATGTTTTTAGCCTAAAGATATTAACCTGAGACTTACCATCTTGAAAATTATTTTTTATAGTAGCCTCCTCTCCTTCCAATGCTTGAACAAAGCACTAAAAATCAGTAATGTGTCACACATATTCCATCAAAAACATAATCCCCTAGTTCAACCTCATAAACTCTACTACCCACTCCTACATGAGCATATCAAGGTAAAAGTTCTCCAATAACTTCTCCTGAAAGTCCTTCCAATCCATATTCTCCATTTGTACATCCCAAGTCTTGATATACCACCAACACTTTTCTTGACCACATAAAATATTAGCAACCGATTTGACTCACTCCCCAGTAGAAGTATCTAGGTGGTCAAGGATATTATGGATAAAATTAGTCCAAAACTCAGATACCTTAGGTCCACCCTCTCTAGTGAATTTCATAGGGTTCTATAATTAGAACTCCCACGTCAAGTTAGACATACTTTTCACAACCCTCTCTGGGTATATTTTCGTAAAAAACATAAAACGAGCAATGTTCTCACAGAAATGATCTCCATCTTCCTCACTTGGTACTATTGGAGCCTCAGGTTCCATTATTGGAGGATAATTTATAGCCATGTCCTCCTGTCATCATGTCAACAAGTGTCATCATGTAGGAATATCCATACAATTCCAAACACACATAATGGGAAACATTACACAACATTTCACATTTACATAAGAGGGATCCACATAAATCCATAACAAGTAATCTCCCATATCCCTCCACCAATTAAACACTGAGGTACTGTCACTACCCACAATAATCCCTCATCTAGGTCATGGATAAAAAAAGGGTAAAACACTTTCACAAACAAGATTTTCATTTAAAAGCTATTTTATCTACTTAATTTACCACATTTAGCATCATTTTACAATTTTTAATTTCACATTAGTCTGAATTTTCATTTAATTTCACAAGTAAAGAAAAGATTTTTCATTTCAACAACTCACCCAAAACTTGATTTTCCATGTGTGTCTCAAATAATGCATTTCTCAATAATTACCGAGTGCCTAGAATGATTCATGTATACTCAACCTTCATTCCATACTGGTCTATGAATAAAATCTAATAAAAATAATAACCTCACACAAAAAGTGTATCACTTGAGGTGAAATAACATTCAACTATAATAGTAAATATCAATAACAACAACCACATCTTGGGTACTTGGTTTTACCCTCATATATGGGTTAACTACAACTATGAATGTGCTCAAAACCAACACCCAACTGTTCCTAGTCTCCTCTCTACCTTTCCTAAATAGTAATACAAAAGAAAATAAAAGAAAATAAAAAAATCCTATGATTCCACTTTGTAATGTCCTAACCCTAGTGCCACATGCTGGTGCCCCAATACAGTTCGCTACATGACCTCAGGCGTGAATCCCCATATTCCATAGGTGACCGACTAGTTTAAAGGGTCAAGTATATAACATGGGGATACTATACACTCTTTTTCAAAGTAGAACGACATTGGAAATAAATAAACAACAACCAAATGATATAACCAAAACCATAATAATACCATAACCAATACAGACCATCATCACATGATAAATAAAAACAACAAAACAATATCTAAACTAAATCAGTAGATATGTAATTACATATATGTGTCAAATTTCAATATGAAAAACCCAAAATAATGACACTGATAACACCCAACCAGATCCCAACATCATGTTTGGTTCCCTCATTAGTGATCCATCCCAACTCAACTATCTAACATAGGGATCTTACCCTTATCCTGTCCAATAAACATGAAGTCTATTTGGGTACCAATCTGGCAGCCTGAGTACTGTGTGAGTACAACTCAGTAAGCCACTACCAATGGAATATAAAACAATATCCAGTCAAAAAAGTGTATACAATTGTATAAAGAATTATGTACAATAAAGTAAGTAGTTATCACATTTTTTTATTCTTTAATTAACCATGTAATTTACCCAGGTTCACGATGACACCAGATCTATCAACACCTGCTTTGGATTGTGCTATATTCTGAACCATATCACACAGGGAAAATCACAATTCATTATAACATGGGATTCCATTATCCATTTAACACAATTTCATATCATGGCTACATGGAACCATAGTCCAATGCCAAAATTTTGGGCCTAGAATTCCATGTCTAGCACCCTATGGGTATTTAAGCATTAGTCCCTATACCATAACTCATTTTTATCACATATGGGATTTTGAAGCATCAGTTCATGTCCCACACTCATAGTTATCACATATGGTCTTTTGAAACATCAGTCTTAATCCCACACATGTTTATAACATATATCAAAATATCAAATATATAAGATATTTCAAATAAATCAAGGTTAAGGATCATTAACCTTCTTATCAATCATTCTCATCAAAGTGTACCATTTTTATTATCAATTCAAACATGGGTTTTCACTTAATCACATTGAATAATATGATAAATTCACCATTAAACCATTTATCAATAATTAATCCTATAAACAATAAACCCTTTAAGGTCAATCCAACCATCCATTAATTCCCATTAATCCATCAATTAAATATCCAATTATTTACCAATTTCATAATCAAAATTTCAACCAATTCCATAATCACCTCATTCCATTAATTCCTTGATTACATCAGTTAATTAACTAATTAATTAATATAGTTAAAGAAGTGATTTACAAACATGGAATTTCCAATTTCACAATTAGAAACACATAATTTAATTCAATACTATTAGAATTTCCATTTAGACCACCTACCTAAAAATCATTGATGAATGATCACCCAACCACAACCCTTAATTGATATAGGATGGTTGTATCAATAATGGTAGATAAATATAAGACCAAAACCTAGGATCAAGATAAACCCCTAAACTAACAACTATGAAAGAGGTTCAATCACTTCATCTAAAGGATGAACGAAAAGAAACCAAAGCGGAAAGGATTATTAGGAATAAAACACAAATCTAAAATGGTTGAAGATGGAGAAATCAATCTAAAACCACAAAGAGTCACCCTAGGGTCAAGAGAAGGAACGATGCACAAAAGAATGAAACAAAAATGAAATGAATAAAACTTTTTAATTTTATGCTCATAGAATTAAATGGTGTGTAATTACATTACACGTCATGCGATTATTTTTGATGGTTCATGCTGAGAACCCATCACCACAGGTGATTTTATCCCAATTAAAAATTTACACATCATGTAACCCATTTACATGGTGTTTAAATTTTATATAGACTATTTTCAACCCAAAAAACATACTTTAATTATCTAAAACACCTCCAAAGCCTCCAAAACCAAATAAAACCCTTTACCACCCTATAATAATGAAAAAAAGTGAATGTACCTGTAATACAACGAGATCTTACACATGAACCAACTCAGATAGCCTACTAAAATAGTACCTGAATCAATCATGAGATAGCTAGAAGGGCATACCTGATCCCTATTGATAGGAGACTAGTTAT
The DNA here is from genome assembly GCA_963277665.1 of Viscum album. Classification (NCBI taxonomy): domain Eukaryota; kingdom Viridiplantae; phylum Streptophyta; class Magnoliopsida; order Santalales; family Viscaceae; genus Viscum; species Viscum album. The sequence goes on along the minus strand of OY728152.1, from coordinate 249,067,125 downwards.
TGGAAATAAAAAACAATAAATAGGGAATTATTTCACCACAATAAAACTAAAATAGTGAAAATAATCCATAAACACTTGGTATTCCAATATAGTCATCCTGAGTAAAGTACCAAAATTAAACAAGTACAAGTCTTAAAAATTGTAACACCCTGAGATTTTATGAAAAATTTTCTTTTTAATTTCATTAATGTCTTGTGTTGTATGCTACACCAAAAGGATCTTGCACAACACGCATCCCTGACTTGGCTTGCATTACACGCAATCGCGGCCTTCCATGATAGCGTGTGTTGTACGCAATACTGAGTTTCACTAAACAACGATATGTTATATAAACTACCCATTATGAATAGTATCAACTAAATTTTGAATTTTATAACATTATTATTCATCTTAAACATTTTCTAGAACATGGTATGAGAACAAAATCAATTTTTTGAGTAAAATAATTATTTTTCAAAAAATGTAGTTTTTCCGCCTTTTGATGGCGCACCCACCTTAAATCTTTTTTTTTGACATGTGTATAAGTTCAATTTGACAAAATAAAATTCTTCTTTGGAATCAGGATATAAAAATTTACTTTGGATAAATTTTTCATATAATTCTGATAACCTTCATATTTTAATGAATAGTAAAAACATGCTATATTTTAATTAAAAACAACTTTTTTCATCGCAATAATTTATATGGTTAGATTATATTTTTAATTGGTTTTAAATTGTAATTAGAATATATTTTTACCATTTAATCCAATTTTGTTCATTGGAATTAATTTCACTTTGAAATTGGATATAAACAAGTATCAATCTTTTGATTGTTTTTATTTCTTAAAAACACGCTATTTGTTTTGATAATGGGAATTAAATTTAAAATTAATTAATGCCACTTATATGTTATGAATTTTTAAAAATAGAAATCAATTTTGAATTTGGAATATCAAATAATGCTTAGGCTGAATTTTTGGTATTTTTCTGAAAAACTTCAATTTTCGATAAATAGTGAAACCACTTAGTTGTAGTTAAAAAACTGAATTTTTCATTTAAATGAAATTTTACCACTTCTGTGAATTTAATTTTGAAAATCAGAGAGACATGGTTAATATCAAGGACTAAAATGTGGTTCAATGAGATGAAAATATTTTTTGGTGAATAGTAACTTTTTACTTTTATTTACCACGGTTAAAAGTAAATAGGATAATTAAGGGTAAAAATGATATTATTATTACCCTAACACATGTCCTAATTATATTGGATAAGTGTAATTCGACCAAAAACAACCTTAGAAATAAAATATGACCATTTAGGTCCACTTGTATTAGATTAGGACATTTATTATTAATTTATTTAAAGAAAGGTTAAAAGGGTTAAAATCAAAGTTTAATAACTAAAACATTTTTAATATAGGGTTATACATAAGATAAATTCGACTATAAATATTCATTATAAAGATAAAAATATTTCCTACAGAATTGTATTTTATTTATAATTTTTAGACATTAAATAATTTAATTTATTTATGACACAAAGATGGTGCAGTGATTATCTTATTAATGAAATATTGACATAATTGATGTTATAAATTCCAAAATAAATTTAATTTGAGACTTTTTATGAATTTCACTAATTTTATAGGTTAATATGACATGTTAGTTTTGATTTAATTAAATTTTATCGAACTAATAATTCTGTTATAATTTTCACAAAAATCAATTACCAAAAAGTGTCAAAATTGACATAAAATAGTTTTTTTAAAAAATATTATATTATTAATTGTTATTTTATTCCTAAAAATATAAGGTTCGGCCAAATGACTTAGATAAAGTTTTATATATTAATAATAAGAAACTTGGGGTTCGTTTGTCTTGTTATAGTAAGTTTATTAACCTTATAGTGTAAGGAAACAAGAAGACACGGTAAAAGTAAAATTATTTAACTTAAAGTTAAATCTAAATGATAAGGTTAAAATAGATACCTAAACTTGTCTAAATTCTATTGTATGAGAGTATTTCGACCCATACCCACATTATCTTAGAAATAAATCAATTTTGAGCTATTAAAAACCGAATATGACTTTATAATAAAATAATATATTTAGTTTTTCCAAAGGTGCCCCTCTCCTCCCTTATAAAAGGGCACCTCCTCCCTCTCTTCCTCACATCACTTTGAACCTTCAAGCTCGGCCAAAACCTGAAAAATTATCTTCTCCACTTCACAAGAAACATCCTAGAGGTCCTGGTCTTCTTCAAAGACCAATTTTAGTGCCCTAAAAGGAGGTCTCAAAGAGGCGCTTCAAAGAAGAGGTAATGTCCGTTACCGATTCTTTCAACTTTATTTCTTCTTCCACTTCTTCTTATTTAGTTGTTTCATTATGAAGTAATAACGTCAGTATAAATCATATAATGATATGTTATTATAAGTATGAAACAACCCTATTTCAACATCTATCCATCATACGGAAAACAAAATCACCACGCATGCGTACGTACGGAATATCGTCTCCACGTCGTGGTGAAATCTGTTTTTCCACAAACACCTTACATGGATGGGTATAATGGTGTAGAGAATAACTATATATGGTTATTATAACATCATAATGATTATGATATATTATACCATCCACTCCAATTCTATTCAATAATTATGGGAATGATATCATCGCTCGTGCGTACGTACGGACTACCGTCTCCACAACGCGATGAGATTCATTCTCCATGTTAACCATACATGAATGACCATAAAGTTTATATAATTAATAATAATTAAATATATAAAATAATAATGCTACTAGATTTATGTATATATATATGTATGTCATCTATTTAGTTTCATTCAATTCAATAAGGAAACGAAAACAGTGTTCATGCGTACGTATGGCCTACTGTCTCTATGAACGGTGTATTTCATTCCTTTTATCGATCTATAATATATATGTATATGATGAATATATATTATATATAAATAATGTTTTAAATTCTGGAATTATTTAAATCAGGATATAAGTAATAATATCAAGAACTACAAGTCGAAACACATACGATAAATGAAATGATTTTACCCAAAACGCTGCTTTTACATGGAATTTACAAAAGAACGGGTAATATAAAGTCATAAGTGAAACATATATGATATCATAACAATGAATATGATTATTTAATAAGTCAATGACATTATTTAAATCAATATACAGGAGGTTCGGATCCATATGAATCATATCAGACCTAAGGTAAAGAATAACTTTTCCAATCTCGTTCTTATCTGAGATTGTTTATTCGTAAGTATTTACAGGGGTTATTGTTCTCATCCATGTCCATGTTTCCTAAAAATGGTTTCATGTATGTTTAATGTCGTTTTTACCCATTTCTGACTTTAATTACATGGTATGTATGGAATCTTTCTTTTACCAGTTACTTTTTGACTTTTCCAGCAAAAGTATGAGAAGAATGTTTTTTTAACTTATACGGCACGAACGGATTTTTACGGTTTCATAACGCCTTATTTTCAAGAAGCTTAATCTATAATATTTAATGATTATTTTCAACAAAATCATTTTCTTTTAAAATTTCATGGCATTTTGTGAAAAGAAAATGATTTTGAATAAGAAAGGATATTTTCCTCAAGAATTCATTTCAAGTGTTTTATCAAAACCATTTTCCATCTAAGATGACATTATTTAATATGTGTATGTTTCAAGTATAAAGTCTCCATGATTTACATGGTTTCAAATTTATTATTATGAAATGATATCCATTTATTTTATATGGATTATGTGATGATGAGATGATATTTATGAAACCCATTTTAGTAGTTGGGTTATTTTGAATGATGTATGTTTATTTTGTGGCACAAGTAAGAATGATTTCATTATGAGATGGGTGAGACCTCTATCTCTCTACAATTAATTGGGTAAAGATTTATATCTCATGAGATAGACATGGATGAAATGGTAAGTTAATCCGGTTCAGTGTTACAGGACTGAAACGAGGAGTGAAATCGATTCAGAAAGGGACTATGTCCACTAAGATGGTCTTAGAAGAAATGCCTTGGCTACTATGGAAATCATAACATGTGCTGAATGGTTTCCACAATTACATGTTTGATTCCCATTATATTTTATCTTGATTGATGTTCCATTATGATATATTCCTTACGTACTTCAAATATTTATGTCTTTGCTCAAGATTTTGATGTTTAAATTTTATGTTAAAGTTTTTGCTTTTCAAATGTTTATGGAATGTTTTATGTTCTCTATGTTTTCCCTTACTGAGCATTTGAGCTCACCCTTTATATGTTTTATTTTCCCTAGGATTTAATGAAAGGTTTTAGGTAAGGTAACAAATAGGGGAAGATCGTTATGAGAGATGTTGAAGATCTTTCAACATGATTAAGAGTTTATATTCCAAGTTTCCAAAGACACTAAACTATTACAGTACTTGAGTGTTGGTTTTTTTTATGTATTAAGTGTTTCAAAAATGTATTGTAAAGTCCATGTACGTCAAGATTTGGGTCCCTACAGTTGGTATCAGAAGAAAGGTTTAGTCAACCTTTGGAAACTAGGATGCAAAAACTTTAGTGAGATCCCTAGAGATATTTCTAAGGTATGTCTAGGGATGTCCCTAAGGTTAAGTATAAGTATAGGTTATAGTCCTAGAATTATGGTAACAATATTAGATTAAATCTAAGATGTTAGATATTGAAGTTACTCCCACTTTATTATGATTTTTTTCTCTCACACTATTCTTTTTGGGTTTTAGAAAATGGCTGGAAACAAGATGATTCACGATAATGGAGGATATGATGGAAAATGGAATGATATTATTCATGAGAAACCAAATGAAATGGGATTTGGAAGTCCAAACATCATTATTATGCCGAATCAACAATCTCATAATATGATCAATAAACTCAAATTTGGTAAGTTTCCTGACTCGGCTAATAAGAGAAAGATGGAGTTTCATGATGATTATAGAGGAAAGAAAGTTCAATTTCCCCTATGTAAATCATGTGGGAAGAGGCATCAAGGAGAATATTTCAAAGGAAATGGAAGATTCTTTGGGTGTGGAAAAGGACACAAAGCCAGTAAGTGCAAAGGAAAAGGTTCAGTTAACACCATGGATGAGGATAATGTTATTGCTACGACATCAACAATGGTTAAATGTTTTAAATGTGGAATGTATGGGAATTATGCAAACCAATGCCCTAAGGGAAAGTCTCATGAAGAGAATCAGTATGGTCGTATGGGTAGTATTTATGTTGATGATGATGAAGAGACTACAAATGATATGTGAGATGAAAGAATTTTTGAAGCTCGGTCAATGGTTTAAGAAGGTAGTGGAATGATTATATGATTATCAAGTGTAATGTTGTATAAGTAATCTCATGGTACTATGGAATAAAGAGACATCTAAGGATTGTTACACTGTTGTCTTTCCTTAAGTTTTGAAAATGTATGATGAATGGTACCAGTAACCATGAAAGGTTATTCAGATATTTTTAGAAGTAGATGATATGCACATAATGAAGGGATAAAGAGAAAATTAAATGTTTGATAGTATTCATGAGCTCATGAATGATATAAGGAGAAGGTTATATCATGGTTTGAGTATATAGAATTTTTGGATTTTGGTATGTGGAAAGAGTTAACTTTTGACAACATTCATGTTTTCACTAAGGTTTAATGGGTATTCATTTTTTAAGAGAATACATGATTAAGGTATTCACATGATTGGAATGTGACCAACAAGATATATGGGGGATAAATGATGGTATTTACATGCTTGGTTGATGACATTTCAAGTAATCATTTTCTTTATACTATGAGCTTGGACCGAAGTATTTTAGATAAAGATTGGAATGGATTATGTTGTACATAAGTTAGTATTGTTTAAGGATAGAACTTTTTTTCGATATTATTGATGGGATGTTATAGTAATGTAATTTTAGAAAAAGGACAACCTGTAGGACGGGCGACATCCCATCGTGTCGGACAAGGCTGTGGGAATCGAACCCACAACCGAAGTGCGACTGACCTTTATCGCCTACCACTGGCCTACAGGAAGTCCCTGTTTAGTAGAAACTAGTTTTATTATATTAAGCGGTATGATATATGTAGTATAAGTTCATTTTTGGAATCGTATATGATTAACCTCACCATAGATGGACTTATGTATATTTGATAACTTTTGCTAACCTTTTGTTTGAAACAGATGGAATGACCCATCATTCTATCACATGATCTGCTAACACTTCACAAATAACAAATTCAACTTCATTTCTTTAAGAGATGAAGTGGAAATTGTTCAAGGCACACACAACATTGAGATTGTACCAAAATAAAGTAAGTATTTATTCTAATTCAAATTATTCAACTTTAGGGAAATGATCTTGAAAACCAAAAATGTTTTCCTAGTGCCCTTGTATCCGATGAATCATATGGTACCCTAGATCATCACAAATTTATGGCTTTTTGATTGTTGTCTTTTTCATAGCCATGTTCTCTACCACTCTCCATCAGAACTTGATAGTTAGATTTTTCTTCCATATCCATATTTTAACCTATGTTATCCTACGTGGAAACCCAGTGATGAGTTAATTTGGGTAACCGTTACGTTTCATACTCTAGTTTTTAAAGCCATGTTATGGTATTCCTTTTTACGATGTGAGTTTCTATTAAATAAACTTTCGAGTAGTAAACAATTTATAACCCCGACAAATTTTGTGGGTGAAATTCATTTTAAGGGGGGTAGAATGTAACACTCTGAGATTTTATGAAAAATATTATTTTTAATTTCATTAATGTATTGTGTTGTATGCTACACCAAAAGGAGCTTGCAAAACACGCATCCATGACTTGGCTTGCATTACACGCAATCACGACCTTCCACGATAGCATGTGTTGTACGCAATACTGAGTTTTTCTAAACAACGATATGTTATATGAACTACCCGTTATGAATAGTATCAACTACATTTTGAATTTTATAACATTATTATTCATCTTACAAATTTTCTAGAACATGGTATGAGAATAAAATCAATTTTTTGAGTAAAATAAGTATTTTTCAAAAAATGTAGTTTTGCCGCCTTTTGATGGTGCACCCAACTTAAATCTAGTTTTTGACATGTCTATAAGTTCAATTTTACAAAATAAAATTCTTCTTTGGAATCAGGATATAAAAAATTACTTTGGATAAAATTTTCATATTATTCTGATAACCTTTATATTTTAATGAATAGTAAAAACACGCTATATTTTAATTAAAAACAAATTTTTTTCATCGCAATAATTTATATGGTTAGATTATCTTTTTAATTGGTTTTAAAGTGTAATTAGAATATATTTTTACCATTTAATCCAATGTTGTTCATTGGAATTAATTTCACTTTTAAATTGGATATAAACAAGTATCAATCTTTTGATTGTTTTTGTTTCTTAAAAACACACTATTTGTTTTGATAACGAGAATTAAATTTAAAATTAATTAATGCCACTTATATGTTATGAATTTGGAAAAATAGACATCAATTTTGAATTCAGAATATCAAATAATGATTAGGCTGAATATTTGGTATTTTTCTCAAAAGCTTCAATTTTCGATGAATAGTGAAACCACTTAGTGGTAGTTAAAAAACTGACTTTTTCATTTAAATGAAATTTTACCACTTCTGTGAATTGAATTTCAAAAATACGAGAGAAATTTTTAATATAAAGGACTAAAATGTGGTTCAATGAGATGAAAATAATTTTTGGTGAATAGTAACCTTTTACTTTTATTTACCACGGTTAAAAGTAAATATGATAATTAAGTGTAAAAATGATATTATTATTTCCCTAACACATGTCATAATTCTATTGGATAAGTTTAATTCGACCAAAAACAACCTTATGAATAAAATATGACCATTTAGGTCCACTTGGATTAGATTAGGAAATTTATTATTAATTTATTTAAAGAAATGTTAAAATGGTTAAAATCAAAGTTTAATAACTAAAACATTTTTAATATAGGGATATAAATAAGATAAATTAAACTATAAATATTAATTATAAATATTAAATTATTTCCTACATAATGGTATTTTATTTATAATTTTTATACATTAAATAATTTAATTTATTTATGACACAAAGATGATGCAGTAATTATCTTATTAATGAAATGTTGACATAATTGATGTTATAAATACCCAAATAAATGTAATTTGAGACTTTTTATGAATTTAAATAATTTTCTAGGTTAATATGAAATGTTATTTTTTATTTAATTAAAATTTTTCGAACTAATCATTCTGTTATTATTTTCACAAAAATCAATTACCAAATAGTGTCAAAATTGACATAAAATAGTTTTTAAAAAATATATTATATTATTAATTGTTAGTTTATTCCTAAAAATCTAAGGTTCATACAAATGACTTCGATAAGGTTTTATATATTAATAATAAGCAACTTGGGGTTTGTTTGGCTTGTTATAGTAAGTTTATTAACCTTATAGTGTAAGAAAACAAGAAGACACGGTAAAAGTAAAATTATTTAACTTAAAGTTAAATCTAAATGATAAGGTTAAAATAGATACCTAAACTTGTCTAAATTATATTGGATGAGAGGATTTAGACCCATAACCACATTATCTTTGAAATAAATCAATTTGGAGCTATTAAAAACCGAATATGACTTTATAATAAAATAATATTTTTAGTTTTTCCAAAGGTGCCCCTCTCTTCCCTTATAAAAGGGAACCTCCTACCTCTATTCCTAACACCACTTTGAGCCTTCAATCTCGGACAAAACCTACAAAATTCTATTCTAAAATTCCCTAGAAACATCCTAGATGTCTTGGTATTCTTCAAAGACCAATTTTAGTGCCCTAAAAGGAGGTCTCAAAGAGGCGCTTCAAAGAAGAGGTAATGTCCGTTACCGATTCTTTCAACTTTATTTTTTCTTCCACTTTTTCTTCTTTAGTTGTTTCATTATGAAGTAATAACATTAGTATAAATCATATACTGATATGTTATTATAAGTATTAAACAACCCTATTTCACCATCTATCCATCATACGGAAAACAAAATCACCACGCATGCGTACGTACGGAATATCGTCTCCACGTCGTGGTGAAATCTGTTTTTCCACAAACACCTTACATGGATGGGTATAATGGTGTAAATAATAACTATATATGGTTATTATAACATCATACTGATTCTGATATATTATACCATCCACTCCAATTCTATTCAATAATTATGGGAACGATATCATCGCTCGTGTGTACGTACGGACTACCGTCTCCACGACGCGATGAGATTCATTCTCCGTGTTAACCATACATGAATGACCATAAAGTTTATATAATGAATAATAATGAAATATATGAAATAATAATTCTACTGGATTTATGTATATATATATGTATGTCATCTATTTAGTTTCATTCAATTCAACAAGGAAACGAAAACAGCGTTCATGCGTACGTACGACCTACCATCTCCATAAACGGTGTATTTCATTCCTTTTATCGATCTATAATATATATGTATATAATGAATATATATTATATATAAATCATGTTTTACATTCTGGAATTATGTAAATCAGGATATAAGTAATAATATCAAGAATGACAAGTCGAAACACATACGATAAATGAAATGATTTTACCCAAAATGCTGCTTTTACATGGAATTTACAAAAGAACGGGTAATATAAAGTCATAAGTGAAACATATATGATATCATAAGAATGAATATGATTATTTAATAAGTCAATCAAATTATTTAAATCATTATACAGGAGGTTCAGATCCATACGAAGCATATCATACCTAAGGTAAGGGATAACTTTTCCAATCTCGTTCTTATTCGAGATTGTTTATTCGTAAGTATTTACTGGGGTTATTGTTCTCATCCATGTCCATGTTTCCTAAAAATGGTTTAATTTTTTTTTAATGTACTTTTTACCCATTTCTTACTTTTATTACATGGTATGTATGGAATCTTTCTTTTACGAGGTACTTTATGACTTTTCTAGCAAAAGTACGAGAAAGATGTTTTTTTAACTTATACGGCACGAACGGATTTTTATGGTTTCATAACGCCTTATTTTCAAGAATCTTACTCTACAAGATTTCATGATTATTTTCAACAAAATCCTTTTCTATTAAAATTTCATGTAATTTTGTGAAAATAAAATGATTTTGAATAAGAAAGGATATTTTCCTCAAGAATTCATTTCAAGTGTTTTATCAAAACCATTTTCCATCTAAGATGGCATTATTTCATATGTGTATGTTTCAAGTATAAAGTCTCTAGATTTACATGGTTTCAATTTTCTTATTGTGAAATGATATACATTTCTTTTATATGGATTATGTGATGATGGGATGATGTTTATGAAACCCATTTTTTTTGTTGGGTTATTTTGAATGATGTATCTTTATTTTGTGGAACAAGTAAGAATGATTTCATTATGAGATGGGTGGGACCTATATCTCCCTCTAATGAATTGGGTAAAGATTTATATCTCATGAGATAGACATGGCTAGAACGGTAAGTTAATCCGGTTTAGTGTTATAGGACTGAAACGTGGAGTGAACTCGATTCAAAAAGGGACTTTATCCACTAAGATGATCTTGGCAGAAATGCCTTGGCTACTATGGAAATCATAAAATGTTCTGAATGGTTGCCACAATTACATGTTTTATTCCCATTATATTTTATCATGATTGATGTTACATTATGATATATGCCTTACGTACTTCAAATATTTATGTCTTTGCTCAATATTTTGATGTTTAAATTTTATGTTCAAGTTTTTGATTTTCAAATGTTTATGGAATGTTTTATGTTCTCTATGTTTTCTCTTTCTGAGCATTTGAGATCACCCTTTATATGTTCTCTTTTCCCCAGGATTTAATGAAAGGTTTTAGGTAAGGTAAAAAAGGGGAAGATCATTATGGGAGATGTTGAAGATATTTCAACATGATTAAGAGTTTATATTCTAAGTTTCCAAAGACACTAAACTATTACAGTCCTTGAGTGTTGGTTTTTGTTATGTATTAAGTGTTCCGCAAATGTATTGTAAAGTCCATGTACGTCAAGATTTGGGTCCCTACAAAAATGTTACATCATCCTAATTCATCACATAAAGCATTAAAGATATCATTATAATATCTCTTTATAACAAGTGGATCACATACTAAACCTACCACCACAAACTCCCAAATTAACACTAATCAAGAACACCCACAACCTCTGAGTAGTGATTTCCCTTTTCTTAGACCTAACATAAGTAGGGCTACAAATTCCCAAAGGAAAAAAGCAAGGTGTGAGAAACCCTAGAGTAATAGGATCCAACTAAGAATTCTGTAATCAAACCATATCAAGTAAACCAAATATGTTTAATTTTAAAGAAAAAAATTTCATGATAATATTTTCATAATTAATGACAAAAATGATTTTAAAATATTTTCAGTGGAAATTATAAATTAGGTACAAATGATAATTTACATCAAAAAATGCATGAATAAGAATTTATATAAAAACATGGATGAATAAATAATTTTATAAACACTATCATTTATAAATCATTTCCAATCATAACACCAGGGTTATAAAATACTGAGTTAGTTAGTCCAATGTTAAAGGATATTTACACCTTAGTGAAATAGGGTTCCATGTGTGCACATGTCCCAAGATCTAAGGCTTAGGGGGAACATGAGAACACACCAATGAATTAACTCTCTACCCTAATCATAGTTTACTTAGCATTTTCATCATCAATATATTTCTAGGTAGAGATAATACATGATTAGAGTTATTATCCAGGACTGCCCACCTAACTACCTAGGATTATATGTGATTTATGTTAATCAATCATACAAGGGGATATCAATCAATTCAATAAATCTCAAATCACTTCAATCAATCATGTCAAATGGTCCCAAGTTTATATTTCAAAAAATTCCACTTCATTTCAAACCAACATCCAATGATTTTGATCAAAACTCACCCCTTTTAAAAAAACTCATTTTATTTCAAATTCATAATTTATTTCGTGCATTTTTTTCTTAAGAAAACATAATAAAATTCAGTCTTTAAATTATTCATTTAAATTCAAATTCATTTTCTAGATACTGACACTTTATTTTAAAATCCATACCCAAGAGGTTAAACACACAAAAACCATTCCATTTATAAAACATTAATCAATAAGTTCAAATAAATATTTGGAAATCATTTATAAATACAATTTGAAATAAACATGCATAAATTTTTTTAATTGATATTAATTGTATTTTTAAACCACCTACCTCAATCAAGATATCACTAATCAACAATATGGGATCCTCAATCAGAGAGTTTAAAGGGATTGAATCAATCAAGGAGGAATCATAGAACCATAAATCACCAAAACAAGATCCATATCCAACAAAAATAGAAGGATCCACCACTATTGAAGTAGAGAAAGTGGATAAAAGGATAATTCATGATAAAATCAAGACAACACTTATTGGAATTCATTCAACACATTAAGTGATACTTCAATCCATGAAGTTTCAAGGTTGGAAGAACCAAAACCACCCTAGGGGAGTCTCTAAATCCAAAATGGATGAATTTGGTTTGAGAGAGGATATTTGAGAAATAAAATGGGGGTTTTGGGTGGTAGAATTACAACAATGTCCATCCCATATTCACTTAGAATAGTGGCACTAGCTAGCTATTGACTTCCATCAGCTAGATGGTGGTGCCAGGTAGATTTTATAAACATATGGAAGTCTAAATAGATATCTAGTAGGATTCCTGTAGGAATCCTACTATACCATCCATCTGTCAGATAGCCGATGGTCTTGTTGTAGGAAATTCCTACATCCAACCTCTCAAAGGCTATACGGTGGTTCTTACTAGCTAGCCAATAGATCTTCTGTATCCTTTATAACTATAGTACCATGTCCAACCTTGATCTATCCTCTCGAGACAACCCCAAAACTATCAAAAAATAATAAAAAACACTCACTACCCCTCAAAAGGATCAAATAATAAGAAATAACCAATATTTAATGGAAGAAACTAGAGATCCAAAAAAAATTAGAAGAGACAAAATAAACGAAGATTCGTACCTAAAATAATGTGTCAAGATATGACATAAAATATGCCTTTGTTCTTCTTATGCGATACACTATGACATATTTATATCATCACATATTATATAACACACACATATTTTATAGATTTATGGATTTAGGGAATATCTCTATCAATATAAAACTTGTACTAAATCCTTATAGAATTAATGCCATTTTATCATTTATTATATTTGATGGTTTTTAGAGGAACATCTTAGGATTTAACCAGTAGAAGAAACCCCTAAAATATCTTGATCTACCATTAATAGAAACAACATGTTAAAATTAAGAATATTAAATCCATCATAACTTTATCTGTGTAAACTACATCTCTCTATAACAAAATAGAGTTTTCTTGATAGGGATAACCAAGCTATAACTAAAAGGATGTAACCTCTAGAGGTGGTACACATGCCTTGATCCCCCATTCATAATAAGAGGAACCTTGAAAACCAAAGGAGTCCTAGATATTTCATTAAAAAGAAAAATGGTGATTAGGGAGGAGGAAGTGAGCTTCAACTATGCCTTACTTGTATCACATAACAACTAAATAGGGGACTCAATCCTTTATATAGACACTCTCCATTAAATGAATATAGTAGATCATCGACTTCCATGTCTTGTTAACTAACACACATTGTGATAATGTACAATCCATTGGAGTTTTATATTCATTGAAAATTTCAAAAATGATGCTATGCATGTATAACAATAAATGAATCAATCTCATTGATCCATAATTATTAGAAACTGACCAGGAAGATGTAGAAAAATGAATAAATGCAATATCACATACCACATGTCTATCATACACTATGATATAGATTATATTTAGGTTATGATATAGATATCCACATGACCATATCACCAGCTATAATTCATGGATTTAAATAAATTTGATATCCCCTATTTTAGTGAATTTCCAGTTATAAAATCTTATTATTGTTTTCAAGTATTTCTAAACCCATCTTTTGATCATGATTTGGTTGTATTTTTTGTAGGGTTGTTTTAGGTGGAAATTTGGAAAATTTTGAAAGTTCTTGGGTAATGAATGGTTGGTGCATGGTTTACCCAAATCATGCACCCTGCTAGTGAAAAACATGAAAACCAAGATAATAAGTGTTTACACGATTGGCACACAGTTTGAAAAACCATGCACCAATGAAGGGTAAACCAAGAAACCCTATATTTGGGGGCACACAATTTGTCCAACTACATGACCTTGTCTAGATAACCATGAATATGAGATTTAATTAGTCTAAAAATTAATTTTAAAACTTAGAAACCCTTGGTTTAAGTGCTCGACATGCCTGTATAAACCTAATATAATTTCTTTGTCCTTAGAGGCTCCCATTATTTTATCCCCTATACACCCCTTCAGAAGTGAATCAAATATAGGAAAATGATGTTTGATCACTTCCCAGTAATTTTCCTCTTCTCTTTATCTCTCTCCCACTCTCTCTTCTCTCCTACCAAAGGTTTAATAGATCTCAATGTTGTTAGAGGATCTAATACCCCTTGTTTCAGATCTTGAATATAGGTTTGATTCTCGGATCCTCATTACCGATGTTCTTCATTGGATTTTCCCATTAAGGGATTTGTGTTTTATGATCCTATGATCCCGAGGTAGGTGGATCCATTTATGATGTCCAATAAGATTAACCCTAAATTGTTTGATTTAAATTATATTGTTTGAATTAAATGTAATTTATTTCAGTTGGTTTATTAAAAACCTAGTTCCATTGAATAGGGAAATTGAAATGTTTTTGGCATGAAATTGGGAAAAAACCCCAATTCCATTAAATTGGGATGTGATTGTTATTTCAAGGGAAATTATGGAAATTAAATTGTGGGATTTAAATTGTAAAATTGAACTGTGAAATCGAATTTGGGAAATGGATTTCAAATTCATATTTGAGAAAATGGATTAAAAATGGGTTTGATACAAACCCAATGGTATTATCTTGGAAAAGGAATGATTTGATTAAAACCCATTTATTGGTTTTTAAATGGAAATTGGAATTATGAAATGGAAAATTGGTGGAATTTTATTTTGAATAGTTTTGAAATAAATTTCCCATTATTAAATGTTGTTTGAGCACATGAAAGCCTAGGTAGTTAATGAGTTATTTGGATAAAACTCTTTTGATGCTTTACAACTGAAATAAAACCTAATGCAGTAGGTTACATCCCCGATGAGATAGTGATGAGTCCTCTTTGACAAGTGTATAAGGGATGCGTGTATACACATATTTCCATGATTTACCTTTAAGTGTGTGAGGATCCCAGAGCCTGGAACTATCACACCTCTTAGAAGATGATCATGTTTCTCATTACAAATGTTTTGATATATATATATATGCCATTTCTTGTGAAATATTTTACACTTTCCTTTTGAAATTATTTAAACTATTTTATATAAAGTATTTATTAATCCATTTGTTTAAAGTATTCATATAATTTGAAATGTAAAGAATGATTTGTTTTAAATATTATTTTGAAATTCCATGACTGTTTTTTTAAAATTGAAAGATTTATCTGGTTAATTAATTTTGTAATAATATTATGGAATCCATAGTGAGACCCTGCTGAGTGTTTATATTACACCTTACAAGTTCCTTAAGGTTTTTGTAGACCATCTTCTTTCAAGTTTGAGAAAGGATAAAGTGTTACTTGGATGTGGTTCTATTTGTTGATCCCTAGGCTTGGAGAGTTGTGTCTATTAGGACTTGGGTGGTTATCCTGTTTTTTGGTAATTTATGGTTTTACTTTGGGTTGTTTATTCTTGTTTTAATTCTGGTACAATTCTACCTATTGAGTTTTTCTTGTATGCATACTGACTTGTTTCTCTTGCTTCCATTGTATTTGTGGAAAATATGTTCCCACTTTCATATTATTTGATGCCAGGTGCTAGTCTCTAATTAGTGGGGATTGAGAATTCCCTTCGGGCTATTTCATGATTGTATTTGTTATCAAGATACCAGGGTATCTATACTAGTTCATGACAAAGTGGTATTAGAGGATCTCGATTTGGAATCTTTACTTGATTTCAGTATGCAGTTGAGTGATCTTTTCGGGACTTAGGAGGTAGTTTCAATTTAGTACCTGGACAGATCTAACCACAATGAACCTGAAGTCACCATAGGTGGTTTTGTAAATAACTCTTGATGATTAATTATAGTCTTTTCCTGCCTTTTGATTTGGATAGATTGAAATCCAAATCTTGTTTTTATATCTGTTGGGATTAATTTTCCCTATTTCTCTATTCGAGTGTTAATCTGATGCCTCCAATGTTGTTTTATGATGTTTTAAAGCACATTTCCTCCTAGAAGACATGAAAATCATATAGAAAACTAGGCTTAAAAAACATGGATATTACAACATTTTAGATGAATATTCATTACATTACAAAAAATACATGCTTGAGGACTGAAATAGTTTAGTGTCTTTGGAAACATGGAAATAAAATATTCAATCTTGGGGAAAGATCTTCAACATCTCCTATAAAGATCTCCAACTTTAAAAATTCTACCTAAAAACTTTCTTTATACCCTAGGGAAAGAAAACATAATAAATGGGTGAGCTCAGATGCTCAGTAAGGTAAATAAAGGAAATGTGTAATCATAACATGAAAAAAGGGTATGGAACTTGAGAAGAACATTTGAAGATCATACCCTACATATTAGAGA
Source organism: Viscum album (assembly GCA_963277665.1). Classification (NCBI taxonomy): domain Eukaryota; kingdom Viridiplantae; phylum Streptophyta; class Magnoliopsida; order Santalales; family Viscaceae; genus Viscum; species Viscum album. The sequence continues at coordinate 249,050,321 of OY728152.1, read as the reverse complement.
TCATAATAAACATTTAAAGTTTATAAGACATAGATCATAAGATAATTAAGATAATAAATCATAAAAGCATAAAATAGGAACAAGACATGAAATTTGTGGCACTCACATTGGTTTATAACATTTTGAACATGTATAAGTAGAAACAAGTTCACTCATTGAGTTAAAGACATTAAATCAGGCCCCCACGTCAACTTATAGACATACAACCAGGTCCATTCATAACATTGTGAATGTGTAACTAGGTTCACACATAACCTTGTGGAAATGAAACCAGGACAATGCCTAACTTTGTGAACATGTAATCAGTTTTACGCTTAACATTGTGTACATATAATCAGGTTCATGCATAAACTTAGGGACATACAACCATGTCCATGCATAACATTATAAACATGTAATAAGGTTCACTTATAACATTGTGAACATGTAATCAGGTTTACACATAAAATTATGGACTTGAAACCAGGTCCATGCATAACATAGTGAACACTTAATAAGGTTCACTCATAACATTGTGAACATGTAATCAGGATCACACATAAACTTATGGACATGAAATCAGGTCCATGCATAACATTTTGAACATGTAATTAGGTTTATTCATAACATTTATACTCATGATTCATCCATCATTACCCAATTCATTGGAGGGAGATATATGTCCCACCAATATTATAATATAATCATTCATACATGTGACACAAGATAATAAAACTTCATCATTTCACGACCCATAAAAATAGATGGGTTTTATAAACATCAAATCATAACACATGAAATGAAATGGGCATCATTAACATTTACTCATACCATAACCTATGGGGAAGAGATAGGTTTCATAATAATTTCATCAAATCATAACCCATGAAATGAAGCGGGTTTCAAAATCATATAACCCATAGAATAGATATGGGCATCATAAACATTATTACATCAAAACATAAACCATACATGAAAGTATATGAATGAATCCTTGGGATAATTTCATAGAAGGGCATGAGTAACATCAACAGATGTCATCTTAGATGGAAAATAACTTGTAAAGGTATTTTGAAAACATTTCTTAAGTAAATTATTATTTCTTCTTTGAAAAAGGCTCTTTAAAAAATAAAAAACTTTTTAAAACCATTTTATTAAAAATAAACTTTAAATCTTATAAATAAATATTTTAAGACCTTTTGTGAAACCTTTTTCTTTGAAAAAAATATAAAAAGAGTTTGAAAAAGTTTTGAAAACCATTTCGTTGAAAATAATTTTCAAACTTATAAATAAGACTTGAAAATCATTTCTTTGAAAATACTTTGAAAACTTACAAAGAAATGTTGAAGACATTTAAAATACATTTTTAAACATAAAACATTTTTGAAAACATATTTTGTTAAAAAATAGGTTTTAAAACATATAAATTAAGCTTTGAAGACCATAAAAAATTCAAAATACGTTTTCCTTGAATATTATATTCAAAGATAATTTTTTTTTTGAAAACATGGTTTTTGAAATAAAACAGATTTCTAAATAAAGAGATAAACATGATAAGATTTTTTTAAAAACACTTAATTATATTAGGTACCAAAGAGTGAAAAAATGGTACTAATACATGGATATATCTGGAATAAAAAGAGGTAAATAAAAATAATGAGTGTTCTTGAGATATGTATTATAATATTTCATCAATGGAAGCATAATCATATACAGTCTCAATAAACGCTGAGATTGTTTCAATAGACATATTATCACTTGGTAACTTTGAATCACAATAATCATGTAAGAAAATGAAATTATATTAAGCTTTAAATATCATTAAATGAAGGATAATCCTGATATAAAATGTCAAATATGGTATATTTACCTTATATAAAAATATAAGTTCATAACACAACATGTGTCTCAAAGAAGGGAAATTTAGATGAAATTACTTCACTGATTTGGTAACTTTTGAAACATAAATATCATGAAAGAAATATCATAGAATGGATATGTAAATATACATAAATTTAAGTATAATAATCATATAATACATCCCTACATAGTATACACACCACTAAAAAATAATGGGTGGTGAATAAAGCATGTATCTCATAGAAATAAAAAGTGAGATGAAATCCCCTTATCTTGTGTCTTGACTCTCATCGTACTCGTTCAAACAACACGTATAATAAATATAAATTTATTATAAATATTTTAAATAAACATATTATTATATATAATACCTTACATATTTTGATTATGATCTTATATTACCCTCTTGTTAACCATCCTATGTTAAGGTTTCACTTTGGGTAATATTCACTTTATTCTTCACATGTATCTTAATTTGTAATATCTTTGGCCCTTATACTTATATAATGATTTCCATAATATAAACCATGCTATAAATATCATGTATATACATTATATTTTTATTATAAAAAGGTATAGAATATATAATTATGAAACAGAATACACTATTCATGAGGACGATATGTCGTATGTACGCATGAACGCTATTCCTGTTTAATTGTCGCGTTGAAAGAAAACAAGTAAAAGAAATATATGTATATATATATAATTATTAAAGTATATTTATGATATCATATATATCATATATATTCACTAAAACCATCCTTAATACAATCCATGTAGTGTATGAATGAATCATATCACTTTGAGGGAGCGGTAGTCCACACTTCCTCAAACAAAATTATCATATTTACATAAGATGGAAAGAATAAAGGTATGTTCTAAATAAAAATTAAATAAGAATAAATAAATGAAAAATATAATATATAACATATATAAACATAGTGTCCATAATTATGTCCACCATGATATGTGGTAATGGAAAAATGAACAATCATCATTTTGTGAGATAGTAGTTCGTCGTACACAAAAACAGTATGTTCATTACCTATTAGATAGAGGTGTGTGTAAGTGTAGGTTGAAAGATTTAAATAAAATAATAATATTATATTTAGGATTCTGGTTTTTTATATAATAATATAATAAATATATTTGGATGGGGTGGAGAAGGAATATAAAATAAAGGACTTGAGAGAAGATGTTACCTCTTAATCTGGTAACTCCTTTTGGTTTGTGCCAAAAGGCTTCCTTGGATTTCCTTCTACCCAAGGTAAGTATTATAGGATTAAGGTAGGTAGGGATGTTGGTAAGTGTATTGGGTAGAGTTTTTCTGAAAATAAGAGGTTTGAGAGGTGTGATTATGTGGGATAGGTCACGACCTTTTATAAGGAAAGAAAAGGAATCATATAGATATTTTGAAAACAATTTAGGTGTATATATGTTGTTACCTAACAAAAGTCATAAAAACCAAATTAAATACATAATGGAACGTTTATTTCCTAAATATGTCCATAAAATGGTTTTTGGATAAGTTTATAGGTTATTTGGGGCTCTAAGATCAAGGTTTAGTCCCTAATTAAGCTTAATTTGACCTTAATCGATGTGATTAATTTTAATCACTTTTACTAATAATTTTGGTCAAAAAATAAAAATGCTATAATTAGACACTAAATATTACATTGATTAAAAAAAATTTATGTTAGTTTTTTTAATTTAAATTCATTGAAGAGGGAAAATTAAGATTAATGCTAATCCTGCAGACGGGACGAAATTACGATTTTTTAAAGTAGAAAGAAGTTTAAATGTTTATTAAGTTTTTATATTCAATTTCAAAGTGAGATTGATTATAATGACCTAAATTGTATTAATATATTTATAATTTATATAATTTTACCTTAAAACAAATTTAAAATATAATTTAACATTAATAATTATTTAAATGAAAAAGCAATTTTTAACTTAAAAGCAGTATTCTTCACTATTCATCAAAAAATGAAGTTTCTCAGAAAATTACCAAAAATTAACTCTAAGATAATTTAGAAATTATAAATTAAAAAATGAATTTTATTTTATCAAATTAAATTTATAAATATGTATAAAATTAATTTTATTATTAAAAGTGGTTCATGTGAGAAAACATTATTTTTAAACATAAAAGGATTTACAAAAAATATTATCTTTCATTATAAAAATGTTTTATATTAATAAAAAAATTATAAAAAATATTTTAAAATTATTCATTACTATTCATATAACTAATTTTAATTTCTAGGTTATAATTATCTCATTTAAATAATTATAACAGCAAATGATGTGTCATAGAAACATCGATGCTGTGTGTAACGTACACCAAGTTGTTATTCTGTGTAATATATTCCAAGTCAATGTTCGATGTAACATATGCCAAGTATTTTACATGTGAAAGGAATGTTTGAATTAGTAAATTTCAATACATTAATGAAAATTTAATTTATTACGGTAAAATAGCTTTGTGACTGTAAAAATAATAATATTACCTTTTTTATTCAATCAACTGTCATATTCATTTATAACTAATTGGTAACCTATGAATTCATATTATATTATGTAAACCATATATTTTCATAAATTATTTAATAATATTCCTAACATAAAATTTAACATATTGGTCATGTCTTTTTATATTAAATAATAACATTTTAATGATATACTATTGTTTGGTAAAAATCGGTCATGCATGTCTCGCAAGCCATCGAGGAAATTAATTTTTGCATGTACCACAAGCTAACCTAAGTGTTCCATGTGGATCAAGATAAAATTTATGTTGTGTTTAGTGCATGATTAAGTTATTGTTTTATATAACTTAAGGAAAACATAGTTATTTAATATAAAATAAACTATTTTCTATATTATGTGAAATGAAAAATATCGCAAAGGTTAAATTAATTCGAAAAAAAATAATTCAAAAAATCTTGAGGTGTTACAATTCATATCCATGAGGAAGATACTGATGAATCACAATGATTAAATCCATTAGTGTACTCAAGTGTGGTTGAGGTGATTGTGCATACTATCCAAGCTCTAGAATTGGCACTTGCACTAGTTCTCATTTAGGTTCCAGATATGGAACCTGAGAGGGATGTTTTCTAGAATTTTTCTCAGGAGTTCCTTTTCCATAATCCACCAGTGTTCAATGTATCAAATGGAACTCAAGAGTCTTAGGAATGGTTGATAAATATGAAGTATTTTTTTGAGTTCTTGGAGACACCTGATGAATTTATGGTGAAGTGTGACACCTTATTACTAGAGGGGCCTAACAAGAGATAGTGGGACACAATCGTGACAGAAAGGAAGCATGATGGATTGGAGTGGAAGACTTCATATCTCTTTTCACTGACCATTTCAATCCATATTCAATGGTGTTGGAAAAGGCTATTGAATTTTTTAAATTCAAAAAAGCTGACAAGATTGTGACTGAGTATGCAGACCATTTTTCTGAGCTACTGCAGTTTTCACCAAAGATAGTATCCAATGAGAATATAAAGACTCAGTGGTTTGAGACATGACTATGATATAATAATAATTCTCATGATTTCTTGCTAAATTTTCCTTCTAATACTAATATTATAGATAGAACATTGATGCTTAAAATGGATATGGTTGGTAATTCAGGGTTGGCAGGAGTCCCTTTTGGTTCTAATGGTAGTCTGAATTCCTCTAAAGGAAGGAGGAGGCATGATGACTCACATGGTGGTTATAGAAATAAAGGTTTTTCTATATATCCTAAAGTTCCTAGAATAGGCCCTTTTATTTTCTACCATTTTGTAAATCCTAGAAATTCTATGAAAGTTTTCACTATGACAACCAAGATATGTGGCTCCTATGGTTGCTTAGGTCACTTGTAGAAGTTTTCCATGTCTTTTCCACTCCGTGTAGTGGAATGAGATCATTTAAACCTAAAAAAACTGAAGTGAAATCATATTCTTCTTGAAAAAAGGGGTTCTAGCCAAAGTCATCCAGAATGAAGCTTCTTCACACAGTGGAAGAGTCTCCCGAGGAAGAAGATACAGATCTCATGATCATGAGAGGTACCGTCACTACATATTTATCATTAGTGACTACTTTATTTGATATTGGTGTATCTCATTTTTTTATTTCAACCTATATTATTAATATTATTAATATTCCTATAGTTATTTTTCTTTATGTGATGGATATTAATACACCCCTTAGAACGAAGAGGGACCATGGTCTCCATAGTCTTGCTTGTGTTTTCTCTTTATTAGATGTCGAGCTTGCTTGGATATTTCTGATTCTCAACGTGTAACCCCTTAATGTCATTTTTGGGATGGATTGGATCATTTCAAATAAATCTTAGATTGATTGTTATCTTCAATGGGTCTCCTTTATTACACCCGAAGGGGTGTTCCATATCTTTCAAGGAGAATGGGACCTGAGGTTGAGTAGAGACAAACCATCTTATTAAGAGTTAGGAAAAGTAATATCTTCATTTGATTTTGATATGGAGCGGGAATATTTGAGTGGTGATATCCCTCTAGTTTTTGTTGAGTTTCATGACATTTTTCCTTCTGAATTCTTAGGTTTTCTACCGGCAAGGGAGGTAGATATTTCTATTGATCTAGTACCTAATACTCAACCAATGTCTACTCCATCTTACCATATGGAATGAGATGAGATGAAATAGATAAATATGCCATTGAAAAATATTTTAGAGAAAGTATTCATATTCTCAAGTGTGTTACCTTGGGTGGTGTTAGTTATCTTTGTAAAGAAAGTTGACATGTCACTTTTCCTTTGTGTGGATTACTGAAAACTCAATCGGGTTACAGTAAATAAAAAGTATATTTTTCCACAGATTGATGAATTTTCTAATCAGTTGAAAGGGGAAAAGTGGTTATGAAAGATTTATCTTCAACATGGTTACCACCAGTTGAGGATAAAAGAATATGACATTCAGGAAACTACCTTTTAGAGTAGGTACAAACATTATGAGTACCTTCTTCATGCCTTTTGGTCTAACCAATTCTCTTTTAGTTTTTATATATTTAATGAACATGAATTTCCATGAGTATCTTGATACCTTAATGGTGGTATTTATGGATAAAATCATTGTTTAATATATTTCCTATGAGGATCATTTTCCTCATCTGAGATCAATTCTTGAATTTATGACAACCCTGCTTTTTATTACAACTTAAACATGCTTTATTACATAAAACTTCACTTGATACAACAAAGAAGATCGAGAGGTTTAGTGTCTTTGGGGCTTAGGATCATTACATAAAAACTTTAAACTTGAAATACAACATCTTTATTGAAAACTTCCTTTACATGACCACTACATTCCTTCGTACTTAGCATTGCATGGGATAACCTGAGGACATGCATAAGAAAAGGGTGAGATATAAAGCCCAGTAAGGGAGTACATAATGAATAACATGAGGATTAAAATACATGTTAGGCAATGGGCATATCAATAGAGCATAAGAGAAACATGAACATAAAGGCATGATAAAGCATGATAATCATAACATGGAAATGTGGCAACAACACTTAACATTGAATTAGCATGAGCCAAGGCTCATTGCACATGGAGCATGAGTAAACCCTCATTGCACTTGAATCACGAGTAAACCCTCGTTTCACTTGAATTAGCATGAGTAAACACTCATTGCACATGACGTATCATGATACTATACTTTACCCAATGCATTGGAGCGCTATAAAGGGAGCACCCTTCTTAAACATTTCATTTCATGCATAAGTGTGCCACATGGATCATAAAACATGGATTCATAAAACATAATCATTTATTCCACGATAAAGGAATGTGGAATTCATACATGAAACTTTATAATCAATAAGAAAATGTGCATAAAGGTGAATACCCTTGATGGAGAAATGGGCATGGTATTCACTACACAATGATATTGGCTTAGAAAATCGGTGTGATTTCAGCAGCGCAACGGCGTGACATAAAAATTCATAAAAAAGGTTGATGAGAGATAAAGGGGTTCCTCATCATATTTACATGTAATTTACAGTAAGGAGTTCATATATATACATGTCCCAACAATCGAAATGGAATTTAGATTCATGATACAAAAGTATTGCTTGAATGTAAAAGAAGAGAGAGAAGTTCCTTTCGGAATTTCGGCATAGTAACGGGTGTACATGGGAGGCATTTAATGAGAGAGAAAGGGTTCTCCCATCATTCAAACAATAAGAGGGCAGTATGGGGGAGGTGCGAAACCATACCCCAACATTCATAATTGAAATAAAAAGGGCAATACAACTTAAAGAAAATTGACAAAAATGAGAAAGAAAGAAAAAACCCTTACTTGGAAGTGTGCTTCCAAAGGCTAGAGAGAGGCTTGTGAGAGGCTTCTTGGGAGATTGGGGCACCTTGTGAGGATTCTAAAGAGAGTAGGGCAGAGGTTGGACGAACTCCAAGGGATTTTAGTGAGGAGGAAGTGGGATCTTGGGTGGGTTTATATAGGAAAGGTGAGGGAATTCTTTATTATCTAGGTTTGGGATCCCTTATATTAAAATAATCCAAACCACAAACCATCCCAAGGCTATTTTCCAAGACCGTTGCACATGATATCATGAGCCAAGGCTATTTTCCAAGACCGTTGCACATGATAGCACGAGCCAAGGCTATTCGCCAAGACCGTTGCACATAACGTCTCATGACGCGAGGTCTTGACAAAGTCAAGTATTATGCATCCCCTCTGCATGTAATGATAAAGGTTAACCAGGGGTTAGTTCAACTAACAGGACAACCCCTAGTTGAAAGCTCCCAAGATCATGAAAATGTACTTTATGCAACAAGAACTGTTTTCATATGGTAAACTGTTAGATGATCTGCATTTTACTCATGAATCATGATATGCATGTCTTCCCTGCTTAGTCATAGAATTATTTTAGAAGTAAAGTAACTTTGTTTTTAACATTATGCATTATTTATTCTTCTTATATTGCGCACTCTGATCATGTTTATATTAAATCTCATTTCAAGTACGTGTTTCTTTGTGCAAGTGGTTTTCAAAGAAAAATGGATCTCATGTTTTAAGAAAAGATAATGTTTTAGTTTTATCAAAGTGTTTTATTTTCTTCAGAAAGGTCTTCTTTGAGAAAGGATTTTCTTAAAATGTTTTTAAAACCCCTTACTGGGCATTTTTGCTCACCCTACGTTTTGTTTAAAATTTTTCAGGCATGGTATGTACTGATGAAGTTAATCAGAGCAGCTGGTTTCCTAGAATCCTGAGCCTCGCGATCTTCTGTAGTCATGGGACATGATATTTATTTTGTAATGATGTAATGATTAGTATATCATGTCTCATGAGGCACCCTGGGTTTTGGGGTCTCTACAGAATTGTTGAGAAATCACTGATTTTATGCCAATCTGTCAAAATTTGATTTTTGGATTTGAGAAGTGAAGTTCTTAGGACATGTGGTGTCAGAACATGGTATTTTAGTTGATCCTGAGAAGGTGGAAGAAGTTATGACATGAGAATAAATGTATAATATTTTTTAGATTCATAGATTATTAGGAATAGATGGATATTATCCTCGGTTTGTAAAGGAATTCTCAAAATTGGATTCTCTAATGAATACTCTAACTTTGAAGTAAGTAATTTGTTTTTGTGATGAAAAATGTTAGAGTTATTTTATTGAGATCTCTATGGAATATGTGGTTGGGTTGCCATGTTCACAAATAAAGAAGAATCTGATATGGGTTGTGATCAAAAGGTTGACCAAGTCAGCTCACTTTATATCTATTCATGATTAAACCAAAGTTAAAGATTTAGAAAAATATCTATGTGAAAGATATTGTTCATTTTGTGGGAGTTCCATCTACTATAGTCTCTAATAGGGATCCTTGGTTCACTTCTCACTTTTAGAGAGGCCTTCAGGAGGCACTAGGATCTCAGGTCTGTTTGAGCATGACATACCATCCATAGTCAGATGGATAGATATAATGAGCTATATAGATTCTTGAGGATATGCTTCACACTTGATTTCTAGACTTTGGTGGATATTGGGATGACCAAATGGGTTTGGTTGAGTTTGCTTATAATAATAGTTACTATTCTGTGATCAGAATGACTCCTTTTGAGGCCTTGTAAATATCTATTGTGTTGGTTTGAGATTGGTGAAAGTTCCTTGGTTTTTTTAGCTTGGTTCAAGATAAGATAAGAAATATTTAGTTTAGTCTTCATAGAATTTTTATGTAATATATCCGGTATAAATCTTATGTTGATCATCATCACAAACCGTTGGAATTTTCAGTTGATGATCCAGTGTTCTTAAAACTTTCACATCAGTTGGATAATCAAAAACTTAGGAGGAAAGGTAAAATTGATCCTCATTTTGTGGGATCTTTTGAGGTGGTGGAGTAGGTGGGAAAAGTCTCTTACCATGTAGAAATTACTCCATAATTTGTTTTGATACATAACATGTTTCATGTGTCACTGTTATAGAAGTATCTATCTAATCCATCTCATATTTTGAGTTGGAGTGATCTTGAGGTTGAAGCTGATTTATCTGTTATAGAATGTCCAGTCAGAATAGTTTATTATGAAACCAAGGTGATTCATGGGAGGTCTATACCTTCGATTCGAGTTCTATGGTATCAAAATTTTGATTCTCATGAGACATTGGAGAGGGAGGAACAGATGAGAGAGAAGTGGCCTCATCTTTTTGACATGGAATATTCTTTATAGGATTTATGAGGACAAAATGTTTCTATGGTGGGGAGGTTGTAACATCCTATTTTTTTTAGGTATTACTAAACCCCTATTTTGATTATTCTTTGGTTGGTTTTTAATTAGGGTTCTTTTAAGTAAAAATTTAGAAAATTTTGGAAGTTCTTGGGTAGTGCATGGTTGGTTCATGGTTTTCCCAAACTGTGTGCTTTGCTAGTGAAAACAGAGACAGTGAGGGTTTGTATGGTTGGTGAACAGTTTTAAAAACTATGTTCCCACCAAGGAGAAACTGTGAAACCCTATAGTAGGGGGTTCATGGTTAGAGAACACAGTTTGTCTAACCATATATCCCAATCCATCTAACCATGTGTGCGGGATTTATAATTCAAAAATTAATTTTAAAACTCCAAAACACTCAGTTTAAGTGCCCGACAAGCCTGTACGACCCTGATATGATTTCTTCTTCCTTATAGGCTTCTAATAGTTGAATGTGGACCCTCTACACCACTTCAAGAGCAAATAAAAGTTAAGTGAATGAAATTTTATCTCTTCTTGGTAAGTTTCCTCTTACCATTATCATTATCCTGCTCTCTCTTCTCTCCTCTCTATGGTTTAATAGATATCTATATTATTGGAGGATATAATAACCATTTTTATCTTGAATCTAGGTTTTATTCTTAGATCCTCTTTGATGATGTTCTTAATTAGAGTTTACCATTTATGGATTTTTGTTTCATGATTCTGTGATTTTGAGGTAGGTGGTTCTGTTTTTGACGACTAATATGAATAACCCTAAATTTTTTGATTTAAATTATATTTTTTTTGATTTAGATGTAATTTCATTAAAATGTTTTATTAAAATCCAAATTCCATTTAATTATGGATTTGAAATATATTTATCTTGAAATTGGGAGAAAACCCCAATTCCATTGAATTAGGGTGTGATTTTTATTTGAATGGAAATTATGGAAATTGAATTGTGAAATTTAAATTGTGAGATTTAAATTGTGAAAATTAATTGGGAAATTGATTTATAATTTCTATTTGAGAAAATGGATTCAAAAATGTTTTGATAAAAACCCATTGGTTTTATCTTTGAAAAGTCATGATTTGATTAAAAACCCATGTATTGGTTTTTAAATGGAAATTGGAATATTGAAATGGAAAATGGGTGGAATTTTATTTTTATTTTTTTTGAAATAAATTTCCCATTATTGAATGCTGTTAGAGCATATGAAATCCTAGGTAGTTAGTGAGTTATTGAGATATCACTCTTTTGACACTTTACAATTGAAACAAAACCTATTGTGTATCAAGTCACATCCCCGATGGGATGGTGATGAGTCCTCATTGAATAGTGTCTAAGGGATGTGTGTATACACATATTTCTATGATTTACCTTTGAGTGTGTGAGGATCCCGTAGACTGGAACAATCATACCTCTTGATAGATGCCCATGTTTCTTATTATAAATGTTTTGATATATATATTCAATTACTTTTGAACTATTTTACACATTCCTTATGAAATTATATAAATAGTTTTATATAACATGTTTATTAAGACATTTGTTTAAAGTATTCCCATAATTTGAAATGTAAAGCATGATTTTTTTAAATAATCTTTTGAAATTCCATACCTGTTTGTTTAAAATTTAAATATTTATCTGGTTAATTAATTATGGAATCTTATTATAGAATCCTTGGCGAGACCCTACTGGGCATTTATTATACACCTGAATTGTGCCTTTAGGTGTTTGTAAGCTATGTTCATCTAAGTTAGATCAAGGGTAAAGTGCCACTTAGAGATGGTCCTGGTTGTTAATCCTTAGTCTTGGAGAGTTATGTCTGCCATAACTTGGTTGTTTATATTGTTTTCTGGTACTTTGTGGTTTTAATTTGGGTTGTTTCTACCTTTATTACTTCTGTTACAGTTCTCACTATGGATTTTTTATTTTATGCATACTAACTTGTTTATCTTTATTATGTTGTGTTTGTTGAAAATTCGTGCCTAGTTTCATATTATTTGATACCACATGCTAGTCTCCAACCCATGGGGATTGGGAATGCCCTTCAGGCTATATTAGGATTATCTTGGTTATCAAGATACCATGGTATCTGGGCTGGTTCATGACACCAATAGTTTACCACTTGTACTAACATCCTATAAAGACTTCACGCTAAACTTTAAAACTTTTGGTGAATCCCTCTAAACACCTGCAATAACCCATGTTTTTAATATATGTATTCCTCTAATTAAGTTAAAAAAGTTTTATAGCTTTCTCCACTTACAACACTAGACTAAAATGAAGCCATGATATATATATATATATATATTTATATACTATAAATATTAAATATGGTCCCTAAAACTACTTGTTTAATTTGTAGGTATAAATAAAAGTGACCAAATTAAGAAATATATTAATATATATATATATATATATATATTAAAGTTTATTTTATAAAAAATTACTTAAATCATTATTATGTTTAAGAATATATCTATTTTATGCACTGTACTTTTTATTAAATAAAACTAAGTATATTATTTTAAAATGATATAATATTGATTGATCAATTATATCTTTATTAGTGTTTTATATAAATTAAGAATACATACAACTAATATTTAAAAAAAATCTTCCTATAAAAACAATTTTTTTCTATGATTTATAATATTATTTAAAATTCAAATTTATATATTTTATAATTTTAAATTGAAAAAATAAACATTAATTTTATATTCATCATAATAACATTATCCTAGTATTACTTTTAGTTTTTTGTAGAAATATTTATTTAAGGTGAATAGTGAAATATATTATTTTTACAAATACCGTGCCTTTTATGACATTATTAGTATATAAGTATGAATGAAAAAATTATGAAACCATTTTTTTGAAAAAATATGTATTTTATAAGTTAATTTATAAATTAAAAAATATAAATTTGTTGCTTACAAACCTATAATTTACATTTTAGAATATAAGTGATATCTTTCTAAAAAAAATATTTTTAATACATTATATATTTAGTATTTTAAAATTATTTTTTATCATTTATAATAATTGAAAAAAATAAAATGGATTTAAAATTTTTAATCATTAGGTCCAAATTATGTAATAAGGTCCCTTATATTTTGGGTATAAAGGATATGTTACCTTAGGTAAAATCTAATTACTATGGTAAAAGCTAAAATGATTAATGTGAAAAATATAATGGTAATGAGTTGAAAATATGTTTAAAACATTTATTATAATGGGGTTTTGAGGTATATATATACCTTATATAATATCCTATACATCATTTCATAATTTTGAGCCACTTTCCTTGATATTTACTTCCCATTTTTAAAAAGATTCAGATATTTACAAAAAATGTCATCCTCTTTCACTTATAAAAGGGCCACCCCTATCCTCAATTTAACTCACACCCCAAGCCACTTATTTCATACCAAACTCGTCCAAAAACTATAATCAACATTCCTATCCAACTTCTAGTGGTTATGGTGTCTGAAGAAAACAATCCCTCAAAGTCTTAACCCCCTTTGTAATGGAGATAATCCAAGAAGTGAGGTATAAATTTCTAACCACCCTTTTTTTATTTATTTATGTGAATTATTATTTTTAAAATTACCTTAAGAAATATTAAAATGATAAAATATGTATAATTAGTATACTATTTTGTTATAATAATTATGGGACAAGCATTAACCACCTTCCCATTTTCTATTAAGAAAAACGAAATGATCATTCATGCATTGTGCGAACTACTACCCTCATGACACACTATGCTTAGATTTCATTCCCTACCACACAAGTATTTTAATAAAATATAATTTAATATATAATCATGATATTTATGAAATATTTTATATAATGAAATTATAAACCATATTAATCATTTTCCTTTTTTATGGAAAATCAAATCATCATCAATGCATATGTGTGGACTACCACCTTCATGGAATGATTGATTTTGTTTTTTTTTATTTTCATCACTTTCTTGCTTGGATGGTCATGATAATGGGTTTAATGAATAAATAATATATTTATGAAATTATTAAGGTTATATAATTTCAAATTGTATAACTTATTAACAATATAATTAATAAAAAACCATGGTAAATACAATTATCCAAAAGAGCATCCTATGGTAAAAAAAATGATTTATTCATACTATGAAATAGATTCCTATATGTTATCAATTTCTTCTAAATATTTCAAATTATGATATAGAAAACCAATATACAATAAATATGGTAATTTTATATTTTTTTTATAGTGATATTACAACAAAATCACTTCATAATTATACACTAATATGGTATATTCTTATTTGGGTCGGTTTAACCACCTACTTGAACAATGTTATACATTTATATCATGGTTAAATATGATAATTTATTTTATGGTAATATATGATATAAATAATTAAATAATTATTTTATTTTTGTTTTTTTATGTAAATACTAATAATAAAATCATTATTTAAGATACCAATGTTCATTTGTTAAAAATCATTGAAACATGGGCATCACCAATTTCATATTTAAGATCTTAACTAAAAATACCATAAAATGATATTATAACATTATAAATAATTATAATACATAAATTAAAGTACCTTTATTAATTTTTTAATGATTAAATTTAGGATAATAGTTAATAACAACACCTCTATTATGAAACTAGTTCAAAACGACCAAGATTACTCACACCTAATATCAAAAATAAATAATGAATAACTAATATACATGTATAGAATAATTATAGATGAATTTTAAATAAGGTTATAAATATAAATTTTTTACTAGATGGGTGATTAATATAGTTACTTATTTTATACATGAGGTTAGAGCACATTTCATATAAGAATGAATTAATGTAAGAGTTTCTTGTTTGAAATTTTCACTCCTTGAGATAAACTTCTTATTATGCACCATTTTTTCTTCATAATTGTGTATATACCATCCCTTTAATATTTTATATCATGATTATATCATTATTCATGATCTTTTATGTTTCATTTGAAATCATATCCTTCAAGTATTTTTCATTCAAAAATTTGTAATGCCATTAGGGTTTCATCAACTGAGTTCCTGATGCATTGGGTTATTTTATTTATTAATTGAGTATTGTTTTCAAGATTTATTTTATCTTAATTTTCCCATATTTTATATTTCATTTCATTTTTTTTTCAATTGGGAAATTAATTCTGATCATCAATAACAACTTATTTGATAAAATTCTTTCTGAAATAAATGAATAACATTGGTAAGAATAACTCTCATTTTTACTAATTAATATTTTCCTACATGTCTATATTTTTCTTCCCATCAATGTTCTACTCTATTTTTGGGAAATAAAATATAGATTATTTTATATGATTCTAATAATTATATTCACCCATTTTATAAAGTAAAATCTAATACTCTTTTTTATGATGTGGGTTTTCAAACAATGATATTTCATAATATTTAAATTTTTTTTCCATACATTCAAAATCAAATGTTTAATATTAAACCCCACATTTATTTTGAAAAAATTTATGTCTTTCTATGTTTCCATTATTTATGATTATTTTTTAAAAGTAAGTATTTTCAATGTTTAAAATTCACTATTTTTGAAAATAACTTTTGAAAGTGACCTATAACATCTTCTTTTATGATAATGTTAAAAATGTTTTCTAAAATATATTTTTATGTTTCCTTACTTTTGAAAACATTATTCCACTATATTTGTATTTTATTTGAGACTTCATTTATATTTTTTCATGGTTTCCAAATAAATTATTTTTCTCCTTATTTTATAAGATATATATTTTTAAATTCTTACAAAATATCAAGAATGTTTTTTACATATAAAGTGTTTTTATTATAAAACATATAATAAGTGATTTTTATCTAATTCATCTTACTTTGAAACATATTATGTCTAATAAAGGATATTATTTAAATAATAACATCCACATTCCTTCTTTATATGTCTTATAAAACATTATTTTCTATCATGGATATGATACTTCACTGCATTTTTATTTCTTAGTAATTGAAAGTTTATAAGCCTAATTTTCCTTCCAATGACTAACCTATATTAATATCCTATTTTTTATTCCATTTATTGAAGGTATTTCACCTAGATTGCAAACATTGATTGATTGGGGGAATTTTTGTCTTCACCCTATACCCTTTATTTATTTGATGTGAACACCATATACTATATTATCTTGATTGAATGGTATTTACCTAGAATGTTACTTTATTTTATTGGATACCCATTTATTATCCATGGGTTTGTCATGTTATTATTATTGATGGAATTATAAATTTTTTCCTTATGTGATTCCATTTTAAAAGGATATAAAACCCATTTTCTTTCATTAGGTTGTTTATGATATGATGACTTATTTTATGTGGCACACATATATATGGATGATTACCGGGGGGATCCTATATCACCCTCTAATGAATTTATTAAGAGTTTATATCTCATGATATAGGTATTCATGAGTGTGTTTTAGTTGATCATAAGCATGGGCACCGATGGTGTGGATCATGAAACTTATATTCCATATAATAATGTATGTTACATACTTGAAAGATATTTCATAGTTTTATAATTATTATCATGACTATGTTATGATATCATGAATCATGTTTATTGAATCACTCTTTTGATTCATATATTATTTTATTTCACGTTTTATTCCATGATTTATAACCTATGTTTTATTGCGTATTATTTTATTATGTATCTTTATTATACCCATATACTCATCTTATGATCATTTATGATCTTTGATTTTCATCACTTATGTTTACCATTACTAAGAATCTGAGCTCACCCCTTTCTTATGAATCAATTTCCCTAGGTAATGTAGATAGGAAAAGTATGATACATATAAAATATTAACTTATGTAGATAATTTGTGGGAGATGATGAATACAAATTATGGATTAATTAATTTTGGATATAATGAAAAAATATCAAATTGAAACAAATAACATGGGTTTTTTTAGTTAAATTTTTTATCCTAATTATTTAAACTCTAATCATAAAAGGTATGGGGAATGTATTGTAATGAAACATTTTCTTTCAGTTATGTGAATGAAATTTTCACATATGTGGGATGATATAAATCCTTTGGATATAATTTATCAAATTTTATTTATTTTAGAATATAAAATTTGTGTTAAATTTTAATCCTTATCCTAAGGAATAAATTTTGAGTCATGTATTCACATTATCTTTAATTTTTGTAATCACATAACACTCCTGATTAAATTTATTTTTATTGGGAGTTTTTTTGGTTTAAATATTTTTAGTATACAAGAATTAATTTTTGTTAATTCTAATTATAGAGGTTTTTATCATGAAAATCTAGTGTACTGATTTATCACCCCATATTTCATTCAATAGAAGAACAAGGATTATAGTGGCGCAAAAATAACTTCATAAAAATATGAAAAGTATTATTGAGTTTATCATATGATGACAGAGCTACTTCCAATGAAGATATAAATAATCTTAAAGAATAAAGAATATGAATATTCAAGGTTTTTCTTTAAATAGGACCAAAACATAGAGGTAATGAATAAATATTATATAAAATTTTGAGATTTTAATTTCTTGAAGCTTACAATATTTTATTTTCATGGGAGAACTTCCGATTTTTTCTGTGTTTCCATTAAGAGTTTTATTGAGAGGTTTTCATTTTTAAACTGTTAAATTTTCTCTTTTATTAAATTAATATCCAATCTATCTAGATTTCTGTCTTCTGAGGAGGAGGATAGAGTTGTAAAAAATACTTTAATATCATGAGATAATAGGTTGTGGAAGAAGAGTTACTTCTACCATGTATTTTTTTTTCATAAGTTCATAAATATCTGAAATATTTAATTTTGGCCATGCTTATCTATTTTTACTCTTATATATTTTTTGGGTTTCTAATTTTTGGGTTTATTATAATTCATTGTTTCTATTATCTTTAATACTTGAGGTAGGGAAAAATTTTAAAGTCACATTTTCTACTACAATTCACCCCATCTTTTAGTTTTCCTACCATGGTAACATGGGTAAACATTTGGTATCAAGGTAGTTCTTTAAATTTTATATCAAGCTTGATCTTATTATTTTTAGTTCTTTTAGTTTAATAGAAATTTCTTTTGAGTTTCCATAAAACTAATAGTTTGTTAAATAAATGTTTTTAAAAGGCAACAATACCCATTGAAATCATAAATAATTTGAATCCAAATAGAACAAATATTTGTTATGGTAATAATTTTGATTTTAAAAGAGATCATATGAAATAATTCTTTATCAATACTGGCATAAAAAAATTTATTATGTAGACTAGAACATATAAAATTCCTAATAAAGAAGTTTCTATATTTTCTAGAGAATAGAAAGATGAATTTTATTTGATTTTTTGAGTAAGTAATATGTTTTTGAGTGACACACACACACACACACATATATATATATTCATGATTTATATTATCAAATAACCAACGAAATGTGGAAAGAGTTAGAAATTGTACATTTTTTAACTTCAAAAGTTCTTGAGACTAAGTGATCCATGTTTGCAGAAGATTATCAAGCCTTTGATTTTTTAGATGGTGAAATTGATTCTCAAATGAATTAAAGGTTAATTAAAATAGTCAATAGTTTATAATTACTTGGAGAAAAAGAATTATCAAATGATAAACTTATAGAAAGTTTCATTGAAATTCCAGAAAAAGAATGTGAATATAAGAAGAATGTTATTGATGATTTGAAACATATCACCATGTTAAGTATTGATGACTTGATCAAAAATTTAATGTAGAAGGAGAGTCACTTAAAAATATATACTGATAAGGGAAAGAAGAAAAATGTATTAGATTTTACATCTACCAGATCTTGTAATGATAATCCAAGCATATCCAAAGGATATAGTTGTACTGAGCTAAGTGAATGATAAAAAACATAGTTTTATAAAATGGTGAATCAATATATGGGAAATAAAAATTTATAAGTAAATTTCCAGAAGGCTATGAAAAAAAATTATGATAATAAATATTCTTCCAAACCAATATGATATGAATGAAAAAATTCTAGTCATATTTTATAGATTATTCAGAATTCAAAAAGAAAAATTGGAAGTATTTGAAGAAATATTCTAAGAGAAAAGATATGGAATGTTTTAAATCATTGCATATGATGCGTTTTAGTGAAGGAGGTACTAATTTTGAAAGTTCATAAAAATATAGTGATGATAACAGAAAGATCCCTGGATTTTGTTCTAATTCTCCAAAATTTGAAAAATGAATCATAGGAAAGATGACTGATGATGAACTTTCTAAACCAACTGTTCATTAAAAATGTTTTTATGATGAAATTAGTAGTGATAGTGAAGACAAATATGATACCCCTACTATTTAATAGATGGATTTATATGTCATAAATCTTGAATAGAGAGATAGATAAGTGTAAAAGATGAATGTGAGAAAGTTATGGTTGAATTATATAAAATTACTAAAAAAAGTAAACTTAATTTCAAGTCAATAAAATAGAATGAAGAGATGTCTAATAATATAAATGAGTTTACTAAAGTGAAGGGTAATAGTGAAAATATAAATTTTGAATTGTAATATTTAAATAAAAAACATTTCTAAGGATAACACTGACAGAAAAGGTAAGGTAAATGATAATTCATTCAGATATCAATATATGTTTCATGATTGAAAAAACAAAACATATGAGAAGAAAGTAAAATATATTTAATATAAAAATGGAATTATTTAAATGAATTAAGATATGAAAAGTTTAAATAAATTTCTAAAAATCATTACCATTATAAGGAAAATATTTGAAAATATTTATAGTCTATTGGGACCCAAAAGAAATAATCCTAGACTTAGAAGTAAATACACTAAAAGTTTGACATATAAATAAAATTATTTTGTGTCAAATAGAGAAAAGTTTTGGTCAATGTTCCAATGTGGAGGTCAATGGGAGAAAATTTTCTCTAAAAAAAATTCAATTTTTGGAAAAACATGATTTTTTATCTCAAGAGAGAAAGTTTCTTATGAACACTTGAATAAAAAATAAGGTTAGGTTCCAATGGCTATTTTTTCTAATAAATCTAGACTTAAGAAGGTTCATCTTCTGAAGACATAAATTTCAAATATTTTAAGTAGTTGTGAACCTACATTTGAAATTATATTTCCATTTCCTGGTATTTATTTTAAATCAATAGAACTTAATTAGTTTATGAGTTAATTTGTTTAAAAGCTTCAAATGTTTTATGTTTTTCTTAATATATTTATCTAATTAATTTTTTTGGGTGATTTAGAGTTTTTTGTTTTTAGATAACTTCATAATGAGTGAAATTTTAATTTACATAAGCTTTAATCCTTATATAATTATATCTGGAACCATCTTCAAAAGAAAAAGATTATGAAATCTTACTAGAATATAAATTCCAGTAGATTGTATCTTTATTTTTTTGTTACTATGGATTTTTAGAAGAATTGTTATCTTACAATAAAATGAATTTTGTGCTATTTTTATTTTATATAATTTTAATGAAAGATGATAAATTTTAAGAAATAGAAACTTCTAAAAATTGAAAATTTAACAGTTTTAAATAATCTATTCAATCATATGTTTTGGTGGGAAACGTTTTGAAATATCTAATATGGGATGATCAATAGTTGTTTTGAGATTACCTTTGAAACCTATTCAAATAGGTAGACCCGATGTTGGTTGGATGCATTCAATTCCAAGTTACCATCACACATTTTGAAAATTACTATCATACTATTAATTTTCCAATTGATTGATGAAATTGTCTAGGGAAATATTAAGTATAGAAATCATTCATGAAAGGTTCATATATCATGATATTTTTATAAAATATGAGTTTCTGATGATGGATTTTATCATGTTTCAAGGTTGAGAAGATATTTGAATAGAAATAGAAGACTATGAGATAAATTATTGCTCAGTTATCTTTGATTTCTAGAAAACCATGAGATTCATTGAGTCTGTTGAATAGAAAATAGTATCTTTTACCCTCTTTATGAAACTATTGATCAAAACCATAAATAGGTTCACTGTTTTTTTAGACTACTACTTTAAGGGGAGTCATTTTCAAACAAATTTCTAGTGGTTTATGGATCATTCAAGTAGATAAAAACTAAGGATGATTTTTCTGTGATTAAAGAGAAATTTTTTAATATGGAACACATGTCAGTAGAAGTATGAATTTTGTTTCAGTTTGTTTAGTCCTTTTTATTTACAAGGAAAGGTGACAATTATAAGGTAAAAATCTAGTATGTTTATCTACAATATTTTCTTATCAATATGTGGATTTTGAATCATTATAAGTTTGTTTGGATATATATAAAAACAATTCTCATGAGAATGGTGAAGTTAAAGATTTTATTATTTTTATAGCACCCCAAACACTTCATGATATGTTTCTCTTAAATAAATTCTAGTTATAGACTATGTTTCATGAATCACTAAGCCTATATGGAACAAAACATTGTTACTTATTAGAGATATCCATAACCTAACCATTAAACATAAATTTTCCAACTTTGCGATTTGAATTTTAAAAATCTGACATACACGATTGTATTCAAGATGATACTTAGAGTCTAATAGAATTAACTTAATTTTCAGTGAATAGTAACCTACCCTTTTGAATGGTAACATATACTTATGAATATTAACATACCCTTATGAATAATAATATGACTCTTATGAATGGTATCCATTCCCTTGAAGGTATAAATGAATTTAGGCACCTTAAAAATGAAGATGACTATTTTAAGTGTTTATATTCTTCGATTAAATAATTATTTTAATTAAATATTTAATTAATCATATTTAGATTTTTTTTTGAAAAATGGAATTAATTTTTGTATTATACATGTTGAAAAATGGTTAGGGTGAATTTTTGGGATTTTTCTAAAATACTAAATTTTTTGATGAATAGTAAAATGTGATAATTTATGATAAATGCAAAATAAGAAATTTATTGAGTCATTGATGATGATCTTTTGATGTAAGCCTAATTGGTTCTAAGTAACATGAATATATTACTGTTCTTGGTCATGGAATACTCACTATTTGTTATCTTGAGAGGAAATAATAAATTAATGATTATAATATTAAGAAAACTCCTCTCCCCTCTACTATATAAACCATCCCTCACTCCTTCCTCCCACACCAATTAAGCTTCAATACTTGCCTAAATTCTGCCAAATAATCTCTCCAATCCGTCTCCCCACGTCCAAGACCTTCTAATCTCACCTAAAGGCCAAAAACAAAGGCCTTAAGGAGATTCTCAAGGAGGAGTACTCAAGAGGTGAACCTTACTTTTCTTTTCTTTCGGACGGAATGGCCCGAAGGCCTTCATTTTTTATTATTTTGATAATACACCTTTCAAGGGATAAAGTGAAACCCTTACAAATCCTGAAGGCTCAGAGACAATTACATGACCTGTAGGTCTTAGAGGTAATCAACCAGACAAGATAACTTGGAACTGCTCCTCCCTAGCATGTGTCATAATATCAGCACTCCACCTTCACAGGGCTGGTCGGCTAGATGTCCTATGCAAAGCTGCACAGGCCCAGTACCGATGGAAAATCCATACCCTCTCATTCTTACAATTCCTATTAGATCTGCTCTAGTGGATGTGCCTGCCCTGAATCCTCCTATGAAGCCTTGTCCCTTGTTGTCTGATTGGTTAATCATTCAATTTCTTTTACAAAGTTCCATTATTTTGTTCTCCCTTCTCACCTCCCCTCATCCAAATTCCATTATAATTCAAATACCTTAAATGTACTATATTTTCATTGTTATAATGGAATATTTCATCATAATCTATCTTTTCCCCCACCTTTTATACAATAAATACAAACACCGTCCGAGATGTGTAAATTTATCACACTCAAGGAAGATGAGTTTTAAATTTGCATCACTATATTCAATACTGGCCATGATACCTTTTAAATGGTTGAACCAGGTCATAATATATTTATTTTATCTTTATTAATGTTTTGGAATCTTTACACATTCATAATATGGAATAATAATACAAAACAAATTTATTGTGCACAAAACTGCTAAGCCAAATCCAAGCGTTTATTTTAACTCATTGAATGAGTCATCCTCATGGTATATAACCAGAATAATTATAATATCATTTATATCTATTTAATTTCACTAATAATTTATATTCAGAATTCTAGAAGTTTAACCATATTTCAAACAAACATCCATTCATGAATACAAGTAAACAGATCATGAAAACCAAAGAATAAAATGCTACCAAAAAAATAAAATTTAATCTATTAAACAATAAAAAAATATATTAATGAACCTAATAAGGTCCTAAAATATCAATTATATGTTGATTAGGTTATGGAATTATTAATTAATGAAGCTAAATTTGACAATTTAGGTCATTAAGAACAATCAAGAACAAATTCGAGCATAAGGTAAGGGATCCTCTCTCTCATTTATGTTCAAGAATCTTCCCTATGTTATGCCATTTTATTTTTAATTCTTAATTATGGGGTATGTTTTCTCACCTCCTCCATACTACCCTTGTGGCATATAAATAATGGAATACCCCTTTACCTCTCATTAATCCCTCGCAATAACACTTGTTACCATGCCGAAATGTTTGTAAGGGGTTTCTCATCTCACTTTCATTTCTGTGAGATTTTCATTGTTCGCCACTTATTTATTGTATGTGGTATATGTGTACTTACATTTTATATATAATATCATTATTATATTTATATTCATGTTATTCAATGATTCATTTTAGGGTTATTAAGTTCTGGTCATATGATCTGACCGATTACATTGTGGTAAGAGACTTTGTCTCAACTAGTATTTTGTTGTGACTAACTTTGTATTGTGCACCTAATAATCCTCATGTGGTTTACTTACTTCCCATTTGAGATCACATTTCATTTGAAAATTATATTTATATTAAATATCCATAATCTCATATCATGGATATGTTTGTTGTCTAAACCGTATACCATTGTACATATGATGTTTATTTGGAAAGTTATTTAAATTATGGAAATATTGATGAATCCGTATACTCAAATCTATATGGATATTGAAAAGGAATATTTCTCTTGTATTGAATCAATTTATAAACAATTATTTGGACATGTAGTGGTGGGTGGGGACCGCTATAGCCCCTCTATGCATCGGTAGGTCTCATGAGACAAATCAGTTGGCAACAAACCCTTCGAGTTTGTTTCCAAAAATCAGACGAGTTTCTACCCGAAGAACTAAACCCTTTTAATGGTATTATGGTTTAATGTTCCAGATAAATGATGTCCAATTAATAAGCATTCTCTTTATTCATTATCAGTTATTACTATCCATGAGGTTTTCACTATGACAAAATCTATGGATGCAATTTCATTCTCAATTTATTAATGGTGTGAGTTTTTCATCTATTCACCATGCCATATTGATTATGTCAGATTGATTATGATTCACTTATTATTTTATTCATGATTTCAATATTTTTCACCCATACTAAGTTTTTGATCTCACCCCTTTCATTGTTTACTTTCAACATGTGACAAAGAGGAGATCATTTATTGAGTTCTTGTGGATGCAGTTTTTAGTTTTTGTTATGTATTGTATCTTGTATCCTTTTTGAATGTAATTTGTGTTACATATATGTATCTAGATTATTCAATACTACAAAAATTATCATTCCTTTGGGACTTTTCATTCATTCTAACCATTCCAATATCACAAGTAATGCACTGGATCCAGTCTAGAGGGGTCAGTTTTTACAGTTGGTATTAGAGGAAGTTTAGTAGGAAACATGGAAACTAGAGTAAGAAATATATAGTAGGGAACAAAGACCTAATGTAGTATGTGAGTATAAATTTATTATAACATCCTGGTATTTTGGTAAGGAATATATTATGTGAATATTTCTAGAAAATACATCCCTGTCTAGATACGAGCAGGTAGAGGTGGCTCTGGCACAGATGTACTTAGGAGTGAAAACTCCGACAAGGAGTTTCAGGCTTGACCCGGGGTATCCTGGTGGATGACAATGGGCCTTGTTTCACTCTTGGTTACGGCACTCCCAGGGGATATTCTTAGAATAATTCACATTTTCTTTACAAGCCATTATGAAGGAGTTTAATGAAAATTTTTCCTTAGAGAAGCCATGTTTATAAGATTAGCTATGCATATAATTTCAATCTATGTTGAGTGATTTTCTATTTGATATTCATAAACTAATCTAGTGTATCTAATTATTTAGAAATGGTGTCTAATGGAAGAATGGGAATCAATACTCATGGGCAAGGTAGGGATCTCCCTACTAATCAAGTCAACACAGTCAATGTTGGAACATATCAGATCATGACCATATTAGGAAAACTTACTTAGGTTGTAACGAATAACCATTCCACACCTGTGTTAGTTCGTTTCATGCGGTAGAAGCCCTTATATTTTAGCGGGACTACTAACCTAGTGGTTTCTGAGTAATGGATCAAGTCCCTTGAAAAGATATTCATGGCATTAAGATGCAATGAAAATGAAAAGGTAGTACTGGAAGTATATTATCTCAAGGGTGATGCTGATAAATGGAGGTACTTGATTCAGAATACCACATAGGAAGAAGAAATTGAAGATATAGAATAGAGGACTTTTAAGGAAATATTCTTCAAAAAATATTTCCCTCATGAGCAACGAACTGAAATGAAGAAGGCATTCCTTAGCTTAAAACAAAGGGAAGAAGACAATGTTGCATATTATGAGGCTACATTCACAAGGCTGGCTAGGTATGACATAGATTATGTACATGACTCAGTAGACAAGATTGATCATTTCTTTGAAGGTCTTAAGCCAAGTCTTCAAAGGGCACTGGATTCTCAATCATTTTCATCATATGATGAAATTGTATCAAGTTCCATCAAGACAGAGAAAAAATTTTCTAGATCAAATCTTTTCAAAGGAAACCAAGATAAGAAGCGGTACTCTGATAACAAAGGAAAATGAGAAGCACCAAAGAAGAGCAAGGGAACAAAGCTATTCCCATTATGTGAGAACTGTGGAAATAATCATCTCGAGAAATGCTTGAAATGCATGGGAGTCTACTATATCTACGGAGAAAAGGGTCATTTATATGATGAATGATAGGGGAAGAAACAATTCAATGATATTCAATGCTACAATTGCAGAGAGATGAGACACTATGTAAATGAGTGTCCTAAGCACCAAGGAAACATGCCTCAGAAAAATCCAAGAGAACAAGGGAGAGCCTATGTGATTACAACCGCGAAGGTTGAAGTTCCTAATGACACTGTGGTAGGTACTTTAATTGTTTCCTCAAAATTAGCCAACAATTTATTTGATTCAAGATCATAACATTCATTTATATCTTCCCAGTTTTCCAAGAAAACTAGATATGTCCAATTTGATTTAATAAAGGAGTTGTCAGTCAAAACTCCCAGGGGATGTATCATTGCAACAAAGGCATGTCGACTAGTCCCCCTACAGACACCAAAACGTGCTTTATTTCCTAACCTTATCATCATACTAATTACTGAATTTCATATAATTCTTGGTATGGATTGGATGTCAAATTATGATGTGAAGATTTATTGCAAGAAAAATGATGTTATAATTTTTGAAAATGGTGTTGAATCTCTTATCTTTAGAGTGGAGACCTATCCATCTGATTATTATCTAGAACCACCCCCAGTAACTCTACTGAATAAAATACTTAGAGAGGTAGATAAACCAATATCTATGGGCGAGGAAATAAATCTTCAAATTGAAGATGTACACATAGTGAAAGAGTACATTGAAGTATTTCCAGAATACTTACCTGGACATCCTCCAGAGCGGGAAGTTGCATTCTCTATCGACTTAATTCCGGGTGCAAGACCTATATCAAAGACCCCCCTATAGAATGGACACTTTGGAGTTAGTAGAGCCAAACAAACAACTAGAGGAGTTGAATGAAAAAGGATTTATTAGACCTAGTGTTTCTCCATGGGGAGACCCAGTCTTGTTTGTCAAAAAGAAAGATGGATCCATGAGGCTATGCATTGATTATAGGGAAATCAATGCTATTACAATAAATATTAAGTATCCTCTTCCCCAGATTGATGATTTATTTCATCAAATTCATGGAGATAAATACTTTTCAAAGATTGAACTTCGATCTGGATATCATCAGCTGCGTGTGAGGAAGGAATATATTCCTAAGATAGCATTTCGAACCAGGTATGGGCATTAAGAGTTTACAATGATGCCTTTTGGACTGAAAAATGCACCCTATATTTTCATGGATTTAATGAATAGAGTTTTCAAGGAATATCATGATAAATTCTTTGTGGTGTTCATTGATGATATCCTAGTATACTCAAAAATCTTTGAAGACCATGAGAATCACTTGCGAATTATTCTGAGAACTCTTAGGAGCAATATATTATATGAGAAGTTTAGCAAGTATGAATTCTAGATTCAATCAGTTTCTTTTATAGGCCATATTATCTCTAAGGATGGAATCCTAGTTGATCTTGAAAAGACAAAGGAAATCGAATATTGTCCCACGCCAACAAACATAACCGAGGTACGTAGTTTTATTGTCTTAGCAGGTTACTATCAGCATTTCGTTCAGAATTTCACCTGACTGGCTAACCCGCTAACCAAGCTCATGCGTAAAGGAGTTAATTTTGTGAGGACAAAAGAATGTATATAATGCTTCGAATAATTGAAAATAATATTGGTCAATGATCCAATTTTGACTCTTCCATCTGGAAGTGATGGATTTGTAATATACAACGATGCATTAAAGAATGGACTGGGTTGCGTCCTTATGAAAAATGAAAAATTTATTGCTTATGCATCAAGACAATTGAAGAATCATGTGAAAAATTATCCAAATCATGATCTTGAGTTAGTAGCCGTAATATTTTATATGAAAATATGGAGGCATTATCTCTATGGAGAGAGATGTGAGATTTATATAGACCACAAGAGTTTGAAATAAATTTTCACACAAAAAAGAACTCAACATGAGGCAAAGAAGATGGACCGAGTTACTCAAAAATTACGATTGTTCAATACACTACCACCCAGGAAAGGTGAATAAGGTGGAAAATGAATTAAGTAGGAAAGATCATGGCCTTCTAACTCAAATTAAGATTGAAAGAGATCCTATATTCATGGATCTACTGAATATGAATATGGGAATTATTAAGGAAGGGGAAACATCGCTCCTATTTCAAATGATTGCTAAACCATATTTACTAGAAAAGATAAAAATCTATCAATATGATGATGAGAATTTTCATAAGAAAATTAATGCAGTTAAGGATGGGAGACTGGCTGACTTTGTGTATGAAGAAAGAATTATGAAATTTTGGAAGAGGTTAGGCGTAACGTCAGTACCTAAGCTAAACAGGGAACTATTAGACGATGCTCATAGCTCAAATTTCTCTATACACCTAGGTAGAACCAAGATGTATAGAGACCTGAATGAATATTTTTTGTGGGATAATATGAAGAGGGAAATTGCTAACTACGTGTTAAGATGTCTAGTTTGTCAAAAGGTGAAGGCAGAGAGACAACATCCCAAAGGAGTGATGCAACCTCTACCTATTCCTATGTGGAAGTGGGATAACATTACTTTCATATTTATGTTTAATTTATTTATTTCTATTATTACTCACATAATAATTGTTTTCTTACATAGGTGTATTCTTTTGTTCTATTTATTTCATGATTCCTCTCCCTTAAAACCATTTCACCCCTATAGTGGTGCATTTATCTATTTCATTCAAATGACCTCCACTGCCTTTGCAGGAAGAGAAATAATGCTGCATCTTCTCAATTATAGAGGTTGTATCTATGTTTTCACATTAAAATCATATTCAATAGAATTAATGTATTATTTCATATTTATGTTCAATTTATTTCTTTTTAGTATTACTCACATAATAATTTTTTTCTTATACAGGTAGATTCTTTTGTTTGAGTTGGGGTGTGTTGTCCAAATTTCATGCTTGTTCTACCTAAAAAACTTTTCACACCTATTGTGGTTCATTTATCACTTTCTTTAAAATTACCTCCACTAAATTTTCAAGAAGAGAAACTCCAATGCCTCTACCCAATTACAAAGGTAATCTTGATGTTTTCACAGTAAAATCATTGTCCATAGAATTAATGTATTGTTTCATATTTATGTTTAATTTATATATTTTTATTATTAATCACATAATAATTGTTTTCATATACATGCATATTCTTTTATTCAAGTTGAGGTGCTCTGTCCATCTTTCATCATTTTTTGCACCAAAACTCCCACATACTTCTTTTCCCTCAAAACATTTCATCCATGTAGTTGTGACATTTATCACTTTCCTTTAAGTTCCCTTCACTTCTCAATAAAATATGTAATCTTCATATTTTCACAATAAAATAATTTTCCATATAATTAATTTTTTATTTCATATTTATGTTTAATTTTTTACTTTTTAGTATTACTCATTATAATTGTTTTACTATACAGGTGAATTCTTTTTTTTGAGTTGATGTGGTTTGTTCTAAGTTTCTCATTCATTTTTAGTAGTTCGAAAAATAAAGTAAATGGAAATCATGGTAACACTGATAGTTAGAATTTTTTGAGACTTTTGGATGTGTATGAATCAACTACATCTCAATCCGACACACGATGTTACTAGTATGACTCCAACCACTTCTTTATATTTTAAACTAACATTATTTTCAGTAATAAAATGACTCAATGTGTCCGTTATCAGTTTAAAATCTACATTTTACTTTAAAAAGTTTTAATCTTTGAAAACCAAGAAAACATGCCCATATTTTCTAGATAATTTAGGGAATCGATTCATAAATCATTTGTGACGTGCAGGAATTGGTCTCTTGTAAAACTGATACACAATGTGATCTGTATGAGTCAAAGTGTGTATTTCAAGTTTAAAATGAAATTTTAGAAAAAAGACAAGTGATGAACTCAAAATAAAGAAAATAAATTCATATTGTTTGATACATTATGAAATAAATAAATAAGTGATTTTTAATGTGTAGAAATTATCCACACATCAATCCGATGCACGATGTGACCAGTATGACTCTAAGTTCATCTTTATTTAAAATTGACATCAATTTTAGTAAAAAAACAAACTGACCTACTAAAAAACAAAAAAATACATTTATATTATTTTTATACTTTAGTACAATGATCCATTACTTATTTGGGACATGCATGAATCATCTTCACCTCAATATGATGAACAACGTGTCCGATATGATTCTAAGGGCATGTTTTTATTTAAAATTGACATCAATTTTAGTAAAAAGGCCAACTGACCTACTCACAAATAATAAAAACCAATAAAATTGTTTTAATAATTTAGGAAAATGATCCATAATTCATCTTTGATGTGTATGAATCAACCACACCTCAATATGATACACAATCAGACCAATATGAGTCAAAGTGCATGTTTCAATTTTAAAATGAAATATTAGTAAAAAAGATAAGTGATGTAATCAAAACCAATAAAAAACATTAATATTATTTTGAAACTTTAAAAAACAATCCTTAAGTCATTTGGGATGTGTAGGAATTTGTCGCACCTCAATCTGTTGCACGGTGTGACCGGTATGACTCAAAATTCATCTTTTTATTTAAAATTGTCATTAATTTTCATAAAATGGAAAACTAAACTACTCAAAACCAAGTAAACACATTCATATTGTTTCAAAACATTATTGAAATTATATATAAGTGATTTGAGATGTGCATGAATTAGCCTCACCTTAATCCGATGCACGGTGTGATAGACATGACTCCTAGTGTGTGTTTTTATTTAAAATTGACATCAATTTTAGTAAAAAGGTCAATTGACCTACTAAAAACCAAGAAAAACCATTAAAATTGTTTAAATAATTTATAAAAATGATCCATAAGTCATTTTCTGTGTGTATAAATCATCCACACCTCTATCTGATAACCAATGTGATCGATATAAGTCAAAGTTCATGTTTCAATTTTAAAATGACATTTTAGTAAATAAAATGTGATGTACTCAAAACCAAGAGAACACATGCAGATTGTTTTAATGATTTATAAAAATTATCCATAATTAATTTTTTTTGTGTATGAATCAGCCAAACCTCAATCTGATGCACAATGTGACTGGTATGACTCAAAGCACATCTTTTATTTAAAATCGTCATCAATTGTAGAAAAATGGACAACTGTCCTACTAAAAAATGATAAAACATATTCATATTGTTTAAATACTTTATGAAAATTATCCATAAGCCATTTTTGATGTATAGGAATCAGACTCACCTCAATCTGATACACGATGTGATGGGTATGACTCAAAGTGTCCGTTATAAGTTTAAAATCGACATTTTAGTTCAAAAAGTTTCACTCACTGTAAACCAATCAAACAAACTCAAATATTATTTATAATATAGTATAATGATTAATAATTCATTTTTTATGTTTAGTAATCTGTTTCAAGTCAAACCGATACATGATGTGATCAGAATGAGTCAAAAGTGCATTTTTCCAGTTTAAAATGACATTTTAGTAAAAAAGACAAATGACATACTCAAAACTATGAAAACACATTAATATTGATTTGATACTTTAGGAAAATGATCCAAAAATCATTTGAGACATGTTGGAATAATTCTCACCTCAATACGATGCATGTTGGGACCGATATGACTCCAAGTGCATCTTTTTATTTAAAATTGACATCAATTTTAGTAAAATTAACACTCCCTATTAATTTATTTCTTTATATTAATACTAACTTAATAATTGTTTTCTTTTAGAGGTACCGTCTTTTTCTCAAGTAGGGGTAGTTTGTTCAAAAATATCATGAGTTGGGTCAGGATTAAAATATTAAAGAACATTGTTGTTTTTGTATATATTTAACAATTTTTATTTATGTAATTATATTACCCAATGTTTGAAATGTCTATAATATAGTGTTTTGTTCTTGTGTTTGTGTTGTAAATTTCATCTCTTTTTAATCTTGTATTGGGACTTATTTTTTTTGATATCTAGTGTGTTTCTGGTGCTACGGTGTGTTGTAACAGCACACTACAATGGTGATACAATGTGCTGTTGCAGCACACTGCAGTGTGGCCCTTTATCAGAGCTTTTAAAAGCATTGATAAAGGTCCTATTTATCATATTTTTTAGCACTGATAAATGACCCCTTTATTAATGATTTTTCAGCACTGGTAAAAGACCTGGGCTTTTAACATCTCTCATGTATTCATCGCTTTTCTAGCGCTGATAAAGGACATTTCTAGCGCTGTTAAATGACAGTTTTGTAGTAGTGTGTGTTCCTATATGCTGATCCTGAACTTTAGGATATTCTATCTTATGTCATTGAGAAATAATCCTAGTGAGTCACACACTAAAGTTATCTAAAATCTTAGTCAAATTTTATTTTAATTTAATAGTTTTAATAAATATTATTCCTTGATAATGGTTTAAGAATTATTTAGGATATATTGATCACATAAATTGAATTACTAGTTATTCAAAATCATATATATTTGAGTTGAATATTAAATAAATATTTAATACCAAGATAATTAATTTTTACATGAATATATTATTTCTATTTATCTCTTGTTTATTCTTAAGGTAACTAATACTTATTTCTTTTTATATGTTAATAATAAATAAATATTTATTTTCCAATTTAGTGAATATAATATTTATTTATTTATTTAATGAATAATAAAATTATATTTATTTATTCAAAAAAATATTTATTTTTCAAGGTTTGATAAATGTCAAGGAGGATTGGCAGGTTGAGTTAAGGGTTTAGGATAAATAATATTTATAAACATGAGATTTTACCATGCCAAGAAAGTAATAATAATAATAATACTAATATTATTATTATTATTATTGTTCAATGTGGGGTTTAATTTAGGATTAATATATTAGTTAATCGACTTTATGAAATAACTAATTCCTTGACATAGATATATAAACCTAATTATCATTTTGGGGAGTAATAGTGATTGGTTGTGCATAAGAAATTCTCCTAAGAGAATTATCCCTAACCCTAGAGACAAATTCTCAAGAACATTATCAAAGTGATTGAGAGAGATGAACCTCCTCTTTATTGTCAAGAGATCCAGAGAACATGTGTGGACTGATTTTTTTTTTTGTGATCAACGAAAAATGACACATGTAGTTTGGATCCTCTATCCTAGAAACAGACATTCCAATGGTGACATTTTGTGATTCATAAAGCACATTTGGATACCACTAGATGGATTTTACCCTTTTATATTTAACTAAAATGTTTATACTATGAGAAAAGGGAAACCGATTCGACAACAAAGAAATAATTGAAAGATAAGATAATTATTATTAATATAAATTAATTATAAATTACATGTGAAAAGATACTCTCTACAATCCTTCCAGAGTTTATATCATATGGTTATAGAGATTCATATCAATAAACCAAAAAAATCCATTTTAGGCACATTTCTAACCCCTTCTTCTATTCCATGGAACATTAAATAGATATCAATTTTTTTATATATTAATTTATAATTATTTATTAATCATTGATTTATTTACACATTTTATTATAAGTTTGTCATTTTGAATTTATTTGTTATTAATAAAAATTTTGAGATATTTTAATCATTCACTTTAATATGGGAAAAAATAGGCTAAGAAAAGATGAAGATTAATGGAATATTGATCCATAGGTGTTAAATATTTTGGTCGAATAACACAGATTCACGACATGTAATTGAAAAGTACATGCTTTATACCAATGTTCAATGCAATTGGATGAGTTATGAAAATTGCAATATATCATGTGGAAAAAAAGTATGTGACATCATTTCATACTATGAATTTATCAGACCATATAGAACATGGCTTGAAGGTTTATAGGGTGTGTAGCTGGTGTACACATAGTGTAACCCTAGAGAGGTTTGATCCATAAGAATCCTGAAATTCATGGGGTTAAAGTACATGAAATAGATTAATTACATGCTATGTATTGATTGGTATCCAAGAAAACATGGAAATAATTAAAGTACACAACATGTAGTAGGTTGTACATGTTGTGTAACATGTAAATATCTCATAAAAAAAACATGTTAAGTCCCTATGAGTATATTATAGGTGGATGATAATGAATAAAATACTGTGTAAGAGGCTGTGAAATCCATGTAATTTAGGCTAACTCATGATAGGTAAACATCAATATTAGCGTGTCGTATGATTTAACACATGGAAATAAAATTATTTAAATAAATTAAACTAAACTAAATGACATGTACTGGTGTAAATTATTTGTGATATGATTTTCCCATGAATTACATGCCAAGTGATTTTCAGCACGATCTATGGAATTAAATGATAAAATTAATTATTTTTTTCATTATCCTAGAACTGCATGATGTGTATGGTGTTCATGCACACCATGTACATCATGGGACTTTCCATAGGTTCATTCCATGTATATTAATGGTGTTCTATGTATTAATTATAATCATGATGACTATAAAACTTGACTTAAAGAACATCATGCCATGTAATATCATGAAACTTTGTGTATACTACATATCATATAAGTACATAATACATGATAAGAACCATGCATAGAATAATTACACGCTATGTATGTGATAGTACACACTGTGTAAAGTAGAATGGTGCAAACCATATTTCCTTTAGTAGAGGCCATGTTAAATTCTAGACACAATTTACAACTAGCTAGACAGGTACACACTATTTTCCTTATCAATACACACCATGCATAAATTAATTATAAATTATAAATATCTATTTTATTTATTTAAAATTATAAAGAATTATTATCTCTAGGATTATTTAAATTGGGAACAAAGTTAAATGAGTTAATTAATTAATAAACTAATCTAAAAATTTGATTAATTTATCTTAATATAGAGAAAATATAAATTAATGATAAATAGTTTTATTAAATGAATAATTATTTCCTATATGGATGATCATGAGATTAATATAACAATGTATGTTTTGAGTTTATTTTTAATTAAATATTAATGGTATGGATTATTATGTGATAAAAGTTTTATTAAATCTAATATGATGGCCGATGAGTCATCTGTATCACCATTATTATGTATGGGTCTGTGTGTAAATGACTTCATTTATATAACACCATACCCCTAGTTCCCCTCACCTATGTGTGAGTAAATACATGTAAAGGATAGCTCTCAAAGGAGAGGACGTGGTTCAGAACCCAAGTAAAGGTGAAACTAAACCAGGAGATACATTGGATCTAATTGAAATGCTGCAACTCAAACAAATATTGGTTCTGATAGTTTTTCACTTATGGACAAGGGACTAGTTTATTGTCTACTTGATAAATCAATCAGTAGTAAAATCCCATGATCATTCCACGTATTTGTTTTTATCTAATATATGTTTTTTATTTATACAATGCATGTTTATTTAAACATGATCACATAAACTTGATAAATAAATAGGAATGCAAATAAAATAAAATAAATGAATTATATGTAAATTATTTTATCATACATGGTTAATTAATTATGTAAAATCCAAAAAATATTAATCATTTAAAATGATAAAATAAATAATATATTTCCGCATAAGATAAAAATCCCTTAAATAAAAATATTAAGTCAGACATCACCTTCCATCCCTTGATTAAATATGAAACCATATATTGAATTGTTTTTCTATACCTCACTAGGACATTTTCATTTATTAGGTATTTCTAAGGAATGTTTTGGTTTAACTAAATCAAGTTAGCATCAAGAGTAGTTTCACTCGCAAGACTTTGTATAACTTCAAGGCTAGAATTTATGAAATAAGAGTTTAGGATTTCAAGGATGGGGGTCTATTCAAAATATAAAGGAAATACAAGTTAATTCATTTGGAACGAAAACCTACCTAAATACCTTTTATTAATTTCACAAGAACCTTTTTTGGGTAATGAAAATGGAAACATGGATCCTTTCCACTTGAATTTTCATGTGATAGGATATTTAGAATCCAATTGTGAGTGTTATTAGGAATTGAAAAAATTATAGGAGACTAATAAATTAAAATTTATTATGTCAGTTTTTGATAATCAAGATAATGTACTAAAATTTTATTTTATTTAATATAGAAAATGGAAAGTGAAGACATGATAACACTTTAATCATTTATATAAAATGACTTTTTTCACCAACAAAAAAAAATTACAAGGGTGGTACAATCATTTATACGGTATACTATTAAAAAAATGTATACCATGTGTTGGAGTACCCTATACATGTTTGGTCACCACACAATGAGAGTGTAGGTGAAACAAATGATTACGAAAGATATATGAAGGATGCTTCTACTGTTCACTGTATCATGTTATCATCTATTAATAGCGAGATAAATATGAAACATAGAGGAATTGAAAGGACCCAAACCCAGTTACCCAAAGCTGGTGCCTTATTTTATTACATTGGAATATAAACAAGGAATATGAATCCCAAAGAACCAATTATTTTAGTAATTTTCTAAACAAGATACATACATAAGTTCAATATTACAACTTGAAATGAAATAAAACATATACTGACTAAAAATTAACTTTTTTTATTATCAAAACACTTTTGAGGGTAAAGTGAGAAACCACATGATCCAGCATTACAATCAAATAAAATCATAAGAAGTCAAACCCAGATCAATACTACAAGTTCTTCCCCTCCCTAGCGATTACACCTTGGTGACAAGCCTATGCCAATACAATCAAAAAGAAATTCCTCTAAAAACATCCATATATCCTAGGTTATCCCTATAGTTCATTCATAAAATACTTCTTCACATCCAGAGAAAAATAAAAAATAAGAAAATTGGTGAGCTCAAATGATCATTAAGGGTAAGCAATATAGTGGAAGATATCATAAATATTAACATTAGGCACGATGAATAACTAAAAACACATGCCTTTAAAAAACTAAACGTGAACATAATATGGAAGGAATAAGAGTTGAATAAATAATGACATAATAAAATATAATCATGAGTATTCTACTATTATATAACAACATGAACTATAAATTACTAATTTCACAATTAGGGAGTGAATAATGCCAAAAATTATAACCATACCGTCAAGGCCTCGTGCCAAGACCATAAATATTCATTTTGTCAAGACCTTATGCCAAGACTGTAGTTTGTATCCTGAGATCTACCAATGAATCAAGGGGATATAAAGAGATCTAAACATCAATTATTAAGTCTAATACATTCCTCATATGAATGGGTATAAACATAAACAACATATACATTCATATTGAAACTAACATATGAAATGTAAATAACTTTCCCCAAACATTAAACATAAACACTAACCATTCAGAGTAAATTAGTGAATGTTTTTAAGATAGTAAATACATTTTAAAACTAATCATAAAACATTCAATTAAATATGGTAGAAGATATCATACATAATAACCAACAAGAGTGTTGAAATAGATGAAGATACTCTTATAAAATCATCGTGTAATTATTGAGATTAATACTCTTTTACTTTGAAAAGAAGAGTTCTTTGGAAAAATATATTGTTTGAAACAAGAAGTGAAGTAAGATAGTATTTTAAAAATAAAATGAGTGATTTTATAAATATAATGTTTTCTAAAAACATATTATATATTTCCCTTGAAAATAGATAAGAATTTGAGAAATTCACATGAATCAGGATTGTATTTTAGGAAGAATTTTTGAAAGATCCTTTTAAAACATATAACTCCTCAAAAATGAAAGTTGGATTCTGGTTGGTACACATATATAAACATTATCACAGAATATATCAGGATTACATATGAATAAATAATAATTTAGTTGAGTTAAGTAGATAATAAGAGTAACCCGAAGGAAAATGGAGGTTCAGATAGAAAACCCTTAACTTAAGTCTGAAGATGTTCCTCTCTTGATCTTAATGACCTGAATAATAAAATTTAGGTTCATAAATTAATATTTAGAGAACTTCCCCTAAATTTAATTTATTTATTATAACCTTATTAGGTTCATTAATGTCCTTTTTATGGGTTAGGATATTCAATTTCATTGTTTGGGAGCGTTTTCTTTTTTGGTTTTCATGATCAATTTACTTATATTCATGTACAAATAAACATGTAGAATTTTAATGGTTATCCATAATAGAAGTTGTATGTTATTAGTGAAAAAATATAATATTACATGTTTATAAATTTCATTTGGATATTGGGAGTGTAGAAGGATTAAATAAAACTTTAATGACAATTATTTGGGTTAATTGGTAGTTTTTTTATCACAACGAACTCATTTTGATTTATAAATTAATATCATGTGTAAAAGAGGATTAAATAAGTTTAAATAAGTTATAATAAATATATTATATTCTGGTTAAACCATCAAAATGGTTTCATGACCATAATTGAATATGGTAATATAAATTGAAAACCCGTCATCCTTGAATGTGATAAATAAATACATATCGTATGGTGTTTTCATTTCTAGTATATAATAATGGGAAAGGAGAGATGTTGAAGAATTATTACTTTATATTAACAACATTCCAATAAAAGTATGTTAATATAGTCATCATAATATCTGTATGAGAGGAGGTGAGGAAAGAAAAATAAAACAAAGGAATATGAAATAAAATAAATGAAAAGATGAATTTACCTCTTGAAGTAATATCCCTTGAGAGCCTCATTAGGGGAACGGTTTTGGTCTTTTTATGAGACCAATGAATACTAGAAATGGGGGAGGATCTTGGGAGGATATTTTAGTACAATTTAGACAAGGAACAAGGCTCGAGAGGAGTGAAGAAAAGAGGGAGTGAGGGGGGTTTTTATAGTGTAGGAGAGGGGTGATTTGTGAATATCTTATTCATTATTTTATTATTTCCCCCAAGAAACCAATAGTGTTGATTCATATGACCCATAATAGTAATAAATGCATGTGATTTTGAACCAAGTGTACTTACATCATCTATGATGCTTGGAATAGTGAATTTAACATATAATGTATATAGACTATAAATTATCGTATTTTACTATTAATAAAAAATTTGAGTATTTCAGAAAAATCAAAAAAATAAAAACCAACCATTTTTTGATGTGTAAAATTCAAAAATGAACTCCATTTTTTGAAAATAATTTTATAAATATGATTAATTTATTCATAATTTATTTGAAAAATAAAAATTTGATAACAATAATTCTTTTTATATCACTTTGATAAATTATTCAAGATCTCATTATATTATAACCTTAATATAATAAAATAATAATATGTTTTACTATTCATATAGGTCATATTACTATTCATATTACTATTCATAAGGGTATGTTAATATTCTCCAAAAATTATGTTTTTCATATCAGACTCTAAATATCTTACCGAACGCAACCATGTACGTCAATTTTTCAAAATTCAAATCACAGAGGTGAAAAAATTATGTTTACTGGCTAGGTTATAACAAAGTTATGTTTTGTGGAGAATCAATGTTTCATGAATTTATTTATAAATCCTTGGGGTGTTACATTCTCCCCTCCTTACAAAATTTTCATCCTCAAAATTACTAGAATGTTACCTCACAAAAAATTTGGGTAGTTCTTTATCATAAGCTCCTTAGGATCCCATATTGCCTCTTTGATTTTATTATTTTTCCAAAGTATCTTTACCAGTAAAGTCATATGACTCCTCAAAACCTATTCATTAGAGACTTTAATCTGTGTAATCTCTTTATAGTAAGATAGGTCAGGTTCCAATTCTATACTTTTAGAAGCGAGGAAATGCGTTGGGTCTCGCATGTACCTTCACAACAATGAGACACAGAACACATTGTGTACTTTAGACAAGCTAGGTGACATAGCCAAATGATATGAAACAGTTCCAATTCTCTCAAAAATTTCAAAAGGACCTATGTACCTAGGGCTCAGTTTTCCTTTCTTTCCAAATCTTATAACACCCTTCCATGGAGATACTTTTAAGAAAACATGATATCCTACTTGGAATTCAAAATCCTTCTTTTGATTATCAGCATTGATTTTTTTCCTTCTTTGAGATTCTTTGATGTAGACTTGAATATTATTTTCCTTCAATGTTGTTTCCTCCACAATCTCTAGGCCCACTATCTTTCTTTCACCAACTTCATCCCAACATGTTGGTATACGACATCTCTTTCTATACAATGATTTATAGGTTTCCATTTGAATACTGTAATGGAAGATTTTATTGTAGAAAAACTCCACCAAAGGTAAATACCGATCCCACATACCTTGAAAGTCAAGTAATCATGATATAAACATGAATTTTAATATTTGGATCATCCTTTCTGATTTCCCATCTATTTAAGGATGATAAGATATACTCAAACAAAGCTTAGTATCCAAATATTTATGAAGAATTTTATATAATTTCGATGTAAAAAGAGGATCACAATCAGACACTATTGAAATATGTGCTCTATTAAGTCTCACAACTACATCGATATAGAGTCGTGAAAGCTTCTATAGTGGAAAATCATCCCTTATAGTGAGGAAATGTGCAGATTTTTTTAAGTTGATCAACAATTACCCATATCACATCATTATTTCTTGGAGTTTTGGGTAATCTAGTGACAAAATACATAGTGATGTCATCCCATTTCCATGTAGGAATAGGTAGAGGTTGCATGAATCCTCTAGGATGATGTTGTTTGGCCTTCACTTTTTTGACAGACTAAACATCTTGACACACAATCAGCAATGTCCTGCTTCATGTTGTCCCACCAGAAATGTTCCTCCAAATATATATAAATTTTAGTGCTACCAGGGTGTATAACGAAATTAGATCTATGATAATCATCTAATAACTCCCTTTTCATCTCAGGTATAGATGGAACACATAGCCTCTTCCCAAATTTCATAATACCATATTCACATAAGAAGTCATCCAACTTCCCATCTTTCATAGAATTAATTTTCTTTTGAAGGTTCTCATCATCAGGATGAGTGATTTTAATCCTTTTTAATAAATATGGTTGGGAAACTAATTGAAAAAGTAATTATATTTCACCTTTTTTGATAATTCCCATGTCCATCATTATTATATCCATGAAAATAGGGTCCCTTTCAATCCTTATTTTGTTTAAAACACCATGATACTTCCTACTCAATGCATCAGTTATCTTATTTTCCTTTCCCAGGTGGTAGTGTATAGAACAATCATAATCCTTGAGTAGTTCAAGCCATAGCCTTTTCCTCGTGTTGATTTATTTTTTTGAGAAGATATACTTCATACTCTTGTGACCCGTATATATCTCACATATTTCATCATAGAGATAGTGTCTTCATATTTTTATAGAAAATATCACAACAACTAAATCATGTTCATGATTATGATAGTGTTGTTAATGAAATTTTAGCTACCTTGATGGATAATTAATAACTCTATCATTCTGCATAAGGACACAACCAAGTCCTTTCTTTGATCCATCCTTGTAGATCACAAACCCATAATTCTTCGATGATAGAGTTAGGATCAGAGAATTCACTTATCTCCTCTTCAGTTCTTAGAAAATTTCCTCACATTATTTTTTCTATATGAACTTAACCCCTTTACATGTAAGCTTGGTCCTTGGGTTGGCTAAACGGGAAAATTTCTGAATGAAACACCGATAATAACCTGATAAACCAATAAAACTACTTACCTTAGTTATGTTCATTGGATTAGGGAATTCTTGAAAATACTTTTCCTTTACATGACCAAAAAACATTACATCCTTAGAGATAATGTGGAAATAAAGGAAATTTATTGAATCCAAAATTCACACTTTCTAAAGTTCCCATATAATTAATTTCTGGTAAGAGTCTTCAAAATATTGAGCAAGTGATTTCAATGATATTCAGAGCTTTTGGAGTATACCAAGATATAATCAATAAATACCATCACAAATCCATCAAGATATTCCTTGAAAATCCTATTCATTAGATCCATGAAGATAAATGGTGCATTAGTCAGTCCAAAAGGCATTACTATAAACTCATAATGCCCATACCTGGTTCAAAATGTCATCTTTGGAATTTATTCCTTCCTTACTTGTAACTGATTGTATCCAGATCGAAGGTCAATCTTTGAAAAATATTGAGATCCATGAAGTTGATCAAATAAGTCATCAATGCGAGTAGGAGATACTTTTTCTTTATTGTTATAACATTTTCTCCCTATTATCAAGGAACAACCTCATATATCCATATTTCTTATTATCGAAAAGAACAGGGGTTCCCCATAGAGAGAAACTAGGGTGAATAAATCCTTTATCACTCACTTACTCTAGTTGTTTATTTAGTTATAATAATTCCATAGTGTCCATTCTACAAGGAGTCTTTGATATAGGCCTTGAACTAGGAATTAAATCAATGGAAAACTCAATTTCCATCTTTGGAGGATGTCTAGGTAAATCCTATGGAAAAAATCAACATATTCTTACACAATAGGTACATACTATATTTGAACATTCCTTTCCTCCCTCATATATTTTGAATTACCTTCCTCCCTAATAATTGAATTCAGTAGAGCTACTAGGGGTGGATCTAGATAATAATTATCTGGTGAGTTTTCCTCTATGAAGATAAGGGATTCAACACCGTTCTCAAAAATCGTAACATACCTCTTCTTTCAATAGATCTTCACATCATAATGTGAAATAAAACTCATACCAAGGATTATATCAAATTAATCCATGGTTGTGATGATAAGTTTACCAACTAAATCACATTTATGTGTCATGATGGGGATTGATCCACACATCTTTGTTGCAATGATACATGCCCTAGGAGTTTTGACTGAAAACTAATTTATTAAATCAAATTGAACATATATAATTTTCTTAGAAAATTGGGAAGATATAAAAGAATGTGATTATCTAA
Organism: Viscum album; assembly: GCA_963277665.1. Taxonomy (NCBI): domain Eukaryota; kingdom Viridiplantae; phylum Streptophyta; class Magnoliopsida; order Santalales; family Viscaceae; genus Viscum; species Viscum album. The sequence continues at coordinate 249,006,770 of OY728152.1, read as the reverse complement.
AATCAAATAAAGCATTGGATTAGTTCAAGGAAATGATTAAAGTACCTACCACCACATCATTATGAATTTCAACCTCCACAATTATGACAGAATAAGTTTGTCCTTTCTCTCTTGGCCTTCATTGGGGAATATTTCCTTAAAACCTAGGAAAATAATTTTCATAATTTCCCCTCTCCCTAAAATTGTATAATTGATCATTGGAAGATTTCTTCTTCCCCTTATAGTCCTAGAGCAGGTGGCTTTTTTCTCCACTCTTGTAATAAACACCCATACCTGTCAGGAAAGTACCAGGGTGTCTCTTCCCAAAATTATCACAGGGTGGAAGGTCAACTCTTCCTTTCTTCCCCATTTCCTTATTTCCTTTTCCAGAGTTTTCAACAACCCTATTCTTCTCTTGGTTTCCCTTAAAATCCTAAGACTTAGAGAATTATCTTTCTGTCTTGATAGCACTTGAGACTATATTTTCATATGATGAGAAATTTTGGGAGAGTAGATCACTTTAGTGGAATGGTTTTAAACCATAATATAATATATCAATATTTCTCCTTAGATTACATATGTATAATGAATCATGTCTTGATAACCTTGTGAAGTTAGCTTCATTTTTTGCAACATTATCATCCTCTTTTTTCTTCAGACTCAAAAACTACCCTTCCATATATTCTCGCTGTTCATGGGGGAAGTATTTTTCTAAGAATATTTTCTTAAAATCCCTCCATTCCATTTCTTATATTTATTCCTCATTATTTGTGTTTTGAATTAAAGACTACCACTGATCTGCATCTCCCGATAGATGATAAACCGCTATGACAACCTTATCTATTTTTTTACATTCCAAATTGAGAAATATCTTCTCTAATGAACTTATCCACTGCTCCACTATGAATGGTTTTATAGTCCCATTAAATGATGGAGGCTATTTCTGCATAAATTGGTCTAGTATAATTCCTCTACATTGTGGATCTAGATTCCCCTTACGGGTATGGTTATTGTTCATAACCTGAGTCAGTTGTCCCAATATAGTTATAAGTTTCTCAACCCCGATTGTAGTTACAAATACAACATCATTATCTTGAATCATAGGGAAATATCTACATGGTAAATTCACATTCATGCAGTTTCCATTCCTTCCACAAGGTTCCATTTCTAAATAATGAAATACACTAGATTAGGTTATGAATCATAATGTATAATCTCAATGTAGAAAAATACATAGCATAACTAATCTTATAATCATAAACATGGTTTCTTTGAGGAAAACTTTATATTTAAATCCTTCATAATTTCCTGTAAATAAAATGTGAATTATCTTAAGAATGACCCCCAGGAGTGTCAAACCAAGTGCGTAGTAAGACCCATTGTCATGTACCAGGATATCCCGGGTCAAGCTCGAAACTCCTTCTCAGAGTTGTTACTCCTAGGTATATATGTTCCAGAACCACGTACACTTGTAGTATCTAGAAAAAGATTTATTTGATAAAAATATCCAAAAAATCTATTCCTTACTAAAAATTCTATAATTTTCTTGTATGTTTATTCTCAAAGACTATCTTAGGGTTTTGTTCCCTAATATACATTTTCAAAATCTAGTTTCCAAGTTTTCTACAAAACTTCCTCTGATACCAACTGTAAGGACCCGACCCCAGTTTCTTGGAGATGGTGCCTTATTTTATTACATTGGAATATAAACAAGGAATATGCATCTCGAAGGAACGATTAGTTTAGTAGCTTTGGAAACAAGATACAAACATAAGTTCAACATTACAACTTGAAATGAAATACAAAAAATAAATTCCTTTGAAAACATCCATATCTCCTAGGTTATCCCTGAAGTTCATTCATAAAATAATTCTTCACATCCTGGAAAAAATAAAACATGAGAAATGGGTGAGATAAAACTCTCATTAAGGGTAATAAATACAATGGAAGATATCATAAATATAAACATTAGGCATGGTTAATAACTAAAAACACATTCCTTTAAAAAAATAAACTTGAACATAATATGAAAGAGATAAAAGATGAATAAATAAAGCCATAATAAAACATAATCCTGGGTATTATACTAGTCAAATAAACACATGAACTATCAATTAATAATTTCATATTGAGGGAATACATAATTCTGGACATCATAACTGTACCTTCAAGGCCTCGTTCCATGACCATAAATAATCATTTTTCAAGGCCTTATGCCAAGACTTTAGTTTGTCTCATGAGACCTACCGATGCATAGAGGGGATATAGAAATCCCCACCCATCACTTATTAAGTCCAATTAATTACTCATATTACTAGGGATAAACATAAACAACATATACATTCATATTAAAACTAACATATGAAATGTTAATAACCTTCCCCGAACATTAAGCATAAACACTAACCATTCAGAGTAAATTGGTGAATGGTTTTAAGATAGTACATACATAGTCAAACTAATTATAAAACATTCAATTAAATATGGTAGATGATATCATACATAATAACCAATAATAGTGTTGAAATATATGAAGATACTCTTATAAAATCATCGAGTAATTCTTGAGATAAATACTCTTACTTTGAAAAGAAGAGTTATTTTGGAAAATTATTTTTATTAAACCATAAGTTAAGTAAGATAGTATTTTCAAAATAAAATGAGTTATTTTATAAAGATAATTGTTTCCAAAAATATATTATAGAGTTCCCTTGAAAATATACAATAATTTTAGAAATTCCATCGAATTGGGCTTGTATCCCGGGAAGAATTTTTGAAAGATCCTATTAAAACATATAACTCCCCAAAAATAAATGTAGGATTATGGTTGGTACACATATATAGAAAATTATCACAGAATATATAAGGGGTAAATATGAATAAATTATAATTTAATTGAGGTATGTAGAGAATAAGTTTAAACTGAATGAAAATGGAGGTTCGAGTAGAAAACCCTTACCTTAAGTCCGAAGGTGTTACTCTATTGATCTTAATGACCTAAATAATAAAATTTAGGCTTGTAAATTAATAATTACATTACCTACCCAACATATAATTGATTTAGTATAACATTATTAAGTTTATTCATGTCCTTTTGATGGGTTAAGAGATTCAATTTCATTTTTTGGGAGTGTTTTCTTCCTTGGTTTTCATGATTGGTTTACTTATATTCCTGTACAGATAAACATGTAGAATGAGAATGGTTATCCAGAATAGAAGTTTTATGTTATTATTGAATAAATATAATATTAAATTGTTATAAAATTTCATTTTATTATTGGTATTGAAGATTAATTATATAAAACTTTGATGGAAATTATTTTGGTTAATTAGTGGTTTTTTGATCACAACGAATTCATTTTGATTTATAAATTAATATCATGTGTAAAAAAGGATTCCATAACCTTAAATAAGTTATAATACATATATTATAGTCTATTTAGACCATAAAAATGTTTTCAAGACTATAATTGAATACATTAATAGAAATTGAAAACTCGTTGTCCTTGAATGTGATAAATTAACTTATACCGGATGGTGTTTTTATTTCTAGTATAAAAGAAGGGGAAATGAGAGATGATGAATAATTATTCCTTTATCAAATAAAAAATTGAATACATGTAAGGTATTTTATTCATAAAAACATTTGGATGAAATGAGGTGAGGAAAGAAAAATAAAATAATGGAACTTGAAATAAAAGTGGAATTTACCTCTTGAAGTAATCTTCCTTAAGCGCCTCTTTAGGGGAGAGGTTTTGGTATTTTTTTGAGACCAAGGGATGATGGAAATGGGGTAGGAGATTGGGAGGATATATTATCAGAATTTATACAAGGAACAAGGATTGAGAGGAGTGAAGAGAAGAGGGAGTGAGGGGGGGTATAGCGGAGGAGAGGGGTGATTTGTGAATATCTTATTCATTATTTTATTATTTCAATCAAGAGAAATAGTAGTTTTGATTCATGTGAACCATAATAGTAATAAGTGAATTTTATTTCTATTAAAGTGTCCTTACATCATCCATGATTCTAGGAATAGTTAATTTAACTGATAATGTATATATACGGTAAATTATCATATTTTACTATTCATAAAAATACGAGTATTTCAAAAAAATCAAGAAAATTCACCCTAACCATTTTTTGACGTGTAAAATTAAAAAATTAACTCCATTTTTTGAAAATAATTTTATAAATATGATTAATTTAAGATTAATTTTTTCAAAAAATAATAATTTTAAAACAATAATTTGTTTTATATCACTTTGAAAAATTAATTAATATCTCATTATCTTATAACCTTAATATAATAACATAATAATAATATTTACTATTAATTAGGGTTATATTAATTTTAATAAGGGTATGTTACTATTCCCCAAGAATTAAGTTTGTCTTATCAGACTCTAAATATCTTAGTGAACGCAACCATGTATATCAGTTTTTAAAAATTCAAATCATAGATGTGGAAAAATTATGTTTATTGGTTAAGTTATAAGAAAGTGGTGTTTCATGGAGACTCAGTGTTTCAAAAATTTATTTATAAATACTTGGGGTGTTATAGGAATGAATGTATAAACCCAATTATCTCATCTTTTATCTCTTGAGAAGGAGAAAGTGGGGCTTATGATAAATAATATTGTCACTGCACTTTACCAATGTAAAATGTGAGATTAGTAACTATCTAGTGACCTTGACTTTAAAACATTTGTATGTTGGATAAATTAAGCTTACTTTTGGATAATAAATTAACCATTATTCTTATATTATCATCCTTATCATCAAGATATTCCATATTCTTCTAGTACTATAGGCTGAGTAGTATGGCTAAGAAACTCATGAATCTTTTGTCCATACTTTTCCAAGAAGATAAGAAATTATGGGAAAATGGTTCCTCACACATTATGAATAATGATATGAAATACCTGGTTAAAAATCCCATGACTGGTTCAAAGTCAATAGTTTATTTACAATATACTAGAAAAGACAAAATATCCAGAGGTACTGTGATGAATAGAAAGCTATTTGCTTTTCATGTGGTCATAAAGGTCATTATAAGAGGAAATATAATTAGTTAAAGAAAAAGAAAATAATTGCATATTCTTTAGGTATATTCATCATTGAATATAATTTTTTTAATACTTTTTATATATTAAATACAATATTTTTATTCAAATAATGGAACTAAGGACACTCAATAATATTACAATAAGTAAGCTAAATTTTATTAGTAATTGGAAAAGAGTGATCACTATAGTGATAAATAGAAAAAATACTTCAAATTTACCTATGAATTGATTCTTGTTAAACTATTATTTTTTATTTAATATTACCAAAAAATTAATCTTAGTTTCCTTTAGACATAATAAAACATTATTTAATTATGGAATGAATGTTTTTTGTGGTGTTTCATAGTCAACTAACAGTTCAGTAATACTTGAATCATTTATAATTAATGATGAATATAAAATTTAAGAATCATACCCATTTATGGATATATGATTCATTTTCAATGTCCCATATATACTTATAAGGGTTTTAGACTCATTGATGCTAAAATCTACTAATATTATTGAAATAATCATTTATTAGGTTCAGAAAAATAAAGTTTTTTTAAGAAATCTAGGCCACAAAGAATCTAGATTTTTTTATACTCGATCACATGAACAATTATAAGAATAATTTAGAGGTAAATACATATACTCTATGATATTTATTTTATAAATTTTAGGAATTTTCATTAGATAAATGAATACACTTGGTAAAATATATTGGATCCCCTGGACAGATGTGACAAAATATATCTTAACCAATTATTCACTGATCATTTAAATATAGAGTGATAGTTTTCTTAAAATAAAATTACCTTATCCAAATAAAAAAATATTATAGTGGTATAACGTAGATTGATGAGGAGTCTTATATAAATTACAATATTACCTTAAATTCCTTTATGTACATGTTTCACAAATAGCAGCATAATAGCTAAGAATTGTCCAACTAGATTGACTAATAGAAATATTTTAATTTAGGATATTATTGGAGCCCATTATGTCATAGACTTTGGGTTTTTATGGGAAGTTTTTTTTAATTTTGGTTATAACTAAAAGTATACATCAAAAGAAACAAAAAGAACATCTCAGGTAATTCTACTATAGAAACCCAGGATGCTATAATCCTTAAGTTATTGAGGAATTCTTAAAAACTAACTATACTTCTATGAGGAAATAATATCTCTTTTGTGATAGTGATAATAGACTAGTTTTCTTTGAATTCTAGCATCTAGATTCATATAAGTTGGCATATGAACACTAAACTCTACATGTATTAGTGTAAGGATTTATTATATAGACAAATACTATGTAGGAAATAAAAAACAAATAGGTGATATATTATTTGTTAAGAATAATGAATCATATAGGGAAGCAATAAATGAAAATAATTCTATTATTGGAAAGATCAAATTATTTCAAGAAGAATTCCATGTACAAAAATATAGTTCAATATTTTATATGCTTCTATATTTTATGTAAATATGCTTGTTGGTATTCAAGAGAAACTAGACATGGATGTAAAATTTAGTACCAATAAATATTTATTGGTTACCAAAGGTTTAAATTACGTTTAGACTTAGTCTATGATATAACCTTACACTATTCTTTATGGTAAAATACCTTAGAATTCTACTTATCATAGACACTTTCTTTTTGTAACATCCTTGTTTTATTTCAATGTATGAGATATTTTGAGTTATAAATTTCTCATTTATATTTTTATTATTGTCTAATATGGGTTATGAAAAGGATGATTTCTAGTTAATAAGGGAATGGGAACCAATGGTGGAATATTTGGGCAAGACATAGTCTTGAGGTGGCTAGAAAATAGCCACTGGCTAGTCAGTGGAACCCACCAGCCATCTAGTGGAGTTCTAATGGGTATTCTATTATTCTAAATACCACACCAACTAGCTGGTGGTTGAGGAAGAATTCCATTTATTCTTCTAGGCACACCGTCCAATCGGTGGCAAGGCACTGACCACCCAGTGATTCCACTAACCAGCCAGTGTGACCAGTTCGAGGGTGCCTAGCCGGTGTGGCCACATGGTTTGACCTCCATTTAATAATCTAATTGTGACCCTAAACACCAAATTTTTATATGATACCTCCCCTATTTCCTATTTAACTCTCATATTCACCTCTCCTTGATCCTTCATTATTGGAATGATCTGATAATGCTATAATGATAATATTTTATTTAGATATATGATAATTTTACCTTATTCCTCATGAGAGGAGCATATACCTATGTTGGATATATGTTTTCTATACTCATTTGATGATGAATCCTCCCTTTCCTTTTATATCTATAGTGGATCTTGCATGCTGACATCGTTTCTTGACCGAATCGAGATCTACCGTCGAAAACGAAAGTTTTACTAGTAAGTGTTTATAAATCACCTTCTTAAACCTATTCTTGATAGTGGATTGATGATGGAACCTTAATCCATTGATGATTAAATGGTTTATTGGTGGATGATTCTAGGTATCAACAACACCCCCATTGACAAGATCTATAATTATTAAGTATTATGGATAGTTCTAAGTATATCATATGGAACTATCATCATGAGATCATATTCTTCTTGAAACTCATCTTGAATCTCTTTTAAATTAATGGATTAATTTTGAATTGATGGTCATTGTCTATATCTGGGGCCTAATTCTATAATTTTATAGGAATTAATGATTTTTTCTTTATTAGACTATGAATTTGGTGAATAGGTGACCCCTTCTTCAACATACCTTATAATTGGATCCATTGATAGACTATTTATGGTATGCGATTCTAGAATGTATTTATTGACATGGAATTATCTAGAGTATCTATTATAAACTTATTTCTTGATGAACTGGAACCTGGGTTATAAATCCTTGATGTGTAATCCATTCTCCTTAGGTGTGTGATGTGGTTCGGTCTACGATCCTTTGAAAAAATTTATAGTTCCTTTCTAACAATACTGAGGTATGAATTTATTTATCATTTTAGTCCCTTGTATTATCTTTTTTCCGATATTCCTATTGTGTTGGAATGAATCGTTTTTCTTGATTAATAGTGATTGTTTATGGGTTTGTGCATTGCTGTGATACCCAGATATGATCCTTGTTTCCATGAGTATTGATAGAGTATCTTATTATGATTCTTGGTGATGATCACATGTTATTATATAATGGTAATATATTCCCATGATTCTCTTCCATTATTGTCTTATTATAATCTACCTTGTTATGTGTATTACCATTCCATTGGAGGTTGTTCTAAGTATATCAAGAAAGGTGACCAACCTAGTAGGATTACCCTTAGAGGGGGAGTGATTAGGATGTATGATGAAGATGATATTGGAACCCTATACAAGGTAGGATCATGATATCCTTTTTCCTAGGACAGAAATTGACTCCATAAGGATGCCGGGGGACATTCCAAAACTTGATGCCTTATTGATTCCAAGTAGTATGCACACTAGATTCCTTGAGGATGTTGAGGGACATATCACCATCCTTGTGGATAGTTCTTGATCATTCATGGAATCTAGAATATCCTTTCAGTATAGAACCATAACATGTATGACCTAGGCATGTGGTTGATTGGTCAACACATGGGTGATCAGTGGATGATTTTTTATGTTTCTTGTGAATTTATTGTTATCATGGAATACACCTATTATACATGTGCACATTTTGTTAAGGACACATTGGTGGTGTTCTACTAGGCTTTATTACTCACACCCTAAATGGGGATTTAGATGTGAAGGAAGAATTCAGGAATACGGATCTAAGAAAGGGAAATGTTATTTAGGAATATGTTTTAGGCAAGGATAAAAGATTTAAGAGTGGTACCAAGATGTACTCTGGAAGAAACAAATATTTATTTATTTACCTGCTCACTCTTATACTTGGGTTTGGATTGCCACACTAAGATCCCTGTTTACTTATTTGTATGACTGGTATACCATCTATATAGGTTTTTCATGTTGACTAAGATTATTATATTATATTATATTATATTATATTTTTTTTCAAGGATATGATTCTAAGGGTATATTATTCCTATTGATGGACTTAGATAGTTATTTCTAGTATACAACCTCTTTCATATGGGGACGCAAGAATGGGGTCATGTGACTCTCTAGCGTAGACCTAGTGGTTTGGGTCAGGGTGTTACAATATGGTATTAGTGCATAATTTTCTTCTTTTCATTTGAACTATATTCGGATATGGTAGAAAAGAGATATACCATTTGGGAATTAGGTTGGGTATTTTTTATGTGCCGTACCAACTCATGTAAAATGGACGTTCAAGTTACCATTGAAGATATTACTATTACTATTTTATAGGATTTTGGTTGCGTTCATGAATTAGGATTAGGCATGTAGGAATGAATTCCATATATATATACCTATTATTGTGATGCATATTATTTCTTTAATTTAATTCCTTTATTGTACTATCTTTTTGGGATATATTTTTCCTCTCTTGCGTGATATATCAATTTCTCATTGATATTGTGACATATCTATATTAAAATTAATTAATAGAACCTCATCATGTTGTTATGTTTGTATATATAAGACTATGACTAATATGAAGTGATGGATACCATAGTTTTTTCTAGGAGGGTAATACCTTGGGTTATAGGGAGATTCTTGGAGAAACCTTTGTGTAATACCTTAGACTAATTAAAATCTATTTTAAATTTTTTAAAATTTTCCCTTCATGTAATAAAAAAATTTTCCTCATAGAAGACTAATGGGACCACCAAATAATGTTGGTCAAGGTACTATTTCATGGGAGGATTCCCATGTTCCACTACATACTGTGAAGGATGGTATTTCAGAGCACACTCCTACACCTACTCATATGATACATGAAGTGGAACCACCTTAGTTGGGAGTCCTTCTCTTAGTTCTTGCATAGGATGTAGGGGAAACAAGGTCTACAGTCGACTATACTAGAGACTTCTAGCTCCAACATCCAGCAGCCTTTTAGGAATCAAAAGACCATAGAATGTTGTGGAATGGATAGACATCATTGAGGGTGTCTTCGAACTCACCGAGACACCTGAGGAATGGAAGGTGAGGATAGAATAATTCATGCTTTAGGGACCCACTAAAAATTGGTGGGTCATGATGGTACAACCTAGCAGACATGTGGTTCTCAGTTGGGAGGCCTTTGAAGACACGTTCTTTAGATAATTCTTCCCTGATATGATGAAACTAGGTAGAGAACATGAGTTCCTGGAGCTACAGTAGGGGTACATGATAGTATTTTCTTACTATAATTTTTTATAGAGATTATCTAATTTTGTATGATCTTGGATGATAATAATTCATAGAAGTCTAGGAATTTCGAGATCAGACTTCATTTTTACATCAAATAGTGGGTTCAGATTTTTGACCTAGATATATACTCAGAGGTTCTATATAAGTCCTTGACTATCAAGAATGTTCTATAGTTGGATCAAGTAGTTGGTTTTATTCCACCCTTTAGTATGTAGGTTGTTGGAACTCTTACAACTATGATGTGTGTCTCCTCTGGTAGTAGGAAAAGGAATACTGGAGACATGCAACAAAGTATCAGTATGTTGGTGGAGCTGAGTATTACTTCCTCACCCCCTTAGGAAGAGTTCCACAGTGATTCAACTATTTAATGGTCAATAATTATAATAATTTATGTAAAACACCTCAAACCATGTTTCATAAGTGGGGAAAAGTGTCATCTCCAAAAGTTTGTATCTAGAGATTTATGGCTAAGGTTTCATAGGGGTGGAGGATAGATGTGATATATGACCCAAGGATCTGGCCAGGGTCTTCAGCAATAGAATCAAACGATGATGACTTAAACTAGTCATATTTCTCAGGTTCAAGGTCACAAAGTTGAGGTGATCCATGTTTATACAGTAGAACATACTCTATCAGATGGTGGTGAGGGACCCTCTACTATTCAATGTACAGTTTTGATCATCCCTACTTTATATACTTCCTTGTTTGATACTAGTTCTTACTATTACTTTATATCTTCACATATTGACACTATACTTGACTTATCATTCAAGTTATCTTCTTAGTTACTTTCCCTCAATAAGCCATTGAGCATGAAAGTGGACTGTCTTCAATTATGCACAGAGTGTCCTATAGTTGTTGTTGGTTTTGGAAATCTATGGGAATTCATGATTCCAGAAATGAAAAGATTCGATATGATTCACGAAAATGCATGGATGACTATCTTTTGAGCTCATATTAATTTATATGATATGTGGGATCATTTACATATCCCAAGGGAGAGAAGTATGTGATAACTAGAGAATGGGAGTTGGGAGAAGTAAGAGTTGGTCTAGACTTGATTTATCTTAGGATGACCATGATGTCGATTCTGATATTGTCTATACAATGGGATCCCTAGTATCCCCCTTTATATTCCTCCAGTTTTGGATCTATATCATGACATCTTCCCAAAGGACTTCACATGAAATCCCCCATGATAAATGAGATAACATTGAGATAGAGATCATGCTGGGTGTACAACCCATTTTGATACCCTCTTATCATATGATACTGATAGAGTTGAAATATCTAAAATTGTATATAATTTAATTAGAGAGGAAGTGATTTATTAGAATGATTAATTCACTATGGGTTGTACATATCTTTTTCACTAATAAAGTAGATGGTAGTATTTTAATCTGTTTATATTTCTATAATATAAACAAGATGATGATGAAGAAAAATATCCTTTAAATAGTATTTATGATCTATTTGATTAGTTATAGGGAGAATAATGGTCCTCCAAGATTAATATTTGATTAGGCTATCACCAATTTCAAGTTAGAGAGGGGGATATCCTAAATATGGTGTTTCATAGTAGGTATGGGATACACAAGTACTTGGTGCTTCTGATTGGACTATAGAAAATGTACTATCTAGGTTCATGAATCTCATGGAAAAGATCTTCCACCCATATCCAAACTCATCTATTATAGTGTTCATTTAAAAAATCCCCATATACTCATCGAAAATAGAGAAGCATTTCAGACACCTACAGATTATCCTAAGTATGATTTGATCACATTATCTTTATTACAAGATATCAAAGTGTAACTTTTGGATTCAGAATGTGAAATTTTTAGGGCATGTAGTGTTTGAGATATGAAAATCCCTTGACCCATAGAAATTGGATTCAGTAATGTCCTAAACACATCCCTAGAACATGTTCAAGATAATGAGCTTTTGGGTTTTAGAATGATACGAGAAATATTTTATCTATGATTTCTCTAATTTATCAACACCTATGACTACAATAAAAAAGAAGGGATTAAAGTTCTTGTGGTAAAACCATTAGAGTTGGTGTTCTAGAGCCAAATGTTTATACTTTGGATTATATGTATATTCAAATATTATAATATTTACTATTAGAGTTGGTGTTCTAGCACATTGATAATATCATATCAGTTCCCCACTATGATGAGAACCTTGAAATTCCAATGATATTTTAAATATAGTTATACATTTGGATAACATATTATGATAGGAAACATATAATTTTTATGGTTGGGTGTGATTACTCATAAGTAGATGAGACTTTTTCTCATAATGTTCACACTTAGTAATATCCATGAAGAGATATTATGGGGACAAACTCACCTATTGGAATTCCTCATATATATGTGTCATCATATATTCCTATCTATGAGAATATATAATGGTCCTTATGCTTTAATATTATTAGTAATAATTTTCATGACTCATGTACTGACCAAAACCATGATTCCATATGTTCATAGAAAGTAGGGTACATTGGGTGTGTCATGAATAACATTTTATTAATTAATAAGTCGGTGAAGGTTTTTTCCTTTCCATATTATTGGAAGTTAATACCTTAGTCATTTCATGGAAATGGAACCATCACATTAAATTCCATATCCATAGTATAATGATGAGTTTATTTTAGATAGTCAAAGAATGATGTATTAGACCCATAGGTTGATGAAATGAGTGTAAAACCTTCTTGATTAGATATTATGACAAAGGGATTATATTACACAGTAATAATTTATGTGTGGTTTTCATTGATATAACATTAACTTATTTATTTTGGGTTTCCTAACCCTTTTTGGGATAGTATTTTGGAATTTAGAAAATTTTGCTTAATTCCAATGAGAAAGAATCCTTGAGGGTCACACACTAAGTGTTTCCATTGATCTCAATTAATTTATATTCTAATTTATTAATTGAATAAATGTTATTATCAAGAATAAGGAATAATTTTATTTAGGATTTAATGATCATACATATTTACAAGGTAATAAATAATTATTTTTTCATTAATAAAATATTTATTTAATTACATGAATATTTAATAAATATTTATCCTCCATATTGTGAATTGAATATTTATTTATGAATAAATATTTAATTAGGTATTTGATAAATTACAAGGAGGATGAGGGGATGAAGATAATGTCTGGTGATAAATATTAATTTCAATCCAACAAAATAATATTTATCATTTTACCAAATAGAACACAACATAAAATAATAATAATAATATTATTATATATACCAATTTTAGATAAGGTTTATTATATTATTTAAAGGTTATTGTGAAATTAAATAATATTTTAACCTAAACCCCAACTCTATAAAAAGACTGTTATTTCTATTTTGTAGGGTTAATAGATAATTGAGAATCATTTCACACAATATACTTCTCTCTAGACTCCTAATTCTTTCATCATATCTAAAATGATAATAACTCCTTCAATGTCGAAGGAATTTGAAGCAATCAAAATGAAAAATGCAAGATGATCGATCTTCCATGCTAACACTTAATAATTTATCGTTGTTGTTCAAAGAAAAAAGGACCACATGTGGATAATCTCTATAGGGTCTATCATTTAGATCCTCCACACTCCATTATAGTAATATGAAAAGGTTTTGAGATGATAAAAAACATAATCAAATAAAGATCCTAAGATGAGGTATTTTTTCATTATATCTAATTTAAATTAATTATAAATTTAACATGAAAAATATCTACTTTAAGTTATAGGCTTTCTATGTCAATATATGATGGAAAATTTTTATTAGTCATGATGTTTACATATTACACAATTGGTGAATTATCCTTAGAATCTAACAAAAACCTTAATTTTTATTTTCTCAAATGGTTATTTTTTTGTGTTTAGAACCTTCAAGTGGTATCAGAGTGTTAAAATTTAAATTTATAATTATTTCTTTGATTGTTGATCGATTATGTGTGATAGTGGTTAGATATTTCATTTATAGATTATTTATTCTTTAATTTGAAGTTTAATTAATATGTTTTCGACATTTTAATATTATTTGTTCAATATTAATTGTTTTTTAAAGACAAAGAATATATGAAGTATGATCCGAGATTCCATTGGGAGGTTTCAAGGATTTATAGTTCATTGGTTAGGTTACCTGACATGTATCTAGAGTACATACCATGTACCCAAGTTTATTGCACCTAGAAATGTCTTAGGATACTTGACACACTGAACATCTATTATATGTGGTGAATTTATTGAACACCGCATTTAGAGTGAGCCAAACTGGCTCATGGTTTATCAGATTACCCAACATGTAGATGGAATACATGTCATTCAGTCTATACTATTTAATAGTGAAATCCATGCTAACCATGTGTTCAAATTCACATTTTTAACCGTGTGAGATATATATCTTATATAATTAATGAAACACATGGATTTTAGCTAGTATACACATCATGTAATTCATTAATTCCCTTATTTGAAGAACATGGAGAGTCATTCATCGCCTTCCAAAAAAACAAAAAAATAAAAACACATGGAGTGTAGTTGGGGTACACAATGTGTGGTTCCTCATATGAAGAATACACTCATTCAGTGGCGAGTTTTTCAAACACACAAAAAGTGGAACGCACATTGTGTAGCTAGTTAGTAAATTCCTTATAGTATGGCTAAGACACACATTAAATATCCATGTGTTTGTCCATAATACATGACAAATGAGGAACATGATGAGTAGCTCATAAGTGCATACCAAATAGTCTCCCAAGAAATGAAATAAATAAATTACATTAAAATAATTAATTTAATAATTAAATATTAATTACACTATTGGAACCAGATGTGTTTGACTTTGTAATAAAGTTTTTTAAAAATTAATAAATACTAGATTAATTTATTATAATTATCTATAATTACTCGTTATGCCATTTATTTTCCATGAATGAATTAATGATGGGAATCTGCAAAATACTTCAGATGTCCATTAAGATAAAGTTAATTAATCCATTAACAAATTAATATAAGCATGCTTATCATAATAATAGATAATGAATTGAAGTGAATTATAGCTAATGTACTTTTTTATATTCATTGCATGTGTATAACCATTCATGAGTTTTGACCAGAACAATTTATGAGTTGGTTTTATTTAATTTATTTCATTGCATGAATTATGAAATTATTTGTCTTTAATTTAAAAATGATGGCCTATATATCACACCTCCATATTTTATTACGTAGGATATGAGTGTCCATGGATTCTTTTGTAATTCATCTTAACCAATCATTTGGTCCCCCTCATATGCACGTGAGTTATAAATATATGTAATAAAAAGAGTATCATAAGGTGTATGGAGGTGGTTCAAGATGAAATAAAGACAAAACCAAATCTAGTGATATAAAAGTGGATAGGTGGAATCTTTTAACTCATTACAATATTAGTATAATGAGTTTACCCTAGGTTTATAGGTTGATTTATTATCCACTCAGTAAATCAACTATTATAAAAGCTCACGATTGGGTCATTTATTTATTTATTTATTTATTCTGGTATTATGCATTATTTATTTTATGGATATAAGATCATGATCACAAAAATAAATGTATTAATATGAAAAGATGGAATTTAAATAAATGGATTATGCATAAATAGTTAATCAAAACATGATTAATCACTTAAGTAAAATCCAATTAATATTAATAGGAAATATAAAGGATAAAACAATAATTTTTTTTGCATAATAAATAAAATACCGCAACTTAATATTAATTTGGACTAAGCCTGCCATTACTTGATTAAGAATGAAAGCTATAAAACATAGTGTGTGCCCAACCCTCATTAGATCACTTGATTTAATCATTGAGTTCTTATGAAACTTTTGGGTTGAATTAACCAATTTACATCAAGATAAGTAACCCTCACTAGACTTGATATAACTTGGAGGCAAGTGTTGAGGAAATCCGAATAAGGGTATTTGGATTGGGGAGTCCACTCAATTGGTCAAGGATCTATAAGCCCTTAGTTTGAAATGACTTTCCTACAAAAATACCTTCGAGTAATTGACCAATCCATCACTTGGGTTATAATAAGGGGAATATGGATCATTTTCACTAGAATTTATAATATAATAGGAATTCTGAGTCCAATGGTGTGGGTTGTTGGGACATGATAAAATAAAGGGAGACTTAATAAAAAATAAATCCATTGGATCCTATAAACTGTAATCAATTGAAGTAGTAATATTATGCTCTTTTATTAATTATATAACAATGCAAAGTTCATCAACCAAATTATCCCTACAATCATTTTTTGAGAAAGACCATCTCCTTATGTGCAATAACAACCAAGAATGGTTCAGAAACCTATGGGTTGTGTTGCGCCATTAATGAAATTATTACATACTAGAATACTCACTTCCTGATCCACCTACAAAGGAGGTAATCAATGAAGAGTTCACTGTATATGATAAACACATGAGTGATGTCATCGATGTTTAGTGTGTAATGATTTCGTCCATGTATAACATGATCATGAAGTCAAATGAAGACATGAATTCTTATAATATTCTACAATATATTTGTGTTCTATATCAAGAGAGAGTTAAAAATGAATAGTTTGAAATATCCAAGGTTCTATTTTAGAGTAATCTTGGAGACGGTGTAATAGCTGGGCCTCATGTAGTCAAACCCATTCACCACATTAAGAATCTAGATGATCTAGGGTTTAAATTAACTGAATAACTCCACCCCAATATCATTATTGTATCAATTACATAGAGATTATATATTTTCATTATTAATTTAAATATAAAATACATATATAAGTCTCTTCTAGATATTGTCACATTTATTTTCCAAGTTGATAAGGAGATGAAGTATGAAAAACCTTATGTCCTTATGGAGAATAAAGGGAAAGGCCAGATAAAGAGATCTAAGTCTAAAAATTCTTCATAATGCTCTTACAAGAAGAAAAATATCAAGGGGAAATTAAGGGAATAATATTCTATCTATTTTTTATGTATAAAGAAGGACCACTAGAATAAAAAATGCACCTAGATAAAGAATAAAGGGGAATCTTCAGGTGCATTTTTAATGAGTGAAATGTCTCTATTTCTACAAATTGGTTATTAGATATAGAATTTGGTTCTCACATATTTATTAAAATATAGTAACCAAGTATATTATAGAAGATTGATTAAGGGGAGGTAGATCTATGAGGAGCCAACATGGCCATATTTTTTTTCATGGCTATTAGGGACTACCACCTTACGTTACTGACATGAATGGTGTCAATTTTAATTTTTTTTATTATGTTCCATATATTACCAGAAACATTATTTCAATATCAAAACTTGATACAAATGGATTTATCTTAAAATTTGGGAATAAATGTTTTCCATTTTAAACTAAATAATATTATTTGGTAATACATATTTAAATAATTATATTTATGTGATGGATTAAAAAAACAAGTAATGGAAATCAATAAAAAAACTAATTCACATGAATCATACCACAAACAACAATGGCATCACCATCTAGGTCATATAAACAATTTTTTTTGAAAAAATTACACCAATGTGGATATTTATATTTCTTTGACCTAAAACAACTTAGTGTATGTCACACATTTTTACAAGAAAAAAGGACCAAATCCCCATTTATTGAAAAAGGTGAAAGTACCAAGGATATTCTTGAATTAGTTCATACCGATGTCTATGGAATATTTATTGTTGAATCAATGGGTGGGTAATCATACTTCATAAATTTTATAGATTATTAAAGTAGATATGGATATGACTGCTTAATAAGGTATAATTCAGATTCCTTTGATAGATTCATGGAATAAAATAATGAATTTAAAAACTATCATGGTAAGAATATTATGAAAATATACTCTATCTATGGTAAAGAATATCTTAATTAATACTTCATTGATTATTTATGGGAGTTTGAGATTCTATCCCAACTCAATCCTCCATATACACCACAATGGAATTCTATAAGCGAATGGAGGAACCTCACCATATTAGACATGGTGAGATCAATGATGAGTCATCCGAGTCTTCTGTTATCCTTGTTAGGTTACACATTATAGATAATGACACAAATACTAAACTAGGTGCCAACTAAAGTGGAAGATAGTATTCCATACCATTTTTCGAGTGGATAGAATCCCATATTTTCATACATACATGTGTGGGGTTGTGAAGTATTTTCCAAGTCCTCTTTAGGGAAGAAAACTTCACCACAAGGAACAAAGTGTAATTTTATAGGATACCCCAAGGAAACAAGGGGATATTACCTATAATAACCCTAAGAAACTGTAATAGTAGAAAGACACTCCATCTTCTTTAATAGGTATAACATATATTAAAGTGATATTGGGAGGAAGATAGACTTTGATAAATTCCAGAATCAAGGTTTATAAGAATTTTCATAGTAATATATTATACAAATCCTCATAGAGCAAGTAGTTCTTGATACATAAGTACTACTTAGGAATACAAGAGAGGTTATAGAACATGAAATATATGGTTTTTAGTTACTGAGGATTGTGAAACATTATTAGTTGATAATAATGATCCTATAACCTGCAAGGAAGAAGTAAGTGGAATATATGTTTCCAAGTAATAGGAAGATAAGAATTCCAAAATAAATTCCATGTACCAAAACCAAGTCTAGATTTTAGTATACCCCCCAATGGATGTTAATCTTATTGGTTGAAAATAGGTATTCAAGAAGAAACTCGACATGGATGGAAAATTCAGTGCATAAAAGGCATGAATGGTTACATAAGGGTCTAAACTATGTCAATCATAGATTATAATGAAACCTTTTCACTATTTTATATATACATATCCATTATAATTCTATATTCCATTGAAAATTTCCAATTCTATGAGATTTGGGAATGGATGTAAAAACATATTTCATTTATAGGAACCTTCAGGAATATTCCTATATGACATAACCTGAAGGGTTTTCGACTCCAAAGGATTCCAAAAAGGTGTGAAAATTACATAGATACATTTATGGATTAATTCAAGCATCCTGGTCATCGTACATTCAATTTGATGAAGCCATAATATAATTTAGTTACATAATGAATGAATGCGGTCCTTATTTCTATAAGCAATTTAGTGGGAGTGTGGTCATTTTCTTAATAGTTTATGTCAATGTTATACAACTTATTGGAAATGAAATACCAATATTATAGTCTATTAAAGGCTAGTTAAACACATGCTTACCCATGAAGGAATTAGGTGAAGTAGCATATATTCTTGGGATCAAGATCCATCATTATAGATCCAAGAGGATACTTGGACTAAGTTAATGTACACATATTGATGTGATAGAGAGGAGATTCAGTACGGAAAAATACAAGAGGGGATTATTTATATTTTCATATGGCATTCATCTTTCTAAGAAAATTTGTCCCCAGACTGATGAATAAAGAAAAAGGATGGAAAGTATTCCTTATGAATCAGTCATTGGGATAGTCATGTATTCTATGATATGTACTAGGATAAATGTTTCCTACACTATAATTATGGTAGGAAGATATCAAGATAACCTAGGTGATCACCATTGTATGGTAGTCAATAGTATCATTAAGTATATGAGGTTTGATTAGGATATGCTCCTAGTTTATAGAGGAGTTAAGGAACTAGTCATCGAAGGATAAACATATGCTAGTTTCAAAATAGATCAAGATTATTTTAAATCACTGACGGGATACATATTCACTCTCAATGGAGGTCTTGTGAGATGTATGATCTCAAAGAAAACTATGGTCATTGATTTTAAATAAGAGACTTATTATAATATAGATTTTGAGGTAGTCAAAGAAGTAGTTTGGATATACAACTTCATCTATGAGTTTGACGTGGTAACTATAAGTAAATATCCTATCACACTCTATTATAATAATACTAAAGTGGATTCCCTTGAAAATAATCCAATGTCACTTCAGTGAATGAAGTAAATATTTTGATAGTGTCATATCTTGAGGTATTTTTCTCAAAGAGGTGAGGTTATAGTGAG
Source organism: Viscum album (assembly GCA_963277665.1). Classification (NCBI taxonomy): domain Eukaryota; kingdom Viridiplantae; phylum Streptophyta; class Magnoliopsida; order Santalales; family Viscaceae; genus Viscum; species Viscum album. The sequence goes on along the minus strand of OY728152.1, from coordinate 248,986,400 downwards.
TATAAAATACATATAAGATAATATGGAATACCCATTTACTAAAGCCTTAACTTAGTATAAACCTGATTATCATATGAGGTTTAGAAAATTGAAATTCATAGGCAGTTGGATCTAGTTTAATTGAGTCTGTTGGATTTGGTGTTCTCAAACCAAATATTTTTACTTTGGATTACATGTATATTCAAATATTTTAATATAAATAAAACATCTTATTATATATAGTTCATTGTCCTAAATGAATTTAATGTAATAATATCATAGAGAATCTATTGCATTGATAGGGTCATAACAGTTCAATTTAATGGTGATAGCCTTGAAATTCTATGAAGATGTTCTTACACTACAACAGAATCACCTTTTAGTGGCGTTTTTTTTCATTTAGTGGTGGTTTAAACCGCCACTACTTTGTTTGGTGGAGGTTTACAGAAACCACCGCGAAATCGGGTGTCGCCAATCTATTAGCAGCGGTTATTTGCGTTTAGAGGAGATTTCAGGAAAGCGTCGTAGCTGACTCATTTCGAAGCAGGTTTTCTAAATTTAGTGGCAGTTTTACGAGCCCTAGATAAAACTTTATTCACGGCGGTTATAACCGCCGCGAATAAACTCAAATTCCATTGGCCGTAAAACCGCCCCTAAAGTCACGGTAACCGCTGCGGAATGAGACAGCCACGATGCTCCTATTTAGCGGCGGTTATAACCGCCGCTAAAAGTAAAATAAAATTTACATTTATCAGTGTTTTTCACTATTTATCGGCGGTGTAAACCGCCACGAAACCACCGTGAATATGCATGTAGCGGCGGTTAAAACCGCTGCAAAAAGATGCCCAGAATTAAAAAAATAATTCTTTGCTTCTGCTGCACCGCTGACCTAAAAAAAATAAAAACAATATGTTCATATACAAATAGATAATCAAATAGTATCCCAACCTATAGGTTTCAACCAAACAATGAACAACCCAATAGTAACACTTTTTTTCTACCGCTATATGCAAACCCACACATCAGATACTTCCAAAGAATAATCTAGCCACTTTTTATTTAACCATGTTCTATTCATTTATTAAAGGGATTCACATTATATATTACATTACTACCAAAAAATAAAATCCATAACCAACTCAAAAATGAATGAAAACCATTCTTGTAGTCCCACTGCACAACACCAACAATGCCACATTGCAGTCCCCATACAGAAGCCTGTCTGATGGACACAATACAACCAAAGGTAGTTCAACTGCCTACAAGTTCTTCCATTCAAAAATCAATCCCAAAAACATAGAAAGAACTGTCGCTTCAATTCAAAAAAATTCCACATAAACCATAAAACCCAACCATAACACACATTACATGACCACACCCATCAAACATGGGTGAATTCAGATTTAGCCAACACTGTTCTTGAATTACATTTTTTTAAGGGGGTATCACATAATGGTTCTTATTCTTCGAGCATCCATTTAATTAACCATGTGTACATGATTAATCAGTTTACACATTACAACATTTTTCCCCAGAATTATAAACAATAAAAATATTAATTGTGTGTAAGAAAACACCACCAATCGCCATGATTTTTATAAGGCACACATCCACAACATGTCAGAACAATAAAAAAAGATAACAAGTAGAAATAGTAAATGTACTATAACCCCTTCAATGAATTTTTATCATCATGATCAATAAATTATTCCTTATGTTAAATAATATATTTCAGTCGTATTCACATAGAACATTACTAAAACTACCATGAAAGATGCTCATAGGAACTGAAATGAAGGAAATACTTACTTGGATGATCAAAGGATCGAAGTTCCTCCTTGAATAAAGAGCACGATATCACGTGAGGAGTAAGGAATAACTCCAAGGAACTACATGAAAGTAGAACAGGGTGGGGGGATGTCTCTTCTAAGGAGGAAGGACTCTTTACACACCTTGGGAGAAGGAAAAGAAACGACTGGAAATTAGAGGATCTTGGCTTAAGAATGAGTGAGATCCTAATAACAAGGGATATAATTTCAATGTGCTAGATAAAACAGATCATGGATTGACCATGATATTTGAATATCTCAAATCCCTGAGGACATTAGGAAATTAAATATATAAAAAACATCCTTAAAAAAACTCTTAAAAACACCCAAACATAGCATCAAACTCGGTTTTTTGAAAACATATAACAATAAAATTAGAGAGATGACTTCAAAATACTTGAAATACATGTTGTGGTCAACACCACATATCGTTAATTTGGTTTTTCCAAATTTAAGGGTGATTACGGTTTGGAGAAACAATAATTCTCTTTGAATACAGTGGAAAAAGATTTAAGCAAAGTCAAACTTAATAGGTAACATATTTTTTGTTAAAAGAAAATCATAAGGGAGAGACTGGGATGTCTGGGGAAAACATGAAATTAGTCACTGATGGGTGGCTCATTGATACCCTATCACCGATGCCATGACATTGTCACCCTGGCTCTAAAACCCTAGCATTGATTCCCTAGAACTGATTCCATGTGAGAAACACCCTTGTACCGATGCCCTAGAACCGACACCATGGAACTGACACTGACGCCCATGATTCATCAACACTAACACCCTTGACTCATCGACACCAAATCCCTGAGTCACTGATAGGATGATTCACTGAAATCCTGACTCATTTACAGGCTGACTCATGGATAGTTAAGAACTGTATTTTTGAAAAACTCTCGGAATGAGTGAAAAACATCACCTAGAACACCCTAATCACTGAAGTTTCACAATGTAATTATTCTAAGAGGTTTACTCCATTACATCATATAGATCTCAAAATATCCTCACCCTATAGAATGAAAAACTACCCAAGAAGAGAGGGGTCCGAACAACCACCCTGTAACATAACTATCAGGTATAAACCACCATGATTTGTTCTAAAGATGGAATGAAAACCTCGACATCCTAGAACCCCTCCTCAATAGTTATCTTTCTCCAAAAAAATTGTGTAATCCCCAAGGCCCCACACTACACCTAACAACCATGTAATCACATATGGTCACACCATCTAGACACATGGATTTGAGAGATCCTTCCTCCATTTCAAGATACAACATATCTTATTGGAAAACAAGGCCAAATATCACTTCAATGAAAATTAAAAAATTAAAACATCAAAGTAATGCTTAGAACATCAACTCAATACAGATTAGTGTACTGGGAATGCATATTCTCTTATCACTCCCTAGTACTATCCTCATGGAAAACATTCCTCCACAACACATGATCCAAATGAATCATCCACCCACAAAGCACTTTATCCTTACGATCCTCGATTATTAATAGTTTTTCAATGAACATTGGATCATTCTCAACATCTGTCTCTACCAAGTATCAGACGTGAGATGTATCATGTAGATACTGATAGATCTAAGTGTCTTGGAAGACATCATGGATCCTCCCCAAATGATTTGTAAATTTTAGCTGATATGCCACCACACCAACTCGCCCAAACACTTAGAAAGGTATAATGAACGTGAAAGAGAGATTTCTCACCTTACTAAACCTTTTACACCCAGAGCTGCATTCATCATATCTTGCACGATATCAAAATTATCTGTTGTGCTCTGCACTAACTCTGGGCCAAGAACACCTTCCTTCCCAATGCCTATCTAGAACAATTCTTAACAACAAGACCTTCTATAAAAGTCATAAAATGGCCATTCTAATTGTATAGTGATAACTATTGTTGTATAAAACTATACTACATGCAACTGTTGCACCCACATCAACAATGGGTTTAACTCCTAGTCATCCAAAATATCGACTAACAATTCAAACAAAGACCTAAATGGAATGCTATATACCACACTCTAGAAATGAATACATAAAAAGAAACATCAGAAATCAATAAAATGCATAAAAAGAAACATGAGAAATCAAGGAAATTTTAGGACATGAAAATGTGTGGTGGCAACTATGTGCCACAAATGTTACATATACAAACAAATTGTTTCCATTTTTGTTCAACACATCAAAAATACAACTACTCAGGGTCCGATGATGCATCATCACCCTCTCCACCTTCATTTCCACTTTGTATTGTCACCTGTAAGAACATTATATTTAAAATTAAATACAGTTACATATTTATATTAAAACTTAAAACCAATGAAAGTTAGAAAACTAAATGATTTTGATTTTTTGTGATTTACCTGCATACCACCAATCGATGCGCTCCCACCAGAGGCATATCTTCTCATATTCTGACGTACTTCAGTTAGCTCTTTCTGCAATCAGATATCTGACCCCCCTGCTAGTGAACTGTGTTTCGTAAAGAAACAATCTTTTTCTTAGCATCTCCGGGTATGGGCTGAATAAAGTCAGGAGTAGATGCAGCAACTATCCCCGGTGGCCTGCTAAAAACCTCATATGGCATGGGTCCCAAACCCATCCCACGTACTCTCCCCGGATGCTCCTTCCCAAGGACTTTAGCAAACGAGTCATCCTAGGAGACATAATAGGAATGCGCAGGATTGGCATCCCATAGTTCATTAATTTTGACCTATAAATCAAATATCAATATATATTAACACAGTAAAAACTGATAATAAGTTATTATGATAAAAAATTGACTTCATACCACAACTTCTTTAGTAGGCTCATTAACAAAACATCCATATGATTTCTTGTGAACATCCAACCACAGTTCAGTTCTGGATGCTTCATGGCCTAAACTCTGTGACTGCATTAATCAAAGATAAATAAAAAATTCAATATATTAAACTGATAATATTGTCTTATAAATATTCAAAATAATTAAAATATTACCAATGTCGTTCGACTTCTAGAAAAACTTTTTGAGCCCGCAGTGTGCGGGATGACTTGCTTCGCTCGGTTTGACGCATTCTATCTTGAGAGATCCTGAAATAAATAAAATGCAATTTAATACTGATTTATTGAATGTCATGTCATTTTCATATACATGTATAAATGTAAAATGACGATAATATAATAATATATATATTTCAATACCATCCGCTTCTGATCCCGATGCCTGTCAACAAGAACTTTCCACTGCTCTTTCGGTACCCCACTGGGTAGCTTCTCATACATTTGCAGTGCGGTCAATGAAGCATCGTTGACATCACACCAAAATCTCCATTTAAAATCTTTCAACTTATTACCTAGATTTTTCAATATCCACTTACGTGCTATCACATCAGCAATGGTAAAGTGGAAGAACATCTGTATACAAAAATTCATTTTGAACATATTAGTAACATGACATTCAATTAAACCATAATGTAATAAATTTACCTTGATTTGAGAATCAAACACTTCATTTTTCCAGCTTGGAGGCATATTTATCCAATCGTCATATGAAATGGGAAGGGAAATGGGCTCCGCTGCCAGTTGGCCTAGAATCTGGCCAAGTAACCCCGTGACATCATCCGTAGGGACCCCGTAAGAATCAAATGGTACAACAATATTCTCGCCATTCAGATTCCAAACATCTGAACTTTTTATGTTCTTCTCCACGGTTGCATTTTTGTCATATTCAATGAGAAAATAATTAGTATAAACAAAATGCAATAAATTTGTTTAATTAAAATTTGTACCTATGATAGTGACACTCCAGTATGTCCGGGATGAACTGGAAGGGGCGCGTCGCTGCCCCACTACTGAGGCTCCTGAAGGGGGAGTCGATGAATCATCCTCTATTGGGACATCCACAAATGGTATGAGAGATGGTGCAGGGGGAGATGGAGCAGGGGTGTCGGCAGCTGGTGCCTCAGATGTCGTGGGGAGGGAGCAAGATGGATAGTCATCTGTCGCAGAACTGGATGAAATAATGTACTGCTTCTTCCTTGGCATTCCTGTCATTTAATCAAATAAAATTAAGTTCAGAATATATATTTCAAAAAAATTATGCAGAAAAAAAATTTAAAATGATAACAGATAGAGTACTAACAGATAAAATATATATAACAATGATAATGAATGACTATAGAAATGAAACAAGTGGTTGCTGAATATATAAATAATTGTACATACAATCATTTTCCCCTTCAATCATGTCAGTTTCCTGATCCATTTCTTCATCCAATTTATTCATCCTTTCTAGACTAATATTTTCAATATCATTATGGACAAATAATTCTGCTTCCTGTTGCTGATTTAATTCAATTTCAGAGGTCAAATTTTCCACTTCATCACCCATATCATACAAATCTGTTTGTATTACGTGAGAAACTACACTCCACCCTTCATTGGCAACATCATTCACATAATATACCATTTTTTCTTGCGATGCTAAGATATATGGATCATGCAGTTCATGATCACCAACATCCATCAAGCGAGAGAAGTTCACAGAAGTAAATTGCAAGGAATCTCTTTTAACACCTCTGATAATATCGACCCATTTGAATTTGAATAAAACAACCGAAAAATGTTCGTGGTAGTTTAATTAAATAATATCATGCAACTTTCCATAGTATTCCACTTCAGAAAATGTAAATATACCACTATTCTGTGTTCTCAAACCCACTTCTCGATCGACTGTACGAAATCTAAATCCATTCACATTATAAGCGTCGAACTTTCTAACTTCTTTTAGAGGACCTCAAGCAAGAAACTTCAAATCATCTGACACCTCTTCTCTAGTATCAGTATTCATGATCTGAAAAAAGAAATATACTTTATTAGATTTACAAAATGTTTGTGTCAAACTAATATTCGTATTTATTGCAATATTTATGAACTTACACGTCGTGCAAACCATTCTACAAGCTCTTTATTAACAGATTTAGTTATATCTTTCTCATTTCATGTTCGGACTCTCATTTGTCTATTTTTTTGTATCCTCAACTCTTCAATAAATGGATCTGCAATTTCACTATTCAGTAGCACATATCTATGTGCCTGTAATAATTCCAATTTAGTCAGTGTCACATTTGAGGTCCTCCCAACTGATCAGCCAATAACATGAAATATTTTGGATTTCTGATGTATTTGTGATTGAGTCGATGTGTCATCAACATGTCCAAATCAATTAAATCTTGTCTCAATATCATCCAAGTATCGAGAACAAAAGTTAAGACACTCCTCATCCACATAGCCTTCAGCAATTGAGCCTTCTGGTTTAGCTTTATTTCTCACGTATGATTTCAAATGCCCAAGATATCTGTGAAATAAAATAAACATAATTATGCATTTAAGTAAGTACCAAAAATTGTTTACTTAACTGGAAAACATATAAATAAAGTACTTCTCAATTGGATACATCCATCGATAATGAATGGGGCCTCCTAATTTAGCATCCTCAACCAAATGCACAGTTAAATGCATCATTACAGTAAAAAAGGACGGAGAAAAGATCATCTCCATTGCGCAAAGGGTCAATACAAACCTCTCTTGGAGGTTGTCAAGCTGAAATGGATGTAGATATTTCTCACATATTTTTCTAAAAAATGTGCAGAACTGGAGTACAACAGCAGTAATTTTTTCAGGTAATAATGTACGCAATGCCAACGGTAGTAACTGTTGTAACAAAATATGTAAATCATGGATTTTCAATCCATGTAACTTACGATTAATCAAGTAAACACACCTCGAGATGTTACTTGAATACCCATCAGATACTTTAACATTCTTTAACATTCGAAGGAATGTATCTTTATCCCTATTTTTCATTGCAAAAATTGCTGGAGGATACTTTTCATTCTCATCTGGCCAGAGATCGCGTTTTATGTTCATTGCTTGTAATTCTTTGCGAGCATTGAGATGATCCTTCAACTTTCCATGCTCATTAAGCAATGTGAAAATCAAATTCTCACATACATTATTTTCAATATGCATCACATCAAGATTATGCCGCAACAAATTAAATTCCCAATATGGAAGTTTGAAGAATATACTTTTTTTCTTCCATTGTTGCGTTCCGGTTTTGCTTGACGATGCACTTCAGATCCGTTTTCCACTATCATTCAAATGATGAACCTTCCAAATTCTGTTTCAACATTTTCAAGATGTGCCAATATTTCAAAACCATTTAAAAACTTTGGAGGTGGTCTATGATCAATGGAACCATTAAATTTTGATCTGTTCAGCCGAAATCTATGAGATGCATCGATAAATCTTTGATGACACAAGAAGCACCATTTTCTACTATGAGGTAGCTGTTTGGGCTCAAAATCAATGTTATAAATGGGACAAGCCAAACCCGTGTAATTGTTCCAACCAGATAAATTCCCAAGCCCAAGGAAGTCACTAATGGTCCACATTAAAGAATCATGCATTTTGAACATTGTTTTAGAAGAAGAATCAAATGTCTCAACACCGTTGCTCCATAACTCCTGCAATTCTTCAATCAAAGGCTGAAAGTATACATCAATATCATTTCCAGGCATTTGTTTTCCAGGAATAATAATCGAAAGGATAAAAGATGTTTGTTGCATACACATCCACAGAGGCAGATTACAAGGGATCAAAACAACTGGCCAAATTCTATAATTGGTACTCAAAGTCCCAAATGGGTTGAATCCATCGGCAGCCAATCCCAATCGAACATTCCCAGGATCAGCTGAGAAATCGAGATGTAATTAACCAAATGTCTTCCATGATTGGGAATCTCATGGATGTCTTATTAACCCATCATTGTTATTATCTACAGAACGCCACTTCATGTGTTCGGCAGTTTTTGATGACATGAATAATCTTTGCAATCGAGGCTTCAAAGGAAAGTAACGCAAAACCTTTGCAGGTGTGCTCCTTTTCTTCTTCTCCATGAAATTATGTTCATTCAGACTTCCAACATCACCCTTTGCCTACCATCTAGAAGAAGAACATTTCTTGCAATTCTGTCTACTTGAATCGTCTCCCCAATAAAGCATACAATCATTGGGACACACATGTATTTTTGTATAATTCAGACCAAGGTTGTTAATAACTTTTTCATATCATAAAAATATTCTGAGATTTTTGCTTCAGGAAATACATCACGAATCAATTACAATATCATGGACATTGCCTTATTTGTAATTCCACATAGACATTTGATATGGTACAACTTCAGCAGAAATGAAAGCTTTGAATATTTCAAACACCCACTATACAACTCTTGATTTCAATCATCAACTAAATCATGAAACAAATTTTCCTCAGTGAAGTTTTCTCTTACATTTGGCTCCACAGAATCAAGAGGAGGATCCAATGATATGTGACAATCTTGATCTTCCTGTGTTACAGTCTCAAAAACATCACTTGTCAGGTTGCGATTTGTAGCACCCTCTTCTGGTTGTTCTGATATGTTTTGATGATGATAGTGGTGTCTTGTAGTGCCGAATGCATCATTTATTAGGTTTTTCATTTCATTTTCCATTATTGACGAAATTGGGACCTCATTCTGCGGATTAACATCAGTGCTCAATATTTCTGTAACGTTCGATTCTCCATGCCAAATCCAACACAAATATTGACCAGGGAATTTCTTCAGTATTAAATGTTCATAAACCTCATCTCTTTTCAACTATTTTCTAAATTTACATTTAGGACATGGAAATTTTATTCTCCCTTCAACGGATCGATTAGAAATTACAAAATCTAAAAACTCATTCAAACCCTTAACATACTAAGGTGTGTTCCTCGGTAATGTGATCCAGCTTTTATCCCTATATATCACAATGTTCCTACACAATAATAAAAAAAATTAAAACACATATTTACTACTAAATAGAGAAAGAGATTCATATATACGATAGTGTAAGATTACAGAAACATAATATAATAAAGATGACCCATTGATCATAAAGTATGCATAATATAATAAAGATGATACATTGATCACATTTACCACTTAATTAGCATGCCCAGACAAACCGAACAAGTATGTTCCCTAGGAGACAACATCAACACCTCATTGAGGAGCAATAAGAATATTAGGTTACACACTTATCATAACATTGTCGATCACACATTTATGTTTCCTCAAACAGAACCCCATTGAAAGTGATGTCATTGAACACACCAAAGATGCACGATTTTCATACCATTAGTACAACGACATTACTAGAAATATTTATCCCTTATATGACACCCTTTGAGACTTATCGCAGGCTATCTTGGGTACCTGTATTATGAATACGTCAATGCGAACTACTAATGATTTACCTTGGTTCTCCAATTTCCAATGACAGTGTAAAAAATGTCCTTTTCTATTTTATATTAAATTGGATCAAGGGGTGGATATGCAATTGGAAGAGTAAATTTCTTTCCTTTGGAGGGATAATAAAACTTTTAAATATTGTTCTTACATCTATCCTAATTCACATGCTTTCTATTATCAAACCCCACAAAGGCACAATCACCTAATTAGAAAAAAATCCCGAATTCATTTCTATGGTATGTTAATCTAGATGGATGTTTCCATTGGGCATCTTGGAAATGAATTTCCAATCCAATACAGGAGGGTGGTATCAAGTTGTAGAGTGTGGTTGAAACCATGCAGTCCATGAAAGCTAGATTAGCCTAGTAAGTGGTATAAAGAAACACATTATGGGACATGTTTATAAAAATAGGTATGGTGAGGACTGAACGATATAGGCTATGAATAATGATAGGTTTTATAATCTATATTGATGCATAAAAGACCATCTGAATTCCGTATAAGATCATGTGCAATGGATTTTTGGATGTGGTAATATTAATCTCTAGATGCGCAACTAGGCAAGAGAATTGTAGTTATTTCATGGATGTTTGACTTTGAAAATATCCTTTAATGAGGCTAGTAGGAACCCATCCTTATTTTATTATATTATTATCCCTGAGTAGAAAAGTGTCTAGAAATCCATCAGGTTTTTTGAGGAACCAAATTTGTGTGAGTTTGTGGGATCAATATTTGGACGGATTTGTGGCTGAGACTTCATGAGTCTGATCTATGATAGTGACAATAGTGATTAGTGGGCCAACAGACATTTTTTTAAGATGATACAAAAAAAAAATGAATTTTCTCATTGCAGGTCGAGGAGTCAACCCCTATCTATACAGAACAATATTCAGCTGAATGGGGTTTCAGTGGCATCTCGTTCTTAGTGCTATGTAAATTCACTGGGAGAATCAGTTGAGTATGTTTTTTCTGGGTGGATTGGGGGAGATTTATCTGGGTTTTCATGAGATATAGTATGAATATAAATAGAGGGATGTATTCCATCTAGGATATTCCTGAATATGGGTTCCTGGATATTGGTTAGGACGGGATAAAGTTCAAGGGTCGCGGCATGGTCCTCATGGTTGTATGCTGGAACCTCTAGGAGGTGAGGAACAAGGCTATTAAAGTTATCAAACCTATTATACATTCCTTAAGGTGTGTGGTATGTCACTTTTGGTGGATCTAAGAAGGTTCATTAGGGGGGATGGACTCAATAACTTCTAGAAGGATCATACCAGCGACTTTCATGCATAGGGAAATCACAGCTGGTCTTCAAGGATGGTGGGTCTGCTGGAAGGCCCCCCACATTGGGTTTAATTTTAATGCAGATTAGTCTTTTATGGCTAGAGTGAGGAGGGGTTAGATTAATTAGAGACATAATGGGATATTTTATTCTGAGATTTAGCATCTTTTGTGGTGATTTCACATCAATAGAAGTCAAGGAAAGATCCATGGACACCAGGATTATCCTTTTAATGAATTTAAATATTCAGATTACTGAAGTTGAGTTGGATTCAGCTGTCTTGGTTGGTTTCTTATAAATAGAGGGTTCTATTCCATTGTTATTAATATATTTCATTAGAAACTGAAGGACATTCCTTAGATAATACATTTCTATTCATCATACATGGAGGGAGGGAAATGACACAACTAATTCTCTAGCCAATAATAGAATGCAATTTGAGATATTGATTTCATACACTAGTAAAGGTTCCTTAACCAATTATTGTAAGCTTATTTCTATAATTGATGCTCTAGGTTTTTTTCATTTTCAACCCCCTTGAAATGGGATTCTTTTTACTGGGCGTGTTATTTTAACAAAAATGCAACTTTCAGTTAGTCACTAATTTCCTATCTCCCAATGATTCCATGATAAATCTACAAGGATAAGAAATATGAAATCATCATGTTTATATAAAAAAAATAGATGTACATGGAAATAATGAACAAGAAGAGTGGGAAATCGATGATTCCCTATAACAAATACCTAACAAAATCACAATTCTAAAATAAATTTAAGACAACACTTACTAAAGTTTAACTTAATATAAAATATAATTTTAGGAAAATGAATTTTTTAGGGGAAATTAAACCCTTTGCACCTGAAAACTAAAACATATATTAAATAAATGATATCACATACATGAAACTGTAAAATTAAATCCATAATTTTGGAGTGAATTAAAAATAACACTTATGTAATAAGTTTAACCCTAAAAAATACAAAATCCATTACCTGAATATTTTTGAGTATATAAGATTTAGCTTCAGACCCCCAATTGTTACTATCAAAACTGAATAATGTATTACCCATTTTAAAGTACATAATTATATAAGATTTTATAGCTAGAAAAAACTATTATTTAAATAGAGAAACAAGATTGACAAGAATGCTAAAGGTTGAAGTGGATGACCAAATAAAAGGAATTCATATAAATTTATCCATTGGATTTAATAGACAGCACAACAACAAGATAAATTTTATATTATAACAATCCTCAAAGTAGATTCATCTGAAGGAACAAAAAATGTTGGATGGATTCAAAATTAAACAACTTTAACAGGGACAACGATTAAGACATATGCAGACTAAACTAGAAATTTTTTTATAGTCCAAAGGAAAACCACAAAACAAAGAAAACAAATTTAAACTATTTATAATAGCCAATATGAACCTACATATGGAGACCAAAACAAAACAAGCAAATCAGTAATGGAAAACAATCAATAATCAGATGGAATTTTCTATTAGAAAAATCATCATCCGAAAAGAACGGTCCACAAAAAGATGAATAAGAGATAGAGAGTTTGACAAGGATCGAAATGATGCACATAACTGAGTTTTACAATATATTCAAATAAAAATTCTTACCAGCATAGTTCCGAAGTCTATGAACCAAGCCTACCTTGCACTATGTCAAAGAAAACCTAAAAAAGAAACCCTTACCGAGTTCGATGGGGGTCGCGCGGGGTCGCCGGGGGTCGCCGAGGTCGCGGGGTCGCAGGGGGTCGGGGGAACAAGGGGGGTTGGGGTAGGGGGGAAGGGTCGGCAACATAAAAACATATGGAGGGTTTCGCGATGGTTTATTATAAACCGCCGTGAAACCATTTTAATGAATGGTTTAGCGGCGGTTTTCTGAACCACCACCACAAAACCGCCGCTAAAACCTAATTTTGGTGTAGTGTTAACTATAGTTATATGGCCAGATAACCTACTATTATAGGACACACAAAATTTTTACTATTAGGTGAGATTACTCATAATAAGGTGATACTTATTATCATGAAGTTTACACTTGTTAATCTCGATGATGGAAGATTATGAGAACAAAAAAACATGTAGTAATTCCACAAGTTTATGCTTCATCAAATTTTACTATTTTTGAGCATGTGTAATGGTCGTTATACTTTAATAATATTATTAATATTTTTCATTTCTCACTTACTTTGATGTACTGACCAAAACTGTGACACCATATATTTGTAGGAATTAGGGTATGTTGGTTGCGTTATGAATGACATGTTATAAATAAATAAGTTAAAGATGGATTTATTCCTTCCGTATTAATAGAATTTGATATATTGACCATTTTATTAAAATGTAACCATCACATTAAATTCCATGTCCATGGTGTAATGATGAGTTTATTTTAGATAGTCAATGAAAGATGTATTAAGAACATAGGTTGATGACATGAGTGTGCAACCAGCTTGAGGATATATTGTGATTAAGTGATTATATTACGTAATAAGCATTCATGTGTGATTTTTGATATTATGACATTAAATTATTTCTCTTGGGTGCCTTGACCTATTGCTAGATAGTAATCCTAAACTTTAGGAAATCCTTCCTAATGATAATTAGAAAGAAACCTAGAGGGACACCCAGTAAGTGTTTCCATTAATCTCAATTAAATTCTATTTGAATTTAATTATTGAATAACTATTACTCTCAATACCAAGGAATAATTTTATTTAGGATTTATTGATCACAAATATTCAAAAGGTAATAAACAATTATTTATTCATCAATAAGTAATTTATTTAATTAAATTAATATTTAATAAATATATATTTTCTCAAATGTGAATAAAATATTTATTTTATTTACTAAAAATGTAATAAATATTTATTTACCATAAATTTAATTGAATATTTATTTATGAATAATTATTTAATGAATATTTATTTGGGTATTCGATAAATGTTGATGAGGATGACTAGACTGAGATCTGTCAGGTGATAAATATTAATTTGTAATCCAATAAAATAATATTTGTCCTTGCACTAGATAGTGCATTCCATAAAATAATAATAATAATAATAATATATGAAATGGGGTTAGATAAAGTTTATTATATTATTTAAGAGTCATTGTGCAATTAAATAATAATTTAACCTAAACTCTAACTCTATAAATATAATTTTATATCTATTATGTAGGGTTAATTGAGAATTGAGTATCAATGCACACCACATACTTCTCTCTATATTCCTCCTTCTTTCATCTTCTCATGAATGAGAAGAACTCCTTCAAGCTTGAAGGAATTTGTTGTGATCAAGAAAAATAATGCAAGGTGATCGATCCAAAATGATTGAAACTTAAAATCTATTGGTTTTGTTTACAGATCAAAGGATAACATGTAGATCACCGCTATATAGGATCTACTTTGTGTCCTCCATACACAATGATAATAATCTAAAAATGGTTTTGTATAATTAGCATCATCACTAATGAAATATCCTAAGAATAGGAATTATTTATTCATATTTAATTTAAATTAATTAAAAATTTAACATGAAAAATATCCTCTATGGGTTTGGAGGTTTCTATGTAAATATTTTATGGAAATGTTTTATCAGTCATGATTTTTATGTATTGCACAGTTGAAAAATGATCAATCAAATCTGACAAAAACCATAATGTTTATTCACCCAAAATGTGCTTCCACTGTGCCTAGAACCTTCATAGACCAGTGTGAAGAGGAATTTCTTGATCTAAAGAGGAGGTTTACTACAACTCTAGAACTAATACATCCCAAGATAGGGATTGGTTATGTTGTATACTATGATGAATTAGATATGGTTTTTGGATTAGTATTGATGCAGAGGGAGAAGGTAGTAGGTTATGGTTCATGTAAACTATGAAGCTATGTGTAGAACTTTCCTAACCATGACTTTCAGTTAGTAGTTATGGTCCACACTTTTAATTGTTGGTGACACTACCTCTTTTTAGAGAGGTTTACTATCTATAAAACTACAAGAGACTTCATTTTATCTTCACACAACAGTACCTAAACTTGAGGTAGAGGTGAAAGGTAGAAAATCCATATAAGTTTGACTTTTATATGGAGTATTCACCTATTAAAGGGAATTTCATTATATATACTCTTATCCATATTACACTGGTAGCTTAGTAGCTTGGTTAATGACCATTAGAGGAATGATGGCACCTGATGAGCTTATTATATGACCATAGGATGAATTATTATAAGGACTAAGGATTGATGACTTGTGATCCTCTAGTGTTCAAATATTTTATAGTGGACCAGGTAAAGGCTAGTAAGGAGACTAACCTACTATGTTCTATTATGTGGGATAACTAGATGGTGGTGTTTTGATACCCATGTGTTCATTTAATGGATACGATGTGATTCTTGAGCATGAGAGAGTTGTATTCACTACCCCCATTAGGGAGGATATGATGAGGGAATTATATATATCTAATTGGGAGGTATATCCTAGATTGATGAAGATGTACCATGACTTCAGGGGACAATTTTGGTATCCGTGTATGAAGAGGTAAATTTTTAGATTTGTCTCTTGATTCCTTACCCAACTGAGCACAAAGGTCAAGAATAAGTGTCTTGATGATTTACTTTATCCACTTATTATTCCCATGTGGAAGTGGGAGGATGTCACTATGGAATTTGTTATGTGGTTACTTTGGTCCATGAGGAGCTATGATGTAGTCTGTGTGATTGTTGATCGGATGATGAAAGTTTCTCATTTCTTACCAATCCATCAGACTCACTTAGTATACAATCTAGGAAATTTGTATATCCATGAGATATTACACTTACATAGAGTTCTTTTGAGCACCATATTTAACATAGAAACACATTTTACATATAATATTCAGTAGGGTTTATAGAAATCTTTATCGACTTTTATGATATTGAGCATAATGCACTATCCCTAAGCTAATGAATAGTATGAGTGGATGATTTTCATAATGTTGGATATGCTTTAGGGTTGTGCCATGGACTTATATGGAGAATAATATGATCACTTAGTATTGTTTTATTTTAAAATATAAAAATATTTACTAGTATTAAATTTAATTTGTACATTATAAGTCTCTTTATGGGAGACAATGTCGTTCACCGCTTTGTTTCCACAAGGTTGGTAAAGCTGAAGTTGTGGGACCCTGATTGGTAAAAGATACCTCCAAGAGAGTTAATATGATTTGGAATTGGTTGATCATATCTCAGATCTAGAATAAGTCATATGAAAACTATAGGAGTATACCAATGGAGTTTGTGGTAGGAGATTGGGTTTTTTATGAGGGTGACTCCTCAATTAGGCCATTGATGTTTGATGAAGAAATGAAAGTTATAATCATGATGAGTTGCACCCTTTGAGATCATCAAGAGGGTTGGGATAATGTCATACTATCAATATCTTTCTTCTCACTACCGATGTTTGCATGATGTGTTTCATGTGTCACATCTTTGTAAGTATATGCCCAATCCTACACATGTCATCAATTGTTTGGATTTTGAGATATATCTTGATGAATTATAAATGGAGCACCTAGTGTAGGTCATTTACTAGAGTGAGAAATTCCTATGAGAGAAGAAAATAACAATAGTCCACATTATATAGTGACATGGATGAATTCAGGAGGAGACCTAGGAGCATGTGGATAATTTTCAAGCTTAATGTCTGGAGTTGATTGAGAAAAAACTTTGAAGGTACTTCTTGAGGATAATAAGTAATTAGTGGGGGGATTATAACATCCTAATTTTATTTCAATGTATGAGATATTTTGATTTTATAAATTTTTCATTTCATTTTTTTGAGGAGGATAAATTTTAGTGGCTAAGGGTCTAGGAACTGAAGGTGGAAGTGTTGAAGAGACCATGGAATTGAGGTGGATGGAAAATATCCAACAGCCAACCGTTGTGGTTCCAGTGGGTTTTATTTTTTCTAAATACCCCACTGATTAGCTAGTGGATGGGGAAAAATTCCCAACATTCTTCCAGGAACATTGGACAAAGCCTCCCATTTCCTCCCCTTTCTCTTTCATGACCAAAATGATCTGGTGACGCTACAATGGTAATATTTTCTTTAGATCTATGCCAAAGTTTCTTTCTTACTTGTTAGATGAGCATAGATCTATTTTGGATCTATGTTTTCTATAATTATATGATTCTGAATATTCCATTTCTTCATAGATCAGTGGTGGATCTAGAAAATTGACCTCATTTCTTGACCGAATAGATATAGAACCTTAATTTTTTGATGATTACATGGTAGAATGGTGGAGGATTCAACATGTTAAAAAGAACCCTCTTGAACAGAGCTATAATTCTCAAGAACGATGTATGTTTTTGGGTAATTCACCTAGAATGATCATCGTGAAATCATCATCTTCTTGATCCTCATATTGTATGAATTTTCTGTTGATGTATTGCTGATGAATTGATGATCGCTATATATACCCAAGGAACCCTTCTAGAATTAGAAATTAATTAATTTTTTTTCTTGATTCGATAAAAAATATAGTGAATTAGATACACCTTATTCAACATACCTAATAATTGGTTCCATTGATGGAATCCTTTGGGTATGTGATTCTATAATGAACTTCTTTTCTAGGAATTATCTTGAGTATCCATTCTAAACTTCGTTCATGATGAACTAGAAATTGGGATATAAATCCTTGATGTGTGGGATATTTTTTTGGGTGTGTGATGTGGTTTGATATTTTATCCTTTGATGAAATTTGGAGTTCTTTATCAATAACGTTGATGTATTATGTTCCTTATTATTTTAGGACCTTTTATTCTCTTATCATTTTGATTCCTCTTGTGTTGGAATGAATTTTTATTCTTGATTGATGATGATTATTTGTGGGTGTTTCTGGTAATATGATATCTATATATGATCCTTGTTTCCATGAGTATTCCTAGGGGTTCTTATTAACATTCTTGATAATGATCACTTGTTATTATATAGTGATACTATATTCTCATGATACCATGTTATGATTGTCTTATTATGATGTAAATTTTTATATGTATTACAATGTCATTTGTTGTTGTTATTACTATATCATGATAGGTTACCATATTGGTATGATTTCCCCTTAATGGGGGAGTGTGCATGATTTTAAATGATGATTATGGTGTAAATATATACATTGTAGGAGCATGATCGACTTATGGATCGGATTGAACTTCATTCCTTGAGGTTGCCGAGGGATGTGCCAGCACTTGATGCCTCACAAATACTGAGTAGCCTAACCAATCAATATCTTGAGGATGCTATGTGACATATTTATAGAATAATGGATAGTTCTTGATCATTACTTTCATCTTGACCATCCTTCCAGTATGGAGTTGTAACAGGTACAACCGGGGATCGTGGTGGCTTCATTAGCTCAGGGGTTCTTGGTAGATGATTGTTTATGTTTCTTTAAAATTTATTTTTATCATGGTATACACCTATTATACATGTGCACATTTTGTTAAGGATTCATTGGCGATATCCTACTAGGTTTTATTACTCACACATTGTATATTAATTTCAATGAATGTGCAAACTTTATATATAAGGACCCATACAAGGTTAATGGGCTTGTGGAAAATTGTTGATCCAAAGAGAATGGATCTGGGAGCGGCACCGAGATGCACTCTAGAGGATACTACTGTTTATTTATTTATTTACCTACTTTCACTTATACTTGGGTTTGGGTTTCTATATTAGGAGCCCTATTTACTTATTTTTATGTCTAGTATTTCATCTACATAGTTTCTACATGTTTACATTGATTATTTTATTTTATTATATTATTTTATATTATTAATTGTGCAAGGACATGATACTAAGGGTATAGTCTCCCCACTGACATACTTAGATCCTCACTGGTAGTTGGAATCCTCTTGCATATGGGGAGGCACACATGAGTTCATGTGACTCTCTGGCTCAAAACCAATGGTCCGAGCCAAGAAATTATACTATTATTATATAATAATGGTTTAAAATTATTTTATGACTTTTTTTCAAAAGAATTTAGTGAGAGTGATATAGTTTCCCATTATAAATATGCTGAAAATACATGGAAAATAATTGATTAGACTTAAAGACAATTTTTTGAGAAAAGGTGATTGACATCTACACTTGATGATTTTATTGTGAGGGTCTTATGTCTATAAAATAATTCATGTTGGGCTCACCATTTCCATCTCTCATAAAAAATACCAATGGATCCCACATCCATAACCGGGTATGGAACTACTTTTCAAAGGCAGGTGATCAATTAGGGTTTCATACCCAACGACACTTGGGATCTCATATTGGTCAAGATAATGTGAGTTCAGGCTCATAAAACCCTTTTTGGGGAATTGTTTCCTACTCTAGGACTCTCTTATAGATGTAAGAAATGTTTGAGAATCTCTTCCTAATCCCGATACATGATCGGTTACCCTAACAAAATGATCTAGTGTTGAACCCTTCCATATAAAAATGGTGGTATATTAATGAGTCCATATGTATGTATCTGATGTTCTTCATCTATTTCCAATTACATGGTAGAAACTTATATTTTAAATATATGTCAATAGGCACTCCAAAGTTTAATACCATTCCGAGAGGTGAATAATATCTTGAGGATGGGATTGAACCTTTATGAGGCATCCTACATATTCTATTTATTATAGGAATAAAAACCCACATAGTTTGTTGAAACCATATTGTTTAACATCTTGAGGAAAGGACACACATGAGGGTAATTAGGCACTAAGTGAGATAATCATTTCATGTCCTTAATCCTACGTGATCCATGCTCAATATGATAAACAAGGGGTAGTAAGTAATTTGTCTCACTACATACAGAGGTGAGACTTATACATTTGGGAG
Source organism: Viscum album (assembly GCA_963277665.1). NCBI lineage: Eukaryota > Viridiplantae > Streptophyta > Magnoliopsida > Santalales > Viscaceae > Viscum > Viscum album. The sequence goes on along the minus strand of OY728152.1, from coordinate 248,966,075 downwards.
GCCCTCTTGGGGTGTTTGATATATAAATTGGGGCTTGAAGACATCCTATATATCTTGGTTATATAAGGAGTCAGATTCATCATAGTTTAGTTGGATTATCCATTTGCTGATGGATGAGAAAGAATTTTATAAGCCCATGGGGGAGATTAGGTCCCAATGGTTATGATGTTAGAGACATGAAGTTGCGTACATAGAAGTGTATGCCTATCAGAGATTGGGCCATAGAGAGATGTCCAATTAATCTTGGTTATGGAAGGAATCAAAGTTCTCATAGTTAAATTATATTCTCCATCCATTGATGGGTGATAAATAATAATAATCCCATAGGGGAGATTGGGTCTTAATGGTTATAATATCGGAGACATAGAGGGTCTTACAATGAAGTGGATGCCTATTGGAGTTTGGGCCGTAGATATGAATCCTATGTATCCTGCTTATAGAAGGAATTAGAGTTCCCGTAGTTCAGTTTTGATGGAGGTATGCCTAGATATAACCACAAAACAAGGTCACCATGTCCAAGGACGTCTGCTGGAAATGTCATGGTTTTCTACTTGACATGTCCTAGTTGTCTTATTTATTTTCCTAGATTATATTCCTAAAATATATTAGGATGTATGAACATGACCTGATTGCCTAAACGAAATGTCCAAATACAATCTCATGATCCAGTTGACTTGTTTGGGGTACTTCTCATGACCTAGAATACTTTTCTAGAAGATATCACATGATCATGGCTATTAGGTCTAAAATATGTCAAATGACTTGGGAAATGTGCCCAGATGGATTTGAAAGATCTGAATGACACATCTAAGAGGCTATTTCATGATCTAGATGGAAAGTATGAAAGACTTTCCATGACCTGGGTGACAAGTTTGGAGGGTGTTTCATGATCAAAGCTGAATTTTCTAAAGGATATCACATGACCAAGGATGAAATGTCTTAGTGAAATGAAAAGACATAGCTGATATTTCCTAGTGCCACCACATAACTTGGGAGACATGTCCATAGGTTATCAAAAGATTGGCTGGAAAGTCCAAATTACTTCGCAAGACTTGGGTGTCATGACTGGAGGGAATCATGCGAATTTCTTGACAAGTCCAAGGGATATCACATGATCTAAGTGGCATGTATAGGGAGCGTTTCATGACTTGAGAAAAATATCCCAGTGTTGATGCATGATCTGGGTAGATCATGAAAAGTTCATGAAGATCAAAAAATATTTCTTTGCATAAGTCTCCCATACTTTTTAGTCTTTTATTCCCTCCTTTATTGCAAATGTGCCTCAGGTTTTTCCTATGTTAGCTTATTTTACATTTTACGTGACTTATACGACATGTTGAACCTCCTTCACATAATCTGTACGACACACCATAAGTCCTTCGTGTGATCTATAGAGTGATTACATTAAGTTCCTATAAATTATGAGTGATACTTTAGGTAATTACTTAGATTTTACCAAGCTTAAAACCTTTATTATTGTGTGATTGGATACTCTGATAAGTCCTCTATTTCACTCCCATATGCGATTGATGCTTTTTTGTGATAAGGGTGAGATATTTATAGGCCCCATCACCATGATGATATGCTTCCTTGTGTGGCATGTATCTTGGATATATTTTTTGTATTCGGTGGAGCTATTTTGGTGTCACGCTCTTCGCATGGTCCAATCATGGGTCATCTATGGTGCCTCATGATGATCAATGACCATGTTATTTTTCCACCTTTTTCATTTTAATTATCCCCAGGCTGATCAAAGATATTTTTTCTAACCATGTAGACATTTAAAGAGGCCTTTATAAGGTTAGTATTACATTTATAATAGTCTTCATGAGATTAGGATACCTATAGAAAGGCTTTTAATTGATTGAAGATGAATTTTCTGGGGTCATTTCATGAGACTAAAGCAGCTTGTCAAGGGATCCTTAATAAGATCAGGCTGACTTGTTTAAGGGCCTTTACAATATCATTATGGATTGTTGAGGGGGCCTCTAATGATAAATGGTGATCTTATAGGGTGTATAATCCCTTTATCATGAATTCTAGTGTATCTTCACTCCACAAGAAGCTTCCACCTTTCCCATTATTTATCTCATTCTTTATTTTATAAGGGTTAGGGATCTCACAAATTTTTGTGAGTGTTGTTGAAGAGAATAACTCTCATTTTATATGATTTGTCACTTGAACAATAATGGGTCTTGATTTGATGTGCGGTCATTGTCATGGAAAATCCCTCTACTTGTCTATGGAGTTGAAGTGGTAGTGCAGAATCAAATGGACATGTCCAAAAGCCTTCACACTATGAAGGTGACGTACCAATATTCTCTTGAATGATAATTTGGACATCTCTACAAGTCTCTCCAGTGTCTTTATAATCACATGGGAACATCACATTAAGATCAACAACCACATAAGGCCTCCTCATTTTCGTGTATTTTATCATTTATTTTATAGAGTTTTGGATGATTTTTAGGTACTTGCTAGTTGAAAAGTCGTGTGACTCAAAGGATCTCACTTGGAATCCATTTCTCAATCATCAATGATTTTTTGTATTCCTTCGTAATAATGGGGATGATCTTAAATGGGGCTCCATGTGATTTCAAGAAGACCATGCACTATGCATGAACCATTCACATTCCCTTCCAAAGGTCATACGATCATGTTTCCTTTGAGGTTTATGTGATCCACACATTTTCCACCTATTATTACTTTGTTTTGTGGAGAAAGTAATACCCATACTTTGGGTATTTCTTACCTTTTATATATTTCTATGCTCATTTGGTGGGTGTCAATAAATTCCCCCTCATGAGCAATGTACTTAGGGACAAAGACTTGCTTATGAGGAAAGTAAATGCCCGACTTAGTCATTGGTTTTTTTTTTCAATGGAAATAGAGACCAAATTATGATTTTTGGTAAGTTCATACGGTGGTCCCACATGATTTGTATCTATTTTGGTCTTGAAAACTAGACCATTTTTGTGTTGTAGTTTAGGGTATTCTAGCTTGAACCTTCAATTTTTGTAGTTTAGGGTCTTTTATCTCTGACCTTATATTGTTGTAGTTTAGGGAATTTTATCTCAGACATTACATTGTTGGTATTATACCATTCATGAAGTATTATTCCCCATGCCTTTTAATATCACGTAGTAAGGACATATTTTATATAGTTTAACATCATGCGGTAAAGACATATTCCATACAGTTTAACGTTATGTGGTAAAGACATTTTCATATAGTTTAGCGTCATGAGGTAAGGATATTATTGATGAATATGAAATATGGGGAAGAAATTCTAGGGATGACCTAAAAAACTATAAGGTTCTGAGTTTTACTGTGGTGTTTTCAGGGCTCATAAGGATTGGAGTTACTTTCTTACAAGGAGTATATGCCTTGGGTTGGATGGTAAAAGCCTTTATGCATTGATATCATGGTCAAACAGATGTGTCTCCACTCTTTTCTAAGGGTTATGAAATATTTTTGGAATGGCATCGATGAATATACAATATTATGGAAGCCACATACACCTAGATAGTTTGAATATGGGTTGAGTATTTCATTACCCAAAAGTTTGAGTCAATGGATATGAAATGAGGAAGAAAACCCTTGGATGACCCAAAATACCCTGAGGTGTTGAGTTCTATAGTGAAATTATTAGGGATCATGAGGATTGGAGTTCCTTACTTACAAGGAGGGGACTCCTCGAGTTGGTAAGTAAAATACATTATGTGTCGATAACATGGTTAGACATAGGTTCCCCCACTCTTTTCCAAGGGCCATGAATGGTTTTTTAAGACTCAAACGTCTAGAAGACGAAGTGGGGTATAAAGAAAAGGACTATCTAGGAAGGGTTCTAGAACCCTAGGGAAATTTATTTCATTATGGAGAGGCTTGGGTACTACAGCATGTGGTTTAAAATCACATGGTGTAGACCATAAAAAGGATTGGGAATAAAGTATCACATTCATTTTTTAAAAGGGGTACAATACAAAGTGTTGTTACATTGAGGATGTAAAATATACTTGAATAGTTTATTGACATATGTTGAAAATCATGGTCCAAAGTTCTCGGGTCATGAGTAGTGATATGGGAAAATCATACCGAGGATGACCCAAAACACTGTATGGTGATGAGTTCCGTCACAGTGACGTTAGGGATCACAATGATCAGAAAATCCTTTTTACAAGTTATCACAAATTTGGTTGATGACCATAAGTGCATAAGAAGGAACTAGAAGAAGAAATTCATTATCAAACAAATATTCCCCTGAAGATGCGTATCCTTTTTCGAGGGACATAGAAGGTTTTTTTGGAATTGAGGTGATAAAATCATGAAATGCAATTTGTGGAAGACATAATATTCAACAAGGGTTTGAGCACCCAATTTTTTTACCACTTCCTAGTGAAAAATTATCATGGTGAGGAGGTGTGAAAAATCAATACTATAACTTTTTCATGGACCAAGGGGTCCATCAAGCATGGATATAATTTTATTAGGTCCACCAAGTGGGCCCTAAGAGCTTTATGCATTGTTTATTCATGCTCTAATTTTTTCCAAAACATTGGATATGAAGAGTTTAGCGAGAGGAGAATTGAATTTTTCACAAGATTACCTTTTTTGGTTTTCAACATGACAAGTTTTATTCCTATTTAATTTGTAGTTTAGGGTCTTGTAATCTAGATCATTAATGGGTATAATGGTCACACAACTTTGACCAATGTCTAGGAAGATTAAGGTTATGATGCACATAGAGCTAATACAAGGGGAATGTTTCATAATAGCATAAATAGGACACCTAGGGTTAAGATTACTCTAAAATACTTATGAGAGGGAGATTAAAATTTTGTAAATAATATATTAATATTATTAGGTCATTAGTATTGATATGGGGAAATAATTTTAAGGATAACCCAAAACACTATATGGTGTTGAGTTTCTCCATGGTGATGTTAGGGATCATAAAGATCAGAAAACCCTTTTCTAAAGTTATACTGCATTTTGTTGAATACCATAAGTAAATATGAAGGAATCAGAAGAATAAATTCATAGTAAAATAAATGGTTCCTTGAAGCTAGGTATCCTTTTCCAAGGGCCATTAAAGGTTGGCAGAAACCTGATTTGCTTAAGGCATGGAGTGTTGTTTATGGGTTATGGTGATTAAAAGATGATGAAATCACCCTATTATTTGGTTGAACAAGGTCTGGATCTTGTGATCCTTTGATAAGGTATGATGATGGATAATTTCATTCACCTTTTAACTTCATGAAGTGGGGGAGTATTCATTATGAAGTTTTAATTTCATGCAAACATGACATTTTCCTTGTAGTTTAATGTCATGTGGTAAGGATGTGAAAAAGTTCCCTGTGTAGGTATGGCCCGTATATAGGGAGATGGATTTTTTATTATTATGTCTGAACCCAATATTAGATATCTAGGAATGGATACATATCTTATGATGATAGGAATCAATCCACATGTAGTTCTTGAAGGGGAAACTCTCCATCCAGGTCTACCCCATATGCAGAGGGGGGAATTGTTCCTATTATTTTTTGTAGCTATACCCAATATTGGATATCTATGAATCACTACATATCTTGTGATGATAGTAATCAATCCACATGTACTTCTTTAAAAATAATGCAGTCTATCATCATGGGGAAAGGATATAGGTTACTCGATGTGAAAAGGGAATGTTGCGGTTGGTCCTAGGACTTGAGATCTGAGTATCACTACATATCCTATAATAACAGGAATCAACACACACATAGATCTCAAATGGATATGTAGTGGGAGACCAACATTAATGATAGTGGTTTTATTGATCATGGTGCATGAAAATGTGTAGTTTTATATCATGCAGTGGACATTAACCATGCATTTTTAATGTCATGTGGTAAGGACTTATGGTGTGACTTTTAAGATCTTGCATTCAGAATCATGATAAACCCATTGTGAGTTGGCATGTCTCTATCATGAAGGGAATATTTCACCAAAATTACTAAGCCCACATGAACTATGATCATTGTGAGAAATAAGGAATGAAAAAGGGCTATCTCACCACATAGAGACATTTCAAGGAAATGACATGGGAATTTTTTATTATACTGTGGTTGGGCCAAGATATAGAATCTAGGATTCCCTACCTATCTCATAGGGGTGTAAATCAAGTCATTCATAGTTCTGTAAAAACCATTTAGTTTAGTGTTATGAGGTGATAACATAATCCATTCGGTTTAACGTCCTATGGTAATGAAAAGGGTTACCCGACATGAAAGAGAAGGATTTGAAAATTATCGCACAATCTAATATATTGTGACCAAGTTTTATATATTATGGTTGGACCCAAGATTTGGGGTTAGGGGGTATTGGATAAGGAATTCTCTACATAGATCTGACTCACACATAGGGAATAAGTCACTTCATTTCTCTTTTTCACAGATCTAGATCGTGTATGGTAAAACGATGGTGAGACAATGCTTCCCATGAAGTTTAATGTCATGCATCAAGGACATGTTTCATACAGTTTATCACCATGTGGTTAGGATGTGAGACAATGTGCCATTTAACTTATTGCTACCAATACCTGAAACGCTATGCAGTTTAACATCTTACTATCAGGACTTGATATGTTGTGTAGTTTAACGTCTTACTTCTAGGACCTTTTCCGAATAGTTTAACATCATGTGTTTAGGATGATTTGTATATTTTTTAACATAATGTGGCCAATAAATGAATAATTCTTTATGGTATCAATGACATGTATTTCTTAAGAAACCTTACATTGGTGGGTGGTATAATGCATTCCCCATCCATTGAAAAAAATGAGTAAGCTCTATTATGCTATACCTTATGTATGATATATAGACATTCCCATTTGGGTTCCAAATTTAGAGGATTATTTCTTGGTATATGGGAGGGAGAATATATGTCTCTAGCTAAATATGGCACCTAGTGGGAATATTTACCCTTGTAGCTCCACATTGAGTTGTCTAAGGTTTTGTATATCATCCTCATACTCTAAAAACTGCTCCTCTAGGGAAGAAATATTAGCTCTTCATGAGTGGGGTATGACCACTTCGTTCCCATTATCCTTGGTAGTGTTCCACCGTAGAGGTGGAAACTCAATATTCATAGGTTCTAGGTTTCGGGTCCTCCTCTAGTTCCACTTGCGTGCAACCTCAGTTGGTGCATCTAAATCACCTTCCTATCAAGGTATATTTTCCATATTTCATCCCTCTTCCTTTATGCGTTGATCCACATTATTCGTTGTATTTATGATGATGATATTCACAGAGGTATATAAGGAAATGGTAGATTTCCCATTACTCTCAATGCAATATGCTGATTCTGTATTGCTTGTATCAAGGTCATTTTTCAAAACATTATCCATTTTGGACCATTTCATCTTACGCCACCCTATGGGGTTTGATTGATTTTTCCATATGTACTCCTATATCAACCTATGAATAATGACCTTGAGGGAGTTTCTAATTGTTATTTCCAAATGGGCATTGAATATTATAAGTTCACCTTGTGGTAGGAGTAACATATGGGATACCGACCATTGATATTTACATACAAACCTGGAGAGGAATGATTCTCTCTACGGTGATGATAATGATGAAAATATCCCTAGTCCAGTGGGATGAGGAATATTTAGGGCCACAATTGGTATTTTTTATCCCTTTGTTGAGGGTATAATGATTCAAGTCAAGGATTTGATGACTTTTGAGATATGAATTAAGATATAAATTCCCCCAGCCTTGTGGGAAGGGGTTTATCTACAATCATCATCGATTTCTCTAGGACCCTCTCGGGGTGTGATGAACCCAGTAATGGTGATTGATATATAAATTTCCCCATCCCTATGGGATGGGTTTGACTTTCATTTTCTACTAATAAATTCTCTATCCTCTTAGGTATTGCCGATTAGAGGGGTGTAGGTGGTGGTAAATAGTCCCCTCAACCCAGTGAGTCAGGCTCCCTCTCATATAATGATGCTATAACAACTACTATTGCGATCTGTTTGATTTGGTGAAGCTGTTCTCATGTATGATTTGGGTGTATTGAAAACCCATAATGAGAGTATTTATTTATGGGAAGTTTTTGGGTTGACTGAAAATTTGGATTCCATGTATGAAATATACTTCTGTTTTTTTGAGGGGACCAATTCAAAGATCTTATAAAAGACATTTCCCTCCGTTTGTGATGTCTTGAATTCATTAAAGTCAGGAAATTTTATTTTAGTGACCAAATGGATCATGAAATACCTAGTCCCCTAATCTCATTAGATACTATGAAAATATAGGATTCCACATTTTGGGAGTTTGACTATTCTAGGGGTGCGGTGAAGTGCAATGATCTATACTTGCCTATCCTCAAAGACAGATGCCTGACATGGATTTGATGATCAATTACTAAATAGTTTTAATGGAGACAATTATGCTATATATTTTAACTATGATATTCCAGTTTTGAGTCCCGAGCCATGGATATTGTATCCAAGTCTAGCTGAAGACAGAATATATTGATGGTCTAAAGATGAACCTCATATCCTAGATATGGGAGGTGTTTACCCTAAAATATTTAATGATTTTCCTATATATTTTGGTATAGGTAAGACATGTAATCCTCTATATTGTCTAGGGATTCATAGTTAGAAGTGGAGAGGGATCCGAACATGGTTGGGAGGTTGTTTCTATATAACTCTCTATATATATCAATGCCAGCTTCATTTTTATCAGACTTACATGCCTCCACTTGATTAGACCACATAGGTCATTTCTTTGGGTCTCTTTCTAATTACAATGAAGGGTTTATAATAGATAACATGGTACAATATATTATTTACCTCGTTGTTTTAATCACATCTCTATATGAAGTATTTTATGTTTTGAGCATTTCTATATATGTAGGTGTGTGGGAATAGGGAGGATATCCTTGTCTGAGGGAGATATCTCCATGGGGAGGTTGAATATGATGGATTTTAGGAGTAGAGTTCCTATGATCTCTTTCTACACTACCACAAGAAGGAATATTGCGTTAATGATCACCTTATTATTTGGTTGAATATTTAATGGAACCTCAAGGGGTTGAGAATGTGTCTTGAAAAACCTCAATGACACTATCATTGAGAAGATTAGGGATATGAGACTCATTCTATATTGTGACCAGAATATTCTAACCTACCTTTTTCAATTGTGTAGGGATATGAGCCTGAACTATGATGGCTACTAAAATATATTGATAACCATATAGTGCTGTGGGAATTTGAGCTCACTACTGGGAAAATGATGCAAAAATTTTATGAGCTTCTCCAATATTGGTAGGAATATGAGCATTCGTATGGGTGGTTATTAGAATATTTTGGTCAAACCTAGTTGAAGCAAGGATATGAGCCTAGTACCAATAAGGATTCCCCATTGGAGTATTCCAAAGAACCTCCAGAATGGGAGAAGGAATATGATTCCTCTTGTATAGAATCTGAAGGATATTACTGCATTCTTTTATTGAAATAAGTAGGGGTATGAGCTTGGATTTTGTGACCTTCTTGAATATTCTAAGAAGCTTCACTGAAATGAATATGAACATGTCTTAAGGCATGTTCTGGTCTCACTTGGTGAGCCCTAGTTGGAGTGGGGGTAAGAGCCTGATCATGTGACTTTGGAATATGCCACTGATCTTTGTGAATATGGATATGAGCCTGCCCCAAGGAACGTGCTACTCTCACTCAGTAAGCCTTTAGTGGAATGAGAATATGATCCTAGTTCAGTTCCTTTAGAGTACGTTGTTGGTCTTTTTCGACATGAATGTGAACCTATCCCATGTAATGTTCCACCCTCACATGATGATCCCTAGTTGGAATGAGAATATGATATTGGTCTTGTGCCTTGTCCTTTACCAGAATATGCTGATAATTCTCTTGGACATGAGAAATAATTTGAGCTTGCTCTAGACTGACCACCTTTTCATGCTGATTAGAGTGTTTTTCTTGCCTGGATATAGGGATAGGAATGTGCACCTATCCTTATATCTATACTAGTGTTGGAATATGTCAGTGGAGTTCTTCAATTGTTTCCAGAATGTAGCCAAATTTTAGTAAAGTGTTCACATGAATATATGCCTACACATTTTCTATCTCCAATATATACTAGCAGATATCTTCAATTAATGAGAGGATATGATCCCACTTATATAATCTTTTTTCCACTATAATATTCCAATGGAATTCATGTATTAGGCTAGGAATATTCACCCCTCCCATGCTTACCATATGAAGGTGCCTACAGACTTTTTTAGAGTGAGAAGATATGTGATCCTATTTACTTGCTACCAATGGAATATGCCAACAAGAATAATCAGTGAATGTGGGTATATGATCCCACTCTTTTTTATGAAAATATTTATGTGCTTGATGTATCTTCCTTGGTTCCAATTCATGGGTGTTTGAAGTGGCAATGTGTTGGGTGGTTCCCTCAGCAGGCGACTGAGGGGAACCGATGGGATGGAGTTGGTGATGATGATTGATAGGGCCCCTCCTCAGTAGCTCATAAATTGGAAGGGATAAATAATTGACTCCTTGATTCACCTTTATTATATACTAATGGTGGTGATTTGTTTCACTCCAAGGATAGTCTTTTAGAGCTATTGGTGGTGGAAACGAGCGCCACTAGTTTCAATGAAACTTTCTTTAGATGATGTAGAATCATCAGTTTCAACATCTAGAGACCCTTTCTTGTATCCTTGAGGTTCAATATTGAACCATGTCCGTGGAATTACTCTATTATTTCATTCTCCACCCAAATCTAAAGGTTTCAGTAATGTGTGGTCATTCTATGAATCATAAGGGTTGTAGATGTAACTAATTTTCCAGAATGATATCTAAATGAAGACATGATCTTAGGTCAGGGTGTAGCTTGTGTGAGTAGTATATATAGTCATGATGACAATATGGAACAAGGTCACTGATCAATAAACCATCATAGGCATGATACATGCTCAATAAAATATTCATGGGTAACACAATTTTCCTTTCTTATTCTCAGTCCGACCATTCTAATTGTGTGGACTTGTCATAATGAGGATGGAACTATTTCATGAGAACCCCAAATCTATAGGATTAGTCAATAATTTTTTTTATTTGAAAGATTCACTTTAGTTATACAATTTTTGTTTGCATATAATATGGAAGGAAAATGGCTCGACACATGGTAAACCGATCATTTTTTTAATTGAGAGATTCATATTGGGTTCACCATTTTTGTTTCTTGAGAAAAGGTGGCAGATAGATTCACCTGACCATTTTATTGTTGGGGTATGATTTATGTACAATAATTCATGTTCAATTCACCATATACATTTCTCATAGATACTTCCAAGGGCCCCCACATCCATAACTGGCTACAGACTTTCTTTCCAAAGGCAAGTGGTCAATTGGGGATTCAGACCCAATGACACTCAGCAGCTCACATTGGTTGAGGTGAAGAGAAGCCAATCTCATCACACACTTTTATAAGGAACTATTTCTTACTCCAAGACTCTCATATAGATTTAATATAAGTTCTAGAATATCTTCCTAATCTTGATAGAGGACCGATTTCCCTAAAAAAATAATCAAGTGTTGAACCCTTACATGTGAAAATGGAGGTCTATTAATGAGTTCATCTGTTTATATTCGAGGTTCTTCATCCATTTCCCATTAATGGATAGCTACTTATATTTTCAAGCCATATCACAAGGCACTTTGGAGTTTAATTCCATCGAGGGAGGTGATTAATATCTCGAGGATGAGATTGAACCTTTCTGAGCCATCCTACATATCCTGTTTATAACTAGAATCAAAACTCACTTACTTAGTTGAAACCATGAAGTTTAAAAACATGTGGATTGGAAATACATGGGGTAACATAGGCAGTGAGTGCTAGTATTGATCCTTAGGAAGGTTTACTACGTATCCTAGTTATGTAAGGAATCAGAGTCACCATTGTTTTATGATGCCCATAGGACTTTCCCTAAGGTGGATTCACTTTTATGGAGGGGGGCTTATCATATCATTCCATTGAAGGGGGATTACACATTGTGGATTACCTAGTTCATGGAGTTTCATGATGTGAGTGAGATGGCCATTTTAAATCCCTAAGCCCACATGATCCATGCTCAGTGGTACAAACAAGGGGTAGCAAATAATCAGTCTCGCTACATACAAATACAAGACTTATGCATTGGGGTGGCCCCCATGGGGTGTTTGATATATAGCTCGCGCTTTATGAATTAATCCTACATATCCTACTTATAGAAGAAATCAGATTCATCACAGTTCAGTTGAATTCTCCACCCACTGATGGATGAGAAATAATGATAATCCCATGGGGGATATTGGGTCCCAATGGTTATGATATTGGAGACATGGAGGGGATTACACTAAAGTGGATGCCTATTGGATATTTGGGATCAGAGAGTTTTCCTACATATCCTATTTATGATAGGAATTAGAGTTCTCATAATTAAATTGGATTCTCCATCTGCTAATGTATGAGAAAGAATGATAATCCCATGGGGGAGATTGGGTCCCAATGGTTATAATGTCAGATACATGGAGGGTCTTACACCAAAGTGGATTACTATTAGAGATATTACCTCAGATATGTGTCCTATATATCTTAGTTATGGTTGGAATTAGAGTTAATTTATCTCTATTCAAATGGGGGTATGCCCATATATAGCCATAATAAAAGGTTACCATGTCTAGGGACATCTTCTTGACATGTACTTGTTGTCTGCTTGACATGTCCTGGTTCTCTACTTGACGTGTCCTAATTTTTTACTAGACAAGTATGTGGATATCCAAACTTGACCTGTTTACATAAAAAACATGTCCAAAGGCAATCACATGATCCAGTTGACTTGTCTAAGGTAAATCTAATGACCTGGATGAATTTTCCAGGGGACATCGCATGATCAAGGCTGTCATGTCTAGGGGATGTCGCATGAATTGGTAAACATGTTAGGAGGGATTCAAAATACCTAAATGAAACATATGGGAGGTGTTCACGTGATATAACTAGAAATCTTAGAAGACTTTCCAAGACCCGATGGACATGTCTGAATGGTGTATCATGATTAAAGATGAATTTTCTAGAGGACATTTCATGGTCAGGGATGACAAGTCTTGGTGACATCATGAGAGCTAAGTGACAAGATTTGGTGCCACCACATAACTTGGAAGACATGTCCATAGGTCATCACAATATTTGAATGGAAATCCGTGAGGACTTCTCAAGACTTTGGTGGCATCCCTAGAGGGAATCATGTGACTTTCATTACCTGCCCAAGGGACATCTCACAATCTAATAACCATGTCTAGGGAGTGTCACATAGCTTGAGCGACATATCCCTTTGTTGTCGCATGATTTGGGTGGATCATGTGTAACACATAATGATTAGTGAAAATGACTTCACATAATAATATCACCTTTTTATTCCTTTTATTATTTCATTTATTGCATATGTTCCTTAGGTTTTTCTAGTGTTAGCTTATTTTTGGTTTCATGTGACCCATCCAACGTGTGGAACCTCCTTCACATAGTATGGATGCCATTACAAAAGTCCTTTTCATTATCAATAGAGTGATAATGAGAAGTTCCTATGCATGTTTCTTGATCCTTTAGGTCATTGCTATGATTTCACCTAATGTAATACATTTATGATTTCATGACTGGACACTTTGAGAAGTCTACTCCTATGCTCCTGTATGTGATTGATTCTTTTTTTATGACGGGGGGAGGGATTTATAGGCCTCTCCACCTCGATGATATGTCACCTTATATGGAATGTATCTTGTATAATTTAGGTGGAGTTAGTTGAGGGATTTTGGGGTCATTCTCTTCTTATGATCTTGCAATGGGTCATCTATGGAATCACATGATGATCAAGGACCATGAGAATGTTCCACCTTTTCCATTTTTATTGGACCCATACTGATCAAAATTATTTTTCCAGACCATGTAGACATGTCAAGCGGCCTTTATATTTTCATTCTAATGTGTCTAAGAATATTTGTGGGATCATGACGCCCATAGAAACACATTCGAGTGATCAAAGACAACTTTTCTGGGGTCATTTCATGAGACTAAAGTAGCTTGTCAAGTGATCCTTCATGAGATCATGCCAACATGTCTATGGGCCTTTGTGAGATCATCATGTCTTATTGAGGGGGCCCTCACATGATCAATGGTTATTTCTTAATGTGTTTGACCCTTTCATGTGAAGGACATCATATCCTTGCTCTATAAGACGTTTTTTACCTTCCCCCTTTTATCTCCTTCTATATTTTACAAGGGCTCAGGATATCATGAATTTTTTAAAGTGTTATTAAATACAATATATATTCTTTTCTATTATGTGTCACATGAACAATAATAGGTCTTGTGATGATGCATGATCATTATCTTGGAAATCCACTTTATTTTTCTATGGAGCCGAAGGGGAAATTCATAATCAAATGGATATGTCTTTAACCCTTCGCATGATGAAGGTGACTTTCCAATACGCTCTTGTGTGATATGCTAGACATGTCACCCGGGATTTATGGTGTATTGTGAATTTTATGTGTTTATCACATTAATATCAATGACCGCATAAGGTCTTCACATTTTTAATATTTTCAACCTTTATTTTACATGAGTTTTGGATGCTTTTCAGGCACCTTCCGGTTGATAAGTGGCATGAATTTAAGGAGATTTCTTGGAAACCCTCACTCAATCAACAATTCTTGTCAAGACACCTTCGTAAGAATGGGCAGGCTTTTCAAAGGGGATACACATGATCTTAAGAAGATCATGCACTCTACAACACCCATTCACATGACCTTTCAAAGGTCATGAGATCGCGCATCCTTTTGAGGTTTATGAAATCTTTGTGTTTTGACCACCTTCTCTTCCTTTTTTTCTTCAGAGAAATTAATTCCCATACTTTAGGTATATATTCCTTTATAGATTTTCTGATTCCCATTTTAAAGGCATCAACAAAGACTAAAGAGATTAATTTCTTTAAGAATGACTTAAGTAAAAATATATATTCTAGGGAACAAGATATATAAGCCTAGATATATGGGGTTTCTTATAATAATTCACAATACATATGTTGAAAATCTATCATTTCCTATGTCAAAGGGAAAAAAATATATCTAGTATAATGTGATAAAACACATGAGTAGATTCCTATGATAAATAGACCACATATTCCTAAAATTACTTTAGAAATCTATCTCACATGCCATGATATGTACAATGGTTTGATATTTCGTATGTGTAAATCATAAAAGGTGAATCTCAAATAAAACTAAGAAAAATACATAGTGTAGAATTCATAACATTCCAACATTACTAGATAAAGTAAAAAAATATGAGTTCCAAAAAAATTAGAGAAATGAGAATAATAGTTATCAAGGGGACACAAAACAAGTCTTCTTTTATATCACTTTGATATAGTATCACAGTCAGGTTAAGGTAAAATGTAATAGAAAAAAATATTACAAATAGTGGTATCCATATATATATACCAAGTATTTTGTGAATTTTGATGATGCTTAAGAAGTGGGTTTAGAAATGGTTTGATCCAATCTAAGGTGTTTATCTTAAATGTAAAATACTGACAAAGGGAAAAAATCTATACTCAATGATACCACCTACTGTGAGATTTTATCAAATATTTTAATTTTAAGTAAGAATAATATCCACTATAATGTTGTAAGACCTACATATATATCCATATTTAAATAAAATAATGAATTCCACATGATAACTAGTGAATTAAAAAGATGTCACCAATTATCTCTAGTGTAAGTGGGAGTCTATTTGAGTTGATACCTAGAACTAACTACTTTATAATTTTTGTTACCTGGATATTAAAATAAATGAATATCAATAAATATATTATCACATTATGAGTGTTATTCCATATAACATTAATGTGATAATGTTTAGAGAGTATTTGTTTTATAGAAAGGTTATAATAGTTCCTTGTTATAATGGGAACCTCGAAGCGTTATGATAATATTATTAAATATATATTATATGGATATATGACATCTATCTAACAATAAATAAATGATACAGGCTATTAGGTTTAGGGGATCATAAGACATCAAGCTTTATTCTAATGAAGTTCTAACTTAATAATATCTAATAAAGGAGGTTATGATAATATACATACCAGTAGGATTTTCAGATGTTATATTCATCATTGGATATTCTTATATACAAATATGTGTATTGGATCCTAGAAATGATATTATTATTAATGTATATTATGAATTTTTTACTATGATTTATTTATGAAATCATTTATGACATATTATCATTGAAAATTAGGATAAATTGGGTGCATCATAATTTATATGACATTAATGAATAATTCAATAAAGGATTTATCCATTTTGTTTTAATGAAAGTTGATATCTCTAACCCTTTTATTGGAATGAAATAATCTAATTAAATCCATGGACATGGGGTATCATTGATGAGTTCATTTTAGATAGTAAAAGAAATAGATTCAAGAATATAGGTTAATGCTACACGTATACAATTAGCATGATGAGATATCAAGATAAGTGGATTATATTACACAGTGAGTATCCAAAGGAGGTTATTTCCATTATGACATTTACATCTTTCTTTTTGGGTTATTTGATGTATTTATAGACCCTGATCTTGGAATTTATTATAGTTTAACTAATTCCATTAAGAAAGTTTCCTAGAGAGAAACACATAAAGTATATCAATAATCTCTGTTAAATTCTATTTGAATTAAATAGTTTGAATAATGATTATTTCAGAGCTGCGGTTTAATAATTATTTGGGATGTGTTGATCGTATAAATTCAGTCATCATTTATTCAAATATATATATATGTAATTTGAATATTAAATAAATATTTATTCAAATGTAAATAAATTATTTTTTTAACATATAACATTTATTTATATCTCATTTATTTTCAAGGTAAAAAATAATTATTAAAATTGTTACATGAATATTAAATAAATATTTATTAAAAAATTTAGTATTTATTTATTTATTGGATGAATAATAAAGTGATAATTTTTTATTATAATAAATTGTTATTTTTTATGGTTTGATAAATGTAGAGGAGGATTTATAAGAAGTGTTAAGGGTCGAGGAGTAAAAATATTTATAACCATGAGTTTTGTGCATGTCCTGGAAACAACAACAATGTTTTTATTTGATGCGGGGTTTTATTTAGGATTATGAGTTTGGTTAAGGGACATTATGGAATAACTAAATCTATAACCTATATATAAAAATCCAATTACTATTTTGGGGAGTAATAGGAATTGGTTGTGAAAAACAATATTCTAAGAGAATAGTTCCTAACCCTAGATGGAAATTCTCAAGAATTATTTCAAAGAGATTAAGAGAATAAGAAAGAGTATTTAAAGTATATAAATATTCTTATTGTTAACATTTATTAATGATGAAATTGGTTTGGATCCTATAAATTATCACTCAAATTTAAAATTGGGAAGTTATGATATTCTTTGAGCACGTATAGACACTGATAGAGAGATTCTACCCTTAGATCCACCATAACGATGAGACGACAGGAAATGGTCAACCGATTTGACAATGAAAAAAAATGGCAGTGAAGGAAATTATTATTAATATTAATTAATCATAAAATATATCTGAAAATATAATATATACAATTATTCCAAGGTCACTATATTCTCATTCATAGGATTCATCCAAATAATTCAACCAAATCCATTATTGGGCATGGGTCCAAATACTTCCGCTGTGCCTTAGAACTTTCACACATCACCTTACCCTCATCAAAATATATAAAAACATCACTTTCCTTATCTTGGTATGGTCGTACACTACTTTATTCTATCTCAGTCAAGGGACCATATGTTATACTCATCAAATGAGAGGATAAATCTCATCATGTTTAATCTCTAACATAAGACCTGATCAACAACATACCCAACAACCCTGGATTAGCTAAGCCTCATGGATTTTGTAAGAAAGGTATCAGAGTATGATGGTTTTTTTTCTAGTTATCTCACAAAAATCATGTATAGGTAAATCCAAATATGAAACATGCACCCATATTATACTATATACATAGAGTATACCACTACATGTTGTATACTTTGTAGAAAATCTAGCACACAATTCCTATTTTGTGCCTCAAGATAATATTTCATATCTTTATATAAAATCCATTTTAATCACAACCTATAATATTCCATGATGAAAACCAATTAAGGATAACTCAAAGTCTTACATTTGGAGGTTAATTATCATTTAAATTCAAGAGTATATGAAGTTAACATGAAATAATGATAAATTTTAGATTAACTTTTGTATAACATGATTTATTTAATATTATTAAACTCTTTTAGAAATATCACCAAAACCATACATAAGTTCTGATATCATCATATCACATATGATAGATCTCCAGAATGACCTTATGTTTAATACATTTTTAGGGTATTGTAAAACTTATTACATATTTATATAATTCCTTCCATGTCTTTATGTAACCATTTGACAAAATTCTATCCCTATATTCCTTAGTGAGTAACATCTATGAAGAAATGTTTGTTTGAAGAATGTTGAGACTTTGGAATCATATTCATAATTTTCAACTCTTTGAAAATAGTATTCAAAACTCCTTAACTTCATAACATTAAATATTATAATGTTAATGATCAACTATTTGAACATAGTTTTCAAACTTTTTAACTTCACAATATTAGATTTTAAAATGTTTATAACTTATGTTATATATATAAAAATATTTATAAGTTAATCCTCATCATCATCCTTAGACCCTATTCTATCAATATTTTCCCTTGAAAGCTTTTGGGAATAATATATAAATTTTAAATTATACATTACCAACACTTCCTATAATCTTTTAGGATAAGGGATAAACAATTTTTTGACTACTAAAATAATTAATTTGTTAACATTACACTTCATAAAGTCAAAATATACACCCAAGAGCCTATTAGACACTATATTTTCTTCAAAACATCATGATAAGATACACAAACTCCTTTGTGTTTGGGAATAACTCTTATTTATTTTAGTGGGAATATTTATCAAATGAAATATTGGAAACCATATTTTATATGGTATTATATGTGTTTAGATATTTTTTTGAAAAATGAATTTATTATTTAAAATATTCCATTTAAGGGTGGTGGGATCATATCCCTCAAAATTTAACAAACATATGGATAAATTCTTTAAGTTCTTATGAAAGTGGTGATATATGACTAATAAGGGGTGGATGAATTAGTGAAACTATATTACAATTTATTCTTCTGATATTAACCTATGTGAATGGTTAATGTCTCGATGAAATCCCTTTTAAATATCACTCTCACCCATATGTAGTTTTAATAAAAGAAACACAAGGAATATAAAAGTTTTTTATAAGGACCCCCTAATGTGGGTGACTACTCCTTGGTATGTTTAGGTAAATTTAGAGACATATATTTATCACTAATAATCAAGTTATTACAAGAGAAGAAAATAATATGTCCTAGACTCATATGAAGTCAGTAAGAGAAGGTTATAATATATACTTGGCTCTTATGAAATCAACTATATCCTAGTTGTATATTTTTGGATGTGATTATATTATATCCCTCTAGAATTCAATGATCCACCTTATTATCTTATTAAGAATACCTATAGTATTCCCTATAGATATATCTATATCAAAATTTGAGATTTTTCTCTTTAAAAATATGAATTTAACTTCTAGATAATTAATAGTACCGATAAATCCATGTTTTCATTATTATAAAACTATTATAATGATAAAAAATTCATGAGAGGATACAAATATATGTTTCCTTCTTCATCCTTAATATTAATCCTTCTTCTAATTATCACTAGAAAATACTTTCCTCGACAAAATGAAAAACCATAGTTACAGGTTCTCATTGGTATATCTCTATCTCTCTATCTCTATATATATATAAATATTAATGTTTCAGCAAAATAACACTTAAACTATGTGTAATTATATTAATATGTAGGGATTCATATTGAAATATTTGATACACTTGGTAAGGAAACCTCTTCATTTTTAATCTCCCACCCATCCCAATACAATTTTTTCAAGATAATTTTAATGTAACCTCTATAGATTTAATCACCATTAATGAGTTTTCAATATTAATATTTGAAAATGATTGAATAATTAAGTAGATAACTAGTCAATCATTTATCATTTTGACCCATCTTGCATCACAACTCAACCAATGACATGATTAATTTTTAATCCATGAAGGATATATCAGTATCATTTGATTTTATATCACAAAAAATTCCACATTTTTCAAACTAGTGACCCTTACATATTATCCTAAGGACTATTAAATTTTATTTGAAAATTTTAGGTGACTATTACGTATCATATTTACACATATACATTCCTCCCAAGATGACCTGTTTACACTTAAAGACCAGCTTGTAATCCTTTACATATCCTTTGAAGTCTTTATGTAACACCTACATATATACCTTTTAACCTTTATGTATGCACTCAAAGTTTGTATTTACTCTTATGTATGCCTTGTAAAACTCAATTCTTTTCAAAATTCTTTTACCCTATGAGTACCCTTATGTATCCCTCTATGATAACTATTATGTATTAGGGAATGTTCATTTACATATCATAGTGTGGCTCAAGTTTTTTTTAAATCTCCATACCTTAATTGACCTTACACATCATCTTTTAATCCCTTACATATCATCCTATTGATACTTATGTTTCATATTAAGGATCTAAGACTTTTAAATTTTCAATAAGAAACCCTTATGTATCATTTTGGGAACCTTTATACATCCTTGTGACGACCTTTACAAATCCCTGTGAAAACCTTTATGCATGAAGAACTTTTACTTGAAATCTCATAGTGTGACATGGGAATTTCCTAATTTCTAGTATTCAAGGTCTGAAAAACCCTTATTTATGAAGAGTAATTTTAGAGGTACTCTTATGTATGGAGTAAGCTCTTTGATTTACTATTATATATTGAGAACTCTTCCAAATTTAAAATTTATATTAGAATTCAAAAACTTCTTAAAATCAACTCATAATCTTTTAAAACATACTCAGTGTATATCCATTCACTCAAAAATCATCAAAAACATTCTAAAATATATCTAATTATCATCACTCAAGTTTTTTTTAATAAATACAATATAAAATCTATAATTACATGGGTTATTCAACCACCCTTTGGATTTATTATCAACGATAACAACTCACATTAAATGCTTTTAAATCATAGAATTTATCAAAGACAAATATCGAAAAACCATACTGATAGATATTTTTTTGAGGGAATTATATCCCATTATGATAATAAAATCACACCTAATGGATTTTTATTCTACCCCTCTCAATCCATAAACTCACTTATCCCAATTTTTTCAATACTACTAGATATTGGTTAAAAAAGAATACACAATAGTTTTAAACTTTATCCCCCTTTGATAACAGAATCAAAGGGAAAGTGGGGAAACAGAAAGTGTCTCAAATGACAGGGAAAGGATGAACATGCATATTCAAAATCAGGATATCAAATATTTCCTATGTTCTTACCTTGGAGAATATATCTTAAATTTGATCCCTTATATGAATGAATTACAGCCTCATATATCAATTTAAAACTTTATCTTTGATAAAATGATATGTAAAATCAATGTTTTTAGATCTAGAGTTCCACACTATATCCTTGGAGAGATCAATTACACTTTGATTATCACATGAAATTCTCATTGGATTCTCAAAGCTCATATTTAAATCTTCCAACAACTCTCTCATCCAGATCCTTTTTGTACAAGCATGTGTATCAACCATGTACCTAGGATATATAATGATTAATATCACTAAGGTTTTACTCTTACTATTTTATATTACATAGATATATCTAAAAAATAATATAACACCTAATTTGGATTTATTATCACTGCAGTATTTATCCTAGTTAGCATTAGTGTATTGAGATAGGTTCAAGTGCTCACCTCTTCTAAATAATAAACAAATTCATGTTTCCTATGATGAATTTGATAACACTCTTAGTATACATAATTTGTGATTATTTTGGATCACCTAGGTACATTTAAAAAAATTTCACTACCTTGAAAATATTAGGTTTTGATGTAGTGAGGTTATGAAAAATTCCAATCAACCTTCTGAATTATTTTTTATTTACATTTTTTCATCTAACATCCTCACTTATATTTAATCCAAATTGTATGAGTGTGGAATTATATTTGGAATATACCTTGATAAAATTATTCAATAATTCATTATCATATGTTTCATAGTATAGAAATTTGAAATCTTCTTTTTACACATCTTGAAATCCTAGGAAGAAACTCATTTCTACAAGCATGGTAATTTCAAAGTGATTCTTCATTTATATAGAAAACAACTTAAAATAATTCACTTTGTTACTTGATAAAATTATATCATCATCATAAAAAAAATATGATAAGAGTATGTTTTATCATCTACATTATTTAAATATTACTATTAACTTTTCATTTAATGAATTTCATGTCTCTCATGCAGCTATCTAGCTTTGAATACTAGGCTCTAGGGATTTTTTCCCATATATAGATTTCTTCAACCTACACACCATATTCATATATATTTCAAGAAAATAACCTCGAGGTTATTCAATATAAACATATTATTCAAGTTATCCAATCATGAAAGTTAGATTCACATCCATTTGATTGATTTAGTAATGAATGTGATTTGTAATAGCTCGGAACAACATCATAGATTTATTTCTTCAAATAGAAGAATATGTGTCATAAAAATCAAATCCTTCAACTTGATAATAAACTTTTGAAAATAATTTGGATTTGTTTTATAAAACTTACCATTATAATTAAACATATTTTTGAATTAAAACTTGGTTTCAATCATATTATTCATTTTTTCTTACAACAAGATCCCAAAAGGCAGTACTTACAATCTTATAATACTTCTCATTCATTGAATCTATCTATTATTTTTGTTTACTATCCTCAAAAATTAATGGCTGCTCATCTTGAGAAATAAGGGCTATTTTTTTGTTAAGACTCAAACTCATTCTAGTATGAACTGGTGTATTCTAATTTTAAATTATATTTTATGGTTCCACATGATTCTTTAACCTATGATCTTTCAGGTATTCATCTCCAGAAGAACCTTAATCATTACTAGTATGATCTGAATCAATATCATCATTATACGATCCATTCCATTCAATTTCTTCACTAAGTTTATAAAAATATACATGGTATACACATATTTATTTACAAAATCTACTTCATTTATCACATAAATATTAGCTTTAATTTAAATAATATTTACATTATAATAGTTTTCCATATTGTTTATTCTTTTTTTCTTACACTTATAACCTTCGATATTATATAAATATCCTATGATGACTCATTACTCAACCTTCTCATCAAATTTTATCAGAACTGAATTTCTTATCTTCCTGAAACATAGACAACCAAGTACTTTACAAAAGGATTTTTCTTGTACAAAATTTAATAAGCTTCCATATTGTATTTATAGATCAACAAGATCATATTTTGAATTTCCACAACTATACTCACTACTTATCTCTAGAAAAACTTTGAGATATTGAATTATGATCACTTGGTTATTCCTATATAAACCAACCTTCTAATTTTCCTCAATAAAACTCCATTTTTATGGCAGTGTATATAGAGAATTATATTGATTCTTGATACCATTCTTAAAAATATAGGATTAAAATAAATTTATAGTGTAATAAATTCCGTTATTAGTTCTTATGTTCTTGATATTGAACCATAGTTTCTTTTTCAACATCACATCAGAAAGTTTTAAACGTATCCACTACCATGGACATATGTTTCATGAACACAACATTAGCCATTATTATAAATTAATTAATATATGAAATGAATTAAGGATAAAATCTAGTGAATTTATATCTTATTATCCCACATAAATCTTAGTTTATTTATTCAAGTGTCCTAGTGGACTAAGTATTCACCTTTAAGAGACTTTTTTTTCACTATTTTCCCCTTTTTACATGATTCACACATGTTCTCACTTTCTCTCTTGAGTCAAGGTAAGCATCTCGCCACATGTAACTTTGAAACCATTCTTAAACTCTTTTTCAATAGGTTTAAAATTATTATAAAATGAGTTGTTTTCATCAATTGAACTTAAATAACCAGAATTACTTAGTTTACCAATTTGGAGTTAGTTATAACTTGTTCGTCCACTCTTATCGACAATTATTCCATATTTTATGATTTTAATGAGATGAGAGTTTCTTATGAAAATAAATTTAATACCATCATAAAAAATCTACCTTAAACTCAATAACTTATTTTTAGGCCCAGTAAAAAAAACTATGTATATATTTTAGTTTCTAAGATTCAATCTCAGCTGTAAAAATCCCTATGATTTTTAAGGAACTTTCATATCCAATAGTAACTACAACTCCATAATGTTATTAAAAATTATTAAATATTTCTGTGTCTTATATCCCATGATATTAATAACTATTATCAAGTATCCACATCTTTTTTATCTTACATTTTTTAAGATCCACCTCAATTAAAAGTGAGTTCATAACTTTATATCTTATTTAAAACTTTTTATTTATAGAATCCTAAAGAGTTTGTAATGGTAGTATTGCCATAAATTCATCACAAAAATTACCTTTTTGGTCACACATTACACCTAATTCATCAAATAAATCATATCAATTCTTAATAGGTAATCTGGATAGATTTATACTCACAACTTACTTCTTCTACGAATTATTTATCATCCTACTCAGATAAATCCCCCTCACTTCATAACTTTTTTTAATCCAAGTAAGTGAAATATTATACCACAAAGAATATTATTTATATAAATAGGCTCCAAAATACTAACAATAGCCTAGAAAACATGATTATACATGATAATAATGAAAATGTTTATGAAATTATATTCATTTCCCATATAAATTCCCAACATCAATTTTTTTTACTTTGGGGAAATTCCCTTCGAAAGATGTATCTAAATCACAATGATTCATAAATGGTATTATAATGATTTTTATTAGTCTAAATATTCCCATATTTTACATTAGATCCCACACTGTAAAAAAATATTTAACATCCTTGGGATTTAATGGTATATATTTTACCTGATTTTTTTGTATCAATTATTAGAAGTTTGTGATGAACCTACCTTTACTACCATGGATTTATTATAGAAACATATCATTTTATCTAAGGTATTTATAGTTTTGAGACACATTTTGTTGTATTCAATTTTTTTCCTTTACAAAAAAATTATCATAGAAATATTTCGACATTTTATCATATTCTGAAACATTCACCTTTAGGTTCTTAATTTATTTGATATAACCATCTTATTTTCTATGAGATTAATCTTCACCTTTTTTTATATTCTAAAATTATTTATTTTATTATTTGATAATCCTTTTGTATTAGTTTTTTTTGTCAAAAATAATTTAATCTTAGGTTTTTACATGTGCTTACTATAGTATTATTCACCATTTTTACCACAAATTATGGTTTATTCATGTTTTTCAACATTATCCATATATTTACTAAAATATTTTTGGAAATTAAAATTAAAATTTATTATATATAGTTAGATTTTTTACTCTATCTTTTATTCTAAAAATTTTATTCCTTTTCATCTTCCTCATACTCACCACTTTTTATTTTTTGTACAGTCAATAAAAAAGTGTAAAATTATTCCATATTTGAACCATTTTAGTGGGATTTTCTATTTGTACATATATCTTATTTTTGGTGTCTCTTGGAGATAAGATAAATGATCCTATTATATTATTCATATTTTTTTATCATCTTCGGATTCACTAGAGGAATTATTCTCCTCTTCCATGATTTTAATCTTGTTCATAGCTTTAAATTCCATATCCTCCTTGATAATTTTATTAAATGTAATAACATTTCTCATTTAATTTAAAATAATAAAGTTATGTTCTTTATTAAGGGATAATTCATCCCTACCTTACGTTATTAAAACCTTTTCATCAAACCTATCAATAATGTTTCTCATTAACTTCCTGATAATGGTTTAATATTATATAATGTTTGTAAATCCTCTAATGTTGATGATAAATTTTTTCACCCATGAAAAATATTGATCAATAGTATTCTCATAATCCATTCAAATATCTCTATAATTTTTTCTATAAATATGAAATTTATATTCTTTCACTTTTATATTACCTTCAAAAAAGTTCTAAAGATTATACCATATCTATTTAGTAGTTTTGATACCCATTACATTTATATGAAATATATCTCATAAGGACTTCATAATTTCATTTGTTGATTTTATATAAACCTCCAAGTTCTTTTCAAATGTAAATGTAATAAGAGAATATATCTCAACTGGGGTAAACCCCACTGTAATGGTATCCTTAGCATCCATGCCAAGATAATGAAGATAAAGAATCATAATATTATTAAAAACATGAAATTTATTTATATCAATTGTTATAACACATATTATATCAACAAAAAATATATTCTCCATATATTATTTAGACAATATTAGATATTTTATAGGGAAATTGGTTAGGCATGATACCACTTAAAGTGCCTAAGAAATTGGTGATGTATCATTGAAAAGGGGGGATGAATTAGTGATACCATTTTACAATTTTTTCTTTTTAAATTATGACCTGTTAAATTCTTAATACAATCTCTTTAAAATATAAATCTTACCTATATATTGTATTAATAAAAGAAAAATAAATAAAAAGAAAGTTTTTTTATAATGTTTGACAATAATATGGGTAAATACTCCTTTTTATATCTGGGTTGAGTATGAGACATAGATTTATAATAAATAAACAAGTGATTACAAAAGACAGGTATAATACACCCTTGAATCCAATGAAGTTAGTGTGATAATGGTAGAATATATTCTTAAATCATGTGATAACAACTATATTTTGATAAAAAATGTTTGGATGAGATTATAATAGATTCCTCAAATATTCTATAATCTATATACTCTTATGAAAAATATACGCCGTGTGCCCTTATATGTCTTTTTATCATAATGTAAGATCTTTTTACTCCTCAACAACAGGTCTTTGACAACTCTAGAATTGACAGCACCACTACATGTATGTTTTAATTCTTCTCAAACTATCATAATGATTAATATATGAAAGAGATAGTGCATACATATATTTCCTTCTTAACCCTAAACAACATGCCTTCTATTGATTAGTATTGGAATTTGGTTTCCTTGATGTAGATGAAAAACTATAGTTGTTCTCATTGAACCCTCTCTATTTACATTAATGTTTTAAAAATAAGGAACTTAAATTAAGTAAAATTATATTCAATGAGGTGATTAACATTGAAATCTATTAAATACTTGATAAGAAAGCCTGTTCATTTTTATATCCTACCTTTTTCATTTAAATTTGTTCATGATACTATTCCAATAATTTTTTTTCTTAATCACTATTAATTACCTTATAATTTTCATATTTGAAAAAACTAGAATAATCAATATGATAATCACTCAACCATTTCTCATTTTGATCCAAATTACATCACCGATCAACTAATATCATTTTGATTTTTTAATCCATGAAAAACAGCTCAGCATCATCTGATTTTGTGTCACCAAAATATAATATTTTTCTAATTCATGACCCTTAAGTATAATCATGAGTACACTTATTTATTATTAGTAATCATTAGGTAACTGTTATTTATCACCATGTTGCCCTTACATTCCTCTAGTAAAAAACTTATTAACCTCACATATAATCTTGGAATCCTTTAAGTAACCTTTTAAGTATTCAAGTGACTCTTATGAATACTTATTTTGACCTTTACATATACACTAAATATTTCTATTTACTCTTAAGAATGAAATGGATAACTAAATAATTTTCCAAATTCTTCTTCCCTATGAGTACCCTTATGTATCCCTCTATGATAACCTTTATTTATTAGGGAATTTACAATTACATATCATAGTATGGATTGTGACTTTCTCAAATATCATTACCTTATAAGTAACCTTACGAATCCTCCTATTAACCCTCACATATCATCTAGTCAATCCTTACGTAACATAGTCATGATCTAGGAATTTATATAATTTCCTATGATCAAACCTTATGTATCACTCTAGATACCTTAACATATACATCTGAAAATCTATATGAATTAAAGACATCACCATTATGTATCAGAGTGTGATTGAGGAATTTTACTGATTTCTAGTATTCATGGTCGGAGAAACTAATATATATCTTGAGTAATTTTAGAGGTAATATTACATATGGATAAGACTCTTGGAGTGAATCTTATGTATTGAGTACCACTACAACAAAATGACAGTTTAGTGGTGGTTCTTTAGCAATGGTTTATTAAACCACCACTAATGTTTTTTAAATTATTTAGCATCTTTTTCTAAAAAACTACTGATAAAATGTATTTTCATACCCACGACACTCTCCCCCACCCCAGACACCCCCGACCCTGACCCCCCAACTACCCGAAGCTCTATTGGCCCCGTCGCCTCCCTTGCTGCACCTCATCACCGCTTCAGAACCCCTCAAGTCCTCTACTAGAGTCAGTATTCTATGTAGTAACATAATTGTAGAAAGATAACTAATTTATAACATTACTATATTAATGAATATAATAATGATGTAGTTCAACTGATCCAAGATTTTCATAACATAAGGAATTCATCTTATAACCCACCCTTATTCTCCACACATGATCTATAGCTCATCATACATTATGTTAAAGAATTCATGTTATTTTATATGATTCCCCAATGTAAAATATTCATATAATTTTATTTTATTATTTATTTTTATTAAATTATATAATTTCGAGTTTGGAATATTAAAAATATTGGGAAAATATTATGTCACATGGAGTGTATGTGGTTATTAGAAATTTGGCTGACTATTATGATATTGAATGATTTAATGTTCATTATTAGTATAGAGTTAAAACTTAATGGGGATTTAAAATGTGGAATAATCCTAAGTAGGGTGAAATATTATTTTATTGGATAAATATGGGGTTTCCATTGTTAGGAGTTATTGTGTCTCCTAACCATGTTAGTGAAAACTTCTAACTAATAACGTTGCATGGTGGGCTACATTTTCCAAAAACCATATGACTAAATAGTGTGCATGATTCAAATTTAAAACTGTTTATTTTTTATCTTTTACCTTGCTCAATTTAAAAAACAATTAGTTTATCTTCATTCATATTGAACAATTCTATGACACTCAGGAATATCCCCTTCATTTCAACCCTTTTATGTTGGTTTCATTAATGGATTATTTTTACCCATGGCGATAACACTTAAGTAAATTTGAAAAACAACTCTTCCTCTCTTCATCAAGCTACTTCATCATCAAAATTTCTATATTTCTTCCACTAATATGGATGTAGTTTCTAGGTATTTTCCACTAATCTAATTTATTTATAGGTTTCATTATTTTTGGGATCATTATGGTGGTTTAATGGTTTATCTTTCCATCGTGACTAGAATAAAAACCGTTGTCTTTATGTTTAATGATTTTAGGTAGGATTCTCCATTTGATTCATTATAAAATAACTACACTATTAGTTTATTATATGAAAGAAATGATTCAAAATGGTTTAATTATTATTTAATTTATGGTTATTGATTTTTCATCAAACTAATTTATTTTCCCTATTTATTTTCCTTTGGAATAAAATAGATTTCTCAAATTTAAATTCTAAAAACTAGATTTCATTAATGATATTACCATATGCAGTGTTATGAAATATATCCCTTAATGTATCTTGAATAAATTTATGTTACTTTCAATGAAGGATTCCTTATAAATACAAATGTTGTTTTTGAATATTTTAAAAAGGATATAAAAATAATTCACCTTGAGTTCTTTGATCTCATCTGTCACAACCTGCCTTCACCAAGATGAGTAAAGGGAAAAAATATTACAAAAACCTTCCTTCATCAAGTTGAAGGAGAGATAATGACCCCTGAGACCCACATTCAATAATCCCCCGAGTGGCGACTAGAACCAAGGGTATAGAATCACATGTAAAATGGAAGGAATTTCCCTTTTAATTTAGTAGGATCTGGAGAAAAGATAGTAAATCCCAAAAACACCAAAAGTGGAAGTAAAAGTAAAGGCAAAAAAATCTATTATCATATGACTGTTCCAATAATAAAGTGCTAAAAGTACAATAAAAAATCAAAAGGAAGTACCAAAAGAAATGAAAAAAACAGCAACATCAACAGTCCAAACATTCAAACTAGTAGGGTCCAACACGGTCCTCAAAGTCCTCCTGGAAACCTGAAAGAAGTTTTATATATGTAGTATGAGTATACATGTATACTCAATTGGTAAAACCAAAATCTCTCCTACACAAGTGGGGAGTCATTCTAATGCCCTGTGAAAAAGAAGATAACCAAAGCACCTAGCAAGGAAACTATCCACCCAAACCTCACCAAGGCACACTCCCCAAATAACACAAGTCAAGTAGAGTAATAGTAATAAAACATCGATGTTTGGGTACCCATAACCACTTTCCCATTGGTTATTAAAGTCATCCTATGCATCAGACCTCCCCTGCCATTCTCACCACAGTCCCACTGCCATACCCCACCCACACACACCTAGGATACCATTACTACACATCCCACCCGCACACACTTGGTCCACAAAAACCACACGTAACCACACCCACATACACCAGGTCTAGAACAAATACTACCACACCCAAAGACACCTAGGCCTGAACAACTACTACCATGCCCAAAGACACCTGGGCCTCATCCTGAAGACACTTGGGAAACAACTTTCCCACACACACCTAGGCCAACCACTACAACATCCCCTTTCCAAAGAATCGTGGGCTATAATGGACCTCAGGTTGTCACATCATGCCTAAAGAGTCTTGGGATACTCAATAAAGAGAGAAGAAAAATAGATAATAACCACCCACTCATAGGAGTGTTGGAAAAAACACCCTCCCCATAAAATGGGGTTGTTCGACATGAAGTGCTCAACTTGGGAGGGGAGTGAATAAGAAACATAAGAACTAAATTATACATATAAGTAAACATGCACTCATCCTAACCTAGGGGTTCCAAAACCAGACCTTACACAAACACCCTCTTTACTATTCATTCATAAAAAGCACAACAGCTGCAACCAAGTCACAAGTCATTCCTAGAAAACTCACCCCCTTTGAACCCATTATTGTTATCACATTCAAGTGGTTCCATTTAAATAATTCTTTACTAGTGGGAAAATAATAGGAATAGCCACAAGCCAAGTAAGAAAAAACAACCATGAAACAGATTAAGCATTCAAACCCAGTTCCCTTATAAAGTCACAACCACAAAAGGTATCCATGAGATCCCTTGAAGTATAGGAACCAAACCAAGTCCCAACATACAACCCCTCATGGACTCAGATCCAAAAACCAACAACTATACCATAACAGGGGATCCCATCCCCATCCTCATCACCCCACCAGAATCAAGCAGAACAACCACACATATTACCAAGATAGGTCAAGGAAATTTCCAGAATCAAACACACCATTCATTGAGTTCCTTCTTTCCATTTGGTTAACCAGGGTGATCACACAAGGGTTCTTGTTCAATGGATATCCATTTAATCAACCAAGTTTACGTGATTAACCAATTTCCATGTTACAGCTATTCAATCATCATAGAAGACAGGGGTCCATTATTGCACAAGGAAATACCACCAACATCCATGATTTTAAGTGGACATAAGCCCATACAATTCACAACATATAAGAAAGGGTAAAAGAGTTCAACAACATCATCAAATACACCCCTTCATTCTTTAAAATTTTGTTTATTATCTTTTTTATGGTTTGGTTTCATCCATCCCCATAGAAACATTATCATACCCACCCCACATTATACACAGTAAAGAGAGATTAAGGAAGAACCCTACTTGGATGATCAACGATCGAAGTTTTTCTCCTCACACCAAGAACTGGGGATGCACGACTTGTATGGGAGGAACTCCGGGGAGTCCAATTGTGAGTAAGAAAGGCTCCATCATAGGTTCACCAATAGCCTCGTGAAGTTGGACTCCAAATGAACTAAGGAAAGGAAAGAGACCAGCCAAGAAGAAGGAAGAATCCACATGAGATAAAAGGTGAGATCCTGGAGTTACAAGATATGAATTTTGAATGTCTTTAAAGGTAGATCATGGTTTCACCATGTAGTTGGATAGTTAAACACAATGGAATTAATTATTATTTAATAATTCAAATCAGATAGGTTGCTATGATGACTGTGAGTTAAAGGGATTTCCTTTAAACAGTGGAAAACATGTAATAGGGGAAGAACTGGAAGTACGGGAAAAGGGTGTGGCACTGAGGAAAAGGCCACACATTTTGGTAAGTCAGGGGTTTCATAGATCTTGGGGGATTTTAGATATCATTTATGTTCTTTAAATGGTTTTGAAAGGGGTATAAAAACACTTTTACATCAAAAGATACATTGCGGGAGCAGAAAAAGTTAGAAACTGGAAAAATTGGAACAAGGGTGGGACACCGTTTGGTGAGACACCGTAATGGTGCCACGGTCACAGTGCCACTCTCACGGTGTGACCCTCAGGATGCCACCCTCACGGTGCCACCATCACGGTGCCCCCCTCACGGTGCCAACCTCAGGGTGCCACCCTCATAGTGCCACCATCATGGTGGCACCCTCACGATTCCACCATCATAGTGCCACAGTTTCAGTGATAGATCATAAAAGTGAGATTTCCAGTGTGCCACCGTCACAGTGTCTCCATGACCAGTGCCACCATCACAGTTCCACTGTTTCGGTGGAACCGGTTGATGGGATAGAGTTTTTAGAAAAGTACTGAACTAGGAGGGTCTAGGCCATTACATCATATACCTCTCAAACTATTCAATCCCTCGATAATCAAAACTAGACCCTAAAAAAAGAGAGGGGTCTGAACAACCACCTCTAAAGATACCTCTCAGGAGCAAACCTCCTCGACATCTAGGAACACCTCTCCCTCAAGTAACCACACAATCTTATAAAGGTATCATTGTCTAGAAATATGGATTACGGAGCCCCTTTCCCCCAAGTCGAGATACTAACTACTCTGGGCGGCACTGACTCGCCCACACCGGTTTAATCGCATCCACCTTAATGTGTCTCAATTAGGGATCAGGTCCTTCCATCCCCATAGGTAGGACTCTTCACACACATCTAGAGAATAAGGAAAATTGACCATATCATAGTTAAAAAGGTCAAGCACTTCATAACAAATAAGTACAAAAAAAAACAGAACAAAAATCAAAACAGGTTTGGGTACAAGGCACGCATTTGCGCCTCCCATTCCCAAGTACACTCCTCAAGGCCACCATGCCTACAAAATGCATGAACCATGGGAATGGTTTTTCCATGAAGAACCTTCTCCTCATGAACATTGATCATGTAGAGAACCGAAGCTTGACGTACATGGAGATTACATTAATTTTTCAGAATACATAATACATAACAAAAACAAACACACAAGGACCGTAATAGTTTAGTGTCTTTCGAAACTTGGAATATAAACATCTAATCGTGTTGAAAGATCTTAAACGTCACCCATAATGATCTTCTACTTTTCGTTTCCTTACCTAAAACTTTTATTTATTTCCTAGGGAAAATAAAACATAAAAAGGGTGAGCACAAATGCTCAGTAAGGGAAAACATAGAGAACGTAAAACAATCCATAAACATTTGAAAACAAAAACTTGAACATGAAATATAAACCTTAAAACCTCGAGAAAAGACATAAATCTTGGAAGTAAGTGAGGCATTTATCATAAAGGAACATCAATCACGATAAAATAGCATGAAGAATAAAACATGTAATTGTGGCAACCATTCATCACTTGTTATGATTTCCATAGTAGCCAAGGCATTGCTTCCAAGACCATCTTAGTGGACAAAGTCCCTTTCTGAATCGAGTTCACTCCTCGATATAGTTCTGTATCACTGAACCGGATTAACTTACCATTTCATCCATGTCTATCTCATGAGATATATAATCTTTACCCAATTCATCAGAGGGATATATAGGTCCCACCCATCTCATAATGAAATCATTCTTACTTATTCCACAAAATAAACATACATTATCCATAACAACCCAACGAATAAAATGGGTTTCATAAACATCATCCCATCATCACATAATCCATATAAAAGAAATGGATATCATTTCATAATAAGAAAAGTGAAACCATTTAAACCATAGAGACAT
Organism: Viscum album; assembly: GCA_963277665.1. Lineage (NCBI taxonomy): Eukaryota > Viridiplantae > Streptophyta > Magnoliopsida > Santalales > Viscaceae > Viscum > Viscum album. The sequence goes on along the minus strand of OY728152.1, from coordinate 248,931,661 downwards.
GATACTTGAAACATACACATATGAAATAATGTCATCTTAGATGAAAAATGGTTTTGATAAACACTTGAAATGAATTCTTGAGGAAAATATCCTTTCTTCTTAAAAATAATTTTCTTTTCACAAAATGTCATCCAATTTTAAATGAAAATTATTTTGTTGAAAATAGTCAAGAAATATTTTGGAGGAAGCTTCATGAAAATAAGGCTTTATAAAACCATAAAAATCCATTCGTGCCATATAAGTTAAAAAACATTCTTCTTGTACTTTTGCCAAAAAAGTCAAAAAGTACCTCGTAAAAGAAAGATTCCATACATACCATGTAGTAAAAGTAAAAAATGGGTAAAAAGAACATTAAACATACATGAAACCATTTTTAGGAAACATGGACATGGATGAGAACAATAACCCCAGTAAATACTTACGAATAAACAATCTCGGATAAGAACGAGATTGGAAAAGTTATCCCTTACCTTAGGTCCGATATGCTGCGTACGTATCCGAACCTCTTGTATAATTATTTAAATAATGTCATTGACTTATTAAAGAATCATATTCATTGTTATGATATCATATATGTTTCACTTATGACTTTATATCACCAGTTCTTTTGTAAATTCCATGTTAAAACAGCGTTTTGGGTAAAATCATTTCATTTATTGTATGTGTTTCAACTTGTCGTTCTTGATATTATTACTTATATACTGATTTAAACAATTCCAGAATGTAAAAAATTATTTATAAATAATATATATTCATCATATACATATATATATTATAGATCGATAAAAGGAATGAAATACACCGTTCATGGAGATAGTAGGCCGTACGCACGCATGAACGCTGTTTTCGTTTCCTTATTGAATTGAATAAAACTAAACAGATGAAATAAATATATATATATATACATAAATCCAGTATCATTATTATTTCATATATTTAATTATTATTCATTATATAAACTTTATGATCATTCATGTACGGTTAACATGGAGAATGAATCTCATCACGTCGTGGAGACGGTAGTCCGTACGTACGCATGAGCGATGATATCATTCCCATAATTATTGAATAGAATTGGAGTGGATGTTATAATATATCAGAATCAGTATGATGTTATAATAACCATATATAGTTATTCTTTACACCATTATACCCATCCATGTAAGGTGTTGGTGGAAAAACAGATTTCACCACGACGTGGAGACGGTATTCTGTACGTACGCACGCGTGGTGATTTCGTTTTTCCGTAGGATAGATAGATGGTGAAATAGGGTTGTTTAATAATTATAATAACATAGCACTATATGAGTTATAATGATGTTATTACTTCATAATGAAATAACTAAAGAAGAAGAAGTGGAAGAATAAATAAAGTTGAAAGAATTGGTAACAAACATTACCTCATCTTTGAAGCGCCTCTTTGAGACCTCCTCTTAGGGCACTAAATTTGGTCTTTTAAGAAGACCCGAACCACTAGGATGTTTCTATGGAAGTGGAGAAGATAATTTTTTAGGGGTTGGCCGAGCTTGAAGGCTCAAAGTGTTGTGAGGAAGAGAGGGAGGAGGTGCACTTTTATAAGGGAGGAGAGGGGCACCGTTGGAATAACAAAAAATATTATTTTATTATAAAGTCATATTCATTTTTTAATAGCTCCGAATTGAGTTATTTCAAAGATAAGGTGGGTATGGGTCGAAATACTCTCATCCAATTTAATTTAGACAAGTTTAGGTTTCTATTTTAACCTTATCATTTAGATTTTACTTTAAGTTAAATAATTTTATTTTTTCCGTGTCTTCTTGTTTTCTTACACTATAAGGTTAAAAAAATTACTATAACAAGCCGAAAGAACCCCAAGTTGTTTATTATTAATATATATAAACGTATCTAAGTAATTTTTCCGAACCTCAGATTTTTAGGAATAAAATAACAATTAATAATATAATATTTTGTTTAAAAACTATTTTATGTCAATTTTGAAACTATTTGGAAATTGATTTTTGTGAAAATCATAACAGAATGATTAGTTCTAAAAAAGTTAAATAAATCAATACTAACATGTCATATTAACCTATAAAATTAGTGTAATTCATAAAAAGTCTCAAATTACATTTATTTGGGTATTTATGACATCAATTATGTCAATATTTCATTAATAAGATAATTACTGCATCATCATTGTGTCATAAATAAATTAAATTATTTAATGTATAAAAATTACAAATAAAATACCATTATGTAGGAAATATTTTTATATTTCTAATGAATATTTATATTCTAATTTATCTTATGTATAACCCTATATTAAAAATGATTTATTTATTAAACATTGATTTTAATTATTTTAACCCTTCTTTAAATAAATTAATAATAAATGTCCTAATCTAATCCAAGTGGGCCTAAATGGTCATATTTTATTATTAAGGTTGTTTTTGGTCGAATTATAATTATCCAATAGAATTAGGACATGTGTTAGAGTAATATTAACATCATTTGTTCCCTTAATTACCCTATTTACTTTTAACCGTGGTAAATAAAAGTAAAAAGTTACTATTGACCAAAAATTATTTTCATCTCATTGAAACAGATTTTAGTCCTTGATATTAACCATGTCTCTCGGATTTTTGAAATTCAATTCACAGAAGTGGTAAAATTTAATTTAAATTAAAAAAATTCAGTTTTTTAACTACCACTAAGTGGTTTCACTATTCATCGAAAATTGAAGTTTTTCAGAAAAATACCAAAAATTCAGCCTAAGAATTATTTGGTATTACGAATTCAAAATTGATGTCTATTTTTCCAAATTCATAACATATAAGTGGCATTAATTAATTTGAAATTTAATTCCTGTTATCAAAAAAAATTGCGTGTTTTTATGAAACAAAAACAATCAAAAGATTGATACTTGTTTATATCCAATTTCAATGTGAAATTAATTCCAATGACCAACATTGGATTAAATGGTAAAAATATATTATAATTACACTTTAAACCCAATTAAAAAGATAATCTAACCATATAAATTATTGCGATGAAAAAACTTGTTTTTAATTAAAATATATCGTGTTTTTACTATTCATTTAAAATATGAAAGTTATCAGAATAATATGAAAAATTTGTCCAAAGTAAATTTTTATATCCTGATTCAAAATAAGAATTTTATTTTGTCAAATTTAACTTATAGACATGTCAAAAACAAGATTTAAAGTGGGTGCACCATCTAAAGGCGGCAAAACTACATTTTTTGAAAAATACTTATTTTACTCGAAAAATTGATTTTGTTCTCATACCATGTTATAGAAAATGTGTAAGATGAATAATAATGTTATAAAATTGAAAATGTAGTTGATACTATTTATAACGGCTAGTTCATAATAATATTATAACCTGGTATTGCGTACAACACACGCTATCGAGGAAGGTCGCGATTGCGTGTAATGAAAGCCAAGTTAAGGTTGCGTGTTGTGCAAGACTCCTCCATTGTTTCGTATAACAGAATCCAACCATATTTCATTTATACATTGAATATATATATATTTATTTATATACACTCAATGTTTTGTAGAATAACTACTATCAAAATTGTGTGTAACATGATCCAATAATAGTGTTGTGTATACTGTAAGCTCTTACGGTGATGCGTATAACGCAAGGTAATCTTGTTGTAGCTTAAAACACAATACATCAATGAAATTAAAAGAATATTTTTCATAAAATCTTGGGGTGTTACATTCTACCCCCCTTAAAATGAATTTCTCCCTCGAAATTCATCGGGGTTATAAATCGTTTACTATTTATAAAAACCCACATCGTAAAAAGGAATACTAAAAATTAATTTTTAAAAACTAAAGTATGAAATGTAACGATTACCCAAAGTAACTCATCCCTGGGTTTCCATATAGAAGAACATAGGTGAAAATATAGATATGGAAGAAAAATCTATCCACCACGTTATAATGGAGAGTGGTAGAGAACATGGCTATGAAAAATCCATCAATCACAAAGCCATAGATTTTTGAAGATCTAAGGTTCCATCTGATTAATCAGATATAAGGGCACCAGGACAACATTTTTGGTTTTCAAGATCATTTCCCTATAGTTGATGAAATTGGAATTAAAAGAAATACTTTCGTGATTTTGGTACAGTCTCACCATTGGTCATTATTTGGACAATTCCCACTTCATCTCTTAAAGAAATAAAGTTGAATTTTCCATTTGTGAAGTGTTAGTAGATCATGTTAAAGAATGATGGGTCATTCCATCTATCACAAACAAAAGGTTAGAAAATTTATTAAAAATACATAAGTCCATCTATAGTGAGATTAATCATATATGGTTCCTAAAATGGACTTATACTTCATATATCATACTGCTTAATATAATAAAACTAGTTTCTACTAAACAGGGACTTCCTGTAGTCTAGTGGTAGGCGATAAAGGTCAGTCGCAATTCGGTTGTGGGTTCGATTCCCACATCCTTGTCTGACGTGATGGGCTGTCGCCCATCCTGCAGGTTTTCCTTTTCCTAAAAATACATTACTATAACATCCCATCAATAATATCGAAAAAACTTCTATCCTTAAACAATACTAACTTATGTCCAACATAATCCATTCCAATATTTTGGCTTATCCATAATACTGCAGTCCACTCTCATATAATAGTGAAAATGATTACCAGAGATTTCATATAATAATCATGTTAATACCATCGTTGATCCCCATATATAATAAGATATGTCTTGTTGGTCACATTCCAAACATTCAAAGGCCTTAATCATGTATTCTCTTAAAAAATGAATACCCATTGAATCTTAGTGAAAACATGAGTGCTGTCAAAAGTTAACTCTTTCCACATACCAAAACCCCAAAATTATATATACTCAAACCATGATATAACAATTTCCTTATATTAGTCATGATCTCATGAATACTGTCAAACATTTCATTTTCTCCTTATCCCTTCATTATGCGCATATCATCTGCTTTCCAAAATATTTGAATCACTTTTCATGGTTATCGGTACCATAATATTATTGAAAACCACAATAGACTAATACAAAAAATATTCTAATACACCATAAAAGTACCTCAACAACATTATTCTTGAATAACAATACATAAACACTTCAATCCATCCTCTTCAATGATTGTCCTGGAATAAGTCGTTCCTTGATTTAGAAGTGACTTTTTAGGTCAGGGCATTGAGTTGGGTAATGCCCATGTTCTCCACAAATAAGACATTGAACTCCATAACAGTCTGTCACTCTATGACCATTTTCTCCACACAGATAACATCTTTCCCTCCATTTGAGGTATTCCTAAAGGTTCTTCTTCCCTTCTTTATAAATCTCAATCTTCCTTTCTTTATGCTCCTCAACATGCGCACTTGCATAAAAGTCTACCTTCCTCTTATTTGATGAATTAGGCATACCACTAAATTTCACCTTGTTAATCATATATCGTGATGACTGATTCGGCATAATCACAATATCTTTATCTCTAGGAATTACACAATTTTGTTGCTCATACTTACCAATTTGACCATTGGATTCAATGTTAACCGAATTCCTTCTGGTTCCCTCCACTGACTAAAACACAAATAGAATTCTGTGAGACGCAAAAATCATGCTAGGGAAAACAACATAGTAAAGGGGGAGTACCCTCAATATCTAACATATTAGGTTAAATTCTAATATCATTACCCTAGTTATAGGAATATAACCTATACTTATACTTAACCTTAGGGACATCCCTAGACATACCTTAGAAATATCTCTAGGGACCTCACTAATGTCTTCGCATCCTAGTTTCCAAAGGTTAACTAAACCTTTCCTCTGATACCAACTGTAGAGACCCGAAGATTGACGTACATGGAAATTACATTACTTTTGTAGAATACATAATACAAAAAAAAACAAACACACAAAGACCGTAATAGTTTAGTGTCTTTGGAAACTCAGAATATAAACATCTAATCGTGTTGAAAGATATTCAACATCACCCATAATGATCTTCCCCTTTTGGTTTCCTTACCTAAAACCTTTCTTTATTTCCTGGGGAAAATAAAACACAAAAAGGGTGAGCTCAAATGATCAGTAAGGGCAAACATTGAGAACGTAAAACAATCCATAAACATTTGAAAACAAAAACTTGAACATGAAATCTAAACCTTAAAACCTTGAGAAAAGACATAAATCTTGGAAGTAAGTAAGGAATTTATCATAAAGGAACATCAATCGCAATAAAATATCATGGTAATAAAACATGTAATTGTGTCAACCATTCAACACTTGTTATGATTTCCATAGTATCCAAGGCATTGCTGCCAAGACCATCTTAGTGGACAAATTCCCTTTCTGAATCGAGTTCACTCCTCGATCCAGTCCTGTATCACTGAACCGGATTAACTTACCGTTTTAGCCATGTCTATCTCATGAGATATATAATCTTTACCCAATGAATTGGAGGGAGATATAGGTCCCACCAATCTCATAATGAAATCATTCTTACTTGTGCCACAAAATAAACATACATTATTCATAATAACCCAACAAATAAAATGGGTTTCATAAACATCATCCCATCATCACATAATCCATATAAAATAAATGGATATCATTTCATAATAAGAAATCTGAAACCATGTAAACCATATATACATGATACTTGAAACATACACATATGAAATAATGTCATCTTAGATGAAAAATGGTTTTGATAAAACACTTGAAATGAATTCTTGAGGAAAATATACATTCTTCTTCAAAATAATTTTCTTTTCACAAAATGTCATACAATTTTAAATGAAAAGGATTTTTTTGAAAATAGTCATGAAATATTTTGGAGGAAGCTTCATGAAAATAAGGCTTTATAAAACCGTAAAAATCCATTCGTGTCGTATAAGTTAAAAAAACATTCTTCTCGTACTTTTGCTGGAAAAGTCAAAAAGTACCTTGTAAAAGAAAGATTCCATACATACCATGTAGTAAAAGTCAAAAATGGGTAAAAATAACATTAAACATACATGAAACCTTTTTTAGGAAACATGGACATGGATGAGAATAATAACCCAGTAAATACTTACGAATAAACAATCTCGGATAAGAACGAGATTGGAAAAGATATCCCTTACCTTAGGTCTGATATGCTTCGTACGTATCCAAAACTCCTGTATAATGATTTAAATAATGTCATTGACTTATTACAGAATCATATTCATTGTTATGATATCATATATGTTTCACTTATGACTTTATATTACCCGTTCTTTTGTAAATTCCATGTTAAAACAACGTTTTGGGTAAAATCATTTCATTTATCGTATGTGTTTCGACTTGTCGTTCTTGATTTATTACTTATATCCTGATTTACACAATTAACGAATGTAAAACATGATTTATATAATATATATATTCATCATATACATATATATATTATATATCGATAAAAGGAATGAAATACACTGTTCATGGAGACAGTAGGCCGTACGTACACATGAACGCTGTTTTCATTTCCTTATTGAATTGAATAAAACTATTTAGATGACATACATATATATACACATAAATCCAGTAGCATTATTATTTCATATATTTCATTATTATTCATTATATAAACTTTATGATCATTCATGTGTGGTTAACATGGAGAATGAATCTCATCGCGTCGCGGAGACGGTAGTCCGTACGTACGCACGAGCGATGATATCGTTACCATAATTATTGAATAGAATTGGAGTGGATGGTATAATAAATCAGAATCCGTATGATGTTATAATAACCATATATAGTTATTATTTACACCATTATACCCATCCATGTAAGTTGTTGGTGGAAAAACATATTTCACCACGGCGTGGAGACGATATTTCGTACGTACGCACGCGTGGTGATTTCATTTTCCGTAGGATGGATAGATGGTGAAATAGGGTTGTTTCATACTTATAATAACATATCAGTATATGAGTTATACTGATTATATTACTTCATAATGAAATAACTAAATAAGAAGAAGTGGAAGAAGAAATAAAGTTGAAAGAATCGGTAACGGACATTACCTCATCTTTGAAGCGCCTCTTTGAGACCTCATCTTAGGGCACTAAAATTGGTCTTTGAAGAAGAAAAGAACCTATAGGATGTTTCTATGTAAGTGGAGAAGATAATTTGGTAGGTTTTGGACGAGCTTTAAGGCTCAAAGTGGTGTGAGGAAGAGAGGGAGGAGGTGCCCTTTTATAAGGGAGGAGAGGGGAACCTTTGGAATAACAAAAAATATTATTTTATTATAAAGTAATATTCGGTTTTTAATAGCTCCAAATTGAGTTATTTCGAAGCTAAGGTGTGGCGGGGTATACATAATCTCATAAAATTGAATTTAGATAAGTTTAGGTTTCTATTTTAACCTTATCATTTAGATTTAACTTTAAGTTAAATAATTTTACTTTTACCGTGTCTTCTTGTTTTCTTACACTATAAGGTTAATAAACTTACTATAACAAGACAAAAGAACCCCAAGTTGTTTATTATTAATATATATAAACTTATATAATTCATTTGGACGAAAATTAGATTTTTATGAATAAAATAAAAATTAATAATGTAATATTTTTTTAAAATCTATTTTATGTCAATTTTGACACTATTTGGTAATTGATTTTTGTGAAAATCATAACAGAATGATCAGTTCAAAAAAAGTTAAATAAATCAATACTAACATGTAATATTAACCTATAAAATTAGTGGAATTCATAAAAAGTCTCAAATTACATTTATTTGGGTATTTATGACATTAATTATGTCAATATTTCATTAATAAGATAATTACTGCATCATCATTGTGTTATAAATAAATTAAATTATTTAATGTCTAAAAATTACAAATAAAATACCATTATGTAGGAAATATTTTTATCTTTCTAATTACTATTTATAGTCTAATTTATCTTATGTATAACCATATATTAAAAATGATTTAGTTATTAAACATTGATTTTAACTATTTTAACCCTTCTTTAAATAAATTAATAATAAATGTCCTAATCTAATCCAAGTGGGCCTAAATGGTCATATTTTATTCCTAAGGTTATTTTTTGTCGAATTATACTTATACAATAGAATTAGGACATGTGTTAGAGTAATATTAATATCATTTGTTCCCTTAATTACCCTATTTACTTTCAACCGTGGCAAATAAAAGTAAAAAGTTACTATTCACCAAAAATTATTTTCATCTCATCAAACCACATTTTAGTCCTTGATATTTACCGTGTCTCTCGGATTTTCGAAATTCAATTCATAGAAGTGGTAAAAATTAATTTAAATTAAAAAAAGTCAGTTTTTAACTACCACTAAGTGGTTTCACTATTCATCGAAAATTGAAGTTTTTCAGAAAAATACCAAAAATTCAGCCTAAGAATTATTTGATATTTTGAATTCAAAATTGATGTCTATTTTTCTAAATTCATAACATATAAGTGACATTAATTAATTTTAAATTTAATTCGTGTTATCAAAACAAATAGCGTGTTTTTAAGAAACAAAAACAATCATAAGATTGATACTTGTATATATCCAATTTCAAAGTGAAATTAATTCCAATGACCAACATTGGATTAAATGGTAAAAATATATTTTAATTACACTTTAAACCCAATTAAAAAGATAATCTAACCATATAAATTATTGCGATGAAAAAAGTTATTTTTAATTAAAATATAGCGTGTTTTTACTATTCATTTAAAATATGAAAGTTATCAGAATAATATGAAAAATTTATCCAAAGTAAATTTTTATATCCTGATTCCAAAGAATAATGTTATTTTTTCAAATTGAACTTATATACATGTCAAAAACAAGATTTAAAGTGGGTGCTCCATCAAAAGGTGGCAAAAATACATTTTTTTTGAAAAATACTTATTTTACTCGAAAAATTGATTTTTTTCTCATACCATGTTCTAGAAAATGTGTAAGATGAAAAATAATGTTATAAAATTAAAAATGTAGTTGATACTATTCATAACGGCTAGTTCATAATAATATTATAACCTGGTACTGCGTACAACACACACTATCGAGGAAGGTCGCGATTGCATGTAATGCAAGACAAGTCAGGGTTGCGTGTTGTGCAAGACTCCTCCGTTGTTTTGTATAACAGAATCCAACCATATTTCATTTATAGATTGAATATATATATATTTATATATATACACTCAATGTTTCGTAGAATAACTAGTATCAAAATTTTGTGTAACATGATCCAAGAATAGTGTTGTGTATACTGCAAGCTCATACGGTGTTGCGTATAGCGCAAGGTAATCTTGTTGTAGCTTAAAACAGAAGACATCAATGGAATTAAAAGAATATTTTTCATAAAATCTTGGGGTGTTACAGATCATCACTAGTCTCTCTACAAACGTCACATCGTCCTCGATATCCAGATTTCCCCAGTCTTGGATGTGTGAATCATCGTGTAGATACTGACGGAGCTAAGACACATGGGAGACATCGTGCACCCTCAGTTGTGGCGGTGGTAGTTCTAGCTAATAAGCCACTTCTCCGACCTGCCGTAACACCTCGAAGGGTCCAAATAACCTGGGAGAAAGATTACCCCTTCTGTCGAACCTCTGTTGCCCACGCCGAGGGGAGACCTTCAAGAACACGTTGTACCAGACCTCAAATTCCAAGGGTATCCTCCTATGATCGACATATGACTTCTGTCGGTACTGAGCTACCTTCATCCTCTCCCGTATAAGATGAACCTTCTATGTTGTGCTCTGCACTATGTCCATGCTAAGTACAGCTACTTCCCCGACCTCTGCCCAACATACGAGTGAGCGACACAGCCTCCCGTGCAAGGCTTTGAACAAAGCCATGACAATGGTTGAGTGATAGCTATTGTTGTAAGAAAAATCTACTAGAGGCAAGTGTCATACCCACAGTCCACCAATGTACAAAACACATTCCCATAGCATATCCTCCAACAAATTGATGGTGCGATCTGTCTACCCATCTGTTTGGGGGTGGAAAGCAGTTCTCAGGCATAGCTAGGTGCCAAAATCATGTTGCAATACTATCCAGACTCTTTAGGTAAACCATGTATCATGATCTGAGACTATGGACCACAGAACTCCATGAAACTGCACTACCTCATCTATGTACCTCTTTGTTAAGTCATCCACCACACTCAACTCCTTGATTTGCAGAAACTATGCTGATTTCGTCAGCTAATCCACTACTACCCAGATAGCATCACAACCTCCTTGAACCCTAGGTAATACCATGACAAAATCTATCGAGATGTAATCCCACTTATACTTGGGGAAATCTAAAGGTTGTAACATACCTCTTGGGATGGGGTGTTCAGCCTTCAGCTGCTGACACACGAGACACTTTTACACAAACTCCGCCACTGCCCGCTTCACCCTAGGCCACCAAAACTGACCCCACAAGACCCAGTACATCTTGGAAATTTTTGTGTTCACCGCCAGGGGAGAGTTGTGGAACTCACAAAGAACTCTCTCTTGCATTCACATGGGGACAAACAACTTTCCATGAAACAACATCTGATTCTACCTGTCTTCTGACCATCCACCTGGAGCATCACCCTAGCTAACATGATCGTGCATCACTTCAGCCTCTAAGTCACCCCAATGAGACTCCTCAACCTACTAAAACAAGGAGGACTAACTATCATCTGGAATATTCAGCCTATTCCATCCTCCACCCTTGAATCTAGGTGTAGGCTATCCAAATCCTCCCTCACTCTCCAGGCATCTGATGATTCTTGAACCACATCCTTCGGTGGATTCCTACTCAAGGAATCATCCCGAACATTCCCCTTTCCCGAGGTGTAGGAAATTTCTAAGTCTTAGTCCTAAATAAACTCCATCCACCTCCACTACCTCAAGTTTAGGTGTCACTAAGAGAAGATATACCTCAAGATCTTATGATATGTGAAGACCATAAAGCATTCTCCAATGATGTAGTGCCACCACAAATTTAGTGCAAACACAAATTTTGTGAGCTCCAAGTCATGGGTGGTATAGTTACGCTCATGGAGACGTAACTTCCTAGACCCATAAGAGATCAGCCCCTACTGCTGCATCAGCACACACCCCAAGCCTTGGCCTAAAGCATCACAAAACACCTCAAAAGTCACCCCTTCTTCTGGAAACCTCAGTACTGGGGAACTAGCCAGCTTCCCCTTTAGAGAACTGAAGGTTACCTAACATTTCCCAATCCATATAAAAGTTTATACTTTCTTGTTCAAGGATATAAAAGGTGTTGTAACTTGGGAGAAGTTGGGAATGAACCTCCGGTAGTAACTTTCTAGACCTAAGAAACTACGAACCTCTGCCACGTTCTTGGGTTATGAACAAGAAACAATCACTTCGACCTTAAATGGGTCCATTTCTATTCCCTGCTTAGACACCACATTTCCTAGGAAGTGCACTTCTCATGTCCAAAACTTGCACTTGGACAACTTTTCGTAGAGTTGGTGCTGTCATAGGACCTCTAAAACTGTTCTCAGATGGTCGGAATGATCCTCCTCTGATCTAGAGTAGATCAGTATGTCATTAATAAACACGACTACAAACCGGTCCATATATTATTGGTGGACGGAGTTCATGATCCCCATGAACATGGATGGTGCATTCGTAATGCTAAACGACATGACCGTGATCTCAAAGTGCCCATATCTGCACCCGAAGGATGTATTTGAGATTTCACCCTTCTTCAACATCAACTGGTGATACCCTAACCACATGTCAATCTAGGATAACCATCAGTCCCCCTTGAATTATTTTAAAAGGCCGTCTTTCCTCAGTAGAGGGTAACAATTATTGACTGTCACCTAATTCACCCTTCGGTAGTCTATAAACAGCCCGATACCACCATCTATCTTCTTTGCGAACAAGAATGGTGCACCCCATGGTGACACGCTTGGTTGAACAAAAACCTTCTTCATAATATCATCAATCTGAATCTGTAACTCCCGCAACTCAGAAACAACCATCTGATAGGGAGCCATCGAAATTGGATGGGCATCGGGTTGCAAGTCTATCCCAAACTCAACATCACATCCAGGGGGTAGAGTCACCACCTATTCAGGGAAGACATCTAGGAACTCATTGACAATACCCAAAGATTCCAAAATATTTGAGTCCACTAACTCCACTGACAGCTCGGCTAACAAAGAATGAAGGGGCTCCACTCGTTGGCTGCCCTCCTGGAAACCTCGTTCACCGACGAAAGCTACATGCTGGCCACCTGTATCTAAAAACACGATCCTTCTTTGGAATTAGTAGATAACAGAACATATAGAGAACAACCACTCGATGCCTAAAATGACATCATACAGTTGCATCTGCAACAAAAGAAAGTCCCCACCAGACTGATCTGGTCCCAACATCATTCTACATCCTCGGAAAACAAGAGACAAGATGGTCTGACCTCCGACTGGCGTACTCAAAACTAGGGGTATGGGAAGTCTCTATGTGTCTAAACCTTGAGAATGGGCTAGACTGGGAGCAAAAAAGGAGTGAGAAGCTCCTGAATCAAACAAGAAGTAGGCAAGAGTGCTAAACAAGATGATAGTACCTCGAACGATTGCTGGACCTGCTGGAATTACTGCCTCTGTGACATGCCACTACCCATGCCAAGCTTCTCTTCCCCTGGGCAGTCGGCCTCCTCCTTGACCATGCCCTAGTTGAGGTCCCTAAGGAGCACCCTGAGTTCGACCTCCTCCTACAACGTCTGCTCTTGGAAGAGTGGGTGCTCATTTTCCCTACTGCTGATGTTGAAAGGGCCTGGCTGGAAACAACTGCTATTGAGGTGGGCACTGAACCTTCCCACCCCCACTATACTGCACTCGGTCTGGGCACTGATTCCAAAGATTCCCATGACTTCCACAGATGAAGCATCTCGGTCCTGGGCCCACAAAGAAGGCGCGAGGACTTAGAGATCAAAACTGGAACTGCTGGGGCCTACTCCCCATCTGGACGAAACCTGGAAGTCCCTAATGTTGGAGGTTTGCTACTGACGGCCTTCCCCTTTGATGAGCCCAATTGGATCCTCTCTCGCAACACTCCTCCCAGCGTATGCATCCTGTCTACCACTTCATATTTTTTATGGATCTCCAATTATGTCGGTAGAGTGAAGGGAGTAACATCATACTGAAGAGAAGGTCAGAGTGCCTCCTCTAAACATCTCACCCGAGACTCCTCATCTAGAAAGAGGTCTAGAGAAAAGAGAATGAGATCCTTGAACTTGATCCCCAGGTCCCTCACTGACATACTCTTCTACTGAAGAGAGAGTAGCTCCTGCCTCTTCTCAGACTTTATCGTGGAAGAGAGGAATTCTTCCTGGAACTCCCTCTCGAAGTCAGTCCACAAAACTTCATCCTCCCTCTTATCCATAAGATAGAGTGTCCACCACTGACATGTCGCTGCCCACATTTGGATTACAACCAGAGGAACCCAATACTCCATCGGAGCCCAGATCAAGCTGAATGCTATCACCAGCTCTTCGATCCAGCTCTCTGTCTCTATGTATGAGATGTTGTACTCGTACTTCCTGAGGGTCTGTCACTGAATGGCACGAAGCGTCTTCGGCCACTGGTCGTCCTCCTCCTCTTGATCAGCCCTATTCTGATCATCTAAATCATCCTCCTGGTCCTCGATCGCCCTCACTACTCGTGTTTGTTTTTCAGGTGCCATAACTTCAAGGTAAACAAGGAATGACTAATACCGAGTAGTTAAATTTTTCTCAAAATGTTTCATTTATTTTAGATCCCCAAAGTAACCAAGACACACAAGAACACAAATCATTATGATGTATGTAACTTTACTAGGGTCTCTACCCTGCAATCAATGTGGCCCCACTTGGTTGTTCGGTAGGTCCAGAGTCCTTTCATCAGATAAAGGGGGGCCCTAAAATCCCATGTCCTAGCTGGTATTCCCTGGCTTATTTCACGTGCCAAGATTTCCTAACACTTTTTCCCTACCATCCCATGTGATCCTCAGTTCCTAACTTCAAACTCCATCTTATCTCTCAACCTTGTTCTTTGTTATCATTCTATCATGAACCGCCTTCACCAAGATGAGGGAAGAGATAACAGATTTCCAAACCCTTCCTTCATCAAGTTGAAGGAGAGATAATGTCCCTCGATAACTGCCTTCAATAGTCATCAGAGTGGCAACTAGCACCAAGGGTATAGAACCACATGTAAAATGGAAGGCATTACCATTTTTATTTACTAGGATCAGGAGATAAGATAGTAAATCCAATAAAAACTAAAAGTGGAAGTAAAAGTAAAGCCAAAACAATCCATTCCCTTATGCATGTTCTGATAATAAAGTGCTAAAAGTACAAGAAAACTTCAAAGGGAAGTACCAAAAGAAAAGAAAAAAAAACAACAACATCAACGGTCCCAACATCTGAACTAGTAGAGTACAACACGGTCCTCAAAGTCCTCATGGAAACCTAAAAGCAGTTTTATATATGTAGGGTGAGTATACAAGTATACTCAGTGGGGAAAACCAAAAGCTATTGTGCACAAGTAAGGATAAATTCTAATGTCCCATGAAAAAAGGAGATAACCAAAGCTCATAAAAAGGATACTATCCACCCAAACCTCACCAAGGAACACTACCAAAATAGTATAAGTCAAATATAGTAATAGTAATAACACATCAATGTTTGGGTACCCCACACCACTTTCCCACTGGTTATTGAAGACATCCTATGTGTTGGACCTCCCCCGCCATTCCCACCGCAGTGCCACTTCCATACCCCGCCCGCACACACCTGAGATACCATAACTACACATCCCACCCACACACACCTGGGCCCCAAAAACCACATGTAACCACGCCGTAAACACCTAGGCTAGTACAACTACCACAACGCTTGAAGACACCTGTACCCAAAAAACTACTTCCACGATTGAAGATACCTATGCCTCATCCCGAAGACACTTGGGAAACAACCTGCCCACACACACCTAGGACAACCACTAAAACATCCCCTTCCCAAATAATATTGGGATATAATGGACCTCAGGCCATCAAATCCTGCCTGAAGAGTCTTGGGCTACTTTGTAAAGGGAGAAGAAAATGAGCTAATAACCAACCACTCATAGGAGTGTTGGAAAAAACACCCTCCCCCATGAAATGGGGGTGTTCGGCACAAAGTTCTCAACTAGGATGGGGAATGAATAAGAAACATAAGAAATAAATTATAAATATAGGTAAACAAGAACTCATACCAACCTAGGGGTTCCAAAACCATCTCTTACACAGACACCCTCATTACTATTCATTCAAAAAAATCACAACAGATGAAACCAAGTCACAAATAATTCTCGGGAAACAAAACCCTTTGAACCCATTATTCTTATCACATTCAAGTGGTTACATTTAAATAATTCTTTAGTACTAGGAAGATAACAGGCATAACCACAATCCAAGGAAGTAAAAACAACCAAACAATAGATTAATCTTTCACACTTTGTTCTCTTGTAAAGTCACAACAACAAAAGGGATCCATGAGATCCCTCAAAGTATTGGAACCAAACCAAGTCCCAACATACGACCCCTCATAGCCTCAGATCCACAAACCAACAACTGTACTATAATAGGGGATCCCATCCCCATCCTCATCACCTGAATAGAATCAAGCAGAAAAACCACACATATTACCAAGACAGATCAAGGGAGTTTCCAGATTCAAACAGACCACTCATTGAGTTCCTTCTTTCCATTTGGTTAACTGGGGTGATCGCACAAGGATTCTTGTTCACTGTATATCCATTTAATCAACTGAGTTTACATGATAAACCAATTTCCATGTTATATCCATTCAATCATCAAAAAAGATAGGGGTCCATTAGTGCGCAAGGAAAGACCACCAACGGCCATGATTTTTCATAGACATAAGCCCATAAAATTCACAACATATAAGCAAGGGTAAAAGAGTACAAAAATATCATCAAACACACCCCTTAATTCTTTAAAAGTCATTTTATTATCTTCATTAAGGTTTGGTTTCATCCATCCACATAGAAACATTATAATACCCACCCTTCATGATACACATTAAAGTGATATGAAGGAAGAACCCTACTTGGATGATCAACTATCGAAGTTTTTCTCCTCATGCCAAGAACTGTGGATTCACGACTTGTAAGGGAGGAACTTCAGGGACTACAAGTGTGAGTAGGAAAGGCTCCAACACATGTGCACCACTAGCCTCATGGAGGAGGACTCCAAATGCACCGAGGAAAGGAAAGAGACCATCCAAGAAGAAGGAAGAATCCTCGTGCGATAAAAAGTGAGATCTTAGAGTTACATGATATGAATTTTGAACAGATTTAATGGGGGATTGTGGTTTAACCACACGGTTGGATGGTTACACATGATGGAATTAATTGTTGTTGAATAATTCTCATCGAAGAGGTGGCCATAACAATTGCGAGTTAAAGGGGTTTACTTTAAATAGAGGAAAATGTGTAACAACGGTGGAACAGGAAGTATGGGAAAAGGGTGTGACACCGAGGAAAAAGCCACATGTTTTGGTAAGTCAAGGGTTTCCCGAATCTTGGGGGATTTTAGATATCATTTATGGCCTTTTAATGGATTTTAAAGGGGTATAAAAACAATTTTACATTAAAAGATACATCATGGGAGTGGAAAAAGTCAGAAATTGGAAAAAAATGAACCAGGGTGGGACATCATTTGGTGAGACACCATAATGGTGCCATGGTTGTAGTGCACCCACATAGTTCCACCATCATGGTGCCACAACCACGATGCCACAATCACGGTTCCACCCTCACAGTGCCACCCTCAGGGTTCCACCATCATGGTGTCACCCTCACAGTGCCACCGTCATGGTGCCACCATCACGGTCCCACCATTTAAGTGAGAAACTATGATGGTGAGAATGCCACGGTGTTATCGTCACGTTGTCTCCATGACCAGTTCCATCGTCATGGTGCCACTATTTGGGTGGAACTGTTTGATAGGACAGAGTTTTTGGAAAAGTACTAGACTAGGAGGGTCTGGGCCATTACATCATCCTTTGAGGATCTCATCTCCTATTTAAATTTATTATAATCTCTTGTGATATTATCCAATTCAGTAAACAAGGTAGATGAAAAGGATTGCATTTCAAGACTATATAATCTTTTACTCACTAATGGTGAATCCTTATGAACTAAAGGTGGTTATGACATATGGGGTGTAAGAGAATGGTCAATAGTATCCATACCCATATCAACGACTCTATCTCCACCGGTAGGTGGTCAAAAAATAATTGGATACACTTATTGATGATAAAATGTAGCTCTAGGTCTTCCTTCAACAACTAAAACACCAGGAACCATCTCAATTGGCCTTTCTTTAGGAACCTAAACATTTGTATCAACAAATAGATCAACATAATTAACTCCTTTAGTGGATTAAATTACTCAAGATCCTTGACTTTTACCAACCTCTTACATTTTAGGATTGACCTATGACAACTAATTCTTTTATCTAGCCACTTTTGATTCTTGCACCTCCCTAGTAGTTACCATCTCGGGAGGTTCTACATCCCTAGGTGGTGAGGTTTGGGATGGCTACCCCCCTAAGCCACACCTTCCTGAACTACATGATTCAAAGATTTTGAATTGGTGTCCTAGTATTATCCAATAGTCTCCAATAGCATGAATAATATTGTATTAGTCATATGGAATTTTACCACACCTCTCTAATTTATATCCACTTATTTTTTCATTAAAACTAGGTCGATCAACATACAATACGGGTAATCATTCAATTTTTATTTTCCTTTGAAACAATGATGAATAAAACACATCATGTATCTTGGAAGGTTCAGATTTAGATTATTGATCAATATATATACGACATACATATCTTGAAACAATACTTTCTCTCTTTATCAATCTCTCTGGGAAATTATAGTTTGATCAAACTTACACATAACCTTCCACTTAGGATCTAAATCCTTCACTAGCTTCTTCTCAAAGAAATAGGTTCTAAACATGAATTTAAAAACAAACTTTTGTCCCACTATACATGTAGGAACCAATGTATAACTAAAATTTCAATTCCATTCTTGGGGAAAATGAATAATCTCAACAAAATCCACTAATAAAGCCATCACATATTTCCCATTTACATTTGATGACATAATATCCACTATTTCACATGACTGAAAATAAACATTCCTCATAAACACATTTACTTATTCCTCAAACAAAAATCCATTTTCTCTTTCTCCAATTTTCTTCCACAAAATTGACTTTAAGGTAGGAATTTATTGAGAGGATGATGACATTGAATTTCATAAATTATTAGGACATGAATTAGATAAATCAATGTCTATGTGTTCTATGCATAGAATATAAAAAAAGTGTTATTAACTCAAAAATTATGGAAATCATAAAAATTTTAAAATTAATTTCAACTATTATATATATTTTGTTTGTCTGTACTATGCATCTATTATCATTTTTAAATTTTTTCTGCAATTGTTTTTGAAATATATGTTCTGAACTTAATTTTATTTGATTAAATGATAGGAATGACTAGGAGGAAGCATTACACTATTTCATCGACTATAACAACAGATGAAGATCCACCTGTCTCCCTCCCTATGACATTTAAGACACCATCCTCTTTCCCCCTACACTATATCCACCTACACCATCTTGCACACCCTCCGTGAGAGTCCCTTCAGCTACTCAGTCTTTGCCTTCCCTTTTAGGAGCCTCAGAAGTGAGGGAGCACATCACCACTTCTGGTTCTTCGTAGGGATACTAGAGGGTAACTACTATAGGTAAAAATTTTAATATGAATAAATTTATGTCACTTTTTTTATACTAACTATTTGTTCATAAAAGATAGAAATAATGAAAATATGGAAAACAATATGAAAAGTTCATTTGTATGGAAGCTTACTGGAGAGAAGATAGTTGTCCCATTAAATTCTTATGGTGTCCCTACAGATAACGCCACATGATTACTTGGCTAAATTCTAGGCCAGCTTGCCACAGAGCCGGTTTCTCTTCCTATTATGTATGATGATTGGAGAAATATGCCTTCCACTTCGAAAAATGGAGTTTTTGATTCCCCAAAAAGGTAATTTTAATACATTATGGTGTAATTTAATGTCATTATGTTATTAAATTATAATATTTTCAAAATGAATTTCTGTGTACTGATGTAATTAAACATTATGGTTGCTGATGTGCTAGCATGATATTGGGTTTTGAAAAATATGGGCAAGAAATTTGATGACTTTAAATGGAGAATGTGTATCAATTTAAATGATACTTTGTTGACTACCCAACAGATATATGACAAGCTACCCAATGGGATACCCAAATAGTAATGAATGTTTTCATTGACAGACATTGTGATGAGAAGTAGATTGTATTTAAATATATATTATTATATTAATCTCATTTTACATTTATACATGTATATGAAAAGGAGATGAAATTGAATATAAAACTATTAAATTATGTTTTATTTATTTAAGGATCTTTCAAGGAAGATTGCATCAAGCTGGGCTAAGAAAGTCACCTCTCACACTACGGGGTCAGAGAGTTTTTCTATAAGCCGATCAAATATGGAAATCTTTTCATTAGTTTAAATATTTATAAGAAAATATTATTTGTTTAATATATTAAATTTTTGATTTATATTTTTTTAATGCAGTCATAGAATTTAGGGCACCAGGAATCCCAAACAGAAGTGTGGTTAGAAGTTTACAAAAAATATGATGAAAGTTTTGTTAACGAGCCTACCAAAGATGTTATAGTATGAACTCATTTTTCATTATTATAACTTATTATTAGTTTTCACTATGTTAATAAATATTATTTCAAATATGAATGATATTTGATTTATAGTTAAAAATTAAATAACTATGGGATGTAAATCCTGTGTAGTCCTACTCAGTCTCCCAGGATGACCCAGTTGGTAAAGTCCTTAGGAAGGAGCATCCTGGTCAAGTGCATGATATGGGTTTGGGACTCGTACCATATGAGGTTATTGGTAGGTCATTAGTGATTGCATCTATATCTACTCCTGGTTGTATTTAGTTCATACCTCAGAATGCTCAGAGAGAGATTGTTTCTCTACAAAACATAGTTCAGGAACAGGGGACTCAAATATCCACTTTGAAAAAAGCATTGATTGACTTATATCAGAAGATGATCAGATATATCCCTGGTGGTATTGCATCGATTGGTGGTGAGTAGGTAAATAAAAAAAATACAAAATCATCTAGTTTGCAAACATTTTTTGGTTTTAATTTTAAATATAAATATACAACAGTATTTGATTTTCAATATAATGTTCTTACAGGTGCCGGTAACAGGAAGTAGAGGTGGAGGTGGGGAGAGTGATGAGCTATGTACATCATTGTATAGTGATTAGTGGAGAGAGTTCTGGTAATAGTATTTGTATATGTATCATGTGAGGCACATAGTAGTCACCAAACATTTTCATGACCTAACATTTTCTTGATTTATCATGTTACCTTTTATGTATTATTAACTTAGTCTTCCAAAGACACAAGTAATTTACAATCCTTATGTTGTATTAATGGATATTTATATTTATGAATCATATAATAATATGGGTAAAAATTTCAAGGTTGTTATATCTATGGTGTAGAGGACCAGGAGGTGGTTTTGGGTGCTATTTCTAAAATCATCATAGGTTTATCATAGAGACAATGGATTCAATATAGTGGCTAATGGTGGAGTTGTTAGTGGTTATACCTTTTTAGGAATAGTTTCACCATGGAGCAGAGATGGTTCCTATCCTCATACTGATAATATACAACAATTTATGTTTATAATTATATAGTTTTTGGGGTTTTAGCTGAAAATTTAGATGTTTAAAGTTTTTTAGTTTCATAGGCACATATATTGATAGTATAGAGGTTTTAAAGTTATGGGTTAAATGGATTTAGTGTTTCTCATTAGAAGTTTCTAGTTTATAGGTTTACAATTTTTTTAAGTATTAGGTTTAATGTTTTTCAGGTTTATAGGTTTCTAGGTTTCTAGTTACATATTTTTCATATTTTTCGTTTTTATTTAATAGTTTATAGATTTTTTATTTTTTAAGGTAATGTTTTATTGGATTTCATGTTATATGTTTCAATTTTTGTACATTTCCAGTGTTCAGTATTTCACTTTTCATGTTTACATGTTTATAAGATGTTTTTTACATATTTTAAAGTCTTATGTTCACTTGAAGTATAGTTTATAAAATTTCTAGAAATAACTCATCAACTTTTCATATTTTAAATTTTATAAATTTCAAATTTTTTATGTTTCATGTTTTTAGGTTGTAGTATTTGAAATTTTATGATTTAATGTGTTTTATTTTTAGGCTAATGGTTGGATGTTTGCACATTTTTTTTCAATAAGGAAGTTTGTAATATTGTAGGATTTTAATCATGGATATATCATGTTTAATGATCTCTAAAGTTGTAGGATTGTTGTATATAGGTATGAGGATTCCATGTTTTTAGTCTTATATATTTTAGTTTTTTTAATAAATCTTATGTTCTAAGGTTTTTTGGTTGAATGATTTCCAGTTTGAAGGAATGCATGTTTTGAATTTTAAAATTTTATGGATTTCATGTTTATATATTTTCAGGGAATTGGTACTAGGGCTACAGAATTTGTAGCAATTTTTTATTTTAAATCTACCTTTAGTGGTGGTTTAAACCTCCACTATTTAAATGGACATTATTTCATGGTAGTTCAAACCATTGCTATAATTTGCTATCATACTATCGATGGTGGTTACAACTGCCGATACATACATGAGCAGATAATTTTAGCGGTGGTTATTTTGATTTCGCAGTTGTTATTGAGAAAAAATTTGTTTTTTTTGTCGCAGTAGTTTGAACCGCCACTAAAAATTTCTCATTTTTCATTACCATTTCGTGGTGGTTTTCGCGGTTTTCACGGTGTTTTGGACGGAAAAAATTTAATTCTTTTTAGCGGCGGTTTAAACCACCGCCAAAAAATATTTCATATTTTCCTGAAAACCCGCCATGTAAACTACAATAACCGCTGTGAAATGTGTTTACTACGACGGTTTCAAAAAACCACCGCTAAATTGAAGAAACTGCCACGTATTGTATGTGGACACCGAATTTAGTAGCAGTTTTATAAAACTGCCATAAAAGCATAAAGTTGTGGTTTAAACCGCCGCTATAGCAAAACAAAAACCGCCGCTATGAGGATATTTTCTTGTAGTGTACTTTGAATAATTTCATCATCAAATAAAAATTCTAGCACATTTCTAAAACAAGTCGGAACTTTTTCAAAAAAACCCAAAGCATATCCATTCATTCCAATAAAATCTTAAAAACATTCTCAAAGACTTCCAATAATCCTCACTTTGGGTAAAAAAAATTTAAATATAGTATAAAAAGTTTAAAGGTTCTTTAAGTCTTTTATACTATTTAATGTCCTTGTACCGGTTTACTTTGAACAATAACCAGAATAGGTTTATTTGATACATTTGGAATGCCTCCCACAATTTCGAAGGCTTATTACTAGTAGTGGGGGTATCAGGAGATACCATAGGGAGAATATACCCCCTCATCAATGTAAAAAATAATAGACAAATAACAACACATCATGGATAATAATAAAATTTAGTAAATGGAAGAAATCAAACACATCATGTTATGTCAAATATAACTGAGAAAGAAAGAAATCACACAAACCCATAGTCATGAAACCATAAAAACTAACCACCCACTAGGCTGATTATAATACCCTAAAAAAATAAATTATGATAGTATATATGGGCTCCACTACCATCCCAAGTCATTACTCAATCCTGGTATAAATTAATTCCAATATATCCTACTCGATCATGAAAAATTGGGCCTCTTCCTAACATGAACCTGAAATTAGTGAAGTGTTCTTAGGTACCCAAGTGCCATAACAATTTGATTAGGGTGTGAGTGTAACTTAGTAGGGAAACACCAACATGACCCCATATATAGAACCCCCCGGTTTCAATTAAGCAACCCTTTATTTATAATTTTTAGGTATTTACAGTATATGGGTAATGTTTGGGAGATTTTGGAGAACTTTTGGAGTGTTTTAGGTATTTCTATAGGTGCACGATTGGTGCATGGTTTGGGAAAACCGTGAAACACCTATAATAAATCATGCACAATGAATCAAGGGATAAAGGGAAGGCACATGAACTACGCATGGTTTGTCCAAACCATGCGGTATACTAGGAGAAATAATTCTATGTTGGAAAATGGGATTTGGAATGGTTTACATATAGTTTTCAAACTATGAAAGCCAAGCATGCAAGGTTCAACCCTTGAGGTAGTAGATTGTGCATGGTTAGCACATAGTTTGCCTAACAGTGTGAACCATGCATGGGTTAAAATTGAGATCCAAAAATTGTGGATCTTACATGTTTTGGTCTCTAACTCCCTAGTTTTTTTTATGTGGACCTAACTCAATATTCTCTATTTATAAATGCCAAGGATGATTTTACCATCGATCTAAAGGTAATTCGAAGGGTTCCCTTGGTGTTTTTAAGCTAGATCCTCTAAGTAAGTGATCATTCTTAGTCGTTCTTGGTGATTTTTCTTAGATCCTCTTATCTATCCCTCCCATTTTCTTGTATTTATGCCCTATATGGATATATCTAAGTAATTTGATGGAAAATATGAATATATTTGTCTTTTTTTATTGGGAGAGAGATCTAAGTTATATTTTTGGATATTTAACTCGGTTTTGTGGAAATTTTTCATGTCGTTCTTTGTTTTCATCATAAAACCCAAGGTAGGTGGCTTCAATTTCAATTCCTCTATTTAGAATATAAAGGATTGATTTCAAATTGATTATTTTGTGTGAAATTGATTGTGAAGTTTCTGTGTAATGATTTTTGAAAACCCTCTTGAGTGACGATTTGTGGAAACATGGAAATTGGGTGTTTTTATAGAAAGTACTTTGGTTATTGGTTTTAAATTGTTATTTTAAAATCTGGAATTTCTGGAATTATGGTAAATGGATTAATAAAATTATTTTCAATAAAATGTATGGTTTTATTGAAATGAATGGGAATGGTATATTTGAATTGGTTTTTTGGAATGTTTTCAATAAAATAATGGTTTTATTAATATGGATGAAATGATTGTTCTGGCATTAGTTTGGAAGAATAGATGTGTTTTTTCATGTGTATTTAGAGGGATAAGGGTAAGGAGTATCATTTATCATTAGTTGGATGGATAAGGGTTTGGGATCCCCCCGTAAAAATGTTTCACTAAGTGGAGGCTTAGTGAAAGGATCACTCACCAGTTGTGAGTATAGGGAGGTCCAAGTTTTTCATGCATGTTTGGATGTATGGATAAGTGATGTGAAATGTTTATGGAAAAATATAATTTGTGAAATTATTTTATAACATTTTTTGGTTTCCTTCATTATAACTTTATGTCAGTCAGAATGGCCCGAAGGCGTTCATTTTTTTTATTTTGATAATCCACCTTTTCAAGGGGTAAGGTGGAATCCTTACAAGGCCCGAAGGCTTAGAGACAATTACATGACCCGCAGGTCTTAGAGGAATCACTTAGACAAGAAAAATTGGAACTACTCCTCCCTAGTATATGTCATGATATCAGCACTCCACCTTCACAGGGATGGTCATCTAACTATCCTATGCAAAGCTCCACATGCCTGGTACTGATGGCAAAGTCATACCCTCTTGTTCTTCCAATTCCAGTTATCTCTTCTCCAGTGAATGCGCCTTCCCTGAATCCTCCTCTGAAGCCTTTTCCCTTGTAGTCTGACTGGTACATCTACATTTCATGTGGCCCAAAGGCCTTTGGGTGGACCAAAGGCCTTAAGTTGGCCCAGAGGCCTTTAGAATAAACTGGACTAAAGGCCTTGGGTGGCCCAAAAGCCTTGTAGGACCCGAGAACCAAACCGGTGGCCCAAAGGCCCAGATGGATGAGTAGTTCTAGCTGCTACAGTACCGAAAAATACCTGCTATAGTGCCTGCTATAGTTCCTACTATAGTGCCTGATAGAGACAATTACATTGGCACTTCTTTATATTTTGATATAAACTATTTTAAAAATTATTTTATATAAACTATTTTTATATAAACATTGCTAACATGTTCTATACCAGTTATGTTATTAGGGAAGTCATTTGGATAATATCTACAAAGATTCATTACTCACCCCTACTTTGGCACATTGATGCTTTTACAGATGTTGTTTTTTGTGACATGGAAAAAGATAAATTATCACACATATTTAGTAGTAATTCGTGATACATGGTATATTGTGGAGTTAGAGAATGGAGCATGTTTGGAACATGGAGTTTCCTTTAGAGTATTTGATTTTTTATCTTCCACTATGTACTTTGATATTTTAGCTTTTTGGTGCGGTACTTGGTCCCAAATTTATTTTCATATCAATGATTGGTTTTAGTTATCTTTTATTGATATTATGGATCATGTAGTGGGTTATTTGACTATGTATTGTTTGGTGGGTTGTTTTATTTTCAAGGGAATATCATCCACCACATATATTAATCCCTTATTCATTTATTTCCAGCATTTTGTGTCATGGGGATGTTGATTAAGGCTGAGTACTGTTTCTTCGTTTTCTCAATCCAATGAGGAGAAGAGGTATGTTACAAGTCGTATCAACATGGCCCTTCCGTTTTACTAGAACAATTGGTCTTTGAATCGGTATTGGTTGTCAGTCTTGGAGTTAAAATTCATTCTTTTATATTCCTTATGTTAGGACCATACAAATGAGTAGGATTGTGGGAAATTTAAATGTAGAGAATAAAGATATGTATCAAACCTTTTTATTCCAAACATTAAGTTTCTAGGGATTTGGGTACATAATTATTTTGGATACACTTATAAGAATTGAAATATCATTGTTATGGGTTTATCCAATGATATGATCATGTCATACATTATAGAAATGACTTCCCACTAGGAGTGTTGGCATCGCCCAAATTTACCCAAGATTTTAGGGTTAAGCGGTCGCTTGTAGTTTAGCTTGGGTTGTCAAATCCTCATAGACCTAAGAAGTAACCTACAAACACATACATTCTATGGATTGTTTTTGGATATGAAGTGGAAAAAATGGGTTTACATTAGATGGGTTTATGTGAATTCAAATATACTTAAGTGAATTCAATTTAAAATAATGAGTTGATCCTAAGTCATCACTTGGGGTGGATTAGATGCATTCATTTTTCAACAATTTCAATTTCTTATATTTTAGATGGGTTCATTTAAGAAGATCAAACAACGTAATAACTTACTATTTTAATGCCTACACACTTAAATACTAATCGCCTTTACACTTTAAGGATCAAAGTTTTTATCACTTTAAGGTAAAGGTTCTTATTAGCACTTGAAGCATGTGGCCTTAAATTCAACAAGGATGAAGGAGATTAAAGATCTTCAAAAAAATATCAATTAAAAGTAGTGATTAGAATTTAATGGAGTGAGAAATAAAATCCCATAAATCCCCGTGATACTCCCATGAATCAACCCATAAGTGGGTTAGCCCTCAATTGATTATATGGTTTCAATGTAAGCAGAAAGTTGACTCATGAGGGAGGAATTGGAGAAGTAAAACAAAGACAATGAAATAACAATCACTCCACTTTTTTATGATAATGTCACAAGGTTTGGTGTGTATAAATGCACACCTTTAACCAAAGTTATCAAAATGATATTAATAAGAACAAAATAATAGTATAAGAATAAATTTTATTAAGAAACTATGTTGAATTGAACAACTTACATGAGAAAGACAAACTCAAGGCAACAAATTCGCAGCATAATATTACAATTAAACAAAGCACAAAATATGAACATATACTCCAAAAAAACTACCTTAAATAGGACTTTTGGGAGCCTTGGTTAGATCCTAAAATAGTGAAATTAATATCACTTGAGTATGGTTGGCTTAGGGTGGTGGAAAGCTTGTGGAACATAGAATTTTCCACTCATGACCCGAGGTGGGGTCCAGCTTGCATCCACCGAACAGAAGTGCCTAAATGAGCATCTAGATTGAAAAATTAGAGTGGTACATAGAATAATAAAATGAATCTCAGGATTTAATCTAAACTTATGTAAAGTTTCATCGGAAAAAAGTTTATGGTTGACAAGATATGTGTAAAATGGTGGGCTATTTTTCTGGGCCATAGAATCTGGCCTAGAATTTTATGTCCAACTTGGGCCACCTGTAACTCCATTAAAAAATAAAAATTAGCTTTAGAAAATATTTAATTAAATGTTATACATGATTTAATATATCTTCATTTAAATTTTTAGAATCACTGGGCTGGGATCCTGGCCTCTACAGTCTTGTTATTGGATTTTTGTCCGGTTTACTTTTCCCAGAATGCGTTTCCATGAAAGCCCATTTTGTTGGTCTTACAATGTGAATCTTCCAATACTCCAAAAGTATGAATTGTTCCCAATTTAATTAGAAACATGAAAATAATATATGAAAATAAAATCAAGACCATTTTTTATTTTAGGAGGTGTTCAAAAATGTATCATGTAATAGTGGATTTTAAGAGGGAATTGCAATAATAATGTGAATTAATGTTCAAAGTGTAAAATGCACTAAAATGTTTTTTTTGAATAATAAAGTTCATGAATATTATATATATTAAAAATGAATATTAGCCTCATTCGGTGGCTAATCACACACCCAACTTGAGTTTTTCTAGTCCCAAGAAAAATGTATCTCAAAAACATGAAATTCGAATTCCCTTTTCCAAAAACATTTTAATACACATTGCTCACCAAAAGACCTCATACCAAAAAATTATGACACCCATAAAAATCATTTAAAATAATCTAAGTTCGAAGGCATATCCCAAGAAAAATCCCATTCCTTTTTTCAAATTCATCACCAAATTTCATCTAATTTCAATTAAACACGATAAAGTGTTGAGTATCACAACAGAAATGGGGGTTCATATTTATTCAAGGGGGAAATGGTGGAAGCTCTAGGTGGAATAAAATTTCAACATTAAGATGATTATTCCAATTTCTTTTTTGCAATTTTTACATGGTAATTGAAATTGCACTGAATAGAGTCAACCCATGTAGCGAGACTTTGTCATTGACTCCCAGGCTTAAAGACCTTCAGGCCCCAAGTGAAGCCCACATACTTAGGCATTATATCGAGTTAACTCAGTCAAAAATAAAGTCTAATAAAAAAAATAGAGATAAAATTACTAACTCTGGGACAAAAAACTATGGAGTCAAGATCCCTAAGTTCCAAAAGCCACACATTAGGTCATTTCATTTCTCTACACACAAATTTATTATTATTATTATTATTATTATTATTATATTTGGTTTTTTATTGAATAATCATATTAAAAGTAAAATGATAACCAAAACTATGCTATTTATTTGGGGGACCCCATGAACTCAAACTAATCCCCCAAAATCTAGAGGACATGCATTGTGTTTTTTGTTATTAAATGGATGAAAATATAAATGATGAAAACTCACATCAGACAATAGAACTTTCAAAAATCTATGCACAAGAACTTAAACATGAATTAAAATCAAAGTCAAGGCATGAGAAATTATTTGATATTAAATTTCAAAGTGTGAAATGTGTATTATCATATTCAAGTTTAAAGGAAATTTTCCTTCTATTAAGGTACACTTTTTTTTCAAATATTTTTTTTTTCACAGAAAAGTAATTTTTTTAATCTCCCCCAACTTAAAATAACACTGTCCCTAGTGTTTTAAGAAAAGAAAAATTTAGAAGGGGGTGGAGGTAGAGAAGGGGAGTTCAAAATGAAAATTGAAAATGAGGATCATGGAATGAAGTTACCTGGTGGTTGAAGTTTAAATTCTTGCTACTCTCTTTTAATCCCTTGATCTCTATGTCACTCTGAGAATTCCGTAGTAGAAAAAGGAAAAACAAAAAAAAACTATATATATATATATTTATATAATAAATAAAGTAAAATATAATTATATATACAAAAAATGTAGAATAAGGAAACACTATAATTCATAGGTCAGCGGTAAGTGCATGCCCCTGTCCCCCTTCGGTCCCAGGTTTGAGTCCCTGTGGCTTCTCCAGCTGTGACAGGGTTTTCCCCATGACCAATGATGTGTCCTTATATATATATATATATATATATATATCATTTTTTTGAATTTTTATTTTAACCTAAAAACTCATAAAAATAAAAATAAACTGATGATACATTGTGTTCTTTTTGAATTTATGGGTAAGGTATTACTCAGGGATCACGCCATGTGATACAGATGAATATGGTGCTCTCCTTTCATACACATCCATACTAATAATAGAAGAACATGTCAAGAGTTTATTTTTTTTTAAATATCAAAATTATTCATTAATCCCATTTTTAAAAATATATATGATTCATAAAGATTGGAAACATGAAAAACATGGGTCTCCTCCAATGCAGTGATTTTGTTTAACGTCATTAGCCCAACATGGATCTTAAATCTATCAAAATTTTCCTGGTTCATAGGTTGGATCAGTTAACTCAGCCTATGTTTCCCATTTATTGAATGATTCAATGAATGGTTTTCACCTATGACCATTGACTTTGAAAATGCAACAACCTGTGGGATCCTAAATCTATACTGCCCCATGGGGGTACACATGATGCATTATGAAGGGACCTACCCATCTAGACCATAACTTTCCTAGGTGAAAATGAATTTTTGAACTATACAAGAGCATGAATTTTCCCAGTTTAAAGTGTATAACTTTTAGATTCCTACATTTGTAGGCTTGAAACCTAGATTTATTTATCCTTTAATTTTCATAAGCCTCCTTCCTAAGTTCTTAAAGTTCATTAAGATCTAATTTCCTCTTTTCATCGGCCAAAGAAATGTCGAAATTCATTTTTTTGATTGCCCAAAATGCCTTATGCTCAATTTAAACAGGTAAATGGAATGATTTTCCATAAACCAACCTATATGGTGACATTCCTAAGCATGTTTTGAATGTTTTACGATATTCCCAAAGGGAATCCAATAGTTTTTCAGACCAATCTTTCTTAGAGGGATTTGCAGTTTTTTCAAGAATTTGCTTAATCTCCCTATTTGCTAACTCATCTTGACCAATGGTTTGAGGATGGTACGTAGTGGAAAATTTAAGAGAAATACCATAATTATACATGAGTGAAGAGAATGGGTGGTTGCAGAAATGGGTTTCTTGATAACTGATTACAGCCCTAGGAATTCTAAATTGAGAAAATATGTGCTCTTTCCGAAATCAGATCACAACACGATGGTCATTGGACTTGTTGGGAATGGCCTCAACCCATTTTTAGACATAGACAATAGTTAATAGGATGTATAGGTATCCCCTAGAGTTTGGGAAGGGTCACATGAAATCAATTCCCCTACAATCAAAGATTTCATTGATCGGAATGGGAGTAAGGGGCATTTGATTCCTTTTGGTAATTGATTCTAATTTCTGACACTGGGGACAACTTTTGTAGAATTTTAAGGAATCCTTAGTGAGGTTAGGACAATATAAAACAATTTGGAGGACCTTTTAATTGGTTTTCTTTTTAGAAAAGTGGCACCACATGCCTCTTCATAATAAAATTTTAGAATGGACTCCTACTCAGACTCAGGAACACATCTCCTAATGATTTGATCAGGACAGAACTTGAATTGGTAAGGATCATAAAACACATAGTGTTTGAAATCAGAAAGGTATTTACTCCTATCTTGGGTTCCTTGGAATTTTGGAATTTCACCCATCACCAAATTGTTTTCTATGTCATCATACCATGGGAAATCACTCACTAAATAGAAGTTCTTATTGGGAAATGAACCAGACACAAAAAGGTGATGTGGGTTGTCTTTGAATTCCATCCTAGAGAGGTGATCAACTACAAAATTTTCAACACCCTTTTTATCCTTAATGGTTAAATCTAACTCTTGAAGAAGAAGGATCCACCTAATCAATCTAGCCTTGGAATATTGTTTTTGGAAAAGGTATTTTAGGGATGAATGGTTGGTGAAGACAATGATGGGTGATCTTAAGAGATAAGACCTAAATTTCTCTAAGGTAAAGACAACGATAAGAAAATATTTTTCCGTGGTGGTGTAGTTGATTTGTGCATCATCTAAATATTTTATTTCATAAGCAATGACACATGGAGTTTTATCATATCATTTTACAATGAATGCTTCTATAGTGAAGTCACTCACATCACACATGAGCTAAAAAGGAAGTTTCCAATTTAGAGATTTCATGATAGGTGGAGAGATAAGAGCTGAAATGAGTGTAGATAAAGATTATTCATAGCTTTATTTCCATAAAAATAGGCCATATTTCACCAATAGAGCACAAAGTGGTTGATAAATAGAGCTGAAATTACTAATGAACCTTCTATAGAAACTAGAACGTCCTAAGAAGGACCTCACTTCCTTAATAGTTTTAGGAGAGGGAAGGTGACGAATGATTTCAACATTAGCTTTATCAAATTCAATCCCTCTATCAGATACAAGATGGCCTAAAAAAGTCCTTCATTTACCATGAAATGACAATTTTCCCAATTTAGGATGAGATTCTTATCCTCGCATCTTGAAAAAACCCTCTCAACATTCATAAGGCTCCCTAAAAGGTATCCCAAAATATGGAGAAGTCATCCATGAAGACCTCTAAATAATCCCCCCACCATGTCTGAGAAGATTCCTATCATGCATTGCTGGAATATACCAGGGGCATTACATAACCCAAAGGGCATGCACTTGAAAGAAAAAGTACCGAATAGACAAGTGAAGGTTGTTTTTCCTTAATCCTCTAAGGAGAACTCAATTTTATTATACCATGATAATCCATCTAGGAAGAAATAGAATTGATGACCCACCACTTGATCGGGGACTTGATCTATAAAGGGAAAGGGAAAATGCTATTTCTTGGTACAAGAGTTGAGCTTTCTATAATCAATACAGAATCTCCATCCACTACTGACCCTTGTGGGGAGAAGGTCACCATCCTCATTGGTGATCACAGTAATTATAGATTTCTTTGGGACAACTTGAATTGGTCTTACACACTCACTCTCATCTATGGGGTAGATGATACCCACTTTCAATAACTTAATAAGTTATTTCCTTACCACATCCATAAGATTTGGATTGAGTCTCCACTAAGGTTAATGAAATGGTTTGGATTTAGATTCAAGAATAATCCTTTGAGTTCCAATGAGTGGGCTAATCACAGGAATATCAGAAAGGGTCCATCCAATTGCTTTCTTATGCTTTTATAGGACATCCAGAAGCATAATCTTTTGATTGGATTCAAGAGAGTAAGAAATTACAACATGAAATGCCCAATTTTCCCCTAAGAACACATAATTGAGTGATTAAGGAAAGACCATAAATTGGAGATCAGATTGGTTATCACTTTCCCAGAAAGGATGATACTCTGTATTGAACTTAGTTTCTTTGTTCATATTTCTTGATAGAATTGGTTCCTTGTGAACCAAATTTTCATCCACTAAATTAGCCAGAGCAGTGTCACGTGTAACAGCCCAAGATTTTATGAAAAATATTCTTTTTAATTTCACTAATGTCTTGTGTTGTACGCAACACAAAAAGGAGCTTGCACAACACGCATCCTTGACTTGCCTTGCATTACACGCAATCACAACCTTCCTCGATAGCGTGTGTAGTACGTAATACTGAGTTTCACGAAACAACGATATGCTATTAAAATATTATTAAAACTAGCCGTTATGAATAGTAATAACCACTTTTTAAATTTTAGAAATTTTAGCTCTCAAAATGGACTTCATTTTTGGATTCGGAGTATCGAATTTAGCCTAAGGTGAAATTTTGGTACTTTTCGGATAACTTTCATATTCTGATGAATAGTGAAAATTACTAAATTATAATTAAAAACAACTTTTTTTAATCGAAATAATTAATAGTGATAAATCATTAATTTCAGTGGTTTTAAAGTATATTTAGATTATATTTTTACAATTTAATACAATGTTGGTCATTGGATGTAATTTCACATTTAAACCAGACATAATCAAGTGTCAATCTTTTGATAGATATTGTTTCTTAAAAACACGCTATTTGTTTTAACAGCGGGATTTAATTATAAAATTAATTAATGAAATTTCTATGTTATGAATTTGGTAAAATAGACTTCATTTTTTAATTCGGAATATGAAATATAGCTTAGGATGAAATTTTGGCATTTTTCTGAAAAACTTCAATTTTTGATGAATAGTGAAACTACTAAGTGGTAGTTAAAAAACAGAATTTTTCATAAAACTTAATTTTACCGCTTCTGTGAATGGAATTTCAAAAATCCGAGAGACACGATTGATGTCAGTAAGTAAAATGTGGTTCAATGAGATGAAAATAATTTTTGGTGAATAGTAACTTTTTACTTTTTTTTTACCTCGGTTAATAGTAAATAGGGTAACTAAGGGTAAATATGATATTACTATTACCCTAACACATGTCCTAATTCTATTGGATAAGTGTAATTCGACCAAAAACAACCTTATGAATATAATATGACCATTTAGGTCCACTTGGATTAGATTATGACATTTAATATTATTTTATTTAATGAATAGTTAAAATAGTTAAAATCAAAGTTTAATAACTAAAACATTTTTAATATGGGGTTATACATAAGATAAATTCGACTATAAATATTCATTAGAAAGCGAAAAAGATTTCCTACATAATGATATTTTATTTATAATTTTTAGACTTTAAATATATTAATTTATTTATGACACAACGATGATGAAATAATTACCCTTTTAAGGAAATATTAACATAATTGATGTTATAAATGCTCAAATGAATGTAATTTGAGGCTTTTTATGAATTACACTAATTTTCTAGGTTACTATGATATATTAGTGTTGATGTAATCAACTTGGTTCGAACATATAATTCTGTTATTACTTTCACAAAAATCATATATCAAATAGTGTCAAAATTGACACAAAATAGTTTTTAAATCAAATATTATATTATTAATTGTTATTTTATTCCTAAAAATCTATGGTTCGGCCAAATTACTTAGATTAGGATATATATATTAATAATAAACAATTTGGGGTTCGTTTGGCATGTTATAGTAAGTGTATTAACCATATAGTGAAAGAAAACAAAAAGACACGGTAAAAGTTAAATTATTTAACTTAGAGTTAAATCTAATTGATAAGTTAAAATAATACCCTAAACTTGTCTAAATCCTATTGGATGATAGGATTTCGACCCATCCCCACTTTAGCTTCGAAATAAGACCCTTTGGAACCATTATAAACCGATTTTGACTTTAATATAAAATAATATTTTGAGATATTCCTAAGGTGCCCCTCTCCTCCCTTATAAAAGGGTACCTCCTCCCCCTCCTCCTCACACCAATTTGAGCACTCAAGCTCGGCCAAACCATGCCAAAATCCCTTCTCCACTTCCCTAGAATAATCTTAGAGGTCCTGGTCTTCTTCAAAGACCAATCTTAGTTCCCTAAGTGGAGGATTCAAAGAGGCGTTCCAAAGAAGAGGTAATATTCATTACCGATCTTTTCAATTTATTTCTTCTTCAACTTCTTCTTATTTAGTTGTTTCATGATAAAGTAATAAAATCAGTATTAATTACATACTGATATGTTATTATAAATATGAAACAACTCTAATTCACCTTCTATCCATCCTACGGAAAAATGAAATCACCGCGCGTGCGTACGTACGGAATACCGTCTCCACGCCGTGGTGTAATATATTTTCTGTCACCACCTTAATTGGATTGGTATAATGGTTTAATTAGTAACTATATATGATTATTATAAAGTTATATTGGTACTGAAATAGTATACATACACTTCAACACAATTCCACGACCATGAGAATGATATCATCGCTCGTGCGTACGTACGGACTACCGTCTCCACGACGCGATGAGATTCATTCTCAATGATTAACCATTCATGAATGATTATAAAGTATATATAATAAGTACTAATGAAATATATGACCTTATAATGATACTGGAATTATTTATATTTATATGTATGTCATCTACTTAATTCCATTCAATTCAATAAGGAAACGAAAACAGCGTTCATGCGTACGTACGGACTACCGTCTCCATGAACGGTGTATTTCTTTCCATTTACTGATTTATTATATATGTATATTCTGAATATATATTATATATAAATCATGTTTTATATTCTGGAATTAAGTAATCATGATCTAAGTAATCATATGAATAATTACAAGTTAAAAACACGAACGATAAATGAGACGATTCTACCCAAAACGCTACTTTAACATGAATTTACAAAAGAACGGGTAATATAAAGTCATAAGTGGACCATATATGATATAATAACAATTAATATGATTCTGGAATAAGTCAATAACATGATTTAAATCATTATACAGGAGGTTCGGACACTTACAAAGCAAGTCGGACCTAAGGTAAGGGAAATGTCACAATCTCATTTTTATCCGAGATTGTTTATACTTTGGTATTTACTGGGGTGTATTTTATCATCCAAATCCATGTTTCCTCAATATGTAATATTGTTTCCATCCACCTACAACTGTTTAAATCCAATTTTACCCTTAGTTGAGTTTTTAGTAAAAGATATGAAAGGAATCTTTTGTCGTTTTTTCGAACGAGGTACTTTTTGACTTTTTCGACAAAAGTACGAAGAATGTTTTTTTTAACTTATACGGCATGAATGGATTTTTAAAACATTATTTCCAAGAAGATTCCTTTACAAGTTTTCAAGTTTATTTTTAATCAACTTCTTTTATTTTAAAGTCGTATGACATGTTATGAAAGGAAAAATGTTTTTGAAGAAGAAATGATATTTTCCTCAAGAATGGAGTTCAAGTGTTTTATCAAAATTATTTTCCATCTAAGTTAATAAAGGGTTCTGTTTTTATCCCTATTATTAAATTGATTTGATCATGTTGTGATGGAATTATTTTTATGAATTCCTTTATCTTGTATGAATTGTTTTATGATGTCATGATGTTTAAGATTCCCATTTGTATTACATGGGTTATGCAATGATGTATGGTTTATGATTTTGTGGCACACATAAGAATGGCATCATTATAAGATGGGTGGGACCTATATCTCCCTCCAATGCATTGGGTAAAGATTTTATATCTCATGAGATAGACATGGCTGGAATGGTAGGTTATACCGGTTCAGTGAAACAGGACTGAAACGAGGGTTACTCGATTCAGAAAGGGACTTTGTCCACTAAGATAGTCTTGTCAATGAGTCTTGACTAACAAGAAATGATTCTCTATGATTATGTGTGAATGCCACAAAGTTTCATGTTTTAAGTTATGATTATTGTGATTACATTTCACTACCATGATTTATCCCATGTTATGAAATTATGCTCTCTTTTCAGGTTATGATTTCCAAAATGTTATGTTCTTATGAATACGATGTGATTGATATTTCTTTTGTTTACCCTTACTGAGCATTTGAGCTCACCCTTTTATGTTTTCTTTTCCCCAGGATATAAAGAAAGGTTTTAGGTAAAAAAAAGGAAGATCTTTATGAGAGATGTTGAAGATCTTTCACCACGATTAGAAGATTTTATTCCGAGTTTCCAAAGAAACTAAACTATTACGATCCTTGTGTGTGTGTTTTTGTTATGTACTAAGTATTCCGCGAAAGTAATGTAATGTTCATGTATGTCAAGCTTCAGGTCTCTACAGTTGGTATCAGAGGAAAGGTTTAGTCAACCTTTGGAAACTAGGATGTGAAAACGTTAGTGAGATCCCTAGAGATATTTCTACGGTATGTCTAGGGATGTCTCTAAGGTTAAGTATACGTATAGGTTATAGTCCTAGAATTGCGCTAACGATCTTAGAATTAAACCTAAGATGTTAGATATTGAATGTACTCCACCTTTATTATGTTGTTTTCCCTAGCATGATTTTTGCCTCTCAAACTATTCTTTTTGGGTTTTAGACGATGGCTGGAACCCGAAGGAACCATGTTGATCAATGCAATGGACAATGCAATGATTGTCCTCCTGAACAAACAAATGTTATGGGAGATGGAGTGCAAAATCTTATTTCTATACTTACACAAGCTATGAATCATTCTGGACTTCCAAATGAGCATATAAGGGAACAATATTCTATTGAGTCCTTCATGAGGCAACGTCCACCTTCTTTCAGTGGGTCTTCTGATCCACTTGTTGCTGAACAATGGATCAGTACCACTGAAAAGATATTTTCAGTTCTCAATGTTCTGAACATGATAAAGTCATCTTAGCAGTATATCATTTGGAAGGTGAAGCTGATCAATGGTGGAATCTTATCAAGAATACAAGGCAAAGGGATGAAATTGATTCCATGGAATGGGACGAGTTCGAGAACTTATTTTTCAATAAGTACTTCCCTCATATTCTTCGAACAAAGATGGAGAAGGAGTTTCTTGAACTAAAGCAAAAGGATGATGAATCTGTTGGTATATACGAAGTGAATTTTACAAGACTTGCAAGGTATGCATCTGGCATTATCATCCAACCTGAAAGTAAAGTTGATCGATTTTTCAGTGGCTTAAAACCAAGTCTTCAAAGGGCATTAGCTATAAGAGACTTCAGTAGCTATGAAGAAATTGTGCGTTGTGCTATCAAGGTAGAAATGGAAGTTGGTGTTACATATCCATCTCATGGTTTTGACATGAAACGAAAGATGGAGTTCAAGGAGAAATCTCAGAATAATGGTGAAAAGAAGATGAATGTTTCCTTATGCACAAAGTGTGGAAAGAAGCATGGTGGAGATTGTCTTAAAGGGACTAGAAAATGTTTTAAGTGTGGAAAAGAAGGTCATCGAGCAGCTGAGTGTCAAAGTAATGGAAAAAGGGTTTCTAATGATGTGAATAAAGCAAACACTACAGAGAACGCACCACCAACACTTCAATGCTTCAAGTTCAAGGAAATAGGGCATTATGCTAATAAATGCCCTAATCCAAGGGTTAGTGATGATCAACATGAGCAACCACTGAAGGTAAAGGAAAAAGGTAAGTCACATGCGATCACTATTGGAAATGTTGAATATGACAACGATGTGGTGGAATGATTAAGTGTTTATGTAATGGGATTCCCAAATAATGTTGTATCATTGAGTATTGCAATATTTATTGATGTGGTATTCAAAGTGATTGAGATATTTTTTGGAAATAAGATGATATGCGCATAATGAAGGGAAAACGAGAAAATGAAATGTTTAATAATATTCATGAGCTCATGATTGATATAAGGACTAAGTGATATCATGGTTTGAGTATATATAATTTTGAGGATTTTGGTATGTGGAAAGTGTTAACTTTAAACTGCATTCATGTTTTCACTAAGGTATTCAAGAGAATACATGATTAAGGACTTTGAATGTTTGGAATGTGACCAACAAAACATATCTTATGATATATGGGGATCAACGATGGTATTAAATCTCTGGTAATCGTTTTCACTATGTTATGAGAGTGGACTGCAGTATTATGGATAAGCCTAAAGATTGAAATGGATTATGTTGGACATAAGTGAGTATTGTTTAAGCATAGAAGTTTTTTTTCGATATTATTGATGGGATGTTATAGTAGAAAAAGGAAAACCTGCAGGACGGGCGACAGCCCATCGCTTCGGACAAGGCTGTGGGAATCGAACCCACAACCGAAGTGCGACTGGCCTTTATCGCCTACCACTGGCCTACAGGAAGTCCTTGTTTAGTAGAAACTAGTTTTATTATATTAAACAGTATGATATATGAAGTATAAGTCCATTTTAGGAACCATATGTGATTAATCTCACTATAGATCGACTTATGTATAT
The DNA here is from genome assembly GCA_963277665.1 of Viscum album. Lineage (NCBI taxonomy): Eukaryota > Viridiplantae > Streptophyta > Magnoliopsida > Santalales > Viscaceae > Viscum > Viscum album. The sequence goes on along the minus strand of OY728152.1, from coordinate 248,891,731 downwards.
AATTTTTGATAACCTTTTGTTTGAGACAGATGGAATGACCCGTCATTCTATCACATGATCTGCTAACACTTCACGAATAACAAATTCAACTTCATTTATTTAAGAGATGAAGTGGAAATTGTTCAAGGCATGAACAACAGTGAGATTGTACCAAAATAAAGAAAGTATTTATTATAATTCAAATTTTCAACTTTAGGGAAATGATCTTGAAAACCAAAAATGTTGTCCTAGTGATCTTATACCTGATGAATCGAATGGTACCTTAGATCGTCACAAATTTATGGATTTGTGATTGTTGGCTTTTCCATAGCCATGTTTTCTACCACTCTCTATCAGAACATGATGGTGAGATTTTTCTTCCATATCCATATTTTCACCTGTGTGGAAACCCAGTGATTAGTTTATTTGGGTAACCGTTAAGTTTCATACTTTTGTTTTAAAATATTGGTTTTGGTATTCCTTTTTACGATGTGGGTTTCTATTAAAGAAACTTTCGAATAGTAAACCATTTATAACCCCGACGAATTTCGAGGGCGAAATTCATTTTAAGGGGGGTAGAATGTAACAACCCAAGATTTTATGAAAAATATTCTTTTTAATTTCACTAATGTCTTGTGTTGTACTCAACACAAAAAGGAGCTTGCACAACACGCATCCTTGACTTGCCTTGCATTACACGCAATCACAACCTTCCTCGATAGCGTGTGTAGTACGTAATACTGAGTTTCACGAAACAACGATATGCTATTAAAATATTATTAAAACTAGCCGTTATGAATAGTAATAACCACTTTTTAATTTTTAGAAATTTTAGCTCTCAAAATGGACTTCATTTTTGGATTCGGAGTATCGAATTTAGCCTAAGGTGAAATTTTGGTACTTTTCGGATAACTTTCATATTCTGATGAATAGTGAAAATTACTAAATTATAATTAAAAACAACTTTTTTTAATCGAAATAATTAATAGTGATAAATCATTAATTTCAGTGGTTTTAAAGTATATTTAGATTATATTTTTACAATTTAATACAATGTTGGTCATTGGATGTAATTTCACATTTAAACCAGACATAATCAAGTGTCAATCTTTTGATAGATATTGTTTCTTAAAAACACGCTATTTGTTTTAAGAGCGGGATTTAATTATAAAATTAATTAATTCAATTTCTATTTTATGAATTTGGTAAAATAAACTTCATTTTTGAATTCGGAATATGAAATATAGCTTAGGATGAAATTTTGGCATTTTTCTGAAAAACTTCAATTTTTGATGAATAGTGAAACTACTAAGTGGTAGTTAAAAAACAGAATTTTTCATAAAACTTAATTTTACCGCTTCTGTGAATGGAATTTCAAAAATCCGAGAGACACGATTGATGTCAGCAAGTAAAATGTGGTTCAATGAGATGAAAATAATTTTTGGTGAATAGTAACTTTTTACTTTTTTTACCTCGGTTAATAGTAAATAGGGTAACTAAGGGTAAATATGATATTAATATTACCCTAAAACATGTCCTAATTCTATTGGATAAGTGTAATTCGACCAAAAAAAAACTTATGAATATAATATGACCATTTAGGTCCACTTGGATTAGATTATGACATTTAATATTATTTTATTTAATGAATAGTTAAAATAGTTAAAATCAAAGTTTAATAACTAAAACATTTTTAATATGGGGTTATACATAAGATATATTCGACTATAAATATTCATTAGAAATCTAAAAAGATTTCCTACATAATTATATTTTATTTATAATTTTTAGACTTTAAATAAATTAATTTATTTATGACACAACGATGATCCAGTAATTACCCTTTTAAGGAAATATTAACATAATTGATGTTATAAATGCTCAAATGAATGTAATTTGAGACTTTTTATGAATTACACTAATTTTCTAGGTTACTATGATATATTAGTGTTGATGTAATAAACTTGGTTCGAACATATAATTCTGTTATGACTTCCACAAAAATCATATATCAAATAGTGTCAAAATTGACACAAAATAGTTTTTAAATCAAATATTATATTATTAATTTTTATTTTATTCTTAAAAAACTAAGGTTCGGCCAAATGACTTAGATAAGGATATATATATTAATAATAAACAATTTGGGGTTCGTTTGACATGTTATAGTAAGTGTATTAACCATATAGTGAAAGAAAACAAAAAGACACGGTAAAAGTTAAATTATTTAACTTAGAGTTAAATATAATTGATAAGGTTAAAATAATACCCTAAACTTGTATAAATCCTATTGGATGATAGGATTTCGACCCATACCCACTTTATCTTAGAAATAAGACCCTTTGGAACCATTATAAACCGATTTTGACTTTAATATAAAATAATATTTCGAGATATTCCTAAGGTGCCCCTCTCCTCCCTTATAAAAGGGTACCTACTCCCCTTCCTCCTCACACCAATTTGAGCACTCAAGCTCGGCCAACCCCTGCCAAAATACCTTCTACACTTCCCTAGAATAATCATAGAGGTCCTGGTCTTCTTCAAATACCAATCTTAGTTCCCTAAGTGGAGGATTCAAAGAGGCGTTCCAAAGAAGAGGTAATATTTATTACCGATCTTTTCAATTTCTTTCTTCTTAAACTTCTTCTTCTTTAGTTGTTTCATGATAAAGTAATAACATCAGTATTACATACATACTGATATATTATTATAAATATTAAACAACTCTAATTCACCTTCTATCCATCCTACGGAAAAATGAAATCACCGCGCGTGCGTACGTACGGAATACCGTCCCCACGCCGTGGTGTAATATATTTTCCGTCACCACCTTAATTGGATGGGTATAATGGTTTAATTAGTAACTCTATATGATTATTATAAAGTTATATTGATACTTAAATAGTATACATACACTTCAACACAATTCCACGACCGTGGGAACGATATCATCGCTCGTGCGTACGTACGGACTACCGTCTCCACGACGCGATGAGATTCATTATCAATGATTAACCATTCATGAATGATTATAAAGTATATATAATAATTACTAATGAAATATATGACCTTATAATGATACTGGAATTATTTATATTTATATGTATGTCATCTACTTAATTCCATTCAATTCAATAAGGAAACGAAAACAGCGTTCATGCGTATGTACGGACTACCGTCTCCATGAACGGTGTATTTCTTTCCATTTACTGATTTATTATATATGTATATTCTGAATATATGTTATATATAAATCATGTTTTATATTCTGGAATTAAGTAATCATGATCTAAGTAATCATATGAATAATTACAAGTTAAAAACACGAACGACAAATGAGACGATTCTACCCAAAACGCTACTTTAACATAAATTTACAAAAGAACGGGTAATATAAAGTCATAAGTGGACCATATATGATATAATAACAATTAATATGATTCTGGAATAAGTCAATAACATGATTTAAATCATTATACAGGAGGTTCAGACACTTACAAAGCAAGTCGGACCTAAGGTAAGGGAAATGTCACAATCTTATTTTTATCCGAGATTGTTTATACTTTGGTATTTTCTGGGGTGTATTTTATCATCCAAATACATGTTTCCTCAATATGTAATATTGTTTCCATCCACCTACAACTTTTTAAATCCAATTTTACCCTTAGTTGAGTTTTTAGTAAAAGATATTAAAGGAATCTTTTGTCGTTTTTTCGAATGAGGTACTTTTTGACTTTTCCGACAAAAGTACGAAGAATGTTTTTTTAACTTATACGGCATGAATGGATTTTTAAAACATTATTTCCAAGAAGCTTCCTTTACAAGTTTTCAAGTTTATTTTTAATCAACTTCTTTTATTTTAAAGTCGTATGACATGTTATGAAAGGAAAAATGTTTTTGAAGAAGAAAGGATATTTTCCTCAAGAATGGAGTTCAAGTGTTTTATCAAAATTATTTTCCATCTAAGTTAATAAAGGGTTCTGTTTTTATCCCTATTATTACATTGATTTGATCATGTTGTGATGGAATTATTTTTATGAATTCCTTTATCTTGTATGAATTGTTTTATGATGTCATGATGTTTAAGATTCCCATTTGTATTACATGGGTTTTGCAATGATGTATGGTTTATGATTTTGTGGCACAAATAAGAATGGTATCATTATAAGATGGGTGGGACCTATATCTCCCTCCAATGCATTGGGTAAAGATTTTATATCTCATGAGATAGACATGGCTGGAATGGTAGGTTATACCGGTTCAGTGAAACAGGACTGAAACGGGGGTTACTCGATTCAGAAAGGGACTTTGTCCACTAAGATAGTCTTGGCAATGAGTCCTGACTAATAAGAAATGATTCTATATGATTAAGTGTGAATGCCACAAAGTTTCATGTTTTAAGTTATGATTATTGTGATTACATTTCACTACCATGATTTATCCCATGTTATGAAATTATGCTATCTTTTCAGGTTATGATTTCCAAAATGTTATGTTCTTATGAATATGATGTGATTGATATTTCTTTTGTTTACCCTTACTGAGCATTTGAGCTCACCCTTTTATGTTTTCTTTTCCCCAGGATATAAAGAAAGGTTTTAGGTAAAAAAAAGTAAGATCTTTATGGGAGATGTTGAAGATCTTTCACCACGATTAGAAGATTTTATTCCGAGTTTCCAAAGAAACTAAACTATTACGATCCTTGTTTGTGTGTTTTTGTTATGTACTAAGTATTCCGCGAAAGTAATGTAATGTTCATGTACGTCAAGCTTCGGGTCTCTACATCACGAGTGGGTATGGACTCAATGTTATTGATTTCACTCATGGTATCATTGATTTGTGATTATATAAAATCATCAATAGATCTATCTGAAAGATATTCAATCCCAAGAGAAAAATTTAGCTCATTGAACAAAGATAATCAATCTCTTCTCGACATAAACATCCTTCAATAAATCCATGATGTTCCTTGAGTTCGCTATCAACACTAACAATCCAATTAACCTCATGGATCTCATCATCATCCCCAATTTTAGAGTTTTCATTGTAGATGTCCAAGTCTAGACTCATGTTCCCGAAGGTTATTATCATGTTCCCATTTCGGAATCGGATGACTGAATTGATTGTTGCTAAGAAGGAATGATCAAGGATGATGGGGGTTTTATCTCTAGGACCTAGGATTCGGTGATTTTCAAGGACAATGAAGTCAGCTGGTTAAATGAAATTTTAAACTTTCACCAAAACATCCTTTAAGATTCCCTTAGGAACTCAACCACTATGACCAACAAGTTGAAGAGTGAAAGATGTGGGTTGGAGTTCTTCAATCCCTAACTAACAATACATGGCATAAGAAATGTGGTTCACACTGGCACCCAAATCAAAAAGGGATTTGAAAACTTTGTTCCCTCCTATATCAACATTGATGTATGTACATCTTAGATCTTTCAAATTTGGAGTAATAGTTCCTTGAATTGTGGTACTAACATTAGTAGCCACAATGACTTGGTTTTTATGTGAAAATTTACTTTTAAAAGTGAACAAGTCCTTAAGGTACTTTGATTTGGCAGTAATTGTTTGTATTGAATCTATAAGGGGGGTGTTCAACTTAACCTGAGAGAAGATTTCCCTCAAAGATTCATTCAGTTCTAGTTTAGATTTTCCTCTCTTGCGTTGATGGAAGGGGGGAGGTTTTTTGATTGTCTGGTGTTGTTATAGTTCCTTCACATTATCATTGGGTTTTTTATAATCTATGGTTGGTTCTTCATAATTTCCATGCATTGTTGAAGCTTTTAATGGTTCTGTAATGGCTTGTTCAGGTTTCTCAATGGATTTCCCACTTATTAAAATAGTCACCTCTTTGAGATGTTCATGAGAGGTTTGTGTGCAACTGTATTCTCCCCTTAAATATGAGGATGGTATAGCCTGAGTAGGCATGAGAGCCTTCCCAGTTTTAATGGTTTGTAGTCCATGTTTAAGTGATGAGACTTCTGAGTTCATTTTCTCCATTTTTTACACAACTACTCAAGTACTGGAAGAGGCACAGATTGAGTATGGGCTTGTGTTGGTTGGTTTATCCCATGAGGATACTTTGGTTGTTGGATTGGTTGTTGCATGGGCTTCTGGATGGGTTATTGGTATTGTATATGAGGGTGTTGGTATTGGATTGTTTGTGGTTGGAACTGGTTATGGTTATGGAAAGTTTGTGTAGGGTAGGGGTTTGGTTCTTGTGGTTGGCTAGATTGTTGGTTATCTTTCCAGCGGAAGCCTGAGTGGCCATTATACCTTGGGTTGAATGTGTTTTGGTATTGGGGCATTTGGAAGTTTAGGGAATTGACTTTAGCAGGTGGTCCTCCAAGAAGAACATCTTTAGTCGAAGGGATGGTTGGGCAGTTGTCAGTCTTGTGGTCATGTTTGTCAAAAATTGTGTAAACAAGGTCAGTAATATGAATTTCATCGACCTTCCTAAGATCGATCTCCTCGACCTTCCTAGTGTGTGAAGCAAGTTTTACCCTAAGGCTTTCCTCCTCTCTCAGTGTGTGAATTCCTCCAGATTTGGGTGGCTTCTCATAGTATGGTGATGTCCCCCATGTTTGGTTTTGTTCGGCCTGTCCTTCTAGATACTCGTAAGAATCATTTGGGTCTTTGGTTTTAAAGGTCCCATTTAACATCATGTCAATGAATTGTTTGTTACCCAAGCCCAACACTTCATATAAAATTAAAATTTTTTAGGGATTGAAAATTAATGGTGAGGTACCATTTTGAGTGTGTCTTTGAACCATTCCCAGGATTCAGAAAATGACTTCCATTCTTTTTCAAAAAAGTTTGGGATGATTTTTTTATGTGAAATTGTTTACTGATAGGGGTAGTATTTTTTATAGAATTATATTTATAATTGGTCCCAAGAGTGGATTGATGCAAGTCTCAAATTGTTTAACCAATTATTTTCTCTATACTTAAGTGAGAAAGGAAAGAGCCTCATCTTAGCTGAATCAAGTTGATGTGGTGGGCACATGGTTTCAAAAATATCGTTGAACTCTTTGACATGAAGGTATGGCATTTACGACTCCATCCCATGGAACGTTGGAAGGTGGTTTAGAACATGAGGTTTGAAAACATAGTGGGATTATCCTAGGGAATAATTCCTAATGCAAGAGGGTTCATTGGTCCATGTAGGTATGAGATAGTAATTCATGGTTTGATCGACTGCATTCTCCATGTTTGGGCCTGCCTCATTTGGATTTCCATTTTGGTTCCCATCTGGGTTTTTGAGTTAGTTTCTTTGAAGACCTTCCATTTAAATGGGAGCAATTTTATTCTCTTTAGTATTAGGAAGATTAAGATCTAATGGAAAGAATTCGCTTGGTTTACATGACTAACCAACCCCAGGACTATCCACCCTAACTAGACAGTTTGATTAGTCACGAGTGTTGGCCTACATGCACGAAAAGGAAAAAAAAGAAAGAAATGGAAAAGATAAGATAATTTGGGTGAAAATAGAATAAATGAGGGATAATAGAATGGGTGTTGATATGAATTACTTAGTTCCATGAAAATGGCACCAAAATTTTGTATCTCTCAAATTTACCCAATATTTTAGGGTTAAGTGGTTTCTAGTAGTTTATCTTGGGTTTTCGAATCCTCAGAGACCTAAGAAGTAACCTAAAAACACATACATTATATGGATTGTTTTTGGATATGAAGTGGAAAACATGGGTTGATATTATATGGGTTTAAGTGAACACTAATATACTTAATTGAATTCAATTTAAAAGAATGTGTTGATCCTAGGTTATCACTTGGGGTGGATTAGATGCATTCCTTTTTCAACTATTTCAATTTCTTAAATTTGAGATGGGTTCATTTAATAAGATCAAACAAGAACATCACTTACTAGTTTAATACCTATAGACTTTAATACTAATCACCTATATAGTTGAAGGATCATTGTTTTTAGTGCTTCAAGGTAAAGGTTCGTATTAGCACTTGAATTGTGTGGCCTTAAATTCAACAAGGACAGAGGAGTTTAAAGATCTTCAAAAAAAAAATTCTCAATTAAAATAAGTGATTAGAAATTAATGGAATGAGGAATAAAATCAAATCCAGAACCTTTGTACTCCCTTGGATCAATGCATAAGTGGGTTATCACTCCATTGATTCTATGGTTTCAATGGAAGCAGAAAGTAGACTCATGAGGGAGGAATTGGAGAAGTAAAAAAAGACAATGAAATAATGATCACTCCACCGTTGTATGATAATTTAATAAGGTTTGGTGTGAATAAATTAACACCTTTAACCAACAGTATCAACACGATATTAAGAAGAAAAAAATAAGAGTAGAAGAAGAAATTTTATTAAGAAACTACAGTGAATTGAACAACATGCATGAGAAAGACAAACTCAAGGCAACAAGTTCGTAGCATAACATTACAATTAAAAAAAGCACCGAAGATGAAGAAATCCTCCAACAAAACTGCATAAAATAGGCATTTTGAGAGCCTTAGGTCGAGCATACAATAGTCAAAGTCATCCAACTTGAGTATGGTAGGCTTAGGATGGTGGAAATCTTGTGAACATAGAATTATCCACTCTTGACCTGAGGTGGTAGCCAGCTTACATCCACTGAACGGAAGTGCCTAATTGAGCATCTAGATGGAAGAATTAGAGTGGTCCACAGAGGAATAAAATAAATATCAAGATGTCCCCTAACCATATGTAATGTTTCAGCCAAAAAGATTTTATTTTTGTATGAGATAAGTGTAAAATAGTGTGATATTTTTCTTGGACGCAGAATGTGGCCCAAAATTTTATCTCCAAATTGGGCCACCTATAACTCCATTAAAACATCGAAATTAGCTTTGAAAACTGTTTAATGTAATGCTACACATGATTTCCTCTATCATCAGTTAAATTTTGAGAATCATTGGGCTTGGATCCTAGCCTCTATAGTCTTGTTATTGGTTTGTTGTCAAGTTTACGTTTCCCATAATATGTTTATATGAAATCCCATTTTGGTGGTATTCCAATTTGAATCCTTCAATACTCCAAAAGTATGAATTGTTCCCAATGTAATGAGAAACCTGAAAATAATGATATGAAAATAAAATCAAGACCATTTTTTATTTTATGAGGTGTTCAAAAATGTACCATGTAATAGTTCATTTTAAGAGGGAATTACAGTCATAATGTGAATTAATATTCAAAGTGTAAAATTCACTAAAATGGTGTTTATGAATAATAAAGCACAAGAATATTATATATATTAACAATTAACATTAGGCTCATTCAGTGGATAATGAATTGAATATTTCGTTTTCAGTAATGATATATGATTTGGTGCAATGTGTTGTTTTTTAAAAAATGTTAAAGTTATTTTCAAATGTTTTTTTTTAAAAAAGTGAATTGTTTTGGTATTTTAAATATGGTTAGATTTTAAAAAGAATGTATAGTTTTTTTCAAAATGGTTGAATGCATAAAATCTTTATTTTAGAAAAGTATTGTTGTGATATTGTGATGTGATAGAATTTGGAATGCTAAGCCTTCAATTAATATAGAGTGAGACTTCTAGAGTGTTTTGTGTTTTTAGAAAATGGAACCCGGTAGGAATCATAAAAACCAACTAGAAGAAGATACTATGAATGTGGTTGTACCTAAGCCACAATTGAACCAACAACTTATTTAGAGTATACTCTATGCATTTCAAGTTGTGAACTGTGGAAATAGGAGGGAAGATCCATGACAAGTGGATCATTCTATTTAGTTCCAGAATCATAATCCACCAATATTTCAGGGTGATTTTGAACTAGAGAAGGAAATGGTGTGGATGAATAGGATGAATCATATCATTAATTTCATAAGCACACCAATAGAATTGAAATTCAAGCTAGTGACATATATTATCTAGGATCTTTCATTCCAATGGTGGGATTTATCTATTTAGGCTAAATTAGACCACGAACTTGCATGGGATCATATTGAGGAATTATCCAACAAACAATTCTATCCTCACATATTCAGAATTCAAAGAATGATGGATTTATTCATCCTGAAGCAGGAAAATATTTCTTTGATGGAGTATGGCTAAATTCATGAATTTAGTGCACTTTTCACATGAAGTTGATACTAGTGCATCCTTGAAGGCAAGAATCTTTGAATCGGGGTTGAGATAGGAGATTAGCTCAAAGATTGATGTGCTATGTATTACATACTATATAGAGATGGTCAATAGAGTGATGGTCAATGAAAGACATATATTAGAAGATATGGGAGGAGGAAGCATGTTGGTACCCATAAGAAATGGTGGGAACTCTAATGTTGGGGGAAGCGGAAGAGGGACACATATTTCCAAGGTGAGAGCCTGAATCGGAATCAAAGGCTGGATCAGTGAATCTTCCTATAAAACCAATGATATAGCCTGAATGTTTTCAATGTGGTTCGTTCAACCAGATGAAGAGATAGTGTACAAAACTACCTACTGTATTCCACAACTACAAACATATATGGAATCTTCACGATGTTATCACAGTGCTCTGAGGTTAGGTGCTCAGAACACTTATTAGTTATTGCATGAATCGTATGCTTCGATGAGGATAGGGAAACATAATCAAGCTCATCAATAAAATAGAGCTATCCATAGTGATTTCATGAATACTATGACTCCTTAGGTAGTGAAATCTCAATAAGGAAATAAATAAAAATGTGCAGCGACAAAGAAATTATATGGATATGAACAAGTTATTGTGGATGATCAGCCTAGACTATCTACAATGAGAGGTACGATTCTTTTTAATTATACCCTTATGCAAGTGTTTATTGATATGGGTGAATCTCATTAATTTATTTAATATTGTATTATTTATGTTCAAATTTTAAAATTTAAGATGATTCCTTTTATAAAAAAAATCAAACTTCTCTTGGACAAAGAGAATGTTGAACTTTTTTATATAGAGAATATTCTATAATTGCTGGTGGAGACAAGATGAAATGGGATTTCTCTGTGATTGAGATAGGTGTCTTTGATATAATCTTGGGTGGAGATGGGTTGAAAATTTTAAGGATCACATTGACTTTTATACCAGAAAGTTCAGTTTTATAACTAAGGATGGAATCAAGTATCTCTTTCGAGGAGACCAGAGTGTAAAAGAGTGTGCAACAGGCTTGTTGGAACTAGTAGTTGGAGAAATCTCATACCAGTTAGTAGAATGTTATTTGTAATATGTGGATGTGATTGATAAGAATGATTTTTCATTAGTGGTGGATCAATTTCCAGACGTGTTTTCTAAAAATTTCTCAGGTTACCACCTATAAGGGATGTGGAGTTTATGATTGATGTCCTTTAGGGGACCATTCTTATTTCCCTTCAATATCATCAGATAGCACCAATAAAATTAATGTTGGAACCAAGGATTTTATTTTCTATAAATTGATTATGGTTTTTGTTTTTGGAAAATATTCACATGGATGATCAAGGAGTTTGGTAGACAAGTGATCTTACAGTTCAGGCTGACATCAGTGTTGATGGTGGTGGTGCTTCCTAATGATTTTAAAATTTTTGGGACTCAAAATCAACAGTTTGTTTTCAAAAAATAATATTTTCTATCTAGAAGTGCATATTTCAAGGACGATGGAGGAAAATTTGCAGAACACATAGAAGTTACACGAAACAGAGATGAAAATTGGAATGAAAAGGATTTTTCATCATAGCACTATGTGGACCGTGAAGCATGGTATACAGATTGAATAGGGAAAATGGTTCATGTGGAGGATTACGGTTTGTGAGAGGAAAATGGTTCATGGAAGGATTGTGGTCCGTGGGATGGATCATCATTTTTTAGAACAAAGAATTGATTTGAGGAGCCACTAAGGTTTTTATTTGTGGAAGAGATCGGCCACCATAAAGGAAGAGAGGTGGTATGAAGACTGTAGAGAGAAAAATGGTTCATGAGAGAAGCAATCTGTGGTGAATCCTATACCGCAATGAATGCTTAAGTAAAATATATTTGAAATATTTTCATATCTATTTTCCTATAAAAGGAAAACTTATCCAACCTTTAAAGAGATTTTTTTATTATAAATATTAGAGTAATTCGATGAAGTCCAGAGTGGTTCGTGGTAAGACTACTCTGTAGGGGAGAAGAAGTTCATGAGGAAGATTCTGCAAAAAGAAAAGTTGTCCATGAAAATTGTTCATGGAAGAGGTTTTGTGGGACTCTATAGCATATAAAGGAAGAAGTCTCCCCATAGGAAGAGTTGGTCTATGAAAGAATATACAGATCACAAAATTGGAGGTAGTCAGTGGAAGATGAATAGTCAGTAGAAGAGAGGTGGTCAGCGGAGGAAGAATCCATACATGAAGTAGGGAAAATCTATGGAGGAGAGGTGGTACATGTAATATGAGGTAGTTCATGGAGGAAGAGGTAGTCTATTAAGAACCCTTTCCATGCGATGCAACACAGTTCACAGAGGAAGTAGGATATTATTTGGAGGAACAATTCACAAAATAACATTGTGCAGAAAAGTGGATTTCAACTATGAGTAAAATAAGGAACACAACAATGAATCTTTCTATAATTTAGGATGTGCGATTTCATGAAAATTAAGGGACCTAGAAGTTTATAAACTGTGTGTGGATCTCTCCAAAGTTAGTGAGCTAAGGGGAGTCACCATAAGTGTTTTGAGGGACACAGTGAGATATCCCTAACATATTATAATGGTAGTGTTCCTAGCATAGAGTGATTATGTATAAAATATTATACTCCAATACTAGTAATGATTAGTGGATTCAGGTATGACCAGAACACTATCAACATATTCTCCTTAGACTATCCCTTAGTGGTGAACCAAGTAAAATTGTTATGTTACCTCTTTGCATGTGATTATTTGTTTATTGCACGTTCTCATCAAACAGGTTTAACATGTTCCTACCGATGTGGGAACAAGATCCATTATATTATAAGAAAATGTTGACACCCTGATTCACCCCTCCCATATTAGGGTGTTTTGGGGTCCTTCAAGTCGTATTAAAGGGTACATGTTACTAGTGCTAAATCTATCCTTCTTTACTATTATGGATAATACAGTTAATGATAGGGGAGTTTCCCATTTTAATGGAAGTAACTTTCAGATATAGAATAATAGGATGAGATATCATCTAAAATTTATTATAATAGAAGTCCTTTTTGACATTTCACAAGGAATATTGATCACTAATTGAATAAGGATGTCTATTACTGATACAGATATGAAAATGATTGATACATATGACAAAGCACCAAATGCCCTCACTATAGCTCTCTCTGATCAAATCTATCTAAAGGTGATGAGATTACACCTCATCCAGGTATATGTAAAAAAATATTGAAAATATATATGGAGGTGTTTAAAAAAGTAAAGGAGTCCAAACTTCAAGTGTTTCACGATTGGTTTGATGCTATTAAGATGTATCCTGATGAAAATATAGACACTTTTTCCAATAGAATTACTAAATTCATTAGAGAAATTTGAGGTCATGGTGAAGAGATTAAAGAAATTGGAACAGTAAATAAAATATTGAGAAGACTTACACATATTAATAATCCAAAAGTTTTATCCCTTTAGTAAAGGTATCCTTCAAAATGTTCCTTGGATGATCTGCTAAGCTGTATGGTAGAATATGAAATGAGAGTGAAACCAGAGGATACAACAAGTCATGTTAGCAATGAGATAGAATTCAAAGCCATGGAAAAACATGAGAATCACACAATCCTTAGAAAATGTTTTTCCAAATTGGAGACTTAAAATATGGGAAAAAATTATAGATAAATATTTTTTTATATAAATAAGAAGATGATGAAAATGAATTTTTTGAGGAAGATCCATAGTTTATATTTGGAACCCAGGAATCTATGATGGATACAGTTGAAAATTTAGATCTATCAAAAAGATAAACATAGAGATAATTAGTTGATTTCTTATGATGATCTCAATATGAAACTAGAATATTCTCTTAATAAGATTCAGAATAAAATAAAAAGAAGAAAAAAGGGGAGAGTAATTGTGGAATATTAACCAGAATTTGTTGATTGAATGGAAGTTGAAATTAATATAATGGATGAATTAGTAAAAGAATATTCAAAATCCCTTGAAAGCTCAAAAAGTATAGTATAACTTAATCTTATAATTGAAAAAAAGGTGAAGGCCATCAATGAACTTACATCCAGATTGGAGGATAAGTCCAAGACTATTGAGGTACTTGAAGAAAAATTTGTTACTCCAAAGAGTAAACTTTAAAGTTAATTAAACTTAAAACAAGAAAAGAAGAAAATAAAATTTGAAAGATTATCAGATGTTGATCTATTGGTGAGAGCTATGCATGGTTATGAATGTGTATAGAATGTTTTTAATGATAAAAGATCCACAGTCATGGAAAAAAGGTGGAATTGGATGTGATGATGAAACATTAAATGCTTGAAATAAAATAGGCCAAAATAAAGGGAAGCTAAAAGATAGACATATCTCAAAGTCACCTGAAGTACTAACAAAGAAAGACACAAATAAAACTGAAGGAAGAACTGGAAACTATCCCTAGGTCGCAAAAAATGATTTGAAGTAAAAATATTTTCCTAAGGAAGGGTACATGAGGAAAAATAGAAGAGAGAAGAAGATTCCTCTTATGAGATTTCAATTTTTTAGCTATCTGGGTCACACCATTTCATACTATGGAGAGGAAATCAGATATTTGAATGGGTAATATCTTAAAATTAAATAAAGATGAACTAATTCTTATCCTACAATCTCATAGAATAAATTGCTTTTATGGATATTTCTCTCAATGATCTAACTTTGGCCAAAAATCTATTCATTGTAGGTAGAGAAAAGGTGGAAATGATACCAATAGAATGCTGAGACAAGTCCATACTCTCCAATCGGATTGTTTTTTTTGTATAAATAGGTTTTCTCCTCTGGAATAAAAATATGAGTATAATGAACCAATACACCTAGAAAAGATAATAGAAGTAAAATATTTATCTTCCACTCAATAAAATATTTCATGGATGGAAAAGAAGAAAGTTGAGAAATCCAGTCTTACAGATGTCTCTCTCAAAGGTACAAATAATAGTAGCACCTGGATTATTAATAGTGGATGATCATCCCATATGATGGGAAATGCATTAATATTAAAAGATGTTAAGGAAAGGGTTGATGAAATAGTAATGTTTGGTAATGATAGTGCTTTGAAGATAAAATGTAGCGGATGTACTGAACTAGATAATGGTGAGATGAAGAAAACTGAAGTTCTCTATACGGACGGTCTGCATCACAATCTTCTAATTGTGAGTCAAATATGTGGCTCGAGACCGATGGTGACATATAATAAAAATGGGTTCTCTATCAGAGAAAATACATGGAATTATCTTATGAAAGGATATAGAATAGATGAAAACTTATATCAGGTTGATAGTAAAGAGAACATGTTCTACATTAATGTTGAAGAAGAAAACAACTTTTTACATTGGATTTTAGGTTACATCAACCAATAAGACATGGAAAAGATTTATAAGATGAAGATAGCCATGCATATACCCAATATGTTGTGTGAACAAGAAAATAATTGTGATTTCACGAACCGAATCCGGTCTCCATCTAAACCATCACCAAACCCGGCCCACAACAAGGCCCAAAGGGCATTCCCAATCCCCATGGGATAGAAAAAGTGTTTGAGTATCATAAAATGAAAATTGGGAATGATTTACCTGAGTTTATAAATTTAAAACAAAAAAAATCCAATAAAATGAATCTGGTGTTTTAAAAAAATTCATATTTTATAAAATATTAGAATTTAATTACACAACTTAAAACAATTCTCAAGGACCATTACAAAGGTAAAAAACCAAAAATGACTACCCAAGAACCTCCAGATGGAAAGAGGCACTGCCCTCAATCCATCTCCACAACACCACATCACGTTGGACCGCTAAAACCCAAACCATAGGCACAAAATTTGTACCCAAACCTATGAAAACAAAGTTAGAAAGTCTAATTACACCCAAATGTGTAATTACGATGTGAGGCAAAGAAAATTTGGATACCACCACAAATAGATTCAATGTGACAAACATTCAAAGACAAAAATCATGCATGTTTTGAAAAACATGAAATGCTAGTTACAATATCTAAAAGATGAAACTTTAAAAATTAAAATAGTTTTCAAGTGGGATAATTTAAATAATAAACACTTTTAAACAAAATTACAAAGAAACTGAAATTTCCATCCAAACATACCGTATGATTATGGTAAGAGTAAATCATCTAACGAGCACAAGAAATAGGAAATAACCCCTAGGCACTAGCTCACGGTGGGTCTCAGGTTCCTCGTATCTCGGTGAGAGTAGCCATCATAATATCCATTCTCATACATGATCCACTAGTAGGGAACA
Organism: Viscum album; assembly: GCA_963277665.1. Taxonomy (NCBI): domain Eukaryota; kingdom Viridiplantae; phylum Streptophyta; class Magnoliopsida; order Santalales; family Viscaceae; genus Viscum; species Viscum album. Next base: position 248,875,340 of record OY728152.1, on the reverse strand, counting down.
TACCCATAAACTAGTGGTCCCAAATAATAATCATCATCATAGTTTAGTTAGTGTTGTAAGCGTCAATCTTGCTACGTGAAACTGAGGCCAAACCCCACGAGATCACTTGCATACTAGTACACATCCACCAACCTAGATACATGGGTTTCCCTCTTGTGGTCAAACAAGTTAAACAAGACAAGAAATATAATTTTCACTTGAAAATATAACTTCCAAAACACACATCTAACAAACATCCCACATGTACATCACACAAGCACATTATCCCCCTTTTCATTCAAATTGATTTTGAAATCCAACTCACACCAAAATAGCCCACAACACATTTTGCATATCTTTCACAATTAAACACATCCTTTAAAAATTTTATAAAATAATTCCCAAGATTCTAAACATGACATAACATCCCACTACCATGTTACACAATACCCTTCTCATAAGAAAAATCCATTTTTCACATCACACTCACAAAAAATAGTCCACATCACATTCACATCACTTTCACATTCCTATAATTCCGTTAAACATTTTTATAAAACATTTCCAAGAGGATACACGTCACATGACAGCCCCTTTCACATTTAAAATGGAACATTTCAATATATAAACAATTGAAAATAGTTTTCCAACATGGTTTCACCTCTTACATAAATCATTAAACCATTCAAATCTTTCATAAAACAATTCTAAAGAGTATACCCAAGATTGGCACCTAAAACCCATTTTAAAACCATCTTTCAAGAAAAAATCACAACAATACCAATCCAAAACAGAATTGGAAGCCCCATAAAGATTTAATAAACCACTCTCAAGAATTATAAAATCACCTCAAATAATACCACAAAAGATGCACCTGAAAACACACACATTTTCATAAAACAATTTCAAGAGGCATAACATAGTTTTACACATAAAACCCATTCAAAAACATTATTTCAAACTAAATGGAACACCAAGACACTAAAAAAGAATAATTTTCAGCCAAAAAATATTTAGTAAACCTATTTTATTTGTTATAAAATACACCCAAATAATACCCTAAGAGTTATATAAGAAAAACACCCAATTTCAAGCTAAAATGAATCTATAAAATTTAACACTTAACAAAATCAAACTAAACAGTTTTTTTACCACAAAAAACATATGAGGAATATTAAAAATGAGTAAATATATGAATATAAATCATTATAAAATGGTTCACATGGAATCACCTACCTTTTTGTGTCGAAACCCTCAAAACTTGGTGGGAAACATCAACCGCACCCCCGCCACACCATAAGGGGGTGAAAACCAACCCTAAACCACCGGATTTGTCCAAAAAGACAACAAATAAAACCCTAGTTTAAAACCCTAACTTCTGGACATTTTAGAACATTATTAAAGAGGGAGGAAACCCTAAGGAAAATGGAAGAAACCAAGAAGGAATCCCTTACCTTGAATAATCTTGAATAAATCACCCCAAATCCACCAAAGGTTAAATCTCCAAGCAACCAAAACTAATAGGTAGGCTCGAATCAGCCTTATTAGGTTAATAGGGGACTAAAATGGGGAGAAAGTGTGAAAATTTAATGGTTTATGAAAGAATAAAATTACCTTATCAAATCTAGATGATTTGAGAAACCCTGAGAATTTTCCGATAATCCCCGATCCAAATAATCTCCAATGCTGTGAAATAAATAATTCAAGTGAGGCTAGGGTTTTTTTTATTTTGGTGGGTGGTAGAATCACTGACAAAAGTACCAAATGAACGAGATATTAAAAAATTTAAAAATAATTTAATGCAGAAAATGGGCTTACAAGATGGCCAAAATCCTTAATAAAAAACCCAAATCCATTATTATTATTGATTCATATGGGGTCCAAATTGAGATGGTGGTTTCAATATACCAGGGGGTTCCAATTGGGAAGTGTAATGGGTGTAAAATGTTAAAAAATGAAGTATTAATAAAAGAAACAAAATTTATTTTTAAATCTGAAAATGGGCTCAAAGTTTGGCCCAATACTTGAAAACTCACCATTTCCACCAAAATGAATGGGATACCTCCAAACCAAATGAATAATAGAAATTAAATGAAAAATAACTTTAAAATAATTCATGGGTATGAAGATTCTCCCCACTATAAAACTTTCCACCCTCAGGAAGATACAACAAGGCCAAAGGCAAAACCAAATCCAACCGAAAGGCCAAAATGGACTCCTTTTCCAAGTTTCACCTGACCCAAAAATGCCAAAACACATAAAATTGATCAATCAAGGAATGAATACTCTCACCAAACAAAACATATAATACTTCCTGAAATTATCAACTGTATTTAGATTTTATCCAAAAATAAAACTCCTCAAACACTATCCAAAAATGATTCCATCAATTTACCCAAACGAACAACAACAACGAACAAGGTTACACTTACCTTGATTTAACTAGACCATTGGGAATTCTACACTTCTAAATTTTACCAAAGGAATATGTAGGTAGTTATATAGCTTCGAAAGAGACTACCTACCACCAATCCAAGACCAAGGAAGAATTTTAGTTACTAGTATGGGGAGACACAAATAGGCTCCCCACCTAAGAGACAACTCAAATTTTCCCAAGACAGGATCAAGACACTAACAGGGGGAGGCCCAAATGGACTCCCTAGTACAAGGGGTAGACCTCCATTCAAAATTTCCAAATGAACATACATGATAATCATAGTGGGTCGCCTCACCATAACAATCAACCATCTTAACCAACCAGCATGGGCCGACACAGGAAGAACCCAAATTTAAAGAGTTGGGACAACCACATGGTTAATCCGCACAGTTTGAGAAACCTTGCACTAACCATGTGGATCCTTCTACTTGCATGGTTTTCTGGGGAATTGTTACTACTAACCATGTGCTAACCATGTACTCAACTTTTCTATCCAAATTCCCAACCATACTCCAAAAAATAAATGGAAACCAAAGGGGAAAATAATGACATTGGGAGATGACATAGACATGAGGTCCTTCCACCTATTTCCGTCGAACGGGAACAAAAAAATCAAGATAGAAACATCATAGGTTTAGACTATTATCCCTATTTCATACTAAGGATAAGAATTTTTACAAGGTTTTAAAAGACCCTGGGATTTCCCCCGACTACATGCCAGCTTCTCTCCGGGACCTATGGATGGAGATCAAATGATTGAAGCATCTTTGGTCTCGTAGTTAGGATTTGGAAACACCTAAACTAAAATATTACTTTTAGTGCCCTAAAAACTATACCCTAATACCAAATGGGTTCACTAAGACATAACACATTCCAAAACTCACTTTACCCTAACCCACCATTTCACTAAAACAAGGGATTATAAGATGCACCCACACATCACACCTTGTTTCTTCGGGTGAGAAACTATAGAATAAAAGGAAACATATAATCAACTTCCTCTAAAATAGAGGATTTTGATGTTTTACCATGATAGAAATACTCCCAACATGTCATAGACTCACATAGGATTGCACAACCTTCACCTTTATAGTAAACAAGAACACGACATCACAAGGTGTCACTGAAAGTGACCATTACGACTGATAGAAACAATACATGGAAGGGGATCTCATGCCAAGTCCCAAATCAACACACAATTACAGAAAGTGTCCATAATATCCTCTCATGAGAATATTTCCCACAATTGTGGTTTAACATAAACCCCTACTTTGAAGATTCTATGAAGGACCCATAGTCCTTCTAAGACACCATCCAGATACTAATCCACACTAAAAACCCCATACCACCTGCACCTTCAATGATTTAGGTAACTTATGAAACTAAGGTGTCTTTCAACCTTCCATGAGAACTCTCTCACTACAAGAGGGTTCACAAAATAAATAAAGGAAATGATGTAAACTCAATCTCCAAAGTTAGATAAAATGATTCCTTATATTGATCAACTGGAGGATTTTCCAATGGAGAAACAATCTGGGTTGCACTTCAATCGTGCACTAACCCTTAATTGGGGCATACCTTATCCAATGAAAAAACCCAAGGACCTAACCAATATAGTAAATTGGTCGAAACATGCCACAAACTAGAATTGAAAACATGAGGGGAACCACCATAAAGGATTCCCGAAATTTTCTCAGAAGCGACCACTAACCAACCCTTCAACCTAGCTTACTGACCAAACACAAACCCAAAATACAGTTCAAAAAGGTGGAATTCTTAGACTCAAAACATACCAAAATATCAAAATTTTAAGAAACACATAATACACACCATCCCAAATAGGCCATCAAGGCATCAAGTTTTCCTTTAAAAACATTTCTATGAAAACAAACAGTTCAGCGGTTAGCATATCCACCAATGGTACCCCATGGGCCTCACACATGAATGTTTCTGTGCCACACCAGGTGACCTCCTCTTATCCATCCCAGAACTCATCCAGTAATTCCATTAACTATACATCATCTCATATGACCCCATGCATGTGGTCTCTCATGGAAATACCAATGGTTAAAACAAATTTTTTTTCCACTTTTCAAAACCAAAAAAATCAACCAATACTTCCATTTTTCTCAAGACCTCTAACCCCAGAATCAAAATTACACTCATTAAAATGAATAATCACTTTAATGTTATATACATCAATTTCAAAACATATCATTCCATTAAAACACCTTTCAATAATTTATAAAACTCTATTGGGAACACTTTTTCAAAAACAACTTTAACATAATTTCTGACTTTCAAAAGAGGTGTAAACACACCATTTTCAATTTCAATTTTTTTTAAAATTCAGTTCCACCATTTCAAAAATCAAACCATTCCCACTTTATTAAAAAATATTTTCAAAAAAACGTTACGCTTCTTAAAACTAATTCATTTTTTCTTTAAAACCAAGCTTCCAAGATTTCAAAATTAAAGAACATAATACAATGCAAGAGGAAACTAGTTTCAGTGGGTGACTTGGAAATATGGCTGGCAGCCATACGCCAATCACTTCACCATCATAGATAGTGCTCTAGGGAAATATCCCTAGCTCCACATTGTTTTCTAGGCCCTGAAAGCTCACTGAGTCTATTAACCCAACTCTCTTTTCATTTCCCCTAATCACCATCAAACCAAGAAAACCAAAGGACTCAGACAAATCCCGAATTCCCCTAGTGACTCAAATCACATCATGGGGTGTGCTAGCCAAGAAAACTAACCATAACCGGAATTTGAAGTGTCAACAGTCCTAACTCTAGACTATCCAAACTATTCCCTATATAACATGACCCAAAAGAGTGAACCTCCTTTGATACCATTTTGTCACGAACCGAACCTGGTCACCATCTAAATAGGCACCAAACCCATCCCACGACAATTACCAAAGGGAATTTCCGTTCCCCACGAGCTGGAACAAGTTCCAGGGTATCATAAACTAAAAATTGGGAATGATTTACAAGAGTTTATAAACTTAAAATAGCAAAAAAATCCAATAAAATGAATCTGGATTTTTCAAACAAAATCATCTTTCATAAAATTTCATAATTTAATTACCCAACATAAAACAATTCTCAAAGACTGTTACAAAGGTAAAAAACCATAAATGATATCCCAAGAACCTCCACATGGAAAGATTCACCGCCCTCAGGCCATCTCCACAACACCGCATCACGTTGGACCACTAAAACCCGAACCATAGGAACCAAAGTAGAACCCAAACCTGTAGGAACAAAATCAGAAAGTCTACTTACACCCAATGGTATAATTAGGGTGTGAAAAAAATCCCAGTAGGATACCACCGCTAAGATATTCCATGTGATAAACATTTAAAGTAAAAATCATGTATGTTTTCAAAAACATGAAATTCTAGTTACAATTTCTAAAAGATGTAACTTTAAAAATTAAAACAGTTTTCAAGTGGGAGATTTTAAAGAATAAACAATTTTAAATAAAATTACAAAGATACTTAAATTTCCATCCAAACATACCATATGCTGACAGTAAGAGTAAATAATCTAATGAGCACAAGCAATAAGAAATAACCCCTAGGTACTAGCTCGCTGTGGGTACTAAGTACCTCATATCTCGATGAGAGTAACCATCACAATATATGTTCTCATGAATGAGCCACTAGTAGGAAACAAAGACACAACCTAGTGGTCCCCAATAATCATCATCATAGTTTAGTTAGTATTGTAAGCATCAATCTTGCGACGTGAAACTGAGGCCAAACCCCACGGGATCACAAGCATACTAGTATACGTCCACCCACCTAGATACCCGAGTTTCCCTCATGTTCCAAAAAAAGTTCAAAAATCCATGAAATATATTTTTCACATGAAAATACCACTTACACATCACAAATCAACCAAACATACCACATGTAAATCACCCAATAACATCATCCCTCTTTTAATTCAAATTAATTTTGAAATCCAATGCACACAAAAATAGCCCACAACACATTTTCCATATCTTTCACAATTCAACACCTCCTTTAAAAATTTTATAAAATCTTTCCCAATATTCTAAAAATCACATAAAATCCCACTCACATGTTACATAAAACCCTTTTCATAAACAAAATCCATTTTTCACATCACACTCACACAAAACATCCCACATCACGTTTACATTTCAATAATTTCATTAAGCATTTTTATAAAACATTTCCAAGAGGATACACATCACATTACTGCCACTTTAACATTTAAAATGGAACATTTCAAAATATACACAATCTAAAATAGTTTTCTAATATGGTTTCACCTCTTACATAAATCATTAAACCATTCAAATCTTTCTTAAAACAATTCTAAGGAGTATACCCAATATTTTCACCTAAAACCCATTTCAAAACCGTCTTTCAAGAAAAAAATCACAAAAATACCAATACAAAATATAATTGGAAGCCCCAGAAAGATTTAATAAACCACCCACAACTATTATAAAATCACCTCGAATAATACCACAAAAGATGCACGGGAAAACACACACATTTTCATAAAACACTTTCAAGAGACATAACATAGTTTTACACAAAAAAATCATTCAAAATCCCTCTTCTAAACCCAATGGAACACCAATACACTACCAGAACATTATTTTAATACCAAAAAAGATTTATTAAACCAATTTCATATGTTATAAAATACACCCAAATAATACCCCAAGAGTTACACATGAAAAAAACCCAATTTCAAGCTAAAATGAAACTATAAAATTAAATGCTTAACTATATCAATAATAAATAGTTTTCACACCACAAAAAACATATAAGGAATATGAAAAATTAGTAAATACAGAATTATAACTCATCATAAAATGGTTACACATGGAATCACCTACCTTTTTGTGTCGAAACCCTCAAAACTTGGTGCGAAACATCAACCGCACCACCGCTGCACCACAAGGGGGTGAAATCCAACCCTGAAACACAATATTTGACCCAAAATAAAACAAATAAAACCCTACATTCGAACCCTAACTTCTGGAAATTTTATATCGTCATGAAAAAGGGAGGAAAGCCTAACTTCTTGAACAATCTTAAAGAAATCACCCCAAATCCACCAAACTTTGAATCTAAAAGAAACCAAAACTGATAGTTAGGATCTAATTAGTCTTATTAGGTTACGTGGGGACTAAAATTGGGGATAAAGAGTGAAAATCAAAAGGTTTATGAAGGAATAAAATTACCATCTCAAATCTAGAAGATTTGAGAAACCCTAAGAATTTTCTCCCTAATCCACGATGTAAATGAGCTCCAAAGCGGCAAAATAGATAATTAGAGTGAGCCTAAGGCTTTTGTATTTGGTTGGGTGGTGTAATCACCGAAAAATAGAACAAAATGATTGATATATTAATAAATTAATAAAATAATTTAAAGCAGAAAATGGGATTACGACCTGACCCAAAACGTTAATAAAAAAACCCACTCCATCATTATTATGGATTAATATGGGGTAAAAAGTGATGTGGTGGTTTTAATATACCAGAGGGTGCAAATTGGGAAGTATAATGTGTGTAAAATTTGGAAAAATTAAGTAGTTATAAATGAAACAATATTTATTTTTAAATCTGAAAATGAGCTCATAGTTTGCCCCAAATTTTGAAAACCCACCATTTCCACCAAAATGAATGAGAAAAATCCAAAAAAAATCAAGAATAGAAATAAATGAAAAATACCTTTAAAATAAGTCATGGATGTGACATGTGATGCTTTTATTTGAGGGAATCTGTTCTGCAGTTCATATTAGCCAAATAAAAAAATGGAATCAAATCTTCTTGATCTCATCCATAAAGATGTATGTGGTCCGATAAATGTTGCTAGAACATACAGAGAAAGGTACTTAGTTATTTTTATTGATTATTATAGTATAATTTCTTGAGTAATGGTTATACATAGGAAACAAAAAGTGCTTTATTTCATGAAAACATATCAACAAATAGATGATAATGATACTTGATGGACAGTCAATGTTCTATGGTATGATAATGGATGAGAAAACACATCCATTGAGTCTGAAAAGTACATTGAAAAACATTGAAAACAACATTATATGGATTATATGAGAACACCATAACAAAATGGAGTTTTTGAGTATAGGAATTGACATGCAAACAATATAGCTAGAACTATGCTGATTAAGAGTCGTATCTCTCATCATTACTGGAAAGAGGTTGTTCAAGAAACAATGTATACTCAAAATCGAATATGGATTTATATGGGAGAAACAAAAACACCATATGAGTTGTGGCATGGAAGGAATCCCTCTTTGAAGTACTTTCATATTTTTTTGAAGGAAATGTTTCATTCGAATCAATGAAATAAATCAAGGGAAGTATGGTGATGCTGCAGGTGAAGGAATATTCCTAGGATATTCAATGATTATAAAAGACTAAAAATGATTCAATAACTGTATTGAAATAATTGTGGAAATAGTGATTTCAAGATCATTGAAGTTAAGACCACAAATACATTAAGGGGATCTTATGATGATATTATTGAATATCTAGAAAAATGTGGACATAGTACATATTCAAATGCAAAAGTAGAGGAAGGAGTGAAAAACATTTAGAGGCCACAACACGTTGCTGACTCAAAAGAAGAATCAAAAGAGGAAACCGTGGCTGGAGAAAATTCTTCTAAACCTATCAGGAGACATTGAAGAGATGAAATTGATCAATACAACATCATTGGAGATTTTATAGCGCCCCCATAGATGAGGATAATGGGGAATAATGCACAATATTCCTTCTTATCAATTGTGGAACTAACCTCGTTTGAAGAGGCGTCCAAGGATGAATCAGGGATGAATTCCATGAATGAATATTTAGAACATATTGACAAGAAATAGACATGAGATCTTGTTAATAGACATAAAATTCATAATGTGATTGGTACAAAGTGCATTTTCAAGAATAAATTCGATGAGAATGGTAATGTGATTAGAAATAAGGTGCGATTGGTGTGTAAAGGATATTCACAGATTGAAGGTGTTTATGTCCAAGAAAATTTTTCTCTAGTATCTAGATTAGCATCAATTAGACCTTTTCTTGTAATGGAAATTCAAAAAGGATACACATTGTATCAAATGGATGTCAAAATAGTTTTCTTGAATGACATTCTTGAAGAAGAAGTCAACATTGAACAACCGGTGGGTTTTATTCTTGGTAATGATGAAATGAAGGTCTACAGATTAAAAAAGGATCTATATGGTCTAAAATAGGCACCACATTCATGATAATATTGGATGGATTATTATTTAAAGAAGATTAAATTTAAAATAGGAGGAGTGGATCACAGTCTCTATGTGAATAATTCTTCAAAATATCATTTCATGGTACTGGTGTATGTAGATGATATTATATTTTGTGGAAGTATGTAAGGATCATTGGATGAATTTTCCAATCACATGAAATTAGATTTTGAAATATCTATAATTGGTGAACTCACATACTTCTTGGGGATTCTAGTGATTCAGATTAATGAACACAATTTTATTTCTCAGGAAAAGTATGCCAGAGAGTTTTTGAATAAATTCAATATGCACGACTCCAAACCAATGTCAAATCCAATTTCGATTGGGAAGAACATGGAAAGCATGAGGATGAGACTTCTGTAGATCCCAAAATGTACATGAGAATCACCAGAAGCTTATTTTACCTAACAACAACATGGCCAAATATTTTCTTTTCAACATGCTTAATGGACCATTTTTACACAAATCCAAAGGAAGAACATATAACAGTAGTGAAAAGAATCCTGAGGTACATTCCTGGTGCTCATAATTATGGATTATACTTTTCTTTAGGAATATATAGTGAACTATTAGTGTTTTATGATGCTGACTGGGTTGGAGATGTTATATATAGAAAGTCTATAATTGGTGGATCTTTCTTTATTGGAAAGAAATGTGTGAGATGACTGATTAAGAAATAGGAAAGTACTTATCTTAGTATTTCTAAAGCTAAGTATATCTTTGTTACCAAGACTCACACTCAACTATTGTGGATGAAACAATAACTTACTGATATTGGTGATGAGGTGAAATAGAAAATAGTGATTCACTGTGATAATAAGAGTGAAAATGATCATATGAAGAATCATGTTCTGTATTCTCATACAAAACACATTGAAATTAGATATCACTTTATCAAGGAAAAAGTTGAACAAGGTATGATTAAAATGGATCATGTTGGAACTGATGATCAAGTGTATACCATACTAACTAAGCCATTTTCAGCACATGTTTTTGAGAGGCATAGGTTGAATCTTAGTGTTCAACCATCTCCCAATGTATGATGAGGTTATATTTGGTCCCTCTCCCCAGATTTGTTTACTATTTTTATTTGTTTGTGGTTGTAATGCAGGTTTATGGGGGAGATTCGATCTAGGGGGAGTGTGTTTTGAGCACCACATGTTCAATAACCGGTTATTTGGGTTTATTTACAATGGGTATTAATAGATAAATTCAAAATATTATGTTGGAGGAGACATGAGAATCTCCAAGAGAGTTTAGAAACAATAGGGGAGAATTGAAAATATGGTTTGCTGGTTGCAGGTTTTTGAAAAATAGATTGGACATATTTATTCTTTCTAAGAACCGAGAACCTAATTCATTATTATACACTTGTTTTCTACACCAATATTTTCTCATGTAGACTTATAAAATTGTATGATTTTTTTCTTGTATATCAGGTTTTGATTTCGGCTGGTGCTTCATTGAATTTATTTGCAGATTGCCAACAATACCAAAATGGGTGATTATTGGAACCAGGACTGTTCTTTGATAAACATTGAGTATGGTTTGTGTTTTTTGAAAATCCTCACATGCAAGATCAAGGATTTTAGAAGGTTAGTGACCTTAAAATTTAGGATAACATCACTGTTGAAGGTGGAATCATTTCCCAATGTTTTCCAATTTTTTGTGCCTTAAAATCGGTAGTTTTTTTTTTGACAAAGGAATATTTTCTGCATAGGAGTACAAAGTTTGTAGATTGTGAAGGACAATTTTCAGACCACATAAGAGGTATAATAAACAACAATGAAAATCATAAAAGGGAAGGATTCTTCATATTAGTGGTATGAGGATTGTGATACATGGTATGCAGACTGTAAAGTGTGGTATGTGGACGACAAAGCACGATATGTGGACTGCATAGGAAAAACGGTTCACAGAGAGGTTTGGGGTTCACATGAGGAAAATGGTTCACAGAAGGCTTGTAGTATTTGGGATGGATAATAATTTTTGGAAATGAGGAAATTATTTGAGGATCTATGAAGGGTTTCTTTCATGAATGATATTGGCCACTATGAAAGAAGATATACGGTACATAGACCACATAGAGAAAAATGGTTCATGAGAGGAGAACTCCATAGTGAAGCTTTTAACACATCTATTTTTTTAGGTAAAATGGATTAGAAATATTTGAAAATCTATTTTCCTATATAAGGGATACTTATCCCATATTTAAGTAGAGAGTTTTTTATTAAAAATCTGGTAGGAATTGAGTGAAGTCTAGAGTGGTTTCTGGAAACACAAATTTGCGGAGGAGAAGAAATTCACGAGGAGGAGTCCATGAAAGGAAAAGTGTTCCATGAATAAAATTTGTGGAAGAGGTTTTGTGGGACTTTGTATCCTAAAAAGGAAGAAGGATCTTCATAGTAAGAGTTGGTCTACAAATGAAGTGGCGGTTCACAGAAGAAGAGGTAGTCTGTGGAGGAGTAACAGTCTACAGAAGAGAGGCATTCCCTAGAGGAAGAATCCATTCATGAAGTAGGTATGGTCTATGGAGGATAGGTGGTATACAAAAGTAGAGATAGTTTGAAAAGGAAGAGTTAGTCCATGAATAACTCACACCATGTGGTGTATCACAGTTCATGGTGGAATCAAGCCAATATGTAGAGGAACAGTCCGTGAAATAACATTGCATAGAAAAGTGGATTTCATCTATGGGTAAGAGTGGGACTACAACAGTGCATATATCTATAGCTGAGGATCCATGATTTAATGAAAATTAAGGGACCTACAAGTCAATAAACTGGGTTTGAATCTCTCCCAAGGTAGTGAGCTAGGGGGAGTTATTGAAAGTGTTCCAAGGGACATAGTGAGCTATCCCTAAAATATTGTAAAGGCACAGTGCCTAGAATAGAGTGAATGTGTCTAAAATCTTATACTCCATAACTAGTAAATGTTAGTGTATTAATGTATGACCCACACACTTTCGGAGTATGATTTTTAGACTATCCCTTAGTGGTGAACCAATTAAAATTTTTGTATTACCACTTTGGATGTTATTGTTTTTTTACAGCTCGTTCTCATTAGATAGGTTTAATAGGTTCCAACCAACGTGGTAACAATATCTGTCATATTAGAAGAAAAGGATGACACCATAATTTACCTCTACCATCTTAGGGTGTTTCGAGATACTTCAATTAATGGATCTCAAAGTGTAGTTGGAGGAGCTAGAAAGAAAAGGGTTCATTCAGGCTAATATGTCTTTGAGGGTAACACTGGTCTTTTTTAAGAAAAACTCATATGGAACTCTATAGGTGTGTGTGAATTATTATAATCTTAAACAAGTTACAATAAAGAATATATATCCACTTAAATTCATTGACTATATTTTTGATCAATTAATAGGATCTCATTGGTTCTCTAAGATTGACTTGTGATCAAGATATCACCAATTCTGGGTTTGAAAGGAGGATATTCTAAAGATAGTTTCAGAAGCATATATAGACATTACGAGTATGTGTTAATGCCTTTTAGTATTATGAATGCACCAAAGATATTTATGGAATTGATGAATCAGATATTTCATAGATATCTATATTCTTTCATGGTGGTGTTTATGGATGACATATTGGTGTATTCAAGGACAAGGGATGAGAATGAGAAACACTTGGTGACCGTGTTGAGAATCTTGAGGGACCATCATAGGTATGTCAAATTATCAATGTGTGATTTTTGGATACAATAGGTATGATTTATTTTCCATGTAATTTATAAAATAAGTGTTTTAATGGATCTGGAGAAGATATAAGTTGTAATATCTTGGAAACCACCATAGAACATCTTTGAGATACAAATCTTACTTGGTCTAGCAAGTTATTACTAAAATTTTTTGTGTGAATTATCATGACTAGATTAACCTATGATAGCTTTTAAAAAGAAGAATATCCCATTACAATGGAAAAAATAACTCTATAAGTCTTTTCAAGAGATAAAGGTTTTCCTTAGATCAGCACCAATCTTGATTTTACTAGAATTAGGATAAGGATACGCGGTGTATTGTGATTATTTGGGATCAGGGTTAGGATGTGTTCTCATAGAAGGAGATCAAGTTGTTTCATATAGATCAGGGTAGTTAAGAGTGCATTAGAAGAGCTACCCAACACATGATTTGGAGTTAGATATCATAGTCCATGATTTGAAGACTTGATATCATTATCTATTTGGGGAGAAATTCACTATGTTTATAGATCATGATATCCTGAAACATATTTTATCACAACAGGATTTGAATTTGAGACAAATAATATGTATCGAGTATCTACAAATGTTTGAAATTGACTTGATGTATACATCGAGAAAGGGTAATTTAGTAGCATAATCATTAAGAAGAAATTCATATGCTCAGTTTAAAAAATAAGCTTTCGATGAGTGGTCGTTGATGTTAGTCCAACCCAACATGAACATGGAATGTGAAGACTGAGGTGATGTTACAATTTTCTTTCCAGTTTATTTGGGTCCTGATTTAGTAAATACGGTTAAATAGATGCATAATTCCTATTTAGAATGCATGGATATGAGGTCAAAACCCAATGGAGAGGAGACCATTGAGTGATGGAGGCTAGATGAGAGCTCTGTATGTGGTTTTGAAATCAGATGGCTGTACATATGGATTTTTAAGAACAACTTATTCATTCTTACCACCATTCAAGATGGTTTGTTCATCCTGGAATGCGAAAGATGTATAAGATATTGAAAGAATAGTTCTATTAGAGAATCATGAAAAGGAAAGTGTCTAATTTTGTTTTGAGTTGCTTAATTTTTTATCAAGGAAGAGCATCAATGACCAGTAGTTATGTTGCAGTCTTTACCTATTTCTATTTTAAAGTTGAAGGGGATAACTATGGATTTTGTAACATTTCTCCCAAGAATGGTTTAGAAACATGATACCATATGGGTGATAGTGGATCTACTCAAAAATTCATATCATTTTATTCCAATTTGTGAAACTCATACGGAAAATGACTTGTCAAAAATCTATATTTGAGAAGTGGTAAAGAGGTATGAAATACTAGTTTCAATCATGTCAGATAGATATTTCAGTTTTACATATCATTTCTATAAATCCTTATAGAAATCCCTTTGGACTCAGTTGGATATGAGTACAACATATCATCCCCAAATGGATGGGAAATCTGAAAGGATGATATAGACTTTGGAAGACATGTTGTGGGCTTGGTAATTAATTTTGGTGGCTCATGGGAAGAGCATATACAATTTGTGTAGTTATCTTATAACAATAGTTTTCATGAATCGATACATATAGATCCCTTTGAAGCATTATATGGGTGTTTTTGTCTCTCTCCACTTTGGAGGGTGAAAATAGGTGAGACTTCTCTAGTTGGGTCAAGCCTTATCTACGAAACAATGGAGAAGATTCAATTGTTAAGGAAAAGGAAGGTGATGGAACAAAGTCATTAGAAATCATACGCGGATCATCGTCGATGGCCGTTTTCATTTGAGATGAGTGATCATGTGTTCTTGAGGATCTCTCCAAGGATTTTACATATCATTTTGGGAAGTAGGGAAAGTTATATTCTCAATAAATATGCCCTTTTTAGATACTAGAATAGGTTGGTGAGGTGACATATCGGTTGGAATTACCAGCATGGTTCAATGTGGTGAATAATGTGTTCCATGTATCTCAGTTGAAAAAGTATTACCATGATCTTTACCATGTGATTTGATTTGATGGGATCATGTTAAACTAGAGTTGTATTATTCACTGGTAAATATCCCGATGCAAATTGTGGATTGTAAAGAGAAAGTCTTGCATGGAAAAAGTATCGGCCTAGTGTAGGTTTTGAGGCAATATGGTCATATTAAGGAAGAGAATTGGGAATGAGAGAAGGAAATGAATGAGAAATGGCCAAAACTCTTTAAAAAAGATGATGCTTTCCTAATTTTTGAGAATATAAATACCAATTGTGTTGAGAATTTAGCACCTATAGTTTCATGTATGTAACAATTTCTTTAATATTTTTATGTATGTAAAGTATAAGGGCGAAGTTTGGGAGAGTTTTGAAAACTTTTAGTGTATTTTTAGGGATTTTATATAGGCTCACAATTGTTTCATGGTTGGGTAAAACTATGCAACTTCTAAAGAAAACTATGAAAAATGAATCAGGGACCAAAGGGAAGGTACACGACCTACTCACGGTTTGTCCAAACCATGAAAAAACCTAGGAGAAACAATGCTATGTTAGATAGTGTGATTTGGCATGGTTGGTGCATGGTTTGTAAATTGTGGTATCCAACCATTTGAGGTTCAACCCTTAAGGTCGTATCTTATGTACAGTTAGTGCATGATTTTCTAAACAGTGAGACTAACCATTCAAGGGTTAGAGAAAAGGTCCTAAAATCATGGATCTCACACATTTTGGTCTCTAAATCCCTTATTTTTCTTCCTATGCGGACCTAACTCAATATTCTCTCTTACCAAAGGTCAAGGAAACTTCTCCCATCAATCCAAAGGTGATCCGAAGGCTTCCCTTTATGTTTTGAAACTAGGTCCTCACAATAAGTGATCAATCTTGGTTATTCTTAGTGATTTTTATTAGATTATCTTATCTATCCCTCTAATTTTATTTGATCCATGTCCACTATGGATTGATATAATATATATGATTCAAAATATGAATAGATTTGGATTTTTTTTACATAGGAAGTGATCTAATGTCGTTTCATGGAGATCTAACCTGGTTTCATGGTCATTTTTCGCGTCATTCTTCATTTTCATTATAAAACCCATGGTAGGTGGATTCACTATCGACTCCTCTATTTAGAATATAAATTCTTGATTTCAAATTGATTATTTTGTGTGAAATTTATTGTGAATTTTCTATATAATGAGTGTTGAAAACCCTCTTGAGTGACAATTTGTGGAAACAAGGAAATTTGGTGTTTTTGTACAAAGTGATTTGGTTCTTGGTTTTGAAATGTGATTTTAAAATGTGGATTTTATGGAATTTAGTAGATGGATTAATCAAAATGTTTTCAATAAAAGGGATTATTTTATTTAAATTAATTCTAATGGTTGTTTTGAATTCGTTTGTTGGAAGATTTTCAATAAAATAATGGTTTTATTGAATTGGATAAAATGGTTGTTTTGGAATTGGTTTGGCATAATTGTTTTGTGTGTTCATGTACATTCATGATGGATAAGTGTAAGGAGTCTCCCCCATAATTAGTGGGATGGATATGGGTTAGATCTCTCCCCCATTAAAATGGTTCAATAAGTTATGACTTAGTGAAAGGATAACTCACCACTCACGAGTATAGGGAGGTCCAGGTTTTTCATGCATGGTTGGATGTGAGGATAAGTGATGTGGAATAGTTACGACAAAATATATTTTTTAAAATTATTTTATAACATTGGTTGGTTTCTTTCCTTATAACCTTATGTTGTTTTGAAAAAAATGGTTTCATTAGGACTTGTTTATATTTTGATATAAACTATTTTAGAAATTGTTTTATATAATCTATTTTTATGTAAATCTTAAAAACCTGTTCTATCTTAGTGGTGTGACTAGTAATGTCATTTGGGTAATATCTACTAAGTTTTATTACTCATACCTACTTTGTAACTTTTGTGATTTTACAGATGTTGTGTTTCGAGACATGGGAAAAGTTAAATTATCACATATCTTTAGCATTACTTTGTGATATGTGGGATGTTATAGAGTTGGAGCATAAAGCATGGTTGGATCTTGGAGTTTCCTTTAGATTACTTGAGTTTTTTCTGTTATGTAATTTGATATTGTAGACTTCTTTTGTTGTATTTGGTTTTAATTTGATTTTAATATCAATGGTTTCTTTGAGTTTTATTTCATTAATATCATGCATCATGTAGTGGGTTATTTGGTTATGGATTATTTGGTTGGTTTTTTCTTTTCGAGGTCAAATTCCCCCCACATATATTGAATCCCTTTGATATTTATTGATAGCCTTTGGTTTCTTAGGGTTGTCTATTAAGGCCAAGTAATGTTCCCTTGTCTTCTCAAGCCAATGTGGAAAAGGGGTATGTTACACCATACATAACTAGTAATGCAATGTATATGCATGTAACATGATCAGATGAATAAATAAATATAGTATATAAGAATAATAATGTTAAAAATGTTGATACCCCGGTTTTAATGTGAAACATAAGATCGATCCAAACCTACTTTATCCAGTGTCTAAGTGTCTCTGAGAAAGTCACATAATTATCCTAACCAATATCATGCCCAAGGATAATTCCTAGGAGAAATCCCAAGGTAGCCACATAGTATCTGGATTAGTGGCCGATTCATATGATAAATTCCTAATAAATGAAAATAATAGCACATCTAAATCCAAGGATCATATCAAATTCATTCAAAATCAACATCTCATCTAAATCCAAGGATCATATCTAAGGCATTCAAAACCAATATCATGTATGAAGGCTATATCCAAGGAGTATTCCCATGGTCTCCCATATATCTATATACATTCCATATAGAAATCATTAATTCTATATCCAAGGATCTAGTCCAAGGAATCCCATGAATCCCATGAATCCCAATACATATTGGGGGGGTACTGCATCCCACCAAAATTGTTCCATAATACGCATCTCAATGGGTCTAACATTTTCCCAAACCCACCCACACAACATAGATCGATATCTCAATAATGTTACCTATCACTACCAAAAACATAAGAATATCATCATGAATTAAAGTTATAAGGTGAAACCTAAAATCATCATTACCTATTCTTCTTTACACCCTCTAAGGGGTCAAAATATCATTGTTTCACTCAAAGGGTCCCCAAGGCCACATCATAGTTTGGACACCATACTTGATTTTGTCAATATTAATCTCATCACTTAGTTCACCACCTATCCCTTAGAGGAAAAGTAATCCCTCAACATCATCAGAAACATATCAAAGCCTCATTGGCCTCCTATGAAAATCCATATTGGCACCTCTCCAATAAAAAGGCCTAAATCCCATATCAATTCCCAAGTCATTACTAGGTTGGTCCCAACACCAAAACCATCCAAATCCTACCAAAGTCACACCTAAACAGGTTCTCATGTATCAATGGGGACGAATAATCACCCCATGCTCACCGTATAATACCAAAACTCTAAGGAATCACAAGTTTCTCACATGGAGATCTTGGGATAAACACTCTAGTTTAACACCCCCCTATACCTGGATGTTTCTAAGGGAACCTATCACTTTGTCCAATATATCTTGTCAATTTAATTTCCACACCTTAGAGTCCAAGTTCCACAGGGAACACATTTATAATCAAGGCCTCAACTATCAGGATATAGTTAATAAAGCTAGTGTACGAGGGTTTTCCTTGGTTCTTAGAACTTTGTTTAGTCCCCACATTTCATTTAAATAAATAAATTCATTTAAATAATGGATGATCAAACTCAGTGACAATACAACATGTCACATGTGTATAGAAAAATATATTAACCAATGGGGTATGCTCAAGGTATCACTTACCTCAATTTCATAGTTATCCCCTTTAAGAGTAGCCTAAAAATCATTTCCTTAGCTCATATAAGTCTAAATGGACATATCTCATCACCATGGGGCCTCATATAATTCCAAAACATCCCAATTAATTAATTATAAACAATTATTATAATTTAACATCTTTCAATTAATTATTAAAAACATTTTCAATAGGCATATATGTCTAAAAGCTCACTGGTGAACCTCATCGCACAAAAACAGTAACCAACCACCCATGGATGGTCTATGGTGAACTCCCAACACAACCCTAGGTTAAATCAATAAAAATCATAACTCATTCAATCACCAATTTAATTTAATTTAATCTATTTTTAATTAAAACTCTTGAAAAATCCAAATAGTGATGTGCCTTCAAAAAAACCACCTTGAGATTTCTAAACACACAATATTAAAATCTAAACCATGTTTTTATAACCAAATCCCCTACCCTAACAAAATTTAAAATTCCTTCTAAATTTCAAAACTTGAAAAGGGGAATGGTTTTACAACCTCCCCACTATAACACTTATTATCCTTGAGAAGCCTCATCGATTCTACAATCACTAACCTGACTTATTCTAGTCACAAGTTCATATATAACTCATCGTGCTCTACATTTGAATAATGAATGATCTTCTACTTCATCAATCCAAACAAGATATGAATTATTACCCAAAAACAGAGCCACCACTCTACACCATCCCTGAAACACTAAGACATATCATACCCATGTCTATCTATTCCAAGACACCACAATGTCACCAATCAATTCATACCCAAAATTAAGGTTCTCACCACCATTAGACTAAATTCACAAGATCTGATTCCAATCCACGGTGTTCCCCACCATCAAAATGACCTAATTAAATTCTCAGTGGTCTGTCAACCCACTCAATATAGATTCCAACTCAACCCACCCCATTTTAAATAACAACACTAGCCAGGTATCCTTTGAACATCCTTTCTAAAAAACACTCAACCGCACCCACTGATTTTCTATCTCATGACCTTATACCAAATCTCTTATCTATAAAGGCATCACAAAATCATCAAATCACTAACACAAAACTTATAACGTGATGTATGGTGTAATTATTTAGTTAGATATTTAACTAACCAAACCAAGTACCATGATCTCACCCTGATCATCGGTGCATCATCGATTTGACTCATGATAATATAATATAAAATTCATCCCAAGTTTTATGTCAATGATATGCTCCACCCAATACCATATCCATAATACAATTATGGTATTTACTAAGGAACTTGAAAAAATGAGGTCTATCCACACCCCATAATCTAGATTACACCCTGTCTATCCACTGATCAGTCTCATAACACCCATAAAACTTCCTGTATGGGGGAATTTGTCCTAGTCCATGCTCTATCCACACATAATAATTGGATGTTTTCATCCCACTCGTACCCGACCACCAATGTTAAACATCAATCTTCGACCGTTCTCAACTCACCAATAGTGTTATCCTCAACATCTGCTGAATTTTCCAAATGTAATGAGGGTCACACCCTATACCATAAAATGGTGTACTCCCCACAACATTGATTTACTTATTCCACTCCTCAAGGGAATCTTCAACAGGTTCCAACATCTTTTCCTGATAAATCATCTGAATCTACACTCATTTATCCAGTAAGTACCAAAATCATCCATCCATGAGTCCATAATAATCATTGAGGATACACTCCTTATTCTCATTAAACCCCAAGCTCATCGGGATTGTATGTGCTCTATCAATTACATCAACACTAAACCCACATATTTCCACCAGCTAATTTATAACTCAAATAGAACCATGTGTAACTAGTGAACCCTACCTAAATATTATCCTGATCTGTTGGGTGGATACTCTCATACCACCCACTCAAATAACTTGAATCACAGTCCCATGATTTTAACATCATATAATATAGGCTCATACACATAAATACTTTCCATTATTATAACATTTCAATCCCATCTATACAGAATCACCCTTGGCCCTCCTCTCCAAAATAAGTAATTTTACATTTTCCTTGGTCTATGAAACTATCAATCATCAACCCATGTCACATAAAAACTAATAGTGTTTACCCATGCTCCCACCATGCCCAGGAAATAACACACAAGCACAATAGGGTTATACACTCGACTGATCCAACCCTATTAAACCCACATTAATACCAAAAGTACATAAAATTATTTACATCATGAAAACTCAAGGCACATCACATGCCTATACCATATTCCTGATAACACATCCTCTGAATCAGTCTTATAACTCAAATCATCCAACCATGATTTTTATATCTAAGGAACTCATAAACCCAGGATAATCCCTCTCTAGGCTACCCTTGTATATTGTATCTCATCTCAACCCTAATACTCGACACACCACTATATTGAGTCATATATCAAAGCTCTAGGATTTCCCACCTATCCTATAAACCATGCCTCATATTTATCATATCTCACTTAGGTCACAACTCATAGAGAACATCATTACTCCCATCTCATATATCACATGGAAACTCATATGCTAATCTACCCACTCTGGGATCTCATGTTCATATCAAGCATTGCATGCCATGTGATCCACCCACTAGGGAATTGATCCTCACAATGCATCTTGATATAGAACTACCCACTAGGGAATCAAGACCTTAGGAAAATCCTCATTGGGACTCCGTATATGAGAGCCACTACCTCAAGGATCACTATTTCATCCTTGTACATATGTATAAACACATCATCATATAATGATTCGTATCAATTATACTAAAACCACGGGGTTCAATTAAATATAATTTCCCCATGAATCTTGATGGGAAAACATCATAGAAGTTATTATTGACACTTTAAATAACTGAACCTATTTTTATCTTTAAACTAGTGCTATAATTGCCTAAATTGGTTTTATCACTAAGGTATAAAATGAAAATACTGGCCTACCTCGGATATTATATATCCCTTACGTAGAGATACTACATAGTTTTATCCATTAATTATTTCACCATAATATCCAAATCAATTTTCATCAAAAGAAACTATATTTAAGTCTAGTTAATAAGTATTCCACCACCAATTTATATGTGAAAATGCTATATAAGTTTTTACTAATCCTTTAAAAAAACGAGATCTTATAGTCAGTGATATCAATAACACACATGAATGAAAATTTCATGTGAATCCTATATACAGAACATTATTCATATATATAGTTATCTTTCCATAAAACTAAGATAAAAAATCCATAAATCGTATATTTTAAATCCAAAAAACAATGTGCATCACACTAGGATAAATAAAATAATCTTAAAAGAAAAATACATAAATAGAAATCACATATCCCTCGTAACCCCTGGTACATAGACTTTACATTAAAAAAGGTGTTCACGACACACCAGTTCAAGGTCTATCACATGAACCAACATGTTCCTATGTCCCCTTTCTACCATAAACCTAAATAGTAAGATAAGAAAATCTCTAATACACTCTATGATATTAGTCCCATAAGCACTGATACCACTTTGTAACACTCCCATCCTAGTTCACTCTGAATAGTAGTTAGACTAAGTTGTTATGAGAATTTAGGCATGACTCCCCATACATTGGAGTCTGTCGACTAGCTATGGAGATCAAGGGTGTTATAATGGGGAGACTATTCCTCCTTATTAGAGTGGAAATTAATATATAAATAACCAAACATCTGATTTAGTAATAAAGATGAGTTTGAAAAATTAGTGAAATACAACATACTATATAAAATGTAATTGTAGAAGAAATAAATCATACAATCCTATGATCATGCTAGCATACTAGAATGAATACCCAATGTGAAAATCACAATAAATAGATGAAATAAATACAGATAATGTATGTGAGATACAATACCATTTCCAAGCTATACCTTAATCATGTATTTCAACCTATCTAATCCATCCTACTCAATCCTAAAACTTTGAGCTTCTACCCAACCTAAACCCGTGATCAGTGATGATTGCTTGGTTTCCCAAGTACCATGGATACCCATGTAAGTTGCTAGTAAAAATCATTAGGGAACCACCAACATGATCTTATATATAAATATAAATTTAGTGTATGTGAATTTTATATTCTTAGATGAATAAAAAATATAGCATAGAAGAATAATAAAATAAGCATTGTTGATCCTAAAGTTCTAACATGACTCTCTAGATAAGCCCAAACCTACTTTTTTCTAGTTCCAAAATGTCATTGAACATTTTACATAATCATTCCATCCAATATCAGGCCTATAGATGATTCCTTGGAGTAAGTCCTAGGTTATCCAATAGTATAAGACTCAACAATCGATTCCGAGGTTCATGTCTTAGGTAATCCCAATAATATCCCTTAAAATATGAGCATCATATCTAAGGTATTATATATCAATAACACATATGAATATTAGGATCATGTCCCAGGAATTCCAAATAGATATAAGGAAAGAAAGATATATACATGGAGCATGCCAAAGGAATCCCATGTATCTATATGCATCCCAAGTACCAGGAACAAAGGCCAAATCCAAGGGGAAAGTCCAAGGCATCCCATATATCCCAGTAAATCTTTGTGGGCAGTGTGTCCCACCTAAATTGTCCCATAATACACATATCTATGGGTTATAACATATTCCCAAACCCATCCCACAAAACACAAGATGACCTATAAAGTGCATGAACTATCACTACCACACCCATACACCTGTCATCGATTTGGGTTCTAAGGTGACACTCATAATCCTTACTACTAATTCTTGTTCACACCCTCTCAGGGGTCAAAATTCATTGGGGAAACCAAAATATCTCCTTGGTCATATCATAGTTCAAACACCCTATCTAGGTTTCTTGATCTCAATATCATAAATCGAGTTACCACCCATACCTCAGAGGTAATCACATCCCTTAACATCATTAGAAACATATCAAGGCCAAATTGGACACCAAGTAAAAGACATATTGGATCCTCTATAGAGAGAAGTCTTAAATACCATATCAATACCCATGTCATTACTGGGTTGGTCCCCACACCCAACCCATCCAAATATAACCTAAGGCACACCTACTCAGATGTTCACATCCCCAGGCATAAGAATACTCACCCTATGATCTCTATACTATACCAATAACTCTAAGTAATTACAAGGTTCGCACATGGCCTATTGTGGAAAACACTTTAGTCTAACACCCAAATCTACCCATATGTTTATTATGGAACCTATCATAATATCTGATATGTATCATTAAATTCATTTAATTTAATTTAAAATCATCAATTTCCATGATCCATAGGGAACACATTTATAATCAAGGCCTTGATAATCGATGACTAAGGCAATCAATATAGCTCATGTGGGTCTGTAATTTTCATTTACACTTTGTTCAGTATATCAGTATAATTTAAATAAAGTGATTTATTTTAAATAATTGTAAATTCCTTCAGTTTTTTAAATATCATAGAATATAGTATCTTATATCACATGCTAAAATATATAAAAAAATAAAATAATTGTAATGTGTAACCACTTAAAGTATCCCATATTCTTAGGTTTACTTGTATCATGACCTATAATATTGTATATCATATATCTATATGTAGAAAAAATTCCATTTGTATCTGATAATAGAGATTAAAACATCAATATGATATCAAATTTCTTTATTTCTCGAACATGATTTTATGAATTAGAAACATGGGGTGTCTCTGATACCATTGACGGGTTTCTAAGTATTGAGAAACACATGTTCAATGAAATATAAGACACTAGAATAAAATCCCAATATCCCCATTCATGAAATTTAAACCATGTATAAACAAAAAATAATGAAACTATGTACCTTTAAATGTGGATAACCACTAATATTATTATTTAATTACAAAATCTAGATGAAGATAATTAAGGAATAGCTAACAGACTCTTACATTTATGGTGTATACAGAGGTTAATCAGAATCACCTGATGCTTGGGAAATATTATCCTCTTTTCCATGATATACAAGTATATTTTAATGAAAAGGAAGGATAATGATATATAAATAGAGATAATTGATTATGAATTTTTTAAGGTACACATGGAGAACCATATCAATGGAATCAAATTCCTTATATATACCCTAAAGAATCTCCTAAAAAATATCAAAAAGTTTCTCATACATTGAAAAAGGCATGAGAAATTCATGTAGTTACAAACTCTTTGTAACCACTTGGCCAATTAAATTCCCCAACATTTCATCACATAAAGCTTAAAAACTAATAATAGCCAATGTGGATGATTTATACATTATTTTTTAATGTTCCAAGTCCCATGTTAATAATATAATATTATTAAATAATATCATAAACTTTATAATATTTTTATGTTGTTAACTATAATATAACTTAAAAGAAGTGGTGATGTAACTTTATATCACACCATATGATATTGTAACACCCTGACTAAAATCACTCAATAGAATAATATATATATCCACATAATAACTCATGTGTTCCTACACATATTCAAGTGGATACTAACTAGTAGTGAATTTTTAAACCATACATTAGAGATACTATTACCACAATACCATAACCACTAATAAAAAAACAAAATATCATCCATATTCAGACATCAAAGTACACACATATAGAATTTCATAAAATTAAAACCATAAAAAAATAATCATACACCAAGATATAAAAAGTGAACGTTCAGTTATACAGTCATATATCCCAAAAGACTACCCCCCAAGCTTGTCTCATATACAAGATAAACAAAATAATAAAATACAAAGGAGGATCTAATACAAACCCTCACCTCACCTCAACCCATATCCAGTTTTTTCATGACAATCCATTATTATCCTCCATGTAATTTGTTTCCTAAAAGTCCAAACATAAGAACTACACGTGTAATAGGGTTCCCATGTAGGGTGTGAGATATACATCTCGATAGGGTCTCAACAAGTGCCCCTAATATACACCATACATGGGTATAAATGAGGAAGGTAAATAATAGAATTACGACAATATACAATTATGTGTGTTGGGTCATCTTATGCTAACCAAGAAACTATGACATTGAACTCTACTTGGATCATCCAATACTAGTGGAATAACTCAACTCATTCCACAAAACTCAACCCATTCCCCATAACTCTGGGTAGGGTTTTATACCATGTTACGGACTCTACCCTCTCACTCAAGGTAGGGTATATACCGTACCTCAATCAAATCATACCATGTCTTGAACTTTATCCACTCACTTAGGGAGGGGTCACAGAATCACATATTAGACTAATTCCCTCTACCCAAGGAATTGCTTTCCAGCACCCCCTCATCCAAGGCGTGGCATAACATCCAGTACTGTGCCAAAAAACACCAATATCTCCCCAATCCATCAGGGAGGATCCCAAAATCAAAACCTAGAAAAATACCCTCTCACATAGTGATGTTTCTACCAATTCCATCTCACTCAGAGAAAGGAATATTATACATTCCTCTACCATATCACATTGACCTATCCACTCATTCTTTGGGTGGGTATCATAATGAAAACCTACACCAATATTATCTTATTTAGTTCAAGGATTAAAATTCAATACCATAATCAAATATAGAATCATAAATTACATAAATAAATAGTAATAAGAATTTAAATAAAGACTATCCCACATGCACACCATTATATCACATAGCCTCACTCTCATACCATCCAAACCTCATAGTCACATCTCAAAACCTGGAACTAGTTTCATCAAACCTAGACCAAATCTTTAATGTATAAATCAACACACACCTTGCCTCACATACTAAATACTCAAACCAGACTCAAACATGCAAGATTGATATTTCCACATCAGCTTGTAAGGGTATCCAATGTGATCATAAAAACATAAATGGTACAACCCATACATGAAACCCAAAACTCATCACTCACTAGTTACCACATGACCCACAATCACTATATATCTCTGGCATCAAGAGGCAGGTTGAAATCCCTCTCTATATTTCACATCGATGGCCTTGTATTGATCCCCATGGAAAATTTCAAGTCTATGCACTTAAGGCCTCTCAATAACTCTTTTAAAAACCTACAAAACAACTCCCTTGACCCATACCTAGTTTCCATATCACATATACTTTAGGAGAGCTCTCAAGACCATCACTTAGAGGAAACCCTCCTTGAAAAACCATATCTATACTCTACGGTCTTATCCAAAACTAATCATGCATAAAGACACTAAACGACCCTTAAGATGGTGTTACTAGTCATGAATGAGATGTAAGGACATGTCGCATTTCATCCATAGGTATAAGTCCCTCATGCCTATCATGTAACCCTAAAAATAACCAACCTATGTAACCCAAAATCATCACATGCCCCAAGAACAATCCTGAGTTTCTCATAAGCTATATTGATATTCATGCCTGCATGGAGGGAAGTCACTGTGTACTTCTATAATACCCAACATGTATAGGAGAACTTTCTTCAAGCCTTGGAATCTCTACGATATCCTATTTCTTTACATAGTGCACTCATGATTCCTATCTATTTTACCCAAACATAAAAATCCAAGAAATAATACAAACTAATGTATCTAAATTAATATGGTTAAGTATCATAGGGACCACTTATATCTTCCATGGAGGTACCCCCTTAGCCATGCCCCTCTCATCCTAATCCTAGCACGTGCCATGCTATGCCAAGACACAACGACATCCCTAGCCTCTACCTTAAGATATAACATCTACATAAATTAATAATAAAACATTTATAATCAATTCATAAATTAATTAATATAATTATAATTAATTACATTATTAACACAACATAGAGTACACTACTAAAAATCACCAAGTCACCCTACCACACCAAGTCTGTGATTGAAGGTATGAAAATTTCCATGGAATACTAATGAAATATCTACAAATAAAATCCCCATCAATAGGTCCCAATAAATTCCCAATTTTAAAAAGAATTAGAAGAAACTGAAGAAAGAATAATTGGGTAATGAATCTCTATAAAAAATGTAAAGTTATGAGTTCATCATTACAAGATGTCATTAATCCACCACACACAAAATATCTATAATTTAAAATTATTCCACCATGCTTAGGTGGAATTCTCAATGAAAACCAAGTTGGATCCAACTAAAATTATTGAATAAGTATAAGTGACATGGAGGGTGGATGAATGGAAAATCATACCTATATAATGTATTGAATAACACACCTAAACCCCCAAAATTGAGGGATTAAAAATAAAGAAGAAAGGTAGGGGTTCAACCTTTCTAGTTTATCAACCAGGGGAAAAGAACCCTGAGTGTGGGTTTATTATAAGGGTATGTAAAAGAACCTTCATCCCCTATTACAAAAATTACTTTTGAACACACTGGGTACCTGGATAGATAATAGAGGGTACTATATACTCGACCAACCACCCGATGTACCCCCATAGATTTAATGGTGGGGATCTTGGCCCTACATGACTATAAGAGAATCCACCAGTTATATAATAGACTTTATCAAGTACTTACCGGTAACTGCAATAATTATTCAGTTCTACCACTAACACAACTATACCATGAACAATCGATCCATCTCCAAGGTCTCCCAAAATTGACTAAGCACATAAAAAACATATCATATAGAGGTTTAAACACATGTTCTCACAATCTGAATCCAATTACTCAAATAATACCAACTTTAGGAGAAAAAATTAAAAATTCCCATGAAAAAAATGGCCCAGAAATTTCTAAGAAATTAAAAACTACACACCATAAGGATTTAAATTCCATATAATAATCTGAGAACATATCCGAACTTCCTATAATTTAATCAAAACCTTATATTTCTCCTCATTACCAATTCCAAAATAAACCATATAATATTTTACCATCCAAGAACTAAGATTGGATGCACCATATTTTCCTTGAAAAGACATGGTTTGATCCTCAAAGAACATAAACATATTTGAAACAATGTACCTATTGTGGTTTCATCATCACCATCATAAAGATATGTATTATTAAAGATTGGTAAAATCAAATGAAATTTGTTTTTTGGTTAGGGATTAGGGTAATTCCTGATAATGTAATTGTTTATAAATATATATAGAGTTGGAACAATAGCCTGAGGTGTTTTTTGATGTGATTGGAGGCCTATCAGGTGTCTTAGGTGCTCGATTGAGAATTCATGTAGGGTTAGGGTGGTTGTGTTGTGTAATGTTCACTACAGATATCCCCTCATTCCATGGAAGGAAAGGGTCACGTCGTGAAAAGAAGATAATTTATAATTCATTTCTTTCTAGAGAGGGAACAATGATGCGTGGGTAGCAGGTCATACCATGACCGATGGGTGTCACAACATGGTGGTTCATAATAGAATTAGTTCATTATAGGATTAGTGGGTGTCATGGAATAATGTATAAATTCCATATTTTCACTAAGGATTTGACCCATTACATAGGAAACTCATACCATTATGAAGGAATCACACTATTACCCCAACCCTTAAATAATTTATGAGTTTTATATATTGATTTTTTGAGATTTCGTGACAAAATTATTACTATTAAATAGATCCTAGATGTGGGTTTTCCTCTATCCATGATGGGTGAGAATTATTTAATGAATAGTGAAGGCCATAGATTTTGATTCTACCAAGAGGTAGGCTTCTGCACTATGAATAGAGGGGTCATTACCTGATGGTGACCTTCTAGTGGGTTGGGCCATTTAAATGGGGCAGTAACATTACGACTTTGAGGGGCTACACCGTGATGTGTCCTAGAATGATTGTTAAACAACATGATATTAATGTTCACATCGTGAACTAATTCTAGGATATTTTTTTAAAAGTGGACGAATGGTCTTTTTTCATTTTAAAATTAATACCCCATTTGGGATTATTAATTTCTAAGATCTACGACTAAGGTAGGGGTTATTTCTACTCTTACCTATTATCTTACCTTGTCTCCCTTCAATTTGGGCTGTCTAAGAGGTTTATGTAACATGAATTAAAGGTAATATTTATCTTATTCTCATTCTTTCTCGTATACATTATTTTCATCTAATTTTAGTTCACTTATTTGGGATTCCAGAGCGATGATGAGATAACTCAAGACCCATACACCCATATCCAATGCTAAAAATACAATCTTTGCATACTGGATATGACACTAATTGAAGAAACCCAACATTAACCATCTATAATTTTAATATCAATATCCAACATTGAGTCACATACATACCCAATACCTTTTAGGTTTAGAGCTTTAGAGAGGTAGGAAAAACAGTTACCTAAAAAACTAATGTTTTCTCATAAAATGGGAATTTTTCACATTATAACTAGATTTTATTATTATATAAGAATAAATTAAAAAATAACATAAAATTCTCCACACATTATACCTTTTTAGACACATATTACAAAATATTATTCATTATAACCTTAGTAAATAAAAAAATAATAAAGGGTGAGCATAGATGCTAAGTAAGGGTAAATATACGATATAATAATCAATGTTCATAATTGATAATGAAACAATCATAAATTAATGAGAACATATTCATAAATTATGGGGATATAAACAATATTTTATAAACCATTAATTAAGATTAATGGAAGAATTCAATATTATAACAAAATATAAGAGCCATAAAAGTGTATAATCACTAAAAAACAATCACGAGAAATTAAATCATATAATAATTATAAAACATAATTATTTTGAATAAAAATAGAATATAAAATAATTTCATTAGTCAATGTTCAGTACCAAGACTATCATAGTGGATATATTTCTAAAGTGGATTGGGTATACCCCCCCCCCAATTCCTGACATTTCCTTAGTGATGGTTCACTGTCAAGATTGTTATTGTGGATAGAGTCCATTACTATCTAGGTTCACTCCCCATTCCAATTCATATTATCTCATGAGATATAAATCACTACGAAATGAATTAGAGTGATTTATATGATCCAATCATCACATAATGAAAACCATACACATTTATACCACAATATTATAATAATATTCATCAATTCATCATAGAATATCCCATAAAAAAGAAACAAATTTCATAAAAATTTATACATCACCTAGACATAACTCATCTAGTTAAGTAACATGTTTTTTATAATTATATTATATCCCCAGTGAGGCATAATAAAAATAAAAGGATCTTTATATAGATGAAAGATACTTTTAAAATAACATTCAAGAAATTCTTTGAAAACATGTGAAAAATAATTTTATTTTGATAAACTGTAAAATATATTTACAAAAATAGTGAAGAAGTGATTTTATTTTAAAATTAACATGGAAAATTATAAATTAATCTTCAAATATAATGATGTTTATGATGGTGGGAAACTAAATCTATACTGTAAACATTAAGAAAATATTATTTTCACATTTTTTTAGTAAAAAGTCTTAAATAAATGGTTCAAAAAAACATTGTAAAAATTATATTTACTAATTTTAAAATAAAGTAAAATATGGTTGAAAATGAATTTAAATAATCATTATACCATATAAAACAAAATTCTTGAAAGCATTTAAAGATTACAAACATGGGAAAAAACGTTTGTTGACCAAATATGAAATAAGCTTGACGTTTAATAAAAATATTTTCTCAATATTTTTAAGTAAAAAATAAAGGATAATGAAGGGAAAAATGAAAACCCATTAAATAACCAAATTATAATACAATATATGGTATTTAATAGATAAATATATTATAATTCCACTAAAGGTGATTCAATCTTAAATAATAATGATCAAAATGATATTGTGACATAAACTGTTACCGCATTGGTAACTTTTTAATCATAAAAAACATGAAATAAAAAAATCAAATTAAACTTTAAATATCATGAATATAAATATTTTCATGATATAATATATCAAAGGGGTATCATGTACACAATATAAACCTAAATATATGTATAATTGAAACACGTCTCAATAAAAGTATATGGAGGGAAAGAACCCATACAACTTTGGTAATCTTAGAATCAAACCTTATAGAAGTGATAGACTTATATGGATTTGTGAATAACCATAATTTTAATTAAAATAATCATAAAATAAATTCATGGTAAGTATATAAACTACACAACATAAACAAGTTGTGTGTATGAAATATGTCCCACAAAAATAAAAGTAAGATGAGAAACCCTTACGCCAGGTCCTAAATTTCTTCACACACACTATTTACCTCATCCATAATAAATTTATATTTATAATAAATTAATAATAGAACCATATTCATACTTATCTTACTTTATATGATTCACTTATAATTTCTAATTTGTCTTTATTAATAATTCCCCCCAAAAATCATCATTCTTGGTGTTCATTATTATGTTTTTCAAACATGTTTCGGTTAGGAAGTTCTAGTCCTTGCACATTGGTCATGATTTCATCATATAAGAAATATTATTCATTTAATAAGTAAGTTATTTATTAATTATATATACTTTTATAAATTTTTCTATATGGAAATGATGAAAATGAATTACACACTTCATAGAGATGGTATTCTGTATATACGCACAAATGATGTTTTCATTTTCCAATGAATAAAAAGGAAAAAAGTTAAATAAAAATTAATCTTATAAGAATCATAATAATATAATTAATATAATATATTTTCATTAAATTTACCCTTATTAACATTCATTTTAAGAGTAAATGAAATATGAATCACATCGCTTTGTGGAGGTGGTAGTCCACACCAACGCATGGAAAACCTTATCATCTTCCAAAAGATTACAGGGTTAGAAGGAAGATAATATTGTATATTTATATAATCATAATAATTTTATAAACATCATATATAATCATTAAATACGCCTATATAACCATCCATGAGAGGTGGCGATTAAAAAAATATATCGGTCATGGAGACGGTAGTTCATACTTATGCACGATGACATTTTTATTTCCCATTGATATGGATGATAAATAGATAATAGTTATAATATTAACATAATAGAATTTTAGTATGATAATTTTACTTATTTTACTATGTTTATGTGTTAAAAAATATTTAAAATTTGAAGAATAAGAAATAAACTTAAAGGGATTCGATGAATATGATTACCTATTATTTGAGAAACTTCCTTTGGATCTTTTCTTAATAACAATTAGGTTGGTATTTCAAGAATAAAATAACCTATAAAACGTTTCCAAGGATGTCTATAACTGATTTGGGTAGGTTCTAGTTTATATAAGTGGCTCAATAAGGTGTGAATAAGAGAGAATATGAGGTTCCCTTTTATAAGTGAGGGAATGAACAATAGTAATTATTCAAATATTTAAAATAATATAATGTAATTTTCCTATAAAAGTGGAACTAAATTATGTAAATTTATACATTAGGATGATATAGGGTGGAAATAAATTCAAACAACAGGATTTAGACTAATTTTTAAGTTATTTTAACTCTTACCTATTTATTTTAACCCCTCATAAACCCTTTAAACCCTTACCATCATAACAAGATACATAGTATTCAAGGGTCAATAATGTCATTATAAAAGGTAAAAATGATCATATGTTGAATTTTTTATATTATTAACTATTTCCATTTATTTCAAAAAATTTAATGTCATGTCCTAACCCAATAGGGTCGGACCCATGACTACCCCAATCCCACCTCCAATAGCCCATGGGATGGAGACTAACACTGAGTAGGATTATCCAAAAAATGGGAGGAATTATCCTAATGTACCTACACACACAGACACACACACACACACATCTCCAGGCCCACAAAATACTGAAATGTAAAACAACTAAAACCAATACAGGTATATATCTATAAAACCATAACCAGAGTATGACAGTAAAGCAGTGAAAGTGAAAAACGGGCCAAATATAAGCCCAACCAAAAACTATAAAGAGTCTGACCTACTCTAAGGGGGAGGACTATAATCAAATGAAAACTCCTAGAAAAACCTTTTTTTTCAATATCAAGCTATGTTCCGCCTGCTCTAAGTTCTCCTGAGACACCATCAAAAAGTTCATTGTCTACATAATACACGACATGTGCCGGAAGATCCCATGCATGGTTGAGTATAACATTACCCAGTCAGACACCCAAAAAACACTAAACAAAAATAACCAAGTAAAGTCATCTCAATACAAGATTTAAAAATAAATTTATAATATAAAAAACCTATATATAATCGGTAATGGAATCTCACCATTAGGAAGTCACAACCGACTTACATCCCCAAGGTTCTTCTCAAAGCAATGCTCATTCTAGGAGAATCCACTCCACAAGCCATTCCATCACCGATGACTCCCATATAAGAGGTTTATTTCATTTGGGCCCACCCAAGAAAGATAAATAGTCACATAAGATCTTAATATGTAGATAGGGGGTCACACCCAGAACTGTTGGGGGACACCATTAACCTAATCTAGATCAACCCACTATATAGAATATCGTATGCTTACAATTCCACGAACCCTACTGATATAACCTGCTATATGGAGGATCAACTCTCTCTTTAAGGAGGTCAGAAAAATTCCAAAAACATCACCTAGAGTATAAAGATGATATAGGATATCACTCTAGTATCATGGAGCTATGCCATGAAATTTATCTAGGATTCATTCTCTATATCGGACCATAATCTTGATATGTGGATTTAATACTGCATTTTACCCTCAAGGGAAAGGACCAAGGGGAAAACCAATCAACCAACAGTGGTCTGAACTGAGTAGACAAAGATCTCCAAGTTGTATCTAAGGGAGTATATAGTGTGTAAGTAGAACACATGGTGTGCCTTACTCAACCTGGATATGATTATGTGGAGATGCATCACATGGCATGTAAACCACAACATACACGACATGTGATTGAAACATGCAACATATAGAGGTCACTCGACACCCTACCAATGTCACATGGCTATGTTCATATACTTCCAATCGTCCCCATGTACTAGATTTTCTACATCTAACGGTGTTCGTGTACCTTATAAAGTACACACTAAGCTGTTATAGAAGGGTCACACAGTGTGTGATATTTAAATCCATATGAAACCCTAGAACCGCAACTAGGGGTCCCACACGGGGTATAATCCCAAAATAAATTTCATGTTGATCAGGATTTTCCAGATCTATTAGGATCTTTCTATGATTCATTTTGTGCATCACTAGAGCCATCAATCTCATTGTAACCTATAGATCGGGGATTGGTAAAACCTCTAGTCACTGGAGATCAAGATTTTGGGCTTCAAATATGCTTGGAAAACATCTTCTACCCCACCTATAGATGCCTTGTTGAAACTGGTTTTAATGGATACCACTATTTTTTCTGATCCGCCTCCAATCACCCACCATTATCATCACACCTTTATCTCACCATCTATCACTAACCACACCTATGATATTGATTAGGTTTATTGATGAAAGATATCATAATGATCATTTTCTTGGTATTTTTTGAACTATGGGCCAAAATAAAAACCCAAGATGAATTATATAAGAATGGGGGAAGAAATCCATAATCCATCAAACATGAGGAACGAACGTCATCCTTTGTTCATTCAGAATCGATTCTTTTTCATAGAAATATACAATCAAAGAGGAATAAAACACAATGAAAAAAATTTAATTCCATCAAATTAAATCTACTGATGATGTGCATATCCATTCTATTTGTGGACTTGATCCGCATTCATCTAGGATTAAAGAATAGGATGGAAAACATAAATCAAAATCCTACCAGGAGTTCAAATAGATCATTGATAAAGAAAGGGTTCTGCGTGGCCATCATTGATGATATTAATAAACCTTGTTGGTGTAATGATTCTCGATCTAGTCCAGATCTATCATCATTATTAATGAATGATCTCCTACAATGGTATATAAGTCTCCAGGGTTTAGCAGCCAACCCTGAGACAAAATATATAACTAGGAATTTAAAGAGGAATCCAGTTGCTACACAAAAAAAAAATACTTAATTTATTTTATTTAATTTCACCCTTGACAACTTTTTCACAAACGCCTCATGATAACAAAGCTTATGTTCCATGTAAGGTAAAAAACACTCTATGAACTCAACAATGCCCCCATATTTCTGATTTATTCCCCTATTCATGAGTTTTTTCACTTTTACAGGAAAACTATGTGCACGTGTTATTTAATATATTTAATATATTTCAATCATTTCTTCCAGGAACACCAGTCCTTGGAATCATACGCGATCTCAGCACCTAGTCTGCAAAATATTCCATATAATATCTAAAAAATAATACATGGAAAATCCAAGTCATTACATTCCCCCAACATAAGGCGTTTCTTCCCAAAATAGAAAAAACATACTAAAAAATATGAGGGTCCTGGGCTCGCATCTAAGTCTCTTGCTCACAAGTTCTCTTATGAAGATTCTTATACTGCCACCAAACACACACAAGGGGAATCAATCACCTATAATGCATACTCTTCTACCGATCCTTGATCTCCACCAAGTACTCAGTAAAGGTAGCTCCATCCTCAATGTTTTGCTCTTCCAGTCAATAAAATGCAATGGGCATTGTACATATCTCTTCAATTGTGATACATCGAAATTGTTGTGACCCGGTCCTGCTTTATTGATATAGTTAGTGAGTATTACACATCACCAACTCAATATTTTATCTTAAAATGACCAATTAATCTCATAGATAACATGCCATCCTGGCCAAATCTACGCAATCCATGTCGAGGTGAGACCCTTAGGAATGAATTGTATCTCTTCTTGAATTAAATATGTATCCTTCATCATTATCCATAAGACTTCTAACAACTATGTGTAGTCCTCATACACTCCTTGATGATTTGGAACTTCCCTGTAGTAGCTCGTACCAACTCCAGGCCCATGAGTACTGACTCTCCTAGATCAGTCCAACAAAGTGGTGAACTATAGGGTCTCCCATAAAAAACCTTGAATGGTGCCATACTAATGGTGGAATGGTATCTGTTGTTGTATGAAATCTCCCCCAATGGTAAATGATCCTCCCAACTATATCCCAATTCCAACATGCAAGCCCACAACATGTCCTCGAAGACTTGAATGGTCTGCTCTATCTGCTCTTCAGTCTTGGGGTGAAACATTGTTCACAAGCATAACTGAGTCTCTAAAGACATCTAAAATCATCTCTATAATTGTGAAATGAATCAAGTGTTGTGGTTTGAAATGATCATAGAGGGAACTCTATGGAGTCAGACTATAATCTAAACATATAGTTTTCCCTAGGTCATTACTGAACTCTTCTCTCGAATATCTTGGAAGTCTGGAAATTTGGTGAGACAGTATATGGTCACCCATATGGAATTGTGTCCCATATATGTACATGGTATCCCTATTATTAAGTCCCTAGATATCCCATCCAACATCCACTTAGGAACCTCAAGGGGTTGAGCTAAACCCATTAGAACCTGGTGTCCAACCTTTACTTTCTAATAAGTGATACATCAATAGAAAAACTCTACAACTCCCTTCTTGATTACTAGCCACTAAAACTAACATCGGAGGTCCTAGTATATATTTTCCATGCCTGGATGTATCTACAAAGGGGATGTTTGAAAATACCTCATCACCTCCTCCTAAAATGTAAAAGGTACTATCATCCTTCATATTAAAAGGATAGTGTGCTCCCTAGATTTGGAATATCCATCAGGAGCATGTCCCATGGATATCTAAGTATATAAGGTCTCACATTCAGTATCTCCACAATGAGCATCCCTAACATGCTATAAAAGATATGGGGTAATAGCCATCAACTGATGACATGAAGCATCATCCCTATCCACAAAGGAAAACTATAATTAAACTAACTACTTCAACACCTCGACCAATAACTAAGAATAAGATCTCCTGTTGAGAGAATCTTCCACCACAATACCCTTCCTAAGAGTATAGACAATCTCAATGTCATAGAATTGTAGGAACTCTAGTCCTAACATTTATCTCAAGCTAAGATTCTTATGAGAGAAGATATACTTGAGACTCTTGTGGTCATTGTAAATGATAAACTACTCACCTATAAGGTATTGTCTCCACATATTCAGTGTGAAGACTACCACTACTAGCTTGAGATCATTGTTCATGTAGTTCTACTTATGTGGTGTCAACTAGCATGAAACATAGGAAATCAGCACCTTCCTCTTTATTAGAACACAACCAAGTCTGGTCCTTTATGCATTAAAGAACACTATGTACTTGACACCCTCCTCTGAAAATATCAAGATGAGAGTGCTCATCAACCACTATCTCAACTCATGAAATAAATTTTGGAATATTTACTTCCACATGAATTTATGCCACATCTAGTTAAAATCTATCAGGGGTGCTTCCACTCTAGAAAAATCGGGTATAGACCTCTGATAATACCCTTCCACCCTAAGAAAACTATGCACCTTAGTAACAATTTGGGGTGGATCCTAAGAAAGCACTGCCTCAACCTTCGCTAGTTCAATTGTAACTCATTCCTCTGGGATGAAGTTTCTATGTAAGTGGACCTCTCAAATCCAAAACTAACACTTTGAGGGATTCCTATAAAGATTGTTCTCTTGGAGGGTGACCAGGTCAATACTCAAGTGTCTCGTGTGCTCCTCCTTGAACGCTGAGTACACTAGGATGGCATTGATGAAGACCACCATGAATCAGTCTAAGAAAGGATAAAATATCCAATTCATGAGTCCCATAAACAATTTTAGGGAGTTCATCATGCTAAATGGAATCCCCAAGTGCTCATTGTGACTGTAGTGACATCTGAATTACGCCTTCGGTATATCTTCATCTCGTACTCACAACTAGTGATAACCTGATCTGATGTCAATCTTTAAGAACCATCATGACCCTATCAACTAATAAAAGAGATTTTTTATCCTCATTAGTGGATACTTATTCTTCATGGTCACCTGGTTTATGCTATAGAAGTCCACACATAACCTCAAGCTCCCATATACCTTTTTGGAAAACAAAACTAGGGCTGGCAAGGGGGAAACACTAGGTCTGACAAAGCCCTTATCCTACAAGTCTTCCAACTACACCTTCAGCTGATGAATATCTATAGGATCCATCTAATATGATGTTATATATATAGATTCCATTCCAAGATGAAATTCAATGCTGAATTATAGCTCTCGGTGGGGAGGTAAGCCTGGCATGTCCTCAGGAAAGACTTCCTTGTACTCCACCACAACTATAGGACCCTAAAATCTCATAGAATCCACTAATAAAAGATTCATGCTATCCAACTGGTGAGTAATATCCTACACTCTCCAATTACTAATCCCTTCCTACTTAGCTAAGGTTTCTTTTTCACCCAAAAAGGAAAACCTTGTACCATCACTATGGACACACCACATCCTCTGCCTAAAATAGTCAATTTGGGCATGAAGTGTGGATAGTAATTCTATACTGAAGATGAATTCATAATTCCTCATCACTTATACAAAGATATCCCATAAAAAAACCTAGCCTCTAATTTTCATATTGCACTATCATCACAAGTTCACAATTGCTGAGTTTCCACCTTTTGAAGTCTCTAATAACAAGGGTTGAGCTGAAGGATCAACTAGAATCTCTTGGTATCGAACCAGATAAGTGGAAAGGAAATAATGAATCAGACCTGTGTCTATAAATTCTAAAACTAAAGTAGAAAAGACACAGATCATACCATGTATCATCCCTGAAGCCTCAAGGTCATAAGCTTCCATAGCCTACAACTAGACTTGTCCATAACCACCATCCCCCTGAGATTGGCAAGGACCACCTAGTGGTGGTGGTGGTAATAGGTTGAACCTATGACCACAAATTTCTTCTATTCCAATAAATCTCACACATTTGATTCCCTACGTACCACCATACTCCTGCATCTACCTCTCTCTTGGTAGTAACTTAACCATCTCTCGATCAGCTGTACGATGGGTCAGGCAATCCTGATCCGAATTTCCCTAATCGTCGTAGGAGAAACACTACTTATTTCTCAGCTGATTCGAGCCATTATAATAGCCTTGGTCCATTGAACATATGTATTGGGATCACCTCCTGAATCATATGACATAATTGTACCTCTATGACTAGCATTGGCTACCTAGTTCTGAATTATCATCTCCTAGGTTCCCACTGCCAGCCCCCACTATTGTCACATGCTCTACCCAGAAAATCTCCACCCCCAAGGCTCACTCAAGCACCACAACATAGGTGGGAATGAAAAGGGATATAACTAAATCCCTGAAGTCCTAGTATAAGTCCTTCTCAAAGTTCTATTATATAAATAAGGAATCCCAAATAATATCCATAGATTAAACAATATAGATAAGTAAACCTATCTAAATACTCCGCCACAGCCAAACTACCCTATTTTTTATACAAAATCTCTTGAATACACATTTATAGCATTGTGTCTGGATAGAACTCATATTTGAAGAAATTGAAAAAGTATAACCAAGAGATTGTTATCTCATCATGTTAATGAGTCATTAATATCCACCATCTCCTAGTAGATCCCTGAATAAGTCTCTCCATAAGGTTTTCCATCTGATTTTTTGTCATCCTCACAAGGAGAAAAAATATAGTGACTACCTCTAACCAGTCCTCATCCATCTAGGGGTCTAGCTCACCTCAAAACATGGGAGTCTATTGCCTCTGAAAATCATGTAGCACACTTATCCTATGTACATCCTCAGTGGGAACTTATAGCTATAGCTACATCACAATGTGTTTTGGAATATATGGTAGACCACCCAGAGGTGGTATCTTCAATATAGGACCCTATACTGAAAAATAATTACTCTAGAGATCAATTTCCTGATCATGTAGTGGAATCTTGGATGGATGTATTTGTATAGTCATCCTAAAATAAGCAAGATGTATTATGGTCAAAAGAGTATATTTGGGAAGCTGACCAAATAAGGATAAGGAAAATACAACCCATTACTATATGATGCATGTACAATGTTTTCCTTGAAACTAATGTCTACATGTACGATTCGAAAGGAAGGTGATCAAAGTCCTAGTTTATGGACATGTCAACCTCTGTACCCATATTGGAGTCCCTGACAAGAGATTTGAACTTGAAACACTAAAAAATGTTTCCTCAAACTAATCTCACTAACTCTATCTTTACTACAGAATTGAATTCTCTGATACCACTCTATCATGACCTGGCACATCAGGGTCTAACCCATGACTACCCCAAGCCCACATCCAATAGGCCAGGGGCTAGCGGCCAGTGCCGAGTAGGAATATCCCACAAATGGGAGAAATTATCCTAAATTAACTGTACATACACACACATATACAAGCTCACACAATGATGAAATGTAAAAAAAACTAAAACCATTGAATTCATACATCTATAATCCCACAACTAGAGGCTGATAGTAAATTATTGAAATAAAAAAGGGTCTAAATACAAGCCCAACCAAAAACTGTAAAGAGTCCAAACTACTCTAAGGATGATGACTATAATCAAATGCAAAATATTGAAAAAAACCTTGGTCTGTCTTGATATAGATGCACTCCACCCGATTTGCATCCTCCCAGGACACCATCAAAAGGTCCTCCATCTGCATAAGTCATGACACAAATGGAAAAATTACATGCATGGGTGAGTATGAAAATACCCAGTAGGATTCCCCAAAAAACACTAAACACTAATCACCATGTATATTTAGCTCAATACAAGATATAAAAATAAATTTGTTTTAGAAAACACCCAGATATACTCAGGAAGGAAAAAACACCATCAGGCGGTCACAACCTACTGCCAACTATATGATTCTGCTCGAAGTAATGCCCATTCTAGTAGAATCCACTCCACAAGCCATTATATCACCAATTATGCCCATCATAGAGGTATAGATCATTAGTCCTCACCTAAGAAAGATCACTGGTCTCAGAAGACACAAATATACAGATAACGGTCATGCCTAGGACCGTTGGGGGACACTATAACCTCAATTTGTATCAACCCGCTACATAGGGGATTGTATACCAATTATACCATGAACCCTACCAATACAACATTCTAGATGGGGGATCAATACCCTACTCAAGGATGACACATCAATTCTAAAAACCCCACCTATTGTATAAATATGATAGAGAATCTCACTCCAGACTCATGGAGGGATTCCCCAAACTCAATCTAGGATTTATCCTCTAGAGGGGATCGCAATAATGATATGTGAATGTAAAATCATATTGTACCCTTTTGGGAAAGGATCAAGTGAAAAAACACTCAATCAAAAATGGTCTAAATTGGAGAGACAAAGAGCTCCAAGATGTCTCTAAGGGAGTACACGATGTGTTAGTAGAGTACACAACATTCCTTGCTCAACCTAGATATTCCCATGTGATGCTACCTCACACAACATGTAAACATCAAAATACATAGTGTGTGAGTGAAACACATGGCATGTAGAGGTCACTCGACACCCTACCCATGTTGCCTGGTTGTGTCTGTATACCGTTGGTCCTACACATATACCAGCCTCTGTCCACTTAGTTTTGTCCATGTAACTTCTTAAGTACACATTGATCCATTACTTAGGGGTGACATGGTGTGCGACCATGTCACATTCATTGTGATATTTAACAAAAGATGTAACCCTGGTGCCGTATCCAGGAGGTCCCACATGATGTGTAATCCTGAAATACATGTTGCATTGATCAAGATTTTCTAGATCAGTCAGGATCTTCCTCCATGTCACCCTACACATATCTGAATCCATCTCCCCCATCAAAACCTATATATCAAGGGTCATAAAAGACTCTATTCACCAAATATCAGGATTTAGATCTTTGAATCTTCTTAGAAAATGTCTGCTCACACTGTCTGTAGAGGACTCATCAAAAATAGTTTGAAAGGATACCACAAATCCGTCTGATCCACCTCTTATCATACACTTTATTCATCACACCTTGATCACACCATCGATCACAAAATAATCCTACGATATCAATCCTTTTTTTCTAAATAATGGTTGCAAAAAAATCATACACATAATATTAATCAAACCACATGCCAAAAGAAACACCTGTGATTAATGTGTAACGAATGGAGGAAGAAATCCATAAGCCATCAAATGTGAGGAATGAACCTTAGACTTTTTTTAATTGACCTCGAATCAT
This sequence comes from Viscum album, assembly GCA_963277665.1. Lineage (NCBI taxonomy): Eukaryota > Viridiplantae > Streptophyta > Magnoliopsida > Santalales > Viscaceae > Viscum > Viscum album. The sequence continues at coordinate 248,831,934 of OY728152.1, read as the reverse complement.
TTTAATATAAAAATACAATCGAATAGGAATAAAACACAACGAACAAAATTTAATTGCATAAAATTAAATCTATCGATGATGCATGTGACAATTATATTTGTGGAATTGATCCATGTTCATCTAGGATTAAGAAATGGGATGGAATAAACAAATTGACTTTCTACCTGGAGTTTGGATTGATCATTGATGAATAAATTGTTATTTTTTGTCATCGTTGAGGAGATCCATGAACTTCATTGGCACAACGATTCGCAATTTGTTCCCGATCCACAATTATTCGCAAAAATTGATCTCCTCTAATGGTCCTAGGTCTATATTGTTTAACATCCAACCCAAAGAATAAAATATATAATTGTGAATTTAAATAGGAAACTTTTCATTATGTAAAAAATATGTATAATTAATTAATTAATTAATTATATTTATTTGTGACTACGATTTTTTTTTCCAGAAATGCCTCTCAATGATAAACGTTATGTCACACTTAAGATAAAAAATAGAATTTTCAACTAAATGGTGCCCTCAAATTTCTGACATGGGACCTTTTTTGGGAGTTATTCCTCTTTTTTATGAAAAATATGCGAACATATTATTTAATATATTTAAAATACTTTAAATATTTATTTCGGGCACATTAGGCCTCATAATCACATGTCCTCTCAACGCCTGGTCTCGAAAATATTCCATATAAAATCTATATATAATACAAAAAAATATGTTTCATTAAATATAATTTTTTTTTATAAATTCTTAAACAATTAATTAAATATTTTTAAACAAAAAATATCCTTAAAGTCATTTTCAAGACTATTCACATAATTTTATTTTAAAAAAATCAATATTAACAATAAGTTTGATTTTTAATATTTAAAACATTAATTAACATTCATTTTTATCAATAAAATTTATTAAAGGCTTTAAATTATAAAAAACACAACACTTAATATTTTAAAACTATTTATTTTATTTTTTCACCCACTTGCACAAACACTATATCGACGATGTGTAACCGTCCAAGGTACACCATTAAAAATTTTAAATAAATTAATAACAAAAAAAATATTTTTTTCATATACAAAATAACCATTTATAACCATTCATAAATTGTTTTTATCCCTAATACAACATATTAGAGTTATTAAAATAAAGAGAGCGACATTTTGTAATTATACTTTACTTAAAATAATATAAAGGTAAGTATCAAAAGAAAATGATGAAAAATTTCCATATCTTCTAATATCGGATAAGGAATGTTGATATTAATTCATCCAGTTAAATAAAGTGATGTTTTTGATATATTTTGAGTCCTTATACCACAATTTTATTCTCGTTTAACCCAATTGACCCTTTACCATGGTGTTAAACATTTATCATGGTTACTCATCATGAGAACTAAAATTGAAATAGACCGCAATAAAAAATTAGAAAATGATGATCCCAAATATAGAATCCATTTTATTATATTAAATTACCATAATTGGGAAAAATTTATTTTAATATAAATTTTCAAAGCATAATGAAAAATCGTTTTTATTAAAATTTCTATTTTAAGAATAAAATTGATTTTATGGAAAAATAAAAGATATTAGTGATTGAAAATGAATAAATTGGAATATGTTTTAAAAAATAAATCTTAATTTAATTTAAAACCAAATAAATTCCAAAAATTAACCTTGGTTAAACTTTATTAAAAGAGACATACTGAAGATAGTTTTTATTTGAATAAAACATTACATAGATTTCTAAAAGTTCAAATATAGATTTCAAAGTTCAATATTATCTTTTTAAATGAATTATATTAGATATTGAATATATATTTGGTCTATAAAAATATTTTTTTAAACATTTAATTAATTATTATATCATGTAAAAGTTATAAGATTGAAATTGTTTGAAAAATCTGATTTTTTCACTATTCACCAAAAATCTACTATTTTTGAAAATCAAAAAACGAAATGTAACAGAATTTTGTTACGATGAATCCAAAAATGAAGTAATTTTTATAAAATTAAATTGATAACATTAAAAAATTTATATTTTAAATTAAAAATTCAAAATATATGGAAACCCCACTTTTATAGAAAATGAACCTTTTAAGTACTTATTTCATAGTCACTAATCATTAAATTTTCATTAGTAAATTTTTTTATATATATTTCATAATTTATTTACTCCTTTTCTTACCCTATAAACCAATGATTAGGTTATAATAATTATATTTAAATAATAATATTTCATATTATATCACGATTTGATTAAGCTCGATGTTAAATGTGGCGCATTTTATTGATAATAAAATACATATTAAAATATTTTTGTTTTACATTATACCCCCTTAAATAAATTTCTTTGTTTCAATTTATCTCATGTATGATAAAAAAGGTTTAAAACATTTTTAAAATAAATTCTATAGAGTGGAAGATAAATTTGTATAAGTAGAAATAAATACCTTTTGATCCTCATTGATTACATTTACTTTTGTAAAGGACTTTAATGTATATGTTAATACATTGAAAACTATAATTTCCTAAATATTTCTTAAAACATTCATTTTACATTATGATACTCATAATTTTTAATGAGTTTAATTATTAAATTATACCTTTATAGATGAGAAATATTTTCCACTTAAGACTAGATAGATTTATCTTGTTCCTTCTTGAGTTTGATGAATTATTTTTCCATTGAGATAGATAATGTGAGAGGATATGATTAATTGATTTATTCCCAAAATTTTAAACTTTTTGGTATTTATATTAGTTTTATATCCATACTTCACAATATAAGATTCATAACCATGATTAATTTTTCATGCCTTAAGCACTAAAATGGTCTTTTAATAGATTACATGATCACCAAAAGGATAAAAAATTAATCATCTTGTTTCTACCCATTAGAAAAAATCAAAATGGTTATCACATACTAATATAATATAAAAAATGAATAAAATTTTATACAAAAATCCCCAAAAACTCAATAAGAACGCCCAAATTTTAATATAAATCATTCTATAAATAATCAACCTTAAGACTCTTCCAAAATATACTTGACCAATTCAAAACCCAAAATCAAAAATATTTGATCAGATATTCTTCCATGATTAACTTAACATTTATAATTGTATAAAATTAATCCCTCATAAATTTACATACCAAAAAAATTCATATAACTTAAACTTATATTATCAAAAATATACTAATAATTTACTAACCTGAATCACTATAAACCAAAACTAAAACATATATTCTTGTACAAGATAAATAAATATTTATTCCAAAAATAAAATTCCATCCTATTAAATAATATTATGCTTAATTTAACCATATAATGTTCTTAATATAGTAAAATTTCCTAAAAATAAATAATCACTTAGTCACCAAATCACTTTTCAATCTCATGGTTTTTTAAAAAATATATTCCCAAAGTATGATAACCCCTTTATTCCTATAACCAAAATTATGTCGACCTCAAAGAAAATATTAACCTCAATGGTTATGTGTTTCTTTCAACTAATTTCCCCAATATTATTCGTCCTAGATAACTTCACACTAAATAATATGTTAATCCTAAGGGTTACATATACCTCAATAATATATTAAAACCCAATAAACATATCACATTAAAATCTAATAACATAAAACATAAAAAGGATAACTATTAATTTTAACTTATTATAACCATTAAACTTATCTACCAATAATGGTATCCATAAATTTTAAATTATCTTCATCTGATAAATTCAGGACCTCTATAATTATCTAAACCCTTCTCTAATACCAATTGAGATTGCCTGAGACCCATACACCCAGATCCAATGCTAAAAACATAATATTTACATACTCATATTGATACCAACTGATTTTTACCAACTTTAATAATATATAATTTCAATATGTTTAACATTGATTCACATACATACCAATGTCCTTTTCGGTCTAGACTTTAAGAGAATAAAGAAAAACCATTATGTAATAGAACCCATGTATTTCTCATCAAATTGTTATTTTTATATTATAATCACAATTTATTATTATATAAGAACACTTCTACATATGAAAAATCTTTTTCCACTCATGATACCCGTCTAGAAACATCTTACATAATATCATTCTTTATAACCTAGGGAAACAAAAACATAATAAAGGTTGAGCTTAGATACCCAATAAGGGTAAATATAAGAGATACTAATCGATGATCATAAGAAATAAAAAGATAATAATAAAGGTATGATAACATGTTCATTACATACAAAAACATACCCAATATTTCATAGAACAATAATATTCAATTATGGCATAAGGATTTTTTATAAAAAAAATACATGAGTTATAAGAGTAAAGAATCGTCAATAATAAATCACTATCCATGAGAGAAAATTATAAAAAATAAATTTATGTTTTTGGAATAAAAAGAAGAATATAAAATCATTTCCATAGTCATGGATCACTACCATGACTATCATAGAAGGCATAGTCCAATAGTGGATTGAGTTCGCTCCCCATTACCATCATTTCCTTAGTCATGATTCACTATCAAGACTATTATAGTGGACATAGTACCTTACTAGAATGGTTTCACTCCCCGATAAATTTTATATTATCTCATTAGATATCAATCATTACCCATTTTAATAGAGGTATTTATTGTACCCACTCATCAAATAATAAAACTATACATATGTGTTCCACGTGATAATAAGAATATTAATCAATTCATCATAACATACAATATGGTAAAGAAATGGGTTTCATAAAAATTTATACATCAAATAATCATAATACATATTGAGAATGATCATGTTTGGTATCATTAGATCATATCCTTAGTGAATCATAAGAATCCTCAAAGGATGTTGAAATAAATAAAAAATACAATTAAAAGAACATTCAATCCTTTTGATTGGAAACATGAGAAAAACATCCTTTTATTTAGATAAAGATTTAAATAAAAAATACCATAATATTGAGAAAATGATTTTATTTAAAAATAAAAATTTAATTTTGTAATTTAATCTTCAAATAAATTAATTTTCATGATGGTTAAAAAAACTGCATGTATGATAAACAATTAAATAATGATTTCTTTTACACTTTTTATAAAAATTCTTAAATAAAATTTTCAAAAAAGAATTGTAAAATTCATATTTATACTTTTAATAAAAAGTAAAATATGGTTTAAAATGAATTTAAATAATCATTTGGTCATTGAAATTAATATTCTTGAAAACACTTTAGAGAACACGGATTTGAATGAAAAAATTCACATACTAAAAATGAAATAAGGTATAATTTTATTAAAAACATTATCATGAGATTTCTAAGTACAAAAGAGAGGGGAGTGAAAGTAAAACATGATAAACCTAAAAATAAATAGATATGAACACAAATATATGGGGTTCAATAGATAAATAACATATAATTCCACCAAAGGATATTCAAGCATAGATAAATCTAATTAAAAATTAGATTTCAACATAAACCCTTACTTCTTTGGTAACATTTAAATAATAAAATCCTTAAAATAAATAAATTAAAATGAAACAATATATATAATTAATATAAATATATTCATGATATAACATATCAAATAGGAAGTATATACACTATATAAACACAAATAGGTTCATATTAAGAAGCATGTCTCAACAAAACAATATTGAGATGGGAAAACCCCAAATGTTTTGGTCATATCTGAATCAAAACATCATGAAAGAGGGAATCATAAATATATTTTTTAATATGAATAATTTTCATTAAAATAATCATAAATTACTTTCATGGGTATTATAATACCCACAAAAAAAACTAGTTTTGAATATGGAATATGTGTCATAAATATAAAAGTGAGATGATAAATTCTTACATCAAGTCATGATTTTTTCGTACATGATCTTAAAATACTATATATCAAATTTATATTTTTTATAAATTTTTACTTGAACCATATTAAAACTTATATTTCAATAAATTTTACACTTATAATTTCCAATTACTCATTTATTAATAATTCCTCCTTAAATCATCATTCTTGGTGTTCATTGTTCAATTTTTCATACATGGTTCTGTTCTAAATTTCTAGTCCTTGCACCTTGTTCATGGTTTCATCACCTAAATAATATTATTCATTTCATAATTACCATATTTATTCCTTATAAACACTTTTATATCCATCAATATAATGTGGGAATCGAAAATTAATTACATCACTTCATGGTGATGATAGTACTAATATACAAACAAGAAATGTTTTCATTTTCCAAAGAATAGAAAAGATGAAAGTTAAATAATAATTTCACTTTTAAATAAAATTAATAATATCATATTTATCATATTTATTTATTAAATGTTTCATAATTACCAACCATGTTAATTTTAATTAAAAATAAATCACATGGCTTCATAGAGGTGGAATTCTACACATACGCACGTGCGACGTTACCATCTTACAGTGGATTGGAGGGTTAAAAGGTGGTTGATATTTTATATTTTCAAAACCATAATAATTTAATAATAATAAAACATAATCATTAAATCCATTTATATATCCATCCATGAGAGCAATTGATAAAAAATAACATACATTGGTCATGGAGACTATAGTTCATATGTATATATGATGATGTCTCTATTTTACATTGGGATGGATGATATATAGATAATGGTTATTATGTTAACATAATAACATTTGAGTAATCTAATATTACAGATGTCACTATGTTAATATTGTTATAAAATATTTGTATTAGGTAGAAGAGGAAATAAACTTAAAACGATTCGGTGAAAATAATTAGGCCTCCTTTGAGAAACCACAATTGGATCTCTTTGTAAGGACTATTATTTTTTTATTTACAAATATTGTCATCTATATAATGTGTATATGAAAATTTATAAGATATTTGGGAATAATTGTTTCAAGATATGTGATTCAATAAGGTGTGAAGAAGAGAGGATGGGAGGTTCCCTTTTACAAGTGAGGGGAGTGGCACACTTATAATTATTCTAATCCTTAAAATATTATACGGTCACTTTCATATAAAACTGGATTAAAAATGGTTCAATTTAGAGATTGGTAACTTGAAAAATACTATTTAAAGGTCAATAATGTCATTCTAAATTGGAAAGTGGATGATAAGTAGAAAATGGTTAATATTATTGACTATTTTAAATTCATTTGATAGATGATATTATTTTTTAAACCTATTAATTAAATATTGTTTAACATAAAAAATCCTTAAAGTCATTTTTGGGACTATTCACATAATTTGACTTAATAAAAATCAAGATTACCATGATTTTATAATTTGAATATTTAAAACATTTCTAAAATTACATTTTTATCCATAAAAAACATGAAAGACATTAACATATAAAAAATCACTTTTAATATTTTAAAACTATTTACTTTTATCTTTCACTTTCTTCCACAAGAACTACATTAGTTATGTGTATGCATTCAAGAAAATTATACCATCACTAAAAATTAAAAATAAATTACTGTCAAAATATAATTCATTCGTTATTCTTCAAAATAACCATTTATATTCATTCATAACTTTTTTTGTCCCTAAAACATCATATTAGAGTTATTAAAAGAAAGAGAGTGTCATTTTTTAATTATCCATCACTTTAAATAATATAAAGGTCATTATTAAAGGAAAATGATAGAAAATTTTCATATTTTCAAATATAATATGATTTTGGTTAAAATAAACTCATCAAATAAAATAAATAAAAGTCTTTGATATATTTTGGGACCTTATCCCATAGTTTTAATCTCGTTATCCCATTTTACCCTTCACTAAGGAGTTAAAATTTTATCATGGTTACTATTTATTATGACTAATAATTAAATGAATATCATTTCCAAATTATAACATGGTAATCCAAAATATGTAATACATTATATGAGAAAAATTTCCTAAAGTGGTATAAATTACATTTAATACAAGTTCACAAAAATCAATGAAAATTGTTTTTAGAAAAATGTTTGTTTTAAGGATAAAAATGATTTTATACCAAAATCATGTATTATGTTTATTCATATGGAATAAATTAGTTTATATTAAATCATTGAAGAAATATTTTAATTTCAAACCTAATAAAAACTGAATTGAACCATGTGAAATCTTTATTAAAAGAGAATTACAAAAAATAGTATTTACTTGAATAAAAACATTACTTTAATTTCCAAAATGTCAAACATAAAATTCTATATTCAAAATTATATTTTTAAATCTATTATATTACTTATTAAATATATATTATTTCTATAAAAATTGTTTTTTAAACTCTCAAGTCATTCCTATATTCTAATAATGTCATAAAATTGACATTATTTATAAAATCTGCATTTTATCTATTCACCAAAACATCAACTATTTATAAAAAATAAAAAAAATTCACTATAAGTTAATATTGTTATGATGAATCCAAAATTTAATCATTTTTATCAAATTAAATTTATAAAACCCATAAATTTATATTTTAAATGAAAAATACACAACATAAACAAAAGCCTCTGTTATAGAAAAATGTATCATTTAAACTTTAACTATTCTTAATATTATGTGATTTAATTCTTACCATTCAAATTTAAGTACTTTTCTCATTGAAAATAATAATTAAATTTGAATAATGAAAAAATTTCAACATATATTCAACAATGTAGTTACTCATATTAATACCTTCCAAACCAATGACTGGGTCATGACAATCATATTTAAATAATAATAATTTAATAGTATATCATGGTTCATTGAAGATCGGTTTTGCATGTGGTACATGTTATCAAACATAAAATATATTCTATAATATTGGGGTTTTATAGACAATTCAATTAGAGTAAGGTGTAATAGTGTCACCTCATTGGGATTTTGTGTGCTAATTGTTTGGATGACCCAAAAGAAGGTGTTTATGATGTCATTCATATTTATCTTGAGTTGTGGAATGGTTTTTATTTTTTAGGGTTTCACATTTATTTTGTTGAAATTGATTGTTGTATTGAGATGTGGAATTTGTTATTTTTTGTGACAATTGTCTAGGTGAATTCTGACGGTGGTGCAGACCCTTTACTTATGGATTGGTTCATAAGAGATCATATAGGGAGTAATTCTATGATTAAGTCCAAATAATTAAATAAATAAATAATTATCAAATCAATACTTGTTTTGTTTTATAAATTTATTAAAATAATTTAATAATTAATTTGTATGAATTTTTATGGACATAGGGTCTTGTGTGGATGAGCGATGTTTGATTGGTCTTGGATGAGATCAAGTAATGATGTCCATTCATTTTTAAATGGTATAACATTAAATGAGGTATGTGGTGACAAAAAATCTCCCTAATTTTTATTATTTTTGTGCAGTGCAATGTGGTATGTGGTCTCACCACTTGTGTGTGATAAACCATGGATTAAAAAGTAATTATAAATTTTAATCCATGAGTATAATAGAGGTTTTATGGGACCTGATGGTCCCTTGGACACTATCTTGATTCCTCAATCACCGACTAAAAATTACTTTTTATAAATTAAACTGAAATATAATGGTACCAAGAACAGTCTGAACAAGGAATCCACAAGGGGGGCGAAAATGATGCAACCCAATGGAATCTGCAACCACAAAGGACCTGCATTCTAATGGTAGTGAACCCAAACTATCATAGATGGAAATATCCTCTCTTAGTCTCCCTATCTTTTAAAGTTCATCCACAAAGAAGTTGGCCTCCCTTCAAATGTGATAGATGAGTTTCCCATGATTTGTATCCGAAGAACACTACATGATAATATAAACTAGGTACCACGGTGCCTCCAACCTCCCCAGAACCATTTTTATGAGAACCTATGAATATGACTCCACTTGAGACACATGAAATCCCCATCTCTTTCATACCATGATCCTCATAAGTAGTTCCCAATCCTCTATCCCCAATGACCTACCCATCCCATAAGCCGTGTTGAAATCCAACAGAACTGAGCTTCTCGAGTCACGTAAAACCCGACCACCTCTCATGAGCCTGTTCATGAAAGAACTGCCCATGATAAGGTTAATCCCACTGGAAGGAGGGCTCCAAATGAGCCACGTACCCCTATACAGTCATGAGTGTGGGGTCTTCCAGGGAGGTTACACACCACAGTAGAATTTTGTCCCACTTTCAACAATGAAACCAACTCACATACCAGCGATCTCACCCTCATCTGAAGCAAGTGGACAGAACTCTAAGAACCCATACATGAATTATTCCTGGCCTCCCAAATAACCTAGAAAATGGATGCATGTATGGAAGATCTAACCTTGAAATCTGAGTCCCTACTTGTAACAATGAGAAACCAGGAGGATAGAAGTTCCTGAAATGAGAACTGCTTGAAGATGATTCTTAGCTACAAAGTGAACATAGACCAAAGAGATGTCGCCCATTCACTCTGAAATAATAACTGCACCTTTTATTCCCCCTCGTCACCATGCATTAGTAACACCATGAAGCCATGGTGATACACCCTCATTGAATGTTCTCATCCATTGGGAAGACCCTATTCTTAACGCGCCAAACTAGGAAATTCATTTTGGTTGGTTGGTCCTTACACAGGATCTTCTCCAACCCCTCCTTATTATTACTCTCTACACTCATCCACCTTCTAGACCCCCAAATGGAAAACCTACCCAAACTTGAGCTGATGAAGCAACATCTATCTTCCTTATCATTCATGAAAATGCTATCAAACACCTTCTTCTGGTCCTAATTCAAAACCGACTTAATCAACACAGGGAACCCTCTAGCTTCCTTGAAGGAAATTTCCAAGGTAGGGAAACCTGTAAAGAATAGGCTTTCCCCCACCTAGTTTTCTTTCCAAAAACCGACACCCCCTCTTTAATTGATCCACCGAGAAGAGCCTTAGAGATCCTTGAGGAGTGAAAAAATGCATCGGGCCATACCAGAAGGACGGTCCCTATGATCATTATCATTCGCCTCAAAAACCCCATATGTCTATTTAAAAAATGAATCCCATAAAGAAGTCCCTACCACAACGTCCCATGACAAGCACGCCTACATTCCCTGCATGGTATCAGCAAGATCACGCAGCCCCAATCCCCCCTCAACTGGCTTGGCCATATGATCCCATAAGGACCAATGGCAGTGGCCTAATTGATTATTATCTCATAAGAAGTCCATTAGGGTATTCTCCATCCTTACAATAGTTCCTTTAGGAGTCTAAACAATAGATAAAATGTGCATTGGAATAGAAGTAATAACAATGTTAATCAATGCGACCCTCCCCCCAAAGGAAAGAAAACTACTTTTTTAGTTGGAGATCCTTCCTCACATCCGAGCTGTGATGTCCTAGAACAAAATATTATTGATATTCCCCAATGATAAGGGAACCCTGAGATAAATCATATGAAGTTTCTTTGTCTAGAAACCCAATATGTCTTGAATGTCCCAACATCTCTGTCCAGTACACATGTTCGTAATAAACACCTGGATTTTACCTAGATTGATGTTCTACCCACTTACCTAGCCATACATGGAAAGTATCTCCATGAGTTAGAGAAATGGTCTCCACTTGCCATTAGTGAAAACCAACACATCATCCGCAAACACCAGGTGTGAGATACCCTCCCTACCCCTCCACCCAAATTACGAGAATAGCCTGGTGTTCTCCATACCTTTATGTAGATTCTGAGATAGGGTGTCCTATGCCAAAATGAAGAGACTTGGAGAGAGAGAGTCCCCCTATCTCACTCCCTGGAATATTTTTAAGAAGCCGAAGCATTTCCCACTAAGCAAGACTGATATCCAAGGAGATGTGAAGCACAAAAAATTGGTCATAAAATCATTCCTAAAATCCGAACTTGCACATTACCCAGATGATGAAACACCATTAGAACTTGTCATATGCCTTATCCATGTCAACATGAGAGATACAATTGGAGCTAACTAATCACATGTATTGATAATTCAATATTTAACTAGTGATACCCACCACTAATTGAATTCTATGACCCTTAATAAACCCATTTTGTTCGATAGATACCAATCTCGGGATCAACCTGCTCATTCTCCTAATAATGAGGCTCGCTAGAATTTTGTATGACACATTACACAAAAAAATGGGTCTATACTGGCCAGTGCTGAGGGGGTCCTTGATATTTGTTTTGAGAAACACCCTATAGGAACTCACATCCTTTCCAAAAGAACCACCTAGAAAGAAGTTGTGGACTTCCTTAACCACCTCATGCCCAAAAACATCCCATGCACGCATGTAGAAAGCTACTGGAAACCCGTCTAATCTAGGAGCACTCTCACACATCATTGTAAGAAAACTCCCCTTAATAACCTATTCCTTTAGTATCGACATTAGGAACTCATTGTTATAAATCCCCACCAACTATGGGACACTCTCCAAGAAGAAGTATGGCTCCTCATTACCACAATTATCTCCAATAGCTCCATGGTTCGCTCCAACCAGAATCCCTTCAATGTGCTATAGTGCCAAGAGTCCAGCAACATCCACATCATCCTTATAGACACCTTTACCAAGGAAGATGTTAATATTCATGGAAATATTATCCTTTTATCATGATTGGAAATAACCACTTTTATAATCACCTTTCTTCAGCCATTTCACCCATGATCTTTTTTTATAATCCCTCTCGATCTCTACTAGTTTCTTTGTAAGAAAATCAAGCTTATCACAGAGAGTAGTAAAATTTTCCTCATCCCAGTCATTCATCTGTTCCTCCTCCAACCTTTCAATGTCTACCTAAATAACATCCACACCCATGCTATCGTTTGGTCTATTTTCCATCCAAGTGAGGATATATTTCTTGAGAAATTTGAGATGGATGTAGAGTCCATTCCAGATTCTTCTACCCCCAGATCTCCCACGAGCATTTCACCATCTGCATGAAAGTGTGGACCTGGTACCAACTATTAGCATAGAGAAATACCTGATTCCCATGAAGATTTCCTTGAAACTAAACCAATAAGTGAGCATGGTCTGAGAGAGAATAACGAATATGGGAAAATGATGTCTGACCAAAATAATCAAGACATTGTTGATTTGATAAACACTTATCGAGTATACTCCAAATGTGGCTTGTAACCCTGTGGTTATTACACTAGGTGAACCAATTGCCTTTAAACCCTAGGTTAAAAAGTCTCTCCATATCAATTAATTCCCTAAAATCATGAATCCCACCACTTAACATGGAGGATCCACCTTTTTTCTCTGATAGATCCATAATAGTGTTAAAGTCACCACCCATGTAATAAGGAAGGTAACCCGGTCGAAAACACTTAAGAAAACTCCATAGATCCAACCTCACTTTCACCTCAGTGCAAGCATAAATGAAGGACAACAACACCTCACCCTTCTCGCTAGAAACTTTGGTGTTGATGCAGTGTGACGATATACTGATCACTTACACCTTAAATGACTTCTTCCAACAAATCCAAATATGGGTGTTAACTAAGAACCCATGCAAGGATGATTGGAATCCTAACTTCCTCACCAAGAATTGTAGTTTTCTATAGTCCTTGGTTCAATAATGGTTACAATAGATGCCCGATACTTCTTGGACTCCACTTCCAAAAGAGAACAATTTGTTGATGCCCCCATCCCTCTCACATTCCAGATAATCAGAGATAACATTACACCTTAGGGTTCCTGGACTTGGAACTCGAGGCTTCATGGGATGAAAAACAAAGGAAATAACATTCCTCCTTCACCTTAGACTAAGTTATTAGACTAGAGGTCCCCTAGAGAAGACCAAACTCTTTTAGAAGTAGAATCCACTTCTTGAAGACCCGCTCAACGTCCTCAAGCAATGAAAGTTGCACCAAAGAAGGAGGCGAAGTAAATCACGGCTCCACATCCCCTTGGAGAATGTAATCCAGAATCCACTGTTGCGGAGAGTCACATAGAGACGCCACTTCCTTCGATAGGCCCATGGGAACCGAAGCTGACTAGGGAAACTCTTAGACCACTGGTGCCAAGTTGGAGCATAGGGAGTGTAAGAGGAACTCCAATGATAGTTGAGGTGAGATCCATTACAGTGGTGAGGATTAAAATAAAACCCTTGGCAGGGGTGGAAGAGAAAAATCCAGGGGACCAAACTTGTCCCAGGAGGGACTTGATGTGTTCATGGTAGAAGAGGCAGTGCTGGGAACATAAAGAGACACGAGAGGGATATGATACAAGGAAATCAGATATGCAGTGGGTATGTTAGCTCCCGAAACCAAAACTGTAGACTCGATCCGTCCTTCGGATAGCTCGACTGATGGGTGGGGATCGTTTTGTGAATTTGAAAAACTGAGCCCAATGGTAACCTCAAAAATCGTTGGCACCGCCACAACATGAAGAACCACACCATGATCACTCTGGCACCCTAATCTGGATGAACTTGGCTCCTACCACCTCTTTCTACAGTTAACCGCTGAGTGGCCTTGAAACCCACACACCATGAAAATTCTTGAGGGAGCTTTGTAAAGGTTATTTTTCCACCACTAAAAGCCATTCCCCACTCTTAATAGTAACCAAGGAGAAAACTTCATCGAAATATCCATATCCATGCATATATGAGGACACGTCATATTCTGGAGAGAATCTGTGCACCCGTCTAAGAAAAGAAACAAACCGATTGAGTCGCCAACTGCTTTGAGGATCACCGGATTCAGTAGAGGGAGAGGAAGGCCTAGAAGACTGATCAAAATAGCTGCCGATGAAGACTCCCTTTCCAAATGATAATTCCATGACCAAAAAGATAGGGAGAAGTGCCCTGAGTCGCACCCCCATTCCTCCCTAGCCCAAGCTAAAGAAAAATCACCCCTAGAAGAGTATGTTCGGGCGAGGAGGGTGTATGTGGAAACCAGAAAAAACATAAATTGAAGAAAATGGATAAACACACAAATTTTATGTGGTTAAGAAGGTTTGCCTATGTCCATGGGAAAAGGGGTCGTCATTTTTATTCTCTCTGGCTAAAACTCACCGTAGGATCACACACAAATAAATAAACTAATATATCCACCCTTACAGACAAAGAGATTTTTTTCCCGTTTTAAAGAGGAACCAAAACCATCCTTCTCCTTTGGTTGGTGGGTAGCTCATCTACCCATGAAAATTCCTCCACCAGCTACTATCCTGCTTGACACCCACCAAAGAAGACATGCATCTGGGTTGGTTGCCACCCTCAGAAAACCTGCTACTAACCTTGCTGCCCACCCAACAACTCTCCACCATTGAATCCTCCCAAATTTGGGAGTGACCTCCACAAATCTCTCCCTCAAGACTAATTTGGGGTAGAATCTTGACCTGCAGTCTCCTTATAGGTGTTGAAAACATCACCGTCAAATCGAAAATGCTTCTTCATTCTAGATGATGTGGAACTTCCATTGGCTTCAATCGACCTCGGGCACACTGTAGTACTCATTAAATGATACAACCCTTGGGAATCCTTTCCAGTAAACATCACTGCATCCCCACGTGAGACTTCCAACACTCCACCTACTATGAAAATATTGAACCCTTCCACATCAAGTATACTTAATGATACTAGGTTCCATTTCATCCTGAGAATGAATTTCACGTCAGCCAGTTTACGAACTCCTCCATCGGGTGTCTTCAATTTCACCCTCCCGACTCCTTGAACTTCACATGTTGACCCATCACAAAGTGTCACCGAGTCTCGCACCTGCTGAAAAGTATCAAATATACCTCTCGACATACTTATGTATGCCGAGCTCCTTGAATCCATAACCCATCCGTCTTCCTTTGTATTTTGAGCCCTCTCATTCTTCCTCTTTAGAAATTGACATTCCCGCATCATGTGCCCGTATCTTTTGTAGTAATGACACTACACTTATTTCTGATCAACTCTATCATTTGAGTAAAAAATCCCCATTTTCACATAGACTTCATCATCTACTGATAATTCCATGATGTTTGCATCCTCCTCTTCAACTTTCTTCTTCCTAGAAACGTACCATTTGTGCTCTCCACAATCACTTTTATTGTGACCCTTTTTGTCACACTATAAATAGGTGATTTCACTAGGATCATTCCCCTTAGATTTTGGCCGCCATTCTTTACCACCTAACTGTCGATGTTGGCTCCTACCACATTGATCATCTCGCATCACCATGATTTTCTCTCCTGAATGCATCACAGGTCTTCAGAATGCCTATGAATATTAAAGTGACTCCATCACCTCATTCATCATCAATGTCTCCTTCCCCATGAGCAATGCAGTCACAAGCCCATCAAATGAGCCCGGTAGGGATGACAAAAGAAAAAGTGCTTTGTATTCCTCTCCAACCTTCACACAGAGCCCCAATAATTGTGTCAAGATTTTGTTGAATTTGTTGGTGTGATCCAAAAAATTTGGTCCCTCATCCATGCGCAAGTGGTACAGTTTCTTCATCTGGAATAATTTGTTGGTGAGCGAATTTTCCATGTATCACTGCTCCTACTTCTTCCAGATCTCCTTCGGAGAGGTCTCATCCAACACCGAGTACTTTACCTCATTTTCCAAACATAGTCAAATTGTGCTGACGACCCGCATCTCGAGTTATTCCTAATTATCTTTACTGGTTTCTTCAGACTTTTCTCCGATAAATGGTCCAATAATTCCCTACTACACCAAAATATATTTCACAATTATTTTCCACAAGACAAAATTATTTTGACCATCGAACTTCTTGATCTCAAATCTTGGTAGTGCTCCACCACCAGCCAATGTCATTGTCGCAAAACGAGATCACCACCATTAATGTTCCATCCTTCTAAAACCACCAAATATAGTGCCAATTTTGAAAAACTATCTATACGGATGCGTCCAGAATGGTCGAAATAGTTGGAATCGACTTCTGGATTGCCGAAATCGAACACTAACTGACCGAGATATGGTCAAAACACGTTCAACGGTCCAAATCACCTGCTGACGTGGCACTGACGTGGCACGCCAGAGTTCCTGCCGGAGTCTCCTGAGAATTGTCACCGGCGGTGTGAATAGTACCTTCTTCTCCGGCATGGGGTTAGTGTTCACCTACGGATTTGATCAAAATTTGACTGTGGTTATCTCCTTCGTTTCAGCTCCATTTTTAATGCCACTTATGCCGTTGGAATTGTCTCGTGGTCCTCTTTACGCATCTGGCCTCAGAAAAATTTTCTGACCACTTTCAATTTTCCGATCACCGGAAAATTCACTGCCACCTCACTGTCACGACTCTGATCACTCCGACTCACCTCTGATTCCACTTTTTGGGGTAAATATGGGGTGCATGGCAACCAGAACACACAAAATTGGAAGAAAACGGATCAACACATAGATTTTATATGGTTCGGCAGGTTTTCCTACATCCATGAGAGAAGGGGTCATCAGTTTTATTCTCTTCGGCTCAAACTCATCGGAGGATCACACACATATACATACACTCACATATCCACCCTTAAAAACAATGGTATTTTCATACCGTTTTAAAGAGGAACCAAAACCATCCTTCTCCTTCAGTTGGTGGGTAGCTCATCTACCCATGAAACTTCCTCCACCGACTGTTGTCCAGCTTGACACCCACTAAAGAATACCTGTAGTAGGGTTGGTTTCCACCCTCAGAAAACATACTTCCTACCATGCTACCGACCAAACAACTCTCCACCACTGAATCCTCCTAAATTTGGGAGTGTCCCCCATAGAGTAGTGTATACAGAAGGCCACTCCTGAAAGCACGAATACCACCACCGGTAGCCGTATACCCTAAGAGGCAACAGAATCCAAGAACAGGTCTAAAGGTGTCTTATTGGGGCCAAAATGATTCCCAATGGAAAGACCATGAAATGAGGCCACGTCCAGAAGCTCCTTCTCCGTCAAGTCCACCACAAGAAGACCATCCACCCTTCCAGGAGCCTTGGGTCCCACCACGATGGGAGGAACTCACAAGACTCCTACAGATACCTCCCCACTGGCAGAAACATAAGGTGTCAAAGCGACGCAAAGAACCTCTTAAAAGGATTTCCCCTTATTCCCTCCATCAGAGATCCACTTTTCACCAGAGGAGGAGGAGATCCGACCACGCCATCAACAACTGAACCAAGAGAAAGAAGAGGAAGGGGAGTGAGCGCAGAGCAGAGAGCCATACAACCCCTGATTCCAGAATCACTGATGTTTAGGGATTATCTATAATTATGTGTTATGTGATATAACGAAACTAAAGAATACAAATGTAACAAATAAAACATAGTGGGATTTTTGATATATTCTTTTAGTTCCCTATAGTTGAGGAAGAGTTATGGACATGGAATGGTTAGCCAAAGGGTAGGACTTATAGAATCTTGAATTATCATGTAGCCTTCGAGCTAGTTTATTAGAGTGTTAGGAAAGTTTTCCTCTCCCACTAGTATGTGAGTATCCATGTGAGAATACCATGGTAATTTTTTATGAATAGACTTAGTGAGAGGACCGATCTATCTTGACATGGATGTGAGATGGGATTTATGCCATATCTCTAGTGTGATTCCCAAGTTATATCATTAGTGTGGATAATTAGTTGTTGATGCAATCATAACTATGTTGAGGGATGTTAATCCCTTAGAGTGATGATCCATGAATTTGGCTGTGAATTAGATAAAGGGCCCCATGTGGGGTGTCAAAACTATAGTTTTACCTAAGGGAACTTGGAGGGTTCCTAGTATTATTATGGGAATATGTTTTGTTCCTGAGTCACCAACCAAGGAAATGATGTGCGGTGAAATATTAGATATTATATTATTTTTAGGAAAGCATTATTCCCTATATATTATATGATGGTATTATGGGTAAGGTACCATTACCCCTGATATCACATGATAGTATTACAGAGTGTTTGATATTCCCTCTGATATGATAAGATGGTATAATGGGGAAACCCTAATTCTCCCAAATATTATATAATGGTATTACAAGGCAGGTTCTATTCCCCCAATTTAATAAGATAGTATTATATGATATTTTTTATTTGCCTTGATATGATATGATGGTATTATGGGGAATAAATGATTTCCCCTAATATGATATGATGATATAATGGGGGAGGGATCAAATTCCCCAAAAATGATATGATGGTATTATAAGATGAGTATGGTTCCTCCAAATATGATATGATGGTATTATAGGTTGGGAACTATTCGCCTATACATGATATGATGGTATTATGGTGTGGGAACCACTACCTTAATATGATCTGATAGTATTATAAAGAATAGACTATTCACATTGATATGATATGATGGTATTAAGGGGTAGGCACTTTCACCCCTGATATGATATATTGGTATTATGAGGCAGGTATTATTACCCCTAATGAGATTATATATTATTGTATATCTAGGTATGTTTTTATCCCCTTGATGAGTATGATATATGGTGATATGCAGAGTGGGTTTTACTCTACAAATTATATATGAGGATAGGATATATTATGGTATTATGGGAGATAGTTATCCAACCCTCATTATAGTTATGTGACTTTCTCAAAGACATCTGACACTATCTGAAGAATGTATTGTCTACCTCAAGTGTCACATTATAACCTAAGGATAAATAGAGATTATTTTATTTCATTTTCCTAATATATTTGATTATTCTATAAATATAAAATTGTATAAATGTATATGTTGGTTATGTTAGGGATACCATTGGTGGTGTCCTTCTAATTCATACTAATACCCTTATTGGAATCCCTGAAACATTGGAACTTCAGTAGAACACTTTATTAAAGGTACACGTAGGGAATAGGTACCATGTTGGATGGTTCAAAAGAACAGATAAGATGGAGTCAGGGGATGCGACCAGGTTAGGACTCAATAATAGGTTTTGTATTATTATATGTTTTGGTGTATTTTGGTTTAGTTTGTATATGATCATCCCATGGGGGATCCTTTTGATGTCTAAATTACTCTCTTGATATTTATAAAGTTCATTTTCTTAAATAATGTGGAATATTATTATTTCTAGCTAGCATTGTCCATGATGTTTATTTATTCTTTTAAATATTATGATGATGGGTTGTATATTATTTATGTAGTTTTTATTTACTTTGATAGGATGGTATAGTTTTTCCATGGTATTATATAAGGCCTTCCTTTATAGTCACCGGTAACTAGAATATGAGGAAGAATGTATGAGGTCACATAATAAACAAGTTTGGTTACTATTGAATGGGATGGGTCAGGACATTACAGAGTGGTATAAGTGAGTAGTGATTTTTGGGTTACTATATGGGATATGGTAGACTAGAGATAATAATTGTCATTATTTGGATAAATGCTATGTTCTATGTCAGACCATCACCTATATGAGTTCATGTCCATGTTATAAGAGAGTTAGGATTGATAATCCTTATTTTTATTATTATTTATGAGTTTTTTATTATCAAGTATAATATTTTTATTTATTTGATTTCTAGTTTTTTCTCTTGGCCTAGGGTGGAAAGAGAGTTTGTGTTTATGGGTCATTTTAGGAACATAGGTTAATATAAAATGTGAATTCTTATGTGTGATTGAGACACTAGATCTGGAAAAATAAAAATAATATAGGATAAGGTTATTTAAAGTGTAAATAATTACATAATTTTCATTTCCAAAATAACTTATTAATAAAATTTAACTAAACCAAATAATGTGTTTATTTTTACCAAAATATAGGATCATTTATTTAAAGTTATAATGTTAAATTATTTATCATTTTATAAAATAGATTATTAGTGCAATTCTAGTTAACCAAATCATGTGTTTTTGTTTCTTGATATTTAGGTTTTGGTTATTTAATGTGCCAATGATAAAATATTTGGTGTTTTCCTAAATAGATTGTTGGTGGAATTCTACTTGACAAACCTAGATGTGTAAGATATTTTATGATATATATTTTCATAGGGTGATGTTGTTATATACATGTGTATGTGATCGTGATCCTAGATGGGGTATTCTTGTATGTGGATGCATAATGAGGATTTATTCCCTAGAGTGGGTAGTGGATTGAGTATGAGATTGATGATATATATATATATATATGTGAACACTAGAGATGGTTTATTATCCTAAGAGTGACCTTATGATATCTGGTATGGGAGAATGGATGTTGCACTCTGTGTTATTAACATTGTGGGGGTGTGGTTATGGAATAAGTATTGGAGCCTAATGATGTTGAGATGCAAATCCGGTTATTGATTAGGTAGATTTTTTGATTGAGTGGTACAATGCATTATAACTACTATTAGAGATGATTTATGGTTTATAGGGGTAACCTGAGATAGGAATTAGGCTAGGATTGTGAGTGACTTTGTAGATGAGAAGCATGGGTGGGTGTTTCAGGTTATTATATTGATTCACAATAGGTGTTATCTAGTATGTTAGATTTTAATGGAGTTTCCCTATGTTTTTAGGTGTGAAATCACAATTAGTGATTGTGTTGTGATGATTCTAACATGCATGGGAGGCATGGTCAGCTAGCTAATTAGAAAATTAATCTTATAATTAATGATACGAATATGTAAGTAAGGTGTGGTTAAATGGGGGATTTGTTATGTGATCCAAGGATTTATGGGGTATGAATCAAGGTGGCATGAGTATAATGGTATGGTAGGATTACACCGATATGTACACCTGCATGTACATGTATTTTCTGGGTATTGAGTTATATTAACCACTCTTATGAGGTTTTTTGAATGGATATTATCTCACCATTGGTTAAGAGAGTGATATTTTATTTAACTTATATGGTAGATGGATTGGTCCAACCAAATATTAGCCTATGGTAGGTTATCTTGGTGTTTTATTAGGAATAATTATCCTTTGATGAGAAGTGGAACATGTAGAGGTTGGATTTTGGGGAATATTTAAGGTAGGAAAATGATTTTTTTAACACACATGACTCATAGGGTTTATTCATGATGGCGGATAGAAATATATGGTGTTTTCATGCTGTTCTTTTCAAGTGTGATGTTATAGAGTCTAGGCCTCCTTAGTTTTCTTGACCACATGGAGTTTGGTTATGGGTTGTTGATGGGATTAGTGGATGATCAATCATGGATTTTAAATAGATATGGGATGATAACAGAATACATGAGACACATTATAGTGATTGAGAAAGGGGGAAAGGGGTTTTAAACCTCTATGATATGACATGTGGTGGTTAGAATAAGGGTTTTTCAAGGAGTTGGTCATGTATGGATTCGACTAGTCAAACTAGTTCATCAAGATATGACTATTGAGTGGGATGTGATCTTGTGGTATGATATTGGATTTACCTAAGGGTCATGGGATTGTAGATAATTCATAAATACTAACTCATGTAAGTGATGACTTGTGATTTTTTGGAAATGGGGATGTGGTGACGTGAATGTTGAATCTCATGAAATACTAAGAGGCTGAGTTTCTTAGTGTGATGGCTAAGGAATCAAGAGAGTTCCTAGAGTATGGTTATATTGGAACTAACATGGCCATGAATTACTTTAAATACTAGGAAGGGTTATTAGTGGGATATAATTTTAGAGACACAGGAAGGTGAGCAAGGTTGTGGACCATAACTTAAATAGGTTGGGACAGGGTGAATGCCAAAAGACAATTAGTATGTTAGAAAGTTATGGTGCTAGGAATCATGGTATGATTGGAATATAGAGAAGGGAATGATATTTGGATCTTTTTGATAAACTTGAGATGAGATTGTGGGTTTTAGAATTTGGATAGTGTTGGATATCAGGTAGGTTCATGTTTTTTGATTGATGATAAGGATAATCCAATGGTAAAGAGAACAACATGGATTGTTTAATCCCATTATTCTTGTTTGAAGAGGTTTTTAGTGAATTTTTGTAGCGATGTGTTAGTAAAACCAACAATTTGTTGTTAATTTTTTGTGACTACTCTTGGATAAAATTGGCCAAGTTATGTAATGTAAATAAAAAACACCATGATGTTTCTGTTGATAGATGAGAATCGTAAAAAGTTAATGCATATGGTAATTAACAACCTGTGGATATGAGATGATGGTCAGGTGGTTTGACTAGGTGTGGGTTTTTGGAAACATTACAATGGAGTGAAAAGACCCATTTAGTATCAATGCTCATGGACAATAAATTTACATAAGAAATGAGATATGGAATTATGATTGTGAATAGTTTGCAGAATAAAATTGAAGATTCTAACAAGGTTGGTTAGGTGGAGCTCGAGTGTGACTATAGGTTAGTGATGGTCTAGTATAGATCAGTAATGCCAACTGATGGGGTTTTTTGTTAGTGAATTTATAATTCTTGATTTCCATTAGGAGAAGGTAATTATTATAGAATTTATGGAATTACTTGTCATTGTGATGCTTGAACTAATGAGTTTTTATGAGAGATTGGTTTATTTGGGTACCAAATTGGGATTTCATATACTGATTATGGTGGTACAGAGAGAGATAAAATGCATCATTCAAGGAATTATTACTGTTTTGAGGGGATGAGATGAGCGGATCTTGGGGTTTGAGAAATGGATTTAGTTTGGGTGTTATGTCAACACAACCATGACCAATGAGAGACTTGATATTTTCATTATACATTATGTATTGGTAATTAGTATGTTTCATGAAGGATAAATTAAGATACTTATCATAATTTTGAAGCATTATGGAGAGGAGGTTTTAATTACCTACATTATTATGAGTGGGTAAAATGAGGTGAAATTTTATTTTTTTGGTTTTAGAGTAGGAGATGTCCAAAGAATTTGGATTCTCATCAAAATTATAGGAGTTATAACATCTTCCATAGGTATTTTGGATGCAATATAGGGTTGAGGAGGTGTTGTGTGAGCTACGGTGATAATTAGAGAAGGTTTTGGGTGGTCATGATATGAAGTTTTCACTATTGTTGGCCCTTCACACCATGATAGGTGAGGGTGAAACCATGATGAGAGGAAAATTGAAGATTCATGCTACACCATAGAAGGAACTATGATTTGAGGGAATTGGGTTATGCCATGAACAATAGGTCTCATGATATGGAGGTAGCTAATTGAAACATGTCACATCATGGTGGCACCAAATTGGAACATGTCGCATCATGTTGTGGTAAGGGAATCATTCCATGTCCCAAACCCTTACGTGTTGTCTAATGAATTTTATTTATTGAATTTGTAATATTTTTTAAGAAAATATGGTCAGGACATGACCCTTAGTGTTCCAATATGGATCCTGGTAATGGGGATGCATCATTATGTAAAGGGATAATTCCACACTATGAAGGGAGAAGGCTAAGGATTTTGATTCTACCAAGAGGCAGGGGTTCTGCTGATACCATAGGGGTCACAACATAATGGTGAACTAAAAGCGAGTCAGAACTTCTACATTGGGTAAGTCACTCCATAACCCAGAGGGGTTATGTTGTGACATGACCTAGAATGGGAGAGACCTAACAATATCATGAGAGTCACATCGAGACTTACTAATGAATTGTTTTTTAAGTTATAGAATAGTATTTTTAGGTTTTAAATTTAATATCCAAATTATGATTCTTCATTTCTATGATGTGTGAATATGGGAGTGGTTGAGATCCTATTATTCAATATCCTCCCATATCTCCCTTCGATTTGGGTTGTTTGAGAGGGGTTAATCACATTGATTTGAGGATTGATACCTCTTATTTCACTCCTTGTTCTTCACCCTTGTTTTCCTATGATTTTGGTTCAACTATATATCTTTTTTGAGAGACGATTCCTCCAAATATGATATGATGGTATTATAGGGTGAGTTCTATTCCATCGATATGATATAATGGCATTATAGAGCATGTATTATCCCCCCATTATAATGTGATTGTATTACAGGGTGGGAACTATTCCCCCTGATATGATTTGTTGGTCTTACAAGACAGAGACTATTCATACTGATATGATATGATGGTCTTAAAGGGTGGACACTATTTTACTTAATATGATATGATAGTATTATAGGGTGTGTAAAATAAATGTAGGATCTACCAAAGATCACTAAGAGGGTGGGTGAATCAGTGATCAATATACTTATTAAATTTATTTTGAAACAACCCTTGCCACATGTTAGAGTACTTGTGATAAATGCTACCATAACCCCTAAAAGAAAATTAGCACAATAGAACCCAACATATTTAAAAGTTTCACATATAATGTCATAGACTTGGGGACAATAAACTTGTGATAATACCTCAGGTGAATCTCCTCATATGCTAGAGGATGCTGACTAGCAGTATGGGTCTAAAGTGGTATTGTGTAGAGAGTATACCCCCATATCAACGTGCACAATAAAAATTTAAATAAACAATCACTATATAAAAAATTATGGATAAATAATAACTAATAATCATCATATCAAGTGAAACTAGAATCGAATGTAACTAAATATAACCTGACTATACAACTAATGAAATAAAGTTTGGAATGAACAACCATAACACACATAAAACTATCTTTCCATTGATCTGGTTACATAACATGATGGAATAAAATAAAAACCATTGGAAAAGGTATTTACTACACCTCTGATATGAAACTAATCCAGTCCTATAATACCATCTAAGATATCCAATGCAATCATGCATAACTCAACATAGACCTTAGCCCAAACCTGTGACTACAATGAACATGTGAGAGCTACTCAGGTTCCCATGTGCAATGTTAACCTAAAGAGGGGGTGATTATAACTTATTATTCCACCAATAATATTTTCTAAAGAAAAACTTATTCAAAGAAAAAGTGTATGTAGATAAATAATGCGATGAATAAATACTATGCAAAATGATATCCATTTCAAAACAACCATTTAGTGATTATCACGTTGTCCTCAGGTTCTGAAGTGACAATCGAGATATCCAAACACGCTTTGACAAAAGTCAGTCATTTTGAGTAATAAGACAGAGGTTGTCACATACCTTAATTAAATTAAGGGGAATTTAATTTATCACTTAACTCATGGAATAACAAACACAAATCCTAATTACCCATATCATTTTTTATGTGATACCTATTAATAGAGCATCAGTATGGAATCTCAACCACATATAAAAATAAATCATTTTTGGAAACATAGTCCAACACCTAAAATATGAACAAAACCATGAATATCAATATAGAGTGTCACGTTTATCATCCTAACCCATCGATGGGGTCCATAAAATCCAAGCATAACCAACAATTTGGAACACCATGTCTAACCTTAACTTATCAACATGGAATGCCATGTCCAACCTCAACACATCAACATGGAACACCATGTCCAACCTTAAACCATGGAGGAGGATCACCATGACCAACATCATAAACCATGGATGAGGATCTCTAGGTCTAACATCCAAAACAATTCCATTATATTTCAACTCCCAAGTTACTACCCAAATGACCTTCCAAAATATTTAAATCCATAAGAAAACCATTGAAACATTCATTTCAAACATTTTTAGGCCACCCCATAAATGTGGTTTTTCCTCAATAACATCCCAAAAAATATCCAAGCCTTACTTTACATAAAATCCTTAGAAATATCCATATATTCCTTTTTTACAAAGGAGATAACACCCACTCATTTCAAATAAACATATGAAATCCATATAAAAAAAATAAAGCCTTATTTAACCACTTGGAACTTAACACATAATTTTAATACAACATCCAATTAAAACATAGTTTTTAACCCTTGAACACAAAACCATATCAAAATCCACATCACATGTTTTTGGCCATTTTAATATCCTTTTAGGTCCTTCATAAAAGCATAGAAAATAAAATCATTCAAATTCATCCATTCAACATAATTATAAACATTTATTCCCATAACCTACCAAGTATCCCTTAACCCAAAAACCAAGTCATACAATGATCTTAACCATTTAAGGATCCTAGAACACCTATTTCACCCTTTTAAACCCCACTTTAACATTTTCATGAAATTGAAAGATCCATGGGAAACGATATGTTCGATCTCAAAAACACCAACATATTTGACTGTATTCATGAAAGGTATAAGGTATCAATTTAAATATCATAACCATTTACTTAACCAAGTAAGAAAAACTACCACACATGGAATTTATACATCATTCAAAATACACATGTACATAAATTAGCATGTCCATGGGCAAATCTATTAGACCACATACCTCATTTAATGATGCTTTTCATAACATATCTATAGCCTAGCGACCATACCAAGGCCTGTCCAAGTCTTATCCAAATGACTTGGAATCTGAGAAAGTTCTTCTTATCCACCCAAGATATAATTTTATGTTAAGATACAGAAATTAATTAATTAAAATAATTATAATTATTTAATTACTTAATCCCAAACTCGGTATAATGACGGAAAAACTCATTGGATACTTAAAAATTATTAAAACTCTATGAAACTGCTATAAGTGGTCCATAACGGACTCCTAATACAATTATTGGGTAAATCCTTAATATTTAATACCATTAAAATAATCAATTTAATTAATTTACTAGGGGACACCTAAGGAAATTCACCATGAATTCATACCTTAAATAAACAACATGCAATAAAAACTAGAATCTGCCTCTAAATATCCTCTATGAAAGCCTACCAAAATACCCATTAGGAATGGATGATTCCACTATTATCTAGATTACTCATAAAAAAACCTAAAATAATGAACTCTAAAATCATGGAGTAGGAAGAATGATGAGAGAATAGGTTGTCGGAGGGTGATTCTAACGTTAAAACCACCCAAATATCACCCTAAACACACCCTGTATCAAGGGTTATAAAATATTTAAGCTGTTGAAATCACCCACGGTCTATGAATGTTTAATTGGGGAAGAGTATATGGGAGTCTCTAAAAAACCCAATGAGTAATTTTGGTTATCTAATCATTTTAATGAAATTTTGTGTAGTCACATAGTTTGACTACATAATTTTTCAAAACGTGAACCGACTGTACACCCATCACTAGAAATTGAAAAATTACCCACACTATTAGGCTGCACAGTTAAACATATAATGTGACAACTATGCTGTCAGCACTGTCTCCCCTCAATGGCATGGTGCATGGTTTGTCTAAAACCATTTGAAAACCATGCACTGTGCCTCATAATATCAACTACCTCACACCATTTCTCCTTTCGCTCAAATGATTTATCCTAAACCATGAAGTGACCATGAAACATAAACATTCTCTATTCAAAATGAATTGAAAATACCATGATCATCAAGGTGTTGGTTGATTTCTCCTAAACTGTGTACACCTAATCGTGCACCCTAACAAAAATACTCAAAAACCCAAAAAAAATAACCCAAAGATCTTGAGGATCACCTGAACACCCAATATACATTTGTAGTCTCATTCCACATCTTAAAAAATTTCCATGATTCATTCCAACTATCAGAGCACAATTCCAAGTATCACTTTAAAATTTTACTTGTCTAGTAAAAAAAATTCAAATTCATTTTGGAAATTTCAACTCATAAAAATAAAGGATCTTATAATCTCTTCACCATAATAGTTCTCAAACTTGATAAGTCTTGGAGTTCATCCATCAATACCACCTGACCTACGTTAGTCTCCAGTTATAGCCAACTGCCTCATTCATCTTTGGACTACTTGAAACACAACTGAAGAAAAATTTATAACTCAAGGCACTCAACTAGCATAAAACTGATCCAAAACCCATTTTCAAAACCAAAAATACTAAGATGGTTTTTACCTGAGAACATCCAACTGAAACACCAATTATGTAATCATGTTATCACTCACTCAAGGTATGGTGATCACTTCCATAATATTTTACTTATAACCACTAACTTCAGATTCTTGAAAACTTCACCATCAGAAAATACCAACCCCAACTATTAAAACATTTTAACCTCACCTAATCATTATGACTTTATTCCAATAGGCCTTCCATGACCACTCAAACATTCCCACTAGAGTCCACACCTAACTCCCGGTGAGACTCCACAGTTAGATCCTCTACTAACCCAAAACTGTCATCGTTCCCTACCACACCATAGATGCACCTCTAATATAAGAACCACATATTACTTTTTAGAAAAAAAAACCAAGCCCAAATCCAATGTTTGAATTAATCATCCACCATAGTTTATTTAATGTTATAATTTTCTATGAAATTATAGCATGCACTTCATTGGTTTCTCACTAGAATCATGGTGCCACCACAACGGACCCATGGTCAGTTCTACACACCTATGACCCTTCCAACATAAGGTCTATACCTTCAAGGCCAATAATCCACTCCCCTAAATAAGAGTTTAATTTTTACCACCTTATTTAATAAAAAACAACTGACATAGTCCATGTTTCATTCACCGTCAACATAGGTATTTGATGTGGATGTGTCACTCTCACGGGAGTGAAAAAATATCAACTCTCTTTCATTCTCAGATTCTAAGAATGGAACCCATGGAATTCATTAAGATAAATCCTATTACATAGACCTTACTCATATATGGATGATGGTGAACTTCCCACCATACTAATTCACTTACATAGCTCTAGGAGCACCACCTATAATAAGGATCTTCATCAAAACAAAAAAGACATTGATATCTAGGGGTATAGATGATTCCCTTTCAATATACCCATGATGATGTCAAAATGTTGGACTTGATTTTCTATTGACTAGGAGCACACTAAGATATTTTAAAATAATACCACCACAAACTCATCCATTTTTTGATGTTAACAACCACCTTAAGGACATGTCAAACCCAATCAATGGCCCGAAGACTCCTTGTCGCAATAATCTTATCACACCCACATAAGTTCTTATCTTACTCACATATTTCTTCTTAACTCAAGAACATCAAGTGTACACTCTCATGACATTTGATCCACAATCCATACAATTGTTTCACCACATACTTGTGCCTTAAATATCCCATTAACACATAACCCTCACACACTCTTGTGTAACCCAACCATAGAACTATTCAAAAACTATATCATGTAACATATCATGAAAACTGATCTCACATGCCTTATACACTATCCTTGCCTAACCCACATGCATATCCCAACCAATGCAGATCACCCTTGGTGCTCCCCAAAAATAGTGAAAAATCACTAGTCCAAAACCACTTACCTGAGCACTTATGAAATAAGAATCAAAAAAAAGTTTCAGTAAGTTCATTTTTTCTCCCTCTATATTCCTGAATATGCATCTAGAGAGAGCTGGGCCATGAACGTGACCATTCCTGCCCTTAAAGATCACATGTGGCACTGAAGAATAACCAGTCTAAGTGATTTTAAACTCAAATAACACATAAATCTTTATGTTCCTCACATTGTGAACATACCTAGTTTATGACACATATACAGTCTCTACCCAAATTAAACTCACAATAAAAAATCCAAGTATCCTCGAGAACCTCTGTTTCTTATAATTCATCTCATAACCATCATGCACATCCTACTGCACAAGTGATACCTAGAATAGGAACCCAATTGAGAATGACCCTCTAAAACCCAACCATAAGTCTGAAACACTAACACACAAGTGATACCTCTCAAAAAATGAATCCAATGTGCCTATATCTCATACTAGGATGCACCCTTTATACACCATTGTCAAAATTCCCAAAACATTCACTCATTACTCACACACACATGGGAATACACAACTAATCTGACCCCTCTCACAGGTTAACCTTGAAAGTCACATGACATAAAATCCCTAAACTAGAGTCATGTTAAGAAGGTCACCATGATATCCCACTTAGTTGTAATGTTAATGTCTAATGAAAAGTAACTAGGTTAAACACTTAGGTCCATACCAACTCATAGAAGAAAACAAATCACATGGAATCAAACACTCTCTAGTACCAATGTCACATGACTTCAACATGTCAAAACACCCATCTATAGGGTCTCATATATAAAATACATCATATGTTGAACCATTGACCCAAAAAGAAGGCACTCATATTCTTGATGAAACTGTACATTATACTGCTCTTTTGGGGACCATGAAACACAGCCATCCTACAAAAATACTACCCATGGGGTCCAATTATAATATAACTATACCATGCTAACCCACTATGTTCACTTCACCTGTTGTTCATGAGGAATTCATCAATTCCCTCATTGTCAAGTGTCTCAACATATATTCACATGAACCTCCATAAAAAAAGAATCCATATAAAAATTGGTCTAACCGATTGGAATTAAACCAATTACTTATACATGAAAATTTTATATGAGAAGTTGTTGACACATTAAACAATTATTCCTCAACCATCAATGGACTCACAAATTATCATACCTATATATGATGTGAATCTATGCGCCTTATATAATGCATGATATGCCTCTTAACTTTATAGGTAAAGAGTCAAAACCGAATGACATGCCTTTTGCCAATGGTCCAAGAACAAGAAATCCATGATAAATCATAAAATATGAACAAAATGCGTGTCATTTGAAGAGAAAATAAAATTCAACCATAACATTAGAAATCAAAATAATAATCCCATCCCTGGTAACCACGACTTACTACCAGAATAAGTGTTCATAATGAACGAGTCCAATATCCATCATGGGATATGAAAAATTACTATATCGCTACCCTAACAATATACAAAATAATAAAACAATAGAAAAACAGCTTCTCAGATACCTCTTTTAACATTCCATCTAGGGGGACACTGAACTAGTTCCCCGGTCTAGTTTGCAATAAGACGTTAGGAATGCCTCCTCATACCCTAGAGGCTATCACCATATCATAATGCACAATAATATTATTAGTAAAAAATCACCATAACAAACATAGTATACAAAAACAAATAATTAAACAATGTCATCTCAAGTAAAACTCTAATTTAATGAAAATAAATATAACATGTCTTTACAAATAATGAAATATATTAATTCCTAAAAAACATTAACACCCACACAACTAAATTACCACTTGTCTAGTTACATAACATGAAAACAAACCAAGGAAAAAGTTCTCTACTATATCTCTAACATGAACCCTATCTCGTCTCTTGATATCATCTGAGCTGTCCATCCCAATCATGCAAAACTAAACAAGGTCCTTAGACAAAACTTTTTCCTGTAACAAACATGTGATAGGTTTTTAGGGTACCCATGTGAAATGGTGGAACAAATAGGGTTTGAGTATAATTCAATAGGCCACCAAAAATGATGTCTAAAGAAAACACCATCCAAGTCAATAGTGCATGTAGATAAAAATTGGGATGGATAAACAGTATAGAAAAATAAATACATTTAAAAACAACCATTTTCTGATTAAATTATTATCCATTAGGTTATGAAGCAAAACTAGAGCCAACCAAACCTACCTTGACCAAATTTGATCATCCGATTCATAATACATATAGTTTCACAAACTTTAATTAATGGAATGTGGATTTTCCTTTCACACTTAACTCATGGAAGAATAAGAACCAATCTCGAGTACCCTATAATTGTTTTCCATGCTATTAGTTCCCAGAGTGTTTTTCTAGAATCTCAACCATGTATCAATATCAATCATTCTTGGAACCTAATTCTAGCACATAAACCATAAAAAAACACATCAATACTGATAGGGAGAATGATGTCTAATATCATATCCCACTGATATGGGCCATCACATTCTACCTTAACCATCAATCTGAAACTCCATGTCCAACCTTAACTCATCAATGTGGAACACCATGTTAAACATTAACTCAACAATAAAGAACTATATGTACAACCTCAAATAAGGGATAAGGACCACCATGTCCAATGTCCTAAATAATGGATGAGGATATCCATGTCCAACATCCTAAAATAGGGATGAGGATCTACATGTCCAACATCCTAATCCATGGATGAGGATCTCCATGTCCCAAATCTTAATCTATTCCATCATATTCCAATTCCTAATGTATTACAAAAATGACCTTGTAAAACATTTAAATCCCTATGTAAACCATCGTAACATTCACCTAAATATTTTTTACTACAACCCATAATGTGGGTCTTTATACTTAACATCCAAAAAACAACACAAGACTTATTTTTTATAAAAACCTTAAAAGAGCCATCTGTGCATTTTTACCAAAGGAGAAAACACCAAATAACTTCAAATAAATATATGAAATCAATGAAAAATAAAGAAACCCTTATTTAACCACTTGGATATCAACTCCTCATTTGAAGTCAATATCCACTTAAAACATTCTTTTCACCCATAAAACCCAAAATTGGATCAAAATACAACTAAATAATTTATGACCATTTTGAAAACCAAATAGTTCATAACTAAAATATTATCACATAAAATCATTCCAATATATCATTTCAACATAATTCTAAACATTTATTCCCAATCCATTCTAAGTATCCCCTAACCACCCAACCAAGATAAGAAATGATATTGACTAGTTTAATATTGTAACCCACCTATTTCACCCTTTAAAATACAACTTTAACATTTTTAATAAATGGAATACCCCATAGGAGGCCATTAGTTTAGTCTCATAAAACTAATGGATCCAAAAAGATTCGTGGAAGCTCTAAAGTATCAATTTAATTCTCATAACCATTTAAGTAGCTAAGGAATCAATCAAAAAGAACATGTATTTTATAAAAAATACCATATAAACATGTAAATAAATTTACAATACCATTAGTAAATCTCTTAGACCACCTAAATCATTTAACAAATATTTATATAACATTTAGAAATCTCATCAGCCTTGCCAAGGCCTATCCAAGTCTTGTCCAAAATTTTTAGCATCTGAATGAGTTCACCTAGACCACACAAGAATTAATATCACATTAATAAAAAATAATTAAATTATCATAACAATTATAATTGATTAATTAATTAAACCCCAACTTAGCATAATGCTAAAAAAACTCACTAAGTGATTACCTATTATCAAAACTCCACAAAACCACCACAGGTGGTCCATAATGGACCACTGACACAATTCCTAGTAAAATAAATAAGAGATGAAACCATTAAAATAATAAATTAAATTAATTCATATGGGGAAACCTAATAAAATTAAAAATGAATTCATGCCTTAATGAAAAGTCTTGCAATGATGTGCTGAAGTCATCTCAGAATCTCTTCTACACAATTTGACAAAAATCCCCATGAGAAATGAATTACTCCACAATGATCAAATGGAATATTTAATAAAACATAAACCAGAGAACTAAAAAATTTGGGAGGAGGATAAAGGAAGATATAATAGGATGTTATATGGTGATGCTAACCTCAAAAAACCCAAAGGAAATCATTAATGCACCACAAATCATGGGTTGGAGAAGGAAGAAGGTTTTGGGAAAACCCCTAGAAAACAAGTTATTAATGGGGGGATGAAGATGGAGAGTGGATAAAAAAGATGAGGGGTTATTTTGGCCATTTCCCCCTTTTAATGAAATTTTTGGCAGACACACGGTTTGGCCACACTGTTTTTCAAACTATGCACCAACCACCCACCCTTCACCATGAATTACAAAATTTTCCACTTGGTTAGGATACACTGTTAGAAAATATGCACACCATACATGGTATCAACACTCCCTACCCTCCGTATTAATGCACATGGTTTTTCTGGAACTATGAATAGACCATGTGCTATGCCCTGGCTCTCCACCAACTCGAAAAATTCTTTTCTTCAACTCAAACAGTTTACCCTAAATCATGTGCTAACAATACAATATAAAAATTATTTGTACAAAATGAACTAAAAAACTAGAAGAATCAATTTTTTTTCATGGTTTATCATATACCATGCACAAAAAACCATTCACCCGAGCCAGGAAACTGTAAAACCCCCGAAGTAGAACCCAAAGATTTGGAGGCTTACCCGAACACCCAAACATCCATTAGAATCTCATTAATCATCGAAAAACATTTTATTATGTCATTCCAACTCTATAACCACCATTCTAAGTCTCAGAAAAAAATGTTACCCATCCATTAAATGAAAATTCAAATTCCATTTTGAATTTTCAACTCATATGGACATGAGATCTTGCACCATCTAAAAATGTGTGAAGGATGGTCCTCTGTGTGATTTAGATTCTTACAAGATCACACTAAACTCAAGAATAATAATTTGATTAAAATATGTTTGGTATAACCTTGAAACATGTATTATTATGTCTTCAAATTATGATTCAATGAATCCTATAATTAAGTAAGGTCATCCCACAATTTAAAATGATCAATAGTTAAAAACAAAACTGATACATATTCCTTATAAAAATTATTATCAAGCTATCTGGTGTGATGAGGACTTATTTTTCTTCTTATATTCCTAAAAAATATTAATAAAACACTTCAAATCACATTCATAACACTACATTAAAGTATCACTATCTGCATCTCCATCATGAAAAGAGTTATTCATACTATATATATGGTAGCAATGTCTTCTTCTTTCTAAATCTCTACAATGAACTTCACGGAAAAATGACCTGATAAATTTTTGATAGTATATGCTCCCACCACTTTATTATTATTTAATTTATATGTATATATATATATATATTCATCAGATATCACATGAATAATATTTTATAATTTACTCATTCTTTTCTGGTCTCCCACCTATAATAAAATAACTATAGATACTAAAATATGAATTCTATTGAAGACTCAAATTAAAGAGAACCAAGATACACATGACATAAACAATACATTAATCTCATGATTTAAATAATACACCTCGCAAATAGTCAAATAACCCAAGTCCCTAAAGGATTAGTGTGATGAATAATAGGTATATAAACATATTATTTTGAAAAACTAGTAAATTTTCTTCCATTATCATGCACCTCTAGGACCTTTTATAGAAATATCACATGGTATAATAATCTTTATAACCCAGGGAATTGAAACCTAAGAAAGGGGTGAGATTTGAATTTCAGGAAGGTAAAAACATATCATAACATGAATGAGAACATGACGAATACATAAATATAATAATAAAATATCAAATGACCTTAGATGATAATTATAAAAAAATTTAGAGTAACATAAGATCATAAAAAGATATTTAAAGAAAAATAAAAGATATAAAATGGCTCAAAACTCATCTCGATAATAATATAACCTATGATAATGACATAATAATGTGAAATAAATTTAAAATAAGGCATAATCAAGGAAAAATTTAATTTAATGAAAATTAAATTCATCTTAAAAATTTGGAATTACTTGATAAACAACTCAGAAATGTTGCACAACTCTAATCATATGAAAAATATTCTAATCAAACCCATTATTCCAAAACCTAAGTGAACAAAATAATTATTCCCAAACCTAAAAATGTGATAAAAACTATCATTCCTACAAATGTGATAACAAAATCATTATTTACACACCTAACTATCTCATGATATATAAGCTTAAACCAATGCATTGGAGGGAGACATAGGATCATGCCTATCGCCATCCATACATATGTGTTCTACTGAAAATCAATCATAAACATATCTCAATAAACCCATGGAAGAAGAATGGGTTTATTAAACATCTAAATGGAACCGTTCTCTGTTCATAAATAATCCATGACAATAAATTGGGTTTCTTTAAACATCTAAATGGTATAAAAAACATTATGAATGAAACAGTTTGATGCCAAAATATTGGTCACCCAAAATAGTCACATAATAAAATAAAATATAGGGAAAACATGAAAAATAACTTAATTATATATATATAATTTGAATTTAATGAAAACCGAATCATGAAAATGGATTTTTCAAAACATTTTTCATCCATTGTTGTAAAATTCATAGTTGTGATTCTATTTTAAAAAAGTCTCGAGTGTTTTTTAAAGTAAACGAAAAGAAAAATTTCTTGGAAATGGATATGGATAAAAAATTATTTTCCCCCATAAATAAGGATATAAAATAATTTAAAATAGAAATTTAGTGAATATATGGGATTAAAATAAATAAAATGTTTATAAAGTGAATGAAGAAATTTGAGTTACAAATTCTCAAACCATTACCCTCAATTTCCACAAACCTAATTTAACCACCTATATCATAAAAATGAAAATATTAATTACCTATTTGATAATCATATTCATATGAATTTCTATTTATTCCCTTCATAAATAATAAGTCTCTTCATGTATTATATTGTCATAATTTCTTTTCAATATTGGGTGTTAATAATCTTGGTCGTTTGGAACTAGGTTTGTTAAAGTGGAATAAATATTCCTTTTTATACAAAATATAATAAACAAAAAATAATGATAAAATAATTGATTTTTTATAAATAAATATATGGTTTTAGTTTTATTTCATTGGAGTTTTAGTCTCCTTTTAAGAAGATGAAAACATCGATGAATCTAGATTTAGGTTATTTATCGATACCAATAGATAACATTATAAAAATAATTAATTTTTAATGGTATTCATAAATAAATATATTAATGATATAAATTACACATTTTTATATACATATATACTCATAAAATATATACTAAAACTATCCATGGTGTTGTTAGTTAAAAATGCAATACACCGATGTATGGAGGCAGCAGTTCGTACGTAAGTATGAGTGTTGATTTCATTTTCATGGAACCAGGGAAAATAAATAATATTCATTATAATTTAAAAAAATAAAATATTACATAAATATTGTTATTATATATTAAATTTCCTTTTTTAACAATCCTTTTATGGTTGTGAAGGAAAATGAAATATGCTGCATTGTGGAGGCAGTAGTCTGCACAATGCACGATTCACATTTTTTATTTTCATAATGAAAAAGGGTAGGGTGGTCAATTATTTGATATAATTTACATAATAGTGTAGTAATGATACTTACTTTACCATTATAATATGTGAATAAGGAAATTTATGAATAATAAAAGAACATAAAAAATAAAAAAGGAGGATCAGTTATAAATCTACACCTTATTACTTAGATTATCTCCTTTATGAAGGGAATTAAACTGCCAAAAAGCATGATCCTAAGTGGTAGAGGATTATACTTGGAATAAAAAATACCCAAGATCAAATCCATGTGGGAGTGAATTTATAGGTTACTATATAAGTTCTGTAACAAGCACTGTAGTAGGTATTGTTTGTTAATGTAGCATCCAGAACTATTCATCTAATTTGGGCCTTCAGGCCATCGGTTTGGACCTGTAGGTCTTAGGACCTTCTAGACACCAAGGCCTTTGGGACACGTAGATTTTGGTCTAATGGGACTTCAGTTGACCATAGACCTTTGGGCAAACATAGAACTTCTGACCAATGGACCTTCAGGCCACAAAGAGCCAAGAAGTAGCCTAGGAAAATCACATAGGAGAAGGCCCCATAAGTGGATTCAGAGAAAGTATAATCTAACATAGTATAGATAACTAGACTGGATGAATGAGAGGGTATGTAACTTTCTATTGGTACAAGTCACCGTGCAGCTCTGCATGGGGAAATGCTAGCCGATCAACTATTCAAGGTGGGGAGCTAAGTTCCTTCAATGATGTAGATGTTGGGGAGGGGTAGTTCCAAAGTGTATTCAGGTATTGGGCCTTCAAAATTCATATATTGGGTCTTGTGTCTCTAGGCCATTGGGTTATGTATGGGCCTTTTTCCTCTGGTCCAATAGGTCATGTAAGGGTTCCCACTCAGCTTTTAAAAGGGGGATTGTCCAAAAGCAATAAAAATATAAGGCCTTCGAGATTTCAGAGTGAATGGTATTAAACCATTGAGGGACGGTCTTTTGAGAAGATTATATCCTCATTAAGGTGTATAAAAGTTTTTAAGATAGGGTTGTATAGAGTGTGGGATGGAATTAGGGTATAATGGGAGGAGGGGAAGTTAGAAGAGGAGAATTCTTTTTATAAGTGAAAAGGGATGATGTTTTTTTAAATACAAAAAAAATCAATAATGGGAAGTAACTATTAAAGAAAAAATTATAAAAAATTAGGAAATAATGGAGAGTAGATGATATAAGGTTGATCCAAAAATTGACCACTCAATTGAAAACATTTTTTAAATATGTTATTCCATTTATCTCATAGGTTACTCATTTGTATGATTTTGGATTTCTCCATGGTAATTATTTTTACCTAGGTAATTTATCCTTTATTCCCAAAAATAAAATGGTCCTTATTATATAATTTGTACCTAATGATTTAAAATTTTAATACCATTTTTTTCAATTTTAAAATTTAATAAAAATTGGGGGGATGAGTGGATGGATAGGATTTACATCAAGATCAATCACATTCATGATTGAAATCACAACTCTTGTAATATAATAGGAGGTGAAGGAATTGATATCATTGTAAAACATGATATTTTTATGGTATGTTGAAAATTTTAAAAACAATCTATGTGAAACACTGGGGAGATTGAAAATAGGTATTTTTCCCTAGAAAAAGATATTTCATTTCAAAATATCATCAAGAAGGGGAATGCTACAAATGTTTTTGGGAATCCAGATGCTATTGTGAAAAGAAATGAGTCTATAAAGTAATCGATTATTGAATGGTTTATCATAATGAAGTGTGAGAATAATTTTGAATTTGATGATTTATTGAGGATAATCTCTATGGAGTGAGGTTTCTCAAATTAGAATATGAACTCTATAGGATGTAGTTTCTTTCATATAATATTTTCTTTTGAGGCTCTAAGGAGGATATATTGGTGATTTGGATTGGTCCCACAAAAAATCAGTACACTATTAATTTAGGATTTGGATCTGTCTCTCTAACCCTTCAAGATTAAAACTCTCTTACCCATGTATGGGTTAGATGTTTGGGCTTAGTTTTTTTGGCATCTTGTGATTATAAGGAATGATGCTTCATCGATTAGAATCTAGATAAAAATGGATACGGAGAATGTAAAATCTAGATTTAGTAATTACTCTAGTATTTTAAACCATGTTTATTTATTATCACCGCTAGATAATTAATTTGTTTTATCTACTGCCGATGATAACCTTAATTTAAAGGCATATCATAATAAAATTCCTACATTTTGTGATGCGTGCCAAAATGTCAGGAATAATGATGATACTTTTTGATAAAATAGAACTAATGTGTGTTTTATTTACAATTTTAATGGCCATGAGGAAGCTAAATGTAGGAATAAAATAAATATTCAAATAAATAAAGGAATATATGTTATTGAAACTATTGTATCAATTGTCCATCAATTGATTTTCTATGGAAGGAGGACTGATGGGAGGCCTGATTTTGGCCCCTCTAATGGTTCAAATTCATAGTTTTGGATTTCCACAGAATGTCATGTTTATGATCAGATATTGGTCCCTATTTTTAGATCAGGGATGTAAAATACTCTAATAGAGGTTGAGAAAAGGGACACACCTAGACTTGATAAAGGGTATGATTTAAAATACTTTTTGTAATGTCTTTATACTATTGCTAATGATAAATTTAATGATAAACTTACAAAATATGGTACCCAATTAGAGTACACAGGTCAATTTTATTCCAATTATGATGAGTCAGACAATGGAAATAAACTTCATTGTAATGATAAGGATAATAAATATAATCACTCCAGTGCCAGAAAGAATGATGATCATATCTCAGATACATGAAGTTCTTACTATTTGAAATTGAATGAATCTAAATAATTAAATAATTATTGAAAAAAAAAATTTATAAAATAAACTCTAAACAAGAATCTAGGCTTTTCTAAATATTTTTAGAAAATAAAAACATGAAAAGATAAAAGTAGATTTTCTCTTTTAGGATGAAATCAATGATGATTTCAAAAAATGGTTTCATGAGAAGGATGAAAAAACACTCAATAAATATGATGATAAATTGAATAGTTTTGATACATATCTTGAGAAATGGAAATGAATGGTATCAAATATTTATAATGGTATTGTATGTAATATATATTTGTATTATAATACCATCACTTAGTCATGAAATCCTTTTGGTTTTATTGGATGCATTTTCGTTGCTAGGTTTTATAGGAGGAGTGTTATTGAACCACTTTATTTTCATAGAGGACAAAAATATTATCCATTTCTATGTATATTAGAATAATACTTTACTACAAGCATATGTTA
Organism: Viscum album; assembly: GCA_963277665.1. NCBI lineage: Eukaryota > Viridiplantae > Streptophyta > Magnoliopsida > Santalales > Viscaceae > Viscum > Viscum album. Next base: position 248,790,900 of record OY728152.1, on the reverse strand, counting down.
GGTTGGATGGGGGTGTATCACTTAAATATGTGAGGTGATGGTGTTTTTCTCAAATAAAAACAACATATTGGCTTTGAGGATAGCTTGAAGTGGAAAAATATTCCACCCTTTTTGGGCCGTCATGGGGTTTTTCAAATTTTTTTTGTTTCAGTTTATTTTTGTTATAGTAAACACATGATGTGTAGGGGTGATGATTCAAGGATCATAAGAATTGGGAGGTTTTTCTGAAGGTGTTGATCACTAGTATCATAGTACTGGATTCATAACATGATTCATTGTGTATAAACTCAGGTGGTTTATATTATAAATGAATTTAAATATATTGGGGATAGTATCCAAACAACATGAATTTTTTTAGTTCATGTTGGGATGTGTTTTAAAAATTTATAACCTTCTCTAGGTAATGATGTTAGTTGAATCCTTACTTTTGGATTTCTTCTATTTTTGTAATGGGATTTTGGCCATGTAAAACTTAATTTTTTATGTTTGTGTTTAATAAAATTTTCTTAAGATCATGGATTTAGTCCGATAAATCCATGGTTCACATTTTTGGATAAGTGATAAAAATTAATGTTTAAAATCCTAGATGTATAATTTACTAATTTGTTTTTGAAAAAATATGACTTAAGTTCAAAAATGTAAAATATTGGTACATAAATTAAAACCAACATTTTTAAAATTATAAATTAATTTATAATATATATTTTCTATTATAAAAAGGTTTGAGTAATTTTAAATTCATACTTATATATTAATAATGTCATAAAATTAATGTAATTTATAAAAATGATATTTTGAAATATTCACCTCAAAATCATTTTGTTAGAAAAATATAAAAAAATTAATCTTAATATAATATTAAATGATAAATACAAAAATGAAATTATTTTTTTCGAATTATCATCCTAACATATATAATTTCTTGTTTCTAATTAAAAATAGAGAATATAGTGGAAACTATTTTTTATAGGAAAACATCATTTGGTATGTTATATATTCTTCTTACCGAATCCTATAAATTACTAGTTAAACTAATTTCAATCCTTTACTCATATAAAAATATATTATTCTTGCATAAAAGTAAATTGTTGAAAAAATTATTTTATTAGTTTCTTAGCTGCACTTGTTGAGTCGATATTTGAAGTGAACTTTATTTTCTTTATATATGTATATATATACATATATATATCAATATATATTTCATAGTTCCATTACCACTATATATACCTTCCAATTTTAAGGATTCCATAAAAAGTTTAATTTTTTTAGTATCAATATTGTTTTTGGATAAATTTTATAAACATAATATTAATTTAAGGAGGAATAACTCTAGTAATTACATTCTACCCCTTAAAAATAATTTCATCCTCAAAATTTTATTAGATGGATGAAAACAAGTGAGGGTACTTTTCTCTCCTCATATCCCCATATTCCCATATTTCCTCCGCAAACTTTTTATTTCACCATACTAGATGGGTCATATTTTTTCTTGGAACCTTATATCCTTGATCAAATATGTCCACAAGAGGTTCTTCATATGAAAGATCATGTTACAGTTATAAATCTTATGAGGTAAATACACATGATGGATCTGGTTTTTTACTTTCTCAAAAGTGATACATGAAACACATGATGAACTTGAGATATGTGTGGAAAATGTTATAGATAATAGGCTAAAACATTTATGTGATCAAGGATATCAAATGGCTCGATATATCTAGAGCTCAACTTCCCTCTCTTCTCAAATATCACAGGCCTCTTCCATAGAGATATTTGAAGTAACACCATGAAACCAACGTAAAAATATAGATGTCTTCAACAATTATCTGCATAAATATTCTATTAAAATTATACCCCTTTTATATTCTATTGAAGGGTTTGAGCCTTCTCTATCATTTCTTAGACAAGGTTAGAACCTATTAGCTTCATCTCTCCAACTTCATCCCAGCAAGTTGGAGTCCTACATATCTTCCCATATATAGCCTAATATGGAGTCATCTTAAAGCTATAATAGAAAACTATTATTATATTAGAACTCTTCTAGGGATTTGTGTTAATCCTAACATCCTTGTAAATCCATTGAAAAGGATCTCATCATATCCTATGAAGTTTTAATTTTCCTCTCAGTCTGACAATCTATATGGGGATGATAAGTAGTGTTAAATTGTTCTATGTCTCTAATGGGTTATAAATATTTCTCTATATCCTCAAGGTAAACCTAAGAACATGATCAGAAATAATGGATATTGGTTCTCCATGAATCCTCACCACTTACCTTATGTATATCACTATGATTTTCTCAAGGTACAAATACTTTTTGTGGTAATGAAATTCTATGACTTCATTAGGTGATTGAAAATGAACCAAATAACTTTATGGTGTTTATAATTTTTTTGGAGTCCTATGGAAAATTCCATGGTGATGTTTTCCCATTTCTAAAATAGTATGGTCAATGGTTACAAATAACCCTTATAATTTTTTAAATCGTCCATAACTTTCTGAAACACCCAACATTGAGATACACGTTCTGCAATTTACCTCTTCATGTTTTCCCATTATAAGTATTGTTTTAAATCTTTATACATATTCATACTTATCATATGTATAGACATGGATGATAAATGTGCATCACCCAAAATATAATTTCTCAATTATTTTTTTTATGGGATACATATCTGAGTTCTAAACCATATAACTGTATCTTTATTAAATTTGAACTATGGGATACTCACTAATTTTTTATAACTATATATCATATTTCTAGGCATCATTGATATTTATATGAAATGAATGCGGAGAAGTCAGTTGGTAAATAAATGATTTATCTCCTCTCGTTATGACATCAAGATATATCCTTTACAAATCCATGAGTATTGGATATTTTTCAATCCTCATCATAGATTCAGTACCATGGTCTTTCTTTATCAGAGTTTCAACCCCCCCTATTTTCCTTCTCGGGGTAGTAATGTATTGATCAATCATAATATTTTATCAATTCTAATACTCACCATTAGAACCTATTAAATTCCTTCTATGTGAATATATATTTCATGATTTTGTGATTAATATATATATATATATATATATATATCACACTTATCTCCATAGAGATATTATCTCTAAATAATTAATGTAAATATCACTACTTACAACTAAAATCATGTGTTAGGTAATTTTTCTCATGATTCTTTAATTGGTCCGAGGCATAAGTAAATAACATATAAATTTTTATAAAGAAAAAACCCAACCATTTTGATAAGAATTCAATATATATTACAAACCCTTCACCACTGTAGGGCAATGTAATTATAGGAGCAGTGAACAACCACTTTTTTAGTTCCTTAAATTTTTCTTCACATTCCTCAATCTAAAGGAACTTCACACCCTTATGTGGTAATAGTGTTAGTGGATATGATAGGCATGAGAAATTTCTCACAAAGAATCAGTAATATCTTTCCAACCCATGTAAAATATGAATCTCAGTAACAATTCCTGGTCTGGGATATTCCTCGATAGCTTCCATATTTGATAGAACAACATATATTCCCTTGATTTTTAATACATGACCCAAGAATGATACTTTCTATAACGAAAATTATCATGTGAAAAATTTCGAATATAGTATATCATTTATCAAGGTCTTTAACATAATATGAAAATAATCTGCATGTTCTTCCTTTATCTTTTTTTATATAATAATATCATATATAATGATAAACAAAAATTGATCAAGGTAGTCACTAAATAAAATATTCATTTGATCCATGAAGATAGCGAGAGAATTTGTAAGTCCAAAGAGAATCACCAAAAATTCATAGTGTCTATACACTGCAAAAAATGACCTGATTAGAGGGGGTTATTTTTTAGTCTAGTAGAGGTTATAACCCCCTCTAAACACATTAGTGGTGGTTATGAATAACCGCTTCTAATATACCTACCTGCTATTGTTATAGGTAGTTTTGAAGAACTATTGGTAAAGTAATGAGAAAATTAGAGGTAGTTTGATTAGAGGGGGTTAAAACACCCTCCAATTTCATTATGGAATTTCAGAATAGAGGGGTTTTTAACCACCTCTAATATATTTACCAGAATAAATGTGGTTATAAACCACTTCTATTTTAATATTAAGTTACATATTAGAGGCGGTTTTTTGAAACTTCCACTATTTAAGGGTAAATTAGAGTGGGTTTTAACCCCCTCTAATTTATTTATGAGAATAGAGGTGGTTGAAAACCAACATTATTTTAATAAGCACCTCTATTTAAGGGTAAATTAAAGGGGGTTTAACTCCCTATAACATGTTTATGAGAATAGAGGCAGTTGATAATGCCTCTATTTGAATATCAAGTTACATATTAGATGCGTTTTTTTGAAACTGCCTCTATTTTAGGATAATTTAGAGGTGGTTTTAACCCCCTCTAATAGAACCTCCTCAAATTAGTTATTTATCATGTTTTAAATTTTTGAGAACCCCACCCCCTCCTCTCTATTTCCCACCGTACACCCACAACCCCTCTCTTATTCTAACCCTGCACCCCTCGCCCCTCCCATTCTGGTCAGGTTCGATGCCACCACCTCCTAGTCCGGTCCCTACCACGCACCCTACTCCAGTTGCGGTCTGATCCCGATAATCTATTTATGATTATAGAGGTCATTGAGAACACCTCTATTTTAATATCAAGTTACATATTAGATGCGTTTTTCGGAAACCGCCTATATTTAAGGCTAATTTAGAAGGGGTTTGACCCCCTCTAATAGAACCTCATCAAATTAGTTATTTATAATTTTTTAAAATTTTGATCACCCTATCCCCACCTCTCTAGTTCCCAAACCACACCCACAACCCAACTCCTATTACCACCCTACACCCCTCAACCCTCTTGTTCTGGTTGGGTTCGATGACACCACCTCCTAGTCCGGGCCCCGCCGCACACTCTACTCTAGTTGCGGTCTGATCCCGCCATGCAACCCCATTATAATCCACCACACCACACAACCCCATTCCCCCCAATTTTGGTATCACACCCTCATGTTCGCTCGTGATCTCTATAGTTCCCCTGAACTTTTGTAAAATATAAAACTTCTAGTTTTGAACATCCGACCTACAACATATATTCCAAGCAACCTCACAAGTATGAAAAACCAATTTTGATATATTATTTACACGTTATAATATTTATATATATTAGAAAGGTTATTCAAATATATATTTCTTGAAAAAATATTTAAATAGATATAAATATTTATATATGATATATTTGTGTATAGTATTTATTCATAATATATATTTTTGTATTATATATATATATATATATAAAGTATTTGTGTACAATATATGATGTATATATTTGTTTATAATATATATATATAATATTAGATACAAAAATATTAGATAATATATAATATATCTGTGTATAATATATATATATATATTATATCTATGTATATAATATATATATATGAATAATTATATTTACATATATAAATATATATGTATACATATATTTTTAAATACATTTATATTTGCGTGTGAGTGTATTTATGCATTTATATAATATTTATAGATATAATTGTAGTATATATATTTATATAATCAATTTTATATATTTTTTTATATGTACGTGTTTGTAACAATAAAATTATTAATTATTAATAGTTTTATTACACATATTTTTAAAACTATAAAAATTATATGTTGGTTTCATAAATACTATACATTTATATATTTTAGAATTTATATTATACTCATATTATATTAAATACATTTATATTATATATTTATGTATTTGATTATATATATTTATATTATAGCATATATATACACACACACACACAAAACTAAATACATTCATATAATTAGAAATATATAATATAATTAAATGATATATATATATATATATACTAAATTAAACTATAATTAAAACGGTATACCAAAATATATATAAAATAATTAAATAATATATATATATTTATATAATTAAATATTTGTAATATAATTATATAATATAATTATATACTATAACGTAGGTTCCTGAAAACTCCGCAAAGGGAAGGAAAATACTCCCAAAAATTTGATTAAAGAATAAGACGCAATCTCGATTGAAAATTTGAAAAGAAGATTGAAGAAAGAGAATTTTGGAAAGGACCAAGGTGGTCCATGTAATGATTTTTGGGAATGGTATGTGGATGGTGTTGCCCGAAAACCAAATGGTATGCATACAACCCACGAAACACTGAATCACAAGGCATTGACCAGTGAACTAGGCAGTTCATGGAATAAATGACGAATGGTGCTGATCCCCCACGAACTATGTCATTGGCAGAATGGAGGCGTAGAAATTCCACCCACAAACCATGACCCCACGAACCATGTCATTGGACAAAACGTGAGAGATAGGTACACCCTCACACACCATCCCCACAAACTCAATTTGCGGATGAAGTGAGGCTGGAGGCGTCTCACAAACTGCGTCATTCACGGGATTGGGGCAGTGATTTCCATCACCACGAACCACATAACCAAAAGTTTCTATTGACCGAGTCATCCACTGGCCAGACGATTTCTTCATGGGCTTCCACAAATGGTTTCACATGACACAAAGATACTAGCACTCTATAAAAGTGACCACAATGGGAACTAAAGAAGAAGAGGATCAGATTTTTGGAGAGCTTATAGTTTACAGATGGAAGACTTCAAAGGCAACCGATCGATGGAGTACGGAATCGAAAAGTGTTTCCAATAGATATAAACACACCGCAAACCATAAAAATAACAAAGAATAATAAAATGAGAAAACCATGAACCTAATTGGTAAAACACAAACCATACTCCCTTCACGAATGAACTTCCCGATAACTACTGGGCCAATTCCCCTTCTTCAATCTAGCATGCCGCATATCACATCTCTATGATGATGAAACCCTGTAATGTGTAGAGTTCCACCACATGGATGGACTATAATGCCACATACCACCACCCTATGTGGATGGAACTTGAGACCGCGTACAACTAAAATACATAGACCACATCCAAGTCCGCATACACATTGGTACATGGAAAATATCCAGGTCTACATACGACATTGTTACACTGACAATGTCCAGGTCCACATACCACATTGGTATGTGGACGAACCCTCCACCCACCTAGTAGTACGCCATGCAGAGGGTACCCCACCCCGCATGAACAAATGATACGCAGAGTAGGGTACCTTCAGACTTTCCACCTCATGATATCGATCTAGTCCTTCCATTTCCATCTCATCCTCCAAATTCCCTCTGCTAACCAGTCCATCAGCTTCAGGCCAAAGCCTCTTCCAAATCCACCAACCCCATATGATACAACCATCAAGCGTATCAGCATGTACTTATAAGTTTACATACCCATGGTTAGTGGAGTTGTGTGGGTTATCCTAGAAAGGAAGTGGACCCATGGAATGTCTTTATGTTTACATTCCCATGGTAACATTGGGCCAGCCTTGCAATACTCATGTGAACCTCCCCATTCTAGGGATCAAGGGTAATCACTATCTTTTCTATTCAATGTGGGATAGTGATAAGTCAAAGGTATCATGAACTACCTTTTAATTTTTATAATGATAGATTCTTCTCCCCTTTCCTAGAACCAGCTTTAGGGAACCCCCTTAAGGTGACCCCATAACCTTTCCGTGGGAGGTGGTTCCCTTTCTCCTCTTAGGCTCAACTAGAGACATGTCCAGATTGATTTCCAAACATGACTACCTTGGATATCAACACATGAGATGAAATTAGATCATTAAAATCACCCTCTCTCCCCCATTGGTATTGAGTACGATCTATCAGTAGATGATGTTGGACATGAAACCTTTAGATATGCTACCACCTCTTGTTTCTCATACTAATCATGACTCACATGAGCTTAGAGTTTGGTGGTGATCATGACATCTACATATCCCCAAAACATTTGCATCCTAATTGGTGTAAGACCCAACCAAACCTTCAAACCATCATGATTCGAGATCCTCCTCATGGTTCCAGAAACATGAAAACCTTCCATGCATAATCCCCACCCAAATGAACTATAATAACTCAGATTCCTACCCCAAACAAGATACGCATGCCACTTATCTAATGGACCGAGCTCAAAAGGGATCCTTTTTAAAGGTTAATCCCCAATCATGCCCCCCAGAAACAGGGCTTCATTTACAATATAATCCCTAACATAAAATGAACTATGAGTGATTTTGTCCCTAACAAATTGGGATATGTAATAATCCTCTTTGAGGTCTGAATCCAACACCCAAACCACCCTTTTGTTCACCAGGCCATATCCCCGGTGGGGCCATATCAACCTAGGAGACCATGACACTTCTGAGCATCCTGGGCCGCTTCGGTGTATGTACAACATGAAATATTGACTAGACATCTTCCACCTAGACATTATAGCCTCATGACATTAAATTGCATGGATGGTTCCTCGTCACAAGACCTTAAAATGTGATCTTTCCAATTATATGGCACCGAACAATGTGGGTCCTGATTCCTCTCATGAGGAATCATAGGAAGCACATATCATGGGTTTGATCCTCATATTGAACAAAATTTCATCCTCTCTAGATGATGATAAACACTAGAGCCCCTCATCATAAGGATTAAACTTGTGTTGTCTTAGAAATTCCCAACCCATGCATATCCATGATTGATTTTGAAACCCATGGGTAATTTGAGGACACATGTTTGGGGAAGAACCAACGATTCACGGACATATGAACATTTCTTAAATCTATAAGAGATCCATAGAGTAGGAAATAATTCCCTCGAAAAGGGTGTGATGAGCCTGACCCCCCATCTTCTCAACCAAAGGAGTCCTTACATGCCATTGTACAAATCATCATCCAGTGAGCACCTACCTTTGGAAAGTTGGTCCATGAATCATGGATACAAGGGCCATTGGGTGTTTCTAGATCAACAAATAAACCCACTAGACACCATTTAAGGTCATCGTACCTGACATGGAACCCTTTATAATAGTGGAAAAATGTGTCACTATCTATTGGGCCATTTTTTTACCCTAGTACGATGCAAATTGGGTCAAAAAAATGGTGAACCTGATGTAAATCCTTAACCATGGTAGTGGTAGAAGCCCCTTTCATCCAAAAAGGAAGAGGGCCATGTAATATTTTCAATAACACATGTTATCATGATACAGTACTTTGACATGGGTTTTTCTCTATATATGTCATATATATTGTGGGAATTTATCATAGCTCTCTTCGATCCAAATGGAATCTCAAAAAATTTCTCAAAAATGCACATCATTGTCCGCACAGGTGACTAGATCCCTGAAAAATCTGACTCCCTCACCTACCCAGCATATTCGATGATGGGTTTCAAACACACTAATCAAAGAGTAACACCAAAATGGATTTATCCCTACATTGGATGCTTCATGGAAATACCTTCAATTGGTGAAAGCTCTCTAGCCCCCTCTTGAGCCTTGGCTAACAATTCAACACAATACAGCTTCATTGGATGTCGAAAATTGTTTCGAGAGCCTGTCCATAGAACACAATAATTAATAAATCCTTTATATTAGAGTGGTATATGAGTTCGACATTAATGAATTCATACCAACTACATGAGAACCCCTCTCAAGGGATCCTGCCAGAGGATATCGTCACCAGCAATGTACAACCAGATATCCTTGCTCTAAAGAGGATCCCATGTCGTGGTCAACTACTAAAATTCAATGTAAATGGGAACCTCAGTCTTCCCTATGAGGGTGTAAAATGAATAATCAGTAGTATTTTATCACCCAGGTTCCTATAGAGGAGATTTGTCACACAAATGCTGTGACAAATAACAGGAAGGAATAAAATTTTTCCCCTCCTACTGAAGCCCGCCCTGGAAATACGATGGATGTTTAAAAGTCAATGGACATCCATGCTCACTCCAATGAATCCCACCAAATAAATAGGGTGGCACAATATGAGCAAACAAACATTCATGCCAGTGCTCACCGGTACCACCACGTAGACAGAGTGACAAATTATTGGGAGATGCAAATATCTACCAATGCATAAGAACCCATCCTCCTAACAGGATGAAACAAAGATATTAGGAGGAAAAAATCAATACTGACGGACACCGATACCACCACCCAAATAGGGCAACAAACCATGGGTAGTCACATAACACTACTAATGCATATGAAGCCCATAGGCATATTGAAATTACTTCCTACCATAATGAATCCCACCAGCCCAATATGATGGAAAGAAAATATGAGCAAAGTCAAATTCCTACGGAATCATAAAAACCCAACCAGATAAATATAGTGGAAATTGAAGAAGAAAGTTATTGGAAGACACATTCCTCTATCCTAACAAAGGGGAACTTCCAATACCCACTAACAACCCATGGAGGACAGAAGCATAAAAAAACTCCTACTGTAAAAATAGAATGATAATTCATACCCATTCCATACAAAGACGTATATCAACACATCTTGGCCATGATATAGGATCATATTTCAATATAAAACTATATCCTCTAGACGTGTCAAGACGTTATTGCATTGACAAAAAAATTGAGGAGTTGAGCCCATGGCCTGATCTCCCCATGTGGGGTGATTCATCCACAAAATTAGATAATCACTTCAGAGAAGAAAAACATCAATACTCTAGTCCATGAGGTTTGATGGCCATATTACATGATATATAGAAAAATGGATTGGGAACAAACACCCGTTCCAACTGGGGGACAACAGTCCAATGTTGTGGTTGCTCCAGGGCATGCATATACCCCTCCTAGAACTCATGATGCTCATAGGAATATCCCAACAACATCTCAGGTAACAACCAAATAGGTTCCCATATATGAATCCCGCTACTAACAACATGCGACCCTCATTTCCTACAAGAGAGCGTACAAAAATGAAACATGCCAAATGAAACTAGAAAATGTATAGCATAATCATGGTTATTCTCTACCGGATGTTGGAGTTCTTGATTCCATCAAATGTATATCAATAGGGGATCAAGATCCTATCGGTAAATTTCCATATTATGGAAGTTATAGTGGCATATATGAAGGTCCTGACTACAAAGTCTCTACTATCATCTCTAAAGGCCCTCCCCAGAGCACCCATGAGGGCTTACTCCATGGGCCATAAAAGATCGATCATGAGAGCCTATATCCTGATTTGTGTTAGGGTATCCCTCACCTTGAACGAAGGATCAAACAACAAGAAGGTCCTCCCCTTCCCGCCATCCACCCTGATGGTCATCCCCATGGTATACATTGTAGATATTATTTTCCCTATAGTCAGACGTCATGTTATGATGGTAGTCCTCACCATGATGGTAGTCTCTACGAAGGACCTCCCTAAAATGGACACTAAATATACTCTCCCTATATCCATATCTATGATGGTAGTCCTCTCTATGATAACAATCATTATGAAGGCCCTCCCCTCAATGACACAAAGTAGCAAGAAGGTCCTCCCCTTATTGTGGTTCACCCTGAAGGTCCTCCACAGGGTATACACCACAGAAGTACTCTCTATGACCAGACACTGAGCCACGATAGTAGTCCTTTCCATCACAACACCGACAGTGAAGTTCCTCCCCACAATTATAATTTACACTGACAAGAAGTTCCTCCCATAGACGTATTTGATATTATCTCCATGAAAAAATATATCCTTTCTCAACTAGAGGATGGACTGGGGCCACTCTCATCTTTCAACCCACCCTTGTACCATTCACATGTCAATGAGACACCCACTGATCTCACTTCTTGGAACAAAATCATTAAATAACAGTCAAACTGAGAGGATCTTTTAAAAGAGTCCATGGAGGAACAACAATAAGATATGTGGCTTGTGATAAGACAACTATATATGGATGAAATACCAGTTATGTATTGGACCACAACCACTTTTCAGTTCAACATACCAAGAGAGTTTTTAGAAGAATGTGTGCATAATATTTTCCTCAATATCTGGACAACTCTCGGCCCGCTAAAAGGAATTATTTTCCCTATTATGTGTATTAAGACCACGTTAATGTACTGGGAGAGATTCACCTTCAAATCGACCTATAAGACCTTCCATCTTCATAAAAACCACAATTATAAAGGAAAAATAAAGACATTGGGTTAGACTTCCTCCGTGCACTGGAAAAGTTACACTACCTTATCAGAAACACCCCGTATGGTGTTCATATCTAAAGATTGTGAGAACATAGATCTCTACACTTCACCCCACTTCTCATCTATCATAACTAATTAAAACTGACATCTTTAATTTTCATCATACCTAGATGACATTAAAATGAAGTTCCTAATTAGGAAATGGGGAATGATCGACAAGAAATGTTCTTGAGTAAGTCTTAGAAGAATCAGGCCCAACGAGAGAAATCCATCAAGAAGCTCCTGAACTAGGCCACCGAGAACATCAAACATGACTCTCCCTCTAAGGTACGCTAATCAATGAGCACTGATCATGTCCTCGAAATCAAGTAATTCATGTGAATACCTAGAACCACATCCAACCCAAACCCACATAGGAATGCATGAGATCAAGAAGGTGGAAATAGCAGTAGTATCCTTTGAAATACATGATCAACCCCAACTCCCAAGGTTGGAGGAATTATTAACACAAAATTCCCCCATAATACCAGCCAATCATGGATGAGGCACATAAACATAATAAAGAGAGAAACCCCAGTCCACAAGGCTTGAGGAATTTTTACCTCAAATTACCACCCAATGGACATCTCTCTTCTTCCGACTAGGAAGAATAATGGATAGAGGGGTCACCCATTCCATCCCATCCCATGACTCACATACCCCCAAAATGGAGGCATACTTCATGGTCAAATCAGGGATCTATCTAAGTCACTCATCACCAAGAAACCTGAAGAGCATCACAGAATGGAAGAATAATATCCAACAAAGGATGCATGAAGCTCTCCTACAATTCAGCACCTCGTATGCCGCCCCAAATGCGGTATGAATTGGTGAACATCATGGAAATCATCCCCATATACTTAATTGAAAATGATACAAATAATGAGGAAATAGGATAATTTGATTCCCTCCTAGATATGGTTCATACTAAGCCTGGAGGTGTGCACCCATAAAACCAAAGAGTTGTCTTAAATTTGGGACCCCCTCAATTAATCTACCCCTACATCCCACATGAATCCCCAATAAGTAGAAGAATAAGATCAAGGTATATGAACCACAACCTCCTCCCCATGAAGATTATCCCCTCATGATTGAGGATAGATTTCATCGACAGGAGGAAGAAATGAAATAGATAAGGCGAATCAACAATGAGATGATATGGGAAATCCATCCTACTAGGTATGATCCATAGGTGGTGCATCATCACACACTTCCATCATATGTACCTATTCCTCATAGTCTTATCCAGATGGATGAAGTAAGTCTAGAAATATCATTCAAGGTAGCTTCGAGACCATTAGTATACCTAAACTCAATCCTAAGAGGATATAAATATTTCCCTCCTCTGGGGAAGAAACCAAAATAGATTAATGTGAACCTCAAAGGATTCCGTCATCTAGGTATCCACCACAAGTTCCAGTAGCTCTGGCACATCCAATATTTACCCTTGTTGCACCAGCTCATGCTTAGGTCTAACAAGACATGCATCAAGGGATCTTAAATGCCATTGAGTTTTTAGAAACATTAATGGAAGCAATGGGAGGATAGCGTGCTCTAATAAAACCAGAATTGACGCCCTAACTTGATTTGTTGTGAATCTCAGAAGATTTGTGAGAACCCTACAAGGATCAATCAATGTGTGGTACACCAGTTTTCAAGATGACTCAATAATATGATAAGAGGATATCTAGTCCTAGTTTCTATTACAGTTCAACTCAACATTTCCAAAAGATAGCCAATGACCTCCTGAACTGTAAACAGTGAGAGAACAAGAGAGTTTCATACTTCATCTCAAGATTGAAATGTTTGAATGACCCCTTGAACTGGACACTCCCCCAAGATGAGATCTTCACCATGTTCAATGACATCCTCCACGATGAGCTATGAAAACCACTTATTTTGATGAAATATACAAGTGGGTTTCGAGACTTCTCTTCCATCACTCAAAGGATAGAATATCTCGTGAAAAAAATAATCTCAAGTATTAGGTAGCCCCATCAGCCCCAGTAAAAAGAGAAGGAAGAGATGAAGTGGCTTCTATTGGACTAAATACATCCCCTGAACCAGCTCAAGCTCCAAGGCCCCCAACAAACAATGTAGGGCCCTCTGGACATCAGCAACCACCCCCGCCCCGTCGAGATGAGAAAAGGGGGACAAAAGAAATAAATTAAAGGAATAAATAAATACAATGTATTTGTTTCGGGATGATCAAGTCCATGGATATATTTTAGTTTCCAGGAATTTTCACTTGGTTTGGCTTATGATGCGAATGCGGGTTGATGAAGTAAGTCTTGATGACCGACCAAATTCTTTTCCCTTTCATCAGATATTTGGGCACAAAATTTAGGAGTGTTTTTACTCATGGAACTAATGTAATGAATGATATATTCTTGACAGGTCAAGATGGGACCACCACGAGTGCAAGTGATATATGCTTCCACCATTGACCCGGATGAAGAAGGGGAGTGGGAAAAAAGTTGTTAGAAAAAGAAGAAATAGTTTGATAGTTGGATGTATCAGAAAATATTGATCCAAAACCACAGAATCCTCCAAGAATTGTTTAAGCAACCAAATATGCCTCCAACAGATCTTAATGCAACATAAAAGACATCCACTTCCCCAAAATCCTCTAATGTTTGACTTCCAAAAAAGCAGTCCAATCAGAAGGGTGGAACGAAAGTGTAGGAATATGAACTTTTACCAAAGACAAAGTTGGATTTGACAATGTTAGATTTCATTCCATCGAATATGATGACATAGGAACTGTCCTTCCAAAAGACACCACTGGGGGTGATGATAAGGCACAACCATCATCAGAAGAGGAGAGAATTTTTGGCACCGTCAATGTCAGCCACTTGTTGGATCCCTTATCCGATGACGAATATGATTATCAACCAGAATTCCCCACACACAATTTTTTGAGTTGGGGAATAAGACATAGAAGCTAGGTATATCAATGGAGATCTAACCATTGAAGAAATCAAGATTGTGGCTACATTTATGCTCAAACCATTTTTGTTGTAGAAACCCATAGAAGGACCCTCCAGCGGATCCGATAATGATAGGAAAATTCACCTACCCCCACAAAAATCCACCATGGTCCAATTATTCTGAAATATACTTCATATAAAGAACAGATGACTAATTTCCCTCAACATGTGAGTAGATCTACCCAGCCTGATCCACAAAGGATGGAAGCTCCTTTGTCTTTGACCCCAAGGGCCAACCTATCTTTATCAAATGGGCAAGACCCTAAAGCACCTCTAAAAGAGAATATCCATGATGGGAAGCACTATCCATTTGATGAGAAATATGGAATTATTAATTATTCACCTTTAGAAATAGTTATTCTCCCCATCATGGATGCACTAAATCTATTATAAGGTCTTAGGGAAGCACTCATCAAAGCTTTTCTAAGTCCCGAGGAGTTAGAAACTGAGGTGGCTGCCACTGAAGTCTACCAGATAGATACTGATCCTACATAATTCCTTACATTTATATCCTTTATGAATCTAGATGATGATTCGATCATGTAAGGACACAAAAAACCCTTACAGGTGTGGCATGATAAATGGCATCGATATCTGAAAAGACTTCATCGAAAATGGATCTAAGGTTAATGTTTTACCACTGAAAACACTTCATCGGTTGGCATGTAATGAGGATGATATGACACCCTACACCATAAACCTATTGGGATACGAAAAAATCAAGTAGAATTTGTTATGCCAAACTAAGATCAAAACCCAATTTGGTGACCTTAAAGATCCCCCATAATTTTTAGTGGTCTAAAATAATATGGCCTTCAACGCCCTACTATGGAGGTCATGGCTTCATAAACACACAAAAATACCCTCCTCGTACCATCAGTGCCTAAAATATAGCATTAATGGACATATTGGGACACTACACACCAATATGGCCCCATTAAACCTCTGTGAATCACACTATATTGATGCGGGGTTATATGAACTGAAGGGGAAACCACCCTCAATTGAAGGAATTAATTGGGTCATCACCCCAAACGGTTTGGAAATGTTTCTTAATGATCCCATAAAGAATACCGTGGAAGAATAAATGTTTCCCATAAATCATATTAAATGTTCAAGTCCAAGTTTGGATGTGTATTCAGAAGTCCTAATGATTTCATTTATGGTTTCAGAGCCTAATAATGTTGAAAATATCACTAACTCCCAAGATAATGGTGGGTGTTTGGATGAAAATTCCCTTGAACTATAATCAAAACACCAAAAAATTACCACCTCACCCACTAAGGAAGGAGGAAGTATCTTTTCACTCAATGAAGATGAGGAAAGTTTTTCACCCCTCACTACATCTTTTCCAGATAATCCCCCGCTAATGGACAAGGCAAAGGATACGAATTCACTCCCCAGACACCAAAATTTCAATTCTTTCCTCAATTATGGAGAAGTCATTTTAATGATTGTTTCTGCATCCTTAGATGAAGAGGAGGATGGCGAGGATGTAGAGGAGGAAGATAAAGACCTAAGGGATTCATCTCCATCATTTGAGGAAGGCATCTCTACCACAATTGATGAACTCATGGAAATCAACTTGGGCGTAGATGAAGTCCCTTTCCCCACTATAGTTAGTGCATCCATTCCTTCTGAAGAGAAATAGGTATACAACTCTTTCCTGAAAAATAATCGAGATGTTTTTGCCTAGAATTATATAGAAATGATAGGTCTCGATACAGAGGTGGCCACTCACCACATGGACCTACCAGAGGACCCCCATGGTTACAAGCGATCTTCCATAAGGATTCACCCAACACATACTACCAAAATAAATGCTATGTTCGATAATATAATTATAGATAACTCCATTGGGAGGTCTAGTACCCCATATGTCTTGCCAAAATTATCCCCGTTAAGAATAAAAATGGGAAGGTTAGGGTCTACATTGATTTTAGGGAACTTAACAGGCACTGTCCGAAAGATGATTTCCTAGTCCCAATCACAGAATTACTAATCGATGAAACTAATAGATATGAGGATCTATCTTTCATGGGAATATATTCAGGATATAAATAGATTTTAATGGCCTAAGAAGATGAATAATAAACCACTTTCAGGGCTCCCTAGGGTGTGTTTTTCTACAAGATTATGGAATTCAGTTTGAAAATGTTTGGTACCATATATCAGCGTGCCATGCACCACATTTTAAAACCCTTCATCTGAAAGTTCATTAAATGTTATGTTGATCATATAATGGTTAAGTCATGACAACTGTTAGACCATATGCAAGATCTTGAAACTGTCTTCAATAAACTACGATAGTACTGTCTAAAAATGAACCCCCTGAAATGTGATTTTTTGTGTTACCTCATGGAAATTCTATGGCATTGTTGTATGCCACTTGGGCATCAAAGTCGACCCGAAGAAGAAAAAGGTCATCATTGTAATGTCACCACATCACATGCTCATTGAGTTGAGAGGAATCCAAAGACACATGGCCTACATTCAGCGTTTTATAGCCAACCTCGTAAGTAAGTGCTTTCCCTTCACCAAGTTGATGAAGAAAGGGGTAGAATGTCAATAGACTAAAGACTGTCTAGAAACATTTGAAAAACTCCAGAAATATCTATTAAGTTCATTGGTGTTAATTCCATATATTGAAGGAAGAACACTCATTCTATATGTAACCACCTTGGAGTGATCCCTAGGCCCCTTCCTCACATAGAACAATGATGCCAGTGGTGAGAATAGTCTCTATTACCTTATCCAAACCATGATAGATGCTGAGACTTGTTATTAAAATATCAATAAGAGCTGCCATGCATTAGTATTTGTCGTCCAGAAGTCTAGGAATTTCTTGTAGCACCACAAATTCCATTTTTGTCTCCTTTGTAAACTCTCTCAAGTATATTCTCAGTCATCCAATGTTAACTGAACACCTGTCGTGGTGGGCCGTCATCCTGCAGTAGTTCAATATACAGTTCATACCCTAAAGGGTTGTTAAAGGTTAGGCATTAACAAAATTCCTAGAAGAGAATCCCTCAATAGAGGTTGACCCATTAGAATCTGATCTACCTGGTGAAGAAGTGTTCTATATTCAAGATGATCTATGAATATAGGAAACTCACTTCAACGACACATCCAAAACCCCTACAAGAAAAACAATGGAAGACACCAAGTTCAACAAAGTGGGTCTTGTAGTAATACTTGTTTCCCAGGAAAAGGTAGTCCTACCTTATTCCTTCTTACTGTCAGAAGGATTCCAAAACAATGAAGAAGAGTACCAGGACCTCATTGTTGACCTAGAGTTGGAACTTCAAGCACAAGATGAACACCTAAAGATTAAAGGCAAATTAGAACTGGTCATCATGAAATTCAATAGTGACTATGCTATCAATAATGAAGAGTTGTTCCCTTTAATGAACCATGTTTGAGAATTTATGGAAATGTTCCCATTAGAGCCGACTCTGGATTATGTCCCTTGGTCGTAGAATGCACTAGACGATGCATTAGAAAATGCTGCCACAACTCTGGCTAGTCTAGATCAGAATGAAATGGTCATCAACATTGCCCACCTCTAGATGGTTTTACCATATGTTCAGGCCAATATGGATGTAATAAATGAGATCGGTCCCATCTCTGAGTTTTATGGTCATAAAAATGGCTGGATGGGCCCCATTTTGGATTATCTTCAACAGGAATAACACCCTTCAGATAGAGATGTAAGGGAACATATCTAAATAATAGTAGTCAATTTAATGTTTTACGTTGGAATAAACTAGAAAAAGGTTCTTTATAAGCAAGGCCTTGATGGATACCTACTCAAGTGTATTGATGGGGAAGAGACCAATGCCATCATGAAAGAAGTGCATGCCAAACTTGTGGGGAACACCAATCAGAATCCAAACTCTATCATCAAATTCTATGTCTTGGGTGCTATTGTCCAACCATGATACAAGATTGTGCCGATTTCACTAAAAAGTTTCATTCCTTCAATGTCCATGAAAATTTCATCAACCAGCCCCTAGAGTTACTTCACACTGAAATGTACTCCTGGACCTTTTCCATATAGGGAATGGACATCGTGTGGCCATACCCTCACACCATGGATAGAAAATTAAAATATATTCTCACAACAACTAAATTATTTTCTAAATGGGTAGAAGTTGTACCTTTCAAAGAGGTTGGGGAAAGAAGTATTTTTAGATTTGTGAAAGACAACATCATCACTAGGTTTGGGGTCCCTCACACAGTACTGATGGTCAACAGAACCAATTTCTACTTCGTGGAATTGGAAAACCTATATCAGGAGCATGGAATCAAGGCTAACCATTCATCCCACTATCATGAAATTGACAACAGATAGATAGATGATTTCAAACAGAACCTATCCAACATACTCCAAAATATGGTAGACAAGGATAAGAAATTGTGTCCAGACGAACTCATCAATTCTATTTGGGCTTATCGGACCAAAACCTTCACCACCACTCAAGTAACCCTGTACTCATTAGTATATGGGATGGAGGTGGTTCTACCCATTGATTTACAATTACCATCACTTTTCATGGCCATCTGTGATCAACTGTCTGCATATGAGCAGTCCCAAAAACAGTTTTATGATCTGGAGTGGTTGGATGAGAGAATATTGCACACATTGCACCATTTTGATGTCTACCAAAATTGGATTGCACCAGCCTTCAATAATAAGGTTCTCCAACAGTCTTTCCTTGAAGGAGAGAAGGTGTTGGTCCTCAGAACCCTGATGATACTCTAGAAGATGCCACCAAAGTTGGATCCAAAATGGTAGGGACAATATCTTACACAAAAAATTTTACTCGAATAGAGAATATTCCCTGATTTCAATGGATGGATAGCTCACCATAGCTTCCACCAGTGCAAGGTTTCAGAATAAACATTTCATTTATCCAAAAGAATTTAATATACATCCTTTCCACATGATGTTAAGATATATAGAATACATCTTGATTGCATGAAAATAAAATTCATGATGTATACATCCTTTCCACATGATGTTAAACTATATGGAATACATCTTGATTTCATGACAATAAACTACGCAAGGAATATGTCCTTTCAACATGACGTTAAACTATAAGGAAGATGTCCTAATCACATGACAATAAACTGAATGATAAATTCTTCCATGCTGCACAATGTTAAACTACATAGCATCTTCATCCTTACCATATGACGTTAAACCGCATATCCCCAAAAATGTTCTCACTTGAGGGGACATTGCCTCTAGCATCGGTCAAATACCATGCCATGATATAGAAGTATATACATCTTGATTACCATATGATGATGTGATACGTAGAGATGCCTCGATCCTAGATCTTAGTCAATCCACCACATGGTAAAAGGATGTATCTATTGTACTCTCAACCTCCTCTGCATTATGAGAGGAGACCCTAGCTATTTATTATTTCTCACACCGATCATAGCTCACATGAGATTAGTAATGGTGGTAATGATTTACCCATAGATTAATAGAGGATACTGATATAATATAGGACCATTAAAAAATGGTTAAAAATGACACCCTCTCTGTTGATGATCTAAACCTATATAGGGAGACAACTCTAGAACTACGTGTGGCTTGATTCCTGTCCCTGCAAGATATGTAGTGATGCCCAAATCATCCATCCCGGTATAGCCACCATCAAACAAAGAAAAACAAAAAATTCTCCCTCTCTGTTCATGGATACGACTGGAATAGGGAACTTCTAGAACTACGTGTGACTTGATTCCTGATCTCGTAGGATACATAGTGACACCTATATTCTTCATCATGGTCCAAAAACCACCCAAACAAAAAATGACTCCTTTACCTATTGAAAGGTGAGACCTATGTAGGATTTTTCTTCATAAGAGACACATATGGGTTCATTCTTACCCCTGTAGGATATGTAAGCAACATATGGATCTTCAAACTTAATCCTGGATGCAACAAAATATTGAATTCCAATTCCCCCATCCTTCTTCAAGATCCCCCATGTGGCAGAGTAATATCTTTTTTTCCCTTGTTTATCACACTGAGTACTGCTCACGTGAGATTAGTAGTCTTAGATGAGGATTACTCACTTGCATACAAATTACCCCTTTCTAGGAATAGGTCAAACTAGAATAAATAGTTTTCATGAACTACGTATGGCTTGATTTTTCCCTGACAGGATATGTAGAGATGCTTGAATCCTTCATCCTGGTCCAATCACCATTCAAAAAAACAACTCCTTTCATGTACGTGGGTTAGATCGGCACATGGAACATGTTTTTAGAACTACATAGTCTTTGATTCCCAACTAACTAGGATACATAGGAAACCTCTATGAGGTTCAATCCTGACACATCACTCACCTCATCATTTTCATGATGATTCACTCTAGTCCTAACCGCATGTTGTTAAACTTCATGGCCAAAGATGTCCTAACAACCCAACATTAAATGGTAAGGTATATCAAGAACAACATGTGGCTTGATTCTCAGTATAAAGAGATACGTAGTGACACTCGATCTGAAAATTCCAGGTCTATCCACACAGAATGAAACAAAGAAAAAAAAATTCCCCAACACCCTATATGTGAAATAAAGATAGATTTAGTGTATTTCAAATATTTACTCTTACATCCAAAATGTTTAAAAATACAATGCTTCCCTTTACATATAAATTAGATCTATGTAGAGGATCTTGGACCTCAGAAATAATCATGATCTGGATATTTCTCATATGTCTAGATATCCCTTTTTCATCCATCAAACTCCACCCCCCCGAAAAATCTTAGGTCACCATAATCAACCACAGCTATCGAAAATGGACAGCTAGTGTCTTTCAGGCACCTTTGATTGACTATCCACACAATGACCAAGTGACTCTGCATATGTTTCCCACAAAAATGTTCTATCAACCAAAGGAAAATTCATTAATAAAAGAGGTTTTTTAGTTATATACAGCCATTGAATCCTATGCCTCACATCATCCCTCCTAACTCGAGGGCTCCTAAAATCATGGTTTACACCTTCTTCCCCCACTCATGTTTAGGGAATACCAGGAATATCCCTGAATTATTATCTCATATTTATGCATGATCTCTTTGATATTTCATCCCTAAAATATGAAATTAATTGGTGTTGTCAACATCCTTTAGGCAAGACTAAAAACTGCATGGACCCACAATAGCTAGCTCGTTCACAGAGAGCCACCCACGTCCTCACCGCATGACGTTAAACGACATGGCATAACAATGCTATTTTATTTTATCCTTCTATCCTAATGTGGTTGAGTGAAACCCTTCCCACCCCTTGTTTATCATGTCAAGCATACCTCATGTTGGCATAGGAGTTTTGGTAGAGGATTACCCCATAGAGCTTTGATGAATCAGTCTACAATTACTGACCCTACTAGCATGACATTAAAAGGAATATTATTGTTTTCTACTTCATATTAAGAAACCTAAATACCTAACCCTATAACATTAAATTACAAGGTACCCCAAATATATCTAAAAATTCCCCCACTCCTTGTGCCCAGACCAAACTTGTGCATGGAATCTAATCTTGGGACACCTGGATCATCAAAACAGGGCCCCAATCCTATAAGGGAGTCAAAATATCCCACCTCATATACAGATCAAATATATATAGATAGACTCCCAATTTTCTGATTAATCATGGCCTGAGTGTTTCTAATATGTCCAAAAAAACTCTCTCCATTCACCACACTCTGTTATTTGAGTGATCTTGGATCATCATAATCCTTCATGGCCATCAGTAATGGAAGGCCAGTGTCCTATGTAAACCTTTTATTAACAATGCACACAATGCCTCAGTGGATCTGCTAATGTTTCCCCCCAAAGCGACATGTCAAACAATAGAAAGTTCATCCCCATGAGAGGATTTTCCTATTTTCGTACACCTAACAGTTTAGAATCCCCATGTAATTTATATTGATCCAAGAGCCCTAAAAACCATGGATTATACTCTCCTTTCTACTCAAATCCTAGAAATTCCAGAAAATCTTGGCTTGATTACCTTCCCTTTACTTAGGGATTCTATATCAACATCCTAATGGCATGATTTTTAAATTTTGTGATACTTGATACCAAGTATTCACCCTTAGGCTAGGTCATGTCAAAAGGGTATTTCCCCTCATGACCCTTCTCAAGAAATGAATCTGCATAGGAAAGTTTGACAAACGCATTTCTTCATTGGTGAATCTGTATCCAAAACCTGAAATTCCCCATTCATATGCATGAATCATACCCACATATTATTGAGAGTTAAAAGAAAATTGTTGGGACATCGGAAATGGATGGATAGTGTCCTAAAAATACATTTTTTTGACTATGCACACAATTCCCTAACAACTCTACATATGTTTCCCATATAAATGCCCTCAATCAAGGGAAAATTCATCCATAAGAGAGGCCTTTCCCACTTCTGTACACGCCATGGCTTCCATGCCCCATATCATGTCCAAGATCAATAAATCACAAGTCAGGGTCACGAAAAATTCCTCATCCATGTGTAAAAATTTCTAGGAAATTTGTGGTTAATGAGTCTTAAATTGGGTCCCTTTCCCCACAAGTCATGGTCAAATCTATTCGACCTAAAACATATTTAATGACAGTCTTGTTGGAAAAACTCTAAATTGCCAATGAAATACTACAAAACACTCGTCAGGGTGAAAAACAAAAAATGGAACCCTGGAAAAAAAGTCATGTATTAGCTTGCTAAACCTATACTATAAATGGTTTATGGAAAATATAAAGCAATAAAAAAATCATCAAGAGAATCAAATATTTTTAGGTCAAAAACTTGAAAAGGGTGGCCTAATAAAAAGACAATTTATACCCACTAATCCCACACCATAACAGGCTTAGGAAATAATTTCCATGGAAAGATAAAGGCACAAAGTTAGTAGGGTTTTCCGTGTGACCATAGTAAGAGTGAAACTGTGCTCACTAAGCCCCTATTATTAGGAAAAAAATTAGGGAATGATTTGATTATTATTTTTATCTTGGATTATGATTCAAATAAATATTTGGTTGAGATTATGGTTTAAAATGTAGTTGACCATAAATGATTAATATTCCAAGAAAAGGTAAAATATGAACACTAGAAAGAAAAATGTTTCCATTTTATCAAATTAATTGTGAGTGGGGGGGGAATCCACAATCCAGAGTCTCTCCATGATTTCAAACCCATGGTGGTTCAAGGTAGCCCAAAATATTACAATGATTCCCAACTTGCTCTTTCTAGAAGGTCGATAATTGCCAACAAGGACTGTCAAGGGCCTGTTCTAAAGAATCCATCCGTTCAGATTTAGCTTCAACCATTGTGTTTACTTACTTCATAAGAGTCTGGAGGGTTTTCCCTTTCTGTTTGAATGCGTGATAATTAGAACTTGATGATGGAAGTTGCACTTTAATCTGGCCATGAGAGCCTTGTACTCACATAGTTCATCCATTTAGGAAATCACCTAGTTATTAGAACTAGATTCTTTTGCATCTAGATGATGAAACTCATTAGTAATATCCCAGAAAGTATGAGTTTAGTGGTGAGAAGCTTTGAACCAAGAAAGTTCACCCTCACAAGTAGTTAGATCCTCTCAAACTATAACAATTTTGTACACAAAGAGATGAATGAGTTAGTAATCAAAGCCTCCTGAACCCAAATTGACAAATAGTCATATAAAGTTATCCTCCTAATTGGAAATGTCTATCAGGGGAGTTTCTATAATAAGAGTATGTATTCGACACCATTCCAATTTATAAATAGCTCGATGCCTCCTAATGGCATCAGAATCATGGTCCTCCACCACGACATGTATGTAATGAGGAATCCTCATTACAGTAGATAGAATTTACTCGATCTGAGTCACCATAAGTAGGAGGATTTTCCCTCCCAATAGAAGGTTCAACCACCTGGACTAAATGAGGGGGGATGGAAGCAACTTTAGGAACACCTCATGATGTACCACGCAGACCAGCTTCAGTAGGACCAAAGACCACATCACCCAATGATATAGGATCTGAGTCACTTTCCATAGAGATTGGTTGGGTTGGTGAAGCCTCTTCCAAATTCATATGAAAACTGGTAGAACAACTTGTCCCGATAGGGAGGGGAATAAATATCACAACTGGAATGGTTGGGATAGGATCAGAAACAACCAACAGTCACTGAACCCTTCAAACTAGCCTTCTCGATGCCCTATTAGGGTAGAAAGCTACCCACAATTTGGCATACTCTAATGATAGGTAAGTTGAGGCTACTGTGATATGAATGAGAACTTCCACATTATCATTCTACAACATCATTTCCACCTATAATTGGTGAAGAATCATGGGATGGGACTCCCTCATAAATAGAATATCAGGGAGAGGTGTGACCTAATGAAGGTATCCAAATTGCATGGAAAACTAATAAGGAGTGTAGGGTTCTCATATGGTTACCATTTCTATAGGAGTGGATAAAACTCCATCCTGGAGAACAATGATGTAAGAATGATATTCTAAAGAGTACCTTCCATTATCCATCATATATCTGTGGGGCACAACATAAGGTATGAAAGAAAACTGAGAAACATCACATAACAGTTTTATTTTATCCACAATACTCAATGAATGAGGATGGATATAGGAAATTTTGAGAAGAGTTAGGAGAAAGTTAGAATGAGGAACCCTTGCAGTATGTCGATTCTCATAGAAAGGGAAATTATCTACCATCCATCCATACAAAAATTGAAATGCCCCACTAAGATGATGCGGAAGATTCCATTCCTATATCTGCCCTAATAGTTCATAGATTCGAGAAAGGTTAGGAACGACCAAGTTAATGGGCTATCCCTATGCCAATGTGGATTTCATCATCAGAGTTAAATACAAAACACCAGTATAAACATCATGATAGGGTACATGACATCCACTAAAATACATAGTAAATAAACCTTCCAATATGAGCTCAAGAGGTACGTCTGACTGAATTCCATACACCTAGGTGGTGTCTCGACCTCCCTCAAGGGTAGTGTAGTATGAGCCTGACATTTATCGTGATAGTTGAGTCAAGTGAGTCTAGATACGAAAAACCTTCAACCTAGGACTATTTTCCAACAAGAACAACATAATCCAATCTTCGAATGAAATAAGAGAATGAGGATGGATGGCTTTATTGAGTAATCCCTCTTCCATGAAAAATAAATTCCTTTTCATTGGAGATACATGTTTGAAATTCCCCAAGGAATTGGCCACTATAAGAATGTCATCATACATGTTTCATAGAATGGGAAGGCCTCTAGGTTAATGGATGTCCCATAAACTAATCCCCACCTCCCTATGTAATAGGTGGAAGGTATTAGTTTTTGAACACCAATGGCTAAGCAGTTTGGGAAACATCTCACCTGGTGAATAGTTTTAAAAATGGAAAACCCATGCTGCCTGATACAAGTTTATTTCTTCTAATTGGGTAGGGGAATCGAAACAAATCAGATGCACACAGAATGTCTAGGTCCACTCATCAAAGAATAATCCTCTGGATCCCAAGTCCTATTTGGTGCCCCACCCTCCATTGGGATTTTCTCAAGAAATATTGACAATGGACAGGTACTCCTGGATGGCCATCCTCAAAGACTTGTTATAATGAAAATGATTACTCTGATTCCACACAGATAATTTCAATGTGAACATTTTCACTTGAGTAAGATTAGTTATTGTTTCTCCTTTTGAATAAATAATAACCCGATCACACCCTCAGGATGCCTCGAGGCGAATAATAGTAGTACTATGATTGGCCAATGGTAGGGGAACATCATCTAGGAGTCCAAAATTATAAATCGATAACTGGACAGATGGTGGATAGGCTAAGAGCTCTAATGAAAGAGGTTATCTGAGAAAAACCTCTTGAGGAATGATGTAGGAACAAAGTTTGTCTTTAGAATTCTCAACCATAGATGCGCTTCTTCATATCTCTTCTATTGAGATAAGAGGAAGATCCATCGTCCAGCATTAAAAAGACCATGAAAAAGGTTCAGTCCAAAAAAATATTTGGGAAAAATACCAAAAAAATTGACAAAGGACTATAAGAAGTCTACATAGAATTACCCACGAACTGCAGTTCATGAAATGCTCCGAAAGACGCTATCTTGTGAAGTGTTGACCAACGAATCATGACTAGTTTGTGGAATGGGTGAGATGTGCATCAATCATCACTATGAGGTTGTCCAAAAAAGTTAAAATTAAAATATTTGAAATTCAATTTGGAAATTTAATGTTCAGTTCACTGAATTGAGGTTTAGTTCGCAGAGAAGGCGAATAGTGTAGTGTCTTACTATACTGTTGTTCAAACATATATTTTATGTTTCACAGTTCAGTTCATGGATTCGAAAGATCGTGTTGTCGATGAGAATGGCCATGAAGAGTTTGTAGTTTGTGGAATGTGAATCATGGCTTGTGGTTGATGGATTTCGCAATGGAGCTTGTATACGGAAGTAGTGAATACTGAGAGCACTTTGCAAATCACTTTTCACTGAGAAATCCGGTAAATGAAAAATGACATGGGACCGTATATATAGGTGTGGTCGCTCCAATGATTCTAGCTTTATACCACAAAATAGTTTAGTTTAGGAACTCTTTATACATCAGAATAACCTCCTCTTTATCCTGATCAGAACCTATTCCAATGGGGAGAAATTATAGGGTCCTGAAAATTCCACAAACAAAAGGAAAATACTCCCACAAATTTGAATAAATAATAAGACACTGGATAAATTGAAAATTTTAAAATAATATCGATGAAATTGAATTTAGAAAAGGGCCAAGGTGGTCCATGTACTGATTTACAAGAATGGTACACAAATGGTATTGCCTGTGAACCAAATGGTATGCAGACAGCCCGCAAAACACTATCCTGTGAGGCATTG
The DNA here is from genome assembly GCA_963277665.1 of Viscum album. Lineage (NCBI taxonomy): Eukaryota > Viridiplantae > Streptophyta > Magnoliopsida > Santalales > Viscaceae > Viscum > Viscum album. The sequence continues at coordinate 248,762,814 of OY728152.1, read as the reverse complement.
GCCAATGAATCAAGAATTTCATGGAATAAATGAGGAACAATGATGATCCCTTGTGAACCACATAATTGGAAGAATGGATGTGGAGAAATTCCACCCATGAACTATATTCTTGTGAACCACATCATTAGAGAAAACGTGATGGAGAGGTACATCTGCACACACCATCCCTAGAAACTCAATTCACGGATGAGGTGAGTCTGGTGGAATCCCCCAAACTACATCATTAATGAGATTGAGGTGGTGATTTCTACCACCATGAACCACACCCTCGCAAATCTATGTTGACCGAGTCATCCACTAGGTAGGAGTTTTCTTCATGGTCTTATACAACTTGTGTCATGTGACCCAAAGATATAGCTTCCCCAACACTCTATAAAAGGGACCATAAGGGGAACTGAAGAAGAAGAGTATTAGATTTTTGGAGATCTTGGAGTTTACAGATGGAAGACTTTGAAGGAAACCGATCGATAGTGTACGGAACTAAGAACAGTTTCCTATAGGTATAAACATCTCGTGAACCATAAAAAGAAGAAAGCATAATAATATGGGGAAACTGTGAACCTAATTGGAAAACCACAAACCATACTCCCTTCACGAATGAACTTCCCATGAACTGTAGGGCCAATGCCTCTTCTTCAATCCAACATGCCGCATAGAATAGCTCTATGAGGGCAAAACCCAATCCTGCGTAGAGTTCCGCCACATGGATGGAATCCAGCACCACATACCACCACCCTATGCAGATAGAATCTGAGATCGTACACTACTACGATATGTAGACCACATCCAAGTCTTCATACCACATCAGTATGTGGATAGTATCTAGGTCCACGTACCACATTGGTATGCAGACCGTTTCTAGGTCCCCATACCACATCAGAACACATATGAACCCTCCACCCACCTAGTTGTACGCCATGCAGAGGGTACCCCACCCCACATGAACAAATGAGACATGGAGTAGGTTACCTTTGGGTACCGATCAAGTCCTTCCATTTTTCTCCCATCCTTTGAATCCCCTCTTCTAACCAGTCCATTGGCGTTAGGCCAATGCCTCTTCCAAAGCCACCAGAACTGTATGATAAAACCATCAGGTGCATCAAGTAATCCTTCTGAATTTACATACCCATTGTAAGTGTAGTCACATGGGTCATCATAGCAAGGGTTTATACCCCCTGAAATGTCTTTATGTCTACATTCCCATGGTAAATTGGGGCCTAACCTTGGAGTACTCATGTGAACCTCCTCGTTCTAGGGATTAATGGTTATCACTATATTTTCCATTCAATGAGGTGCAATGATAAGTCAAAGGTATCATGACCTTCCTTTTCCTTTTGATGAATGGAAATGATTATACCCTTTCCCTAAACCATCTTTAGGGAACCCATTTAAGGTGACACCAAAACCTTTCCGCTTGAGGTGGAACCCTTTCACCTCTTAGGCCCAGCCTGAGACATGTCCAGATAGATTTTCAATATGACTATCCAGGATATCAACACAGGATAGGAAATTGGATCAGTAAAATCCCCCCTCTCTACATTTGGGAAACAATACCATCTATCATCAAATTATGTAAGGCACACAACCTTCATATTCGCTGACTCCTATTGTTTCTCACACCGAGCATGAATCATGTGGGATTAGATGTTTGTGGTGATCATGAAATCTACATATCCTCAAAACATTGGAATCCTCCTAGGTGTAATCCCCAACCAAACCTCCAAATAATCATGAGTCGAGATCCTCCTCATGGTTCTAGAAACATGGGAATCTTCCACGCCTAAACCCGCCCAAATTTACTATGAGGACACTAATTCCTTCCCCAAACATGATACATAGGATGCCTGTTTGAAGTCCCATGATCAAAGGGGATCCTTTTCAATGGTTAATCCCTAATCATGCCCCCCAAAAATAGGCCTCCTTTACGGTGTAATCCATAACTTATTCTGAACTAGGAGGGATTTGATTCATAACTAATTGAGATACGTAAGAAGCCTCCATGAGGTCCAAACCCAACACCCAAATCTCTGTAGTGTTCAGTGGAAAATATCCCTAGTGGGGCCATATCCACCCAGGAGACCATACCTCTTTTGAGCATCTTAGGCCGCTTCAGTGTAAGTATCACATGAAATATAGACTAGGAATCTTCCACAAAGACATTTTAACCAAATGTCATTAAGCTACATGGATGGGTCTTCATCGCACATCCTTAAAAGGGGATGTGTCCAGTTATGTGGCACCGAAATATTTGGGTTCTGATTCCACTCATGAGGATAAATAAGAAGCATATATTATGGGTTCGATCCCAATAATGAAGCAACTTCCATCATCCATGGATGATGATAAAATCTAGAGCGCCTCATCATAGGGATTAAACTAGCATTGTCTTAGGAATTCCCGACCCATGCGTATCCATGATTGATTTTTCAACCAAGGGGTAATCCGTGGACACATGCTTGGGATAGAACCCAGGATTCACGAACATATGAACTTTTCTTATATCTATAAGAGAGTCTCGGTGTAGGAAATAATTCCCCCCAAAAGGGTTTTATGAGCTCGAAATCCCATCCTCTCAACCAATGGTGTCCTTAGGTGTCATTGGCCAAATCGTCATCCAATGAGTGCCTGCCTTTGGAAAGTAGGTATATGAATCATGGATACAAGTGTCGTTGGATGTTTCTAGCTCCACGAATAAACCCATTGGAGACCATTCGAAGGAATTATACCTAACGTGGAACCCTTAATAATATCCTATAAATGGATCACTATCTGTCAGGCTATTTTGTCTCCCCCTGGAACGATGTGAATCGGGTCAAAAAATATATATGTGTATATTTATATTTAATTTTTTCTATATTATATATATTTGTATACATAATATAATACAAATGTTTTATTAAAAAATATATAATAAAAATATATTTAATATAATATATCTATAAAATAAATCATAATATAAATGTATAGTATTTATAAAAACATATATAAATTTTATAAATTTACTTAAATATATCTATAATCACATTTATATTATGTGTATAAATAAATATATGTTTACATTTTTGTTTATATATATAAGTATTTATTTAATGTATTTATATAAGTTCATTATATATATATATGTTTATAATGTATTAAAATATATTTATGTAATGTGTTTATGTAAAATATATACACACAAATGCATAAACACACATATATATTATAAAATTTTAATTTACATGAGATTTATTTTAAAAAAATTAGATGGGTTTTAAAAACCTCTCTAATCGAAGGGATTAATGGTGGTTTATGAACCCCATAAAATTTCTTGAATTGGAGGGGGTTAAAAACTACCTCTAATTACTTAAATTTGACAGGTTTGAAACCCCCTCTCTAATTTCATAAATTATAAGGGGTTCAAAACCCCCTATATTCTAAGGGATTAGGGGCAGTTCATGAACCCCCTCTAATATCTTAAATTTGAGGGGTTGTGAACCCCCACTATTTACTTTATAAAAATAAATTATATATATTTATCTAAACTAATATTTTATATATAAGGATCCTCTAAAATCCAATTGAATATATAATTCCACTAATTTTTAAATTAGTAGTAGTTTTGAAATAACCACCTTTAAAATCAAACCAAATACTAGAAAAATAATGAAATTTTTTTTGGTGGGGGTTGTGCATAAACCACTCTAAAATAAATTTATAGGGTGTTGTGCATAACACCTTCAAAAAACCTACCACTAATTTAAAGGTTTTTTTAGTGATACCTTATATAGAATGCAGTCTTGGAAATATCCTCCCCTTTGACCCTTAAATGATGATATCTAGATCAAATATCAATCTTAAATAAGTATTGAGATCCTATGAGTTAATAGAATATATCATCAATATGTGGTAGAGTATAGTTGTTCTTGATATTAGTTTTATTAATCTAACTATAATAAATATAACGACTCATATATCATTCATACTTTTTTAAAAAAGGACTGGTGAACCCCACGGTGAATCATTGGGGTGTATACAGCCCCTATACAAATTGTCCTGTAGTGGATTGTTTAACAACCCTAATTCAATGAGAGCTATTATATACATAATTTTTGAGATATTCATTGATACGAGCATGATTTTGATTAAAAACTCAACCTCAAGTTCTAGGGGAAGACCTGGTAGTTCATCTGGAAAATGCATTAGTATATTCCTGAAAAATAGGCATGTCATCATTGTTGACTTCCCCTTAGATCATTTGTGTCAATAGTCCATCATTATTGAGTATCATGACATATATTATATAATTTTGTAATACATGGAGTTTATAATCATCCTTATAGTGATAAATTATAATATAATGATATGCGATATGAAATGAGACTTCCTCATCATGATATTTTATATTTTCTTTTTGCTGGGAAAGATAATCCATACCCAAAATTATGTCAAATTCAACCAAAGAAATAAGAATTTGATCAATAGGAAGTATACACTATTGGTCAGAGAATAAATATACTAAGAATCATGGGGTGAATTGAGTTCTTGAAATTTTCTTTACCTTGATCCATCCACTTTTAAGGTATGATAAATTATTATCTCTTCTTAACATAAGAAAAAATGAAGATGATCAAACGTAAGAGATTTTTAGTGATTTAGCGAATAGAAATATCCTAACCCACTCCACCAATACTCAAATCCTAGAGATTTGTGATTTTATCTAGTACCAATACATTTCCCAGGGACTACATGAATGAGTGCAAGTAGTCATCACTTGGAACAAAACTAGTTTCTTTAACTAAGCTCCTACAAGGCTTTATAAAAGAAATATCCTTTAAGTTATTTTACTAGGTACCTCCACTGTTTAGTACAAGAATATAACACTTCCAGCAATGAGATAGAACAATGAAAGTTTAAAAATGAAGCAAATAGTTACAATATGAACCTAACATAATTGAAGAGATCTCAAAAAGATATAATAAGAGTGAAGCATAGCTTGAGGAGAGTCTCCAAAATATAAGAATAATAAAATTTGTCACAAAATTGTAACACTTGAATATTTTAACTTTTTTCTTATCAAAGGGAATATTATTATAAGGCCCAGACCTTAAACCTTACTTAATATTTAATTACATGAATAATTCACATTGAGTATCTTTTCATGGTTTAGAGTTTTAGAGAATTAGGACATATCTATTACATCTCAAAAGATTACAAAGTAGACACTTCTACTAAGTTTCCATAAAATAAAAACGCTTAAAAAGAAACATGTCTAGTTCCATGTTTTAGATAGCATAACTTTCCCTTGATTCCATCCATGACCCTATTCCACATTATGTCCTGTGAAAAAAATTTCAAAAAAACATTGGGTGAGCATAAAAATCTCAGTAAGGGATACACAAAGAAAGAAAACTATTAGTTTTTCAAAACAACAAGTAAACCATGTATACTTTATCAAAGTAATAATTTTCACCTTTATGAAGTAGTAAAAACTCTTCACTAAATAAAATATCATTTCTTACCCTCTTGTAACCAAAATATTACCATAAAACCCATATAAAGAACACATAACATATAAAGGTAACTTGGGACATAAACAAACTTAAATGGAATAACCATACGGTCGACTTCCACACATATCACTTAATAGAATAGCCGTACAACCGACTTCCATAACCAATGCATTGGAGGTTATAATGTAACCACCCATCCTGGTATTCACGGAACCACCCGTCATATGGTTTATCTCGTAACCACCCATCAATTGTCAAAGTACCATTATAAAATCATAAGACATAAAAAAAATATAATGGAAAGAAAACATTTCCACACTTTGATCACAATATATCACCTAAATATACTGACATAACAAATCTATTATAAAAACCATTTTCAATACCAAGATATATAAAAGAGTATATGGTATTTATTTCATTTTAAAAACATTATGGCTTGTTGAGGAAGCCAAAGACCAAATAATACTCGCGGCGGCGGAAAATGTAATTGTCACCACGTACGTTAAAAGAAACATTCCTTTTTGTCGTTTATTAAAACGTTTTGTAGAAAAAGATTCCTTTTGTATAAAATTAAAAGTCAAAGGGGTTTATACACCATATAAAAGAAAGCCTTGTATTAGAACAAAATATGCCTCAATGAAAGGAAATTGAGACGAAGTCCCTTACCTCGTGTCCGACATGACTCGATTGATCTTTAATCTCTTGAATAATAAAATAAATTTAATTTCTACTTGCTTAAGAACATTTTTCAATCTTATTATTCCTTTTATATCACTTATTTCCATGTTATAAACATTATGTAATCATTTAAGTTAATAATGTTTGTTTTGTCGATATTTGGTTCTTAAGTCGAAAATGGACTTTTTATGATTACATGTTGTTCATGTGGTCAAAGGATAATTATATCCAGAATGATATTCATGATTTGGATATCATATATATCATATATATCCATCATATACATGTATTTATAATAGTATATAACATTTATAGGTAAGAAATGAAATGCACCGTTCATGGAGACGGTAAGCCGTACGTACGCATGAACGCTACTTTCATTTCTATTTCATATTTAATGGAGTGAAATCCTAATGATATAAGGTTATATTATAATTACAGTATAACATCATATATAATAACTTTAACTCCATACTTTATACTTCCGACATATGGCATTAACGAATCAAATCACTTTGAGGGGGCGGTAGTCCGCACTTCCTAAAAAGAATATATCACGTTTACCCATAAATGAAACCATAAAGGTATGCCATAAATGAAAAATACAGAAGCTTAAGTAAAAAATAAACATATTATATATCATATATAAATATAGGTACATCTTAATGTCCACCTTTGAAGGTGTTATATTAGTGTTGAACAATCATCGTTTCGTGTCGCAGAAATTCCCCATCCACAGAAACAGTATGTTATTTAACCATTAGATGTAGGTGTGTGTAAGTGTAGCTTGAATACTTCACATAACAACATCTTAGTATATTTCAGATACTTGTGTTGTTTTAAAATAAAGGAATAAAAATAGTTTATGGGGTTGGAGAAGCAAAATAAAACATAAGAACACAAGAGAAGACACTACCTTTAAATCGGGTAACTCTTTTTGATTTGAGCTCAAAGGCTTCCTTGGAATGACTTATGCCCAAAGTGAGGATTACAGGAGTAATAGAGGGATGTGGAGAGACAAAATGGGCAGGGTTTGGCTGATCCAAAGTCTTGATAGGTGTGGGTAAGGAGGTAGAGGTGGGAGCCTTTTATAAGAGGAGAGGAGGGGCACTCTTGGAAAGTTAAGAAAAGATACTTTATTATAAAATGATTTTCGGATAAAAAAGGTCCCAAAATTATAAATTTAAAGGATAAGGTGATAAGTGTTCTAAATCCACCCATCCAATAGGTTTTTTACAAGTGCAGGTCTTAGATTTTACATTATCATTTCATTTTATTTAAATCGTTAAATAATGAGGTAATCGCTGCATCATCATGGTGTCATAAATAATTTAATTTATTTAATGTCTAAAAATTATATAAAAACTATCATGATGTAGTAAATATTTATATCATTCCAATGAATATTCATAGTCAAAATTATGACTTGTATAACCCTATTTAAAAATTGTTTTAGTAAAACATTTCATTTTTGTGACATTTTTATTTTAACATTAAATAAAAAGTTATTAATGTCATTTTCCTACCAATGTGGCTCCATGGGGTCCCAAAGTTGACCCATGGATTGTATTGGTCGGAAATGACACATCCAATAAGATTAGGACATGTTTCAACGTCATTTCATATTATTAAAACATTATTTTTACCTTAAATTACACTAATTACCTCTAATCGCGATTAATAAACTTAAAAGTTACTATTCACCAAAAAAATATTTTAATCTCATTGAACAAAATTTTACTTCCTAATGACAACCATGTATCTCGGATTTTTGAAATTCAAAACACAGAGGTGGTAAATTTTCATTTAAACGAAAAATTAGTTTTTTAAGTACCACTTAGTGGTTTCACTATTCATCAAAAATTGATGTTTTTCAGAAAAATACCAAAACATCTCCCTAAGCAATATTTGATATTCCGAATTCAAAAATGATGTCTATTTTAAAAAATTAAAAACATATAAGTTACATTAATTAATTTAATAATTAATTCCCACTGTCAGAACAAATAGCGTGTTTTTATGAAACAATATATATCAAAAGATTGAGACTAGTTTAAGTCCAATTTCAAAGTGAAATTAATTACAACGAACACTATTGGATTAAATGGTAAAAATATATTCTAATTTCACTTTAAAAACAATTCAAAATATAATATAATAAAATAAAAAAATTATATTAAAAAGAGGTTTTGAATTAAAATACAACATTTTTCACTATTCATTAAAAAAAGAACTTTATCGGAAAAATACCGAAAATTTACACAAAGTAAATTTTGATGTCCCGATTCTAAAAAAGAATTTTATTTGGTCCAATAGAATGTATAAGAGTTACCAAAACTATATTTAAAGAGGGTTCGCCATCAAAAGGCGATAGTTCGACCATTTAGTGAAAATTAGAGTATATATGCCTAAAATTGAATTCTTTTCTTATTTTAAGCCTTTATCTTTTATTGGATAAATATAAAAACATTTAAAAAACATATATAATCATATTTTAGTTATTTCTATTCATTCCCGCCAATACAACGACTACGTTTTAACTACTATTTAAAAAAATATTATTATATTACTAGTGTGCAACATAAGATTTCAAAGAAACTCGTTGTTGCATATCGGGCACGCTATCGAACATAGCCACCCTTTAAAGTAAAATTAATATTTAATTCGTAAATATTAATAAGTATGAAAATGATTTATTCTTTATTTACCTGGGATGTTACAATTATAATGATGGATATCAAAAGTGAGAGATCTTGATTTTATTAATTTTACTTTTATGTATTTTATCTTATAAAAAAAATGCTTTCATATATTCTCACTCATTATTACACAGGATAAAATATCCCATAAAATTTGGCCTGTAAATTAAATTCTAGATGATATTTAAAAAAAAATTCCTTAGATGTTGGAATGAGAAATTAATTATTCTGTAATGTTTTCTTCTCTTGGCACTTTCAACCTTCTTGACAACAATTTTACCGTAAATAAATAGCCTAATATTTATTTCATTTATGAAAAAATTAAATTCCACATAAATAACTCAAAAGGTAATAAATATGTAGGTTTCCAAATGAAATATTTGATTCTGGATCACCAGATAGTTGAATTCCATGAATTTGAAATCACATAGATAAATTGATCCAGATATCCATTCTTCAAAAAGATGATTTCTATGGTTTCCAAATCAAATAGAAATATATTTCATATAGCTAAAATTTTCATATCCAACTGATTCACATAGACAATTGGAACCATGTAGTTTAATTATTTACACATCCAAAATCCATATCCAATTACTCCATGAAGCTGATGTTCATAGTCATTTCATCAATATATCTATGTGCTCACATAGGTGATTTATCGACATAATTTATTTTCAATTACCAGATTCTATGAGATAGTCGATTTACATAGGAATGTTCTATACATAGATGATTTACATAGTTTATCACTTGACATAGCCAAATATCCACGTAGCTGATTTCCTCATACAATAGATTTTCTTGACTTAGGAAAATTTTAGAAAACTTCCACAAATGTAGAAATATAATATAATTAACTTAAATAAAATAAAACCAAATTAACAGACATAGAAAATCATTAGAAACATATGATTATTTTTTATATCATAATAATATAAAGTACATGGGATATGTTAGAACAATATTAGCAGTCTAACAATATACCCCTTTTTTCTGATCACAAAATCCCTTAAATATTAAACATGAAAATTTTAAAATTTTAATTATTTTTTAATAAAAATATATAATTCATAATACTTTTAATAATTTTGGTTTATCCTTTCTTCTCCCTCATTATCAATCTTATATATTATCTCCCCCTTTTGTTATATTAAAAAATAATAGTAAAAAGGTAAAAAATAATATTAATATATGAAATTGAATTATTAATTGTTAATATACAATGATGATACTAAATTTAAATTGTAGAATGAAATTAGTTCATAAAATAAAACATTTAAAAATAGAAAAAAAATTATATGAAAATAATCACTTAAAATAAATAAAACAAAATCACTATTTGTACTAGTATACCTAATTAGTGATTTTGTTAAATTTATTTTAAGCGATTGTTTTCATATAATTTTTTTATATTTTTTAATGTTTTATTTTATGAAATTTTATGAATTAATTTCATTCCATAATTTAAATTTAGTATCATCATTATATATTAACAATTAATAATTCAATTTCACATATTAAATTTTTTTTTATCTTTTTACTATTTTTTTAATATCACAAAAGGGGGAGATAATATATAAGATTGATAATGAGGGAGAAGAAAGGATAAACCAAAATTATTAAAATACACATATTGAGTACTAGATCGAGCGATCAAAGGATCTTAATACTACTTTTTTTAATATTATATTTTAAGAATTTTAAATTGATGAGCCCTATTTCCAAATAGGTTATATTTCATTAAAAGTTATCAAATTACTCCATCAAGGATTTATTAACCTCATTCATAGTGTTAGATGGATTTGGAGGCACTGAAGCACTATCACCCATAGTTGGTGCTTGAAAAATTGTCCTGAAGGTCTATACACAACAATCTCTTATTAGTCAATTTCATCTAGTATATCATGGGATTATTATTACTTAGAGAAACTATAATACTATTCTTAATAACATATATACATATATGAAATTCCCTTATAAATTTTAACCAACATAGTTGAAAAAAACTAATGGTTTCGGTTGATTGGACTAATATAACTATGAAAACATATCTCTTAGTTTCCTAGATACTCGTAATTTTCTTATACTTGATCACCGATAGAATTAAAAAAATCCTAAAGATATCCAACCATGTAATTAAATGAATTTTAATTCCCAGGAACAAGTCTTATAATAAATTATCGAGTTTCTTAAAACATAGAAAACATATCCTTTTGGAAATCTTAAATAATAATAATGGTGAACATGTCACATTATAATGAATGAATATAATAAGATATTGAATTCAAATCTAAATACATCAGGTCAAACTTAGATTGAAAATTATAAACCACTGATGTTTTTGAGGTGTTTTTTCACTAGGTTGAAATTTATTAAGGAATTAAAATTGACTTACAACAACACTCTTTAAAGTTTGAAATATATCTTTAATGTATATCTTGAAAATATTAATTTCATCACATGAAACTACTAAAAGATCTACTTGAACTAGTCGTATATTCTAAACCATATCTCTTTGAGATGTAATAAGAACTCTATTTTCATTGACCTCAGATCTAGTAAGAGAAATTTCTTTAAGTTCGTTCACATTATATCACAAAGATTAAACTTACTAAGATCTCACACTAGAGAAAATAGGTTTATCTTGTTGGATATTTTTTTTATCAAATTACTATGGAAATCCATCATTTCAACTAGATTATTAAAATTTTTCTGATCCACTGAAAAATCCATTTGTTTTATGATCTCATATTTTTAATATATCAACTCTTTTTTCAAATAATTATAATATACTATGAGATAATCATATTATATCATCATAGTAGAAGAAAAGGGATGCATATTTCTGTCAACATTAGAACCATTAGATCTTATTCTTGTAGATGGAGTATCCTCTTACATATGAGGTGTAGATTGAATTTGTAGTGGGATATGTGAATGATCATTATCAACCTCCACATACACATTCCAAGTTTAATCTCTATTAGTAGTAGGTGATCCAAGGATTGGATCAAATAATATTTTTTCAACCTCAGGTTACACTCAAACCTAAGTAGCAGGCACACTAAGCATAATGTAAAATGGCCTCTCTTCATTAAAATTAAATCCAACATTTGTATCAAAAGGTGAAATGACTAAATAAACTAATTGAAAAGTAATATAAAATATAAATTACTATCATTGATTACTTCCACTACTATTACTACTTCGGGAACTAGGAACCGTGGTTTAGTATCATTAGACTCTTTTACTTCACTAATAGGAACCATCTCGATAGGTGTTGCATCCTTAAGAGGTTAGGTATTAGATGAATCCATAAGATTTGGTGCTAGAGGTGGTATTTTAACACCACAATATTTTTTGAAAATAGATTTTATCTTTTCAATATTTCTCAATACATGAAACACCATGTTTAGCTTGTGTTACATGCAAGACCGAGTTAAAATGGAACATAAATTAATATTAAATTAATATTATTTAATATGATAGTTATCACGTAGCTATTGGAATGGTGAGTATGAATAGGATTAAATAAATTATAAAAATATATGGTTCAAACTTGTATATAAAATTAATTATTTGTTGACTAATTAAATTTAAACGAAAAAAACTATATGAAAATAAAGGAAATCATTTTCGAGAAAACAATTTTTATACAAAAAAACATGTTTTAACTCAAAAGATAAAACAGAAAACCTCTGGTGAATGATTTTAATGAAATTTATATATTATAAATTTAGTCAAATTTTTAAAATTCATCTTATTTGTTTTTTAGAATTGAGATAATAATAAAACCAATTTTATGCTTAAAATGTATTTAAAAAAAATCTGTGTCGTCACCTTATGCACACTTATTTTAAAATTAATTTTTATCACTTTTATAAAAATTATTTGAAAAAATGAAATTAATTTTTAAATAATAATGTAAAAATTACCTTAGGATTAATTTTTTATAATTTTATGTGAAGATAAATTTATCGAGGAATAGTGAGAATTCTAGTTTTTATTAAGTATTTTCATTTCTTTTAAAGAATTTATAATGTTAAAAAATATTTTAATATAGTTTAAAAAGTAATATTAGTTCAATTATATATATATATATATATTAATCTAATTTATCTCATTGGAATCAATTTTATATTGAATTTTGATATAATTTGTATTAAAACTTTTGAACATGTTCCCTTTGGAAAACCGCCTTTTCATCACGTATGGAGGATTAATTATAAATTAAAATTTTTCACTTATATGAACATAATTTAGAAAAAATGGATTAAATATTTTGAATAATAATAATTTATATTATCTAATAAGTCCAACTTAATTTTTTTACCATTATCAATAGTAAAAGAAGTAAAAATTAATTGTTGGTGTTAAAGCGGAAATAGGGTTATCAATGGGTTAAACGAAATTGACAAGGTGTAAAATAAACTATAATACTTTCAATAACCCATTTTATGGCCATATATAGACCTCATAATCTCTAAAGTTAGATAATTTCAAATCTTGGAGCCTTTTGATATGTGAAAAATGTGGGTACACCATTTTCTTTTCAGAAATTACAAGTGTGCCACTCACATCACTTATAAAAGGCCACCCCTATCCTCTCATATTCACACTTAAAAACCATATTTTTTCCTCCAAAACCTTCAAAAATAACTTCCTTACTCCACGCATCTCAACCTAGAATCCATATATTTTTCATAAATCCAATATATGAATCCTTTTGGTGCAAACCAAAAGAAGTCTTCCGGATAAGAGGTAACATCCCTAGTCGAGCATTTTTTATTATTTATTCCTACAACTAGTTAAACTATTATTAAAACATGATGATAAAATTACCTATGTTTATTTAATATAACTATATGTTATTATGTTAATATAATAACCTTAATCCATCTCATATTCCATAAAATGGGTTATGAAATCATCATTCGTGTGTACCATAGACTATCATCTTGTGAACCGATGTTATTTTTTTGAATAACCACCTCTAAAGGATGAATATAGTGATATATGTTTTTTATATATTATATTTATGATATTATTATGATTTTTTAATAATGATATTACATTTTATTATTAAATTCCATTCTTTGGGAATACGATAACGTTGTTCGTGCGTATGGAGGACTACCGCTTCACAAAAATATGTGATTCAATTACGATTTACATGGAAGGTAAAAATGATGAGTTTAATGAAAATATGTTGTATATAAAACTTAAAAATTATTATATTATTGTAATATATTATTTACCTTTCTTTATTTCAATCTTTTGAGAAAATGGAAACAACGTTCATGCACATGTACGACCTACCGTCTCCATGAATAGTGTATTTCATTTCTTATCTCTAACTTTTTTGGACTATTATAAATAAATATATAATGAATATATAATATATTTATATCATGTATAAAATTTTATATATTATTTAACCATGATCAATGTAATATGTTCTAAAATAAAAAATTCAAAACATACATGAAGGAAACAAGTTGTTAATGCCTGAAACAATACTTTAACGTGGAATTGTCAATAAATGGGTAATAAAAGGCCATAAGTAAATAATATATTTTGTGATATATTTATGAATGGTTATTTAATAAATTAATAATAAAATCACATTTATTATACAGGATATTTGAACACATACGAAGGAAGTCAAGACTAATGGTAAGGGATTTTCATTGCACTTTTATTTTCTATGAGAAAAATGTCATATTCACCAAATGTTTATATCTTGTGGTCTATATACTATCAATGATTTTTTATAATCTTTATCATTAAAATCTTTGGGACTTACATACCCATTTTATTATCAATCTATCATGGGATTTATGGTTTTAAAGTTACCAATGCAGTGAAGGATTTTTTTCTCTAAAATTTCTTTCTTGGAGACATAAGTTGTTTTATGCACCTATCTTATTTTATAAGGTGTATATAAACACCATTTGACATGTAATATCTTGAATATATTTAATATCATAATATTTTATGTTTAATTTAATTTTATTCATTCATGGGGATTATGATTCAATGTTACCAATGTGGTAAGGGTTTTATAAATTAATCCTATCGTTTATTAGTATTTTTTATGTTTATGCTTATAATGATGGAATATAATGATCCATCTCTCAATAAAAAAATTTATTTTAATATCCTCTAGTTGTGTCATGAGAAATCATTTTTTCTCTATCTTTATGTAATCAATAGTTCAAAATTTGTTTTAAAGAAAAATCATATTTTTTTTCTCTCTTCAGTTAAAACTCTTTTTTCTTCCAAAACAATGTTTTCAAAAATTGTTTTCTTTTTTTAAAATTATCCCAATGATTTATTAATTAAAATCTTACCCATTTCTTACTTTTTAAAATATTTTTTAAATAAATCTTCATGTCATTTCCAAAACAAGCCCCATTTGAATTTTACTAAAATATTAAAAGAATATTTTTTATGTGTATGGCATGAACATTATTTTCCACCATCATGACCAAATAATTGTTTTATATATTCATTTATAAGTTTAAAATTTTACTTTATTATAAAATCATTTCCAAATTTTATTATAAATTTTTGGAATTGAAAATTTATTTTAAAATAATGGTTATTTTCCTCTCAAATTTTTAAAAGATCTTTAAAGATTCCTTTATAAGTTTCCAAGGTTATTTTCAAAGAAATAGATTTTAAAACTAGTTTATATTTTAAAAAGTGTTTCTCAAATTATAAAGGATATTTCCTCAAGAAACGTTTTAAGTGATTCTTCTTTAAAAATAATTTTCCAAATAAGATGACATCCTTTGATGTTACTTATTCTTTACTAGGGTTACGATCTGTGGACATTATTCATGTTCTTTCAATGAACAGTTTATTTTTATGATGACATAAGTTTTATGAAACCCATTTCTCTTCCATGGATTATACCACGATATAATTATCATGAAACCAACTTATTTTTTCATGGGGTTTTCTATGATTAAGTGATGAAATGTATATGAAACCTATTTATTTTCCATGGGGAATGATATGATGTAATATTTATGAAACACATTTATTTTCATGGGATCTGATATGATGGATGTTTTATGATACTTTAGAACACATATGTATTATTTTTATTATTTTATGGTTGTTATTTTATAACCGAGGATAGTAGTTATGTTATAACCAAGGATGGTTGTTACTTTTTATCAAAGATTGTTGGACCTATATCTCCCTAGAATGCTTTGGGTAATGATTAATGTTATATAAGATCAATGGGTTTATGGGAGGTTATCCTAATCCTAAAATGGGGTATATATGAGGTCATACCAATCCAAAAATTGGATACATGTAAGGTTATCCCAACCGAAATGGTGGTTCATGGGTGGTTATCCCAAGGCTAACATGTTATGAATTTTATGGTGGGTAGCCTTGACATTAGATTTTATATTCTTATGTATATGAAACAAATATATGTCTTATGAAAATTTTATGCTCTCATGGATCATGTTCTTTAATTTTATTATGATTATTATATAATAAAATTACAATAATTATTCCATGACTCATGTTTATGATCTTTGATTTGTACGATATGGTTTCCAGATTCCATTATCATGTTCTCATACCTATATTCCCATATTATATTGACATATCCTTTGTTTAACATTACTAATCATCCAATAACACCCTTTGTTATGTTTAAATTACCTAGGATATGAATAAATGTATTATGTATAATATTTCTAAGTAGGGTAGTAGTTATGAAGATATCAGTTGGAGAAAACATAGCTTACTTACGGAATAATTTTTTATATGTCCATGTTTCCAAAGGAACAAGACCTAAATTATCTTGGTGTGGATTGTTATGTTATGTATTTAATATTAATATATTAAAATGTAATATTTATGTATGTGATTTTTGGGTGTTTATAGTCGGTATCACATCAAGGTTTAGTTTACATTTTAAAACTACGATGATAAAATTTTTGGGATAAAAATAATGATAAACCTAAGTACAGAAAAATACAGTAGAATTTTGGTGAAGGATAGAGTTAGTGGTTTCTGAGAAATTACATCCCTATATGGATACTACAGGTAGATGTGGATCTAGTATAGAGGTACCTGGGGGTAATAACTCTAAAGAAGGTGCGTTAGTCTTGACTTGAGTGTTACCTAGTAAATGAAAACTGTCCTTACTACACACCTGGTTTCAGACTCCTAAGGGATATGCTTTGTAAATTCACAAACTATTTACAAACCATATTGGATGATTTAAATAATTAATGACCATGAATAATCTGGGTTAATCATTAGGTTTCATAGATATAAAATAAGGTTTCATGATTTAAAAAACCTATTAGTTATTTTTCATGATTATGTTATTCCTATATATGATTATTGTTTCTTAAATTATGTTTTTAGGGTCTAATCAATGGATGGAACAAGAAGGAACTGGATTAACATTTAATGTGATAGAAAATGTGTTGATAAGAAACCAAATGGGATGATTACTGGAGTGAAAAATGTTGTGATTATTCTAAATAAATCATCCAGATTTATTATTATTATCTTTCACCGTAACCAACTCTTGTAATCACCAAAGAAGAGAAAGATATAAATTTTTGAGATTTCTAGTGGTGGAGACTATGTATGAATAGAGATTCCATTTCCAATATTTCAAGAATGTGGGAAGAATCACACTGGGGAATGTCTCAAAAGAATTATAAGACATTTTATATGCGGATAATAAGGGAATTGAGTATAAAATAATTGTACGAAAATGAAATGTTTTGTTAATAAAATAGATTTGAATATTGGTCTCCCTACGGAATTATAAATGGATTAATGTTTTTAATGTTTAATGTATTGGAATTATGAAAATAAATGTACTAGGTGGAAGCTTGTGATGAGAAAGTACAAGTTGGTATGAGTAATGGTTATATTTCTGATGATTAAGAGACCAAAATGGCATATGAAAGTTAAATACAATTATAACAGTATTATTTATGTTAAATGTGAGAAGAAATATTAAATTTTGGTTGATTGATGTTAATACATGATTCATATTTCATATTATAGGAAAGTGGTATTAAGTAATAAGATGATGAATCCTAGTTAATGGCTCATGAATGTATTGGAATGATTGATGTTTTGGTGTATATGAATTAAAGAATTATGTTATATGAATAATGAAATATGTAATGATTATTCTTTAGAAGTTTTTGATTAATGATTTTCAATAATATATTCTATGGAACATATTACGTAGTTAATTGATTTAATGATTTAGTGATATGTTTTGAAAAAAACATGACTAAGGGATGATAACTCTTAATATGTTCCCTATGTTGAAAAAATGGTGTTTAGTTTGGAAAAATAGATTAATGATATGGATAAAGTAAATTTGATAGTATTTATTACCTCATAACGGATTGAGGTTTTTTGAATTTTTTTTCTATTACAATTGATGGATTTTACATAGTTTTAGGATTTAAGGAATATATTCAATAATATGTGGTTTTATTTATGGAATTAATAAGAATTAATGCTCTTAGTGAGTTTTATGGTGATTTTGGTTATTACCGTACTTCAGGATATTATATAACCAAGGTATTAACTTATTTGGAATGTGACCATTAAGAGATACTTAGTGATATTTTGTGGATTAATGTTATGTGATGGTGCCGCATTCTCCTGGGATCTCTCACTCATTTTGGCTCCTCCCCTAGGGTTTCAGAGACCCTCTCAGCAATGATGGATCTTTCCTTCTTTTCCTTGTCCGGCAATCCTCCTTTATACTTTTCTTTTACCTTTTTATTCACTTGTGTGCTTTTGAATCCCTCTGCCGCCCTATCCTACTCTGGCCTCACGATTCTCTGTGCCTCTCATATTTGGCGATGGAGTGGAGGTCTCAAAGAGGCTTTGGGTTTTTGTGGTTCGGTGGACATAGGGTTTTTAGGTGCTACTAGTGCCGGACTGTTTCTAGTCTTCTGCCTCTTCATGGTTGCTGGTGTTCGGATCCATCTAACGCTAAATCCCTGATCTGACCTATGGTTCCTCCGCACCTCTCCCTCTCAGATTTGGCATGGGGGAAACTATGATGTTTTGGGATGTGAAGATTGATGGCCATTCGTTCTCCTTGCGCAGGTTGTGTCGATTTTTTCTAGTGAAGTATTTTTTTGGTTTCTCAAACCTATTTTTAATTCTTCCTCAAGGTTTTCAGAGAAGGCCGGGTGTGTTTTTCTATTATTCATTAACTTGTTTGACATCTGTTCAGTGGAAAATTTGTTTTGATTTCTAGTTTTGGTGTTTTTCATTTATGTTGCAATGTTGGATGTCACGGTGGCGATGAGGTTGGATTTCTTTATCATTGATAGTTCTCAAAGGTTCATACCATGTTTCATCTTGCAAAAGCCTTATTTTTCTCTACCCTCGTTCCAAGAGGCCACCATTCTCTCCGAGGTGGAGATGGGAGGAGGTTTTCAAGGTCCTTTGGGATGTGAGTATGAGGGGGTGTCTTCAAGAGGTTAATGGTGATGACATTTCAATCGTGGACGAAAAGGTTGTGTTTTGGTTCTGGTGATGATGAAGCTGGTGATTTGGTGTTGGGGGATGACACAATGTTACTGTGATGGGTTTCATCATTCTGGTAGTGGAGGTCTGAGATGCAGTCAGCGATGCTAAGACGATGAGGACATTTTCTATTATTGACGTGAAGAAGTGATGGCAGTGAAGGTGCTGTGATGTCTGGCCGGCGTTTTGATGAAGGAAGTGGGTGATATTAGAGGTCTCCCTATGGTGAGGATTGTGGTGGGTAGCTCATGGTTCGAAGATAAATTGGGTGGTTTGTATGAAATTTGGTTTTGAAATTTGAATCTTATATTTTGAATTTTGGATGATGGATGGGGGGTTTTTGGTGTGAACTAGTGGCTCTTTCTTGTATTGTTCCCACTTAACCAAAAGTGGATTTTATTAAAAAAAATAAAAAAATAAGTTATTTGGGGGATTAATGTTATGTTGATTTTCAAAAATTTAGTGACCTTTGTTATAATTTATTAATTTTAGTAGGGTCTCGAGGTTAACCACTTATGGAATTGTTTAAGTTGAACTTTGGGTGAGGTTTTAGATATTAATGTGTTACGCCACTGTATGGAGATTTATTCATATTGGATAACTTGTTCTATCAATGTTGTTATGATGATAACTAGAGATATAAGGAATAAATTATCATTACATTATGGATCTTGTTATCCTTTATTGCTTCAAACATAAAAAAATTCATCTCTATTTAATGGATTAATAGATGAAGCAAAAATTGATTGAAGCATAACCAAAAGATGAAATTGTGCTTATGATATAAGGTAAAGATAATATGTACATCGGTTCCTTTGATATTATTGATCATATTATTATGTTATCCTTTCTATTGGCGCTTCTACCAAACCTATCTCAATTCTACAATGTGTTCTATGTATCTATCTTGAGGAATTACATACTAGATCCTTCCCATGTACTAAACTTAGAGGTCATACCACTAGAGAAAGACGTTTCTTATAAGGAATAATTATATGAGATTATAGATTATAAAGAGATAGTTATAAAAAATAAGACCACTCACCTTATTAATGTTTTGTGAAAAAACAACCAGCTTAAATAAGTTACGTGGGAACTTGAGGATGTAATGGGGTAGAATTATCCTTAGTTTATGGTACTAAAGTGATGAATTTAGAAGGGGAAATTCATTTTACGGGGGGAGGGGGGGGGGGGGGGGGGTAGAATGTAACACCATGAAATTTTTTGAAATATTATTTTTCATGTAATCTTAATCTTTTTTATTATTTTCATTATACACAACATCGAGTTTATCTCACGTTACACGCAACACCGAGTTTAAACAAAACATGATAAATTATTACAATATTATTATTTAATATGATAATTATCACCTAGCCATTAGAATTGTGGGAATGAAAAAAATTAACTAAATTATGAAAATATATTATTTACACATATATATAAAATGAATTCTTTGGTGATGAATTAATTACAAATGAAATTAAAAAACTATTTGAAAATAAAGGAAATATTTTTCATAAAAAACTATTTTTTGGTGCATAAAAATGAATTTAACCATAATAAATTTAAAAAATCCCATCTATTGAATTGTTTTTATATAATTAATAAATTATATATTCAATTAAAAATTTAAAATTCGTCCTATTTTTTTATAGAAAAGAGATAAAAATAAATTCAATTTTATAATAAAAAACTATAGTTTTTCAAAAAGAACTTTTGTCACCTTTTGCAACATTATTTTAATATTTATTTTTCTAAATTTTTAAAATTTTATTTTAAAAAATGAAATTATGTTTTCATATTATCATTTAAAAATTATCTTATGGTAAATTATTGAGAATTTTCAAAGAAGATAAATTTTTCAATGAATAGTGAAAATACTGGTTTTTATCAAGAATTATCAAATACTTTAAAACATTTAAAATCATAAAAATTGTTTTAATATTATTTTAAAAGTAAATTTATTTTAATTATATATATATTAGTCCAATTTTGTTCATTTTAATTAATTTTATATTGAAATTGGATATAAATTTTTTTAAACTTTTGAACATTTTCTTTTTGAAAAATAGTTTTTTCATCACCTCTCTAAGATTAATTTTAAATAAAAATTTTCCAATTATATAAATTTAATTTGTAGAAATATATTCCATATTTATAATCTGAATAATTTTTATTATATAATAAATTTAAATTAATTTTTTACCTTTATGAATACTTAAAGTAGTAAAAATTAATTATTTTTTGTTAAGGTGAAAATAAAGTTACTAGATGTTAAACTAAAGGGATAAGTGGTAATGTGGCCTATAAAATTTTAAAAACCCATTTGATGGACATATTATGACCTTATAACCTCTAATGTTCTATAATTCACCATTTTGGAGCCTCACAGAATCTGAGAAAAGCGGTTAGCCATTTCTCTTTTAAAAAATTACAAGTATGCCACTCACCTAACTTATAAAAGGACACCCCCTCTACTTTACTATACACACTTCTAAAACCATTTGGATATAACAATAACTTATGAAATAATATCCTTATTTACATCCTCTCATACAATAGTCCATATTTTGGTCATAAATCCAACATAAGAATCCTTTTGGCGCAAACCAAAAGAAAATTTCCAAAGATTAGGTAATATCTCTAACAAAGAATTTTATTTTATTTATTCCGCCAAAAACTAGAATTTTTTGTATAACATGATGATATAATATAATAATTATCTTATATGCAATTATATTTTATTATGTTAATTTAATAAACTAAATACTTATACTCTTCTATCAAATGGGTTACAAAATCATCATTCTTCTGTATGGTGGACTACCACCTCGCGAACTGATGTTATTAATTTTCCATAACCACCTATCACTGATGGATATAATGATTAATTTATTATTTATATATGATATTTATTAAATTATTTTTCTTCTAGAATCATGATATCACATGTGTATTCTTACATTACATTATGTGAGAATATGATAACATTGTTTGTGTGTGCGATAGAAAACCTTCTTGCAATGCGATGTGATTCATTCATGATTTAAATATAAGGTAATATAGATGGTTTTAATGAATATATGTGATATAAATTACATAATTATAATTATTTAATGGTAATATATTATTTAACATTCTTACATTCAATACTTAAATAAATTGGAAACAGTGTCTCGACATTTATACGGCCTACCATCTCGATGAATGGTGTATTTCATTTTCTATATATAAATTTAAATGAATAATATAAATACATATATAATTAATATATATTATATTTTTATCATGGTTAAAAATATGGATATTATTTAACCATGATCAAAGTAATATGACTGAAAATAAAAAATCAAAAACATACATGAAAAGAACAATGAAGTTATTGCCTAAAATGTTACATTAACATGGAATTGTTAATAAAAAGGTAAAAAAATGTCATAAGTAAATAATATATGGAATTATATATAAAATTATTATTATTTAATATATTTTTAATAAACTTATTTTTATTGTATAGAATCTTTGAATGTGTATAAATTAAGTTGAGACACAAGGTAATGGATTTTTGTCTCACTTAAATTTTCTATGAGAAAAATGTTTTATTCACCATGTGTTTAATTTATGTGATGTATATACTACACATGAATATATTTTGTGATTATTATCCTGAAATGTATTTTTATTTACATATCCATTTTAATATCTATCTTTCATGGGGTTTGAAATTTCAATGTTAGCAATGCGGTGAAGGATTTTTGTCTCAATTTTCCTTCTTTGAGACATATGTTGTGTTATGCACCTATATTATTTTATGAGGTGTATATAAATCCCATTTGAAATTTAATATAATTAATTAATTTATTTTCATAATATTTTATGTTTCATTAATGTTATTCTTTCATGGGTCTTATGGTTCAATGTTACCACAGTGGTAAGGGTTTTATTATACAATCTCATCATTTACATTTATTGTTTATGTTTATGATTCTGCTGATGAAATATTATGATACATATCACAAGAAACACATGAATTTTATTCTCTTTTACTTCATGATAATTCATGTTTTCCCTTCATTTCCTCACTTTTTGTACTCAAGTGTACAAAATAATTTTATTTAAAAACCATTTTTATTTTTCTCTTCAGTAAAAAACCCTTTTTATTATAAACCTAAGTTTTCTAAAAATGTTTTCAAAAAGGTTTCTAACATTATAAAAATGATTTATTAAAGTATTTTTTTACCAGGTTTCACTTTTTACCAAAATTTTTGAAACAAATCTTCATTTCATTTTCTAAATAAGGCCCATTTAGCTTTTCTAAGATCCTGTATTTTCCATGTACATCCCTCTTTGTGTTTTCTATTTGAGCCTTGGTGGAGAATTATTATTTAGAGATGGAGATATTTTTTTAGGGAAAATGACTTATATTTTAGGGATGTGTGTTTTTTTTGAAATAATGGAGTCCGAGTATAAATGCATTAATTGGGTTTTCAAGGGGTTTCGATGCTTGGAAGGCTTTGGAGGTTTTCAGATCCTTATATAGGGAAAAGGGGGGTTGAATTTTTTTTTCAGAAGAATTACATGTCATGTAAAGGAATTAAATTATGTGTAAACTATTACATAAACATGTTATGAAACAAATGTAGGGAATTAACTAGTTACATGCCATGGAATTAATACATGTTATGTAATGTTCAGGATAATTCAATAATAATCCCAAGAAATCGGTTTTTTGGTGTATCCCTCTAAAAATAAATTCATAGCATGTAAAAGAGTTATAGGGTGTGTAATTTATCAAGAAGTAATTTTAATAGTGTTTTGCAGATGATTTTTTATCATTCCTTCATGAAGTCATTTCCTCTCAACCTTATGGAACCTTCTAGGTGATTTTACAGGGCCTCTCTTGATTTAAATATACATCCAATCCATGGTAATTGGTTTTTTTTGGTTTTCAACTATCCACCATTATTCTCAATCCATTTTGATTTAGTCTCATGACTATGTGATTTTTTGGTTTTGGTCTTGATCATTTTCCATATAGGAAACTTTTTTCAATCATCCACTCCTTTTTTCAAGTGGCAGATCCTACTGGAAAAATTGGTTGATTATCTATCAAAGGTAGGGGTTCTAAACCTTAACCTTATGGTTTTATTTTATTAAATCTTGTGAAATATTTCAATTGATCCAATATATCATGAACTAAATAAATTAAATGATGAATTTAATTATTCCTTGGAATCCCTTTGTATCCAATTGGTTATTGACCTAACTTATGGATACCATTTGGGTGAGTTATCCCTTTTTTATAAAGGAATTGTGTAATGAATTAAAGTGTGTTTATCATGAAATGGGATTTGGGTGTTTTCTTGATATATATTCACCTTGTCTTAGCTTGATTATTTTGATAACTAGAATGTTATTGGTTATGAAAAATTGACAAGTGAAATGTCTAATTGAAAGATAAATTGTAATTTTCATAATAAACCATTGAGAATTACAATGTGATATTGTGATATCCTTATTGATATGACATGTGTTGTGATTTATATGTTATAATGATTATATGGGGAATTGAGCTAGTTGGTTTTTGAATTATTATATAAAGAATTGGCCCAGTTCACATGTTGAAATTATTATATAATGTTCTATTCCTTGAGACATTTTAAAATTCTTATATAGTGGGATATGCCCAGTGATACATGCTGAAATGATTATATACCGAGTTTGTACCTAATAAATGCTAAAAAAATTATATAAAAGGCTCCTCCCTAACATATTTTGATATTATTATATACCAAGATCGAGCCTGATTGATTGCTGAAATTATTATATAGTGGATTTTGACCCATATTTTTATAATTTATACCTTGGACATAAGGTTATGGTTGGAATGGTTGTGAGACACACTCATAGAAATTATGTCATGGAACTGAGGCAAGTTATGTTTTACCATGGTTATATGGTTTGGGATGGAATGGTTATGAGACATGCTCAGAGGTATTCTAGCATCGAGAAGAAGCAGGTTGATGTGGTATTAATTTAATTGTTTAATTAATTAATACACTTGTTTATTATATTATTGCATGCACTTAATATCAGACTGGTTATGTTTAGGAAAAGTGGTGTCAACCTACTAAGTTATACTTACACACTATTCAGGATGTCTTTTGGTACCCAATAAGATTACATGGATACAAGATCGTATAAGGGTAAGGTAACTTGCTGTTGATTTTTTTCTTGTTGGTTGGGTAGGAATTTAGAGATGAACCAACATAGGATTTGAGACCAATGAATTTTATGCCTTTATTAATTATTCTAGTATTTATTATTACTTATAGAATGAAATTAAGTTAGTTTCCATCATGAAATTATATTATTCCTTTATTATTTATTGGATTGTTCAGTTGGATTCTATTTTAGGTTTTCCACTGTATTGTATTTTTTCCATTGTTTCTACACTCAGATATTTATTTATTATTATTATATATTTATTTCTGATATGTTGTAACTCTATAACCATGGGCTATAGTCTCCCCACTATATTTATCACACCCCCACTACTAGTCATTAGCCTTTGGCGCATGGGGATGAATGCTTGAGTTCTTGTAACCACCCCTTTCTGTCCATGTGATAGAGTGTCGGATCGAAGGACGTTACAAAGTGGTATCATATGATACAATTTTGTTTTCTATTTTTAACTATATAGTAAAGTTATAAAGAAGACTATGATGTGTCGAGAATTGGTAATGATCTTCTTCATGGGTGTAGTTAACCTATATATAGGGTAAAATCTGAGTGCTCATGGGTGGATTGTTGTTTATACTATTTTCTTTTTAAAGTTGATGTTATTTCATCCCGATTGATTCACATGTTGTGTGAGGTTATTATTTCATGATGTTATTGGTTCTTGAGATTTATAATCATGGATTTGTATGGTATGTGATGAGTATGTATGCATCATAATAGGAACATAAGTATATATATATTTACATTCATTATTCATGATAGGGACATACTTATTACATGTCATATATACTTTCCTGTTTGAACTATGATAACAGATACTTGTTATATATGCTTAGTGAAATAAAATAAATGAACTATTATGTCATGACAAAACACTTGTAATCCATGTTTAGAGAAAATAGGATTTAGTGCGTCTCTGTTATTGTCACATGTTGAGGTTCAATTTTTCATAGTTAGTATTCTAAGGAGTGTGTTTTTCTTATAGAGAGAATGCGTCCTTGTCATCATATAGTTGTGTTCCATGAGAGTGGAAATTAGAAAGATCCTAATAAAGATTATTTGAATATTCCAATAGATCTTGAGGATTAGATGGATGTTCAGATTCATGACAACTTCTAGAGGGTCATGTGATCCATGGAGAGGGATACTGTTCACATAATACCTTCAATGTTTGATCTAAAGAGAGAGTTCAAGATATTACATCCACCTACATTCATTGGGAATGGAGGCCCTAGGTACCTGAGTTTGGGATCAAGTCAGTCCAGATGATCATTAAGCATCTTGAGACACCCACAAATAGGAGTGCGAGATTTCAACATATATGCTTCGTGGACCATCCATCTGTTGGTGGGACATATTGGAGCAGGTAGGGAAGTAGGGAGAGTTATCATAGAAAGAAATTAAGATGAATTTTATGATCCAATTATATCCAAATACATTTAGGGATGAAAAGGCTTATGATTTCATGAAACTGGAATAGGAGGGATTGTCAATGTTGGACTAAACTATACATTTTAACAACTTGTATCACTTTTCTCCATATTTTGTAGTTGATGAGATCTATAAGGTGAGAAGTTTTCAGGATGATCTTCTCTATATAACAGGGTTGTAGGTGAACATGTTCCATCTGAGAAGTATTTCATATGTGATGAATTAGGAACTCATCACAAAATCGAATCTAAGAGAGACCCCAATAAAAGAATATGATATTTTAGTTGGTAAAACTTTTAAATCATCATATAGTGTAAAGAAGAATATCTATGATATTTTTCTCCAATCTAGCATCAGTCAGAGGTATTAGGGAAGTGGGAAATCATCTCAGGATTCTGTTCTGTTTCATTTCTATCAGTGTGTCAAGATGGGAAAAAAATGGTGTTAGTGTTTGTACCCTAATTTGGAGTGTTATTCTTGAAATATATTGGGCCACCTATAGAGGTTCTGTAAGTCATTTCAGTAGTAGAGTAGTGACAGGGGAACATGATATGTTCTAGAGTCTAGGATGGACTCGAATACTCATCAATAGGTTGGTAGCTAGAGTTTCATAGTATTTTTTGGTTGGGGTAGGGAATTTGGTACCCCCATGTTGTAATTAAAGAAACAGGTTGAGGGTATAGATCAAGGGAGTTAGTCTAGATCCCAGGGAAGAGGGGTTTGTTAAGTACATGTTATACAGACTACTCCAACTAGTGTAGATACATGACCATCTACTATCAGAGGTAATATTCTTGTATCATCAATTTTTTTTTGTGTTTTGTTCGACCCAATATCATCCTATTCCTTTTTATTTTATATTTTGTTAAATGGTTTTTTTGATGTGGAAATATTGGATATTGTTTTGATCATCGACACAATTTTGGGAGTGCAGTCAAAGAATATCAAGAGTTGCATTGAATTTTCTCTAGAGATTGGTGGTTACCATTTATTTTTGGAATCATTCATGCTTTAATTGACAAGATTAGATTTTATTCTTGGTATGGATTGGTGAGTTCTATACCAGGCTCACATATATTGTTACCATATGAGAGTTACCTTTTTATCTCCAGAAGGAGGTAGTTATTATTTCCAGGGTGAGTGGAATCATCAGGATGGTCATACAGGACCAATTAATTGTAGATTAGATTGTCTCATGCCTCAAATAACTAATAGTTATCTAGATGATGGTGGAATTTAGTAGGATTTTCTTCTTCTAGTGGTATACTATTCTCAGGATGTCTTTCCTAACATGTTATATAGCATACCACCTGGGAGAGAGACCGAGTTTACAACTGAGTTGGTGCTAGGAGTAGATCTAGTTTCTATCCCACCTTATAGGATGATACTATTAGAGATTCCGGGATTTGAAATTTTGGTTGGAAGACCTAGAAATTAATGGTTTCATATGAACTAGTGCATCTCCTTACGGTTCTCCAGTTCTCTTCGCCATGAAGGATGATGGTAATTTTTATTTTTTGTGTGGATTATCACAGATTGAACCAAATGATGGTTATGAACCAATATATTCTTCTATACATCAAAGATAATTTAAATTTTTTGATACATGATAAGATATTACCCAATACTTATTTGAGATTTGGATACCATTAGTTGAGGGTGAGACTATCGTACAAACCATGACATGATTTTAGGAGAAGGTATGGCTTGTATGAGTTCATAATGATGCTGTATGGTTTAATTAATGCACTAGTGGTATTCATGGTCTTGATGAATCAGATATTTTATCCTTTTTGGACCAATTTTTGGTTATTTTTTTCGACAAATTCATAGTTTACTCCCAGTCAGTAGAGGATTGTGTCAAACATATTGACATCGTCTGAAGTACATTGAGAGAGAACCTGATTTATTACAATCTAAAAATGTTGTTTTTGGTTTAATAAAGTTTACTTCTTTGGACATGTCATATAATAGGTATAAGTTTCCTTGGTCCTATAGAATGTTTTAGTTGTGGTATCTTGTGAGTAGCCTAACAATGTATTCATGATTCAGATATTTCTGGTTCTAGTATGTTATTTTCGACGCTTTATTTAGGACTTTTCTCATTTGGTAGCATCGATGTTAGGATTGAATAAGAAATGGGTGATTTTTTTGGTTGGGATTATTATGAGATATATTTTCATGAGATTAAAGTAATTCTTACCTCAGTACCTATCCTCACTTTTCCTATGTTTGGTAAACCATGTACCGTGTACTATGATGCATCCATAATTGGACCTAGGTAAGTTTTGATGTAGGAGGATTGAGTGGTTGTGTATGGCTCCAAATAGCTGGGAACACTTGATAGGAATTACCCAACACATGATTTGGAGTTATTAGAAGTGGTACATTACCTAAGATTCTGTAGTAATTATCTAATGGGTTAGAGGTTTGTGGTATACATAGACCACAAGAACATTGGGTATATCTTTTCTTAGTGGGATCTGATCCTTTAACAAATGATGTGGGTCAATTATTTGCAGTATTTCAATGTCAAGTTGGATTATACACTAGGATAGGGAAACATCATTGCTAATGCATCTAGACAAAAGACACAAGAAGAGGTAGTACGGGAGTCTTACGATGAATGGAAGGTGATAGACCTCTTTATAGACTTGCATCTAGATGTTTAGGAGTTTCAGGGATGAGTAGCTATGAATTCTACATCTTTTATACTCATTATTTTGGACCTAATCAAGATCGATAAGTTATGTGATCTAATGGGATTAGTTTTGAGATATGTATTATATGGTGGTGATATGCTATTGGGACACTCTCTTAATAAAGGAAATTCTATTCCTTTCAGTTCCTAAGTATGGGTTCCTACAGGCTTGCACAAGGAGGGGACGAGAGAGTTTCATGCTTCTAGATGGGCGATAAATTCAAGTTTGACAAAGATGTATCATGATCTCCATAGACAGTACTAGTTGTCAAGAAAGAATAATAAAGTAGAAGTATTTATGGTGAGATATTTCACTTGTCAACAGGTTATAGCTAAGCATCATAGGCTAGTTGTGCTTTTACACCCTTTTTCCCATTCTTGTGTGGAAATGGGATAATGAAATTATGGATTTTTTGACAGTATTACCAAGTAAAAACCATTATAATGTTGTTTTATGGGTTATTGTGTATTGAATTATGAAGGTATCCCACTTCTTACCTATTTGGGAGAGCATAATAATTGATGATCTCAGCAGTATTTATGTATGAGAGGTATTTTGACTACATGGTATTCTATGAAGTATCATTTTAGAAATAAATTCTAATTTCGAATCAGGATATTGGAGGGGTCTTTAGAAGGCTATGAGATTATAGGTTTGTTTGAGTGTGACCTATCACCCTTAGACTAATGGCCAATCTATGTAGACTATCCAGGTTCAAGAGTATATGTTACTATCTTGTGTTATGTATTTCAATGGTTAATGGGAGAAAAATATGGGACTCTTGGATTTTTCATATAATAACTGCTTCTAGGAATCCATCCACATGGAACCTTTTGAGGCTTTGTATGTATGGTCTTTTCATTCACCTCTTTATTGGTTTGAGGTAGGTGAGTTAGCACTTGTTGGGCCTAGTCTCATTGAAGAGATGTCGGAGTAGGTTCAAATGATTAGGAAACAAATTTTGACCACATAGAGTAGGAAGAAATCATATGTTGACCT
Organism: Viscum album; assembly: GCA_963277665.1. Classification (NCBI taxonomy): domain Eukaryota; kingdom Viridiplantae; phylum Streptophyta; class Magnoliopsida; order Santalales; family Viscaceae; genus Viscum; species Viscum album. The sequence goes on along the minus strand of OY728152.1, from coordinate 248,732,007 downwards.
TCATTGATGAACTATGGACCAGGAAGAAATCATATATTGACCCCAATTGAATCATAACAACCAAGATCATGATAGAGAACAATATCTATATTTGAAACCTATAACGAAGATGAAATGAATTATATCTACAAAAAGTATTTCTTGATCCATCACTAATAGGGGAAAATACCTTCAAATGATGAGAGAATGACTAGAGAGTGGGAATAAACCAATCGGGATGAGGATCTCTTACCAGGAGAGGTGCATATATTCAATCCAGGCTTCAAATCGTCAAAAAAAGAAGTTATAATGCCTTTTAATCCATCAAAGAACCTCCAAAAATGAGATAAAATATTTAGGTTAATGTGGGGATGACATTGGGTGATGTCTGGGGTGTTTGATAACTTTTAATATAATTTTATGTGGTTTAAAATTCCGTTCGCACGGTTTTCTAATTGGAGCTCATGATTTCTTTAACTGTAAACCTATCCATGAAACTCCTCTCAGGGAGTCACATAATTGATTCTAGAAGGTCACACTACTTGAAAAACCATGAACCAATCATGTGAATCTACTATATTCAGGTTCACATGATTTAATGTCTTGGGCACACGGTTTTGGAAAACCCTGTTCCCACCACGCACATCCCCATTTCCTTGAAAAAATCTCCAATTTCACCCAAAAAATCATTAAGGTAAACCCCAAATGAGATATACTCAAAGATAGTAATAAGAGTAATTGTAAATGATCTTGAGTTGTCTTTATAAAAGGATGGGATTTTACAATTTCCCTACCTTATAACAGCTCATCCTGGAGCTATACTTTCGAGAATTTCTAAAATTACAAGGTAAAAAGACCAAGCCACAGAGCCCACATATCCACTTCTCTCTGCCAATGTTCCTCTTTAACACACCCAAGTTTCCACAATATATGAACTATCAACAAAATATTTCCCCACAATACTTTCTCACTGCGATATAACACACATAACAGATGATCCTAAAAGGATTCATCTATCTCAAGATCAACCTCATCCACATCAATCATATGAGAAGGGTCAGGGTGATACCTCCAGACCAATGACACATGAATGAAATTGTGTATATAACAAAAACTTTTTGGAAGATCCAATTAATAAAGCATTGTCCCAATTCAATCTATAACCTCAAACAGTCTAACAAACATTGGAGATGAATTTCCATACCTCAGAATCCTACAATGGACCAATCTAGGTGACACTAAAAAAACACAATCACCAAATGAAAATTCCAGGGGTCATTGATGTCAATCAATATATGAATTATTCCTACTCTGATCCATATCCATACACTACTGAATCATCTAAACCTGCTCTAATGTATCCTACATGGGACTTGGTCCCAAAAGCTTTGACTCACCTATCTACATCAATCATAGAAGAGATCTACATGGCCTATCATAAAGTGCCTCATATGGTGCCATCTATATAGTCACGTGATAACTATTGTCATAGAAGATCTCAATGAGAACTAAGTTATTATCTTAAGACCCACAAAATTCCAGAACACATGATCAAAAAATATCCTCAAGATCCTATACAGTATGCTCTAAATTCACATCTTTTTGTGGGTGGAATATTGTAATTAGTAAAACCTATTCACCAAGAACCTTTTGTAATACCTACTAGAAGTATAAAGTAAAGCATTATTCACGGTATGAAATAATACTATATGGAACCCCATACAAAGAGGCTATTTACTGAATGTATCAATATCCAAATAGGTACACTAAAAAATTATCTCATATAGGGGGAAATGGTTTACTATCAACATGCGATCCAACACCACCCAAATATCATCATTATTCCGATGATTTCTTGGCAGACCAACCAAAAATCCATGGTAATGTCGTCCAACTTCCATTCTATAATGGGAATCACCTATAGTATACCACTAGGTCCTTGATTCTCATCATTCAACTATTGACATGTGTAGATTCATGTCATGAACCCTACAATATCATTTTTCATGTATGGACACCAATATTTTCGACGTAGGTCATGGTACATTTAGGTCAAAATTGGATGCACTGGCCACTTTGTGGAATGAAATTCACACATCATCACCTCCCTCAAGCTCGTAGGCACAACAACCCAAAATTTCAAATAAATGATATCATCCTCATCTACGATCCAATATAAAGGTGAATCCCCACCTTCAAGGATCTCCCTCAAGGATAAACATTTCAGATCCTGATACTACGTTTCCCTGATCCCACTCAGAAGTGTAAACTCTTCCATAACTGATACAAGTGTCATATTCCCTTGGTTCCCCTGAAACAAAGCATGCAACTCAACCAGTAAGGTCATTACATTACACTTAGAACTAGACCCCTTAACCGCCTGAGTCTGTGTTTTCCTTCTCAAAGTGTTAGCATCATTATTTCCCTTACCAGTTATACATTCTTGATCAATGTTAAATTAATGAATATAATCAACCCAAATACACTACCAAATATTCAAATATCATTTTTAAAAGATATAATTTAATCTCTTGTGATTAGTATACATAGTAAACCTTTTATCCAACAGATAATTATGCCAAAACATCAGAGCATAAACCACTACTTCTAACTCAAGTTTCAGCGTAGGGTTGTTCTATTCATGTGGAATCAACTACTAAGACCCATACACTACAAATTGACCTACATGCATCAACACTACTGTAATTCAAATCCCAAAAGTGTCACAAAAAACCGTGTACTCCCCACCTGGAACAAGTATGATCGAGATTGGATTTTTAGTCAAATGATTCATTAGCTCTTAAAAGAAATTATCTGATGCTCCAGACTATGACATCCCTACTTTTTATTACAACTTAAGCATGCTTTATTACACAAAAATTCACTTGATACAACAAAGAAGATCGAGAGGTTTAGTGTCTTTGGGGCTTAGGATCATTACATAAAAACTTTAAACTTGAGAAACAACATCTTTATTGAAAACTTCCTTTACATGACCACTACATTCCTTCATACTTAGCATTGCATGAGATAACCTGAGGACATGCATAAGAAAAGGGTGAGCTATAAAGCCCAGTAAGGTAGTACACAATGAATAACATGATGAGTACAATAAATGTTAGAAAATAGGAATATAAATATAGCATAAGAGAAACATGAACATAAAGGCATGATAAAGCATGATAATCATAACATGGAAATGTGGCAACAACACTTAACATTGAATTAGCATGAGCCAAGGCTCATTGCACATGGAGCATGAGTAAACCCTCATTGCACTTGAAGCACGAGTAAACCCTCGTTGCACTTGAATTAGCATGAGTAAACACTCATTTAACATGACGTATCATGATACTATACTTTACTCAAAGCATTGGAGCGCTATAAAGGGCGCACCCTTCTTAAACATTTCATTTCATGCATAAGTGTGCCACATTGATCATAAAACATGGATTCATAAAACATAATCATTTATTCCACGATAAATTAATGTGGAATTCATAAATGAAACTTTATAATCAATAAGTAAATGTGAATAAAGGTGAATAACCTTGATGGAGAAATGGGTATGGTATTCACTACACAATGATATTGGCTTAGAAAATCGGTGTGATTTCGGCAGCGTAACGACGTGACATAAGAATTCATAAAAAAGGTTGATGAGAGAGAAAGGGGTTCCTCATCATATTTACATGTAATGGATAGTAAGGATGTCATATAGATACATGTCCCAACAATTGAAAAGGAATTTAGATTCATGATACAAAAGTATTTCTTGAATATAAAAGAGGAGAAAAAGGTTTCTTTCGGAATTTCGGCATAGTAACGGGTGTACATGGGAGGCTTTTAATGAGAGAGAAAGGGGTATCCCATCATTAAAACAATAAGAGTGAAGTATGGTAGAGGTGTCAAAAAATAACCCAACATTCATAATTGAAATTAAAAGGGAAATACAACTTATAGAAAATTGACAAAATTGAGAAAGGAAGAAAAACCCTTACTTGGAAGTGTGCTTCCAAAGGCTAGAGAGAGGATTGTGAGAGGCTTCTTGGGAGCTTGGGGCACCTTGGGAGGATTCTAGAGAGAGTAGGGCAGAGGTTGGACGAACTCCAATGGATTTTAGTGAGGAGGAAGTGGGAGCTTGGGTGGGTTTATATAGGAAAGGTGAGGGAATTCATTATTATTTAGGTTTGGGACCACTTATATTAAAATAATCCAAACCACAAACCATCCCATGGTATTTTCCCATGGTTTCAGGAAAAGGAAAGAGGAAAACAATATTTTACAAGTCCAAGGTCCGAACTTATAAAAAAATTAGGTTTGCTTATGTGGAGATGAGTCACACTCCCATGGAAATTAATTTAAAAAGGCAAAGTGTTGAATAAGTCTTGAGGGCTCCATTAATGCTTTGAAAAGTAAGTCAAACAAACCCAAAACCTCATTATTTTAATGATAAAACACATATTGGCCGAACATAAGGATTATGGTATTTTATTACATCACCATTGGGTCATTACGATGTCATAAAACACATTATATATTTAAATGGTATTTAATTTTTACCCAAAAATTTGACTATCTCAGAAAATTATGAAAAATTCACCGTTGGATAATTTCGACATCCTGATTCCAAAAATAATATTTATTTTATCTAAATAATTTTCTAAATATGTGAATTTTCACTTTTAAAATAAAAACCGACATTTATAAAAAAATTCACGGGTTTTGACAGAAATGGATTTCAAACCTTAATAAAAATTTTAATTGCATTCATAAAATTATAAGATCATTTATAATTAATAAAAAATTAATTTAATATTAATAATAATATTTTATTAAAATATTATTTAATTCAAAAATCCTCTAATTTAATAAAATATAATTCTTAATTAAATAATAACTAAAAACACCATTTGTACTTTAAAAAATAATTACAATGTATCAAAAATGACTAGAAATTATATTCATTATTATATACAAAAATAATGTACATGAACATGGTGCTACTTATTTGTTACATAACCCCTTAAAATAGCCGCATATGACCTAAGGGTAAGGTGCGCGATGGTGACGGACTCTTGGGGCGGCTCGGATAACATCGCTCGAGTGGTAATTTCAATCAACTTCCACTTTTCCCGTAAACGATCACATTCGAGCTTGACTTGATGAAGCTCAGCTTGGGCTTGGTCAAGGGAAAAGCCCAAAGACTCCACCTCTTTTCTGAGCTCTGACAAATGGGCTTCGTAAGGGGAAATTCTACTGGATGAGGGCATCACTTCCTTTGTCTGAGTAGAAATGGGTTCGTTAAAGCCTTATATTTATAATACTCAGATGATCACTGTTAAACGGCTATAAAAGTAACGGTCAAAAATCTTAACGTAAAACTAAAGAAGTTGACATCTTATAAAAACATTTTTCATAAGAAACATTTAACTGGATCAAGAGGGATTTTCCATTAATGAAACTTTGGGTCGTTACAATATTCCCCCCTTAATAAATTTCTCCCTCAAAATTTTCCTTTTCCCACACTAAAACAAAAGTGGGTAACTCAGCTTCATTATATCCTCCGACTCCCAAGTTTCTTCTTCAAACTTGTGGTTTCTCCACAACACCTTGATGAGGGGCATTGTCTTATTTCATAGAACTTTTTCTCTACGATCTAAGATCTTCACTGGTTGCTCTTCATAAGAAAGATCGTCTTCTAATTGTACCACCTCAGAAGAGAGTACATGTGAAGGGTCTGGTATGTACTTCCTTAAGAGGGATACATGGAAGACATCATGCACCTTAGCCATAGTAGGTGGAAGTGCTAGTCGATAGGCCACAGCCCCAACACGATCAAGAATCTCAAAGGGGCCGATGTACCTTGGACTTAACTTCCCTTTCTTTCCAAACCTCATGACCTTCTTCCACGGAGATATGCGTAAAAACACCATGTCTCCAACTTTAAACTCAAGGTCTCATTGACGATTATCTGCGTAACTCTTCTGTCGACTTTGGGCTGCCTTGATATGCTGCTGAATGGTTTTCACCTTCTCCACCATTTCTTCGACCATTTCTGGTACAAGCAGCTTACGTTCACCGACCTCATCCCAACATGCCGGTTTTCTACACCTTTTCCCATACAGGGCTTCATATGGTGCCATTTGGATGCTTGAGTGGAAACTATTATTATAAGAGAACTCAACTAGAGGAAGATGTTGATCCCATCCTCCTTTAAAGTCCATTGATCACGCCCTCAACATATCCTCAAGTGTTTGGATAGTCCACTCGGATTGGCCATCAGTTTGAGGATGATAGGCCGTACTGAAGTTCAGTTCAGTATTCAAGGCATGTTGAAGACTCTTCCAAAACTTAGAGGTAAATCTTGGATCTCGGTCAGACACGATAGATAGTGGTACTCCATGCAACCGTACCACTTCCCTGATATATATCCGTGCCAGTTGATCCAATGAGAAATCATCTCGAATAGCAATGAAGTGTGCAGTCTTTGTAAGATGATCCACAACCCAGATTGCATTGTTGCCTTTGGATGTCCTTGGAAGTCCAGTGACGAAGTCCATGGTGATGTTCTCTCATTTCCATTCTGGTATGGGAAATGGTTGCATCATCCCCTTATACTTCTGCCTCTCTGCCTTCACTTGCTGACACACCAGGAACTTTGATGTATATTCAGCGATCTCCTTCTTCATATTATCCCACCAAAAGTTTTTTCAAAGATCTAGATACATCTTTGTGCTCCCTGGGTGAATAGAGAAATTTGAACTATGTGCATCATCCAGAAGTTCCTTCTTCAGCTCTGAACTTGATGGAACACATAGTCTTTTCCCAAACCGCACAATTCCTTCTTCATTAACATTAAACTCTGAGGATTTTCCCTTTTTGATAGCTTCCACTTTTTCTTGGATTCCTGCATCATCCTTTTGAGCATCCTTTATCCTTTCCAAAAGAGATGGTTGAGCAATCATTTGTGAAAGGATTGATGATGTTCCCTTCTTTATGATTCCCACATCCATCTTCATGAAGTCTAAAAAGATTGGATCCTTATCAATTCTCATCATTGATAGAATTGCTGGATCCTTTCTACTTAAGGCATCCGCCACCTTGTTCGCTTTCCCAGGGTGGTAATGTATTGAACAGTCATAATCCTTGATGAGCTCTATCCATCTTCTCTGGCGCATATTATGCTCTTTCTGTGTGAATATATATTTAAGACTCTTGTGGTCAGTATATATCTCACATTTCTCTCCATAGAGATAATGCCGACAGATTTTCAAGGCAAAGATCACCGCCGCCAACTCCAGATCATGCGTTGGATAGTTTCGCTCATTGATTTTCAATTGCCTTGAGGTATAGGATATCACTTTATCATTCTGCATCAGCACACATCCTAAGCCCTTCTTCGAAGCATCACTGAATACCACAAAAAGCTCCCCACTTGTAGGTAAAGTGAGCACGGGTGCAGTGATAAGCCTCCTTTTCAACTCCTTGAAGCTTTCTTTGTATTCATCACTCCAAGCAAACTTTACTCCCTTTCGAGTTAGCTTGGTAAGAGGGTTGGACAATCGTGAGAAATTTCTCACAAATCGTCGATAATATCCAGCTAACCCCAAGAAGCTACGGATATCAGTTACCGATGTTGGCCTCGGCCATCCCTCAATTGCATCTATTTTGGAGTGGTCCACAGATATCCCATTGCTTGTGATGATATGGCCCAAGAATGAGACTTCCTTCAAACAGAACTCACACTTGCTGTACTTGGCATAGAGCTTCTCCTTGCGCAAAGTCTCCAGTATAGTTCTTAAATGCTCCTCATGGTCGTCCTTGGTTTTGGAGTATATTAGAATATCATCTATAAAGACTACCAAAAATTTGTCTAGGTAATCTCTAAAGACCCTATTCATCAAGTCCATGAATATTGCTGGAGAATTGGTGAGTCCAAAGGGTATTAATATGAATTCATAGTGCCCATACCTTGTATGAAAAGAAGTCTTGGGGATATCTTCCTTCTTCATCCTTACTTGATAATATCCCAACCGCAAGTCCACCTTGGAGAAGTATTGTGCTCCACGCAGCTGATCAAACAAGTCATCGACTCTTGGGATAAGATACTTGTTCTTTATCGTTATTTTGTTAAGTTCACGATAATCGATGCAAAGCCGCATTGACCCATCCTTATTCTTGACGAAGAGGACTCGTACACCCCATGGTGATGCACTTGGGCGTATAAACCCTTTATCCAGATTCTCCTGTAGTTTTTTCTTCAGCTCTTCAAGCTCAACAACAGCCATTCTATATAGAGTCTTGGATATTGGTAGCGCCCCAGGTATAAGTTCAATTGATAACTCAACATCTCTTCTTGGAGGAAGACCAGGAAGTTCCTCTGGAAATACTTCAGCGAATTCCCTCACAATAGGAATTTTTCAAGGGTGGTTTCTTCCTTGGACTCAATCATCTGAGCCAGATATGCGTGCTCATAAGGCATTAATATCCATGCTTGAGATGATGGAGATAAAGGAGATTCATCTTCCTCCTGACACTTGTAAAGAATCGGGGGTCGATTCTCCATATAGAGTGTGATTTCCCTCTCCCGACAATTTATGTTGGCTCTATATAAGGAAAGCCAATCCATGCCAAGAATTACATCAAATTCCACCAAAGGGAGTATGACGAGGTTCTCCGGGAAATTCAATCCACAGATTATAACAGGGGAGGACTTATACTCATGGGATGCAATGATTGCCCCATTTGGCGTACTCACCGACATCTTTACTTCCATGATTTGTGGTGGTGCAGGGATTGTTCTACTAAACTTTTGAGATATAAAAGAATGCGTAGAACCTGAATCAAAAAGTACGTTCGCTATTCATGAATGAATAACTAGCGTACCTGTCACCACTTCGTTGTCGGGGTTCACTTCTGCAGAAGTGATGGCTAAAGTTCTTCCTTGCTGTCTTGGAGGTTGCTGGTTGCCTCCGATAACCGTTGGATTTGGGCACTGATTTGCAAAATGACCCGGTTCTTTGCATTTGTAGCATTGAACAACGCGTTGAGGTTCGAACGGAGCGTTACTCTCCTCTTTCGTAGCCGCGGGTCCTTCTTTCTGACAGTTAACAACTAGGTGCCCTTCTCTTCCACACTTGAAGCATTTTCTTGTCCCCCTAAGGCAATTTCCAGGGTGCTTCTTTCCACACTTTTGTCAAGTGGGGTGCGGGAACTTCTTATCGCCATTGGATTTATCCATCGGACCACCAGCATTTAAGTCCACCTTATGCTTCTTGTCCCCATGATACCCCTGTGATTCTCCGATCTCCATTTCAACCTTGAGGGCACATCGGACAATTTCCTCATAGCTGTCGAAGTCACGGATCGCTAATGCTTTCCGCAAGCTAGGCTTCAGCCCACCAAAGAAGCGGTCAACCTTGCATTCGGGGGTAACGACAAAGACGGAAGCGTATCGTTCAAGCCTTGTGATGTTTTCCTCGTACTCTCCCACAGATTCTTCATCTTTCTGTTTGAGGGAAAGGAAGTCCCTTTCCATATTAAGATGGAGGGTGCGTCGAAAATATTTATCGAAAAACATCTTCCGGAATACCTTCAATTCCAAAGCCTCGATCTCCTCCTCAGGCTTCGTATTTTTGATCAACGTCCACCATTGATCAGCTTCACCCTCCATACGATAAGCCGCCAGGAGAACCTTCTATTTTTCAGAGCATTGGAGGATGGAGAATATCTTTTCAATGGAGTTGATCCATTGTTCAGCGATCGTGGGATCGGATGATCCACTAAAAGTAGGAGGCCATTGTCTCATGAAGCTTTCAATAGAGACTTGTTCTTTCTTAGGGGGGGTTGAAAATTCCTCTTGACCAGTGTTTCTATTCAAAACTTGAGTTAGCTGTGAGAGAAGCGTGACAAAGTTCGCGATTCCCGCTACCATTGGATTGGGCATCTCATAAGTACAATCATCACACTGATCTTCACAATGGTTGTTAGCTCGAGTTCTCCTATTACCGGCCATTGGCTGGAATAAAAGGAAAGTTAGGGGTAACACATAAAGGGTAATCCAAAGACAAAAGTTGATGACTTATAAATAAACTTTAATCTCTTTAACTCATGAGTCTATAGGATTCAATCCAGGCTTTTCATGATCTTCCTTCTAACATATATTCTTAGGGGCATTTTTCCCTTAATAAGGGTTCATACTAAGATTGTGAATTTATCAAAACATATCCCTCGGGAGTGTCGTAACCAAGAGTGCAGCAAGTCCTGTTGTCATGCACCAGTTCCCGTTCGAGTCTAGCTCAAAGTGGTGTTTTCGGGTTTTACCCCTAGGATACATCTGTGCCAGAGCCGCCTCTACCTGCTCGTATCCAGACAGGGATGTATTTGTTTGATAAACCACTTACTTAGTATTTAACAAAACTTAGGGATGTTTTTATTATGCTTAGTCTTGTATCTAAGGCTTTACTAGGGTTTCCTAATCCCAAAAATAACTAAACCTATCCTTTGATACCAACTATGACAACCCTGCTTTTTATTACAACTTAAGCATGCTTTATTACACAAAACTTCACTTGATACAACAACGAAGATCGAGAGGTTTAGTGTCTTTGGGGCTTAGGATCATTAAATAAAAACTTTAAACTTGAGAAACAACATCTTTATTGAAAACTTCCTTTACATGACCACTACATTCCTTCGTACTTAGCATTTCATGGGATAACCTGAGGACATGCATAAGAAAAGGGTGAGTTATAAATCCCAGTAAGGGAGTACACAATGAATAACATGAGGAGAACAATACATGTTAGGAAATAGGCATATCAATAGAAAATAAGAGAAACATGAACATAAAGGCATGATAAAGCATGATAATCATAACATGGAAATGTGGCAACAACACTTAACATTGAATTAGCATGAGCCAAGGCTCATTGAACATGGAGCATGAGTAAACCCTCATTGCACTTGAAGAACAAGTAAACCCTCGTTGCACTTGAATTAGCATGAGTAAACAATCATTGCACATGACATATCATGATACTATACTTTACCCAATGCATTGGAGCACTATAAAGGGCGCACCCTTCTTAAACATTTCATTTCATGCATAAGTGTGCCACATTGATCATAAAACATGGATTCATAAAACATAATAATTTATTCCACGATAAAGTAATGTGGAATTCATAAATGAAACTTTATAATCAATAAGTAAATGTGCATAAAGTTGAATACCCTTGATGGAGAAATGGGTATGGTATTCACTACACAATGATATTGGCTTAGAAAATCGGTGTGATTTCGGCAGCGTAACAGCGTGACATAAGAATTCATAAAAAAGGTTGATGAGAGAGAAAGGGGTTCCTCATCATATTTACATGTAATTTACAGTAAGGATGTAATATAGATACATGTGCCAACAATTGAAAATGAATTTAGATTCATGATACAAAAGTATTTCTTGAATATAAAAGAGGAGAAAAAGGTTTCTTTCGGAATTTCGGCATAGTAACGGGTGTAATGGGAGGATTTTAATGAGAGAGAAAGGGGTATCCCATCATTCAAATAATAAGAGGGCAGTATGGGAGAGGTGTGAAACCATACCCCAACATTCATAATTGAAATTAAAAGGGCAATACAACTTAATGAAAATTGACAAAATTGAGAAAGGAAGAAAAACCCTTACATGGAAGTGTGCTTCCAAAGGCTAGAGAGAGGCTTGTGAGAGGCTTATTGGGAGCTTGGGGAACCTTGGGAGGATTCTAGAGAGAGTAGGTCAGAGGTTGGACGAACTCCAAGGGATTTTAGTGAGGAGGAAGTGGGAGCTTGGGTGGGTTTATATAGGAAAGGTGAGGAAATTCTTTATTATTTAGGTTTGGGACCCCTTATATTAAAATAATCCAAACCACAAACCATCCCATGGTATTTGCCCATGGTTTCTGGAAAAGGAAAGAGGAAAAAAATATTTTACAAGGCCATGGTCCGAACTTATTAAAAAATTAGGGTTGCTTATGTGGAGGTGAGTCACACTCCCATGGAAATTAATTTAAAAAGGCAAAGTGTTGAATAAGTCTTGAGGGCTCCATTAATGCTTTGAAAAGTAAGTCAAACAAACCCAAAACCTAATTATTTTAATGATAAAACACATACTGGCCGAACATAAGGATTATGGTATTTTATTACATCACCATTGGGTCATTATGATGTCATAAAACACATTATATATTTAAATGGTATTTAATTTTTACCCAAAAATTTGACTGTCTCAGAAAATTATGAAAAATTCACCGTTGGATAATTTCGACGTCCTGATTCCAAAAATAATATTTATTTTATCTAAATAATTTTCTAAATATGTAAATTTTCACTTTTAAAATAAAAACCGACATTTATAAAAAAATTCACGAGTTTTGACAGAAATGGCTTTCAAACCTTAATAAAAATTTTAATTGCATTCATAAAATTATAAGATCATTTATACTTAATAAAAAATTAATTTATTAATAATAATAATATTTTATTAAAATATTATTTAATTCAAAAATCCTCTAATTTAATAAAATATAATTCTTAATTAAATAATAACTAAAAACACCATTTGTACTTTAAAAACTAATTACAATGTATCAAAAATGACTAGAAATTATATTCATTATTATATACAAAAATAATGTACATGAACATGGGGCTACTTATTTGTTACATAACCCCTTAAAATAGCCACATATGGCCTAAGGGTAAGGTGCGCGATGGTGACAGACTCTTGGGGCTGCTCGTATAACATCGCTCGAGTGGTAATTTCAATCAACTTCCACTTTTCCCGTAAACGATCACGTTTGAGTTTGACTTGATGAAGCTCAGCTTGGGCTTGGTCAAGGGAAAATCCCAAAGAAGCCACCTCTTTTCCGAGCTCTGACAAATGGGCTTCGTAAGGGGCAATTCTACTAGATGAGGCCATCGCTTCCTTTTTCTGAGTAGAAATGGGTTCGTTAAAGCCTTATATTTATACTACTCAGATGATCACTGTTCAACGGCTATAAAAGTAACGGTCACAAATCTTAACGTAAAACTAAAGAAGTTGACATCTTATAAAAACATTTTTCATAAGAAACATTTAACTGGATCAAGAGGGATTTTCCATTAATGAAACATTGGTTCGTTACAATATTCCACCCTTAAGAAATTTCGCCCTCGAAATTTTCCTTTTCCCACACTAAAACAAAAGTGGGTAACTCAGCTTCATCATATCCTCCGACTCCCAAGTTTCTTCTTCAAACTTGTGGTTTCTCCACAACACCTTGACGAGGGGAATTGTCTTATTTCGTAGAACTTTTTCTCTATGATCTAAGATCTTCACTGGTTGCTCGTCATAAGAAAGATCGTCTTCTAATTGTTCCACCTCAGAAGAGAGTACATGTGAAGGGTCTGGTATGTACTTCGTTAAGAGGGATACATGGAAGACATCATGCACCTTGGCCATAGTAGGTGGAAGTGCTAGTCGATAGGCCACAACCCCAACATGATCAAGAATCTCAAAGGGGCCGATGTACCTTGGACTTAACTTCCCTTTCTTTCCAAACCTCATGACCTTCTTCCACGGAGATATGCGTAAAACACCATGTCTCCAACTTTAAACTCAAGGTCTCGTCGACGATTATCTGCATAACTCTTCTATCGAATTTGGGCTGCCTTGATATGCTGCTGAATGGTTTTCACCTTCTCCACCATTTCTTCGACCATTTCTGGTACAAGAATCTTACGTTCACCGACCTCATCCCAACATGCCGGTGTTCTACACCTTTTCCCATACAGGGCTTCATATGGTGCATTTTGGATGCTTGAGTGGAAACTATTATTATAAGAGAACTCAACTAGAGGAAGATGTTGATCCCATCCTCCTTTAAAGTCCATTGATCACACCCTCAACATATCCTCAAGTGTTTGGATAGTCCGCTCGGATTGGCCATCAGTTTGAGGATGATAGGCCGTACTGAAGTTCAGTTCAGTATTCAGAGCATGTTGAAGACTCTTCCAAAACTTAGAGGTAAATCTTGGATCTCAGTCAGACACGATAGATACTGGTACTCCATGCAACCGTACCACTTCCTTGATATATATCCGTGCCAGTTGATCCAAATAGAAATCATCTCGAATAGAAATGAAGTGTGTAGTCTTTGTAAGATGATCCACAACAACCCAGATTGCATTGTTGCCTTTGTATGTCCTTAGAAGTCTAGTGACGAAGTCCATGGTGATGTTCTCCTATTTCCATTCTGGTATGGGCAATGGTTGCATCATCCCCTTAGACTTCTGCCTCTCTGCCTTCACTTTCTGACACACCAGGCACTTTGATGTATATTCAACGATCTCCTTCTTCATATTATCCCACCAAAATTTTTCTCAGAGATATCGATACATCTTTGTGCTCCCTGGGTTAATAGAGAAATTTGAACTATGTGCATCATCCAAAAGTTCCTTCTTCAGCTCTGAACTTGATGGAACACATAGTCTTTTCCCAAACCGCACAATTCCTTCTTCATTAACATTAAACTCTGAGGATTTTACCTTTTTGATAGCTTCCACTTTTTCTTGGATTCCTGCATCATCCTTTTGAGCATCCTTTATCCTTTCCAAAAGAGATAGTTGAGCAATCATTTGTGAAAGGATTGATGATGTTCCCTTCTTTATGATTCCCAAATCCATCTTCATGAAGTCTAAGAAGATTGGATCCTTCTCAATTCTCATCATTGATAGAATTTCTGGATCCTTTCTACTTAGGGCATCCGCCACCTTGTTCGCTTTCCCAGGGTGGTAATGTATTGAACAATCATAATCCTTCATGAGATCTATCCATCTTCTCTGGCGCATATTAAGCTCTTTCTGTGTGAATATATATTTAAGACTCTTGTGGTCAGTATATATCTCACATTTCTCTCCATAGAGATAATGCCGCCAGATTTTCAAGGAAAAGATCACCGCCGCCAACTCCAGATCATGCGTTGGATAGTTTATCTCATGGATTTTCAACTACCTTGAGGCATAGGATATCACTTTATCATTCTGCATCAGCACACATCCTAAGCCCTTCTTCGAAGCAACACTGAATACCACAAAAATCTCCCCACTTGTGGGTAAAGTGAGCACGGGTGCAGTGATAAGCCTCCTTTTCAACTCCTTGAAGCTTTCTTCGCATTCATCACTCCAAGAAAACTTTACTCCCTTTCGAGTTAGCTTGGTAAGAGGGTTGGACAATCGTGAGAAATTTCTCACAAATCGTCGATAATATCCAGCTAACCCCAAGAAGCTACGGATATCAGTTACCGATGTTGGACTCAGCCATCCCTCAATTGCATCTATTTTGGAGGGGTCCACAGATATCCCATTACTTGTGATGATATGGCCCAAGAATGAGACTTCCTTCAACCAGAACTCACACTTTCTGTACTTGGCATAGAGCTTCTCCTTGCGCAAAGTCTCCAGTATAGTTCTTAAATGCTCCTCATGGTCATCCTTGGTTTTGGAGTATATTAGAATATCATCTATAAAGACTACCACAAATTTGTCTAGGTAATCTCTAAAGACCCTATTCATCAATTCCATGAATATTGCTGGAGCATTGGTGAGTCCAAAAGGCATTACTATGAATTCATAGTGCCCGTACCTTGTACGAAAAGCAGTCTTGGGGATATCTTCCTTCTTCACCCTTACTTGATAATATCCCGACCGCAAGTCCACCTTGGAGAAGTATTGTGCTCCACGTAGCTGATCAAACAAGTCATCGATTCTTGGGATAGGATACTTGTTCTTTATCGTTATTTTGTTATGTTCACGATAATCGATGCAAAGCCGCATTGACCCATCCTTCTTCTTGACGAAGAGGACTCGTGCACCCCATGGTGATGCACTTGGGAGTATAAACCCTTTATCCAGATTCTCCTGTAGTTATTTCTTCAGCTCTTCAAGCTCAACAACAGCCATTCTATATGGAGTCTTGGATATTGGTAGTGCCCCAGGTATAAGTTCAATTGAGAACTCAACATCTCTTCTTGGAGGAAGACCAGGAAGTTCCTCTGGAAATACTTCAGCGAATTCCCTCACAATAGGCATTTCTTCAAGGGTGGTTTCTTCCTTGGACTCAATCATCTGAGCCAGATATGCGTGCTCATAAGGCAGTAATATCCATGCTTGAGATGATCGAGCTAAAGGAGATTCATCTTCCTCCTGACACTTGTAAAGAATCGGGGGTCGATTCTCCATATGGAGTGTGATTTCCCTCTCCCGACAATTTATGTTGGCTCTATATAAGGAAAGCCAATCCATGCCAAGAATTGCATCAAATTCCACCAAAGGGAGTATGACGAGGTTCGCTGGGAAATTCAATCCACAGATTATAACAGGGGAGGACTTATACTCATGGGATGCAATGATTTCCCCATTTTCCGTACTCACCGACATCTTTACTTCCATGATTTGTGGTGGTGCATGGATTGTTCTACTAAACTTTTGAGATATAAAAGAATGCGTAGAACCTGAATCAAAAAGTACATTCACGATTCTTGAATGAATAACTAGCGTACCTATCACCCCTTCGTTGTCGAGGTTCACTTCTGCAGAAGTGATGGAAAAAGTTCTTCCTTGCTGTCTTGGAGGTTGTTGGTTGCCTCCGATAACCCTTGGATTTGGGCACTGATTTGCAAAATGACCCGGTTCTTTGAATTTGTAGCATTGAACAACGCATTGAGGTTCGAATGGAGAGTTCCTCTCCTCTGTCGTAGCCACAGGTCCTTCTTGCTGACAGTTAACAACTAGGTGCCCTTCTCTTCCACACTTGAAGCATTTTCTTGTCCCCCTAAGGCAATTTCCAGGGTGCTTCTTTCCACACTTTTGGCAAGTGGGGTGCTGGAACTTCTTAGCGCCATTGGATTTATCCATCGGACCACCAGCATTTAAGTCCACCTTACGCTTCTTGTCCCCATGATACCCCTGTGATTCTCCTATCTCCATTTCAACCTTGAGGGAACATCAGACAATTTCCTCATAGCTGTCGAAGTCACGGATCGCTAATGCTTTCCGCAAGCTAGGCTTCAGCCCACCAAAGAAGCGGTCAACCTTGCATTCGGGGGTAATGACAAAGCCAGAAGCGTATCGTGCAAGCCTTGTGAATTTTTCCTCGTACGCACCCACAGATTCTTCATCTTTCTGTTTGAGGGAAAGGAAGTCCCTTTCCATCTTAAGACGGAGGGTGCGTGGAAAATATTTATCGAAAAACATCTTCCGGAATACCTTCCATTACAAAGCCTCGATCTCCTCCTCAGGCTTCGTATTTTTGACCAACGTCCACCATTGATCAGCTTCACCCTCCATACGATAAGCCTCCAGGAGAACCTTCTCTTTTTCAGAGCATTGGAGGATGGAGAATATCTTTTCAATGGAGTTGATCCATTGTTCAGCGATCGTGGGATCGAATGATCCACTAAAAGTAGGAGGCCTTTGTCTCATGAAGCTTTCAATAGAGACTTGTTCTTTCTTAGGGGGGGTTGAACGTTCCTCTTGACTAGTGTTTCTATTCAAAACTTGAGTTAGCTGTGAGAGAAGCGTGACAAAGTTCGCGATTCCCGCTACCATTGGATTGGGCATCTCATAAGTACAATCATCACACTAAACTTCACAATGGTTGTTAGCCCGAGTTCTCCTATTACCGGCCATTGGCTGGAATAAAACGAATGTTAGGGGTAACACATAAAGGGTAATCCAAACACAAAAGTTGATTACTTATAAATAAACTTTAATCTCTTTAACTCATGAGTCTATAGGATTCAATCCAGGCTTTTCATGATCTTCCTTCTAACATATATTCTTAGGGGAATTTTTCCCTTAATAAGGGTTCATACTAAGATTGTGAATTTATCAAAACATATCCCCCGGGAGTGTCGTAACCAAGAGTGCAGCAAGGCCCATTGTCATGCACCAGTTCCCATTCGAGTCTAGCTCAAAGCGGTGTTTTCGGGTTTTACCCCTAGGATACATCTGTGCCAGAGCCGCCTCTACCTGCTCGTATCCAGACAGGGATGTATTTGTTTGATAAACCAATTACTTAGTATTTAACCAAACTTAGGGATGTTTTTATTATGATTAGTCTTGTATGTAAGGCTTTAATAGGGTTTCCTAATCCCAAAAATAACTAAACCTATCCTTTGATACCAACTATGACAACCCTGCTTTTTATTACAACTTAAGCATGCTTTATTACACAAAACTTCACTTGATACAACAAAGAAGATCAAGAGGTTTAGTGTCTTTGGGGCTTAGGATCATTAAATAAAAACTTTAAACTTGAGAAACAACATCTTTATTGAAAACTTCCTTTACATGACCACTATATTCCTTCGTACTTAGCATTACATGGGATAACCTGAGGACATGCATAAGAAAAGGGTGAGCTATAAAGCCCAGTAAGGGAGTACACAATGAATAACATGAGGAGTACAATACATGTTAGGCAATAGGCATATCAATAGAGTATAAGAGAAACATGAACATAAAGGCATGATAAAGCATGATAATCATAACATGGAAATGTGGCAACACCACTTAACATTGAATTAGCATGAGCCAAGGTTCATTGCACATGGATCATGAGTAAACCCTCATTGAACTTGAAGCACGAGTAAACCCTCGTTGCACTTGAAGTATCATGAGTAAACACTCATTGCACATGACATATCATGATACTATACTTTACCCAATGCATTGGAGCGCTATAAAGGGCACACCCTTCTTAAACATTTCATTTCATGCATAAGTGTGCCACATTGATCATAAAACATGGATTCATAAAACATAATCATTTATTCCACGATAAAGTAATGTGGAATTCATAAATGAAACTTTATAATCAATAAGTAAATGTGCATAAAGGTGAATACCCTTGATGGAGAAATGGGCATGGTATTCACTACACAATGATACTGGCTTAGAAAATCGGTGTGATTTCTCCAGCATAACGGCGTGACATAAGAATTCATAAAAAAGGTTAATGAGAGAGAAAGGGGTTCCTCATCATATTTACATGTAATGTACAGTAAGGATGTCATATAGATACATGTTACAACAATTGAAAGTGAATTTAGATTCATGATACAAAAGTATTTCTTGAATATAAAAGTGGAGAAAAAGGTTTCTTTCGGAATTTCGGCATAGTAACGGGTGTACATGGGAGGCTTTTAATGAGAGAGAAAGGGGTATCCCATCATTCAAATAATAAGAGGGCAGTATGGGAGAGGTTTGAAACCATACCCCAACATTCATAATTGAAATTAAAAGGTCAATACAACTTAATGAAAATTGACAAAATTGAGAAAGGAAGAAAAACCCTTACATGGAAGTGTGCTTCCAAAGGCTAGAGAGAGGCTTGTGAGAGGATTCTTGGGAGTTTGGGGCACCTTGGGAGGATTCTAGAGAGAGTAGGGAAGAGGTTGGACGAACTCCAAGGGATTTTAGTGAGGAGGAAGTGGGATCTTGGGTGGGTTTATATAGGAAAGGTGAGGGAATTCTTTATTATTTAGGTTTGGGACCCCTTATATTAAAATAATCCAAACCACAAACCATCCCATGGTATTTTCCCATGGTTTCTGGAAAAGGAAATAGGAAAAAAATATTTTACAAGTCCATGGTCCGAACTTATTAAAAAATTAGGGTTGCTTATGTGGAGGTGAGTCACACTCCCATGGAAATTAATTTAAAAAGGCAAAGTGTTGAATAAGTCTTGAGGGCTCCATTAATTCTTTGAAAAGTAAGTAAAAAAACCCAAAACCTCATTATTTTAATGATAAAACACATACTGGCCGAAAATAAGGATTATGGTATTTTATTACATCACCATTGGGTCATTATGATGTCATAAAACACATTATATATTTAAATGGTATTTAATTTTTACCCAAAAATGTGACTATCTCAGAAAATTATGAAAAATTCACCGTTGGATAATTTCGACGTCCTGATTCCAAAAATAATATTTATTTTATCTAAATAATTATCTAAATATGTGAATTTTCACTTTTAAAATAAAAACCGACATTTATAAAAAAATTCACGGGTTTTGACAGAAATGGCTTTCAAACCTTAATAAAAATTTTAATTGCATTCATAAAATTATAAGATCATTTATAATTAATAAAAAATTAATTTATTATTAATAATAATATTTTATTAAAATATTATTTAATTCAAAAATACTCTAATTTAATAAAATATAATTCTTAATTAAATAATAACTAAAAACACAATTTGTACTTTAAAAATTAATTACAATGTATCAAAAATGACTAGAAATTATATTCATTATTATATACAAAAATAATTTACATGAACATGGTGCTACTTATTTGTTACATAACCCCTTAAAATAGCCGCATATGACCTAAGGGTAAGGTGCGCGATGGTGACAGACTCTTGGGGCGGCTCGGATAACATCGCTCGAGTGGTAATTTCAATCATCTTCCACTTTTCCCGTAAACGATCACGTTCGAGTTTGACTAGATGAAGCTCAGCTTGGGCTTGGTCAATGGAAAATCCCAAAGATGCCACCTCTTTTCCGAGCTCTGATAAATGGGCTTCTTAAGGGTAAATTCTACTGGATGAGGCCATCGCTTCCTTTGTCTGAGTAGAAATGGGTTCGTTAAAGCCTTATATTTATACTACTCAGATGATCACTGTTCAACGGCTATAAAAGTAATGGTCCCAAATCATAACGTAAAACTAAAGAAGTTGACATCTTATAAAAACATTTTTCATAAGAAACATTTAACTGGATCAAGAGGGATTTTCCATTAATGAAACTTTGGGTCGTTACACAGACTATTCAAACATTACCCCATTTTTGTTCAATCCTGAAATAGGTACTTCCAAATGGGAAAAATCCTAGATGAAGCTTCAATAATAACCCTCTAATCCTATAAAACTATGAATATCAAAAAACATTATTCGGTTTATCCTAAGAAACAACTGTCTAATACTTCTCTAGATCCACTCAGACACCTTCCAACAAGATGATGTGACCAAAAAGTGTACTTTATCAATCCAGAATTGGCCCTTAGATAGCTTGGTGTATAGTTGATTCTCTCTAATTGTACCCAGGATGATGTTAAGATATTGGTTATTATCAAAATTAGTCTTGGAGTACACCAAAATTTCATCCACCTACACAACCATAAAATGATCCAAGTACAAATGGAATGTTATTTTCATCAAATCCATAAAAACGTTTTCAGCATTCATCATCCCAAATGGAATCACGATGAACTCATAAATGCCATAACTACTTCTAAAAGTAGTCCTAATTATATAATAAGGTCAAACTCTCAGCTGATTATACCCTTATATCATGTTCATCTTGAAGAAAATGAAATCTCCCTTCAACTGGTCAAATAGGGCATAGATACGCAAAAAAGGTTAACGATTATTCACTATCATCCGGTTAAACTTTTGGTAATCAATACATAAGTTCAAACTCCCATTAGCCTTCTTTACAAAAAAAACTATAGAACCCCAAGGTGGCGTACTCGGTCAGATAAATAAATTTTCCATCAACTCTTCCAATTTAGTATTAATATCTTGAAGCTATGTTGGTGCCATTATATATGGAGAGATAGAAATTGGATCAGTCCCTAGAATGAGCTCAATTTGAAATTCCATATATCTATCAATAAGAATCCCAGATAATGTTTCAAGAAACAAATCCTGAAACTTATTCACTATGTGGGAAAATACATCCTTCTTTACCACTCCCTTATCCAGTGACAAACTAGAAACCTGTGTGGTGATGATCGTACCATGATTCACTATTTCATTTTCATCCTTACACGACTGGGCTAAACATGTTTTGTATTGAAAATTATAATCATTATAACAAAGTTAACTTCATATTTGATTCAATTATTTATGTTTATCACTATTAAAATGGAAGTTTTTAATTATTTTGATGATTTAAATGTTGGCGGAGATGATTTGGAGGGCCCATTATGAAGTTGAAGAAAAATAGGCCAAAATTTCATGGATCCATGAAGACCTGTCTACTATTTTTTCTTGTTTATAAAATTAAGTACATCCAAATGGGATCATATGTTTTATTCTAGTTCCAAATTTAATGGGCTACAAATCTTATGGAGAAACCCAAGGACAATTTTCCTAGAAAGGGTACAAACTGACCTAATTTGTACAGAACACCGAATTTTTGAGAAGTCAAAAGTGGCGTTCTGTAATCTATCTATATCTACATATCCACTTGTCCAATTGATGCCAAATTTTCAGTGGAGATATTTAGGATGTGGGTATACAACATTATAGTTTTTTCCAAAGGGAGGCTCAATTGTCTAATTGCCTAAATTCATGGTACAGGTCATTTGAAGAAATCTGTGTGCCCAAAACCACCTTCCAATTTTTCTATAAAATGGATCCTTGGTCTCCTCATATCAGAGTTCAACTAAGAGGAAAGTTTCTTCCATTTTGGAATCCCAAAGATGTATCTCCCTCATTCCTAAAAGTTCTATAGGTTATGGGAAGTTCTACTTCAACATCTTCTTCTTCCTCCCCACCCATGGGTTTCGAAACCCCTAGTGATCACCTGAGGAGGAACGTGATGTAATCCCTAGCTTCATACTTGTATTATTTTGAATGATCTTTTTAGTTCTAAGTTGTATGATGTTTTTCATAATCCTATATTTTTATTTATTTGAGTTATATACTTGTATGTTATAATCAAACTCAAATTATCATGTTTGGGGGTAACCTTCCAGGTGATGTTTCACACACCGTTCATCCCGTTTTTCTCCGTCATTCAATTTTGGTGTTTGTGTGGTTTATATTGGTCAATTGAACTCACATATACACTATCAAGGACATGTAAATTTAGGTTATGGTATCACATAGAAATAATATACAAACCTGGACAACATATCGAGTTTTTCGTGTGTTGCCTTGGTGAGTTTTGGATATGAAGTCAAACACAAATCACCTAATCATCGGTGGTGTTCGGTGAATGATTGTGTGTTTGAAAATGAACCCTAGGAGGTATCCTAGTATACAATATTTAAAATTATGTTAATATTTGTTAAAAACTAGGGATTAGAAGATATATAACCTTTCTCTTGAAGTGATGAAGGATGAGAATCACGATACTCCCGTAGGCTGATCACATTTAATAAATCTTCTTTATTTCTACCTTGTTATATCGCTTTAGTTTTTATATTGTAATATTTAATCATCAAACCACAAGTTTTATTAAATCCCATTCCTATTCTATCTTAATCATCAAAACACACTTTTTCAACTAATGATCTAAGGCTCCATCGAGAGATGACCTAGGGTTTCTGCTATACTGCATAAACTCTAGTAAAAACTAAATAGCTAATTTATCGGGCTCAACAACATGATCAAATTTTGGCACCATTGCTGGGGATCCAAGATCACTTTTTTTCTTTATTTACTTTTATTTATTTATTTTACGTCTTAATTTGTACCCCTTTCATTACCCCACCACCATTCGATTGTTTTTTTGGTTTTTTGTTTCTATTTTTGGTTGTTTTTGTGTGTTTTTCCTCTCTCTCTCTCTCTCGTTTTCTTCTTCTTCTCCTTATCTCTCTCTAATTTTTTAGTATAAAATTATATTATATTTAATCCTTTAATTTCATATATATTATTTATTTCATTCATATTCTGTAGTTTTAAAAAATTCAAAAAAAAACAACAACCAATCAATCAATCAAATTGGACATCATTGTTGCATGACAAGATCTGGTAATGAAATACTACTTGAATTTGACCCTAAAATTGAAAAATCACTCCATTAAAAAATAAAGGAATCTCGAGAAGTTCAATCAAGAAAAACCGAGGAACCCCTTTTGGAACCTCATGTTTCCATAAACCAATCCAAAATTAACCCAATCAAACCCAAGAAATCATGGCTGCAAATAATCAAACATTAAAAGAACTGGCCACCCCGGACGTGGAGTACCAACCTGCGTACATCCAATATCCTGATGAAGCAGCCAACTTTGTGCTGAGATCAGGTCTCATCCACCTTCTTCCTAAATTCCATGGTCTTCCTGACGAGGAACCTCATAAACACCTTAAGAAGTTTCACATAGTGTGCTCCACCATGAAACCCCAAAATGTGTATGAGGACTTAATTAAGTTTAGGGACCTTCCTTTCTCCCTTGATGGTGTAGCCAAAGATTGGATATAAAATTTTCCTACTATGACTTGGGGTTGGAAATAACTTAAAAGGATATTTTTAGAGAAGTTATTCCTTGCCTCCTAAACTGCATCAATTAGAAAAGCAATCTATGCAATTAAGAACTCACAAGGAGAAACCCCTCATGAATACTATGAGATATTCAATAGAATTTGCTCAAGCTGCCCCCACCATCAGATTAGTGAACAACTATTAATCTGATACCTCTATGAGGGACTTATCTCTATGGATCATAGAATGATTGATGTTGGAGTTGGTGGTTCTCTAGTTGATAAAACTCCTTCTGCAGATCATGTCTTAATAGCCAACATGTCTCAAAATGAACAGAAATTTGGTTCAAGAGCTATTGCACCAAACTGAGGAGTTCATGAGGTAAGCCATCCATATCTAGAAAAAAAGGTAGATAAAAACTTGGTGAGATTCATACCATTATAAGGAAATTATCTCAAGAACAAGGTAAATCATAATCTCATCCAGTTCCACTACATTGTGGCATTTGTTCTGAAAATACACATTTTTCTGATCAGTACCCACAATTTCAATATTCACATAAGTATTCTGTATCCATGTTCCCAAGGCGTCCATTCCAACAAGCACCTCCCTTCAAGAAAGAACCATTCAGGCCAAATCCAAACCCTGGGTGAAATAAAGAACCCCAGTACCGACAAGGAGGGATCTCAAGCTATCCCAAGAAGAATTGGTATCAACAAGGCCAAGGTATGAAACCTTATTATCCTTTAACTTATAAAAATAATCATCCTCCTCCTCCCAAATCTGAACTGAGCCTCGAGGACATGGTGAAAAAATGGCAACCCAGAACCTCTAGTTCCAACAGGCCACACAATCGGAAATTCAAGACCTACAAACCTAAGTGAGAAA
Organism: Viscum album; assembly: GCA_963277665.1. Taxonomy (NCBI): domain Eukaryota; kingdom Viridiplantae; phylum Streptophyta; class Magnoliopsida; order Santalales; family Viscaceae; genus Viscum; species Viscum album. Next base: position 248,706,893 of record OY728152.1, on the reverse strand, counting down.
ATTGGCAAACACCATCGGTGAGCTTAAGATGTAAGGTTATGGAAAAATACCATCCAAACCCATTTCCCATCTGAAGGAAAAAAGGTAACATATGTGTAGTTACACATCATAGTGTCAAAGAAGTTTCTCATTTTATTGATTCTACACAACAATTATGTCACCCTCTTGAAAACACTCTTTCTCCACCAATAAAATATTCCAATAAAGAAAATAAAAATAAAAAGAGTAATAAAATTATCATTGATGATTCAAATGAACAATCAATTCCTCTTCCTTTCCTCAAAATAATCTATAAATCTAAGAAAAATTTTGATAATGAGATTGATACTGAAATAATGGAATCAAATATAAAGATAAATTTATTATTATTTTAATAATATTCAATACAAAAAAAGTTTAGCACAGTTGAGTAAGGTTGAAAATGAAACAGTGAATCGTGGTATGATCACACCCCCACACATAAACATTTTCACTCCTAGGAAAATTATAATATCCTAATAATGTATAATTCCTAAATCAAAGGTGTGAAAACATCTAAGATTCTTTTGAAATAAAATTCATCATTTCTCGTTTATGGAATCAATTTTATTATCAATTTTATTTTCTCACATTTAAATTTTTTCAAATTCATTTATCTACCCATGCAACATGTCTCAACCTACCTCACCTAAAAATTTTCACTCTTCACTCTGAGAATATATAAAAGTAGATTTATGCTCTTTTCTGAGATTTTATATGGTCTGACCATATGCTTGCCATGATTCTCATTTCTCTAATGGTATAAACTAGTCTGATACTCAAGATAACTTCCACCAGGTTGTTCTAAGGTTCAAGGGTTGGTAGGATTTAATTTTTAAAAATCTAAGGCCGAATAGGAGTGTTCAATCTCTTTTGTACAAAATATGTCCAAATTCATCAAGTTTTTACAATGAATTTACACACTCAACCCCTCACAAAGTGTGTCATCTAAAACTCACTCTCCCCATTGTTTATTTTTGTGGGTCACAAACAAGAAGTGAATAATAATGAGTAAACATCCTCTTTTCTCCATTTTTTTTCTTTTTTTCTATTTTTTTTCATTGTACATAACTATTTTTTAATGTATCATTTTTTGGAGATAAAGAGGGAAACTTGTGTAAAACAATGATGTAATGTGGATTGTGAACCCATTGCCCAAGGAAAATGTGGGAACCTTTTATATCAACCCAAAAAAATGATTCTCTCCACATAATTCCCATGGAAACACCCTCTCTCCCACACTTGTTGAAAATAAAACAATAAAATACACAAGGGATGGGTAGGTATGGATATATTAGCTTGTAATTTGGCTAGCTAACATGCATTTCAGTGTCTCTAAGGATTAATGAGGATAAAATTTCAAGGTGTCCAAAAATATAGGTTAATTGAACAAATGGATATTCAAATAACGATTGCCTCTATCATGAATGTAGCATACTAGAATTATATGGGGTCAAACAGAATCCAGGAAAGTTCTAGTTTCTCAACAAGACCCGAGACTCTCAAGAATGTGATTAAAAAGGAAGAATATGGAATAAAGGGATTAGAATATCTCTCAAGTAAGGGATTAAAATATTGGTCAGTGATAATGAGGCATGGGTTTCAAAAATCCATTAAACACATAATAATGATTTGAAAATAAAAATCCTAGAAAAAGATTCCATATCAATATCGTGCACTATAGTAGAGAAACTCTTTTCAGATGTTATGTTAGATTTATGTGCTTCCATTAATTTAATGCCTCACTCTATGTATACTTCTCTAGAGGTTGGATAGGTTCAACCAACATTAATTGTTGTGAAACATACAAACTAGAGTACTATGCATCCAACAAGAGTGATTGAGGATGTCCTTGTAAGAGTGTGGAATTTCATCTTCCCCACTGATTTCTACATTCTTGTGATGGAATATTCCTGAACCCAAGGACATTTTCCACTCATACTTGGGAGACCATTCCATAAAATAGCAAATACGATCATTAATGTTCACAATAGTACACTGTCCATGGAGTTTGGTGGAGAAAAGGTAAGTTTTAACATCCTTGAGGCTACGAAACACCCCATTGAAGAGCACTCTAGTCTTCCTATATATTTGAAGGAAGTGCTCTCAAACAATGAACACACACACAATTATCTCCTCAACCCGTACTTTGATTCATTTTCCTCTTCTTCAATCTTGGATTATTTGAGCTTTGATTCATGTTTGGAGTGTTGTGTGGGTTCTGAAAGGTTTAAATTTTGTGCTTTAATTGATGAGTGTGTTCCTTCGGAGGTACCCATGACCATCAATGATTCTACAAATCTCATTAAAATAGATTCTCTCTCTTTAGAGAATAAATATGTGCAGATAGATAGTTTTATGGACCTTACTTCCCCTAAATCCCCTCCCTCAGTCTAAAAACCCTCAGTGTTGGAATTAAAACCACTTAAATCTAATTTAAAATATTCCTATCTAGAGGGTATTGACCAATTTCCTGTCATTATTTCCAATAACCTCTCCAAACATCAGGAATAAAAAATGGTCAACCTTTTGAGAGAGTGTAAAAATGAAATAGGATGGACATTGGATAATATTCATGGGATTATCCCATCTATTTGTATGCACCATATACTTTTTTATGATGAGGCTAAACCCACAAGACAATCTCAATGGGGTTGAATCCCACTCTACTTGAAGTTGTAAAATTGGAAGTCAGTAAATTACTTGCTGTGGGAATCATTTATCCCATATATGATAATAAATGGGTTAAAACAATTAAAATTGTGCCTAAAAAATAGGAATAATAGTTGTGTCAAATGAAAGGAATGAATTGGTTCCAACACTTGTGCAAAATAGTTGACAAGTCTGTATTGACAACCATCGACTGAATCAAGCCACACAGAAGGACCATTTTCCTCTACATTTCATTGACCAAATGCTAGAAAGATTGGCTAGTAAGTCCCATTATAGTTTCCTTGATGGATATTCAGGTTTTTTTTCAAATCCATATATCCCCTGAGTATCAAGATAAGAAAATATTTACCTATCCATTTGGCACATTTTCATACAGAAGGGTTCCTTTTTGTTTATGCAACGCTCTCGGTACATTTCAGTGATGAATATTTAGTTTTTTTCTGAGTACCTAGAGAATTGCATGGAAGTTTTTATGGATTATTTCACGGTTTATTAAAATTCTTTTGATGAATCTTTAGATCACCAAGGTTCTATCCTACATCATTGCATAGAAAAAGATATATTATTAAATTACGAAAAATTCCATTTAATGGTTGGATGGGGGATAGTTCTTGGGAATGTTATTTCAAAAGAGGGAATTGAAGTGGATAAATAAAAAATTTAATTAATTTCAAACCCTCCATATCCAAAAATGTGTTCATGAGGTGTGATCTTTCTTGGGTCATGCTGGTTTTTACCACCAATTCCTTAAAGACTTCAGAAAGATTGCACTTCCCTTGTCCCGGTTATTACAAAAGGATTTTGAGTTTGTGTTTGATAAAAATTGTGTGGATTCTTTCAATTCACTAAAAATGAGCCTCACACCACCTCCCATTATCCAACCACCAAGGTGGGATCTCCACTTTGAACTTATGTGTGATGCCTCTAACATTTCAGTTGGGTTAGTTTTATTAAAAAGGGTTGAAAAGGCTCTTTATATTATTCTGTATGCCTCACGTACCCCTGAACCTACCCAATAAAACTACTAAACCACTGAAAAATAACTTCTTTCTATTATGTTTTCCTTGAGAAAATTCCATTCATATCTTATCAGGTAAAAAATCATTATCTTTTTTGATCACACTACCCTTTGTTTTCTCCTAAAGAAACCTAAAGCTAAACCCCGCCTAATTCAGTGGATGCTCCTCCTCTAAAAGTTTAACCTTGAGACTTGAGATAAGAGAGGAGTGTAAAATGTGGTAGCTAACCACTTTAGTAGGATTTCCCCACCATTGGACCATCATGTTGATTCACCCCTCCCAATTGGAGAATTCTTCCCTCATGATAAACTTTGTGATGTTGTCGACCTTACCCCCTGGTATGCGAACATTGGGAATTTTCTAGAAACATATAGGGTCCCTAGTGATTTCAGAACTTCACAATCCCAAATACTACTGAATGATTCTTGGTGGTACATTTTGGATGACCCATATTTATAGAGAATTTGTGGTGACCAAGTAGTTCATCGCTGTGTCCCTAACCATGAGTTCACCTCTGTTTTTACCTTCTTCCACACATTGTCTTGTGGGGGACACATTGGATCTCAACATACAGCTTGAAAGGTCCCTAAGTCAGGACATTATTGGCCAACATTGTATAGGTATGACCATAGATTTTGTAAGTCATTTAGTCTTTGTCAATTCATAGGGAATATCTCCAAGAGGAATAAAATGCCCCAACAACCAATGTAATTCTATGAAATTTTTGATGCATGGGGCACTGACTTCTTGTGGCCTTTTCCAAATTCATTTGGTTTTTATACATATTATTGGATATTGACTTTTTATCAAAATGGGTGGAAGAAAAGGCCACTAAGACCGATGAATATAGAGTGGTTGTTGATTTTGTGAGGTCTCAGATTTTTAGTAGTTTTGGTTTACCGAGATTCATCATTAGTGATCAGAGTTCACATTTTTACAACAGTAACATGAAAATTTTTCTTTGTATGTATGGGGTTGTTCATAATGTCTCTAAAACATATCACCCCCAAACTATAGACAAGCCGAAATCTCAAATCTGGAAGTTAAGAGAATCTTGGAAAAAACGGTACCACCCAACATGAATGATTGGAGTTTGTGCTTGGATGATGCACTTTGGGAATACTGTACAACTTTTAAAACCCCAATCAGAATGTCTCCATACATAATTGTGTTTGGAAAGGCTTTTCACCTCCCAATATAGGTTTAACACCATCCATATTGGGTAATTAAACAATGTAATTTGAATCTTTCAGATGCAGGTGAGCATAAGAAGCTGCAGATTCAAGAGTTGGAAGAAATTTGATGTGATGCATATGAGAAATATAAGATCTATAAATAGAATACAAAGGATATCCATGATAGCATGATTCATCAGTGAAAGTTCCAAATTTGTGAGAAGGTCCTCATGTACAATTCCAGGCTAAATCTCTACCTAGGTAATCTTCATTCCTTATGGCTCGGTCCTTATACTGTTACCGATGTTTACCCTTTTGGCGATATACAGGTTTTGCATGAGAAGAGTGGAAATCAGATTACTGTCAATGGAAAGAGGCTCAAACAATTCTTTTAGGATTTTTGAAAGAATCTCGTGGAGGAAATACAACTGATAGATATCACATATGACACCACTTAGAAGGATATCCATTCTCCCTACCTTTATTTATTGTCTATTTATAAAAAATAGTTTCATTGAGGACAATATAACTTTTAGGTGTGGGGGAGGGTGACATGTCATAGTAAGGATTAAACAAAAAAAATTAAGAAAAGAAACATTTGTTTTCATTTTTTATTTCTTTATTTTGTGTTTTTAGAAAAAAAATTGATCTTAAAAAGAATAACCAAAATCATTTTTCATGCTTGAGTTGATTGTGTGGAAAATTCCATTGTTTTTGGAATTGTTTTTCAAATGAATTTTGATATGGAATATTTTTTTATAATCTTTATTTTCAAATAATTGTTAGGTATTTAATGGATTTTCGAAACCCGTGCCTCATTAGCACTGACCAATATTTTAATCCCTTACCTGAGAGATATTCTAATCCCTTTATTGCATATTTTTCCTTTTAATCACTTTCTCGAGAGTCTCAGGTCATGTAGAGAAACTAGTACTTTCCTTTATTCTGTTTGACTCTGTAAGATTCAAGTATTCTACATTCATAATAGAGGAAATCATTCATTGAAAGTCCTTTTGTACAATTAACCTCTATTTTTTCCACCTTGACATTTTATCCTTATTAAGCCTTAGAGACCATGAAATTCTTGTTAGGTAGACACATTACAAGCTAATATATCCATAACTATCCATATATTGTGTATATTCTTGTTTTGTTTTCAAAAAGTATGGGAGAGAGGGTGTTTTCATGGTAATTATGGGGTGAGAATCATTGTTATGGGTTGATATAAAGGGTTCCTACATTTTCCGTGGGAAATGGGTTCACAATCCATATTACATCATTGTTTTACTCATGTTTCCCTATTTATCTAAAAAAACTATAAATTAAGAAAAAATAGTTTTGTACATTGAAACAAATAGAACCAAAAAATGGAGAAAAGAGGATGTTTACTCATTATTATTCATTCCTTGGTTGTGACCCACAAAAATATACAATAGGGAGAGTGAGTTGGAGGTGATACACATTGTGAGGGGTTGAGTGTGTATATTCCTTGTGAACACTTGATGAATTTTGACATGTTTTGTACATAATATATTAAACAGTTATCTTCAGACTCATATTTTTAAGCAATAAATCTTACCAACCCTTGAACCTCAGAACAACTAGTTAAAATTCCTCTTGAGTGGCACACTAGTTTCAGATGGTAGAGAAATGGGAATATATGAAAGAATATGGAATGATCACATGAAATCTGGGAAAATAGAATAAATCCAGTTTCATATGTTCCTTTAGTGATGATGGAAAATTTTCCGGTGAGGTAGGTTGCGACATGTTTCATGGGTGAACAAATGAAGTTGAACAAATTTGAATGCGAGAAAAGAAAAATGATAGGAAAATTGATTCCATAAATGAGACATGATGAATTTCATTTAAAAGAATCTTGGATGTTGTCAAACCTTTTATTTAGTAATGATCCATGATTTGAATATTTTACTTTTCCCAGGAGTGAAAATGTTTAGGTATGGGGGTGTGATCGTAACACGATTCACTGTTTTGTATTCACCCTTACACTACAGTGCTAAACTTGTTTTGTATTGAAAATTATTAAAAAATTAACAAATTTAACTTCATATTTGATTCCATTATTTTGGGTTTATCACTATTAAAATGGTAAATGTTACTTGTTTTTATGATTTCAGTGTAGGAGGAGATGATTGGGAGGGCCCATGATGAAGTGGATGAAAAATGGGCCAAAATTGCATGGATCCATGAAGACCTGTCCACTATTTTGCATATTCAAAAAATTTTATGAATTAAAATGGGCTCATATTTTTTTATTCTGGTCCAAAATTTAATGGTATACAACTCTTATGTAGAAACTCATGCCCAATTCTTCCATAAAGGGGCCAAACCGACCGGATATATCTAGAACATCGAATTTGTGAGAAGTTAAAAGTAGAATTCTGTAATCTATCCTTATCTCTATATCCACTTGTCCAGTTGATTTTAAACATTTCGTGGAGATATTCAAGAAGTGGGGCTACAACTTTATCATTTTTTCAAAAGGGATATTCGATTGTCTAATGGACTAAACACATTGTACAAGTGGTTTGAACAAATCTATGTGCCCAAAACAACCTCCCAAATTTTCTATAAAATGGAACCTTGGGATCACCATTTGAGTGTTCGACCAGGAGGTATGGTGCTACCATTTTTGAGTCCTAAGGGTTTCTCCCTATCATTCCTAAATGTTCTGGATGCTATGGGAATTTCTTCTTCAACATCTTCTTCGTCCCCTCCCATGGGTTTATAAACCCCTTGTGATCACTCGGGGAGGAACATGATGTATTCCCAAGCTTCATACTTGTATTATTTTGAATGATATTTTTAATTCTAGGTTGTATGTTGTTTTTATTCATACTATATTTTTATTTAATTGATTCATATACTGGTATGTTATACTCAGACTTAAATGATCATGTTTGGGGTACCCTTTCATGTGATGTTTCACACACCATTCATCCATTTCCCCCCCTCATTCAATTGTGATGTTTGTGTGGTTCATATTGGTCAATTAAAATCACATATGAATTTTAAATTCCATGTACATTTATTTAATGGTATCAAAAAGAAATAACATACTAACCTAGATAGCACATCAAGTTATTCATGTGTTGTCTTGGTGAGTTTTGGTTATGAAGTCGAACACAAATCGCCCAATCATCGGTAGTGTCTGGTGAATCCTTGTGTGTTTTCAACTAAAACCTAGGAGGTATCCTAGTATAAACTTAGTAACATTATGGTAATAGGTGTTACAAACATGGGATTAAAAGATATATACCATTTCTATAGAAGCGATGAAGGGTGATCATCTCGATACTCCCCAGGGTTGATCACGATTAATTAATCATGTTCATTTCTACCACGTTTTATCGCATTAGTTTTTCTATTTTAATATTTAATCATCAAACAAAAAGTTTTTTTAAATAGAATTCACCTTATATATTCATAATAAAAACCCTATTTTTCAACTAATGATGTAAGGCTCCGTCGAGAGACGAACAAGGGTTTCCGCTATACTGCAGAAATTCTAGTAAAAACTAAACCACTAATTTTATGCACTCAAAAATGATATCATATGACCTCCCCCAGTTGCTGATGAACTAGCCCTAAAAGACCTAATAGGATATCCCATTATCCATGGTGAATATATTTTTCACCCTCAGGAGATGTAAAAGTTACTCTCCTACAGTAACAATCAATGTGGGTTTGGTATGCTACTAACCAGTCCATACACATAATTATGTCAAATCCTAACATATCAAGAATGTAAATATACTATAGGAAAAGATACTCCCAAAACATAATTGATCACCCCTTTCACAAACATATGTCACTCAATCGTACTCCCTAAGGTGTATCAATCGTCATTACCCTCTCACAAACTTTATCATCAGTTCCAACCCATTCAAAAGTTGTGCAGCTATAAAAGAATGAGAGGAATCGATATCAAATAAGGCACCATATAGCTTAGAATCTATACGAATTGTACCTCTAACTATTGATTGTATGACCATGCTTTCAACAATTAGAGGATGAACTGAATGAAACTATCCTTCCCCTCTTCCTTTTGATGTATTCTTGAGCCCTCTAATCTGCACCACCTTGATTTTACATCTTCTCTTTCCAAAAATCACCTCATTCACTGACTCAATTTCAATGACTAGTAGAACTCCTACTACTAGACTAATATAATGTGTAAGATCCCCTTCATTTACATTATTTATGTCTAGTCATTAAATCACTATACATCTAATGTGGGTTCCTACAGAGCCTCTATAGGTATCCTATACAGCTGTTGGATAAACACTCTACTGGTGGTTAGGGGAACAATCTACAAAAGTTACCCACCCTACTACATTGGTGATAGGTCACCTAAGTAAGGTCATGTGTACTTGATCCTCCCCCTAGACACTCTTCTTTCCACTACTCTGGTGAAATGTCTCATAATTATGATTTGTAGCCTTTTAAATTCGTACCTTTTGACCATCTTTAATAAACCAACTATCCTCCATTGGAATCCTCCTTTAAGTTCCCTCAGAAATGGGAGCATGATTCACCACTCCAGAAAAAATATTCAGTTGGAAGATATTCACCTAGTAATTAATCTCCCATTTAATCCCACACAAAATCCACTTTACCATAATAGCCTCATCCCCTGCCAACACTGGAACAATGTTCTAAAAGTTAGTTAATTTTCCATCATAGTCCATCAAAGATATGCTCCCCTAATTCATGATCACAAACTCAGATTCTCTCTCCTTCTTGAGTATGTGAGGGTAAATTTTGTTCACGAACTTCTCCAGTAATACTTTCCACTCCATATTCTCTATATTTCCATCCTGATTATGGATATCCCACCAACACTTTTCATGACAACATAACATGTAAGAATCCAATTTGAATATGTTCTTAGCAGGAGTCTCTCAGTGGTCATGTATAGTCTGGATGGACTCAACATATAACTCATCTTTCTCTGTTCCACCAACTTCAATGAAATTTGGAGGGTTCTACAACTAAAACTCCCAAGTCATGTCATACACACTCTTCACAACCCAACATGGGTATCGTTACAAAAAACTAAAAGAATCATTCAAAGTTCTCATATAAATTCTCTCTAACTTCCTCACCTGAAACTACTGGTCCCTTAGGTTCCATTATTAGTGGATCATCTCCATCCATAACCTCTTGTCATCATCTCAAAAAACGTCATCTTGGAGGCATAACTCTACAATTCTAAGCAAATGTCCTAGGAAACATAACACATCATTAAAAGATTAATGTAAGAGGGATTCACAGTACACCACAACAAGTCATTCCCCCAAACCCCTCTACATGGTGAAAGCTGAGATGCTATCACTACCCTTAACCATCCCAAAAATAGTCTCAGTTTAACAATGCATAAACAAATTCTCATTTTATATTTTTTCATTATACACCCATTCATTTACATCTTGCATCATTTTATAATATTCAACTCATATTAGGAACCTTTCCAGTTCAATTACACAAGAACGTAATTAATTTTTCATTACTATCATTCATGTTTTCTTAAAAGGATAATTAATGTATTTGAATGATAATTATATTTTTTTTCTATATATGTTGTAAAAACAAACTCATTTACAATGTTCATCCTATGGAATTAGTTTTTTGGATTATGAACAGAATAACTCCAAAAAATCTGATGTAAACTTAACTAAAGAAGTAACTAAATAAAAAATGGATATAAAAGATATAAAATGGATTAATATAATTGAATGAACATTAAAAATATTATTTAGAAACTAAATAACTAATATAATTTTATCATCCAAAAATTATAGAACATATTATAGTTGATAGTTTTATGGTAATGGTTTTCTAGTCCAATTTCCCTTTCTTTGAGACTTAACAAATTTTTAGAAAATGTTTTATTTTTTGTGGTGTATAATAAAACCTTGTGGATATATTTTATAATTTTTAAAAATAAATTAAAATTTAGTTCCTTTAATATTTTTTTGGTTTGAAATTTATCAGGTCATAAGGAAAACTTTACCTTAAAACCTCATTTTAAATATTTAAATGATTTATTTTCTAGATATTTTTATTCCATGTCAATATTAATAAATATAAATTTAACCAATTTATTAATATGGATTTAAATGAATTATAATTGAATTTTTTATTTTATTTTTTTACTTTCTTTTAAAGGTTTTAAAAAGGAATATATTTACATATTTTATATGTAAATTTTTTTACTTTATTTAAAAAATGAAAAAAGGAATGTTCTATTTTAATGTATATTGAAGAAAAAAATTCTCCCACCTCCATAATATTATTTTATTTTTGGAATTATTTTTAATATTCCTTGTTTTCTTTAACTAAAAACCACCCTTCCCTTTATTCTCTATATTTTATTTTGAAAACTAGGTTTTAAAGGAAAGGTATATATCAATATATGAATATGTTTCTATGATGGGTTAAAAGGTTTATTTTTATTATTTTGATAATGAAAAATAACGATTCTATGTGTTTTTTAATTTTTATGGTCCTTGTACATTTTTTAAGATCAAATGAGCCTAATATTTCTCTCTAATGCCTCGGGTAATGGTTATGTTCTCTGGAGATTATAATTTTTGTTGACCATATAAGTTATTCCATTAATAGGGGTTATTGTAAGGGTTATGTGAAGATGATGACCCAAATAACTCATATGACTCTTCTATTCTTGCTAATTAGTTTTTATGGAAATATTTAATTTCACAAGGTAAGATATTAATAGTTATAAAAAAATTATTATACTGTATTAGGGTAAACAAATATATCATTAACAAATTCTTTTTCATGGGTTACCATGTTTTTTAAGAAACAAACATGACTAATATTTTTCATTTATTATTTCTTATAATATTTTTATGAAAAAACTTGGGTACTAATTATTAGCTTAGGTGTAAGTAAATAATTATTTTTGCTCTTGTTTGTTATGTTATTAGAAGACTATATTTTATAATATCATGGTTTTCCAATGGACTAATGGTTTGATTTATTTATTTTTATATACCCCTTATTGAGTGTTTTTATGGTCATCCCATGTTTTCAAATATTTTTCATAGGTTTTAAGGATGGATAGGAAAAATGATGAACTTAAGTTTAAAATCATGAATAATTTTCAAGAAAATAAAGTATATTTAATTTTAAAAGGTTTTAACTTTTGTGAAAATAGATAATAAGAGGAGATATCAAAATTATAATTTATTGGTTTATTACATTTGATTTATGACCAGATCTCTAAATATGTAAACCTAAAAAGATCTCTAGGAATGAAAAAAATTGACTTCTTTTTCAAAGATGAACTTACTTTTTGAATAGGGTGAAAGTCCTAATAGATTTTATTAGAGTGAGGGTTTAGATAAATTTAGAGGATATGATATTATTTAAGCTCAAGTTAAGATTAATATATAACCTCAAATTTAATATGTTATGTTGAAGTATGGTTATTTTAAATAAAATTAAATACTTGAATAGAATATGAAATGGATAAGGATATGTTAATGTTTATCCTTCTCATAATATGGTTTATTAGGATTTTATTTTTATACCCAAAGTAATTTTTTTTGGTTTAGTAAATGGATGTAACCATCTGGAACCAAATTTAAAACATATTTGAGTAAAAATGTGGTGGTCATTAGAAATAGATATTGAATGAAATAAGAGCTGTATTAAAATATATTGTGGTTATTATTAACCATTTATCATGAGTTATGATTAATAACTGGAACCTAGGTGAGTTTCCTAATGCACCAAATAAAAGAAAAATGGGGTTCCATGTAAGTTTATAAGATAATGATTATAAAGGTAGAAATATTCAATGTACCGTGTGTCAAGAATATATGGAAGAACATAGGGAGATTCCTTAATGGAATGAGAATATGTTTTGTATGTGATAAAGGAGTTAATAAAGTAATAAAATTTCATGGAAAAATGAACAGTTATATTAACACCCTGAAAATGGAATATTTTTTTCTTAGGTATCAATTTATTGCTTTAAATATGGAGAGTTTGGGAATTATAAAAATAAATTTCCTAGTGAGAAATATCATGAAGATGATTTCTAGGAATGAAATAATAAATTTTTAGACATTTAAAATGTCATTGAAATTTTATATCAAGAAACTAAAAATGAAATATAAAAGGTATAGATTTTCTTTTATCTTATTATTTGATTTTGATGTATATTTATACATTACTCATATTTTTAATTTTATTAAGGAATTAAAAGGGAATAATATAGAAAATCTGGGTTAATGGATTAGGAATATATTTGAATGATTGAGGGGTATATATATATGTATTCAAGAGTTATGTAGTAGGGGTAAATTCAAATATGATCATAAGTTTAAAAGAATTAATACCCTTTTTCTATTTTATGTGATGGTAGTACCTTGGAGACAATTATTTAGTCTTAATGGATGTTTATGTATATGTAACCCTTAATATTTACTTGTGTTTTATTTTATGGTTATCTGAGGAAGAATTCTATTATATATTTTTGAAATAAGTTGAAAGATATTTATAACCTTTATTGTTAATATGATATTTAATGATTAGGTAATTATAGATAATTAGGATAAAAGGGTTATTAAATGTTGGGAATATATGTTTTATTGTAAAGATTACTATTGTATTGAAAATTGATTTGGCGACTAAGTGAATAATGTTATTTTTTATAAAGTTCACTATTTTGGAAAAATTATATGATCAAGGTAAATGGAAATAATTTTGGGTAAGTTGGGATTTTATTTGAGGAATAAAGATTGAATTATCATTTTATAGTATATATGATTTTATTTTAGATTTTTGGTGATTAAATTATTTGTAGAATTTATTTTCATATTTTATAGATTATATTAATTTGGAATAAATATTTTAGGTATATGAATTTATGTGTGACTAATATTTTTTAGAGATATATGATGACTTTATTTAGAATAATATGGTATTTAATAACTATGATAATTGTGTTTAAATTTCATCCTCAAACATTTTGAAGTGTTTTATGTTTAGTTACTTTGGAAATTATTTATGTTTATCATTGGATGTTATGATTTAGATTTTTAAGATTAATATATAAATTTTTACAAATATTCAACATTATCTTACCTATTTCTAGGACTTTTGGTTTTGGTTAATTTTTAATGATTGGAGGAATAACTTATTTTTCTCTTGTGTATATTTTAACTTGTTTAAATATAATTTTAGTTCCTTAGGCATTAAAAATAATTTTTCAAAATACATTTATGACTATTCAATTCAAAGATTATGATATGAGATCGAAGTGGAAACTGATTGAAACGTACAACCAAAAGATGGAATTTCATTTATGGAAATGAAGTTAAGAAAGTTAGTATATTTTATTATGTACTTAGTCTAGATGGAAAAGGAATTTATTAACTCTAGGATGGGAATTTTGAAATAAAATTTTTATCTTATTACCTTGATTTTTGAAGAATAGATGTTATTTTATATACCACCTTGGTTTATGTGTTTATGGTTAATGAATTTCTAATGATCATTCAAATTATTGTGACTAATGTCTTATATAATTTTTCATCATTATTTTGAAATTTATTTTTTCCTAAATGTATATATTATCACTTCCCACTAATTTTATCCTATTTGGACACCTATTTATGTGTTATTTTAGATGACTTTCATATTTACCTTTCCCTCTTTTCAAAACTAATTTTATTAACCCATTCTATGATGTGGGTTTTAAAAAAATGTATTTATAAATATTAAAACATTGATTACCAAGCATAAGATAATATTGTAATGATTAAATTTATTAATTTAATAACCCATGATTTTAAAAAGAACACTACATTCGATAGTGTACAAGACACACGACACTGAGTTTAACTGAACAAAAAATACAATTATTTTAAATTAAAAAATAATAAACTAACTATTTAATTAGTGGATTTTAATACATGTAACCAAATTATAAAAAGTATATAAAATTTTCCCATTCAATATAAATGAATTGATTCATATAAAGTAAACACTCAATTTTTAGTAAATTCATTTTTTTCGTCAATAATATTCTTTCATCAGGAATGGATTTTATTATTTTTAGGAGTAAACACTATAATTAATTGTAGAAAATTTTACAGATTTTATGTGATAAACATTATATCATTTTTTGAATAATTATATCAAAATTATCCTAGGATTATATTTTGATATTTTTCTGAAAATATATTTTTTTCACTCAAAAGTGAAAAATTCAAATTTTTTCTGAACTATTATTTATTTTCAATAAATAAAGTAATTTAAAAGTAAAATTTTATATTAATTTAAAATAAGGATACTTTAATTAAAAATAATATAATTAGTTAAACTAGAATACCATTATACCCCAATTTGGTATAAGTACATTTTTTGACTAAGAATATGATTTTACTAAAAAAAATGTTTCAATGCGTTTTAGGGATTTATATTAAAATTAATTTTTGAAATTTCTGGAAATTTAATATTGAAAAATGTATTCAATATGTATAAAAATTAGTTACAATTTTTTCAAATATGACCATTTTATTTTTTAAAATTATAAATAGTGTCTATAGTAAATATTTTTCACCTCAGTAATTATGGTTAAAAATAATGTGATATGTCCTAAAAATATCCATAGAACATGTATTTATTTTATTGGATAAGGTTTTTTAGATCATAAAAATCAAATTTTTTAAAATGTAAAATTTATCACAACTTTCCTTTTATAATTTCCTAAATATGATTTTATATGATAATAAAAACAAAATACCACTCTCTTTGTTTTAATACATTTAATATTTTTTTCATAGGGATAAAAATTTGTTGTTTTTAGTAAAAAAATTTTATCTTAAATTTTAATTAAATTATTTTTTCACGATAATTTTTTTTAATTTTTAGTGATGCAACAATTAGCTTAAATTCATAGGCAACACCGACAATATGCCTGTGGAAGCAATAGAAAAATCAAGTAAATGATTTTAAAAACTATAGAAGTAATATTTTTTTGATGAGTTATATTATCCCAAAATTTTTTAGTTAAATATAATATATTATGGGTGTGTTAAAGAAATTATAATCAAGTTTTAGTACTATATTGACATCATTAAAGACATAATTTGTTAATAGTATCAAAAATTACTACAATGGTATATTATGTTGAATAATTAATGCTATAAGGTCTATAATGTAAATAATTGTACATTTATGGATAAATTTACATTTTTAGTAGCATTATTGATCTGTAAACACTAACAAACTTTAATATCACAGTAATCATCAAAAAGATTAATGAGGGCTTAAAAAAATATTAATGGTGAAAACATCATCTAATATTTTAAATTTTTTATATTATTATATTATTTAGAATCATAATAATAATATATTAAAAATATATTAATTTTTTTCCACATTACCATGAAAATTAATTTATATTAATTTAATACTTTATAAAATTCTTAGAGTTCTTCTTCACTCACTTATAAAAGGGAACCACATATACTCTCTCACTCACACCCATTGTGGAATATATTTCATCAAATACCTACTCAAGTATCTAAATATAATTCCATAACATGTCTTAGATGCCTCAATCTCATGAAGATACCAAACTTTGAAGGAGTAAGGTGTAAGCCAAAGGGGTTATTCGAGAAAAATGTATAGATTCCAATCGACATATTTCAAGTAGATTTCTTCTTCCACATCCTTCAAAACCTATTTAAATATTATGAAATAATAAAATAAGTATATTAAATATAATTAGATGTTATTATGTTTATTTCCAACCATATATCTGTACTGTCTTCCATCAAATGTGAAATAGAACCACTCATCCTGTGTAAAGTGAATTACCGCCTCACGAACCGATATAAATCATTTTTCATCAACTCTCACAATTAGCTATAATGTTGTTTTTAATGTATATATATTATATTCAGGATATAATTATATATATATATATATATAACATATCATATTTTATTCTCACCATTATATCCATTGAAAATTATAACATTGTTTGTGCGTACATGTGGATTACCACCATCAAAAAGTGGTGTGATTCATTTTTCATCACCGCGACAAATGGATGGAATTTATAGGAGTATATAAAGATATAAAATTATATTTATTATATAATTATAATTTTTAAATATAAAATTATACTTACCTTATTTCCCTCATGTTTTTTTAAAAATGTAAATGTTACTCATGTGTACGTATGACATACAGTCTCCATGATTATAACATCATTCATTTTTTCACAAACATATTTCATGAAAGATTTTAAAAATAAAATTAATGTATAAAAATAATTATAATGAATTTATTATTATTATAAATATTATGGATAATGACCACATTGACCAATTTCATCCCACCAAATTTGTTTTGGGATTATTAAGAGAGCATGCTCAAAATGTCGGACGTATACTAAACTGACAATGTAACTAAATAAACCATTGTCATAAATGATATAAAATGGATAATGATAATGTAATGAATATATAAATTTTTTATGTATGTAAATAACTAATGTATTTTTGTTCATCTCAGAATTAATGTACATACGATGTACGGTGGTTTTAAATGTAATGGATCTCTTATCTTAATCCACTTTGTTTGAGACACAAGATATTTTTACCACATGTTTTTTTGGTGGTCTATAATGATACATTTTTGATTTATTATATTATTATTAAAAAATAAATTCAATTTTATATCCTTAAATGGTTTTTTTACTTCAATAAATTTCAATTTATAAGGGACACTTTACCTTAAAACCTTGTTTAAAATGTTTAAATTGTTTATTTTATAATTGTTTTTATTCCACGTCTGTAATATTAAGAATTTTTTTTATAAATGTACTTATATGGACATAAATGAATTATAATGGGAATTATATATCTCTTTTTTTACTTTTTATAATTTTTTTAATGGAAAACTATATATATATATATTATTTGGAACATTTTTATTTTATTTACAAAATTTAAAAAAGAGTGTCTTATTATGACATATAAAACATCAAAGGATTATACCTCCACCATAAAAATTATTTAATATTTGTATTAATTTACAATATCCCTTATATTGTTTAAATTGAAACCCTCCATCCCATTTTTCTGGGTGTTTTAGATAAACAATTTGGTTTAAAAACAAATAGATATATCAATATCTGAAAATGTTTAGCTTATGTATTTAAAAGTATATTTTTTGAGGTTGATAATAGAAATGTAGTCATCTATGTGTTTTATACATGTTATTGTCCATGTAAATATCTTAAGATTGAGTGATCCTGATATGGATCACCAATTCATTGGGTAATTTTTATATTCTCGGAAGAATAATATCGGTAGTTAAACTTATAGGTTATTCCATTTGTATGGGTTCCTATAATGGTTTAATTAAGACAATTACCCTGAGAACCTATATGAATTTTCTGTGATTTATAATGAGTTTTATAAAAATATTTTATTTCAAAAGATAAGCTATTGATATTTTGTTTTAATGAAAGGATTATGATCATTGTTGGAAAAGGGAATGTTTTTATGAAATTGTTTTTCATGTGTTCACATATTTTACAATAAAAAATCCTGATTTTGATTTTGAATCATGTTTTATTTTAAAATGTTTTTTAAAAAAACTTTGGTTAAAAAATATGATGTAATGTGTAAGTATATTATTATTTAAGATCAAGTTTATTATGTGAAAAAAAACTCAATTTTATGATTTCATGTTTTTCAAGTGGACTAACATATTTCATCCTTTTTTAATATGTAACTTATTTATATATTTCTTCTAATACCAAATTTTAAAATATTTTTATAAGGTTTAAGGAATAGTATTAACAATGATGATGTCAATTTGAAAATATTGGATATTTTCAACGAAAAGAAAAAAAGACTACTTTTAAATGTTTTTTATTCTATGAAAAATTGATACTAAGAAAAAGTGTCAAAATTATAATGTATGAGTTTATTAAACAAGATTTATGACACAAATCTTCATAACTCTAAACTAAAAAATATAATCAATAATTAAAGATAATGAATTAACGTTTAGAGATGAAACTATGGGTTGAATAAGGACTAGGTCCTTATATTGTTCATATCATTAATACAATGACCAGGAATTATAAATCCAAATTTTGAGTTAGGTATTTTTTCTCATAGATCGTCTTTTATCAAGTGTTATAATCAATAATTTTACAAATTTTCAAGAGTATGAAACCGAAAAATTTCTTGGAATCATCACCGTATATCAAATAAAATTCTTTACATAATGGGAGTGTGAGTATATGTTTAGTGAATTGCCTATTTAGGATATACTTAATGATTTACTCACATTCTTCCACTAATAAAAATATTTCCCCTTTGAGTGTAACCTTAGTTAGAAGGATAGAAAATTGTTAGAAATTTCTCACAACACATTATTAGTATGGCTAATATTATAAAACTATGGATCTAAGAGACACTTTTAACGCCCTATGATTTTATTATTTATGTTTTGATTAAATATATATTGTGTTTAATAAATTATTTTACTCAAGAAACCTAACTAAAATGAACAAAAATAAATTTTATCAAGATAAAAAATTAAAATGAGTGACAAAAAGTAATAAATTATGAGAATAAAATATAAAAAATATTTTATAAAATTAAAAGTGGAATAAAATCAAAATTTCCTAAAAATATCACAAACATAAAATATTTATCATCATAGTTCTTCCAGGAAGATCATAACCTCAATTGAAACTAGAGAAATAAGGAAAATAACTAGAAAATTAATAGAAATGTTCATTGAGAAGTAAATGAATATGATGAATGATTTTAGTGATATATACAAGGAATATATGAATGAAATATAACTACCATATATATGGTCCTTATAAATATCACCACTAGAAATCTGGTTATTATATATATTGTTATTGGGTATTCATGCATCCAATAAGTATATTGATTTTTTTATGTTTTTGTAAATAAATAAATAATATAATAAATAAATAAATTATTATTTGAAAAGAAATAATTAGAAAATATTTTACTAAAATATTTCTATTATAAAAATATATTATTATTTTTTATATTATTATTACGATTATTATGATTATTATTAATATTAAGTTACAACAATTGTTGATGATCACTTCAGTGATCTGTATACATGAATACTCGATCTCTGTTCATTTTTTAATATACCTTATAGTGATCCATGAGGGTTACTCAAAATACTGAAACCCATCAAGAACCAAATCATTGAATAATATGGGCTTGTGAATCCAAGAAAACCTACCAATGATTCACATATTATAAACATTAAGGATTCCATTATTAACACCACTCCAATGACTAGGTGGATTATCAATAAGTTCTATACGAAACATGTTTATGATAATCTAGAATCAATAATGGAAATAATTGAATTTTTAATGTTCTCAATTATTTCTTACTTGATCTTACTAAATGGAGATGTTTAGTGGAATCACCTAGATATGCGCTGACAAACATCCATGATTTGGGGGGGTTCTCTGACTGGTGAATGATTTCTTTATGGAGTTGGTATTATCATATTATCTTTCCATTATATGATTAAAATAGGAAATCCTAGGGACTTTGTATCCCTCTCCCATAAATCGGGTAACATAAAGATACCAGAGTTGGATGTCACCATTGATTAAGAAAATGTGTGTCACACCCACACGTAGGAATGGATTCATGTCTGTGGACATAATTGGATCTATTTTAACCTAATGTTATAGTGAGATACTTATTCCATAGCGGGAAATACTATCTATCTTGACAGAGAAACTGGTAGGGAAAGATATACATATTATGCACGCATGCTTGTGGATGTAGAACTCTAAACCACCATGATTGATGAGGATTTTATAAAAACCAAGGATGAAAGAATATATTTAAAAATATTTTATTATAGGGTTCATCCTTTTTTCACAAATTGGATTTTCCTTAGGAATCTCGTTGGTGAGTAAAAAAGGACCAAATCCACACATAATTTCTATAACATTAGGGTCCATACTAATACCAACTATAGGAAGTTAAAATATTGAAAAATGGGTAAATAAAAATATCTTTACATATCTAGGATAGGGATTATATTCCTATTATTAGTCCCTTTTGGGTGGGAAATTCTTATGTTCCTCTAACTGTGGGTACCTATAAATTTCCTATGTCTTCTAATCATGTTATTAATGGGAATCTTGTCATTAAGCTTAGGGATTGTTATATTAATAATTTAATAGTCATTAAAGAGATGATTGCTTCCAAGACTGGACCATACATGTACATGAAAACTATTTACATTAGTAAAAATGTGGCTAATGATGATTTTTTTATGGATAAGCACTCATCTTGGGATGAGAAGGTTAAAGTGAAGACGAAGGACATTGTAGTTCCCATCTTGATTGATGATGTTCCTGACTCAACCAGGGATGTGAAGGGGATCCCAATATAATTACATATGGTTATGTCTATAGATACACACCATGGAATCATGGTGGGAGAACCTAATTTTTTTAGGTTTTATAGGCATAACACCTTTAGTTTTTATGATATATTTCTTTTAAAGTAAATTTATTTTTTTGACAACATGCGATATACGCAACCCTGATTATAAATGAACAACAATATATTATAAAATTATAACCTATCAATTTAATTGATGTCATGAAAAGGAATAATAAAATTTTAAAAATATCTACAAAGGATTTAGATAAAGAAAATATATTTTTAATAAATTATTTATACACCTAAAAAATACATTTATCCTTAAAATAGTTTTTAATCCTTTTGGTAAAAAATAATATAAATATTTTTTTTATACTTTTAAAAAAACAATATAAATAAATAAACATCATTATTTAAATCAACAGGTATTAATTATCGTAGATTTAATTTTTGATATTTTTTATAAAATAATTATATTTCAATTTTTTGTGAAAAATAACAAGTTTTATAAAAAAAATTTCTTTTTATTTAATGAATTAAAAAAGTTAATTTTTTTTATAAAATTTTATTAAAAGTAAAATTAGTTCAATTATATTATTATTAATATAATTTAGGTCATTTTAATAAATTTTATGTTTAATATTTATAAAAAAACTTTTTGTACTTGGGAAAAAAATTTCTCTGGAGAACTTCATTTTTTTCATTTTCAAGTTTATTTTTAAATTAACGTCTACCACTTAATTGAATTAAATTTGATAAAATATATTCAATAATTTTAATTAATTTCCCATCTCCACCTATCAAAGAATGATATAACGATGGATTTAATTTATATATATTATATTTATAACATGATTATATGGTTATAATTATAATATCAAAACTACCTTCTTACATTTTGATTTGTAGAAAAATGATAATATCACTCGTGCGTACGTGTTGACTACCACCACACTGAAGTGATGTGATTTATTTTTTGTTTTTGTTTTATATGAATGGTAATAGGTATAGATTTGAGGAATATTTTTTATTTATATTATATAATAATAATTAATTAACTGTAAATAATTATTTAACTTTCTTTCATTCCACTAGTCAATAAATAAAAACAACTTTCATGTGTACATACGACCTACTTTTTCCATGGATGACATATTTCATTTTTCTATATCTAAATTTTATGGATGACTATAAGAATATAATTAATTAATATATATGATATTTATATCATTATTAAAATTTTAAAGAAGATGTAACCATGGTCAAATCTCAAGGATCAAAACTACCAAACCAAAACATATAATAAAAATGAAGTAGTTACCACCCAATGGAATGATTTTAATAAGGAATTATTAATAAACTAGTTATAAAATGTTATAAATAATAATATATGGTATGATATATATGATTATGAAACATTAATATATGTATAAAAAATATATAAGTATTATATAGGTTTGTAAACACTTATGATAGAATTCAAGCATGAGTTGAGGGATTTATGTTATAATCTCATTATTTTTTGGGATTGATTATGATTTTGTTTCTGATGATTAAATTTTATGATGTAACTTTAAAATATCCCCTGAATTTTATTATCCTATGATAATTTCTATAGTATACATTCTTTATTTTTATTTCTCTTTCTTTACATACTCTTGACACTGAAAGAATGTTTTTAAGGAAAATCAGATTTATTTATCTCTTTGGTTGAATATCCTTTCAATTCCATATCCATGTTTTCAATAATTATGTTCAATAATGTTATTGATATTCTAAAATTATTTTTTAAATCCATTTTTACCCATTTTTTAGTTTTTAAAAAATTATAAATGTAATATTATATTTGTTTTCTGAATGAGTTACCTTCAATTTTTCTTAAAAAAATATAAAAGGAATATTTGTTTAAACAAATAATTCATGAATGGAATTTCCTACCATCCTAACCACTAAATTATTTTAACCACCCTTTAAAATCTACTATGTATTTTTTCAAAAGAAATTTTTTTCTTTATTATTTGTGAAATTCTTAGATTTTGAATAATTGATTTCAAAGATAAAATGGTATTTTCCTCAAGAAATTTTCCATGTGATATTTTAAAATAATTTTCCATCTCATATAGAATCGTTTTAAATTTCCTATACATTACTAGAGATATGATCTAATGAAACCATTATTATTATTTATCTATAAAAATTATAATTATTAGAACAAGTTGTTTTTGAAAAATGTTTCTTTTCCTAGGGTTATGCTATAATGAAATGATGAAATTTTTATGAAGCCTATTTTTTTCCATGGATTTTCTATGTTTATGAAACCAATTTTCATTTCATGAGTTCTGATATGATGATGTTTTATGTTCTTAGGGAACATATATATATATATATATATATTATTTTCATAATATGATGGGTGGTCCATGAATTATATTTCCCTCTAATTCATTAGGTAAAGATGGATATCTCATGAGATAAACATGATGGTAGTGGGTAGGTAACCTAGTTCAGTATGGGTCTCTATCCACTAAGATAGTTTTAGGAGTAAAATTTGACTAATATAAAGGGTTGGGGAGTGAAACCAATATAATATGATTTTATCGGTAGTAATCCTTCACTACTAAGGAAATAATTTTCTATACATATGTGTATTGAAAAATTCTACATCTTATACCAATATTAGCTCTAATGGTTTATGTTCCTTAATTATTTGATGATTAATGCTTAATTAACTTCCAAGATCCATTCCATGATTCAAAATTATGATATATGATATGCATTGTATGGTTTTTAAATGTTCTTCTCATGTTCAAATACCCTTATTCTCACGTTATGTTTAAATGATCATTTATATCTCATTTTTTTACCCTTACTACACATCTAAGATCACCCTTTATTATGTTTCCTTGCCCTATGATATAAAGAAATGTATTAAGTGTGATATGTATAAGAAGGTTTCTAGTTATGAATAACATCATGGGAGATGATGTTGTTAACTTATGAACTATTTTTTTATGTATTCAAGTTTCCAATGACACTAGACATATATAATTTGGAATGGTTCATTATGTTATAGAATGAATATTTATCTAATAAGATGTAATATTTTTATATAAAAAGTTCATGTTGTTATAGATTGTAGCAGAGTAATTATTAATTAACCTTTTAATAATTTTATTAAAATACATTGGTAAGAAACCTTAGGATAATCCTAAGTATGGGATACCATCCTAAGTTATAGTAAAGAATGTATTGTAGTTTTCCTATAAAAAAACCCTATCTAGATATTATAAGTGGACATGGTTTGGGAAAAGATGCATCTAGGGGAAATAACTCCCAAAAGAGTTGTTCAAGTTTATGTCATCCATCATTCTGGTCCACAATGAGTGTTCCCCTACTGGTCACATAGTTTAACACTCCTAGTGGGTCTTCTTAGGTTAATTCAAATTTTCTTCATGAAAAATCATGATGTATTTAAATAAAAATAACCATGAATTTTCTAGGTAAAACCAATGGTTTCATAGATTGAAAAAATGTGTTATGGTTGAGACATCCTATAAATTATTATATGGTCTTAAACATTGATTATTATTACTGAAAATTTTATTTTGAATTTAAATAATGGATTGAACCCAAAGAAACCATATCAATGATGAATCTAATTTAAAGTGTAACGATTTTACTCGGGAGAAACGAAATGTTATAGGAGTTTGATTGAAAAATAATAATATTATTCTTATTAATCTTTATCATGCTATGAATCATGCTGAACATACAAATGAAAAAATGATGGAATAATATAATACTGATTCATTTAGGATACAATGACCACATACTATTAGTAGGTATAGTGATCCACTAGTTTATGTGCAATGGATCATTACTATTGGAAACATATTTTCTATTCTACAGGGTTCATAACATGAAAAATTCACTCCGGTTATCTATCATTTTTATCGAAAAGAAGATCATTAGTGGAATCTTATCAAGAATATGAGGCAATAAGAAGAAATTTAATTTATGGAGTGGGGGTGATTTTAAGATATTATTTGTTAATAAGTAATTTATTTATATTCTTCATATGAAAAAGGATAAGGAATCACTTATTATAATGTATAAGGATAATGAATACATGTATAAATATGAGGAAAATTTTACCAAACATGAGAGATACACTTATGGTATTATTATACAACCTTAAAGTAAGGTGGATTTATTTTTTAATTGATTAAAACCATGTATCTTAAGAGAATTATGCATAAGGTACTTTAGTTTCTATGAATAAATCATTTTATTTACTATAAATATGTAAATGGTGATTGGAGATACCCATCAATATCAAGGTTTTGATAAGAAAAGAAAGATAAAATTCAATGGGAATTATAAAAACCATGGAGTGAATAAGATGAGCCTTATTTTATGCTCAAAGAGTGGAAGGAAACATAGAGGAAATTTTCTTAAGGGGATTGGTAAATATTTAGCACGTGTAAAAGATTTCTTTCATGAAATAGATTCTCAAAGTGGTTGGAAGAAGATAGATAATGATGCCAAAAATATGGAAAGCTGTACAAACTTCACCACCCACACTTCAGTGTTTCAAATACAAGGAGCATAGGAATTATACTAACCATTGATCAAATTTGATGGTTAATGATGATGATCGAAACCAGTATCCTTTTAAGCCTAAATATGAGGGGAAATATCAAGTAATCAATATTTTTAATGAGGGGTACAATAATGACATTGTGAAGGGTACACAAACCAGCCTCTATAGATATGACAATTCCTTATTCGACTATAGATATAACCAAAATTTTATATCTAAATAAATTTATTAGTGTATTAAAAGTCCACCATAACCATTATATATTGAATAAGAAGTGAAATCCCCTAATGTTATCACGATCGCATCTCAAGTCCACGATTCTTTACCGGTTGATGTTTGTTAGAATATGATTCCTAAAAATATTTTTATTCTCCATCTAGTTGGAATAGATGTTATATTAATCATATATTGAATTTATCTAGAAAATAATAAATCAATTACTTGGGAAGGTTAGTCATGTTTGATATTCCTAACTAACCAATTATCATCTATTAGTGTTAAAATAAATACAAAATTCTGATGGAAATCACATCCATTGTATGACTCTTCGTTACTTTTAAAATGGTATATTTATCTTAGATGGTTCGGGAGAAACTCATAATTAAATATATGCATGTTTATGGTATTTTATTGATGAAGATTTAGAAGAGTTTTCTAGAATTCTTATAAATCATAAATTTGAGTTTCCAATAGAACTCATACTTGGTGTTTCAACTATTTTAAAGACTCCATATAGAATGACTTCAATTGAGTTGTATTAGTTAAAGAAGAAACCCCTATATAATCTTAAAAAGTGATTTATTTGGCCATGTGAATCACCTTGGGGTGAACCTTCACTTTCTGTTATGAAGAATGGTGGATCAATGCAACTTTTCATTGATTATCAAGAACTTAAGAAGATTACAATCAAGAAAGAGTATCATATAACCCATATTTATGAATTGTTTGATCAACCTCTCAGAGATGAATAATTTTCCATGACTGAAAATTATTTTATATATCAAGAATTGAGGGTCAATAAGGAGTATATACCCAAAAATAGATTTTCGAACAAGGTATCAAAATTTTAAATTTATAGTTATTCAATTTGGTCTTACTGATTATAATTCTAGGATGTAATAAATATAGTCTTTAAATATTACCTTCATTAGGTTATGGTTGTTCTAATAAATGATATTATTATATATTAATAGATAACGAAAGATAATTAAGATTAATTTAGGATTATATTGGGGATCCTAAATAAAAAGAATCTATGAAAAAATATACAAAGTGGGAATTTTGCAATAAAAAGTTTTTTTAGAGTCATATATTCTAAATAAAGGGTATATAAGTGGATCCATAAAATATTTAAGTGACTTAAAGTTGGTATAAACCAACCAATGTGATTTATATCAATAGTTTTCTTGGTTTAGATGGATATTATTAGTACTTTGTAGATAATTTTCATGGATATATAATCCACACAGTAATGAAAATTGAATTCTCTTGGGAGATTTTAACTATGTTTTAAATGAATATGAGTTGAATGTGTCCAACTATATAAGGGTGGTATATTTATAATTTCAAATATTCATTGATAAATTCCTTTTATCTCAGATGATATTGACATGTGATGATTATTATCGATCAAATTACACTATTAATGGAATTAAATATATGAAAATAAAGAAATCCTTATTTTCCATCTTTTGTGGTGTCTCCATACCCTCCCTCTCTTATAGCTCCCTCCATATATTAAATTGTAATCAATTATTGATTCTTATCTCATTTACTGGTGCTTGAATTTATTTAACATATAATTTTATATTTTTCAATTCTTGGATATCTCATGATGAAAACAAGGATGTCATTACCATTGGATAGACCTTTAATGAGATTGTAGATTTTTTCTATGGAATTATATTAAGCTTAAGAGGACAAAATATGATTTGAGGGATTATAGTAAATCTATGTTCTCCACTGTATATTATGATATATCTATGGATAATAATTATCTTGATGAACATCATACCCGGAACTCTAGGAATGAAAATAATTCTAGTTATGATATTAAGAGTTCTTACATCCTTGATTTTCTATTAAAGAGGATGTCTAGTCATTTTATGGAGAAAATTAAACTCTATTGGCTAAAGGAATGGGACTGAAATTAAAAATTATTCCTCATCATTTATAGAGAATGTATGGTGAACAAGGCCATATCAACCATGAATATGAATTTGAATAATCTCAGTTTTATTGAATATGTTTTTGATCTCCTATCACTTATATTTAAAGGATTTTATTTTGGATAGTTTCAACCATACCAACATCCAATTAAATTATGTCATTACTTGTTTTGTGAATGAAATAAAAAATTCCCTCCTCATAGAATCTTATAAATATGATGAGATTAAATTTCCCATATTTTCACATAATGTTTACAACAATTCAGGTCCTGATAGATTTACAAATAATTTCTTCATGGAACCTAGGAATATATTTCAATTAAATTAAATTTAGGTTGTCAAATAGGTATTTAGAATGTGATATATTACACTATACCATAATTCATAATATATAAATTCCATAGTAAATGTGTGGAATAATTTAATGGTTATGTATATTTGAACCATCTTAATTGGACATACTCTTAACAAATTATTTGGAAAATTCATACTATTGGATTTAGCCATATGGCTAATGGAATTGTATCACCAAATTAGTTGGATTTATTTTGGAAAATCAAATTCATGATTTTCTACACACTACACCAGAGGGAATTAACATAATCCATAGGAATTACAATCCTTGTAATATTTCTCTCAAATTGGATATTTCAAAGGCCTTTAACACTTTAAATTGGAATTTAATTTTGATGGTTCTACAAAAGCATGAATTTTATAAAAAATTATCTATTTTATTCAATAATTACTAATAAAATATAAGTTATTTTTCATTATTGATTCATCAACTGATGGTTATTTTAGTTGTTCCTAAGGTGAAAGATAATGTGACCCCTTATCGGCCCAAATTTCTAGTTATATTTATGACTACCTTAGCTGATTCATTCTTCATGTAGTTGAAATAAAGGTGCTTACCCCTATAAAGGCTTCTAAGAATATATGGTTACCTTCCCATATTCTCTATGCTGATGACATCCTTATTTTTAGCGAGTCTGGTAATTCATAATTAGATGTCATTAAGTATATCTATTCTAATTATTTTAAGGCATCTAGATAGGATATATCACAGACATAATATATTGTTATTTTTGGGAAATTAATCTTCGATGCTAGGAAAATATTCATCCAATATTTTTTACATTTTATGAAAGGAGAGGTTCCCTTCACATACCTGGGAATACCCATTTTTTTGGTAGAGTTTGACCAACCTATCTGAAAGGATTTTATTGTAATATCATCTCCCAAGGTCATAGTATGAATGGAAAGAAACTTTATAAAGAAGGAAATATTTTCCCTTATAATTTTATCATTACCTCTATGTCTTTGTATTATTTGCAGGTCTATAAATGGCTAGGGGAGCCAATCCAATGTTTTAACACTCATAGAAATAAATTTATTTTATCAGGATTTATCCACGTGAAGAAAATTGTCACAATTTCAAGGAAAATTTTTTCTAAGCATAATGATATGGGAGGGGATAACATTAAAAATATCAAGCTCTTGTATTAGTCCTTGTTGTCTATATACACTTGGAAATTTCTTAATTTTAAGTAGTATTCTTTTAATTTTATCAGGTCTGGATTAATTGATCATATATATATATATAGGAAATTAATTCTTCCTAGGATCTTTGGTATGGCCTTCCATCAGATTTTTTTAGGAGTATATTATGTTGAGAACCAACTTGGGTCCTTCTAAATTGTATAACCTAAATTTTTGGACTTATTTAGGGATATATATTTTAATCATGTATTATATCAACATATTACTTATTTGAGAATTTTTTTCCTAATTCCCATGAATATTATGAAAATGTTTATAAATCTCTTCCATTTGAAATTAGGCATGAAATTAATTCATCTGAATTCAAGTAAGAGGATGTTATGTTATAGAACCCAACCAGATTTGAAATTTTTAACCCAAATCTGCATTACTAATTATTATATGGTGATGATAATATATACCTTGATAGATTATTATATTAAAGAGGCCCCTCATTTCCTCAAAAATAAAACTTATAATATGGGCGCTTATGCTTAATAAACATCCAAAAAATAGCCGGATTTAAATGGATGGATGGTAGTTACGATATTTATACTTCACACGAATAATAGTCAATAGAACCATCATAAATTTCTAGATTACCCCTTTTCAAAGAGGATATGGGATCATGAAAAATAAATCATCCATTATTCCTTCAAAATAAAATCTAGCTTGGAGGTGTTTATAAATTCCATGTTCAATGTAGACTATAGCTCGTAGGTGATAAATTTTTTTTTCTCCACTATTGTTACTTCTCATCATAATATTTATATGGAAATAAATGATTTTCGGTTTTAAGGAACTAAACCCCAAATGAGAGGTATTAATTTAGGTATTATCAAGGACATTAAAATGGTCTCTAAAATGAAATGTGGCTTTATGAATAATATCTTGGAGAAAATTATTTTTATTAAACTGATGGGTGTTAATTTTATTTCTCAAAAGAATATTTACCATTAATATGTAATGTTTATTCCTCTAAATCTATAATGGATAAAGGTTAATGTATATAGAGCTGATACTGGTGCACCTAGACTTATAGGACATGGTTCCATTTTTCAGAACCAATAGGGATTTTATCCAGGATATTTACAACAATTACTCTGAACTTTCATATCCCTTGAAGTATATATTTAGGATGTGACATATGCAGTCAATTATGATAATAAGTTTTTATGGGTAAATCTCTAGATTGAGAGTAATTCTTCTTTGGTGTTAGAAATTCTTAAGAACCAATAAACTATGGTTCCATGGTAGATCTTCAATGAATGGAAAACTAGTTTGGACTACTTGATCAAAATTCTATTTTAAGATACTCACATTTATAGGGTGGGGAACAAGGTGGATGATCCCCAGTCCATGAATGATGAAAAAGATTTTAATTATTTTTATTACTTTTCACTTGAATATGATTTTTCCTTTACATATTTCTCATTTAAATGGTGATTGGTACACTCATCTCTATGATCTTATAGTACCAACTCATTTTTTTGTTTAATAAATTTCAAGAGGAATGTGTCTTTGACTCATTTACTGGAACTTCAAGGATTAATGAATTAATTTATATATTTATAAAATATAAAGAATTATTTTAATATCTATGTATTTATAATATTTAATGTTTATAAGATAAATAATTTATTTTAAGGGGATGTTATTTAAATAATTTGATGTTAAGAAGGGGATACTTTTTAATGGAAAAAATATAATGTGTTGTTTATTTTTATCTTAATAAATTAAATATATCTATTTTAAATGATGAATATATTGTAATTTAATAATTTATAAACAAATTAATCAAAAATTATTTATTTATTAATTTATATGAAATAAAATAAAAAAACATAATTTCTAAATTTTTTTTTCTCTATATAAACACACAAACACAAATATATATATATATATATATTCAATTGAAAATTGATTTATTATATTTACAAATCAAATTATATTTAATGTAATTGAAAATTCTTACCATCACATTAAAATTAGGTAAGGAGGTAAATATCATTTTTGGCATAAAAATAAGTTACAGACGTACAAATTGAGTTACAACTATAAAGGTAAAATCAGGTAAAAAGGGTTAAAATAACTTTTAAAAAAATATCATGAAAAATTATATTTAATTTTTTTATTTAGGATAAATATAACCCATCTCTATTATTTTTCATCTTTTTATCCACTTTAGTTTTAAAATGGAAACCTCATACGTTAAAAAATAAATTTTTTTATAAATTCGACTAAAAAAACTCCTATGAAGGGCCCCTCATATACCCCTTACAAACCAGTATTTTCCCCTAATTATAAATATCTACCTATTTTAACTCTAAAAAATTCTTCTTAGATGTTTTGTAGCTTCTGCTTCCTAGAAGGAAGCCTAAATCTTTTATTTAAAAGGAACTTCTATCGGGAAGATGAGAATAAATCAAAGTACCTAGTTATTCAATATATTTTTCCAATTACATTCTCATAAAAACCATTTATAAATATCATAATACACTATACTGATATATAATTAACATCATTTTTCTTATGTGAAAGTTATATTACATTTATATAACTCTAAAGTCTTAATCATTCATTAGTATAACATGTTATTGTTTGGGTTGGTTGAACCAACTATATGAACGATTCTATACTATCCCCATCATTTAAAACATGAATGAGAATCATGAAATTAATACTGATAATATTTTATATTAAAGATTAATATATTTTATGAATATTATTTTGATAGGGTGAAACAAAAAATATACGATCAATTTTTTTTTTGTAAATTACCTGAAACATGCACATCATGGATTCCTTTCTCAAGAACCATATCATTTACTTCCATAAAATTAACACATAAATAAATAGATAATGGGAAAAAATTATTCTACTACCAAGACTAATATAGGTTTAATGAACATGGTATCAAATTATGAGTATTGAAATAAATATTATGAAACTTGTAAGACACAATCAATACTACTTATATCTAATGATAAAAATAAAATGTAACTAATAAATATATTTATAAATAATGATTTTAAATGAATTTTATAAAATTTAATATATATGAAAAATATTATTAAATATATTACTAATTTGGTTTTTTATTATACAATAGGTTAAATAACTTTCATGGAAGTTAAGAGTAAAGGAAAGGGTTTCTCATCTAAAATTTCCTTTCATTGAGATATGATTCATATTCCCAACTTTTATTATTTTGTGTGGTAAATATACTACCTATGTATTTATTTTAATATAAATTTAATTCAATTAATCGTATTTATATATCCATATAGGGTTTTATCTTTGAAGTGGTTTTGATTCCAATGTTACAACAACATAAGTGTTTCTTTACCACTCTCATTTTTAGATTTATATTTTCTATAAATAAATTCCCATATAAGGAAATTGTAAATTATATATCTCTAAAACCAAACCAATTTTATTCAAATATGTTTATTCATGGGGTTCATAAATTTTCTTATTGTTTTTTTGTATTACAATTAAAAAAACAATTCTCCTAAATGGGTTAGAACTTATATTTTTTTATCAGTGTTGTATCTTTTTCCTCTATGTTTATATTAGATAATTTGTTTTATTGATGTACTCATCTATACATTAATTATTTCTTAAGTTATTTATATATTTCCATTTAATTTATTCAAACATATTTGGATGTGATATTTTTAACATTTTCATAGAAAATAATTTTATATTGATTTGATGTTATTTAAAAAAGTTTGAAAATAATATTCCATTTTAAATCATTCCAGCAGAATAAAAAATAATTCTATTATATCAGTTTTTATTTTTGAGTCTTCCTTTACAAGATTTTTTATTTTTTCAAAATTAATTATTATCCTCTTTTTTTAAAAATTCTTTTGTTTTAATAAAATCTTATAAAAAATTAAATTTCATTTCTTATTATTTTTCAAAGAAATTTTATAATTAACCTCTAATGTGTTTTTATTTATATTAATATCCTTGAATTATTATTATACACCATTTTAATTATTTATTAATGATACCATCTAAATTCTTCCTCCATATGGATAATGATCGTGTTTTTTTATGAAATAATTATGGAATATTTTTATTTATCAATGATTAATTATGATATGATGTAATAATAAATGTTTTGAATTTACTAAGGCTCAAATATTTATGGTTGATCATTATATTAAAGCCAGTTCAAGTATATCCCTCCAATAAAATGATACATTTATATATATTATGATATTAGGATGTGACATTGGTGGTTATCTAAAGCCCAAAAATGCTAAAGGATCTGAGTAGTTCGCCCAAGTTTATTATGTTATTGATAGGTTATTATCAAACTCAATTATGATTTTAAATTTTTAGTTATTATCAATAAAATATTTTATGATTTATATGCATGTTTTATGCCACATTATATTGGGAAGAAAATATACCCAATAAATCACTGCATCTATCCAATCCAACAAACATACCTAGAATGACAATTGTACTTCAAATAGATGATCATTTGATTATAATAGCCTTTATAAGATAATTATTAACAATTTTGCAGGATAGATTTTTGTATTATTAAGTCATTATCTGATCTTGAGACGAAGAGTTAATATGGGATACCACATATTCACCACAAAAAAATCACAAAAACACTTTACAAAAAAGTGTTAAAATGAATGGAAAAAATATTTACATGGTTTACAAAATTTATTACATACAAAGGAGATCACTAAAAAAATATTTCATTTCAGGAGATATAAGAAAATATAAATGACACACTCAAATTCACTCTAGTTTATAATGTATCAAACAATTAATTTTTAAATTATTGTTGTTATTCATAATAATCACACACAATGAACACATTAATGCTTAGCCACTACACATCTTTATAGAGGTATCTATCTATTCTCCTAGTTTCACCGACCTATAAGATTCACTATCAACCCCCCATTAACCTAATAAAAAAACAATACATTGTTTCACTACCTGATGAGAAAAACTGGTCACAATACATACAACACATGATTTTAATTTCACCCATATTGAACATAATCTATGAGAAAACCTTTTGATAATCTATTTCCAATAATCACTATATGATGACGCTGAATCCTCACTATATGAATCCTTTTCCCAGTCATCTTTTTTCAATGATATATCCTATATATGTCTATTTGCTGACATTCCTACCATAATTCTATGAAATTTATTAGAATTGGACATCCTTCTTGTTTTTAGATGATCTTGGTCTATTCATCTTAGTCCAACAACCTCCATCTAGAAATATTTATCTAATGATTCTATTTTTTTTCTAAAAAACCAGAAAAATCCCACGTGGAAATTACTTCATGATTTCACACTTCATTAACCAAACATCTAGTATCATCCTCTATTTAAATAATATAGTCTTGTCCACTCCATCTGAACATCCATGTTTAATTGAGTCATGATATTAACTCACACATTCATGGGCTATTATTATATTCAACATATTAGTAAGATTATACTTATCAATTTTTTTGTATCTATGAAACTTTATCCTCTAAAAGATATCATATAAAGTGATTGTTTAGGTTAATGTGTTTAATTATTTCACAAAACACTATAATGTGAGAAAAACGAACGGAACTATGAATATTATAGAATAAAATTAAATTATCTTATCCCTTTACAAGTTCCTTCAGAAAGTGTGTCTACTATATCAACAATTTCGCTACATCAATAGTATAAACATAATCATCTTCTATTGTAGATAAACTATCAACTTGTTGAAACCAAGACATGTTTCTAACTACTGTTCTACCAAAATTTAAATAAAAATAATGTATTATTTTCCCTCATATCTATGCCTACAAAAAATTACATCTATGAATCCTTGAAATTAATCATCATCACTGAAACATAAATCTAAATCCTCTTACCCCATCATATATTATAATAACCATTTCAAAGTATCCCAATTTTCCTTTAATTATTTTCCATAAAATGGATAACGAATCCTACTAAAAAAACTATATATGGTTGAGTAAAAACCATTGAACACATAAAATTTCAAATAGATGAACCATAAATAACTTTCCCCTTGTTATGAACTTCTTCATCTATTGATGGTGCCTATGATTTAGAAAGTTTGAAGTTTCTAATGAGGGGGGGGGGTTTAAAGTATTACAAATAGTTAGTCTGAATGATATGATGAACTTCTTAATTTATTTCTTTTAGGATAAAACTGATGAACCAATATTAATATATCTCTGGATTCCCATCCCCAAGATCTTTTTATCTGGTCCAAGGGTTTTTATCAAAATCCTTATTGATATATTCCTATTCAGTTACATAATCTGAAGAATATTTGGATTGGGAATGAACATATAATCCCCATTAAATAACAACATAATATACATTCCATAATTCCATTGATTTATATAACATTAGTGATCATAATAACATTGACTAAAACTGTCCTCAAGCATGAAAATTTTAAACTTATTATTCAACTATCATTGATCTTTCATTAATCCATAAAAACTTTTTTACCACTTAAAAACCAAATTTTCCTTCCCTTGAGATTTATCACCCTTGGGATAAACCATTAAAATTTAATCCTCCTAATTCACTTGATTAATATATTTATTTACATCCATCTCCTCAAAGTGTAGATCATCAGATTGAAAAATACTAAGAACAATATGAATTTTTTATAGAGATTATGTGGTTTTTGAGATTTTTAGAAGAAAATGAATGAGTTATGAAAAATATTGTTATATTATATAAAGGTTTTCTTAATGTTTTTCCATTTTTTTATTTTAAATAATTCACCTTATCATTACTACCTTAATTAAAAATGTGATCAGTCAAAGTGTCCATCGAACCAAAATCATCAGACGAAGTTCAGTAGGTTGAGGATATTTGATAGATTCTATCATTTAGGGGCTACCAGTTAGAGTTTTTTTAGAATGTTCATATAGGAATACACTCAATTTAAATTATATAAAATGATAGATGAGTTTTAAATTTAGAATATGATTTTTTATCCCTAATGTTTCTAAAATCATGAGTACTACATGTTCTCATGATCTGAGCTTGAGTTTAATGGGGGAGAATCAAGGTCATGTGTTCAAAAATATTCCTATAAAATTTTGTGAAGATCATCAAATAGATTTCATCTTCCAATAGTTCATCTAATAATAGTTCAAAGTTCAATGGTTATGAATATTTGATGTTTTGATGGTATAAAGTGTTATAATTAATAATTTTAGGAAGACAAATGATTAATGTTAGATTGAATTATGTAATCCCAATCAAACTTGTATAATATGACAAGAAAAAAATATGTGAAGTAGTTTATAGGATAATGAATCTAAAATTCATTAGATCAAGTTCACTGGATTTATGTTTTTCAAAGTAACCAAACAAAGGAATGGTTATGAAATATCATGATGTAACATATTTAGATGGAGCTCTGTAAAGTCATTGGAAAAATGTTTTTGATTGTAGTTCATCGAACATAGGTTACTATGGGAAGGAAAAAGAATAAGATTTTTGATTCACGTCATCATATGAAACAAGATTATCATGAATGTTTTCTAGAGGTTCCCATGAAGTTTGTAGGAACCCCTATAAGAGTTTCAGCGGTAGGAAGAATGTTATGATGATGTACCAAACTTATGGTCTGAAGGTATTTATGTAATTTTTAGAAATATAATAAATGGGATGATAATGATATGGTTGATCAATATTTTAGTAATCATAAAGTATATAATGTGATTCATTACAAGTTTATAGTATGGTTTTATGGAATTTATTTATATCCCATATTAAGGAGTCTTCCTATTTTTAAGGAGGATTGAATTCCTTCAAAGTAATGATGTTTTCGAGTGGGACATTAAAAATATTTGAGGGGGATTTTGAGTTTTTAGATCACACCACAACCTAAAAACATTGAGGAACTCTACCTATAAAATGGGATTTGGTTCACTAATAATATATGTTGAAATTTTTAGTGTATTTGGGAGAAGTTATTCTAATA
The DNA here is from genome assembly GCA_963277665.1 of Viscum album. Taxonomy (NCBI): domain Eukaryota; kingdom Viridiplantae; phylum Streptophyta; class Magnoliopsida; order Santalales; family Viscaceae; genus Viscum; species Viscum album. The sequence continues at coordinate 248,669,182 of OY728152.1, read as the reverse complement.
TATATAGATTATTAGATTATTCAGTTGTAGAGGAATCTGTTTTACTGAAACAAAATAGAGTTTCATGTTATTTGGTATCTGAAAAAAGATTTTATGAAGCAACCAGACAAATAGGTTGAAGAATTACTAGATGAACAATGTTCTACGGTGGCCAAATGAATAGGGAATCATATTGGTATTAGTCTACAAAATAGATATTTGATGAAGTATACAAGATAGAGTACACCGGATGAATTTATATTAGATGAAAGAAGGTTCTTACTTTATTTTGTGTAATAATGTCAAGAGAAATAAAATGTACATGCAATAAGGGGATGTGGGTAGAATTTTCAAGGAATATAGTGACAACATACTGAATAATATTAGTGAATGTTCTTATAGTTGTTCTAAAAAAATTACAATATCATTTATCTATGTAAGGTAAACATGCACTTTTGATTTCATATAGCACTACACAAGTGAAAACATATACCCTGCACATTATAACCACCTAAAGGAATGTTTTATAGTCATTTATATAGTATTTGATTAATTCTTAATTAACAAAGAAAATATCAAGATAATATTATTGAGTAGTAAAAATTGTAAATGCTAGTGTTCCTGTAGTTGTTCTTATTTTCCTATTTTCTAGAAGTATTATTTCTCATATACCAGAGGCGAATCATGTTTCTAAAATAAGAAAATGTAAAGAGAGAAGATCACTAATTCACCCCTATCAACGATCAAACAAATCATGAACAATCCATTTAAGTGTTATCAAAGTGAAGGTTTACTTCAATGAATATTTGGTGATGATTGAAGAATAGGAATTTTTTATGGATGTTTAGAGAACTATTAAGAGTAAGGGTATGTTTATTTTCTATCAGAATAACTATTATATTAGTACATAAAAAATTATTCCTTTTCTTGTATATATTTTATATTATTTTCTTATGGATGGTAGAGATGGTTTCCCACCCATTTCGGAGGGTGTTTCATTTAAATATAATAATAATAATTTTTAGAATGGAGTTTGCACAAAAAAAATCTATACATTCCTCTATATCTTAAAGAATTTTCTAAGAGTTAAAATAATTGGATTGTAAAAAAATAACTGTAATGGCCTGAACCTCTCTGGCCCATTACTTTTTCAAAAAGAAGGCCACAAAGTGTTCTGGAGGGTAAAATGGACTTTTGCCACACTTTCCAGAATTTTGAAACTACACGTCGTGTAGTTTGAGTTCACGCCATGTGCCCCCTTGCCGGGTATACCCCGTGTTGAAGGCAGTGTCCTTTCCCTGTGAAATAAATGGGTACATGCCATGTTTGCAATACTACACGTTGTGTAGTCTCTCCCCGCGTACGCGTTACCGTGTGTTGACCAGTCAACAGCCGTGTGCCGTGTTGGAGCCGTGTGAAATAAATGGGTACATGCCGTGTGTCCAAACTACATGCCGTGTAGTCCTTCCCCGCAAATGTGTTGCCCTCAAACAGTGTGTTGACCAGTCAACGGCCGCGGTGCCGTGTTGGAAGCCACGTGGAGACCGTGTGAAATAACCGAGTACACGCCGTTTACCATAAAGTACACGCCGTGTACCATAAAGTACACACTGTATACAATAAATTACACTCCGTGTACTTTTGATTTTCTCTCCTATAAAAGGAGGGGTCCCCTCCTCCTTTTCAACTCACCCCTCTCCTCCCCTTTTCTCCGAGTAGAGTTCTCCCAAGAGACTCGAAGGCTCTTTATTCCATAACTTCTTCATCCGAGATCCGATTTACGATCCTTCAGTGGCCACGGGATCGTAACGACGAGGCAGAACTTCTAAGCTTGGATCCGTTGTCTTTACTTCGGGCTTTCCTTTCCGACTTCCACCCAAGGAGGTTTTTCCGGTACCTGACAGAAGTGATGGATGCCGACAGACGTCTTCTAAAGTTGATCCGAGGGAGCGTTGTGATCAAAACCTGTTGAGGTAGGGATCTTACCTTTGTATCTCTAAATTGTTCATCATGCGGGGTGGGTATCCTCTTGTTTTCATGAGAAATATTTGAACCATTAAATAAAGATAATAACTGGTTAAAGAACGGGGTTGGGAAGTCTTTGATTGCTATTACTTTATATCCTATGATATTATGTTGTGAATTGAATAGGCTTATGCCTACTGAAAATCACGGTCGTTGGGGGCATTTTCTTGTGCAATTAAATGTCTCCCTATCTTTCTATACCGTTTTTGTAAATGGAACCTTGTTGAATGTGGAATTTGGTTAATCACGTAAATTTGGCTCATTAAATGAAAATCTAGAACCCTTGTGTGATCACCCCGGTTAATCAAAAATGGAATAATGAACATGTGGGTGTTGGATTGGATACGTGGCATGTGATGGGGGGTGTTTTGTGGGTTGTTGTGAATCAGGTGAGTAGTGGGATATAGTTGGATTGGTTGTGGGTTGGTGTGAATGTTATGTTGGTGATGGGCAGTGGGGTTGCGATAAATGGTATTAAAGGGATATTGATGTATGGGTTTCGGTGTGATTGTGGTTATGGTGTTTGGAAGTAGGGCTGCAGGGATGGGCTTGAATGTGAACGAACAGTGGGTTGTGTATAATAAATAAAAATTGGAAGATTTAATGAATGGTGGGTCATGGTAATGGAACTAGATTAATAATAAATGGGTTGGTTGGTTGATAAAAAGGACTTGGTTGTGTCGCTTGTGTTTTCCTAACTTGATTTGTGGATGGAAGGGATATGTTTTACAAACGATTGATGTGGTTGGTTTTGGATAGTTGCCCAGTAGTTAAGGAACTAAATAAACTAATTCTGCTGAAATGTGAAAACCTAAATGGGGTTGGGGTTGTTTGTTGTATGCATGCTTCATAATAGCAGTGCCGAGGAGCGTGCTCAGTTTCTCTATTTAGAAGCCATAGGTTGGGCTGTGTGTTTGGTATACATATATATATCTGTATCTTTTGTGTTTTATCGCACCCCACCCATGTTGAGCACTTAGTGACGAACAATCCCGTTTCATGGGAGAGGGTGTTTTTTCCCTTAGTTACTAGCTCCTTCCTTCTCCTTCTCCCCTAGGATGTGATGGTTTGAGGTGACCTTACACCTAAGACACTTTGGGTAGGTTTCGATTGGGGTGGTTTTAGCCCAAGACTCTTCGGGCAGGTTCTAATTTTTCCCAAGAATCTTCAGGATGAGGCCCAGGTGTGTTTGGGCGGGATAAGTGGTTGTGAGGCCCAGGTGTGTGCAGGAGGGATACATGGTTGCGAGGCCTAGGTGTGTACGGGCAGGATACGTGGTTGTGAGGCTCAGGTGTGTGCGGGTGGGATGTGTAGTTTGTGAGGCCCAGGTGTGTGCGGGCAGGGAGAGTGTGTCAGCATCAGGATATTCACCGTTAGGAAGAGCAGCTAACTTCGGGGAAATTGTGCGGGGTACCCCATACTCTTGTTCTTATATACTGCTACCTATTGTGATTGTGTTTTTGGTGAGTGTGGCTGGTGAGGTTGGGTGGATAGAATTCCTTGCTAGATTTCTTTTGTTTTTCTCACGGGACATTAGGATGTCTCCCCACTTGTGCATGAGAGCTTTAGGTTTCCCTACTGAGTATACTTGTATGCTCACCCTACGTTTACATTCAGGTTTCCAGGAGGACTACCAGGGCCGTGCGGGACCCTACTAGTCAGACAGTTGGAGTTGTTGCAGTTGTTGTACTCTTTTTTTCTTTTGGTATTGTACTTTTGAGCTTTCTTTTACTTGTACCTTGTTTCAGAAATATTTAAACATGCATGTGGGATTTGTTTGGGTATATTTCTCTACACTTGTTCTTTTCCTTTTTGGTGGTTGTCCTATCCTATTTCCTGATCTTAAAATAATAAATGGTTAATACCTCCCATATTTGTGAAAACTCATACCCTTGGTGCTAGTCGCCAGCTTGGGGCCTATTGGAGGTTGGACTTGGGGGTCATTATCTCCCTTTCACCACTGCCAGCTCTAGAGGGGCATCTTTGGTGGGAGGGGGTCATGACAGAATGGTATCAGAGGTGATGGTTGAGAGATATGATGGAGTCTGGAGTTAGGCACAGTGAGGATTGCATGGGATGGTAGGGCGACAATGTTAGTTAATCTTGGTGCATGACATAGGCCAGGGAAGACCGACTAGGACATAGGATTTTAGGGCCCCCCGTGAGCCGATGAAAGGACTCTGAGCCTACCGAACGACCAAGTGAGACTAAATTGATTGTAGGGTAGAGACCCTAGGGAAGGTACATGCATCATCATGATTGTGTTTTACTTGATTTGGGTGTTCTGGGAAAGAAATTGAAATAAAATGATAAAATAAAACCTTGAGAAAGTTCCTTACTACTTGGGCTTAGGCGATCTTTGTTTACCGTACAACTATGGAACCTGGACGTCATCCCCGGGTGGCTCAGACGGCTGAGGCCCAGCAGATTCAGGCTGTCGATCAGTAAAGGATTTACCAAGAGGAGGAAGATATCCAGTGGAAGAAGACTCTCTGTTCTTTCCAGCGACAAACCCTCAAGAAGTACGAGGGTAGTACTTTGTATGCGGAGACGGAGGGGTGGCTTGAGGAGCTAAGGTTTTCTTTTACCTTGATTCGTGCTCCAAGGGAGTACTGGGTTCCCCTAGCAGTCAGTCAGCTGAGAGGTGTGGCACGATAGTGGTGGACGCTCTACCTCAGAGAGAGGATAGAGGCAGAGGTTCCATGGGCTGACTTTGAGAAGGAATTCCGAGAGTAATTCCTTTCTTCCATGATCAAGGCAGAGAATCGGTGGGAGTTACTCTCCCTTCAGCAGGGGAGTATGTCAGTACGAGAGTTGGGGATCAAGTTCCAGGATCTCCTGTGCTTTTCTTTGGATCTCTTTCCGTATGAGGAGTCTCGAGCGAGACTTTTGGACGATGCGCTTCATCCTTCGCTCCAGTATGTTGTCACCCCCTTCACCCTTCCGACGTACTTGGTGGTACAGAAGAAGGCAGAGGTTGTAGAGAGGATGCACTCGCTAGGAGGTGCACTATGAGAGGGGATCCAGGTGGGCTCATCGAAGGGGAAGGCAGTCAGCAGCATGTCTCCTGTGATGGGACCTTCTAGGTTCAGGCCAGTGGGGAGCAGGCCTCAGCAGTTCCAGTTCAGATCTTCAGGTCCGCGTCCCTTTTTCACGAGTCCAGGACCGAAGTGTTTTTTTGTGGAGGTTTCGGCCACGTTCTGAGTCGGTGCCCAACCAAAGCTCAGTACAGTGGAGGTGGGTAGGTTCAGCGCCCACCTCAGCAGCACCAGTTTCCAGTGAGGCCCTTCCAGCAGCAGCAGGACCATGCTCCTCCGAGGTAAGACTTTGCGTGAGGAGGCCGACCTCAGGGTGATCCTCAGGGACCTCGACCAGGGCGTGGTTAGGGAGGTGGACGACATCAGAGAGGCATAGGAGCTGGGCGTGGATAGTTGCACACAATAGAGTTGACAGCTCCAGTAAGACCAGAGGTGGTGCGAGGTACGATTTGTTTGTTCAGCACTCTCGTTTCTTCTTTGTTCGATTCAGTACCTTCACACTCCTTTTTTCATCTGGTATAGACCATGCTTTGGGACTAGACGTAGAGAGACTTTCTGTACCACTGGTGCTGAGTACACCAGTTGGAGGCCAGAACAGGGTATCTTGTGTTTTCCGGGGATGTGGGCTGACGTTGGGACCACATCGATCTAGTGGGGACCTTCTTATGTTACAGATGCATCCATACGATGTCATCCTAGGCATCGACCGGTTGATTTCTGTTAGTGCCGTTATCGACTACTTCCGGAGAAGAGTCATGTTATCCGACGTGGATGGGCAGCGCGTATCTTTTTTTGGAGAGAGGATCTATCAGGTGGGAATCCGGCATGTGAAGCCTCTCCTTTCCTTGTTAGGCAGGTTATCAGTGGTTCTAGCTGATACAGAGATGATGGATGTCTCGGAGGTGTTTGGGGAGTTCCTCGATGTTTTTCCTGAGGTGGTTGTGACTCTACCCCCCCTCCCGACGTGACGTTGAGTTCAGGATAGACTTACAGCCTGGTGCTTGTCTGATTTCGATGGCCCCTTATCGGATGGAACCTTCGGAGTTGTGGGAGTTGTGGATTCAGATTGATGATCTGATAGAGAAGGGTTTTGTTCGACCCAGCGTATCACCATGGGGTGCTCCAGTTTTGTTCGTGAAGAAGGAAGATCGTGGTCTCAAGATATGAATAGACTACCGAAGGTTGAACCAGGTGACAGTCAAGAAAAGTTACCCCATTCCAAGGATAGATTATCTCTTCGACCAATTGAGGGGAGCAGGTTGGTTTTCCAAGATTGATCTACGATCTGGATATCATCAGCTGAGGGTAAAGTACAGTGACATCTCGAAGACGGCTTTCAGGTGCAGGTATGGGCACTTCGAGTTTGTAGTGATGTCGTTTGGAGTTACAAATGCACCGACTGTGTTCATGGGACTTATGAACATTGTCTTCCGAGAGTTTCTGGACCGGTTAGTCATTGTGTTTATCGATGACATCCTGATCTACTCAAGATCAGAGGAGGAGCATGTTGAGCATCTTAGTGCAGTCTTAGAAGTCCTTTGACACCACCAGATTTACAGGAAATTGTCGAAGTGTATGTTCTTGACATAAGAAGTACACTTCCTTGGGCACATAGTGTCTCAGCATGGAGTGTCGGGGGACCCGTCGAAGGTGGAGGCAGTTGTTTCTTGGGCAGCACCCAAGAGAATAACAGAAGTTTGTAGTTTCCTGGGGTTAGAAGGTTACTATCGGAGGTTCGTTTCGGACTTCTCTCGAGTTGCTGCCCCATTGACAGCTTTGACTAGGAATAACCAGGTCTTCCTATGGAGCGAGAAGTGCCAGAAAGCTTTCGACTACCTGAAGGAGAAGTTGGTCAGTGCTCCCATACTCAGGTTTCCAGAGGAAGGGTTGTTGTATGAAGTGTTTTGTGATTCTTCTAGCCTTGGTTTGGGGTGCGTGCTGATGTAGAAGAAGGTAGTGATCTGCTATGGGTCAAGGCAGTTACACCCTCACGAGCGCAACTATGCCACCCATGACCTAGAACTTTTATTAGTAGTGTTCCCACTGAAGTTGTGGCGACATTACCTCTTTAGGGAGCACTTTGTGGTCTTCTAAGATCACAAGAGCCCGCATTATATCTTCTCCCAACGTGACCTAAACATACGGCAGTAGATATGGATCGAGTTTTTCCAAGACTATGACTTCGAGATCTCTTACACTGAAAGTAAGGGCATTGTTGTGGCTGATGCCCTGAGCAGGAAGTTGCATAAGAAAGTGGTTAGGGAATCCACTGATGCTTGGAAAGCGATGGGAGAGTTGGCTGCCTTGCACTTGGATTCCAGGGTAGAAGGTGTTAGAGGCTGTTTGTTTCAGATGATGGTGCAGTCCCCCTTGTTGTAGCAGGTGGAAGAGTCTCAGTGGGGGGACTCCAAGGCGGAAGTGATGCGAGATCGTGTCGATTAGGGGAACGCTCCCGAAGGATGGTCAGAGGACAACTAACATCGAATTCTTTTCCATGGAAGGTTGTTTGTTCTGGAGGCGATGCGTGTGGGAGTTCTCCGTGAGTTCCATAGCTCAACCTTGGCAGTAAATCCAAGAGTTTCAAAAATGTACCGAGGCCTGAGAGAACAGTTTTGGCGGCCCGGGGTGAAACGGGCAGTGGCGGAGTTTGTGGCTAAATTCCTAGTGTGTCATAAAGTGAAGGCTGAACACCGTATTCCCAGTAGTTTGTTGCATCCTTTATATGTCCCTGAGTGGAAGTGGGATGAAATCTCAATAGACTTCGTCATAGGACTACCCAGATCTCAAGGTGGTTATGATGCTATCTGGGTAGTAGTGGATCGACTGAAGAAATCAGCTCACTTCTTAGCAATTAAGGAGTCGGGCCTGGTGAGTACATTATCACAGAGGTACGTAGATGAGGTGGTGCGTTTTCATGGAGTTCAGAAGACTATCGTCTCAGATCAGGATACTCGGTTTACCTCACGGGTCTGGAGGGGATTACAACATGCTTTTGGAACCCAGCTACGCCTTAGCACTGCTTTCCACCCCCAAACCAATGGGCAGACAGAGCGGTCTATCCAGATGTTGGAGGACATGCTGCGAGCATGTGTTCTGGATTTCAGAGGATCATGGGTACGACACTTTCCTTTAGTATAGTTTTCCTACAACAATAGCTTCCACTCTATTATTGGCATGGCACCATTTGAGGATTTGTTTGGAAGACCATGTCGTTCACCCAATTGCTGGGCAGAGGTTGGTGAGACAGGTTCTCTTGGGCCAGTGGTAGTGCAGAGCACCACAGAGAAAGTCCAACTTGTATGTGAGAGGATGAAAGCGGCTCAGGACCAACAGAAGTCTTATGCTGATCGTCGTAGGAGGCCCTTGGAGTTTGAGGTGGGAGATCATGTGTTCTTGAAGGTTTCCCCTCGACGGGGGTAGCAGAGGTTTGGTAAAGTGAGCAATCTCTCACCTAGGTTCATCGGAACTTTTTTAGGTTCTAAGGCGAGTCAGTGAGGTGGAATATCAGCAAGCCCTGCCACATCCATTGTAGAAGGTTCATGACGTCTTCCACGTCTCCCAGCTTCATCGGTACTTACAAGAATACTCTCACGTTATCTACTGGGGAGGGTTAGATATGGTAGGCGACGCGACCTTCGAGGAACGACCAGTCAGAATCAAGGATCGTAAAGAGAAGGTTTTTCGTTGATGAACCATTCCCTTGGTTCGTGTGTTGTGGAGTCATGGCGGCCTCGAGGAGAGAACTTGGGAGCATGAGCCACAGATGCACGCTCAGTACCCGGAGTTGTTTTGACTTGTGTTTTCCCTTGTTCTTCTGAGATTTGTGTTGATGTTATACTATGTACCTTTGATATATGGAATTCTTGGCTTGTCGGTTGTGATACCTTTTGTTTCCTTGTTCCCTGGTAATGTGTAACATGTCTGGATGTGTGGGGAAAAGGAAAAAAACCTGATCCTTAATCGAGACGCATTAATGAGGATGTGATTGAACCCGTGCGGGCGACTCAGTGCCACCTAAAGCGGATAATATCTCGACATAGGAAAAGAAAATTTTTCCCCAAACCACATGTTCGGGTAGTGTGTTGGTTGTGTGGTGTTGGGGGTAGTGCAAGTTGGAAATCCTAATATATGGAAGTGGGAAGGCCCAATCCTTAATCGAGACACATTAATGCGGATGCGATTAAACCCGTGCAGGCGAGTCAGTGCCGCCTAAGGTGGATAATATCTCGATATAGGAGGGGGAATTCCTATCACCTATGATTAGGGTTATTGGTTGGGTTACTATTATAACGAGAACCCTAAGAGGTATCTTGTTGGGTTCCTCTAGGTTGGTTTTTGAATTATCTGGGACGAGAATGTTTTAAGAGGTATCTGATGTAATGGCCCGGACCTCTCCGGCCCATTCCTTTGTCAAAAAGAAGGCCACGAAGTGTTCTGGAGGGTAAAATGGACTTTTCCCACAATTTCCAAGAATTTTGAAACTACACGCCGTATAGTTTGAGTACACGCCGTTTACCCCCTTTCCTGATATACCCCGTGTTGAAGGCCGTGTCCTTGCCGTGTGAAATAAATGTGTACATGCCGTGTGTCCAATACTACACGCCGTGTAGTCTCTCCCCGCGTATGCTTTACCATGTGTTGACCAGTCAATGGTCGTGTGCCATGTTGGAGCCATCTGAAATAAATGGGTACACACTGTGTGTCCAAACTAGATTCCATGTATTCCTTCCCCGTGTATGCGTTACCCTCAAACCGTGTGTTGACCATTCAACGGCCGCAAAGTCGTGTTGGAAGCCGCGTGGAACCGTGTGAAATAACCGAGTACACACCATGTACCATAAAGTAAATGCCGTGTAATTTTTCTTTTCTCACCTATAAAAGGAAGGGTCCCCTCCTCCTTTGAAACTCACACCTCTCCTCCCCTATCCTCTGAGTAGAGTTCTCCCAAGAGACTTGAAGGCTCTTTCTTCCATAACTTCTTCGTCCGAGCTCCGATTTACGATCCGTCAGCGGCCACAGGATTGTAACGACAAGGCGGAACTTCTGAGCTTGGATCCTTTGTCTTTCCTTCGGGATTTAATTTCCTACTTCCACCTGAGGAGGTTTTTTTGGGACCTGACAGAAGTGACGGACGCCGAAGGAAGTCTTCTAAAGTTGATCCGGGGGAGCGTTGTGATCAGAACCTGTTGAAGTAGGGATCTTACCGTCGTCTCTATAAATTTTTCATCATGCGGGGTGGGTATCCTCTTGTTTTCATGAGAAACAGTTGAACCATTAAATAAAGATAATAAATGGTTAAATAACGGGGTTGAGAAGATTGTGATTGCGGTTACTTTATATCCTGTGATATTATGTTGTGAATGAATAGGCTTATGGCTACAGAAAATCATGGTCATTGGGGGCCTTTTCTTGCGCAATTAAATTTCACCCTATCTTTCTATACCGTTTTTGTAAATGGAACCTTGTTGAATGTGGAATTTGGTTAATCACGTAATGTTGGATGATTAAATGAAAATCTAGAACACCTGTGTGATCAACCCGGTTAAACAAAAATGGAACAATGAACATGTGGGTGTTGTCTTGGATACGTGGCATGTGATGGGTGGTGTTTTGTGGGTTGTTGTGAATCAGGTGAGCAGTGGGCTACGGTTGGATTGGTTGTGGGTTGGTGTGATTGTTATGTTGGTGACGGGCAGCGGGGTTGCGATAAATGGTATTAAAGGGATATTGATGTACGGGTTTCGGTGTGATTGTGGATATGGTGTTTGGCAGCGGGGTTGCAGAGATGGTCTTGAATGTGAACGAATAGTGGGTTGTGTATAATAAATAAAAAGTGGAAGAGTTAATGAATGGTGGGTCATGGAAATGGAACGAGATTAATAATCAATGGGTTGGTCGGTTGATAAGAAGGACTTGGTCGTGTTGCTTGTGTTTTCCTAACTTGATTTGTGGATGGTAGGGATATATTTTACGTACGATCGATGTGGTTGGTTTTGGATAGTTTCCCAATAGTTAAGGAACTAAATAAACTAATTCTACTGAAACGTGAAAACCTAAATGGGGTTGGGGTTGTTTGTTGTATGCATGCTTCATAGTAGCAGTGCCGAGCCACGTGCTCAATTTCTCTGTTTAGAAGCCATAGGTTGGGATGTGTGTTTGGTATACATATATATATCTGTATCTTTTTTGTTTTATCGCACCCCACCCATGTTGAGCACTTAGTGCCGAACACTCCCGTTTCATGGGAGAGGGCGTTTTCCCTTAGTTACTAGCTCCATCCTGCTCCTTCTCACCTAGGATGTGATGGCTTGAGGAGACCTTACACCTAAGACTCTTCAGGTAGGTTTCGATTGGGGTGGTTTTAGCCCAAGACTCTTCGGGCATGTTCTACTTTTTCCCAAGAATCTTTGGGATGAGGCGTAGGTGTGTTCGGGTGGGATACGTGGTTGTGAGGCCCAGGTGTGTACAGGAGGGATACATGGTTGTGAGGCCCAAGTGTGTGCGGGTGGGATACATAGTTGTGAGGCCCAGGTGTGTGCGGGAAGGATGTGTGGTTTGTGAGGCCCAGGTGTGTGCGGGTAGGGAGAGTGTGGCAGCTTCAGGACGTTCGCCGTTAGGAAGAGCAGCTAACTACTAGGAAATGTTGCGGGGTACCCAATACTCTTGTTCTTATATACTACTACCAGTTGTGATTTTGTTTTTGGTGTGTGTGGCTGGTGAGGTTGGGTGGATAGAATTCTTTGCTAGGTTTCTTCTGTTGTTCTCATGGGACATTAGGATGTCTCCCCACTTGTGTACGAGATATTTAGGTTTCCCTACTGAGTATACTTGTATGCTCACCCTACGTTTACTTTTAGGTTTCCAGGGGGACTACCAGGGCTGTGCGAGACCCTACTAGTCGGACAGTTGGAGTTGTTGCAATTGTTGTACTTCTGTTTTCTTTTGTTATTGTACTTTTGAGCTTTCTTTTACTTGTACCTTGTTTCAGAACTATTTAAAAATGCATGTGGGATTGGTTTGGGTTTATTTCTATACACTTGTTCTTTTCCTTTTTGGTGGTTGACCTGTCCTATTTCCCGATATTAAATTAATAAAAGGGTAATGCCTCCCATATTTGTGAAAACTCATACCATTGGTGCTAGTCACCAACCCGGGGCCTACTGGAGGCGGGACTTGGGGGTCATTATCTCCCTTTCACCATTTCCAGATCAGGAGGGGCATCTTTAGTGGGAGGGGGTCGTGAAAAGAACTATGAAAATTTGAATAAAAAATCTGAAGGAAATATGAATGTGAATAAGGATAAGTTAAAAATATGGAGATTAAAGTATAGAGATCTTAAGAGGGTGATGATGAATCAATTAATGAATTCTTTAAAAGAGTTAATGAAATTATAAGAACCATTATATATCTTAATGAGAATTTATAATATTAAAATATTATTAAAATGTGCTTATGTATTATTCCCAATAAATTCAATGGTAATGTTTCATTCTTAGAATATAGAGTTCCTGGAACTCTTTCTCGAGATAATATACACAAAATCATCATCACATATGAAAATATAGGAGAAAATACCTTCATATTTTTGGAGAAAAATTATTGAGGAATTTATTTTAAATACATTGAAAAAAAATATTAATGTTTTTTTGTAATAAGAAGTTAGTTACTCGATCACCAAGGATAAGGAATGTTAAAAATTGATAAATTTATTTCATTATTTTCATTAAAATTGAATGGAGGCATAAGGATATAGAATATAAATTTACATCGAATGCGCTTTAGTTATGGAGTTATTGGAAAATATTATGAAAATTTTCTCAGACTTATGAAAGATAAAGACAGTAATGAAGAATATATAGTATCAAGAATATATCAGATAAAAAAGGTATAGAAAAAAATTCCCTTTCTAATGGAAATGACAAAAAATTCTCTAAATACAATAAGATAATATTTTTTGTCCAAATGAAAGGTGTTGATTAAATTGAATTGGAAGATGAAATATCATGTGATGATACTATGGATAAAATTATTATTGAAAAATTAAACGATTAAAGTTATGAAATTGAAAAACTAGATGATGTTAATAATAAGAAGAAGAGACATAGATGGAGTTTATTCTTAGAATAGATTTGAAAAAATTTCTTACAAATATTATTATACTTGGATACAGGAAAATGAATTCGAATAAATATATTCGTTAAACATAGAATCAATAACTTATTCTTTAAAAAAATATAGTTTTATATAATATATTGATGATATAAAGAAGGTGCCTAATGAAGATAATTACTTCAACATCAACCATGATGAAATTAAAAATTTAAAGGTGAATGAATTTTATCTTGTTCAACAAAAAGTTTCTAAATTAGAGGAATGAGTTATAAACATAAAAAACATAGTTCTAAAAGTTGGTGAACTTTATTGGAAGATTAAAACTTATAAGGATCAACCAAAATCACTCTCAATGGTGAATAGTAATGTTAAAGATGATAAAAAGAAAAAGAAAGTGAAGAAGAATATGTATGTGTCCAAAATAAGAGAATTTGAAAATCCAATGAAATTTAAGTTATCAAAGTCCAAACCAAAATACGATACTATTGAAGATATTTTTAAGGCTAGGAAGAAATATAACTAGAATAGTCATATATTGTCTACTAACTAAAATATTTTTAAACAACAAAGTTCCATGTTGGATGGTAAGAAAAATGATATAAAGTAGGCATGTAGTTCTAAAAAACATGTAATATATAGAAGAAAATATGTTCTATATAATGGTTTAGTACTATGGAATATTTGGGAATCCAAAAAATATTTTTTAGTTCTATTTTAATAACTACAATAAATATAGGAAGAATTGAATGCAATGTTTGAGGGGTAGTAAACCCACCAAAAGAAGACAACCAGAGAAAGTCATTTTGAAGATTGAAAATAGATTCAAACCTCTAGAGATTTTTTATAAAATATGTGATTATACTAGGAACCTTGAAAAAATATTCATTGTTATGGTATTGGATCAACGAAGATTATATAATAAATCTCAAAATCCACATTAGAAAGAAGAAAAAGGAAAGGAAAAGGCCTTAGTTGCTGAAACTAATCTAAATGACACAAAATGAGAATGACCATGGATATTGGATAGTGATTATTATTCATATTTGATAGGATGTTTTAAATTTTTTGAAAAATGTAAATGATTATAAATAAGATGAAATGAATTTTGGAAATGCTGGGGGTATCATAATCAAAGGTGTCGGATCAGCTATCATTGGGGATGAAAAGTTAAAATACTAAACTGACTTGTTTATTTAGGGTTAAAATAGTTTTTGTTATTGATAGAAAACTTTTTGATAAAGGTAAGAATGTTTTTTAAAAAGATATGGTTTTTTAATTACTTAATGTTGGGAATTTTTTATAAAAGGAAAATGAGCCCAGGAAAAATTATTTCAAGTTAGATATGCACTTGGTTTATGAAATTTGAACATAATGGAATAAAATAAGTTATAGAATAAGGGTATGAAAATATGTATCATAGAAATATGAGAAAGCCAAAAAGAGGGAAAGTATTCATGATATTTCAAATTTTAAAAGAATATGAGTTTAGTTTTGATCAATATTTTTGAATGGGAAAATTTTAAACATTGTATATAAGAAAGTTGAGATACATTCAACTCAACCTATAAAGCAGATACATTCAGATTTTTTTTTATAAATGAGAAAGAAATAAATATAGATATATATGAAATTTATTTCATTTATAGATTATTTTACTGACATTACAATTATTATATTATTAAAACACAAGTTAGAGGTTCTGAAAATTTCTAAGAGTTTCTTGATAAGTGATGAAAAAGAATGTGGACATTTTGTGAAGAATATTAGAATAGGTAATGGTTCTAAATTTAAAAATGGGAATACTACTTCAAAATATTCATTTAACATAACTAAAAAATCACCGAATAATAGAGTGAGATCAAAATCCCCGGTCTTTTATCAGTTCTTGAAAAATGCCGATAAAGGATTCCATTATCTACACATTTAGTTTCACTAATTAAGGGGCTTACTATAGTGCGATAAAATATCACACTATATCCCTAGAAATAGAGAAAACTATAGGGTGTTATAACATCACACTTTAAAACCAGAAACAACACAATAAATCAACAAAATTTTAAATGAAATAAAATTTTCAACACAAATAAAATAAAAACAATATATTATAGAAATTTCAAATAATGGTTTTTAAAATTACATGAGTAAATACAAATTATCATATAAATTCAAAAACATCAATGTTCCTTTGTCTTTTTCCCATGACCCAACTTACTCTATTTCCGAAAAAATCACCCATGCTCAAGAAAAAGAACATACCTGTAAATGAATAAAATTGAAATGTTAGTAATAGTATAAAGAAATAAATTAAATAAAAAGTGTTAATTTTAAAATAATCCTTGAGTCATACCTGAAACACTGTGTATCATATTGGGTTGTAGTTTATTCTTGTACGTCACACTATTTCATGTTCATCTTCAAGTATTATCTCTCTCAAAATTAATAAAATAAGTATAAGTTAAAAGTGAAAAGGGAATTAATTAATTAAAAATAGAAATAATGAGGAAAAGACAATATAAGATCATTTTCTTAGTTTTGGTGATGTGACGTGAATTTGAAACTAAGATGACACATATATATTGAAAATATGAACATGGAGTTATACCTGTCACTATATGCATCAGATTGAGGCACGTTAGATTCCTAAAAATCAAAAATGACTTATTTATCCTTATACCAAAGTATCAAAATAATATGATTGGATTTTCTTTATTTTTATTACATCCTTTATGTTTTTTAATAAAATTTATTTTTAAACTAGAAACATGACTTTGAGTTATATCAGTCAATCTGAGTACATTTGACCGGTTTTCAGTGAGTGACACTTTTTGAACTAAAATAATAATTTTAAACTAACAATGGACACTTTTAATCATACAAGGAACATAAAAAATCATATTTAGGTTTTTCTAATTCCTACACATCAAAAATTACTTATGGATCATTTTCATATAGTATCAAAACAATCCGTAGGTGTTTTATTGATTTTGAGTATCTCATTTGTCTTTTTTTTACAAAAATTAATTTAAATTTTAAATAAAAAGATTCACTTATAGTAATAATGGTCAGACCATACATTAGATTTATTTTTATCTGATTCCTGGAAATCCCAACTGACTTATATATCTTTTTCCTAAAGTATCAAAATAATTCGAATGTGTTTTCTTGGTTTTGATTACACCAAATTTATTTTACTAAAATGTCATTTTAAACTAAAAACACTCACATTGAGTCATACCAGTCATATCATGTGTATATTATATGTGAGACTGAATCTTACATTTCAAAAATTACTTATGAATCATTTTACAAAATTAACAAGAAAATCAAAGTGCATTTTCTTGGTTTTCTGTGAGTGTCACTTTTTTATGTTAAATGAAAATTTTAAACTAATAATGGAAATTTTGAGTTATACAAGGAACAATGTGTATAATATTTATGAGAGGATGATTATTACACTTCCAAAATGACTTATGGATTATTTTTATATTGTATCAAAACTATCCAGATGCATTTTTCTCAATTTTGAGTATATCATTTGTCTTTTTTTACCAAAATTGTTGTCAATTTTAAATAAAAAGATGACTTGGAGTCACAGTAGTCGAACCATGAATCATATTTTGGTTCATATGATTTCAACATGTCCCAAATGACATATGTATAATTGTAATAAACTATCAAAATATTATGAATATGTTTTTTTGGTTTCAAATAAGACACTTTTTTTTATACTCAAATGTCATTTTAAACTTGACACACGTACATTGAGTTGTACTGATCATATCATGTGTTGGTTTTACATGAGACTAATTATTTAATTTCAAAAATTACTTATGAATCATTTTCTTATATTATTATGGAAATATGACTGTGTTTTATTGGTTTTCAGTGTGTGATAAGTTTTGAACAAAAATGTCAATTTTAAATTGATAATGAAAATATTGATTCATAAGGGAACGTCGCATATCAAATTGAGGTGATTACAATTCATACACATAAAAAATGGCTTATGGATCATTTTGATAATGTATAAAAACAATATAAATGCATTTAATTAGTTTTGAGTATGTCAGTTGTCTTTCATACTAAAATTAATGTCGATTTTAAATTAAAAGATGGACTCAGAGTCATACCGGTCACACCATGCATAGGAGTGAGTTGTGGTTGATTCCTACATGACCCAAATTACTTATGGACAATTTTACAAAATTATCAAACCAATATGAATTCATTTTCTTGGATTTGAGTACGTCACTTGTGTTTTTTACTAAAATGTCATTTTAAACTGGAAACATGCACTTTTAAATCATAATGGTCACATCGTGTGTTCATTGACATGAAAATAATTCATATATTCCCTAAATTACTTTTGAATTGATTTATTAAATTATCAATACAATTTGAGTGTGTTTTCTTAGTTTTTATTGAGAGAATCTTTATAACTAAAATATCAATATTAAACTGATAAAGGACACTTTGATTCATACTAGGAACATCACGTATCATACTGAGGTGTGGTTTATTCCTACACATAAAAAATAACCTATGTATTGTTTTAATAAACTATAAAAACAATATGAATGTGTTTTTCCTATTTTCAGCATGTCATTTGTCTTTTTTACAAAAATTAATGTCAACTTTAAATAAAATGTTGCACTTGGAGTCATACCTGTCACACCATGCATCAGATTGAGGTGAAAATGATTCAAACTTGTCAAAAATGACATGTGGATTCTTTTACTAAATTATCAAGACAATAAAATTGTGTTCTCTTGGTTTTGAGTATGTCATGTGCGTTTTTTAATAAAATTTTATTTTAATCTAGAATCATTCTATAGATTATAAGTCTTAATATACTAGGATATTGCATCATGTTAAATTAATATTCCATAAATTACAAAAACTACATGCTCGAGGAACGTAATAGTTTATGGTATTAGGAAACATGGAAAAAAATAATCTATTATGGTGAAATATCTTCAACATCTCCCAAAAAGAACTCTACATTTAGTAATTCTACCTAAAACCTTTTTTAATAACCAGGGAAAGGAATCATAAGAATGGGGTGAGCTCTAATGCGCCGTAAGGGTAAATAAAGGAAATTCATAATAATGACATGAAAAAAAGGGTATGAAACTTGATAATAATATTTTAAGATAATACCCTACATATTAGAGATCATAATAAATATTGGAATTTCATAAGACATATATCATTATATAATTAAGAGCATAATTCATGAAATAATAACATAAGAATAAGACATGGATTTTTTGGCATGCATATAGTAATATAAAATCTTATGTCAAGGATTCCTCCCAAGACCTTTAGAACATGTTAGGCTTGGGATATAACTTTTATAAATGATTTAGGCTTGTGATATCAACCATTGTACCCTCTTACTTTTAGGATCAGGATATAACCCATGTACCTTACTTTTTTCAGGCGTGAGCTACAACCCGTGTACGCTCTTACTATTAGGGTCTGGTACAACCCATATACCTTCTTGTTTTTAAGCATGGAATACAACCCATGTACCTTTTTTTTGGGATTGGGATAAAACCCATGTAACCTATTATATTTATTCTTGCTCTATAACTTGTGTACCCGTTTTCTTTATGTTTAGTGTTATAATCCATGTACCTTCTTGTTTTTAGGCTTGGGCTACAACCTATGTACCCTCTTACTTTTAGTTTTATGATACAACCCATGTACCATCTTCTTTTTGGGCTTGGGATACAACCTATGTAACCTTTTATCTCATATAAAAATTATAATTACCCAATTAATTGGATAAATATATAAGTCCCACCCATCTCATGATAAAATCATTCATACATGTGCCACAAGATGACAAAATTTTCATCATATAATTACCCGTAAAAAGAGATAGGTTTTATAAAAATTAAAAAATAACCCATGAAATGAAATTGGTATCATTAAAACTTCACCACATCATATCCTATAGAAATATATAGGCTTCATAATCACTTTATAAAATTATATCCCATGAATGAAGTCTGTTTTAAAAGCATAATACACATTGAAGTGAAACAGGTGTCATAAGAATCATTCCATAAAAATAAAAACCATTCAAGAAAGTATATGAATGGAACCGATGGAGAATTTCCTACAATGGAATGTGTAACATCAATAGATGTTTTCTTATATGTAAAATAACTTGGAATGATATTTTGAAAACATTTCTTGAGGTAAATATCCTTTATTCTTTATAAAAGGCTCTTTAAAACATAAAACATTTTGAAATCCAATTTTCTTAAAAAATAAAAATAAGCTTGAAATTTTTTTGATAACAATTTATTTGAAAATATATTTAAAAAAAAAATTCTTAAAAATTTTCCTTTAAAAATTAAATGAAATCTCCAAAGGATTCACGGTGTAAAAATTCATACATTTTGTATGAGGTAAAAAGAAAATTACTTTCTCACGGTAAAAAGGATAGAAAAATGACTCATTCTGAAAGAGAGTAGAATATACCATTGAAAAAATTGAAGAAATGTAAAAGGGTAAAAATTTATTTTAATAATTATAGGATAAAATTTGAATATTATTATAAAACATTTTTAGAAAACACGGTTTTAAAAGAACACAGATTTTCGACTGAAGAGAGGGTAATGTCAGGATTTCTTTAAAACACATTATTAACTATATTATGCGAAAAATAGTGAAAAAATGGTACTAATACATGGATATATCCTCAATATATATAGTATAAGGATGATCATGAGTTTTATCAATATATGAATCATAACATTTCATCAAATAATCAAAATCATTAACAATCTTGATAACAATGAGATTGTTTCAATAAACTCTTACCACTTCGTTACTTGGGATCATATTAAACATGTAAGAAAAGGAAATTAAATGAAGCATAAAATATCATTTATAGAATTATATTCATGATATAGCATGTAAAATGGAATTATATACACATCAAAAAATAATTTCGGTGCATAACAAACATGAGTCTCTAAGAATGAAAATTGAGACAAAACTATTTTATTGATTTAGTAACTTTGGAAACATAAAAGCCATGAAATAAAGATCATATTGATATGTAAATAACTATAAATTTAATTATAATAATAATTTAATACATCCATGGGATGTATACACACCACCCAAATGGAATGGGTGGTGTATATAGAATTTATCTCACAGAAATAAAAACTGAGATGAAATCATTTTATCTTGTGTCTTTACTCTCTTCGTAATCATTCAATCCTCCTATATAATAAATATAAATTTATTATAAATATTTTTAGTAATCATATTCTAATATTTAATACAATATATGTATTTATTATGACCATATATTACCCTCTTGTTAGCAATTTCATATTAAGGTTACACCTTGGGTAATTTTCACTATGTTTTTCTGCTTGTGTCTTAATTTGTTATATCATTGGTCCTTATAATTATATCATGATTTCCAGAATGTAAACCATGGTATAAATATAATTTATATTTATTAAATTTTTATTACAATTATCTATAGAATATATTAGTATACAATTGAATACACCATTCACGGAGTTGGTAAGCCGTACGTACGCATGAACGTTGTTTCAATTTTCTTATTATCGCATTGAAAAAAAAGTACACAAAATATATTTATATATATATATGTGTGTGTTTATATCATTATTTAAGTATCATTATGATATAACATATATCATATAAGTTCTCTAATATAATCCTCAATACATTCCATTGATTGTGTGAACGAATCACATCTCTCTGAGGGGGCAATAGTCCACACTTCCTCAAACAAAATTATCATATTTAAACCTAATGGAAAGTAAAAATACATGTGTTGTAAAAATAATAAATAACCTTAAATAAATAATAAATATAATTTATTAAATATATAATTATATTATCCCTCATAATATCCACCATGAGAGGTGTTAAAGGAAAAATTAACAATCATCATTTAGTGAGGCGGTAGTTCGCTGTACACATAAATAGTTTTTTCTTCACCCATTAGATGGATATGTGGGTTAGTGTAGGTAGAAAACTTATAATAAAAGAATAATATTATATTTAATATACTATTTTTTTTATAAAAGTATGGAATAAATATAGTGTATGGGTGGAGAATGAAAATAAAAGAAAAGAGCTTGACAGAAGAGGTTACCTCTTAATCATGTATCTCCTTTCGGTTTGTTCCAAAAGGCTTCCTTGGATTACTTTCTTCCAAAGGAGAGGTTATAAGAGTAAGGTAGTGATGTTTAGAAGTTTATTGGGTAGATATTCGTCCAATATATTAGGTTTTATTGATGTTATGAAGAGGTAGAGTTGGTGGCCTTTTATAGGGAAGGAAAAGGAATCACTTGGAATTTTTGAAAACATGTTAGGTGTAGACATTTTATTACCTAAAAAAGTCATAAAAAACCAAAAAAACAATATTTAAGTTTTATGGATGAAATATTTCTATAAAATGGGGTTTTTTTAAATGTTTATAGGTAATTTATTCCCCTATGATTATGGTTTATCCCATAATTAATCCAAATTTGACCTTAATTGTTGTGATTAATTTTAATCACTTTTACTAATCTTTTCTGTCAAAAATTAACATGATATAATTATAATATAAATATTATACTTATTACAGTGATTTATTTATATTTTTTAAATTCAATTCATTGAAGTGAAATAATTAAGATTAATGATAATCCCTCAAATGGGATAAAATAACAGGTTCTTAAAGTATAAAAATGTTCAAAAGTTAGTTAATTTTCTATATTAAATTTCAAAGTGAATGTGATTATAATAATGTAAATTGTATTAATAGATTTATAATTGATCAAATGAGACCTTAAATAAAATTTAAATTATAATTTAATATAAATAATTACTTAAATGAAAAGGTGATTATTAACTAAAATGCAATATTTTTCACTTTTTGTCAAAAAATTAGGCTTCTTAGAAAAATCCAAAAAATTAACCCAAATATAATTTAGGAATTTTATATTAAGAAATGAAGTTTATTTTATAAAATTAAATTTCAATGTGTCTTAAATTATTTTTATTTCTCTTCCCAAAAAGACAAGAAAAACATTTCATTCGAGAAAATATTATTTTTAAACATATAAATAATTTACAAAAAATCATATGTTTCATTATATATATGTTGTATTTATATAAAAAAATTATAAAAATATTTTAAAATTATTTATTACTATTCATATTACCATTTTTTAACATTTAGGTCATGTCTAACTCGTTTAAATAATTATAACAATAAAATGATGTTTTGTAGTAACTCAATATTTCATGTATTGTTTGTGAAGTTGGGGTTTTGTGTAGCACATGACAATTTGGTGTTGTGTGTATCGCAAGACAAGTCAGTGTTGCGTGTAGCACAATCCAAGATGGTTCCATGTGAAAGGAATTTTTGAATTAGTGTTTTAATATATATATATATATATATATATTTGAATATATATAATAATTTTAGTGTCACGTGAAATGAAAAATAAAAAAATAAAAATCAATTTGAAAAAAAATATATTTTTAAAAAATCTTTGGGTGTTACGTTATACCCCCCCTTAAGATGAATTTCACCCCCGAAATTGATTTGGGTTATCAAAGGTTTAATACTTTAATGTACATTTCATAGAAACCCGCATCAAAAAAAGAATATTAAAACTTCCATTAATAGACAATGCTGGGACCATAACGGTTACCCAAAGTAATATATAACTAGGTTTCCACATAGGGGAACAAAGGCGGGAAGTGAAAACGTTGACATGGAAGAAAAATCTAACTATGAAGTCCTGATGGATAGTGATAGAAAACAAGGTCAGGGGAAATATAACAATTAGAAATCCATAAATCTATGATGAACTAAGGGACAATTTGATTCATCAGATATGATGGTACTAAGATAAAATTATTAGTTTCAAGATCCTTTTTTGTATATTTGAATAATTTTTATGAAATTATATACTTGAATGAATTTTGGAAAATTTATCCCTTTGTTGTTCATTGATCAACTTACCCTTTTTCTCTAAAATGGAAGCTGACTTTCTCATTCCTGAAGTACTAATAGATCATCAGATCCCTGATATGACATCCCATTCAACATTGGTTTTCTTCAACACAACGTTGTTTGAAAATTCTATCCAAAATGAATAAATACTTATATGGATAGATAAAAGTTTAATCTTACTGACTTTATCTTGAGTTTAACATAAACATTCTATAAATGGTTAACCATATAAACCTTCTTAAAGATGAAAATTCAATGCTTAGGAAAGAATGTCATGAAATCAGCTTTACATTTATCCCCCATGTATCACAATGTACCACTTTGTTGTCACATTCCAAACATGTGAATACAGTCATCGTACATTCCCATGAATCATGACAACAACCTTAATCACCAAAAACACTTTTAGAAAACATTCATGCTTCTTTATTCCAATGATTACTAGATATATATTTTAAATCCATGAAGTTGTAAACTTCATATTTGAGGACATATAGCACTTTTTCAACAACCAGTTATAGGGTAATCTGTACCATTCAATTCACTTATTCATATCCATCATATCTTTATCCCAACATCATTATCTCAATGTCAAACATTATTTCAGAATTACCTTCCCTTAATCAAAATATCACATTTATACGAAATCAATTTTCTATGTCTTCATCACCATTCAAAATATCCTTTTCAATACTTAATGAAAAATTACATTGAAAATACATATATATTTCATGATTCATATAAATTAATCTTTGAATTCCAAAACATAAATAATTCATTCATCCAACATTATTCTTAGATCATCAATCAGGCTTTACCAACATATTACATAATACCACTTTCCTAGAATATGAAATATGAATCATGACTTAAGGTTCCTTAATGTAAATCTAATCACGCTTCTTGTGTTTAATTTAAAAAATACTGGAATAACATCATATACCTTTCTCATGTAATTTGTGGTCTCTTTAGATTCAGAAGTGTAACCAATACATGTATCACCTTCCTAATTACATTTATAATATTTACACTTGATAAATTTATTTTAATAAGTCGCATAATTTCTACATGTAAAAATTAAATTTTAACAATTTTCCTTTTAGTTATTTCCATTTATTAAAACCAAAAACATAGTGTGGGAAGCATTTACCATATAGGGATAACATATAATCATGCAAAATTACTTATTGGGTGCCCAAATCATGGATTCTAATTCTTTAATCTATGAGAACATAAGGTTAATCCTAGTTTATTCACAGGTATCCTCTATTTAAATACTTAATGATGTCTCATAATGATTTTTGAATTCCCAAACCATATCCCCCAGGAGTTTCATACTAGGTGTGTAGCAAGGCTTGTTGTCGTGTACCAGATTACCCCAAGTCAAGCCTGGGACATCATGTCAGAGTTTTTACCCCTAGGTAAATATGTTCGAGATACTAATCCACATGTAATATCCAATATAGATATATTCATAGGATACCTTTCACTATATCCTTTACCATAATTTTAGGAAATTTTCATAAATGTTGACTCATCCTTATACATATCCTTAGATACATCCCAAGACATATCCTTAGAAATATACCATGGGATATAACTAATGCTTCATCATCCTATTTTCCAAAGGATGAATCTACCTTTCCTTTTATACCAACTATAGTTACCCAAGCATAAAAAATTGATATTACATTATCTTAGATACAAATTTAGTATAATAAAAAAATACAAGCCTGACGACCATAAAAATTTATTATCTTTGGAAACATTCAAAACAAAATCTTCTATCTTGGTGAAATATCTTCAACATCTCCCATAAAGATATCAACCTTTACTACTTCTACCTAAAACCATTATTCATATCCTAGGAAAGGAACCATAAGAAGGGGGGGGGGAGCTCAGATGCTCAGTAAGGGTAAAAAAAGAAAATACATAAGTAAAACATGAACAAAAGGGTATGGAACTTGAGCATAACATTTTTATTATCATACCATTCATATTAGAGATCATAATAAATATTGGAATTTCATAATACATATAACATAATATAATTAAAAATATAAGTCATTAAATCATAACATAGGAATAGTAAATGGAATTTAGGGAATGCACATAAGAATATAAAATCTTATATCTAGGCTACCTAACAAGACCTTTATAACATGTTAGGGATGGGATATGACCCATGAAACTACTTCATGATTGGGCTAAAAACCCATGTAGGGTCAAGCTACAACCCATGTAACTTATAGTTTTTTGGTTTGTGCTACAAATCGTGTACCCTCTTACTTTTAGGCTTGTACTACAATGTATGTACCTTCTTGTTTTCGGGCATAGAATACAACCCATTTACCTTTTGGTTTTTGGTCTTGTGTTATAACCCATGTAACCCATTACTTTTAGGATTTACCTATAACCCATGTACCCTCTAACTTTTAGGATTGGGCTATAACCCATGTACCTTCTTGTTTTCGGGTTTGGGCTTCAACTCATGTACCCTATTTCTTTTAGGCTTGGGTATAACCCATGTACCTTCTTGTTTTCGGTATTGGGATATAACCCATGTACCATTTTAGATCATATATAAAATATCTTTACCAAATTAATTGGAGGGGGATATAGGTTCTACTGATCTCATTATAAAATCATCCATACATGTGCCACAAGATAATACTACTTTCATCATATCATGCCCCACAAAAAGAGATAGGTTTTATAAAAATGAAATAATAACACATGAAATGAAATTTTTATCATTAAAATTTATTCACATCAGAACCTATGAAAATAGATAGGTTTCAAAATCACATCATGAATGTATAACCTATGAAAATAATTGAGATTTGAAAGCATAAAACATGTTGAAGTGAAATGGGTGTTATAAACATCATTCCATCAAAACATAAACCGTTCAAGAAATAATATGAATGAAACATTTGGAAAATTTTCTAGAATGGAATGAGTAACATCAAAAAATGTTACCTTATATGGAAAACAACTTTTAAGGATATTTTGAAAACATTTCATGAGGTAAATATCCTTTTTTATTTCAAAAGTATCATTAAAATATAAAACCTTTTGAAAAACATTTTCCTTAAAAACATAAATAGAAGCATGAAAACCTTTGGAAAACCATTTAGTTGGAAATATATATTTAGAAAAATTTCTTAAAAATTAACCCTTAGACACAAAAATAAATCTTTAAATATTGATAGTGAATAATTATTTACATGTCGTATGAGGTAAAAAGAACATTCCTTTTGTAAGGTAAAAATGTTAGAAAAATTAATTTTTCAAAAAATGTAAAGAATATTTCTTTTAAAAAATTATAAAAATACATAAATGGTAAGAAAATTATTTTAATTATCATAGGATATTATTATAATAATGTTAGAAATTATTTTTATAAAATATGGTTTTAAAGGAACACATGTTTTCGACTAAGGAGAGGGTAAAGTAAGGATTTATTAAAAAACATTTCTTAACTATATTATGTTTGAAAGAGTGGAAAATGGTAATAATAAATATATATACGTTGAATAAATATAATATAGGTAAAATCATGAGTTTTCTTGAGATATGTATCAAAATATTTCATCAAAGAAGCGTAATCATTAATAATCTCGAAAAGCGATGAGATTGTTTCAATAAACTATTAACACTTGGTTACATCGGACCATACTCTCTATGTAAGAAAATGAAATTATATGGAGCTTAAAATACCATAAAAATAAATATATTAATGATATGAAACGTAAAATGGATTTATATACACCTAAAAAAATAATTTAGGTGCATAACAAACACGAGTCTCTAAGAAGGTAAATTTAGATAAAACTATTTTACCGATTTGGTAACTTTTGGAACTTAAACACCATTGAAAAAAGATCATAAAAAAGATATGTAAATAATCATAAATTTAAGTATAATATTCCTTGAATACATCCATGAGAATTATACACAAAACAGAAAAGGAATGGGTTGTGAATAAATGAGGTATCTCACGAAAATAAAAATTGAGATGAAATCCCCTTACCATATGTATTTACTCTCGTCGTACTGATTCAATCCACCTGTATAATAAATATAAATATATTATAAATATTTCATAGTACCATATATATATATATATTTAATACCATATATTTATTTATTATGACTTTATATTACCCACTTGTTAGCAATTTCACATTAGGATTATGCTTCATGTAATATTCCCTTTGTTTTTTGCTTGTGTCTAAATTTTTTATATCATTGGTCTTTATACATATATAATTATTTATATATTGTAAAAAATATTAAAAATATTATTTATATTCATTATATTTGTTTTATAACAATCTATATAATATATAAGTATGAAATGGAATACACCGTTCATGGATACAATAAGCCATACATACACATGAATGTTGTTTCTGTTTTATTATTATCGTATTGAAAGAAAGAAAGTACATGAAATATATTTATATATTTTTTTATATATAATTAATAAAATATATTTATTATATTATATATATCATATAATTTGACCAAATCCATCCTTAATACATTCCATGTAGTGTGTGAACGAATCACATCACTTTGAGTGGGTGGCAGTCAACACTTCCTGAAACGAAATTATCATATTTACACCCAATGGAAAGTAAAAAATACATTTTGTAAAATTAATAACGAAGCTTAAAGAAATAATAAATATAATATACGACATATATAAATATATTTTCCATCATAATTTCTACCATGAGTGGTGTTAAAGGAAAAATGAACAATCATCATTTAGTGAGGCGGTAGTTCTCTGTACACATAAGTAATATGTTCGTTACCCATTAGATGGATGTGAATGTTGGTGTTGGTATAAAACTTAGAATAAATACATCATAGTATATTTATTATATATTTTTTTATAAAATCATGGAATAAATAGGGTGTAGGGGGTGGATTAAGAAAATAAAAGAAAGGATCTTGAGAGAAACGTTACCTCTTAATCGGGTAACTCCATTTGGATTGGGCCAAAAGGATTCCTTGGATTGTTTTCCTCCCATAGAGAGGCTTCGAGGAGAAAATTAGGTATTTTTAGAATTGTATTGGTAAGATCACGGTTGATCCTAATAGGTTTTAGAGGTGTGAAGAAAAGGGAGAGGTGGTGACCTTTTATAGGGAAGGAAAGGGAGTCAGTTGGAATTTTTGAATAAAATTTTGGTGTACAAATGTTCTTATCTAAAAAAAGTCACAAAAACAAAAAAATGAACAATTGAAGGTTTATGGATGAAATAAGGACTGAAAATGGGTGTTTTGATATTTTATAGGTCATCTTCCCACTTAGATTATGGTTTAGGCCCAAATTAAGCTTAATTTGACATTAATCGTTGTAATTAATTTTTATCACTTTTACTAATCATTTTGCTCAAAAATTATCATGATATATTTAGAATATAAATATTATACTAATTGAAGTAGTTTATGTATATTTTTTGAAATTCAATTCACAGAATCAGCATAATTAATATTAATTCTATTCCCGTAGACGGGATGAAATAACTGGTTTTTAAAATAGAAAAATGTTTAAAAGTTTGTTAATTTATTATATTATATTTGAATGTGAAGTTGATTATAATGAACTAAATTGTATTAATAGATGTATAATTTATCTTATGTGACCTTAAAAAAATTTAAAGCATAATTTAACATTAATAATTATTTAAACTAAAAGGAAGTTATTAACTAAAATGCAGTATTTTTAACTACTTATCAATAAATAAAGTTTCTCAGAAAAATCCAAAAAATTAAACCTAATATAAATTTGGAATTATAATTTCAAAAATGATATTTATTTTATAAAATAAAATTTCTAAATGTTTCTAAAACCAATTTTTTTCTTCACAAAGGACATGAAATGTTGTTTATTCGAAAAAATAGTATTTTTAAACATATAAAGACTTAAAAAAATTATATTTTTCATTATCAAAATGTATTATTTATATAAAACTATTATAAAATTATTTTTAATTAGGAAATAATACTCATATTACTCATTTTTAACAGCTAGGTTATAACTAACTTGTTTAAATAACTATAATAATGAAATGATGTTTCATAGAAACTCAGTATTGCAAGTAATGTATGACGAGTCAGTGTTGTATATAGCATATGCCAAATCGGTGATGCATGTAGCTCAAGCCAAGTTAGTGTTCCATGTAGCACAATCTATGTTAGTTCTATGTAAAAGGAATGTTTGAATTAGTGGTTTGATATATAAATATATATATATATGTAACTATTTTCATTGTCATGTGAAATGAAAAATATCTAAAAGATAAAACAATTAAAAAAATATATCACAAAATCTAGGGTTGTTACAAAGGAACTTTGAGTCATACCGGTGACATTGTGTATCAGTTTGACTTAAGACTAATTCTTATATGTCAAAAATTTCTTATGAATCATTTTCCTAAATTATCAAGACACTCTATGTTTTTTCCCATTTTTCAATATGTCACTTGTATTTGTTACTAAAATTAATGTCAATTTTAAATAAAAAGTAATAGATGCAGTCATACTAGGAACACCATGCATTAGATTGAGGTGAGGCTGATTCCCACATTTCACAAATCAATCAAGGATTTTTTTCTAAAGTTTTAAAATAATCTTAATGAATTTTCATGGTTTTGAGTATGTTTTGTGTGTTTTGAACTAATATCTAATTAATAAACTAAAAACATACAGTTTGAGTCATATTGAACAAACTATGTTTCAGATTGACATGTGCATGATTGTTTATATGATACATGTTTTTTAACTATCTAAAAAAATCCAAAAAATAGAGAACATATTCCATTTTGATGGAAGAGAAACACCATGTTTTCTAAAAAACTTCATATTTCAAGATGCATGGGGTTTCCTCTTCCATAAAAAAGAAACATGTTATCTCATTTTTAGCTTATTGGATATTATTGAAATAAAAATATGAATTCCAAAATGATATATTAAAAAACTAAATAATTATTATTTGAAAATGATAATGAAAGTAACTTAAAAATTGTAGATATAATGATGATAAAAATAATTAAATAAATAGTAGAAATTAAACTTTTAATGATGGTTGTATATATTCTCGACCAATTTTATTTTTTTTCATTATCTTAGTTGTAGCCACAAAATCCAATCTCTCATGAGCATGTGATGCTTTGAAAAAGCCACCCTAACTCAAAAAAATCCACCTGTATTAGAAAAAAATTATTATGTGAGTAATAATAAAATGAAATAAATTAAGAACGCACATGAAACAATTAATTACATATATGGATAATGATTTTACTATGAAAACATCAATATTTATTATGTGATTGTGCAGAGGAAGCTCTATTTACCTTCTTTGAAAAGATGAGTAGGTAACATGAAGGAATTTTTTAAATGAAAACACTATAGGGGTGAAAAGGTTTTGATGGAGAAAAAGTCTCTTGATGTTTTAGAGCCGAAAGGAATGAAATATGGAAAAAAATATTATAAAATAAAATAAATCTATAAGGAATAATGAAAATTAAATCAATGTTTCATTACATAGTTTTTTTGTAAAATAGAGAATGCATATCAGAACATTACCGTTACATATTATTAAATGGTTTCCTCCATTTTAGTCTATTCTTATTTGGAATCACAACATCATCATGTGAAAAAGACATTGCCTGCATGTGTAGTCAAACATTTTATGTAGATTATGTTAATTTAATAGAGATAAAATAATATTATGTGAAAAAACATAATATATTAAAAATCAACTTCACCTTCTCGTTGAACTATATTTATTTTTTAAAGGTTTTATAGATTTGGATCCTCTTTCGAGAATCCAAATCATTTCATTGTGGTCCCCTCTTACATACAAGAAATTGTCAACATTAGTACTGAAATGAAGTAATTATGATCTTCCAATTAAAGGGTTATCCTTGATTGAATTTTAATTTGAACCAATATTTCTTTTAGTCTGTAGTAGGAAAATCATCCAATTGTTATTTGATGGATCTGAGACATAAAATACTTCCACTCCTTATGATTCCATTATAAATATCATGTCTTTTTCCCTTCCACACATAAATTCCCATTCACAAACCCTGTTTCATCAACTTTCACTGCACTCATATTGTTAATTGATTTGAAATTTGAAATCAAAACATGAGATTTAGTAAACTATAACTTTTATATCTACTATATAATTCCAAAATATATCATATTTTCATAAATTGGATTTCTATCCTTGGAATAAGATATGTTCATTGCTTCTCCCACAAGAGTAACTCCATTATTTTTCATTGTAATCCAATCATCCTTTCCTTTTTTTATTGAACATATAACCACTGATTAGAAAATTGGTGCAAGATTGTTGGGTCTTGAAATACCCGCAAACAAGAGTGATACAATTCCATTAATTGGGAAAAGGGTAGAAATAAATATTGGATAATATTGAAGGAAATATTCAAATGAAAGTGAAGGTGAAGTGCAAAACCCCATCACAGACCTCTTATTTATGTGATGATCCACATATTCATGAATATCTAGTGGACTACATTGTTCTCAGGATGGATATGTTACCACTGACACCCATAAATAGAAGTAGATACATTTTCTGGAAGTAAGGTGGTGATTTTATCTTCCACATAATTTTTCCCCTCTTAAACTACATAGTTCATGATATGATGTGGTTCGATAGCTCCCAAAAATGTGATAAAGTTATTTGTGAGATTGAGGAGTTAAGTCCACCCCCACTAATGATGGCCCTACTAACTAAGTCTTTCACAGGCCTGTGAATATTCTATGGGATTCTGCAAAATCATTTTCGTGCACCACCACGAATGACCATCCATGCTGATATATTGTACCTATGCTCCTCTATAAATAGATCATGAGGGGGACCTAAGAAAAATTAATACAAGGTTAACACCTATATGGACAAACTGAAGAGATTTAAAGAAAATCACTCTGAAAAACCTGATCCCTTAGATGATTACCTTCAGGTAAAACCCACCACATAACATTAGTTATGAAATAAAAACTCATATGGCAGTCCACAAATCCAGATTCTCTATGCGAACAAAATATAGTTAGGCCTAAAATAATGGATCCTTTTCAAATTGGAAACCCGCATATCAAAAATCTATTTGGGAAGAAACCTTCCCCACATAGAAAAATGCAATGTGTAAGGAACTCAGTCCCAAATGGTAAAATGCTACAATCGAGGGTCCTAGATCCATGAAGAAGAATTCTATGGAGGCTGAACCTAGGTCTATAAATCACAACACTATATGGATGGTTCCCTTACCCACATAGAAGCATGCTACATAGTGGGGAATCTATCCTAAATAAGAATGAGCTTTGTGGAATGGGGAATCTTAATGCATCATACTCTATGGATCCAAACATCCTATTTCATAGTATCATTAGTCCTCATGTTGTCCCATATGTAAATCGGTCTATCAGTAATTTCCCTTACAAATCCACCTTTCATGTATGATAAGATCTTCGGACACATTAGCGTGTCCTTTCAGGTTTACATACATGTGGTCAGTGGAGTCACGTGGGTAATCTTTATATAAACGAGGATCATTATAATATTACCATGTTTACATTCCCAAAATAATGTGGGTTCTGACGTATGTATTATCATGTGAACCTCCCTATTCTAGGGATTGAGGGTAACCAATGGCCTTTTCATTCAATGAGGGCCAGTGTGGAACATTCCGTTCTTTATCAAAACAAATTCTAAGGAACTCCACTTAAGGTAAGCCCTTAGAATTTCATGTGGGAGGTGGCACTTTTTCTCCTCTCCACCTCCGCCCATGTTTTATCTGGATAAATCACTGTATGTGACTATCCTGGATATGAAAACAAGAGAGGAAGTGGGAACACATAAATCCCCTTCTCTTTCCCTTTAGGGTTTATCCCCATCCCTCAGTGGATTGGGTGAGATCACGTGATCATCAGACCTTCTGATTATTCTTTTTTCTCACACTAAGCATGAATCATGTGGGATTAGTGGTTAATGATAGTTATTACATCCAAATTATCTCAAACATAAAATGGGACACCTATATGGTATATTTCCTAAAACTATACTTTACTATTCAGTGGGATATATTCCCAATGAAGTAACAACAAATGGAAAACTTCCATGAGAAATCCCTAATCATGACCCCATTTAAATGGACATCTCCCATGGTAATCCCAAAATCTACCAAATTATGCGGGATTTTATTCCAAACTAACTAGGATATGTAGGAAGCCTCTCTGAGGTCCAAACCTAGAATAAACATGCATCATAAATTCCTCTGAATCATAGCCCCAATGAGATCATGGCCCTACCCAACAGACTATATCTATTCTGGACCCCACATTCCACCACGACATGAGTCCCACACAATTCCTGACAATGCACCCTTAGCCTAAAATACCTTTCTGGGTGACATAAAACAACATGGTTAGTTCCTCATCACAAGACCTTAAAAGGTGGTGTGTTTAGTTAAGAGACACTAAACTATATGGGATATGATTCCTCTTATGAGGATATTTAGGATGCCCATTTCATTGGTTAGATCCCAACATCAAAAAAACTTACATCCCCCTTGAAGATGGTAAACTCCAGATCACCCAATAATGCGGCTTAAAACCAGTTTCCACACAATAAACAACCAAAGGATCCCTGATATGTCCACAAAATGGTAATATTGATAGAGAACATCATATTTATACAGATTATTCTGAACCCATGTGTAGTTACGATCAATCATTACCTTGGGGTAATATGTGGATGCATACTTAGGAATGAACCAAGGATTCATGAATATATATTAAATATATAAGAGAGTCCCGGAACATGAATGATTTTCCCCAAAAAAGGTATGATGAGACAGGCTTCCCATCCTCTTGAACACTGTGAGTTCTTGAGAGTCGTTGGCTAAGTTACCCAATTATCACCTACCTTTGGAATGTACGTCCTTGAATCTTATATATGAGATCCATTAGGCATTTTTCTCCACAAACACGACCCTTTAGAGACCATTTGAAACACTTTTACCTAATGTCGGTGATTTCACACCATTAAACCTCTTGCAATAAACCTTTTGGGCCAAAAATATGTCCTATGAGATAGCGAAATAGTGAATTTGATTTGAATTAATTAATTATAGAACTTCTTTTATAAGATAAAAAGGATACACTACCCATTAATCATTGTACATTTTCATTCCTAACCCAGATGAAATATTGAGTGGAAACAAAATGGTGAACCCGACGTGAATCCTTATCCATGGTGCTGGCCTTACCCTATTTCAGGTTCCTTTCAAATCTAAAATGGAAGGGAGAAAATTAAAATCCTGTACTACACATGTAGTCATGAGATGGTACTTTAACGAGGTTTTGTTGTTTGTATCTGTAACATATATTGAAGGAACTCTTAAGATCTTCCTTCAATCCAATGGAATCCCAGAAGTTCCCACAGACACGCGTACTAGCCAATGCATCTGCTAGGTCCTCTAAAAAGAAGAGAACTCCATTTCCCACCCAGCATCTTCAATAATGTGTCTCAAATTCACTGGGTCAAGAGTACCACCACAAGGGTACTCTCCCTGCCGCTAAGGTAGCTAAACATTCCCTCCAGTCAATGAAGCCCCTCTAGCCGTCTTCACAGCATTGGTCGACGACCCAAAACCAGGTAGATATACTAGATGTATCCAATTGTTTCAGGATCCTCTCCCTAGAACATGGTAATGAGTACATCTCTTTTCATAGGGAGGTTGATGAAGTAATCACCAATGATTTCATCCCTGTAGTGTAGGAGTCCCTCTCAAGGGCCCCCGCTGGATATCATCTTCACCAACTCTGAGCGGCCCAACATTCTCATTATGAAGGGGATACTGAACCAATGCCCCCAACCAATGTCAAGAAGATCCATGTTCTTAGGGAGGAACAAATAAGGTGAAAATCATATATCAATAACAGGCCATGTTTCCCATTCCTTCCAATAAATCCCTCTAGTAAAATACAAAGACAATTCACAAAAAGATGTATATTCCTGATCACCCTCATAAAGACCATCAATCAAATGTGATAACAAGATATAGGTAGACGTATATCTTTACCATGGAAACTGAAGCTTGATATGTAAATACATTGTCACTTGAGTATATTCCAACCCCTTCTCACAAATATGATGTCCTCTAGTCATATACGATGACAATCTATGAGAAGACTCAAATTTCTACTATTGCTAGCCAGACCCGCTATGAAAATATAGCAGAAAATTACCTAAAAATGCATATAATTGTGAAATGTAAATGAATTAATCTAGTCAAATATTGTTTTAATAAATGGAAATACATATATTCCCACTCCCTCTTAGGAATCTTTTCATCCAAATAGGGTAAAAAACTACAATGAACAAAGGTAAATTCTTACCGATGTATATAAAGTCCACCAGTAAAAAAATGGAAACCAATGAGTGGATGAAAATTACTACTCAAAAATATGAATCCCACCTATCAAATATAATGATAAAAAAATAAAACCATAATTAAGTTCCTACAGGTACATATCTAGACTGTCAGAAAAATACAACATCAACCGGAGAAAAAAACTGGTGTATCCCAACTATAAATTAGGGACATAGCTGTACCTCTACCCTCACACAGAAGATCTATCATTACCCATTGACAAGAAATAGAGGAATAGAGTAGACTAATATTCCATCTATGACATTGGAATGGGAATATATTTATGTTCTATCCAAAGTATTCCCTCAACACATCCTGAAAATGATGTGGGACCAGATAACATTTTTTGATTGTATCCTACAGACTTGTCAATAAGTAATCATGATTGTGGAAATAGAAAGGAGTCGGACCCACAAACCTGTCTCCCCAAGTTATGAGACTCATCCACAAAATTATTTGGTTAGTTTGGAGTGGACATATATCCCAACCCCCATACAGAAGGGTCATTGAAAATATTACGTGAGAAATTGATAACATGATCACGAAAAAATACCCGTTCCAACTGAGGGACAACGATCCATGATGGTGGCCACTTCAGGGCATGAATATATCCCTTTAAAAACTAAGTAAACTCGGCAGTGTATCCCAGAAGCACCGTGAGAGCCACTATAATAGGCAACTGTATAAGAAGTTTGTCACCCACAACAAACAACCCTCATTTCTTGAAAGAGATCACCCAATAATAAAACTTTCCGATTACTGCTTGAAAATAAAGAGAATATTAATGAACTTATTATACTGGAATCTGGAGATCCTGATTCCATAAAACACCAATCAATAGAGGCTCAAGGTCCTTCAAATATATTTGCAATGTATGGAATTAAATGTTCTAATTATGAACATCCTCCATAAAATATTGTTACCAGTAGCTCTGGA
Source organism: Viscum album (assembly GCA_963277665.1). Taxonomy (NCBI): domain Eukaryota; kingdom Viridiplantae; phylum Streptophyta; class Magnoliopsida; order Santalales; family Viscaceae; genus Viscum; species Viscum album. The sequence continues at coordinate 248,632,595 of OY728152.1, read as the reverse complement.
GGTCCTCCCCAGCACATTGACCAGGAATACTCCCTTAGTGGATGCAAAATAATTGATCATGGTGGGATTATCTTCTGATGAGTGTCATGTTAACCCTCATTGTGGCTAGAAGATAAATTAGTAATAAGGTCACCCCCTTGCTATTATCTACCCTAATGGTCCTCCATAGGGTATATGTTATAGAAATTATACCTACAGTCAGACATAAAGCAATAATTGTAGTCCTCTCCATTGTGGAACTCATTGTGAAGGTCCTCCCCATGATGAAGTCAAATAGAAATAAGGTCCTCCCCTTACATTCATCCACCATGATGGTCCTCTATAGTGTATATATTTTATAAATTCTCTTTACTGTCGGACTTCATGTTATGATGGTAGTCCTCTTTATTATGGAACTCACTATGAAGGTCATCTCCGTGGTGATATCAAATAACAAGAATGTCCCCCCATTTCTATTATCTACCCTAATCGTCCTTCATAGGGTATACACTACAAAAATTATCACTAAATTTAGCAATCAAGATGTAATGGGAGCCCTTTCCATGATGGAACCTGATGGGAAGGTCCTTCCTAGAGTCAAATTTCATATAGGTATGAAGGTCCTCCCCTTTCTAAGTCAAGTACAAGGAGGCCCTCATATTATGAGTTGCTTGGAAATATGGGGACATACATTCTAGATTCCCTATTAATTAAAAGTGACATCCTTTTTCAATTGGAAGATGGTCCGGGACAATGATCCTCCCCTAAAATACCCTCAGACTGTTCCCATAACAATGAGACCCCTAGTAGCCCCACTACTTGGGAAAAATCATCAAGAAGTTTTCAAATTGGTTTGATCGTGTTGAGGAGTCTTTCACCAATGAACAAGACAATATGTTTTTCATGAGAATAAAACTGTTAAAAGATGACATACCAGTTATGTTTTGGCCCAATGAATCTCCTCAGCTAGATATACTAACGGAGTTTTTAGAAGAATGTATACATAAAATACATCTCAATCTCTAGAAAACTCTCTAGAACTTATTTTTTCCCTAAAGAGGGTACATATTCCATGTAAAAATAGTAGGAATGGACCTTTAAGCCCTTCTATCTACATGGTAACCACAATCATAGAGGATAAAGAATGATCTCCAACTGACCTACACCAATTCAGTGCATAAGTTTCATTGTCTAATCATTGACTCCCTGCACAATGTTTATATTCAGGGATGGGGAGGGCATGATGCTATTAATTTTACACAATTACCCATTCAGTATAACCCATGTGAAATGGAATCTTCTAATTTCATTATCGCATAGTGTAAATTGAGTGGAATCCCTACTTGGGAAAGGCAGAATGATCAACAAGAACTGACCTTGGGTAAGTCTCAAAAGAATCAAGCCTAATGATAGAAACCCATAAATAATCCTAACCCAGGAAAGAAAGAACATTAAGTGGGATTCTCACTTTATTGAATCCAATCATTAGGAACCCTTTATATCTTTAAAAATAAATATTTTATGTGTATAATTGACAACATATTTGGCTCACACTCGAATGAGAATGCATGAGATCAAGATAGAGATGATAGAAGCAGGAACCACCACAGTATGAGATCAACCCCATCCTATAGGTATTGGGGTATTTTAATACTAAATTACCACATAAGAGCAAAAAAGTCGGCCTAGGGAACAATAACAAGAGAACGGGAGCATCTCTAGACTGCAAGACTGGGGAAATTTTTACATCAACCACCCACTCGATAGAAGTTAGTATTTTCCCATCTTGAGAGGATTGAAAATTAGAGAGGAATCACATTCCATCCTGCCTCATGACTCATTCCCCAAATTAGTGAGGTTTATGGAAAGACAATACAAGGGTTCCCTTCAAGTTACTCTACATCAAGAAACCCAAAGTGATCCCAGAATGGAAGGAAGTGATCCATAAAAGGATGCAAACAATATTTCTACCATTCTAAACCCATTACTCTTCTGACAATATGCTATGAATTGGTAAAAATCATGGATTTTAATCCTTTATAACACTAAAAAAATAATTAAAATGTATAAGAATAAGAATAGGATGGTTCCATCTGAAATTTGATCCACAATGAGAATAAAGGCGTGATTGCTCAGAACCAGAGAGTTTCCCTAAATCTAGGCACTCCCTCATCCAATCCAATAATACCTTATTAGTGAACCTATAATATATAGAATAATAAAAAAAGGTCACATATTACATGTTTACTCCTTTAAATGAGAATAATAACCTTAATCTATAAGATTTATTCACTTGACATGAAGAAAAAATGAATGGGTTGAGGTGAATCAATGATGATCTACCTTGGGGTAACCCTCCTATTGAATTCTCCCCCCTGGGTAGAGCCCCATTGCACACTTCCAGTAGGTGTACCTCATCTGAAAGGGTTTATCATGGAAATTGAAGCAAGTCTAGGACATATTCATGACATGATTGTAGGACCATTAGTCTACCTAGAACCAATCATGGACAGATACCAATATTTCCCTCCACTAAGGATTCATCAGGGATAGGTTTAGGTAAATCCTCACAATATGTCCCCATATGGATATCCGCCTCACATATTGGTAGAACTGAAATAAAAAACAATTCACCTTTCTATGCCGATCCAATATCAGGTTCAACAGATCACACATCAAGGGCTTATGAACACCATCGAGTCATTGATAGATTTATTGGACTCAATAGAGGAGAGGCATACATTGGTATAGTCGGAATGGAAACCTTATCCTTATTGCGTGAGAAACACCACACCACCACCAAATTTTGAGAGTATGAAATTTCCAATATTCAATGGATCAGGAGACCCTGAACAACATCTTACACACTATGTGTCTTATTATAATCCAATGATGGGAACTCTAGAGAAAAAAGTAGTGAAACTCGCATTCTTCATGAGAACCCAGTAAGGGTCAGCCTTTGTAAGGTATACCATCATTCTGTATTGATCAATAATAGGATGCGAGGACCTCCACCAACAGTTCCTCTTCCAGTTAAGCTCAATGCTGCTAAAGAAAATTGTCAGAGACCTCTCAAACAACAAACATTAGAAAAATGATAGTATGAGAATTCATTTCCAGATGGAAATTCAAGACCTACTATTTGAACCAGAAACTCCCACATGATGAGATGATTTGTCAGTGAATCTATAACCTCTGTGATGAGATGTGAATGATTCCCATCCTAGGGACATGTAAAAGTGGGTTTGGTATTTATCCTCCACTTATCAAATAATATAAGGCTCCATATAATGGACCAAACTCAAGTAAAGGGTATCCCCATCAGTTCTGAAAACAATAGTGGGAAGAGATGTGACAGACTTCATCACACTAAATCCTTCTCCTGTATTTCCACTCACTCCAAGGCCCACCCCGAATTGTGTTGGCCCCTTGGATCCAACAACGGACCCAAGGGTACCAACAACAGCCCCCGCATCGACATGAAAAGTGGAGGGGACCTAGAAGAAATCAATTCTCGGAAGAAAAGAATAAGGTATAATCATTATGAGATTATCATGTTCTTGGATATTTTATAGCTGTTATGAACGGTAATTTAAATCATCCATTATATTTGAAATGGAATGACATGGTTAGTCTAAATGAACAAACTGATTATTTTCCCCATAATCAGATATTGGGACACACCATTTAGGATTGTTTCAACATTAAATACCTCATATAGAAAATTATAGATTCCAGGCAAATAAAACTGGGGCCACCACCAGTATATGTGGAATATTTTTTCCATTTCTTCCCCATATGAAGTAGGTATGTGGAAAAACGTTTTTTGATGGATAAAAAAATTTAGATAGTTGTATGAATAAAAAAAAACTAAACTCATTCTATTATTCGAGAATAGTTGAAACAACAAACTATACCCCCAAATATTCCTTATATATTGCAGTAGATGTCCTTGGCCCCACAACCCTTCAAAAGAAGATCATCTAAGGAGATGTGTGACAAGAAAGGTAGGAAGAAAGTGTAGGGAGAGAAATTTTCATTATGACCAAAGTTAGATTTGAACCTCTCTAATTTTATGCCATCAGATCTAAAACCACAAGAACCGTCCCACCCAATGGAACCACTAGAAACAGTATGTCAGACAGAACTATTATCAAATGAAGTGATCATCTTCATCTCCATTAATTACATTCACTAAATGGATCTCTTATCCAAGGATGAGTATGACTATGACCTCAAGTTCCCCACACCTGATTGGGGAACTGGATGGAGAGGCCCATGAGATTTGGATACTATGGTAGATGCAACCATAGAAAAAGTCAAATTTTTTGCCACTCCCCTGCCTAAAACATCAATGTTGCAAAAACTCATGGAAGATCCCTTCAGCAGACCTAATAGGAAAATGAAAATCCTCCTGCACCTACAAGAGTCCACTCTAGCACAGTCATTCTAGAATATCCATTAGAAAAGGAATGGGTGTCTAAACTACCTTAGCATGTAGGCAGACCTTCCTGACCCAAACCACAAAAAATATAAGAACCTCCATCTCTTATCTCAGGGGTTGATATATCTATATCCAATACTATATCCTCTAATGAACCTGTAAAAGGGATTAACCATGTGGGAAAGTGATGAAAATTATATCAAAAGTATGATATCTTGAAGAATTTATCCCTGGTACAAGCCAAACTATCAATCATGGATGCCTTGAGTTTGTCAACAGATTTCAAGGAAGCACGCATGGAAGCTCCGATGTGCCCCATGTGTATGAAGCTGAAGTGGTTGCCACTAAACTCTATCAGATAGATACTAATCCCATATAATTTCATGAATTTATATAATAAATATATCAAAATGAAAATTCCATCATATAAGGACACATAAAAACTTTATACATGCCAGGATGGTTAAATGATGTCGACATCTAAAAAGTTTTTGATGAAAATGTTTTGAGAGTTAATCTCATTCTAGTATGAACACTCCATCGGATAGGCTGCAATGAGGATAAACTAACACCTTCCACCATATCCTTGTTGGGATATGAAAAGGTTTATATGAATCCATTTTTCCAAATCGATCTCAATACACAATTTGGGGACCTCATGAGTGACTCAAAATTTTTCGACATTTGAAAAAACTTGACCTTCAATGTCCTACTATGGAAGCCTTTATTTCATCAACATGCATTGATCCCTTCATCCTACCATAAATGCATAAAATATTGCACCAATGTATAAAATGGTAAGTTTCATACTTATAAGGCCCCATTTGAATCATGTGAGTCACATTACATTGATGTAGTATTCTAGGAGCGGAAAGGAAAGCGACCCTAAATCGATGGTATTGATTGGGTCTTCAACCCGAATGATTTAGAAATGATACTAGTAAACCCCTTAAAATAGTTCAGTGAATAACACATATTACCCTTTCGTCATGTTAGGTGTATGATTCCAAATTCAAATGTGTATTCAGTAGTCCTCATGATTTTGGTAATGAATACTAATTCAATAAGCATTTGAAAAATATACTGACCCCTAGTCAATAGTGAAATCTTGGATGAAACCACCTTTAATGCATCCCTATAGATTATTAAGATCCTTACCTCACACCCTGAGGTACAATATGTTGTATCTTCCACCCAAAAAGAATAAGTCTCTTCTTAATCCCTCACTACATCCTCACTATAAAATCCACCGCTGTTAGCTGGGTCAGAAAAAGTTGCTTCATCATTCAAATACAATGATCTAAAATCTTCTCTCAACTCTAGAGAACTAATCCCAATAATTGTTTCATAATAACAAAATGATGAAGAATATGAAGATGAGGAAGAATATGTGGAGGGGGACCTTAGGGATTCCCCTATAACATTTTAGGAGGGTGTCTCTATCACCATTTATGAACTCAAGGAGATAAATATGGGTGAAGAAGAAGATCCACAACCCACCGTGATTAGTGAAACAATGTCTTTTGAAGAGAAAGAGGTATATACCTATTTCATAAGGAATAATCAATATGTATTCATCTATAACTACATTGAATTTCTAGGCCTAGATCCCGAGGTGGATACTCACCACCTGTTCCCATAAGAAGATCATAGAGGCTATAAAAAAGCATCCAGAGGGATACACCCGATGCATGCCGCCAAGATAGAGGTTGAAGTTGAAGAGGTCATCAAAACCAACTTAATCTGAGAGGTCCAATAATCTATTGGGTTTGATAATATAGTCCCTATCAAAAGAAAAAATGAAAAATCATCATCTACATCAATTTTAGAGATCTCAATCAGCACTGTGTGAAAGATGATTTCCCAGTCCCGATCACACAGCTACTGATCAATTCAAACGCAAGATATCGGGTTTTGTATTTAATAGATGACTATTTTAGATATAACCAAATATTAATGGCCCATTAAGTTAAATAAGACACTACCTTTAGGGATCTTTTGGAGTATTTTTCTATTGGTTGATGCCCTTTGGTTCGAATAATGCCGCCACTATATATCAACGTTCTGTGTATCGCATATTCAAACCCTTATTGACAAGGTTTGTTGAATGTTTTGTTGATGACCTGGTGGTTAAGTCACGAAAATGATTAGACCACCCAAAAGTTCATGAAACCATCTTCGACAAATAGAGAACATATTTTGATGATGGACCACTTAAAATGTGCTTTTGACATTTCCTGAAGGACGTTCCTCAGCTTCATCGTACACCATCATGGCATCAAAGTCAACCCCAAGAAGACCAATGTTATCCTTGTCATGTAACTTCCTCTCAAACTTAAATATTCAATATTAATTCAATGAAACGTAGCCTATATCTAATTCTTTATATCCATCCTTGCCAGAAAATGATTTCCTAGGAATAGGTTGATGAAAAATGGGGTTACATATCAGTGGACTGATGATTCTCAAGAAGAATTTAACAATATCTACATGTATCTATTAATCCCACTAGTGATAATACCTCTTTTTGAAGGTAGACCACTCATTTTTTATGTGACATCCTTGGAGCGATCCATAGGTACCTTCCTTGCAATGAAAAATGACTCCAGTAGTGAAAAAATATTTTATTGTCCCAGTCGAACCATGATCGATGCTAAGAATCATTATTCAGATATCGAGAAGAGAAGTATGGAACTGATCATTGATGTCCAGAAATTGAGACACTACCTATAGTATCACAAGGTCCATTTGGTATCTTATATAAACCCAATCATGTACAATCTTAGATGTTTGATGATAAACTAACATCTGTCACGGTGGGAAGTTATCCTAAAGTAGTTTGACATTCAGTATGTGCCTCTAAAAACTGTCAAAGGTCGTGTGTTAGTAGAATGTTTTTTTGAAAATCACCCTCATCATAAATGAATTCATTGGATACTGAAATTCCCAATGAATATATTTTATTTTTTAAGAATACCCCCAGATTTGGGAGATGCATTTTGATGGTACATCTAAAAGCCTGACATGAAAAAGGCTGGAAGACCCAAATCTCAATAAAGTGGGGTTGGGAGTCATACTCATATCTCTAGAAAATGTTTTCCTTCCTTACTCCTTCCTAATGTTGGAGGGGTGATAGAAAAATGGAGCAAAATATCATGCTCTCATTGTCGGGCTAGAGCTGGCACATTTGGAACAGGTAAAAGACTTAAAGATAAAAGGTGATTTATAACTAGTCATCAAGTAGGTCAATAATGATTATGCTATCAAAAAGTAAGAGATAATCCATTTTTAGACCATTTATTTAAACTAATGGTGGAATTCCCATTCGAACCAACACTAAATAATGATCCCATATCCTAAAATACTCAAACTGATGCATTGGAAAATGCAACCATAACCTTGTTCAATCTAGACCAGGATGAAACAATCATCAGTATTGAACACCACTAGATGGTCTCACCATTCGTTTAGGCCAACATGGAAGAAATCAATGATATTAGCCTCATCCTTGAGTCAAATGGACCCACCACCGACTGGATGACATATATCATGGACCACCCTTAAATGGGAGTGTTCTCATTAAATAGTCTTGGACAGTAGAAAATTCAGAGACAAGCAACTAACATAGTTTAATATGACAACAAAAATCATCAAAATGTCCTCTATTAGTATAGATTTGGTAGGATCCTTAATAGAATCATTGAATGTGAAGAGACTGCAGCTATTATGAAGGAAGTGAATAACGGAGCCTATGGTTCCCACCAATCAAGATCTATGATTTCCCATAAAATATGAAGGGTTGGATATTACTGGATCAATATAATGTATGACTATACTACATTTACCAAAAAGTGACATTCCTACCAGGTTCATGCCAATTTTATCCACTACCCCAGAAGTTACCACAGACAACTAAGTACTTATGGTACTTCTCCATATAAGGAATGAACATCGTGGGACTATATCCTCCCACCACAACCAAAAATATCGAGTTTAATCTAATAGAAACCAACTTTTTTTCTATGTGGGAAGAAGACGTACCCCTCAAAGAGGTCGGGGAAATAAAAAATTTCAACATTCTAAAAACCAACTTCATCACCAGATTTGGTGTCCCTCATAAAATAATGAAGTTCAAAAACACTAATTTCTATTCTACTAAGTTGGAGAAGAAATATTAAAAGTAAAGTATCAAGACCAATCATTCATCCCACAATCATGCAGTGGAAAATATACAGATAATTGCCCTAAATAATAACCTATCCAATAGAATCTAGAAGATGGTGGGTAAGGATAATAAATTATGGATGGACAAGCTCTACTATGCATTAAGAGCTTACCATACCACAAACCGCACCACCACTTTAGAAAACCCATACTTATTAGTATATATGATAGAGATCTTCCTACCCATAAAAGTTCAATTTACCTCTCCCCAAATTTCCATATGTGATCAACTATACACATATGAGAAACTTGAGAAATTATCTGATGAATTGGAACAAATCGATGAAAATAGATTTCATACCTTTCACTATTTGGAGATTCACCAAAATTGAATTACACAATCCGTTAACAAAAAGGTACAACTTTGGCCTTTCCACGAAGGGAAAATAGTGTTGTTTTGAAAGACAATAACAAAACATAAAATGAAACCTTCAAAACTAGATCCAAAATGGGAGGGACCTTACGCCATACAATAGGTTTATTCTAAAGGATCTTATTCCTTGATATCAATATGTATACAAATAATTATGGCTCCCACCAACTCAAGGTTCTTGAAAATGTAATTCATGTGACTCTATGATAAATCATCCTACCCAAATGATGTTAAACTATATAGATATCATCCCAATAACATCAAATTAAAATGTTCTTCCATCATCCTATTTGAAGGATGTTAAACTATAGGATTCATTGTCCTAGCTACACAATGTTAAACTGCATAGAATCAAGGGTTTTAATTCCATGAATTTAAACTAGTAATTAATCTCCCCACAAGATGTAATTAAACTACAAGGTGGTCATTTATTAAATCAACAATTCTTAGCACATGAGCCAGATCTTTGTAGGAGAAAAATGAAAGGCCCCTATTCCCACGTAAAAGAGTCAGATCCACATAGTAATTATCTTTCTCTATAAATACATTTTTTCTTGATTCATATCATCATAAGATACATAGTGTAAACTAGATTCTTTAATTTAGGCCTAAATGCAAACTTATATACATAGTGGGATGATTTTATTACCATCCTTTGACCTCCTGGCCTCTTGTCATGTTGGTATTATGACTCTTATAGGTCTATAAAATCGTCCTTCTCATATATTATTGATGTATGACATTAAACTACTTGGAACTATATTATAATAATTTAAGAAGATATCACCTTTGAAATCTATTATCTACCATTCCATGTTCAAGAAACACACATTTCTTGATTCCCATTCAAACCAGATACATAGAAACACTCAGACATTCTGTCTTCGGGACCAGCATTAAAATCATTCAACCTTTTATCCCCTTGTACTGGGTTTCCTTCAAGAGCATATAGTTTGGAACATGGCCTATTAGGTCCTCATTCACATTGGGTTACAACAGATGTTCCATGAACCTACCATTGGAACACTTCTATTACCTATATCCTCAAAACATGATTTTAAACTGAGCTACTAACATCCCAGCTGTACGATGATAAACTACACAATTACATCATAATTCCCTCAGCTAGGAGGGCATCAACCCCAACATCAGTCATCCCATATGCCATGTTCAGAAATTCCCTACTCCTTATGTATGATTCAAATCTTCATAGGTATCCCCTTTCTCAATAATTAAGTACAATTTGATTCTCAATTGAAAAACATACATAGTGACACCTTAACCTTGTGTCTTGGTCTAGCCGCAAGACATGGTAAAAATTCCCCCTATATATGGATTAGACCTGTGTAGAAAATTCCCATTGGGAACTATGTATGGCTTGATTCCTACATGTGCAGGATTTATAGTGACACTAAGATTTCAATTCCTAGATTGGCCACCAAAAGTTCAAAAGGCCAATATCTTTCATTCCATAACCTGTATGTGAAAAAATGAATCCTTTCCACCCCTTGTTTCCCAAACCGAGTATAACTTACATGGGATTAGGAGGTTTGGAAGGGGATTATCCACATGACCAAGGTATATCAATACATATCAGGGTTTCCATGGTCATAGTATCAAGGACATAAAAGGTACACCAATATCCTAACTGCAAGACATTAAAATTCACGGTGCCTTGAGAAGTACATGTGTATTGGTTATTGCTGTGGAAATATATGTAGTGATGCCTAAGAAATGTGTTCTAGTCCCATCCATCAGTAAAAAAAGACATAAAATAAAATAAAAAAATCCCAATATCATGATTGAAAATTTATGTAAGAGATCTCTAATTGGGGTCCCTCATTCATAGATCCATCAAACAAATAATGATTCCCCCTACATATGAGTCAGATCTATGTAGGTAGATTCCATGTCCTTAGAAAATCATGGTATGAATGTTTCTTATGTGCCCAGAAACATTCCTTCCATCCATAGAACTCTATACCCTGGGAAATTTGGGATATTTAGAAACCTCCCCAACTATTGGATGTGGAGGTCCAGTTTTTTAAGGACACCATTGTTTGACTAAACAAAATATTCCCCAGTTGGCTCTGCATATTGTTCCCATAAAATGGACTATTAACCCAAGGAAAATTTCTCCCCAGGAGGGGCTTTTCATATCTCTTTATGCCCAAATGGATTCCATACTCCATATCATTTCTCCTAATCCGAGAATCCTAAAAACCATGGTTTCAACTTTCCTTCCCCCCTCATGTCTGGGTCTTTCCAAAACATCTCAGCCTGATTATCCTCCAGTTAATAATGGATTCTATAAAAAGTGGTCCTCGTCATATGACCTACATCTACAGGACCCCAATTTTTTCAAACCAAAAGCTGTTAAACTGCATGGCCATTTTCCCCACCGCATGACATTAAAATGCCCAACCAATGTCCGAATCACATGATACTAAATAGCATGGTATTAAGAAATATGTATGGATTTATGCCTACAAGTACAAGATATGTAGTCACACCCGAACCTCATATCATGGGTCTATATGTGAGATAAAAATTACCCATCTTTTCCTATTAATGGGTCTTACACGCAAGATAAATCTCCAGACACAAAAAATAATGTTTCCTCCCATGTTCCTATGCATGAAATATATGTTCATAGGAGAGCCCAGTATGAGCCATACCCCATTGGGGAGCTCATATTTAAAAAAAATTCCCCAATCCTATGTGTGAGATAGATATATATCAGAGAATTTAATATGAGCCTCACCCCATCCATGAGCTCATACCCAATGTTAAATTTCCCTCTGTCCTACAAGAGTTTGATCGACATGTGGGTGAACCTTCCAAGAACTTAGAATGGTTTGATTATTGCCATTATAGGATATAAAATGATGCCTAAATCTTAAATCTTCGGTTCAGTCATAAAAAAATCCCTTACCTATGCATGGGTCAAACCTTCATAGAAAACCCTCTTATACTAGTGAAAGGGGAACATATCAACTAATTCCTTTGAAATTATGGCTTGAAATTCCCCTTTCATGTTCTTGAACTCTCCTTTCAAAAACCATACTCTATGTCAAGAAAGTTCTGAATCCACATAACCCTCCATGTCCATTGGAAGTGGAAGGTTATTATCTTGAGGAAAACTTATTTTAAATATGCATAATATGCCCCCGTTGGATCTACATAAGTTTCCCAACAAAAGGCCTATAAACTAAAGAAATATTTTTCTTAACGGGAGGATTTTACTATATCTTTACACCCCCATGATGTTTATGTACCAAATCATTACATGGATTCAGAAACCACCTAGATCACAGTTTACAACATTCTCCCCCTTCATTTCTGAATATTATTGAACATTCTTGGACATACTACCTTGAAAATGGAAATTCTTTTACCCCTAGGTCTGGAAATATTACCTTAAATCATAATTCTCAAATGTCTTGGCTATACAATGTTAAGATTCACCATACTTTAACCCTTATTTACACAATACAAATTTATGTGGGAGTTGTTTATCATCCAAACCCTTAAAAAAATCCATCATAATTTTTTTTAAATCACTTACTTAACAAGCCACATTTTTTCTGTCTCAAAAAAAATATGAATTCCCATAAAAATTACCTAGTAGTTAGAAATGGAAGGTCAATTTCAAATGGACACCTATGTTTTACTATGCATAATATAACCATGTTGGCTCTACAAAATTCACTAACCAAAAAGGGCCTATCAACTAAAGGAAAACTCATCCCCATGTGATATTGTTCCTACCTCCAAACACCCCATCAACATCATGTCCAAAACCATTCTTATATCTACTCCTCATATACTTTCCCAATATCATATTTTGGATTCAAAAATCATAAATCCCGGGATAATATTAATCCCTCATTTATGTTTGAAAAATATTAGAACATTCTCGACCAATAAAACGTATTGGGGCCCTCTCCCCACAATTCATGGTTTGAACTATTCAACTAAATATATCAATAATGTTAGTATAGTTTTCAGTACTTTAAAATGCCCATGAAAAGAGACAAAAAACTCTCCAGGTTGAAAACCCGCAAGTGGGAACCCGGGTAAAAGTCAACTTAGTAATCGCTAACCCTATTATTTTCGAGGTTTAGGAAAAATATCAAGAAATAAAAACATAAAGAGGCACAAAACTTGTTAGGTTGAAACCAATAAAGGGTGGCCTAATAAAAAGTCAAGTTATACTCTCAAATCCCACATCACTTTGGACATATGAAAAAATTAGGTTCATAATAGAAAATACTAATGGTTTTTAGGGTTTTGTTCATACAAACCTATCAATAGTCAAAATGTTCCCACTAAGTCCCTTGGGTCATGCAAAAAATAGAGAATTTTTATGATCATTTGAATTCAGTTATCCCATATCATTATTAAAATCAATATATAGTGGGGATTGACATTCAAAATATAACTAACTATAATTTATTGGCATTGCAAGAAAATATAAAGGATAAGCACTAAAAAGAAAATAGATTGTAATTCCATTAATTAAGATTGGAGGAACATCCAAAATCTGGAGCCTCTCCATATAAGCATGATATGCTAATTATAGGACTCATTCAGTAGATTTGTAGTGTTGTGACAACAACTAGTTTTAGTCTTCTATGGCTCAATGGATATATAGAAAAGTTGCAGTCTCAACCTCTACACCATCATGCACTACATTTTCTTATTTAGTTGTGTCTGATCCTACCTATTCCTCCTCCTCCACCAGTTTTTTCTCTTCGTGAATTATTTCGTCATTATGAGAAAATTCTTTCTTAAGATAATCTAATTCATAGTTAATCCACTCCACCACATGATGAATTATCTTTGGTGAATTCAAATACTCCAAAATTCCACCTTATCACCTAGTGGACATTCTATCATGCTCAATTACTTCATTAAGAATAATTTTCCTGGAAACGTCCAGATGGAATTAGTACTATGTAGTTGAGAGACAATAATAGAGCGTGCTAGCCTTTACTGAAGTATCAATAACCTGTTTTACTATGTAATAAAGGTCATGGTAATCAAATCCACTAGACCCAAGGAATGAAAATGGGTGACTTACCTTGTGAATTTTCTTAGGTAATTATTCCATGGGGGTTTGAGATATTATCTTCCATATATCCTTCCATGTTTTTCGATGGGTAGTGTAGAGATCGTCCATTTCCTCCTGGTCTGCCTTAGAGTCTCTCTCAAATGGAAGGATATAAATAGGGATAATTTCCACTAGAGATGGTCTAAGATCTACATACTCGAAATGGATGGAATCTGCCACAACCAACTGACTCCCTTGTGATATCATCAATTTGGGATATTGGGGCACCAGTTATAACTGCATGGATTAATGTCTATAATAAAAAATATAAATGGTCAAAAAATTTATAATAGCTAAATCCCAAAATAAAAGGGTATGGTTGAAAGGATGGAAAACACACCTCTTGTTGATGAGACATCAAAATTTATGGCCTCTATTGTTTCTTCATTATCTGACAATTTGGGTGTAACATCCTCAATTTTCAAATTAGCTTCAAGTTCCTCCAAAAATTCATAGGGTGTAGAATAATGCTCTACAATATTAGCAATATTATGATGATCGATCACTAATACCATGCTTGTAGGAATTGTCAACCTAAAACTAGGGTTAATTACTGATCTTGATTCTTCTCAAGCCTAAACAACCCCTTCTTCTATAACAGCATTACTCAAAGGGGTATGATCAATATGCTTCATAGGAACATTAAATCATGTATCCACCCTCTATATGGGGGAATAATCTATTTTATTTGGAGCGGTTGGTCTCATGGGATTTGGGATTTCCTTTACCTGTTCGGTTATTTGGGGAACCTGATTAAGTTCATATTCCACCAGTGAATTCATCTGATTCATCTCCTCAAGAGAAGGATCAACATGATCAATTTAAGGTTCAAATTTTTAAGATACTCCCACCATTGAGACATAGTTCGGTCAATCTTGAGGAGATACTATTTCATCCTGCCTTTTTATTACATAACTTTTCATTACATTTTACAAATAGAGGATCTTTAAAGTCTAGTTTCTTGGAAGTCAGGAACATAATACATTAAAAAAACATAAAAAAATCTTATAAACCACTCTAAAGGTTTCATCATAGGTTCATCCTATGTACAATTACTGCATCTCATAACTTGGAGACATACATCAATGTAAAGGGTGAGCAAAAGGCTCAGTAAGAAAAACAAGTGAAACAGTTGACATGTGATCATGAGCAATATTAATAGGAACATGATAAATGTCATAAAGGCATGAGCAATGGAAGAATAGGAATATCATAATGAAAATAACTTGAAACATAACTTTAATATGTGGCTAAAAAATTTCATTTATACATTCCTGAACATATCACCAAGGATTTTCCTCGAGGTGTCATAAAAATCACCAAGTCTATTCACCAAGGTATCGTGAAACTTGTCATCTCTTGAGATTAATTCTTTACCCAATTAATTGGAGAACTATCATGGAGCACCCTTAATATGAATTTAATTTTATGTGATCCACATAGATCATAATCAAACATTTCACAAATAACCCATAGAGAATAAAAGAAATGGGTTTTATTTCAAAATCGTGAGGTTTTAAAAGTTCTTAAAAATAAGATCATTATATCATTTATAACCCATGGAAAGGGAGTGAGGGTTATATGTATGTCCATTACAGAATAAAATATATCCTCTTTATATATTTATGAACACCTATAAGAACAAAATCGGTCTTGTTATTCACTTAAATAAACAAGATAATTTCTTGAGAGAAAGAGATAGAAATTTTGAGACGAAATTTTTGCAGCATAACGACTATATAACATGGTTTTAGAAAATAATAAAATGAGATGATACAAGGGTAAAATACTCATAAAAAATCATATTACAATATAAATACAAAATAAAATGGGGATAATAACATGTTATGGATATTTTAATGACATACCACAAGAAAAGGAAACATGAAAGGAAAGAGAAGATGCGATTTCTTTTACGAGAAATTCGGCAGCCTAACGACGTCACTTAAAAATTCAGAAATTTTTTTTATTAGAGTGGAAAGGGTCTGTCAACAATTAGACATGAAATGGATAGTAATTAGGACATATAAGAACATACCCTTAACCTAAATAGATGGAAACTAGAAGACACAACATAAAGGATTTCATGACTCAAAAGAGGAGGGTGAAAGGATCCCTTACCTTGAAGAGTAACTTCGAAAGCTTGAAGGTCAGGACCTTGGGGGGTTTGAGGCAACCTTGGGAGGACTCCATGGTAGTTAAGGAGACCATAACAGTTTTTAGGATGAATTTGGAATGAAATGAATAACGTAAATGGCTTGGTATTTATAGGAAAAGTGAGTGAATAAATTATTAATTTCCAAGGGACACCACATCAGTGGTATTCGAAAAACCATGGGCTTTCCCATGGTACTTTCCCATGGTATTGGCCACTTGGAAAACCTCATATCATATCTCACTATTCATAAGTTGACCAGAAATCTTACATCATTATTACATCATTTACGATGTCATTAAACACTAGAAACTCAAAACTGCATTTTTACTATTCATCGATAATTCAACTGTTTCAGAGAAATCCAAAAAAATTACCTTAAACTAATTTAAATGATCCGAATTCAAAAATGAAGTACATTTTATGAAAATAAATTTCTAAATATTTTTAATTTAATTTTTAATTAAAATCATTATTTATTCCCAAAATACATCTTTAAAACTATAACTCATTTTGTAACACCTTAAAAAATCAAGGTCCCAAAAAATTATCGTATAACCCTGAGACAATAAAGTAAAAATTTATGATTAAATTTTATGAAAATAAATTTCCATTTTAAATTATTAAATTAACTATAAAATTGTAAATAATATATTTATGGTGTACAAAAATACCAAAACATAAACTATGACCATTTTCACTTTTAAGATGTCTAATATGTATTTATATATTCATGGGCGAAGTTTCTATTTTTTGGTCAAATTACTATTCATATGGGTATGTTACTATTCCTACTTTACTATTCACTAAAAACCAAGTTGATATTATTAGACTCTAAATTTCTCACTGATCACAATTGTAGAAGACCATTTTTTTAAAATAATTTCTCATTATTAATTATTTCATGAATAAAAAAACATTTTAAAATACCCCTTTTTCCTAAATTCATCAATAATACACATCCTATATTTATCCGGATATTTGAAATTCACAAACATTTCCTTAATAAGAAATAACAATTTTAGTTATATAAAAGGATTACACAAAGTAGCTAAGGTATCGTTACATATCCCCTTATAACACCAGCATAGGATCTATGTGTAAGGTGTGCTATGATGATAGAATCTTGGGGTGGATCAGACAACATTGCCCGAGTAGTGATTTCTATCAGCTTGAACTTCTCACTTAGGTGATTCTGTTCAAGCTTCATACGTTGAAGTTTGGCTTGGGCTTGGTCCAGAGCAAAGCCTAGTGATGCTACCTCCTTCCCAGGCTCTGACAACTGGGCTTCATATGGCTCGAGTCTACTGGATGAGGCCATTTGATCTACTTTTTGTATTAATTGACCAAGATAACTGTATTTATAGAAACACAACGTTAAGATTATTTCTTATAAAGTCATATTGACCAACTGTCATATAACAGTCGAAACCCAGCGGTCACATTTTAATTATACCCACTTCATTAATTAAAGGATATAGTTTTGTTGAGTATAAAATAAAATAACACACAAAATTAAGAAACCAATATATTTAGAAAGTTTGGGTCATTACATTCTTCCCCCCTTAAGAAATTTTGTCCCTGAAATTTTACCTCATAACCTCTGATGGGAAAAGGTGTGGGTACCTCTGTCTCATAGACTCCTTCGGTTCCCACGTGGCTTCTTCATATTTGTGGTTCCTCCACAACACCTTAACAAGGTGGGTAGTCTTGTTGCGTAGAACCTTGTCTCTATGATCCAAGTTCTCCACCAGCTTCTCCTCAAAAGAGAGGTCATGTTCCAGTTGTATCACCTCTTGATTTAGTACATGTGAAGGGGAAGGTATGTACTTCCTCAAGAGGGATATGTGAAAGACATCATGAAATTGGGCTAGATTTAGAAGAAGTGTAAGCCAATACGCCACTACTCCCACATGATCAAGGATTTCATAGGGGCCAATGTATCTAGGGATAAGCTTCCCTTTCTTCCCAAACCTCATTACTCTCTTCCAAAGGGAAATCCGAAGAAAGAATTTGTCACCAACATCAAACTCCAAGTCCCTTCGATGATTGTCATCATAGCTCTTTTGCCGACTCTAGGGAGCCTTAATGTGTTGTTGGATGGCATGGACCTTTTCTGTAATATTTTGCACAAGATCAGGCCTAAGAAGATTTCTCTCACCAGCTTCATCACAACAAGTTGGAGTTCTATATTTCTTTCCATATATATCTTCATAGCGTGCCATTTGAATGCTCGTGTGGAAGCTGTTATTGTAAGAGAACACAACTATAGAGAGATATTGATCCCATCCACCTTTAAATTCTATTGAGCAATCTCTCAGCATGACCTCGAGTGTTTGAATAGTCATTTCAAATTGGCCATCAATTTGGGGGTGATAGGTCGTTCTGAAATTCAATTCAGTTCTCAGAGCTTTTTGAAGACTTCTCCAGAATTTGGATGTGAACATTGGATCACGATCAGATACGATAGAAAGTGGAACTCAATGCAGCCTTACCACTTCCTTCACGTAAATCCTAGAAATTTGATCCAGAGAGAAATCTTCCCGAATGGAGATAAAATGGGTATTCTTGGTGAGATGGTCCACAATAACCCATATCGCATTATTTCCTTTTGATGTTCTCGAGAGACCAGGGCTGAAGTCCGTAGTGATATTGTCCCACTTCAATGCTGCTATGGGTAGTGGTTGCAATACCGCTTTAGGAAGTTGTCACTCTGGTTTCACTTGTTGACATACCAGGCACCTTGAAGTGTAGTTAACAATCTCCCTTTTCATATTATCCCACCAATAATGATCATGAAGGCCCCTATACATTTTCGTTCTACTAGGATGAATATAGAAAGTAGAGCTATGAGATTCATCCATCAGCTCCTTATTTATTTATGGAATAGATAGAACACAGAGTCTTGTAGTAAATTTGAGTACACCTTCTTGATCAATATTGAACTTAGAAAACTTCCCATCTTTCACAACCTCAAACATCTTCGGTAACAAAGGATATTCTTTCTGAGCTTTCTTAATGTTCTCTAATAGTGATAGTTGAGAAATCATTTGGGTTAGGGTTGATGATGTCCCTTACTTTATAATTCCCATTTACAGTTTTACCAGGTCATTGATCAAATGATCTCTTTGAATCCTAATAATAGACAGAACAATTGGATCTTTCCTGCTTAATGCATCAGTGACTTTGTTTGCTCTTCCAGGATGAAAATTAATTGAAAAATTATTGTCTTTAAGGAGTTCCAACCATCTCCTTTTTATAATTTTCAATTCCCTTTGTGTAAAAATATAATTAAAACTTTTATGGTCTGTGTATATATCACATTTCTCCCCATAAAGATAGTGCCTCCATATCTTCAGAGCAAAAACGACCACTGCCAGCTCCAGATCATATGTAGGATAGTTCTGCTCATGATTCTTCAACTGTCGATATGCATAATCAGTGACCTTGTCATTTTTCATGTGGACACACCCAAACCCTTTTAGAGATACATATCTAAAAATAACGAATCCTTATCCACATGAGGGCAGAGTTAACATAGGTGCAGTAACCAATCTCTTATTCAGCTCCTAGAACCTTTCCTCACACTCCTTTGTCCAGATGAACTTGACCCGTTTTCGAGTTAACTTGGTTAACAGATTAGAAAGTCGTGAAATATTTTTCACAAACCTCCTAAAATATCCCGCTAATCCAAGGAAACTACTAATCTTAGTTATTGTTCTAGGACGAGGCCACTCCTCTAAAAAATTTGTCTTTGTAAGGTCAACTGTGATTCCATCGTTGGTAACAATGTTCCCCATGAGAGAAACTTGTTGTAACTAGAATTAACATTTACTGAACTTTCCATAAAGTCTCTCCTTCCATAGAGTTTGTAAAATAAGCTTTAGATGATCTTGATGCTCCTTAAGGCTTTTGGGATATATCATAATATCATCAATAAAAAGTAAAAAAAAGTTATCAAGGTAGTATTTAAATACACTATTCATCAAATCCATAAAAATAGCAGGTGCATTGGTCAGTCCAAAAGGCATAACAACA
The DNA here is from genome assembly GCA_963277665.1 of Viscum album. NCBI lineage: Eukaryota > Viridiplantae > Streptophyta > Magnoliopsida > Santalales > Viscaceae > Viscum > Viscum album. The sequence continues at coordinate 248,612,266 of OY728152.1, read as the reverse complement.
AACGCATAATTCCCATATCTTGATCGGAAGGAAGTTTTTGGAATATATTCTTTCTTCACCCTCAATTGATGATAACCAGATCAAAGATCAATCTTAGAGAATAATTGAGCCCCACTAAGTTGGTAAAATAAGTCATCAATTCTTGAAAGAGGGTATTTATTATTTACTGTGATTCCGTTCAGTTCTCTATAATTAATACATAGCCACATCATTCCATCCGTCTTCTTCACAAAGAGAACAGGTGCTCCCCAAGGAGACACACTCGGTCGGATAAACCCATTCTCCAAAAGATCTTGGAGTTGTTTCTTTAATTCCGCTAGCTCCATATTTTCAATCCTATATGGGGTATTTGATATTGGATGAGATCCAGGTACAAGTTCAATGGATAACTCTACCTCTCTTTCTAGGGGAGGTCCAGGAAACTCCTCAGGAAATACGTCAATGTATTCCTGGATGATGGGTACTTTTTCTATCCTCAAACTCTCATTTCCTTCATCTTCTTCACCAATAAATTCCAAAAAGAAGGATATAGGAGGTTCTTATAGACAATGATCAGGTTGAGATATCTCTCATTAGAAGAAAAATTTAGGTTTTCCATTCAATACTACTGATATTTCATTATTTTTGCATTTGATCTTATCATTATACTTTGAGAGCCAATCCAACCCTAGTATAATATCGAATTCTAGCATGGGAATGACTACAAGATTTTCGATAATATTGTGCTCACCAAAGTAGATACTAGAGTTTCTAAACACTGATGATTCTTGGATAATCCCACTAGGAGTCTTTACTGATAACTCTACTTTTAGCAAGTCGGGGGGTTGATTCTAAATTATTTGCAAACTTGGAGGAATTAAAGGAATGCTTAGAACCATAATCAAACAAAGTACTTGCTATCATTGAGCGAACAACAAGAGTAACTTATACCACATCATTTGGAGCTTAAAATTCAACTATCTTGATAGAAAAAGCATGTCCTTTATCCCTTGGCCTTTGCTGAGACTGATGGTGGTTCCCCTCCACTGCCCTCAGATATAGACAGAGATTGGAAAAGTGCCCCAGTTTTCCACAATTAAATCACTGGACAACAGGTAGGTGTTGCACCATCTTCCCCATGTCGGTAGTGTTTAGAAGTTGAGGTTTCACATCACTACAACAATTCCTCGCAATATGGCCATCTCTTCCACACTTGTAGCATTTCCCGCTCCCGAGAAAGCAGTTCCCCGAATGCTTCTTCCCGCATTTATTACATGTAGGACGTTGCACTTTCTTTACTCCTCTTCCTTGATCAAAGTTACTCCGTAATCAGTGCTCCATTGATCTCTTTTTGTTGTTGGATTTATGATACCATTGCGTCTCACCAAACTCTAGTTCTAATTTCATCACACTCCGCACGATCTCCTCGTAGCTATCATAGTCTCGGTTGGCTAGATTCTTCTACAGATGAGGTATTAGTTCACTGAATAATCTATCAACCTTACCATTTGGATCCAGGACAAAGATAGAGGTATATCATGAATGTCAGGTGTAGGTCATCTCATAGCTTCCGACAGATTCGTTCTCCTTCTGCTTCAGCTCGAGAAACTCCTTCCCCATTCTTGTTCTCATGGATCGAGGGAAATAATTTCTGAAGAAAATCCATCTAAAATATTACCACTCCATAGCTTCAACCTCCACTCTTTTTCTCATGTTTTTAATCATCTCCCACCACTGATCAACTTCTGCTTCTAAGCAATAGACATCCAGGTTGACCTTCTCTTGCTCTAAACAATGGATCATAGAAAAGATCTTCTCGATTGAGCTGATCCACTGCTCAACAATCAATGGGTCAGTCGATCCACTTAAATTTTGTGGTAATTGACACATAAAGGACTCAATATAATTTTGTTCCCTTCATGGTGAGATCTATCTCTCAGCTTGATTCAAGTTATTTCCCATAACATGAGTCAGTTTCTTCATCATTCTCATGAATGTTTCCATTCTGGCTTCCATTAGAGGGCCGCCAGTGCATAGTCCATTGTGGTCACCATTTGCATGGATTTTACTATTTCGTATCATTTTATAAAAGAATAAAACCTTAGTGAGAAACTTATTTATGATTATTTTAACTATTAAGGATTCTATGTCTTAAAACATCATGCTTAACCAATTACATTTCTCTATAATTCCTTCATAATGATTCATAAAAATCTTATGATTAATCAAACATATCCCCCAAGAGTGTTGTAACCAAGAGTGCAGCAATTCCCATTGTTGTGTACTAGTTCCCATTAGAGTCTAGCTCAAAGAGTAGTTTTTGGGTTTTACCCCTATGTAGATCTGTGCCAGAGCAGCCTCTACCTACTCGTATCCAGAAAGGGATGTATTTTCTTGATAAACCACTTACTTAATACTCAACAAAATACTAGGAAGTTTTCTTATAATTAAAATTTTCTATAGAATTATTCCGAAATATTTCAGAGCCTAATTTCCATAAATAGATAAACTATCCTTTGATACTAACTATGGAATCCTGCCTTTTTACTATATAACTTTTCATTACATTTTACAAACAGAGGATCTTTAAAGTCTAGTATCTTGGAAATCAGGAACATAATACATGAAAACAACATAAAACATTCTTCTAAACCACTCGTAAGGCTTAATCATAGGTTCATCATATGTACAATTACTGCATCTCATATCCTTGTGACATACATCAAAGTAAAGGGTGAGCCGAAGGTTTAGTAAGGAAAACAAGTTAAACAGTTGACATGTGATCATGAGCAATATCAATAAGAACATGATAAAAGTCATAAAGGCATGAGAAATGGAAGAATGGGAATATAATAATGAAAATAACTTGAAACATAACTTGAATATGTGGCTACCACAATTCATTTAGACATTCATGAACATATCACCAAGTTTTATCCCCGAGGAGTCATAAAAATTACCAAGGTTATTCGCCAAGGTATCGTGAAACTTGTCATCTCTAGAGATTAATTCTTTACCCAATTAATTGGAGTGATATCAGGGAACACCCTTAATATGCCTTTAATTTCATGTGACCCACATATATCATAATCGAACATTTCATAAATTACCCATAGAGAATAAAAGAAATGGGTTTCATTTCAAAATCGTGAGGTTTTAAAAGGTCTTAAAAATAAGATCATTATATCATTTATAACCCATGGAAAGGGAGCGAGGGTTATATGTATGTCCATTATAGAATAAAATATATCCTTTTTATATATTTATTAACACCCATAGGAATGAAATAGGTCTTGTTATTCACTTAAATAAACAAGATAATTTCTTGAGAGAAAGAGATAGAAATTTTGAGATGAAATTTCGGCAACATAATGACTATATAACATGGTTTTAGAAAATAATAAAAATAGAGGTAAAAGGGTAACCTACACATAAAGAAATCATATTAAAATATAAATACAAAATAACATCGAGATAAGAACATGGTATGGACATTTTAATGACATACCACAAGAAAAGGAAACTTGAAAGGAAAGATAATATGTGATTTCTTTTATGAGAAATTTGGAAGCCTAACGATGTCACATAAAAATTCAGAAAAAAAATTGATGAGAGAGGAAAGGGTCTCTCAACAATTAGACATGAAATGGACAGTAATGAGAACATATAAGAACATACCCTTAATAAAAAAGAGATGGAAACTAGAATACACAACATAAATTATTTCATGACTCAAAAGATGAGGGTGAAATGATCCCTTACCATGAAGAGTAACTTCGAAAGCTTGAAGGTCGGGACCTTGTGAGGCTTTAGGGAACCTTGGGAGGACTCCTTGGGAGGTAAGGAGACCATAACTTCATTGAGGATGATTTTGGAATGAAATGAATGAGGTAAATGGCTTGGTATTTATAGGAAAAGTGTGTGAATAAATTATTAATTTCCAAGGGACACCTCATCGGTGGTATTTGAAAAACCATGGGCTTTCCCATGGTATTTGCCCATGGTATTTCCCACTTGGGACACCTACTAGAATATCGAACTATTAATAAGTTGACCAGAAATCTTATATCATTATTACATCATTTATGATGTCATTAAACACCCGAAACTCAAAACTGCATTTTTACTATTCACCTATAATTCAACTGTTTCAGAAAAATAACATAAAATTACCTTAACCTAATATCGATGCTCTGAATTCAAAAATTAATTCCATTTTATGAAAATATTTTTTTAAATATTTTTATTTTAATTTTTAAATAATATCATTGTTTATTCAAAAAATACAACTTTAAAACTATAACTCATTTTGTAACACCTTAAAAAAAATCAAGTTCCCAAACAATTATCATATAACCATAATACAATAAAGTAAAAATTTATGATTAAATTTTATGAAAATACATTTCCATTTTAAATTATTAAATTAATTATAAAATTATAAATAAAATATTTAGTGTACAAAACTACCAAAACTTAAACTATGATCTTTTTTTTCACTTTTAATATTTCTAAAATGTATTTATACATTAATGGGTGAAGTTTCTATTTTTTGGTCAAATTACTATTCATTACAATTCATATGGGTATGTTACTATTCCTACTTTACTATTGACTAAAAACCAAGTTGATCTTATTAGACTCTAAATTTCTCACTGATCTCAACTATAGATGACCACTTTTTGAAAATCATTTCACATTATTAATTATTTAATGAATAGAAAAACATTTTAAAATACCCCTTTTTCCTGAATTCATCAATAATACTCATCCTATATTTATCCGGATATTTGAAATTCACAAACTTTGTTATAAGAAGAAATAACGATTTTATTTATACAAAAGGATTACACAAAGCTGTTAAGGTCTCATTACATATCCCCTTATAACACCAACATAGGACCTAAGTGTAATGTGTGCTATAGTGAAAGAATCTTGGGGTGGCTCGGAGAACATTTCATGAGTAGTGATTTCTATATGATTTAACTTATTCCTTAGGCGATTCCGTTCAAGCTTCATACGTTGAAGTTCATCTTGGGCTTGGTCCAGAGCAAAGCCTAGTGATGCTACCTCCTTCCCAAGCTCTAACAGATGGGCTTAATATGGCTCGAGTCTACTAGATGAGTCCATTCAATCTTCTTTCTATATTAATTGACCAAGATAACCATATTTATAAAAACACAATGTTAAGATTATAGTTTCCAACAGTCATATTGACCAACGGTCATATAACAGTAAAAACTCAACAGTCTCATTTTAATTATAGCCACTTAATTAATTAAAGGATATAGTTGTGTTGAGTATAAAATAAAATTACACACAAAATTAGGAAAAAAATATAATTAAAAAGTTTGGGTCGTTACAGATACCCTCCTCAGACTTGGGATCCCCTAAAATGCATAGTTCTTATGGCTTCCCAGTCTAGTTCATCTATAGTCGTCAGCGGTAACACCTGTACGTCAGAAGAAGAATGAGCTATAGGCCTTTAGGTAACTACTGCCAGATCACATATTGGATATAAACCAAGTTATGTGTATAATTATTGCGAAAAAAATAAATATTCATAGTATGAAAACTATATAAATAAACTGCTACAAACACCTGTTATCTTCAATTTCATATGCATCTCCTGTAGTAACACCTATCGAAGCTTCATGGTATGCCATTGAGAGGACCCTATAGAAAGAGAAATGGGTGGGGTCAAGGGTGGAAATGATCTAGTAGGATACGCAAGGATCACCTCCATGAACTATATGGCCCTAGGGGATACCTTTGTAGTAACATCCACATCCAATGGAATAACCTCCCCAACAGCGGTACCACTCAAGGTTTACACCAGTGAAGAATTAGTCTCTCAAATATTCCCAGCCCCCTACATGTATCAGGACATGGGGTTTAAAGTTAAAAAAACTAAATCTTCATCAGTTCCATCTGAATCAGTCATGATTATTTCCATTTCATCCAATAGATCAGACAAATAAGGTCTAACCATGAAAGAGTGAAGGTAGGTATCCAATTCTTCTAGGTAAATGGCCACCTCACAATGATTTTCATGACCTGAAATCCACACATGGGGAATGAATACTCCAAAACCTCCATGCTTAAAGAGATATTCATGAAGTGTCTCCTAGGTATCTTTAGCCATTGTGTTTCCCCTTAAGGTATCCCATTCCTTCCAAGACATGGGAAATGATGTAGTAATAGGGATGGTTAATACTAGAGGATCCACCTCAGAAATTGAGGTCGGTTCTGTTGGTTTTAATTACTTCTTGATAACCTCTTTCTCCCTAAGACCCTATGGGGCTAGGCACTTGTGAGACCCCATATGAAAATGAATAGGTTCTACCACTCCATTAATAATATGAGGGTCGACCTCATTATCACCATTGGAGGCATAACCATCATCATCATTATTCTCATTGACCTCCGACCTCTTCATGAAAAGATCTCAAGATGAATATCTATAATGGTTCTGCCAAGAATGAATCAAGTTATAGAGATCTTCCAGGTGGAAATCCACCTTCTCCGGATCATCATCATAAGATATTTCTGTAGGGGCTAGCACAGAGCCAAACCCAGTTAATCTAACCTCTTTATATTGAGTAAAGTTCCACAGAGCATGACAGGATTTAGTTCCCCTTAAATAATCCCATTACCTCAAGGCAAATATAAAGGAACTGTTAGAATGTATGAACACTTGATCATCGTTAGTAGTACCAAAAAAATCAAAGGTAGAAACCAGGATTTCAACACTTTCCATGGGGGTGAAAGAAAGGGATTATTGAGGTTGCTTCCCAGGGTTAGAATACTTAATAGCTATATATTGTTTCACTTTGGCATTCAAATCTTTTCAGACCCTGAAAAAAGGAACTGGGTTTTCCAATTGACCATATGGGTATGATTGGTTCCAAATATAGACAAAGGATTTTATGAGTAAAGTCTTGAAACCCATGGGATTCAGGAGACCAATCTGACATATGGCGTCTTCCTGAGTAAACAAAATCCAATGATGTTGAGATATAATTAATTCTTTCTCCTAGAATGTACTATTGAGCGTGGCAGAAACCTCATCTAGATAAAATTGAATTGGAAGAAAAATATTTTGGGTACATATCCCTCATAGAAAATTTATCCGTTAATCATGGAAAATAATACACCTTCTCTCAGAGAGAAAAGATAGCCATGCTTGACAAAAGCCTCATATTTTCCATTTACCAAAGTACTTGATGGGGAAGAGTAAGGATCATAGGTAAAAGAGTCATGGTAGTTCAGTCGTCCAATCATTTACCGCTCATCCTAGTCCAATGTAATGACCACACTTGTTCTTTGAAGGCATGACCAGATGGTATCACCTGATATTAACTGAGGATTGATGAGTGAGTAGACACCCAAATGGGCTTCTTCCAAACCCTAGATAATTTTGAAAGGACCAACTAGCCAGTGTGGGGTCTTTCCCTCACTAATATGCCCCAAAAAATGAAATATTTTACCCCATACAAGAATGTAAAGGGTAATACATCTGCTTATGGCCAATTGAACCTCCCTGATAAAAGTTGCGAATCAGACTCTAGTATGAGAATCATGTACCAGTAGAAGCTATCCGCTTTTAAAAATGTCCAGGAAGGATTCTAATAATAACATTAGGTCATTTTTAGAGATAATATCCCACTCTAATTTGTTGAACCGACCCTCTTCTAGAATGGTCCAGTAAGAACAAATACACATTCAAGTTTCAACGGTTGGGAAAGTTCTCAGTCTCTATACACATGGATCTTGACTACATCACTTGTAAAAAATCCTTAATCCAATTTGGAAATAAAACATCTTCCAATGTAAGAGGGTACTCATCATTCAAAAGGGAATTTACCTTGGAAATATGTTTCTTGGAAAGAGGAGGAGTCATCTCTATATCATCCCAGTCCTAGGATGGTGGTAGGAATTCATCATACATGTCACCAATGATGGGAACCCCTGCAATCTATTAGACATCCCAAAGTCTAATGCCAAATTCCCCATGTACAAAGTGGATGGTATTGGTGTTTGGGCTCATTATACTTAAAATTTGCAAGATTATTGTTTGTGTTCTATGAGAATAAGTCCGGGAGACCCAAACTACCTTTTATAGCTTGGAATCCTATAGCTCCTCTATGAGTTCTTCCCAACTCTGGAAGACCCAGAAATTATATCCCCATTCCTAGCAGAATGAGCCCCCAGAATGGAGGACTAATTTGGAAAACCACCCCTACTACTCATTCATCATGGCTTTCCCCATGATACTGTGGTAACAATGAACTTTCATATCCATTACCTACATGATTTCTTCTAGCGACTAAGGGGTGTAGATCAAAAGGGACCCAACAATGTAGATTTTAAAAATAAATTTCCTATTTGATGAGATGTTGGCCTAAGGGATGTTTCTGTTTTCAAGTATTCAGGATGAATATTGGGGTTTTTTCATGCGGTGACTGAATCAATACATGAAATGATAGTCCAAATACATAAAGTGGAGACCTATATGATATCAGGTACCCTATTTTCCCAACACTAAAAAGCCCCTCCAGTTGTTAATGAAATGTGATGATGAGATTTTTTTTTCAACAGAGTCTATCATAGCATTCCTATATTCATCACTAGTGGATTGGGTAGCATTATAAATAATGGAGGAGGCTTGTAAAGGGTATATCTTAGTCGACATCAAATAATCGAATTAAAATGAACAAATTAATATAAAAATGGAAAATTATGAAGTCCCATAGACATTCTATTCGTAGAAATATTCAACCGTGAACCATTAGTTCATAAAGGAGATCATCCCGTGAACCAAATGTTCACAAAGTTCGTGAAGTTGCTTGCCTGTGAAGCATTTTCCAGTGAGGCGATAGTTCACAGAATGATAAATCCAAAAAAAAAACCACTATATGAAAGTTAGAACTCACCTATTGTCAATAATTCTATTAGTTCACAGGTGATAAAGACCAGTTCGTGGATGAAGGCATCCACAAAAGAGAAAGTTCATGGAAGCAAAGGTGATTGAGGGAATTTACAGTGTGCCAAGTTCACTGAGAGAATTATTCAAAAAAAAATGAGTTGGGACCCATATATATAGGTGTGGTCCCCTCTTATTGTCTCACTCGCTTACTGTAAACCGGTTCAAATCAAGATCACTTTCTCTATTATAATAGCCTCTTCTTTTTCCCAATCCAAATCCATTTTGATGGGGTGAATTTTTTGAGTCTTGAAATATCTAAAACCAAGAGAGAGACAATTACATTAATTTTTAAAAGGGTAGAAAGAAATCCTACAGATTACTAAAGAAAATATTCAATTGAAATTGACCACGATGCACAAAACCCCTTCATGGACCACTGCTCTACATGGCCATCTTCTGCTTTATAAAGAAATCACAAAATACATAGTCCCCCAGATGAATACGATATAACTAGAACCCAAAAACTAATTCATATAAATTTTGAGGAATTGAGGTGGTGATTTTAGATCATGCAAATTTTTTTCCCCATGAACTAAATGTTTCAGGATACGAGTCATCTCAATGGCTCCTACGAATGATATAAAGTCACTTTTGGGATTGAGATGGTGACTCCTTCCCCACGAACGTCAACCCTGCTGACTGAGTTGTTTTCCGACCAGGGTTTCCTCTTTGGGCTTCTGAAAAAGAAGGATCATGACCTACTATGAATGAACATACACATCGGTATACAATACCTATATTATTATATATATAAACCCTAAGGGGGTCATATGAAAACATTAGGCAAGGGTAACACCTATGTGGACGAACTAAAAAGAGTATAAGTATGTTAATATTAAAAAATATAGGCCTTCGATGATTCCCCATAGGTAAAACCCACCACATAACATTAAGGACGAAATAAAAACCCTTCTAATAGTCTACAAACCCAAAGTCCCCTTTAGGATAAAATCCCATGACTCACAAACCAATGACACCATTTCATATAGGCATCCCTCATAGAAAAATTCTATGGAGGTAGAAACCTTACCTATATAGAAAAAATCTACGCGTAAGGAACTCGGACTCGCGTACAAAAATGCTATGCAGGAGGGACTTGGCCCTGTGAAGCAGCATGATATGTGGTCCAAACCCAAGTCCAAAAAGAAAAATGATACACGGACGGTACCCTAACCTGCATAACAGCATTATACATGGAGGGAACCCCATCCTATATAAGAACTTGATACATAGAATGGATAATCCTACGGAATTCTACTCTCCAACTCCAAAAATTCTCTTTATTTGTATAATTCATCCTCATGTTGTCCCCTCTCTGAGAGAATCTACCATAACTAGGCCAAGGACCATTCCAAATCTACTAAAATGTATAGTAATATCATTAGACACATCAACACGTCCTTTAAAATTTACACATCCATGGTAAATAGAGTCACATGGGTGATCTTCATAAAATCAGGATCCTCATAGTATCATCAAGTTTACATTCCCTTGAAAATGTGGGTTCTAACCTTATGATTCTCATGTGATGCTCATCGTTTTAGGGATTGAGGATAATCGCTGCCCTTTTCCTTCGATGGGCCTAGTTTTGAACATTCCCTTATTTTCTAGAAAACATTCTAGGGAACTCCTCCAAAGGTAAGCCCTTTGCCTTTCTAGTGGGAGGTGGAACTTATTGTCCTCTTCGCCTATGCTCAATTTGTATCTAGATAGATCACCGAATGTGACTGTCCTAGATATGAGAAAAATAGAGGAATCAGGAACAATCAACTCCCTTTATCTCTCCCATTCAGATCTAGCACCATCCATCAGTGGATAAGGTGAGATCACAAGATCATTAGACCTACTAATTCCAATCGTTTCTCACAACAATCATGAATCTTATGGGATTAGAGGTTAGTGTTTGTTACAACATCCATGATATATCAAACATCCACTGAGCTTCCTATACTGTATATTTCCCAAAACCATAATTCAACCTTCAAAGGGATATATTCCCAATGAAACAACACTAAATGGGAATCTTCCATGCATAAGCTCCAATCATAAACCCATTTAAATGGGACACTTGCATGTATAATACCCAAACATACCAAATAATGTGGGATTTGATTCCCTGCTAACTGGGATATATAGGAAGCATCTATGAGGTACAAAACCAACATCCAAATGCGTCATGATTTCTTTTAGACCATATCCCTAATGAGATCATGTCCCTACCCAAAAGACAATGTCTCTTATAAACCCCACATACCACCTTGACATAAGTATAATACCATCCTTGACCATGAACCATCCCCTAGACATCTTGGCTTCATGACATAAAACTAAATGGTTAGGTCCTCATCACACGACCTTAAAAGGCAATGTGTCCAGTTAAACAACCACTAACTCTATGCATTCTAATTTCTCTTACGTGGATACATAGGAATCAAATTTAATCGGTTCAATCTAGACATAAATCCAACTTTCATCCACCCTCGATGATGGTAAAATCCTGAGTTCCCAATCAGAAGACATAAAACCACTGTCAACCCAATAAATGACCAATGAATTCATGATCTATCCACAAAAGGGTAATATAGACAGATAACCTCAGATACATACATATTATTTTGAACACATACATTGTTATGAAAAATCATTACCTAGGGTAATCCACATAAACATTCTTGGGAATGAACCAAGAACTTTTGAACACATATTAAATCTATAAGAGACTCTTGGAACAGACAATCTTTACCCCCAACAAATTTTTATGAGCCAAACATCCCATCCTCTCATCCAATTTGAATTCTTAATTATAATTATCCAAGTTACCCAATGAGAACATGCCTTTGGAAAGTAGGTCCATGAATCATGGATATAATAGAAATTGAGAATTTTTAGATCCATTAACAAAACCAGTTGGTGACCATTCAAAGAGATTATACCCAACTTTAGTGATTTCATTCCATTAAACCCCCTATAATAAACCATTTTCCCAATAAACACATCTCTGAGGATAAGTAAATGGTGAATATAATGTAAATGACTTAATTGTGTAACTTTATTCACAAGTTAAAAAGGAAATACTACCCATCCATCATCATTACCTTTTTTCCTAAAATGGGATGAATCTTCAGGGGGAACAAAGATATAACATTTTAATTCAGTCCCATGGATATCCATAAAAATAATTTAAAAATTGAATTCATATTTACATATAAATCCTTATAAATTTGAACTTAGAACAATACTATAAACTCTTTATTATGTGTATTTGATATCCATCCTTCAGGCCTTGATGAATTAAAATATTTAAGAATTGAATTATGGGATTCAACATATGAAGCAACATATTCACTATTATATAAAATGTGAAGGTGTGATTTATCTTACTTTTTGATTGTAATTATAACAAAATATATTCTAAAAATCCATTCGCCCATAAAGTTTCCTCTATGATGAGACTTTGGGTGACTGATGCTGTCAATATCTGATAGGTAATTGGTATAGAATTCAACATCTTCTACAACAATATATCATTCCACAATACATGTTTTTAGCCGACTTTGATTCTAGACTTAAACTTTAAAAACCTTATATATCATTCAATGGTGTATATCCATCTATAATGAACAGGACCACTTAGTTGAACGTCTCTAACCAAGTGTACCATCTGGTGGAACATTATATCAAAGAATAATGTTGGGAAGAAAATCTCCAATTCAAATAATTTGATGCAAACCTCATTATTCATGATTGGGTACTTTGTTGGGTCTAGAAATTAACTACATATGTATTTGAAAAAGAATAAAAGTCTGGTCAATGTATATAGTACATTTTTAGATAGAATGCAAGGGAAAGAAACAAGAACCAAATCTCGAATTGTAACATGAAAATTATGTGATTGTGTTCCCTATAACTTCAAATTAGTCATTGATATTACATTATAGATATTTTATGAATACCCCTATAGAACCTTTGCACCATTATGGAAAAGGAAAAATAATAATTTTCCCTATCTGGATAGAGTGTAAGCTGTTGTAGGAAGAAAATTATGTTCTTCACCCTTCAATAGTTCTAACTCTTCCCTTGTCCCCATGTCAATCATGTCCAACTAAGCATTGATTGCATCTTTTGTTTTTCTGGTAACATTTAGTATTGTGCCAAAAAATCAATCAAATTTATTTTCTTTCTACATGAATGATGTCAAGAAAATTTCTGACGTATAAACAATTCCAATACATTATTGCAATGAAAATTGATCTCTTCTTCCAACCTGATTTTGTATGGTTTTTTGAAAATGGTTTACCAAAAATAGTGTCAAAATATTTTACAATATAAAACAATTTAACACCTATTAGTGGAGATGATATTATACCTAGTTTGGTATTCCCATCCAATGCTGTCATTTAGGATAATTATTTATGTCATTATGGTAATGATTTATGTTGTCCAAAAAACACAATATTCTAAAAAAAATCAACTGAACTAAGTGTGTGGATTCATCACAAATAGGACACCACAACAATCAATTAATACTATAGACTAAAAAATTTCCATAAGTACGAATATCATTTATTATCCCATAATACATGGACCTCAATGTTAATCCTTCACTTCTATGAGAATCATAAATTATAACACTTTTATCCCACACTAAGTTTAGATATTCAATGAATGGATCTAAATATACACCAATATCTTTACCGAGTTTCTTTTGTCCGGATTGAAGCTGAGACAAGATAATGTGTTTTCTCTTCATCTATAACCATGAAAGTAATTATAATTTACCATCATGAAATGGTGTTTATTATGAGTACCTCACTATAAAAAGAAGGATTTATTCCATATATATATATAATGCATGCTAGAAGTTTCTCAGTTCATTTATGAATTCAAGATACTCCAAATAATTGTTTCCCAGCAAGGATAATCTTTTAGATGATGTTGGTTCCGATATTTAATTATTATATCTGCATACCATGTCAATTTTCTTGGAGTTTCTTGAGATACAAATAATTTTATAAACCATGTTATGATAAGAATGTTCCATAATACTTTTGAGGGACTTGATTAAATTTTTTTTATTGATTTGAGTCACACTTAGGTATTTTTATGAGTGATTCCTCATCCCTACGAAAAAATATGAAATATTTTGGACAATCTTGTCTTTTTTAGAGATAATTCCCACAGAAATAATTTTTTTAACATCATATGTTTTACATGGAAGTTCATTTTCTTCCGGTATCATATCATTCAGGAAACCAAGTAGTTTTTTAAAGCTGGAACCACTCCATATACTTCCTTATTTCAAGTTATATGACATCAATACAACTGAAAATATTGTGTATTTAGTATAAACAATATACAATGGTCCTATAGAATAACTATTTAAATTCGAAAATAACTCTTAACAATCATTAAGGTCATATTCAATTACCATTTTTATTTCTTCCATGCGATCTCTATCATCATTTACACTGGTATTCATATCAAATGATCCATAAACTATCGTATCATCCCAATCAGTGTGCACATTCTATTTTTCATTGTGTTTAGTACAAAATTTATAGATTTGATCTATTATATTAAAAATCAAATGTTCTTACAACTCTTCAGTACAAATTTTTTCTTGAATAAAAATGAGGTAAACATAGACACAGAATTTGATAAGGGTCTTATGCATACTCTATCACAAACATGATGAACTATTTAACTCAATCTTCATACGCTTTTCCCAAATGATAAGCGTGTATCAATTTTTTATTCCTATATATATATCCTATATATATCCTATTAGATACATAAAATATTCATTTTATAACATAAATAAATAAATAAACATAAGATATTCATCATTTAAGGTGAATATAATTGATAATTCTAATATGGGGATCCCAACATTTGATTGTTTCAAATAATTTCAATATGATTTGAAGGAAAAGAGTAATTGAATTTATAAAAATAATTACTCCACTATGGGATGTTTTATTCTATGAAATCGTCCAAAGGTGAAAGTTATAAACAAATGTAATACTCATAAGCTTCATATCCTAAATAGTTATTTTATTATTTTATTGCTTCAGACACATCCCCATATCTTCTTGACATTCACCTATGTTTCTTGATCTATTATGAGTATTATCCATCCCATTTCTGTCACAGATGATCACTTTTGATCACCATTGCTCATTGTAGTTTAAGAAACATAGAAGAAATGGGGTATGAGCCTCAATATATGAGGCACAATAACTGTATGGGAGATGAAGTTGATGAGGGTGAAACCAAACATTATTATTTTAAATAATGTGCATGCTTAGAATTCTTAGAGTTTCCATTATTAAAAGAACTAAAAAATGAAACTAAAAAAATGAAATAAGTTTTTTTTCATTTGGATAATAATAATAAATCATATATAATAATACACATATAAGCTAATGAAATTTTTGAAACTATAGTTGTATTATTATTTAAGAATAAATTTTATAAATATATTTAAAATAAGATTATTCCTAATATCCCTAGGTCTAGGGTTTCATCTTGTCAAGATATAATTGAAGAGAATAAATATGATTCTTAAGATGAGACTAAATGGAGTACAAGACCACGAATGTAGAAACATCCATATCATGAATTCATATATTTCAAATCCTTCATTTTTATTATTGATAGAGATCAACATAATAATATTCTATAAGAATATCTTAGGGTTCTAACCATAGATGATTAACTGAAGTTTTATAAAGGATAATTGTCTTCAAAATATGTTGTGTTATAGAAACAATAATTTAATGATGAAATAGATTATGTTATGTAAAGTAAAGTTGAATCATTATATATTTTCAAAAATATTCAAATAATATTCATTGTAAACATGTATTTAAAAGAATGTAAGACTCTAATGATAACATTCATGCTTTTATAGATATATTAGTAATAAAAGGGTTTAAAAAATGGAATAGATTTGTTATTTTGATACTTATACTCATTTGGTTCGAATTAAGAAAATAAGGATATTTTTTCCTTTAAATTAGATAAATAATTTGTTTGTTCATTAAACAGATGTTTAAACTATATTTTTAAATAGAAATTTAATACAATAAATTTACATGGAATAATATAAATGTTGTATATATAATATATTTAAAATAAATTATGTAAATTAGTTGCATATACTTATGGACTTAGAGATTAACCTAAAAAATATGAGATGTATGATTATGTTATTTTATCTAAGTTTTATTTACATAATAATGTTGATTAGTGTTATTTTTAATGTTAAAAAATAATAATAAGTTATTATGCGTATCTATGTCAATGGAATATTAATTTTTTTAAAAGTTTTTTATTATTGAGATGATTATATATTTATCCTCTAGGATTAAAATAAATAAAATTAGAATAATAGATACTGTAATAGTTAATAATTTAATAATATATAGTGGGTGTTATTATTTTTTTTAGTATCATTAAATTGTGAATATTTAGAATACATTTCAAAGATGTAAATACTGCATTTGACTCTAGTGTTAATTTTTTTTGTTAATACATACATTGTACTATCACAACATGAACATTCTAGGGAAATTTTTTCATTAATGTATGTGATATAATATAATAAACCCAATATCAAATTTTTGGTTTGTAAAATGAATTAATGTTATATTAATTCTATCATGGATCATTGGAAATGTATAATTAGAATATTTTTACTCTTAAAAAAGGCTAAAAAATTCCAGTTTATTTTATAATGATTACCTAACTACATTAAGTATGCTCTAATTAAAGTTAAAATACATTCATGGGAGATTATCAATCCAAATTTGGATGGATATTTACTGTTAGATATTGTGTCATTTATGGTGTAGAAAATAAACAGGAATTTCACATTTGACATTAGAGTCATAATTTAATACTTTAACAACTTTTGGAATGGAAAAAATGAGTCATAAAATTTTTAATGGAATTTACGTTATATAATATTCTAATGCCTTCGATTCCGATTAATTACGGTATTGAAGAAAAAATGTCAAAAGATTATAGTTTCATATATAATGTAAAGTCTAAACATATTACTTTTAGACATGATATATGAGACAATTATTATAAAAGGAACCATAATAATTTTTTATGTAAACTCATGTAAGAACCTTGTATATTTTTTTATAATATATATATATATGGGTATTGTTGAAAAAATTAATAGATTAATTGGTATAAAACCCTTAAAATGAACTATATATTGTTAAGAGTGGTCATACCCTAGTGCAATACTCATCCTTTGATCTTTCACCAAGATACACAAGGTTTCCGATGACATATAAGTAGAGGTGAACAATATAACATAACACATATCAATACAATAAAAATAATTATTATAATATTCCAAAAAATATAAATCAACTCATATATAGGAACACATTTTAATGAACAACCCCCTTCATAATCACATAAACATTAAAATGATATAAATGACCCCTGATCAATCCATATTACAATAAAAAAATTTCATTTATTAATCAACAAGGGAATTCACTTCAAGGGTGTATATAACACAAAATATTAATCTAATTGGGAAAACATATCAAACATAGCTAATTCCTTTAAAAATATGATAAAAGCCATCAAAATTTCCATTTGAAACCCATCCAAAACATTTAAAACAACGAATGTATATAATAATTTTATACTCTTTGCTAATGTAACATGAATCGTAAAAAATATCCAAACATGGTCTAATTCATAGAAATACTTGATAAAAAAATAATGGTAATTAATTATAATTCATAATAAATCATTACATGAAATCCATTTCAATTTATTCAATAAAAACCATGGGTGACATTTTAACGAACACTTTGTGTGGGTTATTTGCCTGGAAGGAAGTTAAAAATATTTAAACCTAAGAAAATATACTTTGATGTTAATGAAATCATATGAAAAGCACTTATAAATCCATAACTATGTTAGGGATAATTATAATATAATTTTCTACATATAAAAACATGGATTTAAAAGAATCAAGCATTCATGGTTCCATGTTTAAAGGAAACAGAATGGATCCATCTACCAGAATTTATGAAATCGGTGTATAGAAGTATTAATATTATAAAAGGAAGAAAGAAAATCCTTAAAGGGTAAATAAAATAGAAAATCAAAGAAAACACCAATTAGAAATTCATTCTCATAGGGAAAGCAGTGACTGATAACAAATATCAAGAGATAATAAAGAAAAAAAATGGAAAAAGGTATTTCCAAAAAAGAAATAAATGAGTGAGGATGAAGATAATAATTAACAAACCTTAGATTGATGCTTTGATTCATTCAAGAGAAAGTAGAGATATAACCAAATCATGGATTCATTCAATCCTTGGATTTTTCAAAGTGTTGATTTGTTCGAGAATTGGATTCGAGCCTTAGATTTGTTCGAGCCTTGATTCAAGTCTTGATTCGAGCTTGCATTCGATGAAGATGATTGATGAAAGCAAGTGAATTATGGAGAAAGATTTAGATATCACGACTGGTTGCAACTGGTTAGGGTTCTTTAAAAATATCATGGGCACTTTTATCAATGCTTCCAAAATATCACTAATAAAGATAACTTTTATCAATGAAAAATTAATAAGCGCTGATAAAATACACCTTTATCAGTGCAAAAACATTAGCACCGAAAAAGGGTTTATAATTATAATTATAAATTAATTATTCTGTAATAATATTTTTATAATTATATATTATAATTATTTAATAATATAATTGTTTACATCTAATTGTATAAACATTTTTTTGAAAAAATCATATATTTTTATTAATAATTATAATTATATTATTTTATAAAAATAGTTAATATATATTTATAAAAATATTTGTAAAAATATTTCTAATAATCTATTTATAATTATAAATATATTTATATCCCTATATATATTTATATAATTATATAATATATATATATAGTAAATATATTCATTATTAAAATATATTTATTATAACTTGGTAATTATTTAAACATATAATTAATTATTTATAATTATATAAGTACAATTAAGAAAAATATATTTATATATTTATATAATTATATAATTATATTTATTTATGTAATTATACATGCATATATGTAATAATGTATAAACATAAATATAAATATAATAGAAATAAAAGTAGAAGTAGAAATAGAAATAGAAATGTAAATGTAAATATAAATGTAAATATAAAAATAAAAATAAAAAGAAAAATAAAAATAAAAATAAAAATAAAAATAAAAATAAATAAAAATAAAAATAAAAATAAAAATATAAGTATAAATATAAATAAAAATAAAAATAAAAATAAAAATAAAAATAAAAATATAAAAATGATTTTAACTATAATCATAAATATAAATATAAATATTAATATAAATATTGTAAATATATTCATTATTTAGATAAATTTATTATAAATTTATAATTATTTAAACATATATAATTAATTATTTATTATTATAATAATACATTTTTAAAAAATAATTTTTTAAATTCGAAATTACAAATATATAAATTAATAAATATAGTAGATATACATTTATAAATATATTTATTTATAAATATTTTCAAATATATTTTTAACAATTTTAATGAATATATAATTTTAAATACATATATGTTAAAAATGAGTGAAGTTGTATAATTAAAAAGGTGTATAATTTAAAAATATTTAAAAAATGGATATGTTTTGTAAATTAAAATTAAATTATTAAAAAAATTTAGATATATATTGAAATAAATATAAATACATGTTGAAAATATTGAAACATAGTAAATAAATATATATAAATAAATAATAGAAAATGGCTATGTTCCGAAATTAATTTAAACATATAAAACATGAATTAATACCTAACTATATTGTTATTAAAAATAAAAAAAAATAAAATATACTAATTAAATACATAATATATAAAATTTATCTTATTATATTAAAAATATAAAATGAATACTAAAATTTGAATAAATTTTATAAATATTTGTGAGTGTGCATTGTATATAAAAATGTATCAATTACGTGTATATGTATGTGAAAGCAATGTAATACATGTTTGATATATTAAATTGAAAAATCAAATGATATTCAGTTATGTCTATTAGACGATGCAATTATTCACTATTTTTAATTAATGTTAATAATTAATTATAAACCATTCTTCACTAAATATATAACTTATTTAATGTAAATCATTAATATTTTGTATCATATAAATTAAATTTTGGGAAATTTTATTTACATTCAAATATATATATAGAAATATATATGAATATATATCTATATTAAATTTATTAATTAATAATTATGTACAAAAATCATTAAAAATGAATAATACATTCATATGTTTTTAATTATTATATTTTATTCTTTTTCTATATTTCTATTTAATATTTAATATTTATTACAATTTATTAATAACATATATATATATTAAACTTAATTATTTTTATTAATAATTATTTGAAAGACAATTTTTTTTAATAATTTTATAAATTATTCATTCTTAATATATATTTTTCCAATTATTATAAATTATTCATTTTTAATTTATTTGTTTAATTATTAAAAATTATTAATTTATGCCGGTTTTGATTAATTATTATAATTTACTCATTTTATGTGTATACATTTAATATATACTCTTTATTAATATTTATAATCTCCATATGTGAATATTAAATTTATTCATTTTTACCAATAATTATTTAATTAATAAAACGAATAATATTTTTCTTAATTTACTCATTTTTAATTTTTATTTGTTTAATTATTTCATTTTATTCATTTTACATATCTATATATTTAATAGGTACTATTTAATGGTATTTATAATTTATACATAAGTATATTAAATTTATTCATTTTTATCAATAATTATTTCATTAATTAATTATTTTATTAATTTTTTTAATTTACCCATTTTTAATTTTTATTTGTTTAATTATTTAATTTTATTCAGGACCATTATCATCACTAAGAAAGTGCTGATAAAGTATATCCTTTATCATCGATAAAAATAATGCACTGATAAAGGGTACTATTTATTAGTGCTAAAAAACACGTATTAAGTATAACCTCTATCAATTCTAAAAGAAGATTATATAAAGAGTACATTTTATCATCCCTAAAAGCGTGATGATAAAAGGTACCCTTTATCAATGTTTTTTTAGTGCTGATAAAATCAATCGATGTTAAAGGCTTATTTTATAGTAGTGGAAGAACATATATTTTCCTGAAAAACAAGGAATTCTTCATGATTTCAATTCACCAAACACACCATAATATAATGGAGTAAAAAATAGAAATAGAACATTGGTGAAGATGACATGGACTATGTTGATTTAACATAATACCTCTAAATACTTTTGGAGGCAAGTTATTGGAGAAACTTTCCATATTCACAATCTCTATTTCTATTGGTTTTATTTTTATATTACTCCTTATGATATGCATTATAAGGAAACCCCATGTTTGAAATACCAAATTGGGTTTGGTATTCCTTGAATTTTCAAAGTCAATAGTGATAATATTTGGATGTTTGACTGGAGAGGTATTGATGGAATCTGTATTTTCTACCCTCCAAATGGTAGATGATACAAGTTTTATAATAAAGAAACATGAAATATTATTGACTCTAAAGATGTAAAATTTCTACAAAAATATGATAATAAATTTTAAAAAAAATTGTAGATATGGTAGAAAGGGAAGATGAAGTGGTTAAAAAACATGACAACGTTCTTAAAAATATTATTAAAGGTGTCGTTCAAGATGAAGATTCTGACTAATCTATCTTAAGTAATGAGGAACAATTACATTCATCTCATATTATTTAAGGTAAGTATGTGGAAGTGAAAAATATCGTTGGTGATGAAAGAAAATAATTGAAACTAGAATTACATCATGGATAGTTTAGCATATTTCCATATATTCATATGTCCAGACAAGATATGTTGAAGAATATTTTGAGCATAAATAGTGGATTAATGCCATGAATGAAGAGTTGGATCCAATTGAGAAGAATGAGTTGTGGTAACTTGTACCCAAAATGAAGTATAATGATGTTATTATTATAAAATGGGTGTTTTGAACCATGTTTAATTAGAAATGTTAAGTGATAAGAAACAAGGCTTGTCTAGTTTGTAAATAATAGTCCCAAATTAATTGTATTCATTTTGATGAAAACTTTTCCCCATTAGAAATGATTCAAACTATCACAATATTTCTTATTATCATTTCTCAAGGAAGATACAAGATATTTTATATGGATTTCAAGTCATTTATTCTTAATATAGAGATTTATAAAGATTTCATATAGAAAAACAATGTGGATTCATGCTTGGTATTGAGAATATTATGTGTCCAAATTAAAGAAGGATTTGTATGGGTTGAAGCTGGATATGAGAGTTTGGTATTCTAAATTGGATACCTACTTAAGAAGTTAGAGTTCATGAATGGAATAGTTGATAGTAACATATATATAAAAGGAAATTAACAGAGTTCCCTCTGTTGGATCGAATATATAGATATGTATGTCTATTATATGGAACAATACAAGAGGGGGGTGAATTGTAGGTTTAAAAACCTTTGAGTTTTAGAAACTAAGAGATTAGTTTAAATGATCTTAAACTAATACAAATACAAACACCCACAATTGTATTGAATATAAAAAGGTATGATGTATTGTAATACTAATGTAATATAATACAATTGTATTCAAGATGAACACAATAATCAGAGTAATACAAAGATGAATGATTCTACCTTAAAGCGTATAGAATCAATCAATACAATATGTAATAGAATGATTGTAGTTAAAACAATTACAATTGAATATGTAAAGAATAAATGAAACAATACAAATTCCTTTCTAATACAAGTAACATCGAAAATGTAAAAGAATTACAATTCTTTTAACCTAAAGAGAAGGGTTATCCTTTCTCCTAGGATAAAAGGTCTATCTCACCAACATCTTGGTGAGCCCTTGATACGATGATCGGCACGTCTGTCTGCCTATCCCTAGTAGCCCTCGATTTTAAAGGTAATCAGCACCTCTGTCTTTGAATCACTTGAAAGCCCTCTATATGATAATCGGACGCACAAGGAAGATGAGAGAAGTCACAGTGTCTCTCTCTAGAATCTTGGTAGTTCACGAAGTCTCTTCATTCATTTCACTATCATCGTTCAGCTTCAAATGACCTCCTATTTATAGGCCTCGGGTTCCAACGGTCATGTTGCCTCCAACGGTCATATTTCTCTGAAACACTCAGAGGGACTTGGACACCTTTCATCCTAACAATCATATTGAAACAGAAATCACGACATCGTTTTGATTAGTTTGTAACTAACTCAACGACATCGTATTGGTTAAAACAGGATATATATATCGATGATAAGCAATGGTACGATTCTTATGAAACAAGTGCTTTTTACAAAGTACCAAAACAAGTAATGAACATCTGAATAGCAGAGTCAGTACGATACGATTGCCAGAGTCAGTACGATATGATTGACAAAGTTAGTATGGTACGATTGACAGAGTCAGTACGATCATTATTGTATGATACAATATGGTCAGTACGATCAACATTGTACGATACGATAAACACGATAGAAGACAACTGTAATTTCCAAAATATGATATAATACATTTGTGATTTCCAAAACATGATATAGAAGTCAAAAGATGACTTTTGACTCAACAATCTCCCCCTTTTTGGAAAGCACAACACACAAAGTAAATGTAACAAGAAATACTTATCTCCCCTGAGTTATTGGAAACTCTTCTGAATAAGAAATTGAATACAACTAACTTACTCTTAGGTATGGACTTTCCTAAGGATTGTATTCGTAGATTTCCTTAAGAGTGTCCTAAAGTATTCTCCCCCTTTATAAAATATTCTACCCCTTTGTAAAAATTCTCCCCATTTTTGATTTACAAAAAGAAAGGAGTAATCTTGAATTGTCTAAGGGAGTTAGAAAATAAACACAAGACAATGGATAAAAGAAAAGGATCATAAAAGTTATTACAAAACAAAGACAGCTTTCTAAGGAAAACGAATACAAGTCATTTGTTTTCCCTTTCCTTCTCCCTCTTTATGAGATCATGAACAACAGCTTTCATATTTTTGATTTCTTTATTGTCTTCAGAAATAGATTCACCCTGAGTTCTGAGAAGCTCTTGTTGGTCCGCAAAAATCTGATCTTGATTCTTGATAGTCTCTTCCTGGACTCTGATTACTTCTTCAAGAGTATCAATTCTGTTTTGTAAATTCTTGTTATATTTGGACAACACAGAATTTTGATTCTTCAACAAAAAAATTTCATCCTTGAAAGATGAAACCTTCGAGAATTCAGATTGGAAAGCATTCATTCTCTCTTGAAAATATTTCACTGAAGGAACATCGGCTCATTGGGAAGACAAAAGATTCAACCTTTCAACTGTTTCTATGTCAAGCTTATTGAAACCAACTGCAAGATCATTTGACAACCTTCTTATATATTCAATTGCTATCTCATGATCATTGATTGAGATCTCTGTTTTGTACGACCACTTGGTCATCTTGTTACAGGCTTTCTTATGAGCAACCGAACTTTCTGAAAGAACTTTCAAATTGGCTTCAACTGATAAAACTTTCTTCCTCAATTCTTTTACAGAGCCAAACTTCTTCTTTTGATTATCAGTAATAAAATCAATCTTCCCTTCCAGCCTCAGGAAATAAGGAATGGTCTTCTCAACCATTCTCAAAACATGGAAAATATAATCACTTTTATTGAGAGAGATTGTATGCTCTGAATCAGTATCTTCATCATACGATGCTAGTTCATACGATCGGCTTGAGTCAACAACTGGCTGTTTTCCTTTGGGTTTTTCTTTCTGTTTTCTTTCTTCTTCCACTTTTTCACTAATGCCAACAACTTTATCTGTGTGATAGGATTGAGAACCTTGATTTTCTTGAGATGACATTCATTCCAGAGTTTGTTCTTGATCAGCATGAGGAGTTTGTAGAACACCTTCACTCAGCTTTTGAACCGATTCCTCCTTACTCTTGTTTGAACTCTGAAGAAATTCTAAAAGAAAATCTCATTCTTCTTCTTCCACTTATTCTATCTCTTCCATCACTTGTTTTTGTTTTTCTTTCTCAGGGAGACTCTGTACGATGGTCTCTTGATGCACTTCTTCCGTTAGTTGAGCACTAACATCCTCAACCATTTTCAAAACTTTTGAGATATCAAAATCTTGGGTCTTTCTTTTCAACACAGTTTTCTTTTTCTTCTCAGCCTTAAGAGTTTCTTCTACCCTTATTCATTCTGAAAAAGCCTCAGCAGGGTCAAGACCGAACTTTGGATGACCTTCCTTTCTTTATTCCTTATCCTTTCTCCATTTTGCTACAACCTCCTTACTCTACCTCGGCTTCTTCTTGGGCTTTGAAGTAGTTTGCGGATCAGACTTTTGAGTAACACCAGTAGACTGAATGTCTTTGGCTGGCATAAGTGCCGATTGATTCTGAGCCAATTAAGCTTCTATGTCTCTGACAAAAAGTTTCGAATTTTGATCAAAACAAACAGTCAACTTTTTCATCGTACTCTTACTAATCCATGAGGGCTTCAAATCTATCGGGTTTCCTTTCAAAGGAATGTTACAAAACTTCATACTTTCAAGAATAAACTTCGTAAGGATGGCTGGATACATAATAATTTGGGACTTAATCCCTCCTGTATTGACATTCTTAATGGTTTCAAAAACATACCCCATGAGATTTACTTTTCTCATATTTACAAGATAGTCAAGCATAAAAATATCATAAACTTTCAGAGTCTCTCTATACCCTTTCCTTGGAAGAAGAAAACCTTGCATCCATAAAGTCACAAAACGATTGTCCGGAGAAAGATGAGACACTTTTCTCTTTTCTTCATTAATAACAAACAAAGACTTTTCAGAACTTTCTCTATTAAACGTACCAACGTCCTCTGGTAGTTTGTGAGATGGATAGAAAGAATCCACTTCTACAGAAACATTCAGAAAATGTGACGCTTGTTTCATAGACATAGACAACTTTCAATCGTACACAGCAAAGTTTATAGTCATGTCTTTTTAGAAAGAAACGGTTTTGTAAAATTGACAAACTTCATCAAAAAGAACCGGATCTTGAGAATCAGGCTTTTCAACACACAAATGTTCCCACCCTTGAAACAAAATGATCCTCCTGATTGTGGAATCGTACATATCGAAAAAATCCCGAGATACTAACCTTTCTCTGTTAAAGTCTTTCTCTGTAAAATTCTTTGAAGACATTTCAGAGGGAGTGTTAGAAGAGGATTGAGACATAAAGGTTCTGCCGATGAGAAGATCGTACGATGTTTTATAACTGGTGGAGCAGAGCTTCGCCTGAAAACCTGAAAAAAACAATGTGGGTTTGGGGAGGGGAGCTGGGGCTATTTATAAGCGATAATGGGGTGACCTTTGATCTTCTACGGTCAAGATTATAGGAAATAAGATCAATGGTTAGGATTTAAAGCGAAAAGAAAAAAAAAGAAATAAGAAGTACCTGCCGGAGATCGTAAGGTGATTGTTGGTTTTAGTATTCCAAAAGAAAACAAAATCGTACGAAATAAAATACAATCTAAGTATCAAACGACATGCCGATGGGAAACAATCTCGTTACCATGATCTGACAAGCCGATGTAAAACAAATTCAATACTATCATCGGTCGATACAATGGAAAAGAAAATCATTACCATCATCGTTCGATACGATGGAAAAGAAAATCATTACCATCATCAGTTGATACGATGGAAAAGAAAATCATTACCATCATCGGTCGATACAATGGAAAAGAAAATCATTACCATCATCGGTCGATTCAATAACATGATTGATTGATACGATGGAAAAGAAATTCAATACCATCATCGGTCGATTCAATACCATGATTTATTGATACGATGGAAAAGAAATTCAATACCATCATCGGTCGATTCAATACCATGATTTATTGATACGATGGAAAAGAAATTCAATACCATCATTGGTCAATTCAATACCATGATTGATTGATACGATGGAAAAGAAATTCAATACCATCATCGGTCGATTCAATACCATGATTGATTGATACGATGGAAAAGAAATTCAATACCATCATCGGTCGATTCAATATCATGATTGATTGATACGATGGAAAAGAAATTCAATACGATAAACATAAAACTAGAATTATCAATACGATAAACAGAAAACTAAAATTGTCAATACGATAAACAGAAAACTAAAATTTTCAATACGATAAACAGAAAACTCATGAAAAAAAAACATAAGATAAAATGAAATAAATTGAGAAACAAAGAAAAAAAATGTTTTCCCCCTTTCTACGAGGAGTTTCTTACTATTAGGAGAGATGTAAAACAAGAAGTAGATATGAATGATTATTTTAATGTAATCATTCCTAGATTCTGTTTTATATATTCAAATCTATCGGAAGGTAAAGGTTTTGTAAAAAAGTCAGCAAGTTGTTCTTGCGTTCCGATAAATTGTAAAATAATATCTCCTTTTTGTGTGTGATCCCTAAGAAAGTGATGCCTAACATCTATGGGTTTTGCATGTGAGTGATGTGCTGGGTTCTTACTAAGAGCTATGGCACTTGTATTATCACAAAGAATTTGAGTTTTGGAGAAACTCAATCCATAGTCAGTGAGTGTGTGTTGCATCCACAAAACATGAGCACAACAACTTCCAGCTGCTACATATTCAGCTTTAGTAGTGGATAGTGCTACTGAGTGTTGTTTCTTGCCGAACCAAGAAACCAGAGAATCTTATAAGAAATGACATGTTCCAGATGTACTTTTTCTATCCATTCTACAACCACCAAAGTCAGCATCTGAAAAACTTTTTAAAACAAAATCATTCCCAGAAGAGTAAAAAAGACCTAAATCCATAGTGCCTTTTAAATACAGAAAGATTCTCTTTACGGCTTTTAAATGAGACTCTTTTGGATTAGATTGGTATCTTTCACATCAGCATACAGAAAACATTAAGTCGGGTCGACTAGCTGTCAAGTATAGCAAACTTCCTATCATACCTCTAAAAATTGTTTCATCTACTGGTTTCCCAGTTTCATCAACATCAAGTGTATTTGCGGTACCAATTGGAGTGCTAATACTTTTAGTTTTGTCATATCCATAATTTTTGAGTAAATCTTTTATATACTTATGTTGGGATATATAAGTTTTTTTTTGGTTTTTGAGAAATTTGAAAACCTAAAAAGAATGTTAACTCACCCATCATACTCATTTCAAACTCAGATTTCATTAAATTTACAAAATAATCAGTTAAGGATTTCTGAGTTGATCCAAATATGTTGTCATCAACATATATGTTTACAATCAAAACATTTTTTTTCCATTTTTATAAAAACGGTTGGATCTGCTGTACCTTTTGTATAATTGTTTTGTAAAAGAAATCCTGTAAGTCTATCATACCATGCTCTAGGGGCTTGTTTAAGACCATATAAAGCCTTGGTAAGTTTAAAAACATGATCAGGATGTTTTGGATCTTGAAAACCAGGAGTTGTTTTGAAAAAAACTTCTTCTTGAACAAAACCATTTAGAAAAGCACATTTGAAATCCATTTGAAATAGTTTGAAATTGAAAAATGCTGTGAAGGCTAATAGAATACGAATATATTCAAGTCTAGCTACAGGAGCATATGTTTCTTCATAGTCTATTCCC
Source organism: Viscum album (assembly GCA_963277665.1). NCBI lineage: Eukaryota > Viridiplantae > Streptophyta > Magnoliopsida > Santalales > Viscaceae > Viscum > Viscum album. The sequence goes on along the minus strand of OY728152.1, from coordinate 248,583,560 downwards.
TCTTGTTCATTATAGCCTTTAGCAACAAGTCTTGCTTTATTTCTTACAATGTTTCCATTTTCATCACATTTGTTTCTGAAACCCCATTTTACACCAATTACAGTTGTGTCTTTAGGTCTATCAACTAAAGTCCAGACATGATTCCTTTCAAATTAATTTAGTTCATCTTGCATTGCTTTGATCCAGTCATCATCACCTAAGGCTTCACTTGGACTTTTAGGTTCAAATTGGGAAAGAAAATCAAGATGTTCTATTTCATTTCTTAATGAATTTATGGTCCTTACAGGTTGATTTACATCACCAATGATGTTATCACTAGGATGATTCCTAAGAAACAATTGATTTGGGTTTTGTAAAACCTGTTCATCAACATATGATTGAAAATATTCTGTGGTAAATGTTTCAGGAATACTTTCTTGAAAATTTTCCTTAACAGAGTGATCTTCTAATAATGGTTGATAAAAATTTTTAGAAAACACATCTGAGGATGTAGGATTGGATTGATTGAAAACAAAAGAATTAGTTTCATCAAATTTTACATGTACTGTTTCCTCAACGGTACAAGTGTTTTTATTGAAAACTCTATAAGCCTTAGAAGTTGTAGAATTGCCTAGAAAGATTCCTTCATCAGCTTTTGGTGAAAATTTGTGTAGATTATCTTTTGTATTCAGGATGAATACTTTGCATCCAAAAACATTGAAGTATGAAAATTTTGGTTTTCGGCCAGTCCATAACTCAAAAGGGGTTTTATTAAGAAATGGTCTAGTTAAAACACGATTTATAGTATAACAGGCAGTACTGATAGCTTCATCCCAAAAGTTCTTAGAAATTGAGTATTCACTCAACATGGTTTGAGTCATTTCTAGAAGAATATGATTTCTTCTTTCAACAACACCATTTTTCTGGGGAGTTCTTGGAGCTGAGAAATTGTGAGTAATACCTTTCTTACTACAAAAAGTTTCAAAATATGAATTTTGAAATTCACCACCATGATCACTATGAATAGTTATCAATGGTAGGTTTTTCTCATTTTTAACTTGGGATCTAAAAGTTTTGAAATAGGAAAAGGCTTCGGATTTCTTTGTGAGAAAGTAAACCCATGTAAATCTAGTAAAGTAATCAACTAAAACAAATACATAGTATTTTCCTCCAATGCTTCTAGATTGTGAAGGACCAAAAAGATCCATATGCACTAGCTGTAATGCATTAGAAGTTGAAACGTCATTAATTGATTTAAAGCTAGTTTTATGTTTCTTTCCAAATTGAAAAGGACCACAGACTTTTGAATAATCATATCTATGGTCCGGTAGTCCCTTTACAAGTATTTTCTTTGAGAGTTTACTAAGGTTTCTCAGATTACAATGTCCTAGTCTCCTATGCCATAGCCATGATTGGTCTTCTATTTCACTTAAGCAAGGTATGTTTTGGCTCCTAAGGTCTTCTAGGTTAATAGTGTAAACATTCTCTTGCCTATGGGCAGATAGAATGAACTCATCCTTGGAATTGTGAACAAGACACTTATCTTTTCTAAAATTCACAAGGTAACCTTCATCACATAATTGACTTATGCTAATGAGATTGTGCCTAAGACCTTTAACAAACAAAACATTTGAGATAAAAACTTTTCCAAGAAAAACAATATTACCTATACCAACAATCTTTCCTTGAGCATTATATCCGAAGGTAACTTTTCCACCTTTTGTTTTGATAACCTTTTCAAAGAGATCTTTTTTTCCAGTCATATGTCGAGAACAACCACTATCCATGTACCAAGTATTATTATTGGTACACTTCCCATTTTCCTGAAAAAGAAACAATCAGTTTTTCGGAATCCAAACTTGTTTGGATCCAGAAAGGTTAGATAAAAGAATTTTAGGAATACACATTTTTTTTGCAAAATGAGCTTTATGAAATCCTAAAGATTGAGTTTTTTTAAGAGAACAATCTCTTCTCCCGTGTCCACCACATTGACACTTAGAGCAGAAGGTGGTTTTTTGAGGAACAAAATAGTTATTGCTAAAACAGGTTTGGAATAAGTATAACCAAGACCAGGACGATTTCTCAAAGGTCTAATTTGAGAATACATCCGGTCAAAGTTTTCTTTTCCATGAGTAAAGTTTGACAAACATTTTTTCAAGGATAAAATCTCTGACTTTAGTTTCAAAACCAAATTTTTATTTTCCAAAACATTTGAATTTGAACTAGAGTTAGGCTCTAAAATGTTTTTCTTTGAAATTACAGTTTCAAGATCCTTAGAAAGTTTATCCTTATCATATTTAAATTTCTCAAGGGTTTTTAAAATACTTTCAAAATCTGAAGTTTTCACATCAAGATCTTTAGAAAGATCTGATACTTCTTTAGTCAAGATTGAAATTATAGAATTTTCTTTTTCAAGTCTCTTCTTGAGTTTAGAATTTTCATTTTCAAGTAATTTAGCAAATCTAGAAACTTCTTCAAAAGATGGTAATGTATCATCCTCTGATGATAAAGATTCATCATTTGAAGATTCATAATATCTATTATTAGTATAATTTTCATTTAAAGAGACATTTGTAATAGCTTCAGCATTATGTACCTTAGCCCTGAGACAATGATCTTCAATAGGTAATCTGGCTAAGAGTTCGATATTCCTTTGTCCTGATGTCTCATATTCTGAAGAATCAACTGAGGAATCACTATCACTTGCACTCCAAGTATAATTTGCTTTCAAGAATTTCTTTGTCTTATAAAACCTTTTCTTGTTTCTTTCAGAGTGTTTCTCCTTTCTGTCTTTCTTCTTAAGTAAAGGAAAATCAGGCCTTATTTATCCTGCTTTCTTACATTCATAACAAGTTACCTCTGAATCTTTCTTATCTTTCCTGTCTTTCTTTTTGAATCTATATTGGAAATCTTTTTTTCCCACAATCTTGTTCATCCTTCTAGCAAGATTGGCTAACTCATTATCCGAAAGATTACAATCACTTGAATCAGATATAACAACTTTCTTGGATTTAGACCTTGTAAGCCTTTCAGGTGTTTTAGCTTTAGATGTAAAGGCTACACTTCCATTCCCATTCTTCTTCTTGTTGAAATCAGCATCTCTCTTCATTCTTGTCTCGTGCTGTAGAAGAGTTCCAAAGAGTTCATCAAGAGTAATCTGGAAACTTTTCTATTATCATCAATGACTGTTCTTTTTGACTCCCATTCATTTGGCATTATATCTATAATTTTATCAACAAGAGCTTCATCATCAAGACCTTTTTCTCCCATAGATTGTAAACTGTTGACAATTGTCATAAACCTTTGTTGCACTTTACACACAGGTTCTCCATAAGGAAAAAAAATCCATGATACTCTGCTCGAAGCATTGCTCTCCTTGTTTCTATAACCTTGGATGTACCAAAATTAGTGACTTCTAATTTCTTCCAAATACAATTGGCTGCTTCACATGAAGATATCTAACTATATATATTCCTGGTCATAGAGCATAATAAAGTATTGTGTACCTTGTAATTCAGTTGATATTCTTGCTTCTCTTGGTTGGGGAAAGTACTGACTTCTTTGTCAGGAATTTTATAACCTCCAGTGAGCATTATGAAGTTGTCTATACCAGTATTAATAACGAAAGTCTTCATAAGATCTCTCAAATACTCATAATCATTCCCATCAAAGATTGGTGGTTTAGAAGGATTAAAATTGTCTATAGACCCAATATTCATTCCTGCCATCTAATACAACAAAAACTTTTCCACTCCACACGTTAGTGTAGTAAGTATTTAAGAAAGTAATATGAAAGAAATAAAGCTAGCAATACAAATCAGTGGAAAACCTCTTTTGATACCAATTGTTGGATCAAATATATAGATATGTATGTCTATTATATGGAACAATACAAGAGGGGGGGGGTGAATTGTAGGTTTAAAAACCTTTGAGTTTTAGCAACTAAGAGATTAGTTTAAATGATCTTAAACTAATAAAAATACAAACACCCACAATTGTATTGAATATAAAAAGGTATGATGTATTGTAATACTAATGTAATATAAAACAATTGTATTCAAGATGAACACAATAATAAGAGTAATACAAAGATGAATGATTCTACCTTAAATCATATAGAATCAATCAATACAATATGTAATAGAATGATTGTAATTAAAACAATTACAATTGAATATGTAAAGAAGAAAGGAAACAATACAAATTCCTTTCTAATACAAGTAACAACAGAAATGTAAAAGAATTACAATTCTTTTAACCCAAAGAGAAGGGTTATCCTTTCACCTAGGATAAAAGGTCTGTCTCACCAACACCTTGGTGAGCCCTCGATACGATGATCGGCACGTCTGTCTGCCTATCCCCGGCTGCCCTCGATACGATGATCGGCACGTCTGTCTGCCTATCCCCAGTAGCCCTCGATACAATGATCGGCACGTCTATCTGCCTATCCCCGACATCCCTCGATTTTAAAGGTAATCAGCACCTTTGTCTTTCAATCACTTGAAAGCCCTCGATATGATAATCGGACACACAAGGCAGATGAGAGAAGTCACAGAGTCTCTCTCTAGAATCCTGGTAGTTCACGAAGTCTCTTCATTCATTTCACCATCATCGTTCAGCTTCAAATGACCTCCTATTTATAGGCCTCGGGTTCCAACAGTCATGTTTCCTACAACAGTCATATTTCTCTGAAAAACTCGGAGGGACTTGGACACCTGTCATCATAACGGTCATATTGAAACAGAAAGGACGACATTGTTTTGATTAGTTTGTAACTAACTCAATGACATCGTATTGGTTAAAACAGGATATATATATCGATGATAAGCAATGGTATGATTCTTATGAAACAAGTGATTTTGACAAAGTACCAAAACAAGTAATGAACATCTGAATAGCAGAGTCAGTATGATACGATTGACAGAGTCAGTACGATACGATTTACAGAGTCAGTATGGTACGATTGACAGAGTCAGTACGATCAGTTTTGTACGATACGATATGGTCAGTACGACCAACATTGTACGATATGATAATCATGATAGAAGACAATTGTAATTTAAAAAATATGATAGAATACATTTGCGATTTCCAAAACATGATTTAGAAGTCAAAAGAGGACTTTTGAATCAACACCCTCATTGTTATTTTTTTACATTGATGATATCGTATTTGTTGGGAATGATGAATAAATGCATGAAATGATTACGGAGTAGACAAATAAATTGTTGGAAATGTCTATTCTAGTTGAAATAAAAAAATTTATTATATTGAAATTCTATCAGAAGAATAAGTATTTTTTCCCATCTCACATGAAATATGTTGACTAACTCTAAATGAAATTCCTCATGTAACATTAATGGCCCATTTTACATTTATTTTAGTGTGAAAAAAGTTGTAAAATGTTTGGAAATGGAAGGAGGATAACCATAAATAGTTTAGAATATTGGTTGGAAGCATGATATATGATACGTCTTTAAGTCCATATATAGTATATATTATTACTTTATGTTTTTGTTATAAAATTTCTCCCATGGAATATCATATTATGGATGGAAAAATAATTCTCAGATATATCAGAGCCACAACTAATTTTAGAATAAAATATGACATCATTGGAAAGATTGATTTATTTATCAATATAGAAGAATATTGGGAAGGTTTTTTTGATGATAGAAGATCCACATCTAGTGGAGTTTTCTTTTTTTGGGAAATATGTGTGAGTTATCATACAAAGATGAAAAATTTAGTAACTCCCAACACCATAGAATCTGAGTATATAGCCTCCACTCAAGATACAACTCAAATAATGTGGATAAAGACACATCTATAAGATATTTTAGTTTATATAATGTTTCCTCTTCTCTTGGATTTTTATAATGAAAGTGATTTAAATTTCACTACTAATCAAGTACATTATTCTCAATTTAAGCACATTGATATTAAATATCACTTCATCCAAGAGCATGTAGAATGAAATTAACTGAAGTTGGATTTTATTACTAAAGTGGAGAAAGTTATTGATATCATTAATACATTATTTTTGATTGAAACATTTCATAATATGAGTTTGATAATTTGAGTTTAACCAACATCTCTTCTTGGAAGAGGTATGTGATATCAAACCCCCTTCCCTTATTTTGTATAGATAATTTTGTAAAATTGGGAGTTTTTTTAAATAAATATATCCATTGGTATGTGATTTACTTTTAAAAAAGGATCGTTTATTTAAGGGGTTTTTTGAAAGGTGGAAGATATGATTTTTTCATGTGTGAACTATTTTAACAGTTTGTTGAATTGGGTGTATGAAGTTATTCATATAGGATGAATGTTTTAAGTAAAAGTAGATATGAATGGGAATTTTCTTATAAAGATTTAGGAGTGGAATAAGTTTAATAAATGTTTCTTGAATCAATTATTAAGGATATTTTAGTGAGATAAGGTAAAAAAGACATAAATAATATATTAATCTCACAATTTAAATAATGACTTTCACAAACTATCACACAATCCAAGGATAAATTTTTTTAGTGTATTGGGGATTATCTACACAAAAATATTATTTTATTAATATTTTGGAAATATATCCATAATCATTCTCTTTTATACCCTTTAATTTAAATCTCACATGCTATAATCATCTTCATAACTGTGGGAATGTGAACATAAGAATGAGTTTATCTAAAACACTCAGTAAGGGAAAAAAATCAAAAAGTTTCATATCATAAACATGAGGGAGAAGATGATAAAGATTTAAATATCATAATATGATATCACAATACTATATATGATAATAATAAAAAATGATAAAGAAAACTATGAACCTAAAAAGGTATTCTAGGAATGATAAAGAATATGAATTAAATCTAGATACATATTAATAACCAAAAACCTATGATCATGAGGTAACAATAAAAAATAATTTAAAAATATATTGTAACCATGAACAAAAGGAAAAATATGATGAAAATATTGAAAATATAGTATAATCATAAACACATGATTTCTTTTCAATGCTAACCTAGATACCCACTAATCTATTCACATGTAAAATTATGAGTGGAGTCGAACACCTTCACACTCATACATTGTGAAACAAACAACTTTCTTACTTGTTCAAGAATATAATTACCTGTCACAACCTGGCCTTGGAATTTATTTCATTTTATTATTTTCTTGTTCATAGATATTTTTTTTATGTTTCAAGTTGAGTTACTGATTTTAATTTTTTAGTTTTAGAGATTCTTTGTGGAATTTTGGATTGTGCATGGTTTAGTGAAAATTTTAGAGGATAATCATGTGACCAATTTAGGATAAGGGTTCTTCTAGTTCATTTTATTCTTACAAAGTATGAATTTCATGGTTTGAGCATGGATTTACCAAAACAGTGCAATGTCTAGGAGAAATTGTTTGTCTTGAGGGTTACTGTCTGGGCATGGCTCATGGATAGTGCACAGTTAGGTGAAAGTCTATAGAAAGCATGAGGGAGTATCTATAATTTAGAAAAACCGTTTTGCACTGTTGGCACACGATTTTCCAAACCAGGACCCAAAACCATGTGGGGTTCCCCTCTTCTCTTGTAATGTGTGTATGATTGGAACATGGTTTGGAGAACCATGTGGCCTAATCATGCTAGTTTCCTAGGACATTAAAAATGTTAAATTCCTTTTTTTCCCTTCTTATTTTTAACTCTATTTCGGGATATTCCTTCATTTCCTGAACGAGGCCCACTAGGGACCCCAGAAAACCCTTATCTCTTTCTATCCTTCCACCATTGAAGATCCTTTATGATTATTAATATGATTTCCTATTATTTTATGGTTTATTTCCTCTTCTCCTCTTCCTTATCCCTTGGATTCTTGGATTTTTCTTGGTGTGTTATCTATTAGAGAAAACCTAAGAGATATGTTTGATGTGTTGTTAAATTTCATTGTTATCAAGGTGTTCAGATTGTATCTCGTAGGCATTCTCCCTTCTCTGTAAGTTTAATCACATTATCACATAATTGAGGAAGTTTATTCCATACAATTCCTTTCTAGAATATTCCATTTGATACCTATGTGTTTCTAAATATTTTATAAATTTGTTTCATGTGCTGGTGATGTGGTTTTTTGGTTTGGTATGGTGTTTTCATGTTGGAAAAAATTAGGGGGTGTGGTTTTCTAGATGTTTTATTAGTTATGTTTATATATATACATTCAAACAAGGTATTTGATAAAAAGATAATTGATCATTAAAATTTAAATTGGGTGATTTTGTTGTTGTTTAACCTTGGTTATGTTTTGGTAATGTGGTTGGGTTGTGAATTGGGTGTTTTATGGGGGAATATGTGACTTTTTATTGTATGATTCCTATCGATGGCTTGTTGTGTTTCGGGGTGAAGCAATTGGTGTTTCTCTAAAAATATTTTTTGTATGATTTCATTGATACTTGAATAGTATCATTGGATTTTTTTCAAATTCATATGTGCACTGGGTCCACATACGGATGGGAAAAAAATGAAAATGGCCCTTGAGAATCATTTTTTTCAAAGGATTGTCTCCCATTTCCCACATTTATTTCTCTTATTCATCATTTAAAATGGTTATTTCAAGCTACTATCATTTCCAAAATCGTTCTTCAACTTCTAAATGATGACTTGGTTCTTTGGGTGATGTTAAATGTGGTTTCAAATTTTTTTCTCTAAGGCTTGACCTATTATGAACATTGTGGTATGTTTTGGAATCCAAAGGGTAAAAAAGTATGGTGACCCAACTTCTATTACATTAATTTACCAACATTTTAATTATATAAAATATAAAAAAATTACATATAGCGGATGCAAAGGTTTATTATATTGGAAAAACTTGGAACATACAAAACATTTACAACACAAAACATGTATTTAATTACTTCTTCTTTAGATTCTTATTGGCGCTTGACATCTCCTTAGTAAAACTAGTCACCTGAGGATACACATAAAAAGGGGTGAGCTAAAATCCCAGTAATAGGATAGATAATAATTTGAAACAATGTAACATGGGGTGATCTTAATCATAACATCTACATCATAATCATGAGAAGTAGTATTAGATAATAGCATGGAATGTGGCAATGCATAATAATAAAACCTGATGTCTTAGAGGTCATCTACCACACATATTTGTGAAAAAATAGAGCATTATTTTCACACATACATCGCATTAATCATGAGTTTATTAACATTACCCAATGAATTGGATCTCTATATAGTTCCGGGCACACCCAACACATCATAACATTTTTATTACAATATAAAATTCTAATCATACCCATCACATCATAATATTTAAGTTATCATGAATTACACATAGAACGTATATCAATATTAAACATAAAACATCCCATATAAAGGAATTAATTTCAATTTATAATGAATATATTCATAAACTTTGGGTTCCCAAATAAAATAGGGAAAAACATACTTGATATAAGGACAATCAACCTTAAGTGAGGAGTAAACGATGTGTTTTTTAAAGAAGAGTTCATTTGGAAAACATAAGGTTTGACATAAACTCCTGTGGAGAACATTTATATCCTAGAAAATATCATATAATAATGAATAAATTATTTTTATGGAATAAAACTATCGAAGATGGAGTTAAAAAGGGAAAACCTGAAGAAATAATGTTGGGCTGAAAAATTCCACTTACCTTGTATCCAAACGCTTTATTCACATTAATGTCTTGGATTATCACATTATATTCATTAATTAACAACTCCATAACCAATTATACATGAGTATGATTCATTATTTTTTTATTATATTCTTTTATAGGCCTTTGTATGAGTTATAGAGTTTAAATTCATTGTTTGGGAGTGTTCTTTTTCTTAGATTTCATGAATGATTCACTTGTACACATGAATGTAAGTTCATGTAGAACATTGAGAAACATACATAATTGATATTACATGATATTAATGATCATACATGATTTTAAATGATCTTATAATGAATTTTTTATGATTAAGAGTCATCAAATAATATTTAATGATGATCGTTTTTGGTTAATTTTGGTTGTTTTTGGATTACAATGATCTTGTTTTTTTAATCATTTACTATTATTTATAAAACTTGTTGCAAAACTTAAAGGTGTTAAAAAATACATATTAAAATCTTTTTTAAACCATTTAATGTTCTTATTGACATCCTTGATGGATTTGATGGAAAATGGAAGTGCATCACCCATGATATAGGCAACTTAACACAACTCGAGCGACAATTTAATTTTTATAAACCATGAGAGAGAGAGATGGATCTGTATAATAATAAATCATCCATTTACATGATGTAATACCATTATATAAATCATAATGGCGTTATAATGACATTTTTATAAGATAAGTTGAGAATAATAGAAGAAATGAAATGAAATTTGAATGGAAATCGAAAGAAAAGAGAGAGAAATTAACTCTTGAATATATCTTGTTTGATAACCACTTTAAGGGAGAGGTTTTGGCCTTTTTAGGATACCAATGGCTGAGGGATGTGGGGGAGGAGCATGGGATGATATTTGAGAAAAATTTGGAGTAGGCACAAGGTTTAGATGTGTGAGGAAATGAGGTTGTGAGGGGTGATATTTATAATGGAGGAGAGGGTTGTTTTCTTAAAATTTAATTCATTAGTTTATTAATTTCGCTCAAGATATAAATAATATTGATTAAATGACTAAATATCATAAATAGGGTATGTTATTTCGAACCAATGTCCATTTTCAACATCCATTAATCTATTATGATGTAGAAATTCATTTATTTAGCCTATTTTTTAAATTATCAAATTTCACTACCCACCAAAATTTCATGTATTTCAAAAAAATAAAGACATTCAAACTAACCATTTTTCAATGGGTATAATTCAAAAATAAACTCCATTTTATGAAAATAATTTTCTAAATAGGATTAATTTATTTTTTTTGTATTAAAAACACAATTTACATTAAAAATAAAAAATTGAAAATTAAAACTTTTTTTAGAACATTGAAAAATTAATTATGGTCTCATAAAATTAAAATATAATCATAAGACATAAAAATACTAGTTTTTGAATAAATTTTATGAACATTAATATTTTTAAATTTTTAAATTATTCATTAAATATTCATGACTTGCAAAAATTCTAACACTATAATATAATTATATCATATTATCACCTGTTGAGTTAATATATTTTATTTATACTATCATTGGTAATGTTCCTATTCACTTTACTATTCTTAAGGGTAATATTATTATTCATAAGAGTAACATTACTATTCATAAGGGAATTTTACTAATCACAAAAAATTGTGATGGTCCTACTAGACTCCAAATAGCTTAGTGATCACAACCGTGTATGTCATATTTTTGAAATTTAAATCAATGAAGTGGAAAAATTTTGTTAAAAGGACACATTAAATTTTTTAGTTCATTTAATAATGGTGTATAATTGTGTTTCCTAATGTGATTTTATGTGATTATACTATATGAAATTACTACAAGAAGGGAGAAATTACATCGATAAAAGTTTGAGTTGATACATTCTTCCCCCCTTTTGAAATTTCTCCCTTGAAATTTCGTTTTACATAAATAGTTGAGGTTACTTCTCCTTCATCACATCATCTGATTCCCAACACTACTGGAATTCCCATTTTTTTCAACGGGCTATTTACAATGGGATCCCTTAACAAATAGCCCATTGCAGAAAATGGTGTCGCAACAGATATTTTTTTCGGCGGGCCCGTCGCAAAATATATTTGTTGCGACGGGACTTTTGCCCATCACAAAAAACCTCTCGATTTTATACATTATATACCCAAAAAACCTTTTGCGACAGGCCCATTGCAATTAGTTTTTGCGATGGGGAACTTACTCGTCGCAAATATCATTCCGATTATATACATTATATACCCATAAAACTTTTGTGACGGTCCCACCGCAAATACTAATTGCAACGAGCCCGTTGTCCAGTCGTAAATACTAATCTTAAAAAAATATGTTTCACTTATTTGTGATGGGGCCCGGTCGCAAAAGACCCCATCACAAAAACTAAAATTAATTAAAAAATAATAATAAAATTATGATTAATGAAAAAATTATATTATTATTATAAAAAAATATTATTATTATTAATAAAATAAACAAACATTAAAAAATATAATACTAAAAATATATATTTAAAAAAATTATGATTAATAGAAAATTAATATTAATATTATTAAAATAATAAAATAATAAAAAATTAATAAAAGTTTCAATATTTTCAAAAAAATATAAAAAAAATCATAAAATATGATGATGATTATTATTATTATTAGTAAAATAAACAAATATTAAAAAATATAATACTAATAATAAACAATAAAATATTAAAAAAAATTATATTATGCAATATTTCCACCAATATAAAATACATGAAGTGTAAATAGTTCATATTATTACAAAACATGAATTCAAATGTTTTTAACATAAAAAAAATCATTTGGGGGGGGGGGGTCGTGTGGAGGAGGTGGAGGAAACTCCATCCCTAAACTACGAGTCAGACGGCGCATGTACTGCATCTGCTTGTTATACTCCTGCTTTCACCACTGCTCTAATCTACGCAACTCCTCCTCATAATGCTGCTCCTGCTGCAGCCACCGACACATCTCTTCATGCTGCTTCTACAAAGTCTCTATAAGCTCAGCCTGAGTTCGAAACTGCTCCTGATACTATGAGCTAGAATATGATGCCTCTGCAAGAGCTCCTCTCGAGCTAGATTCCGACATCGCAGCAGTACCATAATAAGTACCATGAGTCAAATGAGAGCTGATACTAACTACTCAACCCTTCTCAAAGCCATACTGAGTCTCCTACATCCACGCCACCTCATCGAAATGGTGAGCACCGGTCTTCTCAGTCATCTCATCCTGACCTTTAGCCTGTTTCTGAAAGGTCATAGCCTCATATGACTCCTTCAATTACAATTTAAAATTAAAATTGTGAAATTATTATATGCAGTTAATTGTCAACCTGAAATAATAATACTAACCACAATATGATGCTGGCGATTACCTCTAATCTCTCCAGTGGCTGGATCACTGTACATCCTCCGATAAATATTAAACTCTCTAATATTGGAATGCTTGACTTCCTACAGAAATATAAAATAAACTGGTTATATTTAAAGTTATATAAAATATTTAATAAATATACTTACTAGTTTCTCTCTATGCGAACTGAATGTACGACTACCAGCTCGATGCGTCTCCTCCTGTCTCCCCCGGTTCTGTCGTCCCACAGAAGATCTCCTCAGAAATCGACCACCCAACCAATGTAAACATAATCCATCCCAAACGTGAGATGAAATATACTCCGGTCGGTGAGCTCTACACGACTCATCAAATTCTCTCACTCCTGATTTCTTAGTGGATTTACTTATCAAATTTTGTAAAAACTGACAGAAATGGTCGCGCATAGAAACCTACCTTGTCACGTGGATAGCGTCGCACATGTTATCATCGATAGGATACCATAAAACCTACAAATAATTTATATTATCAAGTTATTAATAAAATAAATTTCAAAATAAATATTATTTATTCATGTACCAGCCAATGATGGAACAAGTCGCGTCGCACATCAACAGGAATCTGTTCCCATGTGATCCATGACAGGGAAAAATAATTGCGTAAAATAGCGTTCCCCTTTCCAATAACTACATGCGCAAAACTATGAAAAATGAACAAATAATAAAAAAATTGGTATATATATAAATAAATTAACGAAATCTAACTAAAATATACAGGTTACCATACCTTCGTGTGTGTGGATAGAAACCAAGATGTGGACATCGCTCGAGGATAGGGCCAGGAATCATCAGTCGTGCAAGACTGCACCCCCTCCATGTACCCCCGGAATCGCTAGTAGGCTGAGGGTCAAATGATCCAAAATCTCCCTCATCTAACAGTAGGTCAGCCTCCTGCAACTCCTGAAATATATCAAAGTCCATCTGAAACACAAAATGATTGTTGTTAGAAGATAGTTGAAAATAACTATTTAATATAGATATATATTAGTTATGATTATAACCAACATTTAACTGTGTCAATGTTCATCTTCATCCTCTTCTCCATAGCTGTCAATGTCAATGTCTTCATCTTCCTCCTTATAATCATCAATATCCATATGAGTTTCAGTTTTGGCATCTCTTGTCATTTAAAATTCATTTGTATCATCATTAACATCTTCATCACCATCGATCCTTAATTGTATGGTGTCGTCATCGATATTCACATCTCTTTGTGAATCAGATGGATTTTGAGCAGTCTCTTGAAAAATTCCAATTCCTTCCACTTCAGCGGAACCACATTCAGTTTGAGTAAATTGATTTTCCCGTGATTTCATTTTTACTATGCTCCACCAATTTCTCAAGTCTCTTGAATTAGCAGAGTACTCTGCATAATAAATTTTATGTGCCCGTTGATCCAGTAAAAATGGTTCATTTACTGCAAGAAGACTTTTATATTTAATATCGACGATTCCATGAGTCGGATGAACACGCAAGCTTCTATTAGTTTCCAACCACCAATATTTAAACATTGTTATGTAATTATGTCCTAGATAACACAACTCAATAATTTCATCCAAAATTCCATAAAATTCAACTTCAGTTTCTCTGTGATGTGATCCTCTCAAGAAAACTCCACTATTCATTTTTTTTTGATTCCTTGTATGCATGTGTATGAAATAAAAAACCATTCACCACATATGCATTATAAGATTTAACTATTTTGGATGGTGGGATACTCAATATACACAACCAATTATCAATTTTATCATAATATTGAGACTCCTGAAATTTTTTAAAACAATTATCAATATAATAAATAATAAACGGAATTGATATTAAACCATCAATAATTTATGTTACGAGTTTTTAAAACCATTGAGAATTTTTTTTTCTGCTGTCATCAAGAGCAGCTGATGTAATTTATGGAAGTGTTTCTTGATATGATTATCATATAACCTAAAAATAAAATAATTTTAAATATTGTAACATAAATTATAGAATAAGTGATAGAAGCACCCACATGACAAATGATTTCATTTCTTCACATTTGAGCAGAACATATGTATGAGCTCTGTGATGTTCATCATCTGAAATCCATCGTTTAAGAACTCCACAAAAACCAAGATTTGGCTGATTAAAAACTATTAATTGATTATCCATTTCGTCATTAACATTCCACTAGTTTCATCCCATGCGATTGTGTTTTGAGGGATATTGAGATTTAATATAATGAGATCAGAAAAAAGAAATTTCCTCTTGAAAATAAGCTTCAGTAATTGAGCCTTCAACTGATGCTTTGTTATGTACTTTTTTGTTCAATTTTTGCTTGCATCTCTTTAATGGGTACATCCATAAAGACTGTATTGGACATAAACATTTAGCTTCTTGTGGAAAATGTAATATCAGATGTTCCATTGAGTAAAAAAAGCCGACAGAAAGATTTTTTCCAGTTTACATATAATTACAACAACATCTTCTTCCAGTTTTCTTAGCGCATCATAGTCTGTCATTGCTACATAAATGTATCGAAAAAAATATGATATGTCTATTATCGAATCCCAAATAATAGAATTCAATAATCCTCTGAATCCAATAGGCATTAGCCTTTCCATTATAACATGAAAATCTTGACTCTTTAATCCAGTAATATAACCATTCTTAACACATCTTCCCAAATTGGAAGCACAACCATCTGGAAGTCTCAAATCTTCAATCCACTGACAAAATAATAAGCGACTCTCTTTGGACAGTGTATAAGATTCTTTTGTCTTCATTAACCTCTGTGATCTGACATTTTCAAATAGTTCAAGTTCTAGTCGCTTGCAAATTTGGGAAAGATCTAATTGTGCCTTTACTGTATCTTTGGACTTACCTGGTGTATCCAAAACTGTATGAAATAAATCACCAAAACAGTTCTTCTCAATATTCATAACATCCAACTTGTGGTAGACCAACAAATCAGACCAATACAGAAGATCCCAAAAAAAATTCTGTTTTATCCAATTATGTTTTTTCCCAAAGCAATGAAATTTCTGTTGGTTTACTATTGGTCCAAATGTGATGGAATGTAATGAAAATAAAACTGATTTTAACTCTGTACTTGATATCATCTTTGGAGGTTCATCGCTTTCAATTGTACGTTTTCTGAAATGAGATTTGTTCCCCCGAAAAGGATGATCGGTTGCAAGAAATCTATGGTGACAATAAAAATAGTAAGGGCTTTTTTTCCATTGATGAGCATAAAGGCTTTATTGTCTTTCATACAATAAGGACATGATTTCGGACCATGTGTACTCCAACCAGATAACATGCCATATGCCGGAAATTCACTAATCACCCACATCAATGCAGCTTTTAATATGAAATTTTATTTCGCAGCAACATCATATGTATTAACACCATCACTCCACAATGCATTTAAATCATCAATCAATGGTTTTAAATAAACATAAATATTTTTTTCAGATGTCCTGGGATTAATACAGTCAAAACGATATAGGTCTCCTTCATCAACATCCATAGAGGAAAATTGTACAGAGTTATAAAGACAGGCCAATATGAATACTAACTACCATAAGAACCAAAAAGACAGAAAATGTCCGTAGAAAGACTCAATCACATGTTTCGAGCTTCTATAGAAAAAGAAGGATGCAGACGGTCAAAATGTTTCCATGAATCTCCATCAGATAGATGATTTAATCTTCTATCAGTTGAAATTTTGGTTTTGTGCCATGACATCATTGGCGATGTATTCTGAGAGATAAATAAACACTGCAACCTGGGTGTAACGGGGAAATATATCAATTGTTTTACTGGAATCGATTGAGACTTCCCTGGTTGAGCTTATATATACCTCGATTGTCCACATGTGGGATAACTATCCAATGACTCATTTTCACCAGAATATAAGATGCAATCATTTTTACATGCATGAATCTTCCAATAACTAAGGCCGAGATTAAAAACCAGCCTCTTTCCCTCAAAGTAATTTGCAGGCAACACATTTCCTTCAGGTAAAAGTGTTTTAACCAAAGAAAATATCTGATCAAAATAGTTGTTTGACATTGCATTATCTGATTTAATAGCCATAAATTTTTCAACCGCTTATAATTTTCTTATCTTTCAACCAGGATATAATGCATCCTCAGCAAACCTCAACAACTCATAAAATTTGGATAGTGCCAACTCAAGAATTATATCAATTTCATCGTGAGTTTCAGTTTGTTGCACAGATGGACCCGCAACATAATGTACTAAATTCTGAAACCGTGATGGATCCATAATCAAGTTATTAGGATCTTCTATGGAACTGCGTTCACCGTGTTGATACCAAAAAACATAATCTGGTTGAAAACCAAACCGCATGAGATGACCCCCAACCTTGTCAACTATGTCAAACGTTCTCAGAGCACATTTTTTATAAGCACACTTAATTGTGACTTCTTAAATAGTATTCTGGTTTTGATGATGAAAATGATAAGGACGCATTAACACTCTCAATATATACATGATTTAAACCAGAACCATTTGGATTTCTGCATTGATTTATCCAAGTGCGATCATCAAATAATGACTGATGTCGACTTCCTTGTTCCATATTTTTCTACATAAAATATAAAATCATCATTGTTTTTGAATAATTTGAAATTATAAAAATACTATCTTAAAAAATAATTTAAATAATCAAAACTACTTCTTAATAATTACCATTAATTAAGGGCGACACAATTTCCAGTGGAATGACGACTACTCTTTTGTTTGACGGCTCATTGACTTGCATCTTTCTCAGACTGAAATCACAATGAAGAATCTCGTCCGAGGTACGCATATTCATTCTCGTGTCTACGAGAATGAATATGGGTACCTCCGACCAGATTCTTCATTGTGATTTCAGTGTGAGAAAGATGCAAGTGAATGATCTTTAGGAAAAAAGAGCCCCCTTTTCGTCGATGAATCATCTTCTTCAAACTATCACCGCCTGAAAACATTATAAAAAATATGATCCTACGAATGTATATACAATCTCGTTCATACAAGATTGAATATGTCTATGTAGAAACACATTTATCATAATGTTTTGAGTTGGTGAGAGTTGAAAGGATAAAATTCATCGAGCAAAAGGAGTGTCGTCAATCAACTGGAAATTATGACAAGTTCTTAAAATTTATTAAAATTTCTTCCTAACTGTTCCTAACCAATTATTACTAATTATTAACAATTATTACTAATTATTACAAATTATTTCTAATTATTACTAATTATTGCTAATTGTTATAAATTATTACTAATTATTACTAATTATTACTAATTATTACAATTTATTACTAAATATTACAATTTATTACTAATTATTACAATTTATTACTAATTATTACAATTTATTACTATTTTAGCAAAACTTATCAATACATAGAAAAATGAAAACATCTTTAATAATGAAAGGAAATTTGGTATTAATCGTTGTGGAGATGATTACAAATTTTCCCTTCATTATCAAAGAAGTTTTTGTTTACTAATTATTACTAATAAAAAATTATATTATAAATATTTATGAAAAATAAATTTTAATATTATAAAATAATAAAAAATTTATAAAATATTAAAACTATCAATATTCTCAACAGGCTTTGCTCCATTCTTAACATTTTTAAATCTCATAGGGTCGCCAATTGTCAGGTCATGCGCAATAAAAAGTTTGTGTCACCCAAGTCCAATGTGAACTCTATAATTGTCCTTGTGTGGTTGATCACCTCATAAGTAGTGTTACAATAGTATGAGAAAAGTAATGTCGTTCTCGTCTTTAAGAATCATCTCTCTCCCTTTACATAGATCATTCTTCCTTAAGAATTTGATGGGTCATCAGTATCTTTCCCTTAAATTTTCAAGGAAGAATGGTCTATGTAAAGGGTCATGTGAGATAATTATTATAGATGAGAAGGGCATGACTTGGGTCATCCTATTGCAATGCTACTTGCAAGGTGATCAACTAAGCAAGGACAATTTTAGAGTTTACATTGGACATGGATGACATAAAGTTGTTATTAGATATGACCGGACAATTGGTGACCCTTTGAGATTTGAACATGTTAAGAATAGAGAAAATCCTGTTGCGAATATTGATAATTTTAATATTTTTTAAATATTTTATTATTTTAATGATATTAATATTGTTTTTTAATAAATATTGATAATATAAATTTTTTATTAGTAATAATTAGTAAACAAAAACTTCTTGGATAATGACGGGAAAATTTGTAATCATCACCACAACAATTAATACCAAATTTCCTTTCGTTATTCAAGAAGTTTTCATTTTTCTATGTATTTCTAATTATTGCTAAAATAGTAAAAAAATTAATAATTACTAATAATTAGTAATAAATTGTAATAATTAGTAATCAATTTTAATAATTAGTAATAATTAGTTATAATTAGTAATAATTAGTAATAATTAGTAATAATTAGTAATAATTCGTAATAATTTGTAACAATTAGCAATAATTATCAATAATTAGAAATAATTAGTAATAATTAGAATGATGTTTCCTTGAACCATGGTTTTTCAAAGTCTTCTCTCAAATTTTCTACATTCTTTTCTCTTCCTCTTCATCTAAAATGGTAATTTGAAGCAACTATAATGTTCAAAATATCTCCTTAACTTCTAAATTTTGATTAGTTCTTTGATTTAATTTAACTATTATTTTAAATGTTTTCTCTAAGGATTTTCTGATTTGGGACATTGATTTTTGATTTAGAAATGAAAGTCATAAAGGCCCTTTGAGAACATTCCGAGTTTATGAGGTGTGTTATCTTGGTTTTGGGAAAATGTTTGGAAATGGTTTTCTAATTACATTTAGATCTAAAATGTTTAAGTCTCAAATGGTAATTTGTGTTGTCATGGGAAATTTGGTTTTGATGTGATGTGATGTGAAGTCCCTATTGGTATTTTATATTGGTTTAGAAAAATATTTGAAATTTAATGTGATTTTAAGGCCTGGTTGGAACTTGTATGTGACTTGATGTGAGATGAGAACTTCTATGGTGTACACTCTAAGGCGAGGATCATCACATAGGTGGTGTCTATGTTTTTTTGGAAAACACTACGGCTTTCAGTTTTAGTTTGAGCTACACATGTGAGAACCTCCACATTAACTATGTATCAATATCATGGGATTCCTGGGTGTCATCTTGGGTGTTGAGTGACAATTACTAATCGAACCCTATTATATGAGTTGGTACCCCCTGTATTAGATGATTCCAGGTGGGAGGTGTGACTGGATTGGCTATTTTAGAGCTACCAATTGGTTATTGACTATGGAGGTGCACCATACAATGGAAGGTAAGTCTGAACTATGTACGTCTAGGTATTAATTCATAATATGTTTAGAAAATTCCTATGATTGACAATATTTATGTTTTGATTAATTATACTTCATGGATATATTATCTATGTATGTCTACGTTTGATTGATTTGTTTTTGTTACTTTCTGTGTAGACCTTTTTATCATCTGGTATGTATTTGTAATTACGGTTCATGTTTTTAGCTATGTTTTAAAATATGAAACCATTTTTAAAAGGGTTAATTCATGTGTTTTAGAAAGTGAACCCATGGAATGATGTTTCTAGTTGTTTAAAATTATTAAAACATATTTTATAATAATATTTAAAATTAGTTTTTATGGATTTTTTTCTACAAATGAACTGTATGGAGTATAGGGTGACTTCTTGTTGATATGTTTTATTCTAAAACCATGCTTATAACACTCAACATTATTATACCTGATCTATTTTGTAGGTTTAAGTATTTGGTTTGGTTTACCTTTGGATAAGGGTGGTCTTGTGGTTAGTAGAAACCAAGAGGTCACATAGATATCGTGCTAGTGTGTTTCATATTTAGTTTTGTATTCTTTTTTGTTATATTTAAAAGCTATTGTATTTGGAGTGGTTTTCATATTTATTAATGTTCAT
This sequence comes from Viscum album, assembly GCA_963277665.1. Classification (NCBI taxonomy): domain Eukaryota; kingdom Viridiplantae; phylum Streptophyta; class Magnoliopsida; order Santalales; family Viscaceae; genus Viscum; species Viscum album. The sequence goes on along the minus strand of OY728152.1, from coordinate 248,562,564 downwards.
TTGTTAGTTATTCTACGTGATCTTTTTGGTATTGGATCTTAGTTTTATATTGGGATAAATTATTCCCATTGTATTTTTTTGATGCTTGACACTAGTTTCCAGCCTATTGTGTTTGGGAATGCTATTTAGGCCTTATCACGGACTAGTTTGCGTGTTTGGTCAAAATAAAACCCAGTCTAGTTTGAGCATTTTTAGTAGATTTAATTCCACCACACTCAACCTTAGTGAACCTAGTGAATTTCTAACCCATCTATACTAAAAATTATGTGTAGATCGTAACGGTATCATTATCACCAATTGTGAACCTAGTTACTCCATAACCTATTCACATAACATTTCTAACTCATAAGATATAATCCTTTACAAAATTCATTAGAGGGAGATATAGGCCCCACCCATATTATAATAAATATATTTTTTGACACTTTAAAATCTGACATTTATTATCTCATAAAGAAACAATGGAGAAGGATTTTTTTTCTTAAAACTTTCAAAATATTCACATAACATGAACTTAAAAAATCATAGAATATGAAAACTATAAATTTACAAATGAAATGATATCATAACAATATATAAAACTTGATCAATATATATATTTATGAAAGGATAACCTTGGAGGGTAAATAAAAATGAAAATAAAAAAGACTTCACAAAAAACCTTTTCAACCTTGAAGTAAAAATTACATTCAAAAATATTTTTAAGGTAAATAGAACAACTATTTATAACTTAATCTAAATATTTACAAATAAAACATCCTAGAAAATAAATTATTGAAATAAAAACGTAGAAATTTAAATACATCAAAAAAATTTAATGGAAAAAACATTTCTAATGGAACCTTAGAAAAAAAGTTATCAAAAGAATATGTGGATTGGATGAGAAATCCTCTTTAATTGGAAAGGATTTAAAAATATTTTGAAAATTTTGAAAAATATATTTTTGAAAACCCTAATTGTTAAAACTATATTTTATTAGTTTCTATAAAATTAAATAAGGGGAATAAAAGTATGAATAGAGATGAAAAAAATTGAATTTACACTAGGTCAAGGAGAGCATTAGTTGGAAGTAATAACATGTATATGGATGAAAAAAATATTAAAAATAATGAAAATTATTCTTAACAAAAATACATTTGAATGAATATAATATAATCATAAAGGAATAATACTTTGGGGTGAAACAAGAAATACATATAATGGAAAGTAGATATACAACATAACATAATAATAGGTTATAATAGATAAATTTATAATGTATATGTAAAAGAATAGTTACCATGATCTAAGGATAATATCAGAGTCATGAAAATACCTAGAAAAATTGGTAATAATCCCATAAAAAACACATGATAGGTATAACATTAAATAAATAACTAAATATTGATAAATATAATATGATCATGATTTAAAATGACAATATTTTCATATTTACACTCTTGAAAATGAAATTGAGAGTTTAACATAAACATGTCTCTTGTAATTAAATTTTGAGACAATGAAACCCTTACCATGTTTCCCAGTATTATTGGATTTAATCTAGGATCCTTTATAACAAACATAAAAATATTAATAACTAATTTAATAACCATATTCATACCTATAAATATTTATAATTTATATATATAATCATTGTCTAAATGTATATTTGTTATTTTTTTCATATTTTTCTACAACGGGTTTTTATAGCTTTGTTTGTTTTTACAAGTTTTGTAGGAGATATGTTGGTGTTAAATCTTTTTTAAAAGTTTATCATCAAAATTTTATTAATTTTAATTAAAGGATTATTTATAATGATTTTTTTTAAATTTTCATTAATTTATTATTTAGTCCTTTTCATAGAAGATGAAATCGATAACATACAATTTTTAGTGGTTCTCAACCCATGAAGGGGGTATTTATTAGTTAATGTGATAAATATCTATGAAAAATTTATAGAAACAAAAAATAAATAATTATTTATAAATTTATTTCATATAAAAAAATAAATTATGTTTTCATAATCATCCAGTTTATAATTTCATTTCATTTTTAAATTATTTTGTTAAATCGAACCAAACTAGAACGCGCTTGGGCTCAATCGGTGAATGTGGTTAAAGAGGAGTTTATTTTTAAAGAATATAACTGTATAAGAATAATAATTATATCATTTTGTTTTTTATTATGGTGAACCATATTCGAATATTTTTTTATAAATAATTAAAATATAAAATAAAATAAAATAACGATTCTTCGTGTTGGTGGTGGTCCGCATGCACGGACGATTGATGTTCCTTTGTTTTTTATGTGGATGGAAATGAATAAATAAGGTTTGTAAAATTAATATACAACATATATGTATAATATTTATACATAATTAATCATGTTATTACGTTGATAAGATATTTGGAATAGAAATTTTAAAAAGAGAACTTTAGTTGGATATAATACTTATGTTGCAGACCTAATTTTTCCTAAAAATTCAGCTAACATTGAAGATATTGGATAATAATGAGTGAATATGGGATTATTTTTATAGTATATGGTTTTATTTATATTAAAATGGAATATATAAAAGTATTAATTCAATATAAACTGTGCATAATGAAGGGGTGTAAGTCCCCCCCTTTATAATTAATTTGAATGGTGGTTTTGGAAACACCACTTAGATATTTACTTATATCTTTAAAATGTTAAAAAAAGACACCAATAATTAAATAGTTTGGGGTGTAGAAGATTTTAAGGACTAAATATACCCCCATACAAATAATTTGGAGGTATCCTTAACTAATTTAAGGTTTTTCCCTTTCACTTGTGTTTTTCCCCAAGTGTACGTTTACACAGTTACCTTTTTCTACCCGTAGTTGTAAATTAAAATGAAAAAAAATAAATTTGATCACATAACCAGATTTGATCCATAAAAAATAGGTATGTAAATTATTTTATGAAATAAAATTTCTATAGTTATGAAATTCTAGGTTTAAAATAAATGTACCGAACTAATGATTTTTTTTGGAAAATTGTGTTTTTATGATTAAAATTTATGCTTATGATATATTTATTAACGTTAATAATTTTTATTACATATATTAATTTATTATAAACCCAAATAAGGCTATTTAACTTTTAAATCAAGGCATAATCATCTTTTTACGAAAATATTACTTAACTAAATGAATAGTCTAAAAAGAGTTATTTTTTAATTTAACAATTTACTTTAGTTCTAAAAATATTTCTATTGGTTTTATATGTAAAAATAATATTTCAAATCTTCATAATTTGATTAATTATATTCATATTTTATTACTCTAATGGTATTTAAATCTTCTATTATAAAATTACATCATGATAAAACTATGGATATTTTAATTTTCTTAAATCCCATATTTTCAACTAAAAAACGATATTTTAGAAAATATGAAAAAATTCATAATAAGTAAATATTAATCCAATGAATTTAAAAATGAGATTTATTTTATATGATTAAAATTATAAAATTATAAAATTCATGTTTTAATGGAAAAATAAAAAAATAAAAATGCTTCTTTTATTTAAGATACCAATTTTAGTTTATTTTCAAAAATAATTTATTGGGATTTATAAATTGACATAGTATTTTTAAAAGATTTATTTTAACTTATATATATATATATTATATAAAAAATGTTTTGATAATATTTTGTTATATATAATTGATTGTATTTTCCAAATCATAATTTTATTACCATTCAATAAAAAATTTAATATTTTTAGGGAAGTACCAAAAATAAATCCTAAGATAATTTTATTGAGAGAAATTAAAAAATGAATATTATTTTATTAAATTTAAATTATAATACTTATAAAATTAAATATAATATATCTATATATATGTAATATAAATAAAATCATATTTATTAATAATATCTGTTTTTATACTAATTCATATTAATTATTTACCTTGTATAGGTAATAATTATTAATGGTTTATTGTGTTTCTATTTATTGTTATTTCATTAATATACATTCTTAATATGTTCATGTTTTTTATGTTTGGTGTTGTATGTGATACAAGTTATATTGTGTTGTATAGAGTTTAATGGATCTAAAATTTTAGGTCGTTACAATCTACCACACCTAAATAAATTGAATCCTCAAAACATAATTATAATTTACTTCTAATAACAGATAAAGGTGGAAAAAATATTGAAATGAAATAAGATATTATCTCTAATGAGAAATGATCCTCAATATCATATAGAATACTAGAAAAAAACATCTTTTTCCATAGTTATTCTACAAAAATGTATCTCATAACTTGGTATTATGGACCTTATAAAAGATTCAGTTTTCTAGTTAGAAACTTCACAGACAGACTAGCACTAAGAGATGTTCACAATTGATTTAGAAGAATTTTTCACAATTATAGATTTTAATGTGGATTCAAATATATTATATCCATTATTTTTCAAAAATCATGTCTATTGTTTTTCTTAAATGATGATATTAGGTTTTTTATAAAGTTTATTTCCTAAAAAATAATAATCGTACCACTAATTTTTTTTCCATAAAAAAATCACTAAGTGTGAGGACATTATTTTTTATAGAACACCCTATACATAACCTGGTTGATAAAATTAGAATGCCGCCAATAATTTTGGGAGGAGTATAATTGAAAACCAACAACTTTAATACTCTTATTCGTTAATCAATAGATATGTTCTTTATTTCTCAATAATTCTTAGAGGTTGTGGATTAATACTATGATAACAAATCCTTGCATTATGGAATTTAATTAGAAAATTATTGAGTTCTATATACATAAGTCATCATATTACTAATTGTTTACTTGTATTAGTTATATCTTCTTTCCTCATGTTAACTAACTAATCATTTTCCCTCAATACTTTGATACACAATGGCCTCATAAACTAAAAGTAATGAATCCTTCAATCCCATTAAGGAAATTCCATTTTGGATTATTTAAACATTTTTTACATAATGAAATTTGGGAATTTTTTATTTCATCATCTTTATCACTTATATTTTATGATGCTCTATGTTTCTATTCTTTAGTTGGATTTTTATATTTTCACATTATTAATTATATTTTTTGATAACTAGTATTTCATTATCACATGGTTTCTTATTCCATTCCCAATTACTATGGGTTGTTCATTGGTGAAATATTTATGTTTTCTTGTTCAGAACTAGTTTATTATATTACCTTCCATTACTAAAACAAATATGGCTGATATGATGTATGAAAAATTTACAATATAGGGATATAATCATAAAAATAAAAATTAATTCAACTATAAAAATCCTTATTCATTATCATGATGGTCTACAGATCCTTCATTTAAACCTATATAAATCATTATTTTATCTATACCACATTAAATTATGTTATTTTACTCTTTTGAATGTTAATAGGAAATAAATCCATCATATTGGTTTGAAAATAGAATATTATCAACCAAATCATATACTCTTAGAGTTTATAGAGAAGTGTGCAATCTTAGTCAGAATCATCGTGCATTAGGGTGATGATTGATTCTATACTCAGCAAAACATTTTTAGGGTGATTTCCCCTAGGTGAATCAACAACACAAAAAATAACATTATTGTATCTAGAAAAATATATATTACTAGGAAGAAACATACACAAGTCCTGACCAATATTTTAGGAAATCATCCCATGCATAAAGTAAACTATAGGTGTTTTACAAAGGTTTTATAACCCTAACACCAAAACTAACACAAATAACTTCCATGATTACTAAGCCATGATCTGATACAAACTGTATTAACCCTATATAGACATGAAATAAATATAAAAATTAATCTCCATATTTAAATAAAAAATCTCATAAATAGTTTCACAACCCAAGGACCTAATGGTTTGGTGTCTTGGGGATTACCTATATAAATATCTTATCTTATAATATTAATGAACACTAATCAATAATCATACTTTTATATATCCTTTCTTATATATCTCACATGAAATAACCATTTTCATAACCTGGGTAAAACAAACATAAGAAATTGGTGACATCAAATTCCCAATAAGGAAATAACATATGAAAAAGTGTGATATCATAAACTTGAGTAATTATAAGATAAAGACTTTAATACATTAATAAGATATCATAATACTATATATGATAATAAAAAATGATAAAGTAATATATGATAATAAAAAGAACATTAAAGAATCATAAAATATATGACCTGGATCTAGATAATTTCAAAAACCAAAAAATGAGATTGATATATAAAAGTGTGGAATTATTTAAAAATATGGTGTAACCATGAAAAATTTTCATTACATGATAAGTATCTTGAAAATTTGAGAAAATAAAAAATATAGTATTACTTTAATTTTTAAACCTTCTACCCACCAACTAGTTCACATGTAAAATTGTGAGTAGAGCTTAATGCCTTCACAGTCACCATTCTTCTACTAAGTTCCTTGCTAACCTATTCACATGTATAATTATTAGTTGAGCATAAATCCATTAAAATAACCCCTTTTAAACCTACCATCATTCTAACATGCTGACAAGTAAAAGTTTGAGTAGAGATTAACACCATCATACTCATCATTTGGGAACCTAACTACTCTCTAACTTGTTTACATAACATTTCAATTTAATGAGACATAATCCTTCACCCAAAATGTATAAAAGAGAGATATAGGTCCCAAAGGTCTCATAATCCTTGTATTTTTGTGCTTCATGAAAATCCAACATTCATCATCCCACAAAGATCCCAAGGAAAACAGATGAGTATCCTAAAACATTCAAAAACATAACTTAATGTGAACTTAAAAAATCATAAAATATCTAAAATCTCATTTTAAAAATGAATTAATATCCTTGAAAATACATAAAGATATTAAAAAAGAAAAATTGAAAATAAATTCAAAACCATTACATTTAAAAAATAATATTTAATAATGAATCCTGAAAAAATACATAAAGGTTATCAAGGGAAAATGTGGAGTGGGTGATTAAACCTCTTTACTTTGAATGGATGGAAGAAGGATTTAAATAATGTGAAATAAATATTGATTAAAAACCCACCCCAAAAAATAGTGAAAATTTGTCTTTAAATGAAATAATGGTAATAAAAGGATCATTTTATATAAAACTAATTTGAGTTTCTATTAGTGAAAGGGTAATAGTGATAGAATGTAATAACATGGATATGGAAAAAATACCTTAAAATGAATGTGATATTTTCCTAACAAAATTTCATTTTAAGAATATAATAATATCATTAAGAGAGAATAATTCAGTTTGAAACATTAATTCCACATAATTAAAAGTTTATATAAAAAATAATATCATAATATGTTATAATATTAAAATATTGAAATCATATAGAAAAAGAGTAGTGATTCTGACCCAAGGAAAATATTTATGTCATGAAAATACCTTGTATCCTTAGTATCATTTTCATAAAAACGCCATGAGAGGTATAAAATTAAATAAATAAATGAATATAATTATTTATAATATGAAAATTTTAAAAAAATTATAATTGGGTAGTATTTACACCATTAGAAAGGAAACATAATGCCTATCTTAAACATGTCTCTGAGAATTAAAATTTGAGACAGAGAAACCCTTACCTTGTTTCCAAGCATAGTCGGATAAACACTCAGATAGTATATAGAAAACCTAAATATATTGAAATCTAATTTAATTAAAATATTAATACCTATAACTATTTATAATTTATTTTTATAATCATTACTGAAATGTATATTAGATAGTTTTTTTATTTACCCACATCGAGTGTTTATAGATTTGACAGTTTTCACCAGTTTTATAGGGGAGGTGTCAGTATTCATTCATCTTTTAATGTTCATAATTACAAGTTATTTAAAGATAATTTAATGGATGATTTATCATGATTTATGAATTTTAAATTTCCTTCCATTTATACTCATGTGTTTATCCTAGAATATGAAATAAATAATCAATATTTTTCAGTTATGTTCAACCTACGAAGTGTGTATTTCGTAATTAGTGAGTTAAATATTTATTTATACCTTAAATAACAAAAAAATAATATTTATTTAAATATTTATTTCTTATGACACTAGAAATTTTTTTTCATAGTCATCAATGTTATAATTTCATATCTTTGTTGAAGTAGGTGGTTAAACCAACCAACTATGAACATGATTTAACTCAATTGGTGAGTATAGTTAAGTAGTTATTTATTTTGACATAATATCATTATAATAAAATTATAATGATATTTTTTAATTTCTTTGAACAAGATTTTCATATATTTTCATTAATAATAAAAAAATATAATAAAAATGAAAAACTATTCTTTTTGGAGGAATTAGTCTGCACACATTCACGATTAATGTGATTAGAAGAAGTATCCATTTGAACGACATCATAAGATTAGGTCTAATTTCTCAAGGATATTGGATGGAGTCTATAAGTCTAATTCCACCAGTCAGAGTGAGGTGTAAAATGTTTCTTCAACAATTATTATAAGTTCCATTATAAAAGATGTTCCATATTGTTTAAAATTAGAAGATGATTTACAATTCTTATTGTTTCTAACATAATGATTACTGAAATTATCCACGATCTAAGATTCATTAAAAATTGAGAGAATGGGGTCTGTTTATTCTAAATTTAATGTATAATTTTATTGTGGAGACCCTTGGATAGGGGTTATTTTCCCAAGGACTAGATGATAATAGTTCAAAACTTTACAGATATAAAGATATGATAATGTGATGGTAAAATGTGTTATTAATTAAAATTTTATGAATTTTTTTTATCAGAGTTAGTGTGATTTAACTTATGTAGATAAATTTTTTATTATTACATCAGATAGAAGTATCTTCATTGGTTCATAAGAAGGGTAATCTCAATGTCATTGGATAAAGTACACTGGATAATCCTTATGAAAGGTAATCAGACAAAGGAATTGTTATGGAATCTTAGCATTTAATGGAGATAAATGGAGCTCTATGAAGTTGCAGACAATTGTTTCTTTATAGAGTTCATCAAATAGAGGATTTCATGTTAAGGTATCAGTTGAATGTTTTTAAATCATGTCATTGAATGAAATAATGGTCTCTTGAATGTTTTCAAGAGGTTACTATGTTTTTTAAAGGATCATAGTTTAGAGACTCATCTGTTATAATAATTTTATTATGATATGTTAGATAGAAGTATTTATGGGATATTAATTTTTTTTGAAAAGATAGTAAATGTGATGATGCTGAGTTGGTTGATCAATGTTTTAATAATCATGAAGTAAAATCCATGATTATTAATCTCTTTTTTGAAAATTTTGAAGAAATTACTTGAAGTTTGTTCTTAATGAAAGGTATTTTATTTTAGAAGGATTGAGTGGGTTCAAAAGAAACATGTTTTTTAGTTGTATATTCAAAATACCTGAGCAAGTGTTTGAATATGAAGATTATCTCACACCCAAAAAACATGGAGGGAATATGCCCATATAAAGGGAGTTAGTGATCTGATACAATGCATACATTTTTTGGGTATATAAGTGAAGTGATACTAAAGTAAATAGATGATATGAGGAACAAGTTATAGGGGGACTGGTATAAAAAATACCAGATAAAGTTTCATATCACTTGGAATTAGACCAAAATTATACTAAAGTGATCAGGCACACATGTTGAATAAGTACTTGATGAACAATGTGATGAGGTGATAAGACTAATAGCATGTCAAATTGGTATCAATATATAAAAGAGAAACTGGATGGAAAATATCATATGGACATATTAGATGCAGTATATGAGGAAAATTTACAATATGAACTCCAATTGGATGGAATATGGTTCCTGATCACCACTATTCTTGAAAGTGAAGAGGAAAAATAATTACCTGAAAGAAGGGATAGTGTATATAATTTTTAATAATCATAATTAAAACACACTAAAGGATATTTATGAAGGTTATTTCAGTTTTAATAAATACATTTTTATATCATTTATCTATACATGTAGCACATGCACTATCGATTAACTATAGTGCTGCACTAGTGAAAGGATAATACATTATTTCTATAACAACTTACAGTATTTTTAAATTGGTTTTTGTGGTCTTTAATTACTTAAAATACATTCCAATCACTACCTACACTTTTATATTATTGTACATTTTAAAAATATATGTTCCTTTTGCTGTTCTAGTTTTCTTGTTTTCTTGCTATGTCATTTCTCACTAACTAGTGGCGAAGGCTATTTTTAAAGTAATGAAACAAAAAACATATGATAATTAATTCAAACCTCCCCAGTTAGTGATAATAAATTTATTTATTGGTTCTTTATTGTTTTTGTGTTTCACTGCTGTTGAGAAAATTTCAGAAAATTCAATCCATTTCTCTTACTACAGAACCCATCACCAAAAAAATTTGTTTATACCGCTTTCTTCCAGAAGATTCATCTTCATAGAAAAAATATTAATGTTTTTGATTTTGTATATATTATTTTTAGATATTATATATATTATTTTTTAGATTAGTCTCTGAGGTGACATGTGATAATGAGGCCCGATGTGCCTAGAATAAATGTTTGAAATATATTAAATACATTAAATAGAATGCACAATTAAATGAGAGTATCTATCTTATAACAATGAGAAAAATACATTCTTCATTAGTAATGAAATGAGAGGATCTCTCTAAAAACAATGAGAAGACTTCATTCTTCATTAGCAATTAGTCCTATTTATAATTGGATGTTTTTTTAAATTTGGATTTATCATTATTTTAAATTTCGACGATGAACACAAATCAATAATCTATTGAATTGATTCACAGATCATGTGTATTGTGATTCCATGTTATAATTTTCCAGGTTTTGGGGGATTTTATTTTTTAATTAATTGTTAATTGACTTATTCATCACATTAATGGAAAGGAATCGAGGCCAACATGAATATTAGAGGAGGTTCACTCTTTATGTCTTTTATTTTTCTTTTCTTCATAATCAATTCATTCATTGAGGGTGGGTCTCTTGGCCTGTGGTTTGATGTTTACTATAAAATAAAATGGTGTGCACCCATTTATTTTCACAATGGTTCTATATCAAAGATCTAGGATCGGTACGATGTGAGGATCATGCGATGATAGAGGAAGAAGAAGAATATATGGATTTGGGATGCCCAATTTTTTTACTTCTATGTTACCTGAGTAAGGATGTAGGATAATGTTTTTGGAATGAATTTTAAGGATGAAAACTGGTGTTTGATGATGGAAAGGATCATCTGATGTGATTTACTGGCTTTAAATAAGGGCTTGTTCATATCGATGGCCAGAGGATCGAACAACAATGTGTGAACCAAATATGGAAATCTGGAAAATTCTTCATTAAATAGTGTTTTTTGGAAGAACATTCCCTGTGGGACACTTACAACGATGGATAAATTTTTTAGATGAAGTCAAGTATCACATAGTGTGTGACCTTTTTACACGACATGCGAACTATTTAAGTTAACTTGGTGTGTACCTTGGATGGTACACGAGCACATGTTTGGGAATGACTATCCTCACACAGACACATTTATCTGCACATAGATGTGGTCTGGAGAACACATGCTCCCAAATGCCCTGTACTTTGAGATGGACATAGACATGACCTATTTACATAGGCTAATCCTAGTGTCGAAGGGGTGAAATTGAATAATACAAGTATATTCCATGTGCTCTATCAATGAAGTCTTGAAGCCCATTTTCTAAGTATCATGGAAAAGTTTTATTAGGGTATGTTCCTTATATCCATTCCCGGAGGGTTATTATGAAATCATGTCCCACACATAGGATAGTTATCTCTTCAATAGGAAATAATAGATAGGGTTCTTATAATCCTTATGTGAGGGATAAATTGAAATCCTTTATCATCTTATTTCCCATGGTGGAGTTATTAGTATCATCATGACCAATACTATGATGGCACCGATCTTCTACTTAGTAGGTTATCCCATATTGTGTTTTTGGTATACCCCAAAGCATTTGTTGGGATCTTCATACTTATATCATATCCCTTCAGAAATCTAGTGTATCCTTCTTATGATGATAATCGATGAGCACGACATCTTATACAGATTTCATCAATGATATATGACTTGTAGAGTGTGTTATCCTAGATGAGTTCTATGTAGAAATTTTGAGTTGGAATCCTAGGATGGATTTATAGTTGTGCATTTACCTTGAAACTATGTGTCTTTGTTGAGTATATCTAGATATTCATGTTATATGTGTTGTAAAAATGTACTTATGTATAGATGAACATTATTATTGTTGTTATATTCTATGTGGTTTCGTATTGTCCTATTGGGTATTCTTATACTCACCCCTTCATGGGATTTTTCCACTTGTGTTGTGTCTTGTGTAGACTATCATCCTTTGGATGAAGTGCTATAGAGACCAAGACAAGGATGTTCTTAGTGAGTTGAATAGAATGAAGTGTGTTCTTATGGTTATCTTAACAGTTTTCCCCATCTTTATCTTAGGTTGAACTTGTTTTCAGACTCCTGGTGGTGGCCATGTATTTGTCCATGTTTACATTCCCTTGTTGTCATACTCTGGTTATGGGATTTATATGTATGCATGCATGGTTTATTAGTTGTTTTACATTTCATCATTGTATGGGTTTAGATATGCATGCATGTGTACTGTACCTAGGCTAAGGCCTCCCATGTTAGTGATATACCTACTTAGTCCTATCCACTAGCACCAAGCATATTGTAGGATGGATTTGGGAGTTACAAAACAAGATCTATTGGGTTCGTTCATGAAAGAGCGGTATCAGAGTAGTTGGTTTTACCATAGGATCTATGTTTGTGAGATTGGTTATGGGAAATAGTGTTAAGTGTTTTGAGTTTATCTTCCTGGAAATGGACTCTAGTGTTGGTGTGGCGGCTGATGTATCCATACACGAGGACTCTGCTCACCTTTTATTTTAATTGGTACACAAGGACCTGATTTTAAGGGAAAACAGTGGTACATGAATCATATATGAATGAGTTGAATTTTTCATTTCCTTATTGAGAAAGATCTCTAGAAATACTTATTGACCGTGGTACATCTTGTCTATTTCAAGATGACACCACAAAGTATTCTAACTGGTATTTAGCATCAAGATCATGAGGATGATCCCCTTTGTGATTAATACTTGATACATGAACCATTTCAATAGGTGTCACCTAAAGGTAGTTCACTAGTTATACCACCACCTATTGAGAAGTATATGGTACCCATAGTACCAGTAGATCAGGTGGGAAATCTAGACACACTTTATGAGTTTCATTGAAAATGACTCCTCATGTTTTAAGGAAATCCAGACCCAAAATAGACTAAGGAATTTCTCGAGGTTGTGAAGGGTTTTTTCCATCTTATGTGGTCACTGATTGATCAGTTAGTTTTTCTAGAAGTGATTCTTCCCTATCGACCTTCATGGAGAAGCTGGGGATGAGTTACCATGTCATATGATGAGAAAACCATAGAATGTGAAGTGTTTGAAATACTATTCAAAGATGAGTTCTCTCTATATACATTGAGGGATATTCATATCAAAGAGCTTATACATCTCTAGTAGGGATGTAAAATAGTAGCAGAGTATTCATTTAAGTTCACCAACCACTATAGGTACTTGATGGATATGGTATATGATCAATTTCTAATATCTAGGACATATAAGAGAGGAATTCCCAGAGACATCCAAGATGGTGTTGTACCAATGTTCATTCCTACACATCCCAGGATAATAGAGAGAGCATTTATGGTTGAGTGTTTTCTATATTAGTAGATGAAAACAAATTTTGTTGGATGTGGGAGCATATGAACACAATTGTAACACCCATAGATTTTATGAGAAAAATTCTTTTTAATTTATTCGATGTCTTGTGTTGTATGCTCAACCAAGATTAACATGCTCTATATGCAACACTGTATTATCTTGTAGTATACACAACACTATTCATGGGTTGTGTTGAACACAATTTCATGTTCTTTTGATAGAATTCATTTAACAAAACACTGAGTATAGATTATTTTCAATTTAAATATAAAATAAATTTTTATTATTTAATATTCCACACCAAAGGAATATTTCACTACACGCAATAATAACTTGTCTTGCGTTGCACACAAGAGAGACCTTCATCAATAGCTTGCGGTGTATGCGATATCGAGTTTCACTAAACAATGATATAAAATTAAAATATTATTATTTATTGGGATATAAACTATCATTAATGAACATTATTAAACAAATATTGAATTTTATAACATTATAATTCATTTTATACCTTTTTTAGAACATGTTATGAGAAAATAAATCAAATTTTCCAAATAAAGAAGTATTTTTCCAAAAATTGCAGTTTTTCTGCCTGTTGATGGTGCATCCACTTTAAATCCAGTTTTGACACTTTTATAAGTTTAATTTTAAAATATAAAATTCTAATTTGGAATTGGGACTTAAAAATTTACTTTTTTTCGATATATGGGCATTTTTCTGATAAAATTAAAATTTTAATGAATAGTGAAACATAATGCATTTTTATGAAACACTGCATTTTCATCTAATTAATTTATATAGTTAGATTATATTTGTAATTGGTTTTAAAGTGTAATTGGATTATGATTAAATTATTTAATACAATTTTGGTCATTGGAAGTAATTTTTATTTTAAATTGGAAAAAACACATTTCAATATTTTGATAGTTATTACTTTTTAAAAACCCACTTTTTTGTTTTGACAACGAGAATTTATTTCAAATTAATTACTAAAAATTCTATGTTTTGAATTTAGAAAAATGGATTCCATATTTACAATCATGATGTTCAAATTTTTAAATTGGTACCTTTTATTTTTGGACATTATAAATAGTAACTACAATAATTATTTTATTTACAATGGTTAAAGGGTAAATCTAGTAAGTAAAGGTAAAAAATAATATTATAATAATATTAAACTACTCTATCACATGTACTAATCCTATTATATGAGATATTTCAGACCATTGGTATCCTTGTGTTGATTTTGGGACCCCATGGATTCACGTGGATGTGAAAATGACATTTTATAAGAGTTAATTAAAAGTAAAGATAATTATAACCTAAACAAATGTATTTTACAAAATAAATTTTAGTATAGAGTTATATAAATTATTTCTAGTTCTATAAATATTAATTAGAAAGCTAAAAAATTTTCCTACAACATGGTATTTTATTAATAAATTTTATTAATTAAATTAATAAATTTAATAATGACACAATGACAATGCAATGATTTCTTCATTAATAAAGGATTCCAATAAATGATATTTGATACGTTAAAATAATGTAATTTGGTTATTTATATGTCATACAAGAAATTTATAAATTATATTTACATAATAGATTTGTTTTAATGCCTTATGTTTGAAGGAATCAAGTTGTTATGAATTTTTAAAAAAAATTCAAGTATGAATAGTGTTTAAAAATGATATAATTCATAACCTAAAACATAAAATAGTTTATAAAATGATATTAAATTCATAAAAACATAAGATTAATAAAAAGGTTAATATAAGTCCAAATATGTCATAAATAACGTTTTTTTGTTCTTTTGACAAGATATGATAATGACATTAACCCAAAATGTGTAAATAACATGATATCACGGTAAGATTAAAAAGGGTAAGATAAAGGTTAAACAAAAAATCTAAGGATAAAAAATATATTCAAAACTTGTCTTAAAATTATTGGATTATGTATATATAAACCTAAATCATCTTATATTATAATTAAATAAGGTTTTTATTATTTTTAATCGAAATTTAATTTATAATAAATTAATATTTAGAGAGTTTCCTAAAGTGCCCTCTCATCTCTTATAAAAGGGAACGTCCCCTTTTCCACATAACTACATTTTGAGCATTCAAGATCTAAAACACCCTACCCATTAATCTTTTAAAACTCCCTAGTTACATTATAGAGGTTCTGGTATTCTCAAAATACCAACTCTAGTGCCCTAAGAGTAAATTTAAATGAGGCACGTCGAGGAACAGGTAATATCTTCTACCGATTCTTTCAAATTTTTTTCTTTATCTAATTCCTCTTCTTTAGTTGTTTAATTATAAATTAATAACATTAATATCCATCATATAATTATATTTTATTATAAATATTAGACAAACCAATTTCATCTTTTATCCATCTTATGAAAAACAAAATCACCATGCGCGCGTACGTACGACTTACCATCTCCACATCATGGTGTAATATGTTTTTCACCACCACCTTACTTGGATGGGTATAATGGTGTAAATAATAACTATATATGATTATTATAAAATCATACTAATTCTGAGATACTATAAACCCTCCAATTAAATACCATTCAATAGTTATGGGAACCTTATCATCGCTCGTGTGTACGTACGACTTACCGTCTCCACGGTGTGATGTGATTCGATCAACATAAATTTCATTAAACCATGATGATATGAATTAATTGAATGAATGAATATGATATATATTATATTAATAACATAATTTAAATGATATATCTATGACCCAAAAATATGGATAATAACTTATCTGGCAAAACAAACATAAGAACATAAAGTAGTTAAAAACCGAATAACAAAAAAATGGATGAAAATATGATCATAAATGTTATCACAAAAATGATTATTATTCTAGAATAAAAAACTAACATTAATTAAATCATTATATAGGAGGTTCAGATACATACAAAGCCTATCAGATATAAGGTAAGAGATAACTTTGGCAATCTCATTTTAATTCAAAATTGTTTATTCGTAAGTATTTACTGGGGATATATTTATCATCCATGTCCATGTTTTCTAAAATGTTTTCATAAAATGTTTAATATTATAAAATGTATATTTAAATTCATTTTTACCCCTTTTTTAATTTTTCTACATGGTATGAAATGAATCTTTCTTTTTTTACCATACGAAGAACTTTTTGACTTTTCTAGAAAAAGTACGAGGAGAATGCTTTTTTAACTTATATGGCATGGATTCATTTTTTTATGATTTCATGATGACATTTTTTCCACAAATATTCCCATACCCTATTTTATGTTTATTTTAAACTAAATTCCTTTCTTTTAAAATTTATTGGCATTTTGAGAAGTGAAAAAAAATTTAATGTAGAAAGGATATTTTCCTCAAGAACGAAATTAAAGTGGTTTATCAAAATTATTTTCCATATAAGATGACACTCTTTAAATAGTGTTGTGTTTCTATCCAAATTATTACTATTATATGATTGTGTTAATTATGAAATAGTATTTTATATGGATTATGTTATGATTTAATGATGTTTAAGAAACCCATTTTATTTTATGGGTTATGCTATGATGAATGGTTTATGTTTTTGTGGACCATGTAAGAATGGTTTCATTATTAGACGTGTGGGACCTATGTCTCCCTCTAATGCATTGGGTAATGGTTTATATCTCATGATATAGACCTGACTATAATTGTAAGTAAATCCATTTTAGTAATAAGTGGAATGAACGACAAGTAAACCCTGTTCGGTAATGTAATTTTTCTACCATGATGGTCTTGGTAGCAATGCCTTGGATACTATGGAAATAATATTATGTGATTATTAGTTTTTCCTAATTACATGTTTTATGGAAATTAGATTCAATCAGGGTTAATGGTCTTTTATGATCTATACATTATGTACTACTATGATTTATGTCATTGCTCATGTTTTGATGTTTAACCATTATATTCAAATTTTTCTCATGTTAAAATGTTTGTGGTTTGTTTTATGTTCTCTATATCTACCCTTACAAATAATTTGAGCTCACCCTTTTTATGCATTCTTTTCCCTAGGATATAAAGAAAGGTTTTAGGTGGTAAAACAAAAGGGGTGGATCTTTATTGGAGATTTTTATGATCATTCATCATTATTTGAAGATTATGTTCCACGTTTCAAAAGATAATAAACTAATACGATCTTCGGGTGTCTGTTTGTGTCATGAATTAAGTATTCCAAAAAAGAAATGTAATTTACATATACTTCAAGCTTGGGCATCTATAGTTTGTATCAGAGATAATTTTTAGTCAAAATTTGGAAATTAGGTTGCAAACAATTTAGTGAGATCCATGGAGATACATCTAAGATATGTGTAGGGATGTACCTAAGGTTATGTATAAGTATTGGTTACAATCCAAGAATTGTGATAAAGATCATGAATATCCTAGGATTAAAACTAAGATGTTAGATATTTAATTTACTCCCCATGATAATATTTTTTTCTTAGTATGAGTTTTTCCTCTCACACTATTAATTTTGGGTTTTATCCAATGGATTGAACCCGAAGGAACTTTGTTAATGATCAATGTAGTGGGAAAATGAAATGATTTTTCTCCTAAACAAGAAAATGTTATGGGAGATGGAATGCAAAATCTTCTTGCTATACTTACACAAGCTATGAATCATTATGGACTTCCAAATGAGCAGAGAAATGAACAAAATTCTATTAATTCCTTCATGAGGCAATGTCCACCTTATTTCAGTGGGTCTTCTGATCCACTTGTTGCTGAACAATGGATTACTACCTTAGAAAAAATATTTTTCATCCTTTTCTATTTGGAACATGAAAAAATAATTTTGGCTATCTATCATTTTGAAGGTGAAACAAACTAGTGGGGTAATCTAATTAAGAATACAAGGCTGTGAAATGAAATTGTATCCATAGAATGGGATGAGTTAGAAAAAATATTTTTCAATAAGTACTTCCCTCAGATTATTTGAACAAATATATAAAATGAGTTCCTTGACCTTAAGAAAATGGATGATACATCTGTTGGTACATTCGAGATGGATTTTACTAGATATTAAAGGTACGCTTCTGGATTTATCATCCAACCTGAAAATAAAGTTGATCAATTATTTAGTGTATTGAAATCAAGTATTCAAAGGGCATTAGCTATAAGATACTTCAGTAGCTATGAATATATTGTGCGTTTTGATATCAATAAAAAACTAGAAGTTGGTGTTACATATTTATCTCATGCTTTTGACAAGAAACAAAAGATGGAGTTTAAGGGAAAATCTCAAAACAATGGTGAAATGTATATGAATAGAAAATGTTTCTAGTGTGGAAAAGAAGTTCATCGAGTAGTTGAGTTCTGAAGCAATAGGAAAAAGGTTTCTAATGATGTGAATAAATAAAGGACTATAGAGAACACACCACCAACACCACAATGCTACAAGTGAAAGGAAATGTGGTATTATTATAACCAATGCCTTAATCTAATTGTTAATTACCCTCGACGTCAACAACATTGTAAAGCCAAAGATACGGTCAAATCACATACATACACTAATGGT
Source organism: Viscum album (assembly GCA_963277665.1). Taxonomy (NCBI): domain Eukaryota; kingdom Viridiplantae; phylum Streptophyta; class Magnoliopsida; order Santalales; family Viscaceae; genus Viscum; species Viscum album. The sequence continues at coordinate 248,543,222 of OY728152.1, read as the reverse complement.
GATGTTGAGTATTACAGTGAAGTGGTGGAATGATTAAGTGTTTATGTAATGGGATTCGAAAATAGTGTTGTGGAATCACATTTATAGTATTATAGAATATTGGAATATCTATGTATTAGTTTATTATGGTTTTCAATATTAACATGGAACTAATAACGATAAAAAGTGATTGAAATTTGTTTAGAAAGCATATGATATGCGCATAATGAAGAGATAAGGAGATAATGAGATGTTTTATAGTATTAATAACCTCATGAATAATATAAGGGTAATGTGATATCATGGATTGAATATATTGAAATTTTTAGATTTTGGTTAGTGGAAAGAGTTCAATTTTTATAGAATTCATGTTTTCACTAAGGTTCTATTACAATTCATGTTATTATAGTCGTTTAAAGAGAATATATGATTAAGGTATTCAAATGTTTGGAATGTGACAACTAAGAACTTAAAAATGAGATATGGGAGATAAATTTTATGTTGATTTAGTTCACCTATTTATAAAGTTTTATATTTTTAGTTTTTGGGAGGAATGTAAAGTTATCCATTTATGGATAGTATATGTTATTTTCCATTTTATGTTTGTTAGAATAATGTATTATCTCACTATAGGTGGTCTTATTCATATTTTATTACCTTTGATAAATTTTTTATTGAGGAATATGTAATGACATATCATTCTATCACATGATCTTATAATACTTCAATAATGTCAGATTCAACATAATTTGTTTAAATAATAGATGAAGTAAAAACTTTTCAGGGAATGAACAATGGTGAGATTGTACCAAAATCAATTAAGTATTTATTCTCATGAAAATTTATTTGACTTTAGGAAAATGATCTTGAAAAACAAAAATGTTATCCTTTTACCTTCTTCTCTGATGAATCATATGGTCCCTTAAATCATCACTGATTTATGTCTTTCTTGTAGATAACTATCTCCAGACCTTATTCTCCATCACTATCTATCAGAACTTTATGGTTAGATTTATCTTCCATATCCATGTTTTCACATCCCACATATTTTATCCTATGTGGAAACCCAGTGATGAGTTACATTGGGTAACCTTTATGTTTCTAGATTTCATTTTTAAAATGATGTTTTAGTATCCATTTTTACGATGTGGGTTTCCATGAAAGAAACTTTCATTTAGAAAACCATTTATAACACCAACAAACTTTATGGGAGAAATTCATTTTATTGGGGGTATAATGTAATACCCTGATATTTTATGAGATAGATTATTTTTAATTTCTCTGGTTACTTGTGTTTTTTGTTACACCAAGATTATCTGGGGCTATAAACAACATCGTATTAGCATGAAGTATACAAAACACTGTTCTTGGTTTGTGTTGAACACAATTTCATGTTTTTGTGATTGAATTCATTTCACCCACCACTGAGTATATATTATGTTCACTATATAAATGAACTAATTTTTTAGTATGTTATACTAAAAACCAAATGAATCTTTCATTACACGCAACACTAACTTGGCTTGTGTCACACGTAAGAGAGACCTTCCTCAATAGCTTGTGTTGTTTGCGATACCGAGTTTCACTAAATAACAATATATTATTAAAATATTATTATTTAATGGGATATAAACTAGCTGTTATGAATAGTATTAACCAAATTTTTAATTTTATTATATTATCATTAATTTAAAACATTTTTATAACATGTTATGAGAACAAAATCAATTTTTCAGATAAAAGAAATATTTTTCAAAAAATGTAGTTTTACCGCATATTGATGGAGTACCTATTTTAAATCTTGTTTATAACACTTTTATAAGTTAAATTTTACAAGATAAATTTATTATTTGTAATTGGAATATAAAATTTCACTTATATTGAAATTTTGGTTTTTTTTTGATAAAATTGAAATTTTAAGGAATAGTGAAAAATACTGCATTTTAATTGAAAAACGCCTTTTCATCTAATTTATTTATATAGTTTTATTATCTTTTTAATTGGTTTTAAAGTTTAGTTGGAATATTTTTTTATCATGTAATCCAATTTTGGTCATTGGACATAATGTTTCTTTTAAATTGCACATAAACACATGTAAATATTTTGATAGTTATTACTTCTTAAAACCCCACTTTTTAGTTTTGAAAACGAGAATTAATTTTAAATTAATTAATGAAAAGTATATGTTTTGAATTTTTAAAAATGGATTCCATATTTTTAATCATAAGCCTCAAATTTTGTAAATAGGTACCTTTTATTTTTGGACATTATTAATAGTAACTTCAGTAATTATTTTATTTACCATGGTTGAAAGGTAAATTTGGTAAATAAGTGTAAAAAATAATAATATAATAATATTAAAATGCCCTAACACATTTACTAATCCTATTATATGATATATTTCCGACTATTTAATCCTTTGGTCTATTTTTGGACCCCATGGATTCCCTTGGATATGAAAATGACATTTTATAAGAATTAATTTAAAGTAAAGAAAATTATAACCTAAACATATATCTTTTAATAAATAGATTTCAATATATGGTTTTTTAACACATATATGTATATAAATAATAATTAGAAAGCTAACAATATTTTCTACCTCATGGTATATTATTCAAAAATTTTATAAATTAAATTAATAAATTAAATATTGACATAATGATGATGTAGTGATTGCTTAATTAATAAAGGATTCAAATAAATTATATTAAAAATGTTGAAATAAATGTAATTTTGTTATTTTTATGTCATACAATAATTTTATAGATGATAATGACATATTATATTTGATTAAATGCCTTATTTTTTAATTAATCATGTTGTTATGAATTTTTGAAAAAGTCATGTATGAATGGTGTCCAAAATTGATATAATTCATAACTTAAAACATAAAATAGTTTATCAAATAATATTAAATTCATAAAAATATAATATTCTACCAAATGGTTAATATTATACCAAATATTTCATAGATAACTTTTTTTGGTTCTTTTAACATGATATGGTAGTTATATTAAACCACATTGTGTAAATAACATGATGTCTCTATAAGATTAAAAAGGGTAAAATAAGGGTTAAACCAAAAGGATAAGGATACAAAATATATTCAAAACATGTATTAAAATTATTGGATGTTTTTTCTCAAACAAAGAATAATCTTATATTATAATTCAATAAGTTTTGGAGAATTTTTAATTGAAATTTAATTTATAATAAATTAATATTTTGATATTTTTCTAAAGTGCCCCTCTCCTCTCTTATAAAAAGGAACCTCATCCCTTTCCTTTTCAACCCATTTTGAGCCTTCACGCTCTACAAAATGCTGCCCATTACTCTTCTAAACTTCCCTAGTTACATTATAGAGGTTCTGGTGTTGTCAAATGACCAAATCTAGTCCCCTAAGAGTAAATATAAAGGAGTCACGTTGAGAAAGCGATAATATCTTCTACCGATTCTTTAAAATTTATTTCTTCTTCTATATAATATTATTTAGTTGTTTAATTATAAATTAAAAACATCAATACCAATAATATACTTATATGTTATTATAAATATTAAACAACCCTATTTCACCTTCTATCTATCATATCAAAAATGAAATCACCGCTTGTGCATACTTACGACTTACCATCTCCGCATCGTGGTGTAATATGTTTTTCGCCACCACCTTACATGGATGAGTATAATGGTTTAAATAAATACTATATATCATCATAAAAACATGATACTAATTATGAGATATTATACACTATCCACTTCAATACCATTCAACAATTATGGGAACAATATCGTCATTCATGCTTACGTACGGCTTACCGTCTCCACGGTGTGATTTGATTTGTTCTACATAATATTTATTAAATCATTATTATATAAATTAATTTAATGAATAAATATTATATATATTATAGTAATACCATGCTATAAATTATATAACTATGACCTAAAAAGAGGAATAAGAGCTTATCTGAAAAAACATACATAAGAACAGAAAGCAGTTAATACCTGAATAATGAGTTACAATGAAATGTTACTAACAAATGGATGAAAAAATGATCATTAATGTTATAATACCAATTATTATGATTATGGAATAAGTCATTAACATTATTTAAATCATTATATAAGAGGTTTAGATACATACAAATCATATCAGATCTACGGTAAGGGATAACTTTTTCAATCTCGTTTTTATCCGAGATTGTTTATTTGTAAGTATTTAGTGGGGATATATTTATCATCCATATCTATGATTTCTAAAAATGTTTTCAAAAAATATTTAATATTATTATATATATATTTAAATCCATTTTTATCCCTTTTTGACTTTAACTACATGGTATTTTATGGAATCATTCTTTAGTTTACCACATGAGGAACTTTTTTAGTTTTCTTGAAAAAGTATGAGGATAATGTTTTTACTTATACAACATGAATGGATTTTATTATTATTTCATGTTGCATTATTTCCAAGAAAAGATTTCACAACACTATTTCATGTTTATATTCAACTATATCATTTTCTTTGAAAATTTCATGAAATTTTGAGAAAATAAAAAGTTTTTGAAGAAGAAAGGATATTTTCCTTAAGAACTATGTTCAAGTGGTTTATCAAAATTAATTTCCATCTAAGATGACACTCTTTAAATTGTGTTATGTTTCTATCCCTATTATTACTATGATTTTATTGTGTTAATGATGATAAAATATTTTATATTGATTATGTTATGATGGAATGATGTTTAAGAAACCTATTTTATTTCATGGCTTATGCTATGATGGATGATTTATGTTTTTTGTGGAACATGTAAGAATGGTTTCATTATTTGACGGGTGGGACCTATATCACCATCCAGTGCATTGGGTAAAGATTTATATCTCATGAGATGGAAATAAAATAAATGTAATGTAAATCTGGCTCAGTAATACTTGGCTGGAATAGTAAGTAAACTCAGTTCAGTAATGGAATTTGTCCACTATGATGGTTCGGGCAGCAATGCCATGGCTAATATGGAAATCATATCTTGTTTTTATTTGTTTCCACAATTAACTTTTTATGTCAATGTGATTCTATCAGGGTTAATGTTCTTTTATGATCCATGCCTTACGTACTACCACGATTTATTTCATTTGTCAAGATTTTGATGTTTAAACTTTATATTCCTGTTTTTTTCACGTTCAAATGTTTATGGTTTGTTTTATGTGCTCTATGTTTACCCTTAATTAGCATTTGAGATCACTTTTTTTTATGTTTTCATTTCCCTAGGATATAAGGAATGGTTTTAGGTATGAATGAAAAAGGAGAAGATCTTTAAGGAAGATGTTGAATAAATTTCACCATGATTAGAAGATTATGTTCTGTGTTTCCAAAGACACTAGACTAATACGGTCTTTATGCGTCTATTTGTGTCTAGTATTAAATATTTAGAAAAAGAAATTTAATTTCCGTGTAATTAAATATTTTATCTCTATAAGAGGCTTCAGAAGTAGGGAGTATACGTTAGTCTCAGGGACCTGAATGTGAATGTTGTTTCAAAATGAAGTCCTTGGATAGGGGATCTACAGTTCAGGGATCAGAGGATGGGTCTAGTTTAAAAAGACATAGGTAGTGCTACTCTTATGATGACAGGGTACATGTTCCTCAATATTTCCAAACATGTTGTAAGAATTATAGAGGGATATCATAGGACCTTCTGAGGCAGAGTTAGTGAAAAGAGAATACGTGTCCACATGGCGAAGGATAAGGAAGTGGAGATGAGTGAACTACTAATGGCGGTAGATGATTCTACTTGTTACCACCATCACCACTAGGTGGTCCACTCTAGGTTCAGGGATCTAAAGGATAGGGGTGGGGGACACTAAAGGTGGTCGAGGAAAACAACCCATGGTTACCGAAATGATATGAGGTACAATATGTGTCTTTTTTACCTTATTTATATCATGGATAGACACATGTTCCAGTCATTCCATTATTTCCACATATCTAGTTTGATACTTAGGGATTCCAGTTGAGCCCTTGGATCGAACCTTCCACTTATAAAATCCTACTTGATATGGATCAGTGATCACACAATTTTTCTAAAAATGTGACTTGACTCTTGGAGGTGATAGTATTTTTGGAGATATCTTGGTATCAATAATGATTTCTTTATGATTTCCTGTTAGGTATGAACAATTTATCTACTATTGATAACTAGATAGAATATTTCAGGGTCAGGATGTGGTTTGTCTATAATGATGAAACTAGATTTCCCTTTGTGGGTGAAAGAGATACACAAACAGTGAGTGATCAAATAATGCATAAGAGGGTAAAATAAATTAATCATTAGTTTTCTATAATGACCCTCAGTACCATGTATGTTATGAATTTCCAGTTCCCTATATTGGTGGTAGAGTGTGAGGACAAAATTCATGAGGATGTTCAAAGCTTACCTCCCCACCAAGAGATAGAGTTCGACATTGATCTACCGCCCATGATGACCCTAATATCTAAGCCAACATATCATATGCCTCCCATAGAGCTTCATGAGTTGAGGGTGTAGTTAGATGACTTATATAATAATGGATTTGTTAGAATAATTTTTTTTCCAAAAAGGAATATGGGAGATTTAGGCTATGTGTGAATTATTTGTACTTGAACCAGGTAATTGTGAAGAAAAAATATCCACTACTGAGGATTGATGAGCACTTTGATTAGTTTAGAGTGGTGAAATGGTTCTTGAAGCTTGATCGCAGTTTAGGAAATCACCAGTTGTTATTAAGAGATGAGGATATACCAAATACGACATTAAAATGTCACTGCAACCACTATGAGTACTTGGTGATTCACTTTGGTGTGACAAACACCCAAATATTGTTCATGAGACTCATGAACTAGATCTTTTAGACCTCGTTAGATCAGTTATTTATAGTATTCATTGATTATATTCTTATATAATCATTATCTGAGGATGAGTACATGAGACAGTTAAGGTTTTATTGGGATGTTCTTTGAGTGCATCAATTTTATAAGAATATCTCAATGTTCCATTTCTGGATGTAGGAGTTCCAATTTTTTGTAAATTTTTTCTTAGTAGATGGTGCGGAAGTAGGCTCTATGATGGTCAAGGAAATGCTATCTTGGGATCCTCCCAATAGTGTGAATGAGGTGTCGATATTCCTTAGGTTGGAAATTTATTACCATAGATTAATACTTAACTTCTCTAGGACACCATCCCCAATAATAGCTTTGATCTGAAAGGGGAAGTCTTTCATGGGGATAGAGAGGAGCCGACATGATATTTAGGAGTATATATAGAGATTTTTGACCACTCCCATTTTAAGATTTCCAATGGAGGTTGTTGAGTATGTAGTGTTCTACGATGTAGCAGGAATTGATATTGTTTGTGTTTTGATTAAGAGGTAGTAAGTGAGTACCTATGGTTCTTGTTTGTTGAGACCACATGGGAAGAACTACACGAGACATGATCTTGAGTAAGCAGTGTTAGTTTTCTCACTAAAAATGTTGCAACACTACCTTGGGGAAAACACTTTGTCATCTATTATGACCACATGACTCTCAAATTTTTCTTATCTTAATTGGATCTTAACTTGATACAATGGTGATAAATAGAGTTCATCAAGGATTATGACTTTGATATTGTCTATAATCCTTGGAAGGGGAATGTGGTACATATGCTCTCAGTGGGATATATTATTAATAGTTTCGTAGAAAGGCATCGAAGTAGTCAGACCCATTGCAGTTAATTCTTCTTGGATGCAGATGGAGAATCTTACATCCAGCTGATAGTTTTCACCCCTCCCATTTTATAGTGATTTAGGGATTCACAACTTGAGGATACTGACTATGAGACCCTACATACTCAGAAATCCACTAGACATTCTCTTGATGGATTTTTTAATGGTGGTGAGCCTGTTTTTATTTTCCTAGGATGCATAATGGTACCAATGAATTTGAAGGAAAATTTTTGTGATAGATTTTTATAAATATCCTTTGGATTTACATCTAGGTGTGGAAATGATGTACCAGGACCTCTGAGGTCAGTTTTTGTGGCCAGTGAAGAAGAAGGGAGTTGTAAAGTTTGTCTCTTAATTCTATACTTATCAACAAGTAAAGGCTAACCACTATGTTCTAGTAGGTTTAACTCAATCCCTTGAGCTTACAAAATGGATGTGGGATGGGATATCCATGGAATTTTTAATGGGGTTATAATGTATATAAAGGGGACACGATTCCATCTAGGTGATCATAGACTAACTCACCAAGTCATCCCACTTTCTCACTATTAGAGAACAATGTTCATTTAAGTGTTTTGGATGACTCTATGTGTAAGAGTTAGTTAGTATCTAAGGAGTTACTTCAAATATCATTTATGAACGTCATTATTTATTCAAATATCAGTTATGTAAAGGATTGGATGACATGTTTATAACTTCTTTGAGTTTAAACAAGGATTCTTACCAGTAGAATTATGGCGAGACTGATAAGACCATTCCGGTTCTGGAATAAATTTTATGAGCTTTCATGTTGGTCTATGGACATTTTTGAGAGGACCACCTAACACTACTAGTTTTTTCATACAATAAAAATTACCATTCCATTATTGATATGGAACCATTTGAGGATATGTATTGGTGACCATGCAGTTCCCAACTTTTTTGGATAGATCAACGAATGTAAGAAATTATGGGCCTAGAGTTTGTGTGAGCCACTACTAAAAAGGTTCAGATTATCTAGGAGTATATAAAGACTATAAAAACCAATCAGTAGTCTTATGATGATTGACTATGGAGGACTTTGGAGTTATAGGAGAGATATGACGCGTTCCCAGGGGTTTCACCTCGATCTGGATTATGGATATTTGGTCAGGGTGACAAGAAATCTCTGAGATTTATTGGCCCTTTATATATACTATGTAGAGTTGGAGATGTGGTGTATCACATAACTCTACCACTATAGTTGAAACAGGGACACAAATTCTTCCATGTGCCACTAGTGAGGAGGGACATGCATGACCCATCACACATTATCAACTAGGGTGAGATGGACCTTGAGGATGATGAAACTTTGTTGAGTACCCAGTTGAGATCGAGGATAAGAATGAGAAGATCCTTCATGGGTGAAGAATTCTTTTACTTCATGGCCAGTGGAAGAATTTGAATATTCAGAAGATAATCTGGTAACATGACACTCAGATATATGCCCAATACCTAAATATTTTCTCTTAGCCTATTTTTTTGTATTTTCTAGACATAAAACCCAAATTTGGATAGATTGTAATGTGTCAGATTTTCCATGTATTATTTTTTTTGATATTGTTTGTATTATTTTCTAGACCAGGTGCTAACACCATGTGTGATTCTGATGATTGGTGTGCCTAATATAATTTTTTTGAAATATATTAATCATATCGAATAGAACACACACATATTTTTAGTAAACAAATGGAATAATTTTTAAATGGAGTCTCTGATCAGAAATCTAGGGGAACCATTGAGTTTAGAGTGTGAGTTTCACTCTAAGCGTGACATAACCTTTTTCGGCACCTGAATTTGTCAGAAAGACATCATGGTTGTAAAATGAATAAAATGAATAAAATGGATAAAATAATTAAATAAATTATCTTATTTAATTCATTGATGCAGAGAACAATCCTCCACCTTAAAAAATTATTATAGCCAGAATTTAACGGTTAGATACATAACCCTAAAATTCTGAGAGAGTATTGGAGAGCCATTTTAGGAGGATCCATTGAAGAATGAAAACTAGAAAATGGTTCCACGATTGGTGTACAATAGAATCAAAGGATCTCATCAAAAACAATTATGAAACTTCGTTTATCATTAGTGATTGATCTAAATTGAGGCAAGAAATTTTTTGATTGTATTTATCATTATGTTAAATTTTCATGACAAACAAGAATAAATCAACTAACAAATTGATTCATGGATCGTGCGTATTATGGGTATAGGTTAAAATTAGATGGGTTTTGGGTTAAATTTATTGTGATTATTTTTTCATCTAAAGATTCTTAATTCAAATGGAAATGAATCGAGTTTAACATGAAGATTGTATGAGGTACATTCCTCATGTTTATGACTGTTCTTCCCCCCCATTTTTTTATTCATCATGAACGATTCTTTTGGCCCGCAGTAGGAAATGTATCAGAAAATTTAATGTTGTGAACCAATTTATTGGTTCAACAGTTTGATATCATAGATTTTGGATTGGTACAATGTGAGGATCATGAGAAGATAGAATAAACTATGGATCATACATATTTAAGATACCCGATTATTTTGATTCAATGTGCCATGAGGGAGGAAATGTGTAAAAGATTTCTGAATGCATTTGAAGGCCAAAAACTTCTATTCAAAGATGAAAAGGCTTAGTTTACACAATTAATTGGTTTTAGAAAAGAGAATGTCCAGATTGATGGTCAGTGGAACATCATAAAATTCATAAACCATTTTTTGAAATATGAAAAGTCCCACATTACAAGACACGTGTTCTGAAGGAACACATCATGTGGTACACTTACAGTGGAGACTAGGGTTTCCAGATGAAGTCATGTATCACACGGTGTGTGACCTTATCACACATAATGTGACCCTTTATAGTTATCTTGACATCTACATCAGATGGTACATGGGCACGAGAATGACCTTAAATACATGTACCAAACCATATGGACATAGGCATGGATAAGAGTATATAGGCTCTAACATGCCTTGTACTTTCACATGAACATGGAGAATAGATGTCTACACCAAGAGAACATAGTTTCGAATGGGTGTACTATGAACTAATATTAAAATCCATGTACTCTATAAAATTTGGTCTAAATCTATTTTCCAATATATGTTGGACATGTTTCGTTTGGGTAATTTTCCTATTTCCATTCCTGAAGGGTTAGTTTAGAATGAGATCCTTCACATAGGATAATGATCCCTTAGGGAGGACTTTCTAGATATAGTTGTTGGAATCATCCATGAGAACCAAAGTGAGATCCTCAACCATATTCTTACCCTCAGTGGATTTCTTAGTATCTTAATATCCAACACTATATTTTCACCGATCACCAACTGATAATCATATCCTAGATTGATTTGTTTGTATACCACTTGGACTTAGTTGTGATCCTCATTAGAGTATAATATGAATTCAAAATTCTAGCGCATCCTTCTTATGAAGAGAGCCAATGTGCATGAAATCTTGGGTGGACATCATCAGTGTTATCTAGCTTATAGAGCATGTTCTTCTAAATGTGTTCTATGTGGAAACATCAAGCAGGAATATTGAGATCGCATTATTGTTGGGACTTTACATTGAAACTATGTGTCTTTGTTGAGTATATCAAGATATTTTTGTAATATGTGTTGTATATATATACATGTGTATAGATAAATATTACTTTTTTATCATATTCATTGTTGTTTAGGAGTGTCTTACTAGGTATTTTTATAATCACCTCTGTATGGGATTTTATCATATGTGTCATGTCTTGTGTAGTCGATTGAACTTTAGACAGAGTCCTAGAGGGTCTAGAACCAGGTGATCCTTAGTGATCTTAACATATCAAAGTGTGTTACTGTAGTTATCTTGATACTAGTACCCATATTTACTTTTGTTTAGACTTTTTTAGACTCTTATAGGTTGGTTTTTATTTTTCCCTATTTACTTTCCCTTACATTTTTTCATACTTTGTTTATGTGATTTATATATATGCATGCATGGTTTAGAAGTTGTTTTACCTTTCATCAATTGACAGGCTTGGAGAAGTGTGCGTGTGTAAAGGTATATAGGCTAAGGCCTCCCATGTAAATGATATGCCTACTTGGTTCTAGTCTCTAATCCTTGGACTATTAGAGTAAGGCTTGGGGAGTCATAGTAGGGGTCCCATTAGGATGGGTCATGAAAAAAGAATTTGTTTTCCATATCTCTCTTATATCTGGTAGTTCAAAAAAATACAAAGTGTTGTTGATATTTAGGGAACTTATTTCCTCATCCTTGGAAAACTCTCACTATTTCGAGTATTTAATAGTAGCTACCTCTAATATAAATTTTGGTTCCCATACATCTATTATAAATAGATTGTTTATATCAACTCCAAACATCAGAACTAGTTTTCTAATATGAGTATATCATCCAAAAAAACCTATGGTTCTTCCATTAAAAGCTCTCTATCATACAGTCATCCTTCTAATCAATATATTTTTGGTGAATATTTGTCTAATAATTTTTTATTGGTTATCCTAACTAATGGAACACCAACCTATGAAGTTTCTCATAATGTTCCTAGAATGAATGTCTATATGGTAAACTCATTTTTAACACCATAACCTTGAATAATTAATCCATCTTCAACATCCTAGTCATCCATGTTATAATATTTACATAAATATTATTCATTGAAAAAAATATCTCAAATCTATATGAATCATTTATTTTCATTACCATACAAGATATAATAAAATCACCCATCACTATAAACAATAAGAAAAAAAGTGTTTGGATTTTTACTCTGACTTTTCTCTATCTTTAGAGTCTATATGAACAAATGTGTTACTAAAAAACATCTTGATATGGTTCCCCACTTGCCTCTGAGTAGACTAATATTCCACAAAAACTTCTTATCCCACAACCAAATCTCTAATTCTATTCACCAAATACATATTTGTATTTATTTCTTCTACCAAAATTACCTTAGGAATTTTTATGTTAAGCCTCAAACAATAAACAATCTCTACCAGAGTCTGATTTATTCAACTAGTTCCCCTAAATTATTAGGGTGTAACTAAAATGTTATTCTCATGTCTGATTACCTTCATTTAATAGAATTTATGAAAGTTGGATATGATTTATTTCTCATTTCTATCCATTAGAAGAAATTTCTTCATTCATTCACAATAATTCTAATCCAAAACACAGCACTGAATAAATTCATGAAACACATTAGATTTATTATTCAATAAGTAGATCAATAAATATCATGGGGTATCATTAATTAAGGTTACAATGTATAGTGATCATCTATGTGAGTGAACATGGACTTGTTCCCAAACACTAGAATCTAAAAGTTCAAAATTTTGAATCCATTGATTTTTACCATCCACATTGATGAAAACTCTCTTATATTTTTATACCATAAAAATATCACTTATTCCAAAAGTCAATGCTATTTGATTTTGAGTACAAACTTATTCAGTAGAACTTTTATATTCTTATCTCTAAAGTGACCAAATAAATAATTCTATATTTCTGAATAGTCTGATGAAGTCATTTCAATCTCTGCAACTTATTGCTTCTTTTGATCAAGTACATGTTTCCACTCTTAACTCCACAAGAAATCCCCAACTACCCTCTATTGATATTACAAACACCATTTGATAAATTTTTTCTAAAACCTATATATTCATGTTATATTAAGGATATGAGGTTCTTTCAGAGGCCTGGAATATGAATATAATCTTTTAGGATCAAGTCACGTCTATATTTCATTTTATTGTTAACAAAAACCTCCCAAATATACCCAGAGTATCATCATATGAAATATATAATATACCTAGGCATAGTAGTAATAAATTAACCATGAACCCATAATCACCAGTTGAATGGAATGATGAATGTGAGTCAAGAACCCATGAATCTTTTGGAATGTTCATACTCAAAATCAAACTAGATCCTCTATCCATTATATAGACTCAATTTTTCTATCTAAAAGTTATAGCCTCATCCGGATTTCTAAAATCAATCATGATATGTCCTTTATTCCAAAAAATACAACATGTATTACCTAGACTATCCACATTGACCAAAATTATTTTATTGGAATTATCCTTTAATGAATAATTTTTTCGACAGTCCATTAATTGAGGTGATCATCCCCATCCAATAGTTATGAAATAACCTCCATAAAGAGTTTGAACATCTTTCCACCTCAAATCCTCTTTCAATATCATTTTGTAAATGTCATCCAACAAAAGATCCTCCATCCCCTAGGATTCTATCACCATTGTCACCATTGAATCCTAACTCTCTAGAATCAAGGAAATAATAAATAAATCCCAAACATTGTCTATTAAATTTACCTTTAAAAATTCAATCTTCCCTTAGATCATATTAAAGTCATTCATGAGATTAGATTCTATAATTCCACATGATAGCATAAAGATAAACAAATTTTGAATCAAAAGGTCATTACTAAGTGAAATTGGATTTTATAAATCTCATCCAACACTTTCATAACATCATAAATTGTTTTTATCCCACTATTGTTGAATAAAATATTCCAAGAAAGCGACATTCAGATCAATTCCAAAGCTCCCTTGTTCAACTTCTCTCATTCCATGATGTCCTTTGTTTCAAGTCATTTATTGAAAAAATATACTTCAATATATTTTTACATAAAATGATACTATTCATGTATTATCACAAATGGGAATTCTATTCCCTTTAACTTATTGATACAAACCATCCCTTCCTATAAATTTATTATTTAGATAACACTAAATGAATTGAAATTAATAATTTTCTTTCTAAGGGTTGAAAGAACCTAAACGATGTGATTGATATAGAACCAAACACTTAATACCACTTCTTGGGAAGTTAATATCCTTGATGAAGAATTTAATCATTTTAATCTACTTGAAATACCTAACAAGAATAATATATACAATATTCACTTTCATCTGATCACTTTTTTCTTCATAGAATAATGCATAACAATGTTACTAGAATGATTTTTTATGATTACCTCATCCATTTATCTTGTGCACTATAATTAATGTGATATTCCACGAAATCAACATATAAATTTCCCAAGAACACTTCACAAAAAGTATCAAAAAAGAAAGATGAAAATGATTTATGTGGTCCAGAAAAATTTCCTATATCAATGGGAGAACACTACACTCATCTTTCTTTTCAGGAGATGTTTGAAAATATAGAAGACCTGATCACTTCCTCTCCCTATTAAAAAGTCTAGTAAAATTCATTTAGAAACTATTATTGTTCAATTTAAGAATTAGACACAAAGTACCCATATGAGCTGGTCTACTCCACCACTTTATAGAGGTATCTTTTTAATTAACTTCTTTCACCGACCTATATGATTCATAGTAAACCTACTATTTTCCTCGAAAAATACTAATAAACTGTTTTAAAATTATATGAAAATACCAAAAAAAAATCACTATTTATATAATAAATGCATTGAGTTTCCCCCAATGGTGAACACAATTTTTAAAAAATCCTTCCAATGATATCCTTCTAATCATCACTGTCTGATGACACCAATGCCCCAGTGTCGGAATACTGTTTCCATTTTTCTCGTTATGATAAATTGTCTGATGAAAGCCTATTTTTTAATCTTCTTGACTAACTACTCTTAAAATGACCAATTATAGACATATATCCAGTCTATATGATGATCTAAATTTGATGTTCTCAGTATGTTGACCTCTATTTGAAAATCTATGTACAATCATACTAAATTTTTTCAAAAAACCCCATAACATATTATAGTATAAAACACAACTATTAAATTTTCTCATGGCTCGTGATTATTTAATAATGTTTCCCTAATTTTATCAATCAGGTCTAAGACTGGGTAGAAATCATCATACATATATTCATGATTTTTTATCCATCATTTATTGGGTTTGACTTATGGTATGTTCATTTACCTTGAATATGTTCTTATACCCACATTTTTATCTTATACTCACATAGGATTTTCAATTGTTAATACTCATTAACACCTATACATAGAATTTTAGATAACTATTTCTTATATTTTCATTCCCATAGGTATAAAGAAGATTATTATGTAGGATATATTGATAAGGGTACCATATTTGAAGAGTATATATGTGATATGTTTAAAAATAAGTTGGTTATATGTATAATATACAATGAAAATAAAACTATAGGTCTAAAGGTGTTAATTGTTGTGATATTTAAGGAATATTCATGTTAAATGATATAATATGGATATATATTGTTCTCGTATCATCATAGATTATATCAACATAGGGTTTAGTTATTTTTGTGGATTAAGTTATGAAGAATAAGAGGATAGAACCTAAAAACATATGATTAACCCAATGTGATATTGGTTGAACCTAAAATTTCATTGGATGAAATGAAGGTGTCATATTTTAGAAAATATTAGAAATTATCTTCCATATCATATGTTTCTTTCGCTATGATATTTATTTATGGATACCCACAGTAACCATATAATTTTTAGTAATGGACAGAAGAAAGAATCATGAAATTGGGGTTGACATAGGTACACCCATCATTGAAAACATCATACTTGATCCTATTTCTATGATTTAATTTATATCATAAAAATTATCTATGATTATTTTTTAATACCACAAAAGACAAGATATTAAATTATTTATTAAAAATTATAGTTATGTGAGTTTTTTTATTTGATGTATATAACTTTTCTATGATATATGTGTATAGTTATGTGTGTCTTATAGGTCATATTATTGTGCCTTTGGTGGGATTATATATGAAATTGGGAATTTATTGGATCTCTCTACATAGATCAAAAATTTATTTTAGAGATATTGAAGTCAAATATCATATCTCAAATCTATCTATGACCATCTATCAAATAAATTATATAAGGGCCCAGATCTATGTGGATCGATACATTGTGCATTTTTGAAGAACGAGGTGCTCAGAGAAGGCTCAGAGGAAGTTTGGATGAGTTTGATCATGAGAAGATGGAAATAGGTGGGCTACACAACATGACCAAGGGGTACATGACATGTACTATTCGGGTTTTAGAAAAATAAAACAAAGCGTCGAAGCAACAAATTTTCAGCGTAAGTCACCTTGATATAGTACACGACGTGATGAGGAGGTAAACATCATGTACTGCCCCACCATTTGGTGTTTTGAAGACTCGCAGCCACTTGGGGTTCTCAAACCCTACGGCTTGAGCGTACCCCCTCTTGATCCTAGATGACACGGACGCCTCCCTCTTCAACATTTGGGGTTTCCTTCATCCTAGATCAGTTCCCTGCTACCTTTATTTGATTCATCTTCAATCCTAGGTAAGATCTACCTCTGTTCATTGGTTTTCATTTATCTTCCTTCTCCCATTACATGATACTTAATTTGATCTCCATGGTTCTAAGGGAGATTTTTTTGGTTGTTGTTGATGTGGTTGTGCCACAACATCCTCGGGTGGATGCAGTTGTTGTGGGGAATGTGATCGTGATCCACTACTTTGATCCTCTCTCAAGCAAAGAATGTCGGAAAACATTTATGGAAGGGGATTCATTGATTCTATATTATTTTATGTGAAATCACAATGTTAACATGATTTTTCCCTTTGTATCTCAATGGAATTTACCTAATTTAATATTTTAACTGGATTAAAAGACTTGGTTTGATTGTATGTTGTTGTTGGGCACTATGATAATGGGTTGCCTCTTGATTTTCTAGATAGTGAGATATTTATTATTTTCCAGTTAGCATGTTCTTCATGATGAAATTGGTAAAGAAAATAAATCTATAATTAATTGATAATTAAATGGCTAAAGATAAAGATGTATGTAAATGAATCCCATTGTAGTTGTTTTAATTTGATGTTAACCAAATTAATGACAATGTGCATGTTTATTCTAGTCGGTTGTTAATCCCGAAGCATGTTGGTGGTTATTATTTAAATTCTTACCAAACTTATTGTTTAATTAATTTTTGGTAGCCTTGATATCTTGCAATTTATGTTGCATGTAGTTGTAACCTATAATAATGAATTAGTTAATTAATTATGGATTAAATAACTCACTGTTTGATAAAAATACAATGCATGATAGGGTTCTGAGTTACCCTCTTGCATGTAAGGCCGAGTTCCTTGTGCTTTGGATCCTTGAGAGATCATTTCATTTGAAGGATGGATGCCTAGTTTAAGGGCCATGTGCCTAGTTTATATGATGTTTTTTCCTGCTGCATGTGTTGTGATGTGATCCTGGATGGCTGTTGTGATATTTGGGGGAAGGGGGGATTATTGGTTGAGGCAACAATTGATGCCTAGAGTGGCGAGATGCACCTGTTTGTACATGTGGGTGTCGAGGAGGACACCAAAGATATTGAAACAGGTTTGATGTGAATGATGGGATTCTTTCTGAATCTTGTTGGTTATTTATCTACTTTACTTTGAAAACAGCTTAAGGCAACTAGTCTTTCTTACCCTCCTTCAAAAGAAGTGAAGACGTGTGAGGCATTCCACCTGATTTCTGTGTTTAGATTCTCGAGGGAGGATGGTTCTACTCTCCTACTATATGTAGAAATGACTTAACAGGTAGATCATCTAATCACCAGGTTAATCCCCCTTGTGTTTAGTAGCTTAGAATTTTCTTCTAGAATTCTTGGGAATATGGGAAAATAATAATGCTATTAATAAATGATGTTAACACATGGGGTTGTAGGTTGTTGGGATGCAATGTTGAGGTTATATTTCTGAGAAGCTGTGGACTTGGTTTGGTTATTCCTAGAGGGAAAAGAAATTTTGTGTGATGATAATGAAATATAAAGGGTATTTTTTAATGGTTAATTAATTTTTAATGAATTATTTAATGTAAATTGAAATTGATAAAAAGGGTAGGAAGTAATATAATTTTTTTTTAACTGGTTGTGTTTATATAGGATACCTAGTCTTAGTAGTGGTAGATTGGAGTCCAAGATAAGTTTGATGCAGTTGAGTCTAAGACAAGGTTATGCCCATAGTGTGGTTATGAGATATACTATATTTTGTGGTTTTGTGTTTCTATACACTACATCCCCCCATTAGTTAGAGAAACTAACACTCCATGGATTCTTAGCCCTGGGGGGGGGGGGTGTTTTCCTAAATTTATATTGAGAGGATTAATGGATAACTACCCCCTTTGGCCCCGCTCTCTTCCTTTGGTAGTTACTCATGCTGGAAGGCACAATATTTAGTTTTCCCCATATATGTGTGTATAGGGAAATAATGTATTGTGGTTATTCACACACATATATTCTAGATATAATTTCCTATGAACTACTATAGGTTTAACATGTATAGGCTTTGATGGATTGATGATACTTACTTGGTGTATAGGCTGTAATGGATTGTGGTATATTTCCCTATGATACAAATTATGCAATCTATGGTGTAACACCCCAAGCATTCACGGTACACATCTCTTTGAATAATACAGTAGTGTGTATTGTACGCAAGTTCGAGTTCTAACACACCGCGACTAAAAAAATTAGCCATTATGAATAGTAATACACACTTTTTAAAATTATGGAAATATTATATTACAAAATGGAATTCATTTTTGTATTCCTAATATCGAAATTAGCCTATGTTGTATTTTTGGTATTTTTCTGAGAACTTCTAATTTTTTATGAATAGTGAAAAATACTTAAAAACAACTTTTTTAATAAAAATAATTTATAGTGATAAATTATACTATTTAGTGGTTTTAAAGTATAATTAGAATATATTTTTACCATTTTATCCAATGGTGGTCATTAGAATTAATTTAACATTGAAAATGGACATAAACAATTGCCAATCTTTTGATATAAATTGTTTCTTAAAAACACGCTATTTGTTCTGACAGCGGGAATTAATTATAAAATTATTTAATGCAACCTATATGTTTGGAATTTTGTAAAATAGACATCATTTTTGAATTCGGAATATCAATTATAGCTTAGGGTGAAATTTTTGCCTTATTCTGAAAAACTTCAATTTTTGATTAATAGTGAAACCACTAAGTGGTTGTTAAAAACTGATTTTTCGTTAAAATGAAATATTACCACTTATGTTATTTGATTTTCAAAAATCCGACATACATGTTTGTCATTAAAAAGTAAAATGTTGTTCAATGAGATTAAAATAATTTTTTAGTGAATAGTAACTTTTAAGTTCTTAATCGCGATTAGAGGTAATTAGTGTAGTTTAAGGT
Organism: Viscum album; assembly: GCA_963277665.1. Lineage (NCBI taxonomy): Eukaryota > Viridiplantae > Streptophyta > Magnoliopsida > Santalales > Viscaceae > Viscum > Viscum album. The sequence continues at coordinate 248,523,269 of OY728152.1, read as the reverse complement.
AAAAATAATGTTTTAATAATATGAGATGAGCTTGAAACTTGTCCTACTCCTATTGGATGATTCATGGACGACCAAGAAAACCCATGGGTCAACTTGGGGACCCCATGGAGCCACTTTGGTTGGAAAATGACATTAATATATATTTATTTAATGTTAAAATTAAATTGACACAAACATGAGTTGTTTTACTAAAACAGTTTTTTAGTGGGGTTACACAAGTCCAAATTTTGAATATAAATATTAATTAAAAAGATAAAAATATTTCCTACATCATAGTATTTTTTTATAATTTTTAGACATTAAATAAATTAAATTATTTATGACATCATGATGATGCAGCGATGACCTCATTATTTAACGATTTAAATAAAACGGAAATATAATGTAAAATCCAAAGCGTACACTTGTCAAAAACCTATTGGATGAGTATATTTCTAACCCTTATCATCTTATCCTCGAATTATATAAGTGTGGGACCTCTAAAATCCGAAACTCATTTTATAATAAAGTGACTTTACTTTCCAAGAGTGCCCCTCCTCTCCACTTATAAAAGGCCCCCACCTCTCCCAACTCATTTACACTTTCAAGCCATTTGTCTCATCCAACCTCGGCCCAAATACTCTCCCAACTTCCCCCTCTTACTCCTAGAAGCCTCACTTTGGGCAGAACTCTTCCCAAGGAAGCCTTTGGATTAAATCAAAAAGAGTTACCCGATTTTGAGGTAATGTCTTCTCTAATGTTGTTTTGTTTTATTTTTCTTCTCCAACCCCCTAAACTCTTTTTATTCATTTATTTTGTAACAACACCAGTATCCTAAATATACTAGGATGTTGTTATAATAATTATTCGAGCTACACTTACACACACCTATATCTAATGGTTAAAGAAAATACGGTTTCTGTGGATGGTGAATTTCTGCCTCACGAAACGATGATTGTTCAACACTCATATAACACCTTCAAAGGTGGCCATTAAGATGTCACTATTTTTATATATGATATATAATATGTTTATGTTTTACTTATTCTTCTATATTTCTCATTTATGTCATAATTTATGATTTCCATTATGGGTAAAACGCGATAATTTCATTTTAGGAAGTGCGGACTACCGCCCCCTCAAAGTGATTTGAATCGTTAATGCCATATGTGGGATGTATAAAGGATGGAGTAAATGGAATTATACACTATATTATACTGGAATTATATTATACATTTATATCATTATGATTTCATTCCATTAAATACGAAATAGAAATGAAAGTAGCGTTCATGCGTACGTACGGCTTACCGTCTCCATGAACGGTGCATTTCAATTCTTACCTCTAAATGTTACGTAATATTATAAATGAATGTATATACTGGATATATATGATATATATGACATCTAAATAATGAATATAATTCTAGAGATAATGGATATTCAACCACATAAACAACTTGTAATTATAAGAAGTTTATTGTTGACTCAAGTACCAAAGATCGACAAAACGACCGTTATTAACTTAAATAATTACATAATGTTCATATCATTGTAATAAGTGATATAAAAAGGATAATGAAATTGAAAATGGTTCTTAATAAGGTATATATTAACTCTAGTTTATTATTCAGGAGGTTAAAGAACGGTTGAGTCAACTCAGACACGAGGTAAGGGAACTTCTTAACCCAATTTCTATTCTTTGGGTTAATCTCCTACTTTCAAATTATGTCATGATATTATTATGTCCTATGTTGTATTTTAACATTATTTATGTGTACTTATAGTGAATACACATTATAGATGTTCTTTATTAAAAAAATGATCTTTTTAAGGACTTCGTCTCAATCCCCTTTCATTGAGGCATATTTGGTTTTATACACAACTTTCTTTTATACGGTGTATAAACCCCTTTGACTTTTACGTTTATTCAAAAGGAATCATTTTTATATGAAGCGTTTTGCTAAATGACAAAAGGGAATGTTTTATTTCCGTACTTATGCGGCGACAACGAATTCTCCGCCGCCGTGACCATTATTTGAGTTTCGGCTTCCTCTACAAGCCATCATTTTTTTAATGAAAAATAAATACAAAGTTTTAACTTTCTTTTATTTTGGTATTGAAAATGGTTTTGAAAGCATTTTTATTATATCAATGTGTTGTATTGATATCTTGTGATTGAAATGTGGAAATGTTATGTTTCCTTTATGCATGTTTTATGTGATACGATTAAGTTACAGTTTATGATATGTTTAAACCTATTCATATGAGAAATGTATTGGACTTAATAAGTGACGGGTGGAGCCCGCTATAGCTCCTCGATGCATCGGTAGGTCTCATGAGACAACTAGACGTGAAATTGACCGAGGCCCTTTCCCAATTTGATTTATGGTTTTGGCCAAGGCCTTAATCATTTTAGACGTCTTGGCCGAGGCCTTGACAAAATGTTTCAGAATGTCCGGCATTATACATTCCCTCATTATGAAAGTGGTTATTGATATTTCATGTGATTATTCGACCAGTATAATATCCATGTGAAGAAGTGAATGACATTATATTATTTTACTTTTTCCATATTATGTTGATGTTCAAGTTTAAAAGGCCTTTGTTTTAGTTATACATTGCCTTAAATTTTTATGTTTATTTATGAAAGCTTCCGCAATATTGTTATCCTTACTGAGCATCTGAGCTCACCCCTTTCAGTGTTTTAATATTTTCTAGGATGTGAAGAAGTATTTTGTGAATGACCTATAGGGATTGTGAGAAGAGGATATGAGTGTGGACTATGGAGAGTTTGTTATTGTAGTTTTTCACTTTATGATGTAATGTAACGTTTTCGAATGTATCTATTGTTTCCAAGGCTACTAAACTAATCGGTCTTTCGAGACGTGATCTTTTGTGATCATGCCAATGTTACGAAGTAACGCACCGGCTCTGGGTAGCTGGGGTCGGGGCGTTACAGTTGGTATCAGAGGAAGTTTAGTACAAACCTTGGAAGCTAGATTTAGATAAACTCTGATTAGAGCACATAGCCCAAAGATAGACTTTGAGGATTAGTATAGAAGAACTTCCTAGAATTTTGTTATTGTAGAGATTTTGTGAGTTTTCCGAGCAATACATCCCTGTCTGGATACGAGCAGGTAGAGGCAGTTCTGGCACAGACGTACCTAGGGGTAAAACCTGAAAACACCGCTTTGAGCTAGACTCGAACGGGAACTGGTGCACGACAACGGGCCTTGCTGCACTCTTGGTTACGACACTCCCGGGGGATATGCTTAGGATAATTCCCATTTTCTTTACAAAACACTATGAACGGTTTTGATTATATACTTCCTCAAATAAAACCTTTTTATGATTATGGATTATATCCATAAATAGTTCAATTTATGTTAAGTATTTTACAAGTATGGAATTATGTATTTTGATTCATAAACTAATCTAGTTTATGCCATTGTTTAGAAATGGCGCCTAGTGGAAGGAATGGAAACCGTATCAATGCACGCACTCCGTGTAGGGATTTCCCTCCTGCTCAAAATAATTATTGTGGATCTGGAGATACAACTGGTGCTGATCAACTTATTACCATACTGGGACAACTCACTTAGGTTATGAATAATAACCTTACTCGTATGGAGCACCCTGATCCGCAATGTGAAGGATCAATATTAGACCGCTTCATGAGGCAACAACCACCAACATTTAATGGGGGTACAAATCCATTAGTAGCTGAGCAATGGATAAACTCCTTAGAGAAGATATTCCACGCCTTGAGGAGTAGCGAAAGGGAGAAGGTTATCATGGCAGTTTACCGCCTCACTAGAGATGCCGATCAATAGTGGTCATTGATTCAAAACACAAAGGAAGATGATGACGTATTGAATATGGAATGGAGGGAGTTCATAGAGCTTTTCTTAGAAAAATACTTTCCTCGTGACCATCGAGCAGATATGGAAAGGCAATTTCTGAGTCTGAGGCAGAAGGAGGATGAGAATGTCGCAAAGTATGAGGCTAACTTTACAAGGTTAGCGAGGCATGCTGCCGATTATATACATAACCCAAGGAGTAAGATTGATCGTTTCTTTGATGGTTTAAAACCATTTCTCCGTCGAGCTTTAGTATCACAATCCTTCTCATCATACGAAGATATTGTCTCGTGTGCTATCAAGACAGAAAAGGAATTCTCTAAGTCTCATGACAACAAAGTAAAGCAAGAGAAGAAGAGAACGGTGGAACAAGAGACAGATAAAGGGAAAAAGGGAAAGAAGTATTTTCCATTATGTGATAATTGTGGGAAGAATCACCCTGGTAATTGCCTAAAAGGAATGGGAGTTTGTTATAAATGTAGAGAAAAGGGTCACCAGGCTCGTGATTGCAAGGGAAAGAAAGAGGCTATCAAAGTTGAATGCTAAAATTGTAGAGAAATGGGTCATTATGAAAATGAATGTCCTAAGCGTCAGGGAAACTTACCTCAGAAAAGGCCAAGGGATCAAGGACAATCTTATGCTGTTACTACAGTTGAAGCAGAATAACTAATGTATTGGTGCTTTTGGACTCATGGATTATATTCTAGTTATTAGAATAATGTGATATATATATATATAAGAATTGTACTGTAATACTTGTTGATTTCAGTAAGGTTTTAATATGTTGAAGGTAATTATATTTTTAGTATGTGACAATAAGAGAAACATTACTTTGTTTGGGGAATCTGATAAATTGATTTTGGAATTAAGTGACCTTTTAGAGAAAGTCTGGACAAAGGTATTTTGGATAACTATAAAGGTTGGAGTGGATTAAGTTGATCTTTGGATAGTATTGTTTAAGGTTAAAAAATTTATGAAGATTATTTTTGGATTATTATGATACTATAGTTTTCGGAAAAGGACAACCTGCAGGGTGGGGCATAACACGTCGCGTCGGACAAAGCTGTAGGAATCGAACCCACAATCATGGTGCGACATGCCTTTATTTCCTACCACTAGCCTACAGGAAGTCCCTGGTTATTACAAAATAATTTTACTAATCTAAATGGTTTGTGTTAACATTTGGAACCTTATACAATTAGGATAAGTATAATATTTTTGAGTTTTATTATCTTTTTGAGTGAAAGATGAGTTGAAGGTTGAAACTCTAATTTTCAAGCATAAATATATATATACCTATCACTTATTCAATGAATAAATTAATTCTTAAACTTTAGTAAAGGGATATTAAAACAAAAAAATGTGTTATCCTAATTCCTTATGTCTTGTTGAACTGATGATATTTTAAATCAACATAGATTGAAGGTTTTGAGGCCCTCAATTTGACAGTTGATTGTGATTGATGACCTCAATCACTCCCTAAAAATATTTACGTTTTTCCTCCAATTATATGTCTCTAATTGCCACCAATGTTCTCCTAATCGAGATCATAATTGGGTGGTGACTTTTTCATTTCCCTTTCCCTCTTATTAAGGCTAAATTTTATTAATCTTATTTCCGATGTGGGTTTTCCCCAAAGGTATTTTCTATTTTCAACCTGTTATTTTCAAAGAAAAATTTAAAATTTCAAGGACGCAATTTATTGAAGGAGGGGAGAATGTAACACCCCAAGCTTTCACGGTACACATCTCTTTGAATAATACAATAGTGTGTATTGTACGCAAGTTCGAGTTCTAACACACCGCGACTAATCAAATTAGCCTTTATGAATAGTAATACACACTTTTTAAAATTATAGAAATTTTATATTACAAAATGGAATTCATTTTTGTATTCCTAATATCGAAATTAGCCTATGTTGAATTTTTGGTATTTTTCTGAGAACTTCTAATTTTTTATGAATAGTAAAAAATACTTAAAAACAACTTTTTAAATCAAAATAATTTATAGTGACAAATTATACTATTTAGTGGTTTTAAAGTATAATTAGAATATATTTTTACCATTTTATCCAATGGTGGTCATTATAATTAATTTAACATTGAAAATGGACATAAACAATTGCCAATCTTTTGATATAAATTGTTTCTTAAAAACACGCTATTTGTTCTGACAGTAGGAATTAATTATAAAATTAATTAATGCAACCTATATGTTTGGAATTTTGTAAAACAGACATCATTTTTGAATTCGTAATATCAATTATAGCTTAGGGTGAAATTTTGGCCTTATTCTGAAAAACTTCAATTTTTGATGAATAGTGAAACCACTATGTGGTTGCTAAAAACTGATTTTTCGTTAAAATGAAATATTACCACTTCTGTGATTTGATTTTTAAAAATCTGACATACATGGTTGTCATTAAAAAGTAAAATGTGGTTCAATGAGATTAAAATAATTTTTGGTGAATAGTAACTTTTAAGTTCTTACTCGCGATTAGAGGTAATTAGTGTAGTTTAAGGTAAAAATAATGTTTTAATAATATGAGATGAGCTTGAAACTTGTCCTACTCCTATTGGATGAGTCATGGCCGACCAAGACAACCCATGGGTCAACTTGGGGACCCCATTGAGCCACTTTGGTTGGAAAATGACATTAATATATATTTATTTAATGTTAAAATTAAATTGACACAAACATGAGTTGTTTTACTAAAACAGTTTTTTAGTGGGGTTACACAAGTCCAAATTTTGATTATAAATATTAATTAGAAAGCTAAAAAGATTTCATACATCATAGTAGTTTTTTTATAATTTTTAGACATTAAATAAATTAAATTATTTATGACATCATGATGATGCAGCGATGACCTCATTATTTAACGATTTAAATAAAATGGAAAGATAATGTAAAATACAAAGCGTAAACTTGTCAAAAACCTATTGGATGAGTAGATTTCGAACCCTTATCATCTTATCCTCGAATTATATAAGTGTGGGACCTCTAAAATCCGAAACTCATTTTATAATAAAGTTACTTTTCTTTACTTTCCAAGAGTGCCCCTCCTCTCCACTTATAAAAGGCCCCCACCTCTCCCAACTAATTTACACTTTCAAGCCATTTGGCTCGGCCAAACTCGTCCCCAATACTCTCCCAACTTCCCCCTCTTACTCATAGAAGCCTCACTTTGGGCATAACTCTTCCCAAGGAAGAATTTGGCTCAAATCAAAAAGAGTTACCCGATTTTGAGGTAATGTCTTCTCTAATGTTGTTTTGTTTTATTTTTCTTCTCCAACCCCCTAAACTCTTTTTATTCATTTCTTTTGTAACAACAACAGTATCCTCAATATACTAGGATGTTTTTATAAGAATAATTCGAGCTACACTTACACACACCTACATCTAATGGTTAAAGAACATACGGTTTCTGTGGATGGTGAATTTCTGCCTCACGAAACGATGATTGTTCAACACTCATATAACACCTTCAAAGGTGGCCATTAAGATGTAACTATTTTTATATATGATATATAATATGTTTATGTTGTACTTATGATTCTTTATTTCTCATTTATGGCATACTTTATGATTTCCATTATGGGTAAAACTCGATAATTTCATTTTAGGAAGTGCGGACTACCGCCCCCTCAAAGTGATTTGAATCGTTAATGCCATATGTGGGATGTATAAAGGATGGAGTAAATGGTATTATACACTATATTATACTGGAATTATATTATAAATTTATATCATTATGATTTCATTCCATTAAATACGAAATATAAATGAAAGTAGCGTTCATGCGTACGTACGGCTTACCGTCTCCATGAACGGTGCATTTCAATTCTTACCTCTAAATGTTACGTAATATTATAAATGAATGTATATAATGGATATATATGATATATATGACATATAAATCAGGAATATAATTCTGGAGATAATGGATATTCTACCACATAAACAACTTGTAATTATAAGAAGTTTATTGTTGACTCAAGTACCAAAGATCGACAAAACGACCGTTATTAACTTAAATAATTACATAATGTTCATGTCATTGTAATAAGTGATATAAAAAGGATAATTAAATTGAAAATGGTTATTAATAAGGTATATATTAACTCTAGTTTATTATTCATTAGGTTAAAGAACGGTTTAGTCAAGTCAGACACGAGGTAAGGGAACTTCTTAACCCAATTTCTATTCTTTGGGTTAATCTCCTACTTTCAAATTATGTCATGATATTATTATGTCCTATCTTGTATTTTTACATTATTTATGTGTACTTATAGTGAATACACATTATAGATGTACTTTATTAAAAAAAATGATCTTTTTAAGGACTTCGTCTCAATCCCCTTTCATTGAGGAATATTTGGTTTTATACACAACTTTCTTTTATGCGGTGTATAAACCCCTTTGAATTTTACGTTTATTCAAATGGAATCATTTTTATATGAAGCGTTTTGCTAAACGACAAAAGGGCATGTTTTTCTTTCCGTACTTATGCGGCGACAACGACTTCTCCGCCGCCGTTACCATTATTTGAGTTTCGGCTTCCTCTACAAGCCATCATTTTTTTAATGAAAAATAAATACAAAGTTTTAACTTTCTTTTATTTTGGTATTGAAAATGGTTTTGAAAGTGTTTTTATTATATCAATGTGTTGTATTGATATCTTGTGATTGAAATGTGGAAATGTTATGTTTCCTTTATGCATGTTTTATGTGATACGATTATGTTATGGTTTATGATATGTTTAAACCTATTCATAGGAGGAATGTATTGGACTTAATAAGTGACGGGTGGAGCCCGCTATAGCTCCTCGATGCATCGGTAGGTCTCATGAGACAACTAGACGTGGAATTGGCCGAGGCCCTTTCCCAATTTGATTTATGGTTTTGGCCAAGGCCTTAATCATTTTAGACGTCTTGGACGAGGCCTTGACAAAATGTTTCAAAATGTCCGGCATTATACATTCCCTCATTATGAAAGTGGTTATTGATATTTCATGTGATTATTCGACCAGTAGAATATCCATGTGAAGAAGTGAATGGAATTATCTCATTTTAATTTTTCCATATTATGTTGATGTTCATGTTTAAAAGGCTTTTGTTTTAGTTATACATTGCCTTAAATTTTTATGTTTATTTATGAAAGCTTCCGCAATATTGTTATCCTTACTGAGCATCTGAGCTCACCCCTTTCAATGTTTTAATATTTTCTAGGATGTGAAGAAGTATTTTGTGAATGACCTGTAGGGATTGTGAGAAGAGGATATGAGTGTGGACTATGGAGACTTTTTTATTGTAGTTTTTCACTTTATGATGTAATGTAACGTTTGCGAATGTATCTAGTGTTTCCAATGCTACTAAACTAATTGGTCTTTCGAGACTTGATCTTTTGTGATCATGCCAATGTTACGAAGTAACGCACCGGCTCTGGGTAGCTGGGGTCGGGGCGTTACATATGGTGGATCCCAAAAACTACTAGGTTACTCGGGATACGTGGACATGGTGGTTGTGCTATATGAGGTGCATGTGGTGGTGCTTTGCCTAGGTGTCTACGAGTAAGACATCATGGAGAGAGATGTTGAGGACGTGCGACATTGGGGAAAAGTTGAAAAATAGTGGGGAAGTGGTAGCTGGGTACCCTCAACATTCTTTATAATATTATATAATCATGTATGTGATACTTTTTGAGAGTATCCATGGTGTGGCTGGGAACATAATATACCTATTTTGGTGACTAGTTAGTTTCACATGTTCTTCACTGTGCTTTATCATGCTCTCTTTACTTTTTCACGAGAGGATTCAGGGAGGATCATACTGAGAATATTATTAAACACACCTAATGTATATATATAAACTATTTCTTAGGTCACATAGAGAAAGTTTAAGATTAGGCTGGTTACTACTAGCCTGGGGTTACATGAGATTTTTTGGGTTTCGTGGTGGCTGTTATTTTTACTTTCTTTTGGTACTTGTAGTTTTTCCTTTCAGTTGTTGTAGTTTTGCATGAAATTACATATTTGTACATGGTATTTCTTTAATATTTAATTTTGAGTTGGAGTTGGTTGGTTTCTATCTTATCTCTCTCTTTCACATGTGTTTTCTTAAAGGGATATACCTCCTATTTGTCTGTTTACTGTTACCTTGGTGCTATTCTTCAACCTGAGGCCCACTGGAGGTGGTACTCAGGGGTAACTATCTCTCTTATCACTTTTCTGGCCAAGGAGGTGTACACCTTGTGGGGAGGGGGTCATGATAGAGTGGTATAAGAGTTCTGGTTATGGGATAGGATGGATTTTGGTGTTAGGCATAGGTGATGTTTCATGGGTTGGAAGGACAATGATGTTAATGAATTTTATCAAGTGATGTATACAATGGCGAATGACTGAGACATAGGCATTTAGGGACCCCTAGGATCTGATGCATAGACAATTATGGTTATAGTGACTACTAAATGAGGTGATACTAGTCTCAGGGTAGAGACCTAGGAGAGGATCATGCGTCATTCGTATTTGAGTCTGTATTTGAATCCATAGAACATGGTATATGTTATCCTAAAATGAATAAAAGAAAACAATTAATAAATTAATTTTGAGTCTTCCATATTCCAAGTTTAAGGGATCTAACTATTTTTTATTTTTATGCTATGGATCAAGGTTAACATCCTCATCAGGTTAGCACAGAAGATGTCCAGTAGGCTATGCCCGCATATTGTCATGGGGTAGAGGTTAATGAAAACCACACTTGGAGGAGGACACACTAAGGGTTTTAAAACCAAATACTATAGAAGTATGAGGGATCAATTTCAAATGCAGTCACAAAATATGGGTAAGATGAGGTTGAGAAAACCTTCAGTTCGATCTGTGATAGGAAGGATCACACAGTGTCTTCAGTTTTGATGATACTACATTGGGGCAGTGAGGTATCGGTGGTTCTTATTCCTCGGGGATCACAGGGAGTCGGGGATCTCATGGGAGGTGTTCTAAGACAAGGTTAGAATTGAGTTTCTATCTATGACTGTGAAGGTGTCCAACCGCTAGGAGTTGTTTACCCTTTGACAGGGGAGCTCCAATGTGCGAGAATTTTGAATCTTTATTATGAACCTTTTATGATATTCTTTGGACCTATTGCAAGATAAGGAGGCAAGGGAAAGGCATTTCGAGGAGCCTTTGTGTCCAGATATCTAGCGCCATGACACCCCATTTATGCTGAAGATAAATCTTAAGGATTTCAAAAGGGTAGAGGTAATCGAGAGGAAGTTATCCAGAACCAGATCTTCATGATAGGGGAGTCATCATGATTCCTCATGATGCAGAGTTATGGTATGGGGTTCTTAGTTTTTAGGGTAGAAGAGTTTCTGTTCGACCGGGTTTAGGTCCCAGCCATTAGTATCTCATTTCTACAGGGGAGGTGGAACTCAAGCCTATGCCAAGGGATCAGGATCTTGTTTTTATTGTATAGGCTATAGTCATTATCAGTGACAGTCCCTGACATTTTTGAGCAATCATTGTGCACTGGGTGTTCCGCTCCAGGTTCTTCCATTGAGGCAATTCCAGTCGAGGCAACTATAGTAGGTAGCACTATATTTGGATTAGAAGACAACAAATAGGGTAGAAAGAGGACAACACTATGTTGCTCCTCGTCCTTAGATATAAGATCACAACCATGGTAGTGGTCATTATCAGAGTTAGATAGGCTTTGGAGGACATTGTGTTCATCTTCATGCTTTAGCATTTTCAGGGCCAAGCGGGCCAAATATCATTCGAGGTACTGTTTTCATGTATTATACATGGGGGTATGACTTGTTTGATTTAGGATTGACACACTCCTTTATATCACCAACCCTTGTCCATGATTTCAGACATGATGTAGATAGTCTTCTTATCCCCAAAGCGTTGACTATGCTCGTTAGTGGTCAAGCTGACTTGTTTGAACTGTGTAGAGACTGTGAGGTAGTGCTGGTGCAACACAGCTCTTGGGGAGATTTACTATGTTTACTGATACAACCATATGATTTCATCCTCAGCGTTGATTGGTTGTATTCAGTACAGGATATTGTGGATTTCTTTAGGAGTCAGGTGGAATTTATAGATGTTCATGGAGAGTCAGTGGTGTTTGTTGGCGAGAAAGACCCTCAGATGGGTTAGAGGCGTGTTCAACCATTGTCATCCTTGATGGATGATATGATTCTGAGTTCTTTAGAGGTTCAGTAGTTGGAATTTACTAGGGTTATAGAAGAGTACCCAGATGCCTTTAAAGAAGAGTTTGTAGCATTACCCCCTCGACGATAGATCGAGTTTGGGATAGAGGTATGACCAGGAGTATCTCTTATCTCTATGTACCTATATAGGATAGTGCCTTATGAGTTATGGGAGAAACATATACAGATCGATAGTCTTTTATAGTGTGATTTTTTTAGCTGAGTGTGTCACCGTGGGGTTCAGTAGATTTGTTTGTGAAGAAGGCTGATGGACGTTTGTGGTTGTGTATCGATTATCATTACATAAAAAAAGTGAGAGTGATAATCGCTATCCTCTTCTATGGATTGATGATTTATTCAATAAACAGAAGTCTTAAAGTTGGTTCTCAAGGACCGACTAGTGATTAGGATATCAACAGTTGAGTGTGAAGGAAGAGGATATCCTGATGAATACTTTCTGTTGCCATCATGGGAATTACGAGTTTGTTGTAATGCAGTTTGGTGTGACGAATACTCTAGTTGTTTTCATGATATTGATGAAAACCATGTTCCATGAGTTCCTAGATAAGTTCACGGTGGTTTTCATTGATGACATCCTTTTTGTACTCTATACATGAGGAGGAGCATGTGGAGTATCTGTACACCATTTTGGGAGTTCTTCGTCAACAAAAACTTTTTGGGAAGTTGTCGAAGTGTGATTTTTTGGGATAGAGAAGATTGTTTCATAGGGAATGTTATATCCCAACTAGGAGTAGTTGTGGATCCATCAAAGATAGAAGTGTTTGTGTCTTGGGTAGCCCCCAAGACAGTGACATAGTTGCGAAGATTCCTTGATCTCACTTGCTTATACCTGAGGTTCATAGCTAATTTCTCTTGGGTTGTGACTCCTCTAATAGAATTGATCAAGAAGGACCAGTAATTAGTGAGGAATGATCAGTTTTAAGCAGATTTTGAGTATCTGATGGAGTTGTTCATCACTTCGGTTCTTTGTCAGCCAGCTGAGGGAGTTAAGTTTGATGTTTTCTGTGATGTGTCACATGTGGGGTTAGTATGTGTTCTGATGCAGCAGAGATCAGTCATTTATTACGGGTATCGATAGTTGAGCTCCCATGAATGTAACTATACTACCCATGATATTGAGTTGGAGTTAGTGGTGTTTTCTCTAAAGTTGTGGAGACACTACCTCATTAGAGAGTGCATTTTGGTTTTCATTGATCATAATAGTCTGAGGTATGTTTTCTCCGAGCGTGACTTGAACTTGTGGTAGTGCTAGTCGATGGAGTTCTTATAGGAATATGACTTCAAAATATCGTATACACCTAGAATGGGGAATTTTATAGCTGATGGGATGAGCAGGAAGTAACATAGTGATGCAGTGCGTGAATCTGGTGATTTCTAGAGAGTGATGGAAGAAATTTCAGCATTACATTTCGATATGGGAGAAGTTAGGGGTAGATGTTTTCATTTTTAGATGACCATGCATTCATCTCTAGTGAAGTAGGTGGAAAAGTCCCAGTTGGGGGATCTAGAGGTAGATATCTAGAGAGACTAAGTTATTTGTGGTGTAGCCCCTGATGGTTAGAATGAGGGAAAACAACACTGTGTTTTGTATTAGGGAAGGCTTTTTGTTCCATTGGATATGCGTGAGACATTTCTCATAGGCCCCCATAGTTCTCCTATAGTGGTGCATCCAAGTGTGACAAAGATATACCGAGCCTTGAGCAGTCATATTTAGTGGCCTGGGATAAAGCATGCATTTGTGGATTTTGTTTCTCGATGTTTGGTCTTCTAGAAGGTGAAGTCTAAGCAGCGTGTCCTTGGTTGTTTTCTCTAGGTGTTAGATGTTCCTCAGTTGAAGTAATAGGATATCTCAATGGACATTGTTACTGGTTTAACTCGAGCTCAGGGAGGCCATGACACTATTTGGGTGGTAATGGATCATTTAATGAAATCAACCCACTTCATCATGATCAAAGAGTTGAGATCAGTGGAGGTTTTACTGAGGTATTATCTGGAGGAGTCGGTGAGACTCCATGGAGTCCCAAGGATGATCATTTTTTATCAAGATCCTCGTTTTACCAATAGGGTGTAGAGAGGTCTCTACCATGCTTTCAGTTCTCAGTAATGACTCAACACTTCATTTCATCTGCTGGTGGGCAGTCAGATAGAGTGGACCATCTAAAATCTTGAAGACATGTTTCGCTCTTGTGTCTGGGATTGTGGATGTTCATAGATATGGCACTTAACCATGGTGTATTTCACTTACAAAAATAGTTTCCGCTCTATCATTAGTATGGCACCATTTGAAGACTTGTATGGATGAACATTCTGTTAGACATTGTGTTAGACTAGGGTTGGAGATTCACTAATTCTTTGACTGGAACTAGTGCAGGATATGAAAAAGATGGTTCAGATGATTTTTTAGAGGATGAAGGTAGTGTAGGATCATCAGAAATCATATGATGATCAATGGAGAAGACCTTTGGAGTTTGATGTTGGGGATCAGGTGTTTCTGAAGATGAATCCCTATCATGTAAAGCAAAAATTTGGTCATGGGATTAAGCTTTCTCCACAGTTTTTAGGCCTTTTGAGGTGTTGGCTCGTGTTGGAGCCGTGGCATATCGAGTAGCACTTCTTCTAAAGAGGATCTAGGTACATGATGTTTTTCATGTATCACAACTTCATAATTATCTTCATGATGAATCTCACATCATCAATTAGGGTGAGATCGACATTGATGATGATGAAACCTTTGAGGATCGGCCTGTAGAGATCCAACACCGTAAGGATAAGGTGTGGTGTTGGCATTTCATCCCTTTTGTTCGTGTCTTGTGGAGACATGGTGGCATGGAAGAGAGTTCTTGAGAATGTTAGTCGTAGATATATTCTCAGTATCCTGAGATGTTTGATGTTTATTTCTTTCCTTGTAATAATTTTCACTTTCTAGTAATAAAACATTCATGTTTTTGAGGTGTCATCCTTTTGTATCTTATTGTGGCTTTCTCTCTTAGAGAGTTATCTCCCTCGGGAGAGCATTTAGAAGCTATTTTTGGTTATTTCAAGGTTTTATATTGTTCTTTTGATGTGGTTGAGCTCCTGTGTTGGTGGGAGCCTTGAAAAGTATCTCACGGGGTGGTTGTTCGGACAACCCCTATTCGGTTTCCTCTCTAGGTTGGTTTTGGATTCTCGAGGAAGAGGCAATTTTGAGAGGTATCTTATGTAAGGGACTGAATCCACGTGGATCGAAAAACTGTGTGTTTTTTAGGACTGTGGTGCTCATTGAAGGCTTGGAGGAAGTCTGAAGGAGTTTGGTCATGTGAAGATGGAAACAGGGTGGCTACATGATGTGACCAAGGGGTACACGACGTGTACCATTCATGTTTTATAAAAATAAAACAAAGCACTGAGGGGACACTTTTTTTGGTGTAATTTGCCTTGAGGCGGTACAAGACATGACGAGGAGGTACACGTCATGTAGTACCCCACTTTTGGTAGTTTTAATGATACCCACCCACTCGGGTTTTTTAAACCCTGTGTCTTGATTTCACCCCTCTTGACCCCAAATGACCCGGATGCCTCCCTCTTCAATGTTTGGGGATTCCTTTATCCTGGATCAGTTCCCCACTACCTTTCTTAAATTCGTCTTCAAACTGAGGTAAGATTTACCTCCTTTATTTGGTTTTATTTGATCCATATTCGCCTATTTCTCCTAACCATGCTATGGAATTTTATCTCCATGGTTATAAGGTATTTTCGTTTGTTTTTTTGTTGATGCGGTTGTGTCGCATCTTCCTCTGGTGGATGTTGTTTTTGTGGGGAAGGAAATTGTGAACCGCTACTTTGATCCATTCTCGAGAAAAGAACATCATAAACTGTTGGAGGTGGGGTATTAGTTGATTATATATTTTTATGTGAAATCACCTAGTTATCATGATTTATCCCTTTGGTTAGCAATGGAATTGACCTAATTAAAAATTTGAACCATATTAAAAGAGTTCGTTTGATCGCATGTTGCTGCTTTGTACCCTAATAATGGTTTGGATCGTGATTTGTTAGATAGTGTAATATCTATGATTTTATTGTTAGCATGATTTTCTTGATGAAATTGGTAAACAACATAAAGCCATAATTAATTGATAATTAAATTGATAAAGATAAAGATGCATGTAAATGAATCAGGTTATTGTTGTTGTAATTAGATGTTAATCAAATTTATGTTGATGTACATATTTATTCCAGTTTGTTGTTAAACTAGATTCATGTTGGTTCTTGTTGTTTAAATTCATTCCAAATTAATTGTTTAATTAATTTTTGGTAACTTTGATAGCTTTTAGTTTAGGCTGGCCATTGTTGGAACCAACTAATAATGAATTGGTTAATTAAAGGTGGATTAAAGAACCAACTATTTGATAAAAAGATAATTCCGAGTAGGTATCTGAGCTACCATATTTCTTGTAAGTCCATGTGACTTATGATTTAGATCTTTGAGAGCTCGTTGTGTTGGAAGGATGGATGCCTTGTTACAGGTCTGAGATCCTAGTTTATATGATGTTGCTTCCTGCTTCTTGTGTTTTGATGTGATCCTGGATGGTTTTTGTGATATGTCAGTGTAGGGAGGCCCATTGGTTGGGATTGAAGCTGACACCTAGAGTGGCACGATGTATCAGTTTATGTATGTGGGTGTTAGGATGGACACCAAAGATGATGAAACGAGTAAGATGAGAATGATTGGATACTTGCTGAATCTTGTTGGTTGTTTATCTAGTTTAGTTTACCTACTTATTAAGGTAGATGGTCTTTATTACCATCCTTCCAAAAGTTGTGAAGATGTTTGGGGTATTCCACATGATTTCTGTGTTTAGATTCCTGAGGGAGGATGGGTTTACACTCCTGCTTTAAGTGGAAAAAACTTGACGGGTAGTTTATCTACTCACCTAGTTGAGAGCCCTTATGTTTAGTAGCTTAGAATATTTTTATAGAATGACTGGGAATACGGGAAATCAATTACACTATTAATAAATGATTGAATAAATGATGATAACTCATAGGGTTGGAACTTTCTGGGAAGAAATTTTGAGGTTATATTTCTAAGAATCCGTGGACTTAGTTTGGCTATGCCCGAGGGCATGGAACTCTGGTGTGATGATAATTAAATATAATGTGTATTTTTTAATGGTTAATTAATGTTTATAGAATTAATTAATGTAAAGTTAAACTAATAAAAGGTTATGGAAGTAATATAATAATTCTTTTTAAATGTTTGTGTGCTTATATGATACATATTCTTATTAGTGGCAGCCGAGAGTCCTGGAGACGTTAGAGTTGAACCTAAGACAAGGTTGTGACCATAGTTTGGTTGTGAGATATAGTAAATTCTATACTTTTTTTTGTTTCTATATGCTACTCCACCATGTCAGTTTGAGAAACTGACACCCCAAGTATTCTGACCCCTGGGGGGTATTTTCCCCAACATTCTGGTGGGAGGATGGATGGAAAACTACCCCCTTTAGAACCTCTCTCTTCTTTTGGTAGTTACTCGTGATGGTAGGAATAGTGGTTAGTTTTCCCATATATGTGTGAAGGGGCTATAATGTATTCCTGTTATTTTCAAACATATATTATGGACATAATTTTCTATGGACTACTATAGGTGTAATGTGTATATGTTGTGATGGATTAAGGATTCTTACTTGGTGTATGGGATGTAATGGCTTGTGGAATAATTCTCGATGCATGATACATGTTATGAGAGCTGTGTTGGCTCCCAGAAACTACCTAGTTTCTTTGGATATTTGGATGTAGTGGTTGTGCTACATGGGGTGCATGTTGTGGTGCTTCATCTAGGTATGTGTAGGTAAGAATTTTTGGAGAGATATTCTTAGGGTGTGTGACGTTGGGGGAATGTGAAAAACTAGTGGGGAAGTGGTTGCAGGGTAACCTTGATATTATTTATTATATTATATAATCGTGTATGTCATACATGGTGAGAGTAGCCATGGTGAGGCTGGGAACGTAGTATAGAAGTTTAGGTGACGAGTTAGATTCACTTGTTGTTCACTGTGCTTTAGCATGCTTTGTTTACCTGTGCATGAGAGGCTCTGGGGAGGATCCTACTTAGTATACTGTTATACTCACCCTATGCGTGTATATAAACTGTTTTTCAGGTCACATGAAGCAGGTTGGCGATCTGGATGGTTACTACTAGATTGGGGTTATAGGAGTTGTTCTGGATTCATGGTCAATGCTATTTTTAATGTCTTTTGGTACTTACAATTTTCACTTTCAGTTGTAGTTGTTTTTCATGAAATTAAATATGTGTACATGGGATTTAGTTTATATTGTAGTTTGAGATGGAGTTTGTCAGTGTCTATATTATCTCTATCTTTCTCTTGTGTTCTCTAAATGGGTAATTCCTCCCATTTGGTTGTTTAATATACCCTCAGTGTTACTCCCCAACCTGGGGCCTACTGGAGGCGGGACTTGGGGGTCACTATCTCCCTTCTCACATTGCCGACCCAAGAGGGGTACAACTTGTGGAGAGGGGGTCTTGACAAAGGATTAATATAAAATCCCTATAGAAATTAATTCCACTAAATGATCCTTAATACCCAATCATGAGGGGTATTTAGCTAAAATGATTGTGCAAGAATATTATATTTAAGATATAAATATTTTATAAGAATATGTCAATGTATTTCCATATGCGTTCCCTAATATTCCAATATATAATAAGGTTTATTTTTCAATTGATATCATACATGGTACTATGAATATTTCAAGAACACCTTATGTAAGGCTATGATTGAATTGTTGGAATTAAAGAAGGAACTCTAAGAGAATATGAGTTAGGGTTTTATATTCCCATGTGCTTCACCATGGGGTTCCCTAGATCTCTTTTTTAATAAGAAATATGGACAAATGTTTATTTGAATTGATTATAATATACTAAATAAAATAATTATGAAGAACTAGGATCCTTTATCCCTTCTTGATGACATTATTGATCAGCTCCGATGGGATCAATTGTATGATCCTATTGTTTTCCCATTACGCTACTATTTTATTTTTTCATTGAACCTATTTTGATGGTTTTTCAATCATCTTTTATTCTTCATGGTCAAGTCCCTTTTTGAGACTGGAGATTATTTTATTGTGAAAATAAACAAATGTTCGGGGATGTATGTTTTTTTGAATCAATAGAGTATGGGTTTAAAAATTACATGGGAATATGATGGTTCTCCATGAGTTCAGAATGATTTAGAGGTGATATGAGGGTTTCAATAGAGGATAGGCTGAGATATCTCCACTATAAAATTACACACCATTAATATGTTAAACAACATATAAATTTTCTAGGTAAAAAATGTGAACTAGTTTTGGGCATGAAATTGTTACATTCCATGAAACCATTTCACACTATAAAGTAGTCAATTATCGTTATTTCAACCCAAGGTGATTCTTTTTTTAGCATAACTCATAAATTGATAAATAAAAAACATGAAAGTATTAAATGTGGTGAATTTTAAGTTCTCATTTGTTTTAAATCCACAATGTGTACTCGATTAATTCATCATCCACTATACATCCTTCTATCTTGATCCCTAAAGAAACTCTAAGTGAGTTTGATGTTATTTCTCCTATTCCAGATTTATTGATAAAGTTACTAATCACTGGTGTGTTGTTTTTCTATAGTTTTAACCTCTCTTATGTCACTCCTAATTTTAGTGGTGGAATCTCTTAACTATTGTTGTTTTGGCTATTGATCATGATTTTGTGGGATCTAGGTTCTTTTTTTATCTTTCCCACCTCCATCCTTTATTTATGTTACCTATTGTAAACCTTTCATTGATCTCCAGATAAAGAGAGATTTTTGAGAACCAAACCCTTTGGTCTTTTTACAACTGTTTATTTGTATTCAATATTGTGAGATTGTGCTGACAAAAAATGCATGTTAATTAATAGAACAATACTGAAGATAAATCATGTGTTGGATTATTCCTTAGAGCCCTTTTAATGCAATGGTGTTGTGACTTAGATTTCAGCTACCCATAGGGTGTTCCTACCCTTGAAAAATAATTAACAATCTAATAGATTAATTTATGTTATAGTATTACATGAGCCCTCAGGTAATTTCATTTGATGGATTCCCCATGGAAATTATATTATATGATTATTGGAATGACTAGAAATTTTTTATATGACATGCTTGTGTAAACTAGCATGATAATGGTTTAAGACCAACTTGATAAATGAAAGGGGTAATTGAATGATAAAGGGGTAACTAGATGGATTGAACCTTGTGTATTTTTATATTATATGTGTTATTATTTTAGATATATCTTATGGTGTTATTAATTTTATAATGCTTTTAGCATTGAACCATTTATGCTGAATTGATAATATAAATGGATTGACCTAGTAATGATTTAATTCATAAAGGACTTGGCCCAATTATGCTATAATAATTATATAATGGGATTGTAGTGGTTATATTACAATTCTTATAGGGCTTGGACTAGTTATATTGAAATGCTTATACAAATGGATTTTCCTAGTTATGTGATTATGCTATGGTTTTGTGTTTATGATCAGCATGGTTTTTCTAAATTCTCAGAGATATTACAACATAGTGAAAAAGAAGGTTGATTGATGTATTATATTATAATAAATAAATAATAAACTTGGTTATTTATTTACTACATGGAATTAGTTATCAAACTAGTTTTTTTAGTCATGGTGGCATTGAACTATTGAGTTTTACTCACACCCTATTCAATACACTATTTGGTACACAATAATATTACATGGATGTTGTTTTTGGAAAGGGAAAAGGGCCTTATTGTTGATGGTTTATTACTAGATGGGTTGTATCTCAGAGATGGGACCAACATGGTGTTTAAGACTGGGGAATTTTGAGTTTACTATGTAATTTTATTATTTTATTTGTATTACATTCCGTTTGACATTTAGATACATCCCATCCTATAATTACATGGTTCACTGTTATTTGGTATAATGGTTCATCCTTTAGCATCTATTTGTATGTTGTTTAGTTTCCTCTATTTCCATTATATTGAAATTTCTTATTATTATTTAGTTATGATATATTTAACTTTTTACTAGGGTGTATAGTATCCCAAATAAATTCATTACACCCCCACTTATAGTTAGAAGCCTCTGGAATATGGGTAAGCATGCTTGTGGTCTAGTAATATGCCTAATTTGGCCATATGAGAGAGTGGAAAATTAGGGGACATTGAAAAGTATTATCAGAGGTTTATATTTTTACATTCTATTTTTTACAATTTAGGAAATATTGAAAGGAGACTATGATGTGTCAAGACTTGTTAATTATCGTATGAATTGGTGTATCTTTCCCATATATGGGGGAAACTATAAGTTCTTATGGATTGAATTGTTGTTCATGATGTTCACTTATTACATTTGATATTATTTTACCTTGGGTGATTCACATGTTTTGTGATATTATTTTTTCTTTATATTTATACTCATGGACCTGTATGACACAAGATGAGTAGTGTTGCATCATGATAGGCACATAGGGATATATCATGACATTAATTATTAATGAGAGGGATATATTTATTACATGTGATATTTTTTCCAATATAAACTATTAAATAAGATAACTTTTATATTTTATAAATGAAATGTACGAATTGTTATTTCATGCTAATTGACTTATTATTCCAGGTTTAGAGAGATCATTTACCAATGGTTCTCAGTTTTTGTTACCTGTTGAGGTTGGACTTATTGTTATCCAGTGTTCTAAGGTGTTAATTTTTCTTGTAGATAAAATGAATCCTCAAAATTTTCAAATAGAGAGTTAATATATCAGTAATAATTACAATCTCTACATAGCTAAACTGGATATTTTGATAGATCCTAAGGATTAGATGGATGTTCAGCTTCACGATAGCTTCTTGAAGGTTGTGCGATCTATGGAAAGGTACATTGTTTACACCATTCCTAAGATGTTAGAGTTGATGAGAGAGTTTTAGTTAAAACATATGTCTACATTCACATGGGAGGGAGGCCCATAGGTAGATGAGTTATAGATTGAGTCAGTCTAGATGATCTTCAATCACCTCGAGACACCCATAAATAAAAGGGGGAATATTTATACAAACTTGATTCATGGATCTTCCAAGAATTTTTGGTATATTTTTTAGCAAGATGGGAATAAATATGAGTTATCATAGGAGTTTGAGGAAATGTTCTTGAGACACTTCTAACTTGAGATGTTGAGGTATGATAAGGCTTACAAGTCCATGCACTTAATATATGATGAAATTTCATTGATGAATTGCGTTGGAAATTTCAAAACGTGCATCAATTTTTGTAATCTTTAGATACTAATGGGATATCTACAATAATACATTTTAAACATTGGTTATCTACATGGTCAGGTTATAGGGGAACATATTTTGACTAAGTATCTTTTCATATGTTTTGAATCAAGAACTCATCATTAAAGGGAATCAGAGAGAGGCCCCAAGAAACAAAAAATCTATTTCAACAGGGCGAACTGGGAGCTCTTATTTGGGTTGAAATAACAGCCACATAGATAGTTATCACCATGGAAATAGTGGTAAGAGTATACAAGGAAATTGTTAGTAATATTGTTATCATGTTCCTTTATAGAGCTATAAATGTAGAATGTCTGGCAAAAGGTGGCCTTAGTGTCTGTACCCTACTTTGGATCTTCTTGAATGTGGTAGTTAGGGTCACCTATTAATATTTTAAGGGGAATCCAACTGTATAGAAGTCATAGAGGTTAATATAGTTACCATATCTTCTTATGGACATAGATAAATTTTATTATTTAGGTAGATGGAGTTCCTTTGGACATTTAGGTCTAGGTAGTAGATGTGGTTCCCCAGTCTAGAAGTGGTCGTACCAAGCAAAGGGAACAACATAGGGGAGTCAGACTGGAGCCTAAGGCAGAGCTTTTAGTTAGATGAATGTTACTCATTATACTCTAGCTTTTTTAGGATAATTACCTTCTACTATCAGAGGTATTATTCTTGTATCATGTACATTTTAATTCATATTTTTCGATAAAGGATAATTGCATTCCTTTATATATACTCTTTATGCAAATGGTTTGGGATTGGTTGTGTAAATATTAGGTGGTTTTTTGGCCATCGATACACCATTAAGAGTTCAGTCATAGAATATGAATTTTTTTAAGGTGTATTCTCAAGAAATTGGTGGTTACCATTTCATTTGGAAGCCATTTGTGCTAGAAAAGATATATGTATACATGATTTTGTGTATAGATTGCTTAGTTATATACTAATATCACATAGAATTTTATCATAGGATAGAAACCTTTCTATCTCTAGAAGAAGGATTTTATTATCTCTAGGGTGAGTTGGATCTTCAAGTTGGTCCTGGAAAACCAATTTAGTGCACATTAGAATATCTCATAGCTCAAATAGCAGAACTTTCTTTGGATTATGGTGGTATTTAGTACGATACATTCCACTAGTGGTAGGCCTTTTTCAAGACATTTTTCATGATGTGTACTATGGATTACCACACGAGTGATAGATCATGTTTATGATTGAGTTAGTGCCTAGGGAAGAGCTGTTTTATTTTCCACCTTAATGGATGAAATTAGTAGAGCTTTGGCATTTGAAACATTTGTTGAAAGAACTAGAAGAAAAAGGTTTCAAACAACCTAGCACATCTACATGGGGTTCTCTAGTTCTTTTATCCAATAAAGACAGATGTAATTTTTACTTGGGTGTGGATTGTTGGATATTGGACGAGATATAAGTCAATAATTGATATCCCATTCCACACATCAATGATTTCTTTGATTAGTTGAGTGATGATAAATTCTTCATGGTGATATATTTGAGATCAGGATAACACCAGTTGAGAGAGATACCATCTGACAGACTTCATAATGATTTCAAGAGATGGTATAGCTTATATGAGTTATTAGTTATGTCATTTGGTTGGATTAACACAACAATAGTATTCATGGATTTGATGAATCAGATTTTTCATCCATTTCAAGACCATTTTTTGGTTGTTTTTTCAATGATATATTATTGTAATCCTAGTTAGTGGATGATCATTTCCAATATATTTTCATCTTCTTTAGTACATTGAGAGGCAACCATATTTAATCAAATACCTCTAAAGGAAATATTTTTTTATAAAGTGAAATTTTTGGAACAATACATATCAGAGGATGTAGTGTAAGTGAATCTTGAGAAGGTTATAGACATGGTATCTTGGATGGGTTTCCTAAGAATGTATTTGAGATTCATAGTTTTCTAGTACTAGTAGGTTATTACCAACATTTTTTCTAGGACATCTCCCATATGGAAGCACTAATTTATAAGATGACCACCAAAGGGGTTAAGTATGTTTGGTCTAATTCTTATGAGATATTTTTTCTGGAGATGAATAGAAGACTGAACAAAACACATATAGTCACCTTAACGGTGATGGTTAAAGCATATAATGTATAAATTGATTCATATAGAGTTAGACACGAAGAAGTTATGATGTTGGAGGACCGATTGGTTTCTTATGGCTCCAGATAGTTGAGACTGCATGAGTGGAATTACCCTACTCATAATTTGGTGTTAGTTGTGGTAGTATGTTCCATGCGATACTAAAGGCAATATCTTTTGGGTGAGAGTTTTGTGGTGTACATGGACCATAAGAGCATAAGGAACATCTTTTTTCAGTGGGACCTAAACCTTTGATAGAGTAGGTGGGTCAAGTATATACAACATTTTTACATTGGTATAGATAGAACTTGTAAGGGAAAAATCATTGTCAATTTCATGATCTATTATACATATAAGAAGATAGTTCATGAGTCTTATGATGATTTTTTGAAGATGAAACTCTTTATATAAATTTATATATATGTTCAAGAGTCCTAGGGACGAGTAACTGTAACTTTGAAATCTATTATACCGGTTATTCTTGATCGGATCAAGACTGAGTAGTTTTCTGATCGAGAGGGTTTAAATATGAAAAATATTATATGTGGTGGGGAGATTCTCTTAGGATGGTCTCTTTGCAGTCGTAAGTCTCTTCATTTTTGTGGCTGTGTATGGGTTCCTATGGAGTTGTGTGAATAGATGATGACAGAGTTTCATGCTTAAAGATGGGTGATAAATATAAGGTTAAAAAAATATGTATAATAATATTCATATATTGTTATAGTTTTCATGAATTAACAAGGATTTTTTTGGATTTGTTGAGATATGTTTCATCTATTAGTAGGTGAAAACTGATCACTATAGGCCAGCTTAGATATTACAGCCTATGCCCTTTCTGGAATGGAAATGAGATGATTACTTTAAGGATTTGTGGAATGATTAGCTTTGAAAACTCATAAGAATGATGTAGTATGAATGATTTTAGATTTAATAATGAAGGTAAACTTCATTTTAACTATCTAGGAGACCATCACTACTAATGATCTGGATATTCTCTATGTGTGGGATATTGTTCAGTGGTACGATGATTTGATAAGTATCATATCGGATAAAGGTCCCCATGTCATGTCTAACTTATGGAAAGGTCTTTATAAGGATTTAGGATCATAGGTTGTTATGAGAACTACCTCTCATCAAAATATTGATAGTCATTCAGAATGGAATATTCAGATTTTGGAGGATATGTTATGATCCCATGTTTTTAATTTTGGTGGTTCATTAGAGTATAATTTATCACTCAAGGAGTTATTTTATAATAAAAATATCCATGTATTTATCCAAATGGAACCTTTTAGGGAATTTTATGTAATTTTATGCAATTCAAATCTTTGTTGGTTGGAGGTAGGTGATTTGATGCTTCTCATGCCTAGTGTCATATAGAAGATATCAAAGTTGGTGTAGTTGATCAAGAGGTAGTTAGTGACCATGTGGGACATGAAGAAATATTATACTGACCAACAGATATGATCTCTATAGTTTTATGTTAGTAATATTTACATCCATAGAGTGAAAAATGGGTTGGGTAAACACCATATCAAGAAATAGATAAAGTTATCCCCCAGGTTATTTGGGCCATTTGAGATAGTGGATGGGGATGGTCTAGTTTTATACTGATGATCCCTTACACTATACTAAAATTCCATGAATGATGTGTTTCATTTTTTGAAACATTAGAAATATCATACAGACTCTTCTCAGGTAGTTGAATTTGATGAATATGATATTTGTGTAGATACGTCCTTTAAGGATCATTCGATATAGATTGTGAACCATAATGAGAAGTATCTAAATGGATGGAACATAACTATAGGTCAATTTTAGTGGTATTATAGTCATTTTCAAGAGAATAACTGAGAGAGGAAATATAATATATGATTATAGTGAAAAGACTTAATAACTGTGACCCAATAGTAATGCATAGAGTATCTCAGGGAAAATCTATTATATGGTATAGATGTTGTAAGAACCTGTATTTTTACATGTACTTCCCTCTTTTATTTTTTTTTCTAATCATATTTTATAGGGTTTTACATTGTATATGAACCTTGGTTGATGATTCCCTTTTTGGTAATATAGATAATTTACTGGGGGAATTGACCAAAAGATCAGGGTTGTATGTTTTTTAAATGAAAGGAGTCTACAGTTAATCATGTAAAGGAATTTCTAGGGTTATCTATGAGTTTAGAAGGAATCCAAAGTTGTTTAGGTTTTTCAGAAAAAGCGGGACTGAGATATACCTTCTAAAAAATTACCTAACGTGAGAATGTCATAGTATGTGTTAATGCTTCCATGAAGAAAATAACTGGTTCATGGTTTAAAATAGTAATACACCATGAAATAACTTAATGCCATGAAATTATGAATCATGGGTTTTTACAAGTGGTAACATGTTTTTTGGAATAACTCCTAAATTGAGATTTAAATTCCATGAAAGGATTACAAGCCATGAGTTTCCCAGACATAGAGTTTTTAAATCCATGATTTTCATTTGACTAATTCCTCACCAGCTATGTAACTATCTCTCTTGAACCATAAAGAAACTCTAGACAATTTGGGAGTGATTTCCTCCCTTTATTCATCTCGATAAATCATAGGATTCCCGGTTAGTTATTTTTCTATTTTTTAACATTATCATATATTTCATTCTATTTTATTAATGGAATCGATTGATCACAGTTGTTTTGGGTGTTGATATTGATCTTATGTGATCTAGTTAATTTTTTGATCATCCTCTCCTTTTTACATTATGGGTGTCGCATGTTGTAAGTGTTTCATTGATATATAGATAAAGGTAGGTTGTCTAGAACCCAAACCTTTGGTCAGTTTATTATTGTTGAATTATGTGAAATACTGCGTGATTGTGGTGAAATAACATGTATGTTAGTTAACTGAATAATGGTGATGATATATCATGTGTGGAATTACAACTTGGATCCATATGGATCTAGTGGTGTTGTGACCAGGCTTGTGGCTACCCATAGTGAGAACATACCATTTAATAATAATGAAATAACTAATGGATTAAAGTATTCTTTAGCATGATGTGAGACATTAGATGATTTAATGTGAAATATTAACCTTTTCAGATGAATTACCTGATAATTTTAATGACTTGAAATGTTTTATATGATATGGTTGTGTTCAATTACAAGATAAAGGTTTAAGACCAACTTGATAAATGTAAGGGGTAATTGAAATATAATGGTGTAATTGGATGGCTTGACTATTTAAAACTATGATGTCATATTTTTATTATTATTAATGCTATATCTTATGATGTGATTCATGCTATAATGCTTATAGGTTTTTCCCTTGTTATACAGAAATACTTATAAAATGGTCTTGGCCTAGTTATGTTGTAATACTTATCCTGCATGGCCGAGTTATGCTAAGATGCTTATATAATGGGATTAGCCTAGTTATGCTATAATTATTATAGGAATTGACCTTGTTATGATGAAATAATTATTCAAATATATTTTCTCATGTACGTGATTATCCCATGGTTTTGTGGTCACTGTTTTCATGGTTATGCTACATGGCCAGAGATATTCCAACATGATGTCAAAGTAGGTTTATTCTTGTATTATATTATGTTGATTAATTAATAAAACTATTTGTCACTTTATGGTGAGAACTTATTTATTATAATAGTTCTTTTAGATGTGGTGGTGTCAAACTACTATGTTTTATTCAAACCCTATTCAGGCCACCATTTGGTACCCGAACAGATTAAATGGCTGTTGGTTTAGACAAGGGAAAATGGACTTACTGTTGATTATTGGTTGTTTGATTGGTTGTTGGATTGGTTGTTGGATTGGTTAAGTATTAGAGAAAATACCTACATGTAGTTTTTGATAAGTTTATTTTGATTTTATTGTTATATATTGTTATTTTATTTTTATTACAATCAATTTTACCTTAAGATACATTCCAGTCTGTCATTATGTGGTTTAATATTATTTGGTTTATTGGTTATTCATTTACCTTACAAGTTTATATATTATTATTCCCTCTATCTCTATTACTCTGATATTTTTTATTATTGTTCTTTCCACTATATTGTAACTTTGAACATGGTGGATTAGTTTCCCCGGTATATTCTTTACATTCCTGTTGCTAGCCAACATCCTCTAGTGTACATGAAAGAATGCTTGAGGTCTAGTAACCAACCTAATTTGGCCATGTGAGATAGTGCCAGATCAAGGTATGTTACATAAAAACATCTCAAATATTTACCTTTAATATAGATATCATTAATTAATGGTTGAAATATAGTATTTATTAATGACCACCATTCATAAAATATATGATCAAAATAAATTTAGAGTGATTCCATTCAAACTTATAAATTCACCTATTATCTTCATGGATCTGATGAATAAATTTCTTAGAGATTACCTCAATCAATTTGTGGTTTTCATTATAGATGATATAATCTGATATTTAAAAATTATTTAAGATCATTAAAATTATTTTAGGATTTTTCTATGAACCTTGTTTCTTGAAATATTGTATTATATCTTTATCAAGAGTGAATTCTGGTTATAGAAAGTATCATTCTTGGGTCATGTAATCACAAGAAAGGGTATATATATATATCCTTTAAAGGTAGTGGAAATTGAATAATGGTTTTGAAAAAACAACTAAATTAATGATCAATAGTTTTCTTTTGTTGTCCAGATACCATTGAAGCTTTGTAAGAAACTTCACATGAATGTCAAATCTAATAACCAATTTAGCTCTAAAAGAAATTAATTTCTCTCAACACATTATTTTGGAGAATATTTCGTGGAGATTGAGAGAAAGTTGTTCATTGTACATAAAACACATTAATGTATTGTGGTGAATTATATGTGATATACCATGATACATAGAATATGGATCTGAGTTGTGTCCTCATAAAAAATTTCTTGGCAGTAGATTTTATATTACATCCATTATAGATTCATGGAAAAATAATTGACTTAATATTTTGAACTACCGGTGGAAATATTTTCACTAAATATATAGTGAAATTATATTTATAAAGAAAATTAAGAAATATATAACAATTATAGTATATTTAAGTATATATTTACATAAAAGGAGATGAACATATTCCAATGGATATGGTTATATTTAATCAAATACCATGAATCCATAATATATTACCACTATGGGAAGGAAATCAAGGGGATTTATTCTCTACATAGGAATAATCATGGCAACTTATCAATTATATAGATTTAAAGTTGACCAGTAATAATGGATTTTTAAATTATAAACCATTAAATCATAAGAGAAGGGGAGAAATGACTTATCTTGATTCCCAAGCTCCTAGACCTCGTAGAAAAAACATATCATTTAAATAATGGATTTTATAAAAACTTATGTGACTGAAAACATCATTTTTGGAAATGTAAAAAAGAAAATATTGAGTCACATATATACCCAAATTTTTTTTGTTTTATATCTCAAGATGATTGTTAAAGAACATTTACATAGAAAAATTCATGTTATTCTCATCAAATAATAAATTTTCACATTATATCGTGAACATCATATTTCAAAATAATTATTAAACATATCTCAAAAATTATCCACATTAGATTGAATTTATACAAATATTACATAACATCATTCTTCATAGCCTGGGTGTATTGAAACACGAGAAGGGTAAGGTGAATTACTCAGGAAGGTTAAACATAAGCTGTATCAATCCATGATTATAAGTGATAATGGAATGATCAAAAGTGTATTATAATATCATCATGTTTATAACATAATATAATCCAACCCAAAATAACATAGCTCACAATATAATAGTCATTGCATAAACATGTTCATAACAAGAAGCAAGGGTATCGATACAAAACCATTATCATGATCAATGGAAAACATAAAATTACTATGTGATATAACCTAAGAATGTGCAATAATCATGAACATATAAAATTGTAAAATTGGGGATCAGGAATCACTACATGAATCTCCTAAAATAATAGATCAAGAATCATCACCAACATCCAATATCATAATATATAAGGCATCATCATTATAATACCTTAGTATAATGGAACTAACACCATGACCAATATCATTAAGATTATTAGATCTGACATTATTATCAACATCCCTTATTATATTAGATCATTCATTATTAATAAAATATATTATTAGTTTCATGATATATAACCCATATACCCATTGAATTTTTTATATATAACTAACCCACCTATCATAGATTTATAAAGTATACATATTGATTCCAAAATAACATAACATTCATGAATTCATCATTACTTAATTAACCCATAGAATGAAATTGGTTTAACAATAGATTTTATAATTCATGATCACAATACAACCAAAAAAATAATATTGATGTTATCATTAGACAATATCAATAGTTAAGAATAATGATCCTTAAAGTATGTTAACATATAATATAAAATGTTTTTCAAAACCATTTGAAATATATTTTGAAAAAAAAGAAAAATATCTTTTTATTATGGTATATTTTTAATGATAAAAAATCCTACAAAAATTGGAATATCATTTTATTATCAAAATAGAAACTTAAAAAGGAATATTTATTTTGAATAAATTGCATGATTTTTGGAAAATCCATTAGAGCTATATACGTTAAAAAGAAATCATTCTTTTAACAAATTTTTAAAAATTCAAAAAGAGTTGTACATTAAAAATTTGAAATTTTTGTTTTCATTAATTTGTTAAAAATGTAAAATTTAGTATAAAATACCATTATAAACCCTTTATGTATAGGTAAAAAGTTCCAAAAAATAATTTTAATAAAATTGAAAAGGGTGATAAATATTATCAACAAAAAGAATAAAAACTGGGTCGACTTTTAGTAAAAAAATCCTTTAATTTTTTTGAGTACCAAAGAGTGAATAAATTATAATAATACATAAAAACCCTATAAACGATTATATTATAATAAAATATATTATTTTTAATAGATAAGTATTGTATAATTTCGCATAATGGAAATTGAAATATATAAAATCCCTATAAAAATTGAGATTGCAATATAAAACCTTACAACTTTGATAACCTCTAAATTAAAATACCATGAAAGGGATATCATTATATGTATTAGTAAATCCCCTTTTTTAAATAAAATTTATTTAAAATAAATTTATTTATAGAATATAGACCACACAAAATAAATAAGGTGGTGAAAATAGAACATATCTCATTGAAGAAAAATTGAGGCAGGGAAACCCTTTTGAAGATTTGTAACATTTCAAATAGGAATCCATAAATGAAACAATTATGTTTAAAAAATTTAAATACATAAAAAATAATGTTAAATACAACATAAATAATTATAGGTCATAACACACATGATCTCAAGTAATATAATCAATAAAGAAGGGATATAACCCAATGGAATGAAATTGAGTTAAAAAATACCCTTACCTATGGCTTGTGCTTGTACGAACATGTACTAACCTAATATATAATAAATATAGACTTATAATCCATCTACACTAGAAAAATATATATACTTAAAATACTATATAAAAAGCAATTATAATTTATTACTACCCATAAAAAAGAAATTAATTATCAAAAATCATATTTTTGTGTGTAAAATTTAGTTTTCCAGGTATTTTCTTATTTGACAGTTCCAATACACAGAACATGGACATGTTTTTATCATATATATAAATTTAGTGAACATATAATACATGATTTTTCAAACATTAATAGAGATATATATTCACTATATAAAACTTATGTTATCATTTAACATTCATTCATCTGATGTTATAAAATATATCAAATATATTAAAGAGAAAATATTCTAAAATCTTATGGTGTTATATTCATCCCCCATTAATTAATTTACACCATGTCAATTTTATGAATAACTTAATTTTAATAGTGTATCATTGTATATTAATAAAATCTAATATTTATTTTATCATGATAATTAATCTCTATATCAATATTATGAAACATATA
Source organism: Viscum album (assembly GCA_963277665.1). Taxonomy (NCBI): domain Eukaryota; kingdom Viridiplantae; phylum Streptophyta; class Magnoliopsida; order Santalales; family Viscaceae; genus Viscum; species Viscum album. Next base: position 248,490,739 of record OY728152.1, on the reverse strand, counting down.
AGTTCATACTAAAATATTTATAAAACCTAGTATGTATCATTATAAGATTCATACTTCTGGATGATTTTTAAAAATAAAACCTTAATAGCTAAATATTATTTTATATATAATACACTATATAATTATCTCCTCCTTACATGAGATGAGGAATTAATTTACCATCAAGATATGGAATATAATAAAATATAAATACTTCATTCCTTTCATTATTAGAAGCACAATTTCAACCACCGATTTTGTTTTTAGAAGTTTTCCATATCTTATTTATATGAGTTTTGAAATTATAAATATAAATGATGAAATTTTCATATATAAATCCTTAAAATTTACTTTCAATGTATCCTAAGATCCACAAAAGGGATGAAAAGTTATACCTCTTGTCTCTATTCATTTACAAAAAACTAGGTAGAATATGAAAATATAATGGATAAAACATCACATAGGAAAATAATAATTTAATTTACAAAACCTCATCAACAAACACAAATCTCAGAATAAATCATAACTCATGAAAATTTTCTAGGAAAAATTTGATAGACAAAAATTAAATAGATATGATTATATATTCATCAAAAATAAAGTTAACATTTACCCCAAAATGATATTAATAACTAAAAATAATACATACCAAAATATATACAATTTCATCATATGTTGTCCAATATGATATAAAAACATTTCATAAAATAACATAAACTTAAAAAATAAAATCCTATATTCTCTCAAAAGTTTCTTAGTCATTATTCTTCAATTAATATCAATGCCAATTACAAGAAATTACATTTGATCCTTTAGTTTAGAATTCTCCTTAATTCCTATAATTTTCCATAAAATATAGTGAACTTATTCCAAATTATATTTACGAAAATAATCACTAAATTAATTTCCAAAACTTATGTTCCCAATTTATAATAAAACTTTTTGAAATTCAATATATTTACTATAATATTAAAGAATGTATCAACCCTAAAGGTTATGTGTCCCTTTAAACCTATGTACTCAATAAAATCATTCCCAAATTACATTCACACTAAATCATATATTAGAAATATCGGTTACCTATACCTCAGCCATATAATTAAAAAAACTCCAAAAACAACATTAGTCACCATATAATCCAATCATATAAAACCTCAAAATGTTATTTATACCTTTAAACGTTTTATCAAACTTTATCTTATTAACCCTTTATAGTATATAAAATACATAAAATATTCCCTATATTGTAACTTCCTATCCTATAAAATTAAATAATCATTTATTCAATACATCCTAAGATAGCCTAAGACTCATGCTCTTAAATCTAGTTTAAAAAACATAATTAGAAAATATTGGCTTTGACGCCAGCTTAATCTGCCCAAATCATCCATATTTACAATTTCAAAAGAAAATACTAAGTCCCTTATATACTAAAGACCTTTTTTGTTTTAGAGATCTTGATTATTAGGGAAAATATTACTTTGTAAAATCCATGGATTTCTCATCAAATATGATTTTTTTCTATTATACCATGAACTTATAACATATTAATAAGTCCTCAACATCCTCCAAAAAAGTATCCGCATAATATATTATTCAATTCATATATTATATAATAAAATATTTCATACCCTAGGTAAATAGAAACATTATAGGGCTGAAATGAAACACTTAGTATGGTAAAACATATGATGTATGGGCTCAGACCCACAAGGATCAACCCTTTGAATTTTTTCGAGGCTTAAAGAGCCCATAGAAGGCTCAGAGGATTTATGGAGGGCTTTGATGCTAAAATATGAAAATGGGAAAGATTTGACATAGTGAAATATTATAGGACATGAATATGGGTTTCATAATGTGTAATATATCATAGTTTAAAAAAATTAATAAAATTAATAGGTGATTTCTTCCAGTAGAAAACAAACTCTGAGGATTACATGACATGAAAGGGAATTAAACATCAAGTAATTCCCCACTCTAGTGTAGTTTTAAATGTTTCCAGATACTAAATTTTATCAAACCCTATGTTTGTAGTTGATCTACCCACCATTCTAGGGGACCCACTAACCCACTCTTCAATCATTTGGGGATTCCATCATCAAGGATCGATCCCTAGCTTCCCTATTCAATCCTTGGGATTTGATTTGATCCAAGGTTTATTTTTTTTCCTTCGTTTTCCAGTGGTTTCTTCTAGTTTGATCAGTTTTTACTCCCATTTTTCTTTCTATAAGATGGAGTTTGATTTACCATTTTTCTAATGGGGTTTCTATTGGTTCGTGTTTGTGCGGTTGTTCCATGGCATCCTTGGCTGGACGCAGTTATTTCAAGAGGGGTGATCAGAGATCCGTTGTGTGGTCTATTACCATGTGAAGAACGTCGTAGAACTTTTGAATTATGGGATTTTTTGTTTCTATATTTATTTATGTTAAATAATGTAGTTATAATTATTTATCCCCTCATATTGAAATGAAATTAACCTCATAATTACTTGAATCAGATTATAAAATTGGTATCGATCACTTGGTGATTTTGTTTGTTGTACAATGATATTTATTTTCCTTTGGATTTTTTAGATATTGTGATATCTTTATTGTGGTTTTTTATTCTTTGTTTAGCATGTGAAATTTATAATAAACTTAAATCAAGAATTAATTGATAATTATTTTTCTAAAGTATCAAAGATAGATTTTTAATGAATCTAGTTTTTTTGTGGTTGATGTTAATTAAATTGATGTAAGTATGCATGTTTAATTAAATTGTTTAAGGAACCTAAATCATGTTAATTCTTGTTGATAAAATAATTAAAGGAATGTAAAATTAATTTTTCAATTAATTTATGATATATGTGATAGCTTGTTTATTTGGTTTCTGGTAGTTGTAACGTGTGTTTAATGAATCAGTTAATTAAAGGTGGAATTAGAACCATTTTTTTAATAAAAGACAATGGCTTATAGGGCCTGAGTTTCCCACTTACTTATAAGGGTTGAGTTCCATATTCTTTATAGAAGTGATTTCTCATTGTTTGAGAAAGATTAATGCTTTGTTTTAGGGCCAGGATCCCAGTTTTCATGTTTCCTTCATGCTTCTTGTGATGTGATGCGATCCTAGGATGGTTGATCCTAGATGACTATTGGGTTATAGGGGGTAGGGAGGCTCGTATTTTATGTGGGCATGGGATGGCCGAGCCTCGAGGGATATTGTGGTATGTGGGGAATGGAGGACTAGTTTTTATGGTAGAAGTTGATTCATGGAGTGGTAAGGTTCATTAGGATATGTGTGTGGGTGTCGAGGAGGACACTCGATAGTATAGAATGAGTTGAAGCCAGGATTAACCATTGATTTGAAAGTTGTATAGTTTTTGGAATCTGTTGTTTGGTTGACAACCAGGTCATTTTTTATCTTCTTTCTTGTCCCCACTACATGAGGTAGATTTATATGCTTGGTTTCTTTCCTAATTTGGTACCTTAGGATGTTTTCCTAGAGTACTTGGTAATAAGGAAAGTCATGTTTCTAATAAATGAATAAATTTTTAACCCATAATATTGAAAATTACTGAGGTTAAATGATGAGGTTATAATTCATGGAAGATGTGGAATTGGTTTTCATATTCTTGGAGGGAATAGAACTTATTCGTGATTCTAATGTAATGAAATGTGGAAATTGTTAATGGTTAATTAATGGTTATGAATTAATTAATGTAATGTGAAATAGACGAAGAAATAATAATGTAACTTAGTGTATCTATTTTAATGGTTGTATGCTTATAGGATAGATAGTCTTCGTAGTGGTAGTCCAGAGTCCATGAGACATTATCTGCAGTTAATTTGGGTACTAGGTTATACCCAGAGTGTGGTTGTGAGCCATATTATATCATGTAATATTTGTGATTATATACGGTGCTCCACATTTTGGTTAAGGAAACTAACTCCCCCCCAGGGAATCTATGCCCTAGGGGGTGTCATCCCCAACATCCTGATGGGAGGATGGATGACTAACTACCCCCTTTATCCACACTCTCATATCTTGGTAAATACTTCTGCTAGTATGCTTGATGCCTATTTTTTGCAATATACGTGTGTATATTATTGTAATGGATTGTGGTTATTTCACACACATGTATTCAGGATATAGTTTCCTATGGACTAATATAGGTGTAACTTGTATAGGCTATGATGGATTGGGGACCCTTACTCGGTGTTTGGGTTTTGATGGCTTTAGGTATAATGCATGTTGAATGATACATGTTATACAGACTTTTTTGGCTCCCGAAAACTACCTGGTTACTTTTGGTTATCTGGAAAAGGTGGTGTGATTCACGAGGAACATATTTTTGTGCTTTTACCCAGTGTCTTTGAGCCAACCTTTTTGGAGCGAGATTATTAGGATGTGAGATATTGGGGAAGAGAGGTAAACCTATGGGGATGTGGTAGTGGGTTACCCATGACATTATTTTTTATATTATATTATTTTTTATTCAATACATGGTGAGAATATCCATGGTGAGGTTGGGAACTTGTTATACCTGTTCAGGTGATGAGTTAGTTTCACTTTTTTTTCATTGTGATTTAGCATTCATTCTTTACCATTTATCATGAGTGGATATAGGGAGGATCCTAATAAATATAATGTTATACTAACCTTACATATATATAAACTATTTTTAGGCAAGTTTTCATTTTTGGAGATCAGGATAGTTACAAATAGCTTGGTTTTTTGCAACAGTTGTTTGGGAATCATGGTCACTGCCATCTTTACATTATTTTAGTACTTACAGTTTTAACTTTAGGTATAGTGTTTCATGAATTTCATTACATATGTTCACATGGATTTTATTATTATTATAGTTTGATAAGGAGTTGGTTGGTGTCTATATTATATCTCTCTTTTGAATGTGTTATATTAGAGAGTAATGCCTCCCATTTGTGTGTTTACTATATCCCTAGTGCTAGTCACCAACCCATGGACTACAAGAGGTAGGGATCAAGTTTCACTATCTCTATTCTCCCACTGCCGCTCTAGGAGGGGTACACCTTGTGGGGAGGGGGTCATTATAGAATGGTATCAGAGGTCTTGTTGAGGCATTTTATGGTGTTTAGAGTTAGGAACATGTGTGGTTTCATGGGTTGGAAGGGAAACATTGTCAGCTGTGTTTAGTAAGTTTTGTAAACATGGTAGACCAACTGAGATGTGATTATTTAAGCACCCTTGGGATCTTATTCTGGAACCATTAAGCTTACATTGATACTAAACAAGGTTATACTGGTTACAGGGTAGAGACCTAGGAAGGAATCATGCATCATTCTTCTTTCCTACAGTATTTTAATTAGGTATAACTTGCGATAGGTAAAACTAAAATGGGTAAAAGAAAAAAAGTTAATTATTGTTAAAGACTTATTTATTATAGTTTAGGAGCTCTAAATGTTTTTTATTTTGCAGGAATGGATCTAGGTCAACATTATTATCAGATTTTTATAGAAGATGTTTATGAAAGTGTTCCATAAAATCACTAGAAAGTAGATGTTGATTATGATGACACTTAGAGAAGGAAACTTAGAGTGTTTCAATTCCAAAGACTGTAGAGGTATGAGGGTTCTGTTTTAGATGTAGTCATGGAAGAATGGTTGGAAGTGGTTGATATATCCTTCAGTTTGATTTGTTCATGGATGGAGAACTGAGTCTCTATGGATGTGAAGATGCTGTGATGGGCAACAAGGTAGTGGTTGTTCTTTTTCCTCAATGATTATGAGGACTATGTAGTATCATGGGAGAAGTTTTGAGACCAGTTAGAAGACATGATTCTTTCTCCAAACATAATTGTAGATAGCCTCCATGAGATGCTTACCCTTCGGCAGGGGAGCTCTAGTGAGCAAGAGTTCATGATCAATTTCGAGAACCTACTTCGATATGCTTCAGTCTTGTCTCTAGATGAGGAGGATATGGAGTGGGGTATTGAGTAGGATTTTCATCTAGAGATACAACATTAGACCTCTCTATATATTCTGAAGACATATCTCGAGGTGCTGGCGAAAGTAGTGGTCATCTAAAGGATGTTATCCAGAACTAGATAACCAGGATATGGGATTTATTAGTATTCCTCATGAAGTAGTGTTGTGGTCCGAGGTTCCATTTTTTCATGACAGAAGAGATTTCCATCAACTAGGGGTAAGTCCCAACACTCAATATATCATTTATTCAGGGGAAGAGGTTCTCAAACCTATTCCAAGAGATCATAGTAATGTTTTTTTATGGAGGAAAAGGTCGTCAGTGAAGAGAGTACCCAGCCTTTCTGAGTATTCAAAATCCTCCAATTATCCTCTTCAGGTTCCTCTACGAAGGAAATTCCACATGAGGTAGTAGCAGTAGGTTTCTCCAGTTTGGGATCAGTAGAGAGTATATAGGGAAAGTAGAGGATAGACCAGGATGCTCCCCATACTCTTAGTTCTGAGAATGAATTTGGGCGTGGTCATCATCATGGACAAAGAGGGTGTGAATTAGGTCGAGTTCATATGTATGCTCCAACATTGCCAATACTAGGCGATCTTGATGTCTTTTGAGGTACCCTTTTCTTGTTTTCTACTTTGAAACATGACTTAACTGATAAGGGAGCATGAAAATCCTTCATATCACCCACCCTTATCCACTATTTGGGAATTAAGGTAGAGAGGTTTCCCATGACCTTGACATTGATGATGCTAGTTGGAGGTTGAGATGACTTGTTTGATGTTTGTAGAGACTATGTGCCAGTTCTAGGGAATCACTACTCTTGGAGAGATTTCCTATGTTTACATATAAAACCATATGACATTATCCACAACATGTATTTGTTATATTTGTTTTATTCCATCATGTAATTATTTAGGAGGCAAGTCTTGTTCTTCGATGCTTGTCGATAGCCAAAAATGTTTTTTGGTGAGGAAGACCCTCAGATGGGTCAGAGGCGTGTTCCATCCTTGTCATTATTAATGACTGAGATGATACAAATTTTTTTAGAGGATCAGCAATCAGTGTTTCCCAAGTTCATAGAAGAATACACTGATGTCTTTCTAGAAGAGGTTGTAGCTCTACCCCTTCGACGAGAGATCATGTTCAGGATCGAACAATACCGACACATGTATCCTACATCGATGTACCGTATTGGATAGTAACGTCTATGTTTTTAGAGTTGTGTACACATCTTTATGGTTTATTTTAGTCCAATTTTGTTCATTAGAGTGTGTCACCGTGGGGTGTACCGGTTTTTTTAGTAAATTAAGAAGGGTGTAGTTTCCATTTAGGTATCGATTATCATCACTTAAACAAAGTGAAAGTGAATAACCACTATCCTATTCCATAAATTAATGATTTATTTGATTAATTTAGTGGATAAAGTTGGTTCTCAAAGATCTATTTTCCCTTAGGATGTCATCATATGCATGTAAAATATGAGGATATCTCAAAGGCTACTTTCTAGTTTCATCATGAAAATTAAAAGATTATTTTGAAGCTGTTCAAGATAAATAATTCTATAGCTCTATTAATAGGGTGAAATAATGATATTTTCTGTTTGTTCCTAGATATGTACATGATGGTTTTCATTGATGAAATCATTGTGTACTCTGCTTCTGAGGAGTAGCATGAAGAGCATCTGCAATCCATTTTGGGAGTTCTTTATCATCAACCATTATTTGGGATGTTTTCAAAGTGATTTTTTTGGGATTGATAAGTCCATTTATTGGTTCATGATGTATCCAATTAGGGAGATGTTGTGGATCCATCAATGTTAGAAGAAATTTTTTCTGGGGTATCCCCAACATAGTGGTAGAGGTGAAATGTTTCCTTGGTTTTGTAGGCTATTATTGGAGGTTTGTAGCCTGTTACTCTTGGCTTGTGACTTTTATGATAGTTTTGACTATAATGGATTATGTGTTCTGGTAGATAGATCAATTTCAGGAAGCTTTCAAGTATCTAAAAGGGATATTGTTCAGTGCTCCAGTTCTTTGTTTTCCAATAGAATGAGTTTAGTTTGATGTTTTCTATGATTCTTTTTGTATTATGTTGGGCTATTTTTTGGTGAAATAGGGACCATTGGGTTCTTATGGGCCCCGAAAGTTACATAACCACTAATATAAATATTCTTCAAATGATCTTGTGTTGGAAGAGGCAGTGGTTTCCCTAAAGTTGTGGATACATTACCTCACCAGGGATCATTTTTTGGCATTCACAAATCAAAATATTCCGACGTATGTTTTATCCAAATGTTACGTGAATTTTCATCAGCATCGGGGGATAGAGTTCTTATAGGATTAAGAATTTTAGATTTTGAATTAACCTAGAAAGGGAAAGGTGGTAGCTGATACACTGAGTAGGAATTCACACAGTGATGTAGTGCATGAATAAACCCATTCTCGGAGAGTAATGGAAGAACAGTCAACATTGTATCTAGATATTTGATATGTCAGGGGAATAGGTTGTCTATTTCATATGAAGGTGTAGCCATATCTAGTGTAGAATATGGGGGAATACTTATTGGGGATCTTGATGTAGAGTTCTAGATAGACCAAGTTGTTTGTGGCGAGTCCATTGACAGTTGGTATGGGGAAGAACAACACCTAGTGTTGTTTCAGGTAAGGGTTTTTGTTAATTTAGTGATGCGGGAGATGGTTCTTAGAGTTTCACATAGTACTCCATTGGTAGTACATCCTGACATGAAAAATATGAACCAAGCCATGAGAGGTCAGTTTTTGTAGCATAGGTTGAAGCATGCAATTTTAGAGTTTTTGTCTCAATATTTGGTCTTCCACAAGGTGATGGTCGAGCACTGTGTTCCTGGTGGTTTTATCTAGTCATTAGATTTTACTCTATGGAAGTGGGAAGACATCTCAATGGAATTTGTTACTAGTTTACCTCAATATCAGGGAGGCTATGAAATTATGTGTGTATTAGTGGATTATTTGAAAAAAACATCCCTATTTACAGTGATCAAGGAGTCGAGAATAGTGGTGTTTTTATTGAGGAAATATATTTAGGTTGTGTTGAGACTGAATAGGGTTCTTAGGATGATAATCTCTGATCGATATAATCATTTTACCTATAGGGTATGAAGATGTATCTGACCTGCTTTTGGTTCTCAGCTATGCCTTAACAGTACATTTCATCCATGGATGGTTTTTCAGATGGAGTAGACCATCCATATTCTTAAATTAATGTTGTCCTATTGTGTCTTGGATTTTTGTGGTTCATGGATAAGGTACCTTAACTTGGTAGAGTTTTATTACTACAATAGTTTTCACTCCACCATTGGTATGGATCCATTTGCGTCCTTGTATGGCCAACCTTTCCATTCTCCATTATGCTGGACAGTGGTTAGAGAGTTAGAAATTCATAGGCCAAAAATGGTACAAAATACAACATAGATTGTTCAAGTGATTTCTAAGAGGATAAATTCAATATAATATCATCAAAAATCTTATTTCAGATCCAAGGAGAATACCTATGAAGTTCAATTTTTGAGATCATGTGTTCTTGAAGGTGACTCCCTATCATTGACAGTGATGGTTTGGTCATAAGAGTAAGCATTATCTCGATTTGTTGGGCCATTTGAGGTGTTTTCTCATGTTGGATCTATGGAATATCTGATAGCACTTCCCCCATATATAAGTCAGATAAATAATTTTTTTCACATGTTACAAATCTTTTGTTATCATTATAATGACTCTAACATCATAAATTTGGGAAAGATACATTTTGAAAATGATGTGACCTTTTAAGAGCATCTTGTAGAGATCTAGGAAAACCAGGATAAGGTGTTGCATGGTATTTATATCCATTTGGCTCATGTCTTATGCTGGAATAGTTTCATGGAGGAGAGTACCTAATAACATGCATCATATATAAGTTCTTAGTACCTCGAGTGGTTTGATGAATAGCTATTCTCTTATAAAATTGTTCACTTTTTGGTTATAGACGTTTTCTGTTTGTTAGATGGATCTCTCTCTCTTATTGCTTCTTCTGGATTAATATCTTTATATGGGAGGTGTATATTCATAATATATTCCACAATATTTCCATGTTTATATTTCTATGGTTAGGTGGGTATACTCCCACACTATAGGAGGTGATGACTCGACGATTGGTTTATCTACTCGTCATTTTGATCCCCTTGTGCTTATGGGGGTGGTTGATCTTTGGTGGTTGAGAGAGATTTTGAGTGGTATCTCCAGGAAGGCTGTTCGTATGACCCCTTTTCTATTTCCTCTTTAGGTTGGTTTTGGATTCTTGATATGTGAATGTTTTGAGAGGTATCTACTCTATTGTCATGTATCTTTGTGGATCGAACATTTTTATGTTTTTGAGGCATGAGGTTCTCAGATGTGTCTTAGAGGATGTCTGGAGGGGCTCGAATACTAAAAGCTGTTTGTGGGAAGGATTTCATGCCATTAATGTTTACACAATGTGAATATGGTTTTCACGACATGTAATATATTGGGGTTAAAAAAATAAATAAAATAAACATGTATAATATTTTTTGGTCGAAACCGAACCCTGAGGATTATACGATGTGAAAGGGAATTACATGTCGTGTAATTCCCCACTACAATGTAGTTTCAAATGTTTTTAGCCACTTAGGTTTGTCAAATACTATGGCTGCAGTGACTCTCCCTATCATTCTAGGAGACCCAATGATCCACTCTTCGACATTTTGGGGACTAGTTCATCATGGATCGATCCATAGCTTCCATATTTGATTTGTGGTGACATGGGTTGATCCATGGTGTATTTATTCTTCATTTTGAAGTTGTTTACTCTATTTTGGCCACTTTTTAATCCTATTCTTATTAACATGAGAGGGAATTTTCCCCCATGTTTATAGTGGGAATTCTCTTGGTTGTTATTGGTGCAGTTGTGCTCCGACATCCTCATGTGGATGTTGCTACTGTGGGAGGGGTGATCAAGGATCCGTTGAATGGTTTTTTCTAGTGGGAAGAACGCCGATGACCTTTTGAGGTAGTGTATTTTTGGCTCCACTATTTATTTATGTGGAATAATATATTTAGAATGATTAATCCCCTTGTATTGAAATGAAATTAACCTAAAAATTACTTGAACAAGATTAAAGAATTGGTATTGATCTATTGGTGAAGTTGTTGTCAGTACTGTGATAAAGGGTTGCCTCGTGATTTTATAGATAATGTGATATCTATGTTGTGATTTTTTTGCTTGGATTATCATGTGAAATTGGTAATTAACATAAAATCTGAAATTAATTGATAATTAAATGGATTAAAGACAAAAGTGGAATGTTTAGTAAATCCGATGGTTTTTTTAGTTGATGTTAATTAATTTGATGCAAGTATTCTTGTTTAATTGAATTGGTTAAGGAACTGGAATCATGTTAATGCTTGTTGATAAAATAATTAAATTCATGTTAAATTAATTGTTAAATTAACTTGTGATAATTGTGATAGATTATTTCTTTGGTTGCTCATAGTTGGATATTGTGATTAATGAATAGATTAATTCATGCTGGAATAAGAACTTGTAGTGTGATAAAATATAATACCTTGTAGGGAATGAGTTTACCACATTATTATAAGGCCCATGTACCTTTTGTATTGGAACCAAGATAGATAATTATGTGTGATGATGAATACCTTATTTTAGGGCAAGGAGAAAAATTTCTATGTTGGTTTACCACTACTTATGATGTGACATGAGCCTTGGAAGGATGATCATGGAGGACTGTCATGGTATGTGAGGAAGTGAGGTTAGGATGTGAAATATGCCTAGTATATCTGATCATGGATATCTGTTATGTTGTGTGGGGTATAGGGGACCGATTCTTATGGCAGTAGTTGACACTTAGAGTGGCGAGGTGCATAGATATCTTCATGTTGGTGTTAGGGAGGACATACGAGAAGATGAAATATGTTGATGCATGGATTACCATTGATATAAAATCAAGATCCTTGTTTGACCCTATTGGTTGGTTGATGACTAAGATTTTTTATCATATTTCCTTCCACCACTTGTTGAGGAAGATGGATATGCACAATTTCTTTCCATGTTTGGTAGCTTTAGATGTTTTACTAGAGTAACAAGTAATATGTAAAGTCATGTTTCCAATAAATGAATAAATTTTTAACCCATGAGTTAGGACCTTTCTAGGGTGAAATGTTGAGGTTATAATTCTAAGAACCCTTTTACTTGGTTTTCTTTTGCCTGGAGGGTATGTAAATTTTTGTAATGAAAATGTAATGAAATTTGGAAACATTTAATGATAAATTAATGGTTATGAATTATTTACCAAAAAATGAAACTGATGAAAAATGGGTAATGTATCTTAATGTATCAATTTAAATGGTTGTGTGATTATTGGATATATTGTCTATGAATTAATAGTCATGAGTCAGCGATACGTTATCTATAGTTGAGTCTGAGACTAGGTTAATCCCATACTATGTTTGTGAGCCATATTATATATTGTACTTTTGTGTTTATATATGCTACACCACCCTATCAATTAAGGAAACTGACTACCTGGGGATTTTGAGCCCCGAGGGAGGGTTGTTTTTCCCAACATCCCAATAGGAGTACGGATGATTGACTTACCGTTTGGCCCTTCTCTCTTATCTTGGTAGTTAATTACGATAGAATGAAGCATGGTTAGTTTTTACAATGTATGTGTCTCGATTTAAATAATTGATTATGGATATTTCAGACACATTTATTCTCGATATAGTTTCTTATTGAGTACTATTGGTATAATGTGTATAATATGTGATGACTTGAGGATCCTTACTCAGTCTATGGGATGTGATGGAATGAGGTATAATACCCAGTGTATGATACATGTTATAAAAGCTGTGTTTGATCCCAGAAACAAACTGGTTAGTTTTGGTTATCTATACATGGTGTTGTGATGCACTAGGTGTATATTTTGGTACTTTTCCTAAGTGACTATGGGCTATCCTTTTTAGAGAGAGATGATTAAGATACACAATGTTGGGGTCGAGCGGAAAACCAGTGAGGAAGTGGTAGTGGGGTGCCCTGGATATTATTTATTATATTATTTATTATATTATATTCTCTTATATGAGATACTTGGTGAGTGTATGAAGGGCGCAGATGAGAACTCAATATACCTATTTTGGTGATGAGTTAGTTTCACTTGTTTTTAACCATGCTTTAGCATGCTTCATTTACATTTTTCTTGAGAGGTTCTAGGTAGGATCCCACTGAGTATACAATTATACTCACCCTATGTATATATAAACTATTTTTTTCAGGTCAGTTGGAGCAGATTAGAGATCCGACTGGTAACTATTAGCCTGGGGTTTAGAAATAACTATTTGGACTTCGTGTTATCTCACTTCTTTACCTTATTTTTGAACATATAGTTTTCCCTTATATTGGATTAGTTCTTATGTGTCATTACATACGTGCACACGGGTTTTATTTTATATTGGAGTTTGAGTATGAGTTGGTTGGTGTATATCTTATCTCTCTCTTTCTGATGTGTTCTCTTAAAGGGTAATTCCTCCCATCTTTGTGGTTACTCTACCATTGATGATAGTCGCAAACCTGGGGCCCACTATAGGTGGGACTCGGGTGTCACTATCTCTATTATCCCATTGTTAGCCTAGGAGGTGTACACCTTGTGGGGATGGGGTTGTGACATATGAATTATCAATCAAAAAACATTAGTGAGGATATGATGATCATATAGGTATAGGAATCTAATCCAGTGAAATATCATATGGTAATCATGCCCAAAAGTATATGAACACAACTTATATGTCATGGAATAAAATTCTTCAAAATATGTTGCATGTGTCGAGAAACAAAACCATTATCATGATCCATGAAACACTAATATAAATATATTGAATAATAAAATAACATGTCAAAACATAATAAAAAAAACCTTGACACTATAGAGTTGGAATCACTACTAGAATCCCCTAACAAAATTGATCAAGAATCATAACTAAAATCCCAAATCACAATGGATTAGGTTCCATCACCAAAATAAAAATCAATAATGTACCAGAAATTTTTACAAACATCCCTTAGTATATTGGATCATGAAATATTACCACCATCCCATAGTATAACAATGTTCATGTAGGTGGTAAACTAATCCTAACAAAAAAAATTTAACGATTGAATGAGTAATAAAATGTTATTTTATAACAATAATATCAATTTTTTAGAAGTTTAATAATTTTATAAATATAAACTTTTTCATTATATTAATTTATATATTCATCCATGTAATTAGGTTATGAAAAATGAATTACATCACTTCAAGGAGATGGTAGTCCATACGTACACATAGATGATTATTTTATTTATAAATGAATGGAATGAAAGGAATTAAAATGATAATTTATCATTCAATAAAAATTATTATGTAATAAATTCCATTTATATTAATTAATTTCATTTATATAATAATTCGTTAGTTTTGGTTATGTAAATTTAATTAAATCGCTTCTTGGAGATGGCAGACTGCATGTACAAATGAGCAGAGTTTAAATATTCCATTCGTTGAAAATGAGATAGAAAATGGATGTGCAATTAATATAAAAATATTTCAGTATATTTAATATAATTATTTAACTATATTAATGTGATTATAAAATATTTTTTTGAGGTACATTGATAATGATATTTGAAAATATTCGGTAAGAACATATTCTTCTTCCTGGGATAATATCATTTGAATAACCCATAAAGGATTCATTGATGAGTAATTTGGGACGAAAATAACAATTATAAGATAGGGGATATTTGGGAATGTTATTGGTTAGATACTGATCTATATAAGGTTCTCATGTATTATGGATAAGTGAGAATCATATTTCCCCTTTTATAAGATAAGGGAGTGGAACCCCAATAGATATAAAGAACTTTAAAATACAATAAACATATTTCTCATGAAACATTCCCCCAATTTAGACCAATATAAAGTATATGATATTCTATGTTTCAAATACACTCAAACAATAATATTTATACAATTATTAAATATATTACATTCCTTATATCTCATTTCACCCTCAAGTGAATTCTTTTAACCCTTAACATGGTAGCAAACTTTTTATCATTATGACTAAAAATGAAATGGGTCATATTAAATAACATGGATATTATAATATCAAATATGGATTCAATTTTATTAGATTAAATTTATAAAATTGTAAATAATTAATTTTAATTTTTTTGTGAAATTAGTTTTTCATTTTATAAAGAAATTTATTTTAATATATGTTTGAAAAATTCAATTAAAACAGCTTTTTGAAAAATTTAAATTTTAATAATAATGTTTATTTTATACCAAATTAAT
Source organism: Viscum album (assembly GCA_963277665.1). NCBI lineage: Eukaryota > Viridiplantae > Streptophyta > Magnoliopsida > Santalales > Viscaceae > Viscum > Viscum album. The sequence goes on along the minus strand of OY728152.1, from coordinate 248,475,432 downwards.
GTATAATACTTATTCCCGTGGAATTAATTATATTATTATAAATATAAGGGTACTTATTTTAATTTAAACCAACCAAAAAAGGAATGAAAATTGTTAGTATATTATTTAAATAGAAGAATTAAAAATTTGATTTTATTTGATTGAAAAAATTACATAGATTTCCTAACTGTCATACATAGATTTACATGTAAAAAAATATATTTTTAAATAAATAATATTTATTCTTTATAATATGTTTTATCTACTAAAAACTTTCATAAAAATTTTATTCATTAATATATCATTATAATGTAACAAGATTACTATAATTGTAATATTTTTATTTTCAACTATTACCCTAAAAATAAACTATTTAAGAAAAATCTCAAAAATTATCCTCAAGATAATTTTTACATGATAAAGTAGAAAATGAAGTTAATTTTTTAAAATTAAACTTCAAATATTTATAAACTTATATTTCGAATAAATCATATATAATATATATTATAAATAATTTTTTTAAACAAATTTTTTTTTTAATCATAAAAAATTTAATTAATATTACTTATGGTATATTAATAAATAAATTAATGTTATTTATTTATTTTAATAATAATTATTTTAATTTATTTAATAATTTTTTTTGAAATCATTTACTACAAGAAAACGGCCGTTTATCAGCGGTTTTTTCGTGGTGGTTTTAAAAACCACCGCTAAACGCGTTTCGGGCCGTTGTTTCGCGGGGGTTTTTAAACCGCCGCGAAAAAACCGCCGCGAAAGGCCATATTTTTTTTTAAAATTTTTTTCGAGGATTAGAGGAGGTTTTTAAAAAGCCGCCATGAAATAGCAGCCGTTTCGGTAAAACCGCCGCGAAATGAAAGGAAACAATAAAAAAACACGAGAAACCCCGAAATCACTGAAACGACCATAACTTTTGATCCGGGTGTCCATTGGAGCCCCACAACCAGTCAAATCGAAGATCATGAAGAGATATAGAGGCACAATAAATCAAAACCATGAGACGGTCTAAGGTGCAGAAGATATTAGAGCTATTAAGAATTTTGAAAAAAGTTCTCCAACATCAAATGACCATTACTTTCGCTGCGGGTGTCCGTTTGGGCTCTACCACATATCAAATCAAAGCCATCGAAGAGAGATACACACAAAAATGATAGAAGAAAGCTTCTCTCATGTTTTTCGACCACAAAAACCCCTCTGATGGCCTCCAAAACCCCGTTTTTGTCACCGGTGTCCCGTTGAACTTGTCTTCAAACAGACCTAACATTCGATCCGCGTGTCAGTTCGGACACCTCCCCTTCCAGATCATAGCTCATTCCATGAGCTTCAGTTTGACTGGTCTCGGATCCCACATGCACTCCTGGATCATATGTTATGGCCTTTTTAGTGGGTATCGGGTTTGTTATGTTTTTCGATGCCTCGTTTCTAGCACCCGTTCCCCGTCATCGTTTTTTAAAATGGTCATAACTTCCGATCCGCCTGTCCATTCAGACTCTTTCACCTATCAGGTCGAAGATCATTTCAGGATCTTTGATTTGACAGGTCGTGGATCTAAAATGGACTCTTGGATCATAAGTTATCTCTGTTAATGTGAGTCCAATGTTTTTGTCTCTTTTTGACCGTTCTAACGGGTTTTAACGGTTGCTCCATTTATTACTATTTATTTGGGTTTCCATGACTTTTTATCTTTATCAATAGTTTTTTGTGGGTTATTATGATGATTATGTTGAATTATTAAGGGGTTTTCCAGAGTTGTCATGAGTTTTCATGCGTTCTCATGCGTTCTCATTCTTTCGAATGCCTCATTCTTCATATGCTTCTCCATCCGTTTTCATGCGTTTTCATGATTTTTTATCCCTCACCACGTCTTTTCATACTTTTTCATGTGTTACCTTTATTATTTATTATTTATTATTTATTTATTATTTATTATTTATTTATTATTTATATTTACTTATTATTTATTATTTATTATTTATTATTTATTTTTAATTATTTATTAGTATTAATAATAAAATATTATTATTAATAATAATATTTGTTACTAGTTATTTATTATTTATTATTTATTATTATTTATTATTTATTATTATTTATATTTATTTATTATTTATTATATATATTTATTTATTATTTATAATTTATTATTTATATTTATTATTTATATTTATTATTTATTATTTATTATTTATTATTTATTATTTATATTTATTAATTATTTATATTTGTTAATTATTTATATTTATTTATTATTTATTATTTATATGTATTTATTATTTATTATTTATTATTTATTATTTATATTTATTTATTATTTATATTTATTTATTATTTATTATTTATTATTTATTATTTATTATTTATTATTTATTATTTATATTTACTTATTATTTAATAATTATATATATATTTATTATTTATTATTTATATTTAGTTATTATTTAGTATTTATTATTTATTATTTACTATTAATTATTAATTATTTATTATTAATTATTTATATTTATTATTTATATTTATTATTTATATTTATTATTGATTATTTATTATTTATTATTTCTATTTATTAATTATTTATATTTATTAATTATTTATATTTATTAATTATTTATATTTATTAATTATTTATATGTATTTATTATTTATTATTTATATGTATTTACTATTTATTATTTATTATTTATTATTTATATTTATTTATTATTTATATTTATTTATTATTTATTATCTATTATTTATTATTTATTATTTATTATTTATATGAACTTATTATTTATTAATTATATATTTATTAATTATTAATTATTAATTATTTATTATTTATTATTTATTATTTATTATTTATTATTTATATGTATTTATTATTTATTATTTATATTTATTTATTATTTATTATTTATATTTATTTATTATTTATTAATTATTACTTATTACTTATTATTTATTATTTATTATTTATTATTTATATTTATTAATTAGTAATTATTTATATTTGTTAATTATTTATATTTATTAATTATTTATTATTTATTTTTTATATTTATTTATTATTTATTATTTATTATTTACTATTTAATATTTAATATTTAATATTTAATATTTAATATTTATTTTTATTTTTTTATTTATCATTTATCATTTATCATTTATTATTTATATTTATTTATTATTTATTATTTATTATTTATTATCTATTATCAATTATTTATTATTTATTATTTATTATTTATTGCTTATTATTTATTATTTATTATTTATTATTTATTATTTATTATTTATTATTTATTATTTATTATTTATTATTTATATTTATTTATTATTTATATTTATTTATTATTTATTATTTATATTTATTAATTATTTATTATTTATTACTTATTACTTATTACTTATTATTTATTATTTATTATTTATTATTTATATTTAATAATTAATAATTATTTATATTTATTAATTATTTATATTTATTAATTATTTATATTTATTATTTATTTATTATTTATTATTTATATTTATTTATTATTTATTATTTATTATTTACTATTTATTATTTAATATTTAATATATAATATTTATTAATTATTTTTATTTTTTATATTTTATTTGTTATTTATTATTTATTATTTATCATTTATCATTTATATTTATTTGTTATTTATTATTTATTATTTATTATTTATTGTTTATTTTTTATTATTTTTTATTTATTATTTATTATTTACATTTATTTATTATTTATATGTATTTATTATGTATTATTTATTTTTATTTATTATTTATTATTTATTACTTATTATTTATTATTTGTTATTTATTATTTATTAATTATAATTTATATTTATTAATTATTAATTATTTATATTTATTAATTATTTATATTTATTTATTATTTATTATTTATTATTATTTATTATTTATTATTTACTATTTGTAATTTAATATTTAATATTTAATATTTAATATTTATATATATTTTTTAATTTTTATATATTATATATTATTTATTATATATTATTTATTATATATTATTTATATTTATTTATTATTTGTTATTTATTATTTATTATTTATTATCAATTATCAATTATCAATTATTTATTATTTATTATTTATTATTTATTATTTATTATTTATTATTTATTATTTATATTAATTAATTATTTATTATTTATATTAATTAATTATTTATATTTATTTATTATTTATTATTTATATTTATTTATTATTTATTATTTATATTTATTATTTATTATTATTGAGTTTATATCTATTATTTATGTATTATTTGTTTTTTCAATTAATATATATAAGTATATTAAATTCTGTTTATTAACCACATGACGAGCTTGCTGGAGTGGTAAAGTCTTTGGAAAATATGCAAGAGGTTAGGGGTTCAAATCTCACCAAACGCAGTATTTCTTTATATTGCATGGGCATGTGCATGGGATGTGCATGGGATGTGCATGGGATGTGCATGCATGGATAAATAAAGTAATACGAAATAAATAAAATAAATACGAAATAAATAAAATAAATACGAAATAAATAAAATAAATAAAATAAATAAAATACATAAAATAAATAAAATAAATAATATAAATACAAAATAAATACGAAAAAGAAAATAAATGTGAAATAAATAAAATAAATAAAATAAATAAGAAAAATAAACTAAATACTAAATAAAATAAAATAAAATAAATAAATAAAATAAAATAAAATAAAATAAATAAATAAATAAAATAAAATAAAATAAAATAAAATAAAAATAAAAAACTAATAAAAAACTAATAAAAAACAAATAAAAAATAATAAAAATTAAAAAAAAATTAAGAAAATTAAAAAACCGCAGCTAAAAAACCGTCGCGAAATGTTCTGTGCCAGTTTTAAAAACTGCCGCTAAATCGTGATTTTGCCGTAGTGATTTTCTAAAAATTATTACATCTAATGAGAATTCATAATTCATCAAAATAGTATAAATCAATCTCTTCATATTTAATTTTATTTTCTTATGTGAATTTAAACCTTTTTTAAAAGTAATTTCATTTAAATATATAATAATATTTTCCAATTTTTTATTATTAAAAAATTAATTAATTAAGATTGATGGTGCGTGCATAATAAGCTATCAAACACATCAACTTTATTAAAGATATAATATCATAAAATTCAGGGGCCATACAACAAATCCTATATTTCCTGAATGACTAGTCAACCAACCATCCATTTAATTATCGAGGAGGAACAAAAAGAAGATATGGATTTGAAGAATATGGAAGGTAATATTCCATTGTTAAACATTGATAATGATATAATTCTACTATTCATGAAATGGATATGTGTCCCTTCAATACTACAATTTAGTATGGTTCTTTTGGATGATGAAAATATATCATCCTTTTATATTAAAAAGTGGAGTATGATGATATAGAGTGATCATAAACAAAAGATTTGATTTTATAATTTTAAGAGGGTGATTATAGAGTATATATCAATTTTCTTGGCATGACGATAAGTTATAACAGAATGATATACATATAAGGGAATTATTTCACTATTACTTATACCAATATAGAAATAGGAGAAAATCACCATTGATTTAATTATAGGTCTTTCTAAGAATTCAAAAGTCTGAATGGCCTTTTGGTTTATATTTGTTCCCCTTAGGAAATTATTGTAATTTTTTTTTCTATTCATAATGATTTATGGATCGATCAACATGTTATGATATGCATAACAGAAGTGGTAAGGATACATAGAGTAACACTCTCAATTGTATATCACTAATATTTTAGGTTCACCTCATTGTTCTAGAGAATTATTCAATATGAATTGGATATATAGTAGATCATCAATACCATTTATCATACTTAAACTAATGGTATGTTTGAAAGGACTATTAAAACTCCGGAAGATATACTGAGATCCAATTTAATGGATATAAAAGGAGCTTGGGACTTAATCCTTCTATAGATTGAGTTCTCATATTATAACAGTTTCTATTCTAACAATCAAATTTCACAATATGAGGATTTTTATAGGAAGAGGTGTAGTAATCCAACATGTTGTGATGATGTAGCAGAGTGTAAGATAATGTTAATAGAACTTTCTCAACAAATTTTAGTGAATATTCAAACCATTCATTTAGAAATCAAAATAATTGATATTCAAAATTATAACCATGTTTATAATAATCATAGAGATTTTGAGTTTGAAATTGGAGACAAGTAATTCCTTCGATTATCACAACAGATGTGGTTTAAGAAATTTAAAAGGAATTGAAATTTTGGCCCTATATACACTATCCCATTTGAAATTCATTATCATATAGGGATGATAGATTATTATCTTGAATTTCCACGGAATATTTCCCTTGTGTATGATGGGTTTCATTTATCACTTTTGAGGAACTACATACATGATCCATCACATGTGATAAAATCAGATGTTGTACTACTTGATAATGATCTCATTAATGAGTTACAACCAATAAAAATCTTAGATTGGATAGATAATGTACTATAAATCTAGACCACTCACCTAGTTAAATATCCATGAAAGAATCATATGTTTATGAAATTAACATGGGAAGTTGAATATAGAATGAGGTTGAAGTACCATTATGTGATTTCAGTTGAGTAATAATATTTCGAGGGAGAAATTATATTAAATGTTGTATAATGTAGTATCCCAATAACTTACTCTATATTTTTAACATTAAATAAAGACAATACAAAATATATTTTTTCACTTGAAAAAATAACCTAAAATGAACCAAAATTCATTTTATTAACAAAAAATATTAAAATGTGAAATAAAAATTAATACATAATGAAAATAAAATTGGAAACATAATTAATAAAATTACAAGTGTGGTAAAACCAAATGTAAATAAAAATACCTTGAATATAAAATAATTAACCTCAAGGTTTACAATAAAGATCATAACCATTATTGAAATTATGAAAATAAGAAAAAAGATTATAATTTTGATAGACATATTGGGAGAGAAGTAAATGAATATGATTGATGATTTTATTGAATACATAAGGCTATATATAAGAATAAAATATGATCATTATATATATAGTCATTGGAAATATGTCTATTGGATATATGGTCACTGTAAATATGATATTTGGTTATGTATGTATCCAATATATCTATATATATATGAATGTATTGTAATTTTTATTAAAAAATTAATATAATATAATTCACCAAAAATAAGTATGTCAGGAATATACAAAATATGTAATATTTAAATAAAACATTTTGTTATAAAACATATTTTTATACATTACATATTATTATAATTTTTTAATTAATTTAGATAATTATAAAATAAAAAAAAATTATATTATATTTTAATTTATAACACACAATTTTTATAATATAACTAAATTTTCTTATGGGGATATGATTAAAATCATTTAATGGTAGAGAAGGGGATATTTTTTAGAAAACTTTTTTTAATGCCCTTTGTATTTTATTCTTAATAAATAAAATTGAACAATGTTAATTTATTGATATAATATAAATATTCAATTTAGATAAAAATATATTAGTACTTATCTATTTATTAGATGTTATAAAATATTATTAAGAACACATAATGTTTAAAAAATCGATTTTCTATAAAAATAGCCTTTTTAATAAATATTATGTTTTAAATTAGAAGTTAAATTTCAAAAATTTATAAATTAAATAAAATTAAATGGACTTAAATTTTTTAATTTTAACTTTTAAATATGGTATGAATGTGAATTTAATTTTTAGGAATAAAATATGTTACCTAGTAAAAAATTGACTTACCATGATAAAGGTAAAATGTGGTAAAAAATGTTAAATTTAGTACTAAAATCTTACATTATCATGAAAAAATATATCTAAATTTTTGTATCAGGGAATTCATGACCCATTTCTGTAATATTTTCTAATTTAATACACTTTCCTTTTAAAATAACAAATTTATACATTAAATAATGAATATGTTTGGAAATGGCACTGAAAAGACACTTAAAAAGGACCCTCATATACCCCCCACAAACTAATATTTTCTTTTGGTTATGTCCATAATAATGGTCCATCATCCATCTAAAAAATTATTATTAGTCGTTTTTTGGTCTTTAGTTCCATTAAGTAATCCTATATCCTTCAATATGAATGAACCCATTTCAAGAAGTAAGAAATTCACCAAAGGAATTACATAGTTCTTCAAAATATTTTTCCAATTGTTTCCTCATTTACAATAATATTTAATGTAGTTATCCATTTTAATAATTTAATTATAATATATTTATGATTATTTAAAATGAAATTACTAACCCAGAACTATAAACTGTAATCATTCATTAGTATAACATGTTCTTGTTTGGGTTGATTTAACCACCTAAATAGAGGATGCAATGCAATCTTCATCATTTCCAACTTGAATGAGTATCATGAAATTAATATAGTTAATATATGATTTTAAAGAGTAATTTATGTTATGAATATATTTTTTGAAGTGTGACACAAGAAAATTAATAATCATTATAATGTAATTGGTGTTATCGATAAATTACCCAAAACATATCTGTCATGGATTCCATCGAACCATACACATACATTACATCAAATTAAATTGGGAATTAGTGAATAATTAAAACTAAATGATTCAATATTAATTATTAATCTATGAATGATTAATTGTTATATCAAAGAACATGGATTGACATCACTTACATGAAACATGTATGTGATAATCCAAATTACTAACATCTAATGATGAAAGTAAACTCAAAATAACTAATATATGTATAATGAATAATTATATTTAATGTGTATAAAATTTAGTATAGATTAATATTTTTATAAGATAATTTATTAAAAAATATATTTTTGTTACACATGTGTTTATAACCATTAAATGCAAGTCAAGTGTAATGATAAGAGTTCCTTATATAAATTCTCATTTAATTGAGATATGATACATATTGACCACTTTTCTATGTTTTAATGTTTATATATAATAACAATGGATATATTTTATCATAATTTTCATATCATTAAAGGAATTTAAAATAAATATGTGTTTTCTATTTCAAGGGGTTTTAATTAAATAGTTACCAAAGCTATAAAGGATTCCCAAACAATCTCTTTTTGAAATTGAGATTGTTTTATCACTAAATGCAAATATATGAAAACAATATGTCATTTATATTAAAAAATTCTATTTTATTCACCAATGGTTATTAGTAATATTTATATCTATTCAATGTTTTTAATAATTCAACCAAAATAATTCTCATAATTGGGTCTAATATTTTCATTTCCTTTTTGTGAGGTTTCATTTTTTATAAATGATCATAATGGTTATTATGTTTTATAAATGTAATTTTCTATACATAAGTGAAATAAGATGGTCATTTTATATTGTATTTGGATTTATTTACACAATTTTAGAAGAAATATTGTTAAACTTTTCTACCTGAGTCATTTTTTATTGGATAGACATTCATTAAATAATAGTGAAAACAATTTTTCTTTTTACCAATTTACACTTGAACTCATTTTACCTATATTAAAACCTTTTTTTTCTAAATATTAATTTCATATATTTCATAGTTTTCCAAATTTAATTCTTATCTTCCTTTTTTTATATAATATTTTATTTTCAACAAATGTTTTCAAAAAGTAAATATTATTTATTCTTTTTTATAAATAATTTTTAAAATGCTATTATAAAGTGTTTTACCAATATAAGTATAATTTAATACTTCTTATGAACTATGTGGAATATTTATTAATGATACTACCCACCTTCTTCCTCTAGAATTATTATGATCATATTTTGTATAAATCATTTTAGAACCCATTTGTTTTGGAATGGTTAATTAAGCTATGATAGAATTATTATAGTTTTCATGTTCTTATGGAACACATAGGATAGTTTATTATTATATTATGGGATGATATAAAATATCTATACAATAAATTAGGTAATGTTTTATATCTCATTGGATAAAAATGGAAAATTTATGGTTATAATAAGTGTAAAAACAACAAGGGACATGAGTTTTTATCTCATGTCTTCTATGTTATGGGAAGTTGGTTAGTATAGTCCATAATTATATGGAAGTATTTCTTACTAAAACTGATTTTTTATTTAAAACATTATTTTTGTTCCACATATATTATATAATAAAATGTACCTATGTTGTGTTATGAGGGATTAGGATTATTGACATATGTTTCCTTAATCCTATGATTCATATCTTATAATATTCCTAAAGATTTATATCATGATTCATTATTTATGGTCCCTATTTTATTAGGTCTGATTTCCTCATGTTATTTTCTTGAATATTTATTATGTTCTCATAAACACATACTTATATAATGTTAACTTATCTTTTTTGATTTTTATGTTTCATTCTTACCCATACTGAGCATCTAAAATCAACCTTTCTTATGTTTCCATTCCCTCGGTTAGGATAAATATTATGATGTATCATATGTATAGAGGGATACCATATGTGAATATAAGTTGTGGAGTATAATGAATCATGTTTTTAGAAATTAAATTTTTTATTAATGTAATGTCCCAAGACACTTAACCTAAAGGTTTTCTAGTATAAATTATTATGAGTTATGAGGAATATTCTTGTATAATTATATTATATATATATATATGTTGTACTTGAAAAAAATCAACACATATGGGACTAGGGCATTCTTCAATCTTCTTTTTCATAAAGTAATCCAAATAAATTTTTTCTATCTTGATTAGATGCCCAAAAAATGTGACATACTATATCTAAAAGTTATAATTTCATAACATAAAATACAATTTATTCTTATTTATTTTCTTAAAAAAATTCATATATAATATTCATGTTCCAATTTTCCCATAGAATATATAATAATATCATTAATAAATATCACAAAATATTAATCAAGGTAGTATCTATTTTCCCAATTCATCATGTCCATGATGATTATAGGGGTATTTAAAAGTTCAAATTGAATCAATGGGAACTAATAATTGTTCATATCTAGTATAGATGGATAACGTTTTAATATATATTCAACTTACATTTGACTAATTGTATCTAGATCTAAGATATACCTTTTAGAAGTACCAATACACTTGAAGTTTATTGATCAAGTAATCAATCCTTACTAGTGGATATTTATTATTTATAATGTTCTTATTAAGATTGTGGCAGTCATTGGAATTATGCATAGACCTATCCTTCTTTTAGATAAAGAGAACTAGTGAACTATATGGTGATGTAATAGGATGTATGAACTATTATTCCAAATTCCATTGTAGTTGCATTTCTAAGCCACCAGTTCTATCTAGGCCATCTTATGAGTCATTTTTGTATATCAATTCATCTCCATGTATAATATTTGTTGATAAATCTTCCTCATAATAAAAATTAAGGAGAGAAAATTCATCATGTAATATATTGATATGTTCTTGTAAAATTATTGTTTACTGTAGTTTGACATTTTGTTTTGTCTGAATAAATCTATTAAGTTTTGATTCTGTATTGGGTATCAATACCCACACCATTGAGGGATTTTATGATTGGGATTCATAATATTCAATGAATATATACTGCATAATGGTAGTATTTATGATATGGAAAATCATTTCATTTTCTACATAGTTTATGTGAGGTCAATATAATGAGAAATAATACATTCCTACTTTATAATCAAATTCTATCCAGAGAAGGATTGTACTCTTCCCTCAAATAATACTCCCACATTTAATATATAGGTAAGAGTCTAAATTTTTTTGTTGTATTGATTCATAGAATTGGTGTTTTCCTAGAAATATATACATAAATGCATTAAGGAATTGATAAAATCATTCTATAAAATTATGGGATGTAATGGAATTAATAGAACCAAGATCAAATATAAATTTCGTTATTCATGAGTAAATATTATGTATACATTCTGATATATAAATTTCATACCCCTAATCAATGATAGTGATGGAATAAGAATTCACATTCTCCATGTTATTAGGTAGTTGATGAAAATTATTACCTAGGAATACTTTTGGCTTGATTCATTTTCTTACACAATGACCATGTTCCTTAAATTTGAATCATTTAACTATAGTTAGTGAATTAGGTAATGAAATCCTTTCTAACATTATATCATCTTAATTATCCATGTCTCTAAAAAAATTAATGAGAATAATTCCCTTATATTTCACATAAGAATAATTCCATCATTCCTTTATTGAAAAACAAATAGTGTTTGAATTAAATATATTTGGAATGTATGTGGTTGGATATTCATTCCTCCATTATAATTTTACCCACTATCTTGTAACTCCATACATTATTTCTTATATCCATGTCCATAATACCACTCTTTAAACCCTATCTCTACTTTGAGATCAGACCAATATACTTTTTCATAACTCGTAAAGTCTCAAATTCATAGACATTTTCATAGAATTGGTTTAAACCACTAATGTATCTAAATATTTCTCTATAATTATTTATAATGAAATTATAGGCATAACTTATATTCTGAATCAACTTTTCATCATAATATGTGATATATTCTCTCTCTTACTACTTAGGTACTTGAAATTATGTCTCCTTCTAAGTATAAAGTCTTTTATCGAAATACTTATTATGATATATCTTTTTAATATCTCCTGAATAAATTTCATATATTGTATAATTTGGATTCATATTATTGATCTATTTCTACTTTTTATCAACTTATCCTTCTAAAAATTACAAGGGTAGAGTAAAATTAATATTCTTGGAAAATTTATCCACCAAAAAGATATTTTCTATGAAATTTACCCATTGTTCTATAATAAGTGGATTAAATGATCCATGAAATATCGATGGATGTTAGAATAAAATGTATTTATAGATAATTTCCCATTCTTGCGTGAAGGAATATATTCCACATGATGCATGTTATTAGTTATAATTTTAGGCAAGTGATTAAATATTACCAACCGGTTTTTAACTCCTCCTTTCCTTGGATTAGGAATTTCATTTGGATAATCATTATATTGGGTATCACATTTCTTTTATTTTACTTTCTCTTATGCACCACCATTTTTTAAAATTAAAATGTTTAGAATAAAAAATAATAATAATTCATGGATGGATAACATATTCACATGTGTAAACAAACTCTAAAGTTTTCATATATGTGATACCTAAGTTTAGCCTAGGTTAACTTTTACTAACCTAATTTGAAAATAAATTAAACTTTTCGATGATACCATTTACTGAAAATGTAATATTTCATAAATTATTATTACATACATTTTCAGATGAAAAGAATACAATAATATAATATACAATTGAATGGATTAGTTTCATTAGAAAAGTAAGTTTATACAATATTATTACATATGAAATTTTAATCGTTAATTAAATCTAAAAACGCGGTCTTTCTAAAATCCATTATTATTCACTTAGTATACATTATCACAAATATTAATACATAAAATAAACAGTGATATAAAATCTCTGTAAGGGGAGGAATAATAGGAAAGGTAAATGAGACATTAATAAATTATGTACATGGGTGAGAATAATAATAATCATCTTATCATAAGAAAATGATAATCATCATAAGAATGTGGGAATAATTTTAAGGATACATGGAATGTGGTATATATATAATAATTAAACATCATAAAATTATGGTTAAATCCCACACATAAATTGTGAACAAATCTAGCATCATGTGGAAACATACCATATGTGTACAGATCATCACTTCAAAAAATGTATACATTGCTATAATTATGTTAAAAAATAATACAAAATCCAACGAGGTATATCACTTTAATTAAAACATTTGATATTTATATAATTATTGGACCACATATACCATCTATTGATTCTTATAATAATACATTCCACATGGAAAATAATGTTTTATCCATCATGAACCTGAAATAATCCCATGAGAAAATATTTAGGTTTTTAATGGTCTCATAAAGCATATATCGATGAAAAAAACATGGAGGTCCCAATAAATAATAAGTGAAGTCATAATTTTGGACATTTAATGGTATAATTAACAATGAAAATATCATATTTAATTTATAGGAGTAGAATTAACAAAATAATAATTACAAATAGTTTTCAAGAAAATTCATTGATCAAAAATCATGATGGTATTATACTATACATCCCAATGATGCAAGAAAATATATATACCTAGAATAAGATATGGTAAAGGAAAGTGAAATAAAATTAAAATTAATTCTTAGAATAATAATAATGAAATTATATAAGAAGACAAGATAAAACAAAAATATGTGTTGGGTTCTAGAGTCCCCTAAACATTGGTCCTATTTTATTTCATCAGGCTTTTACCTCCTGTATAAAAAAATATATTATTTGAAACAGTAATCCCAAATTTTATTTTATAAAATTTTTTCACTCAAAATCCATTATAGTAATTATATTTTATTTATTTAACTATTTTAATTAAATATGAAGAATTTTGATAATGTGTTTTCTTTTAATTACCCCATTGTTGTTTAAATTTTTTAAATTTAAATAAAGATAATTTACCTTTTTTTAAATTATGTCCATAAGATATAAATAAATGTAAATAACATTGTAATTATAATATATATTATACAATAACTATCAATGTATTTAGTGAGTGTTAAATCATTGATAATGTCTATATTGGTAGATAAAATAGATCATTAATGCGACATTCCAATAAAGTGGGAAAAGAGAGAGTGAGAGAGTATATATAAGATTTAAACATAATAAAATAGTTATAACATATCATAACAAAATGAATATTATATGTAATTATAAATTAAAATGTCTAAGAAGGTTAAAAAATAACATATATTTTAAATGTATAGGGAAGAGGATAAAAATGAAAATAGAGGATTGTGAGATTACCACTTTGTCGATGTTTTACTCCTTTTATATGAAAAAAATCCTCATAATATTGGAATTGGAATAGATCAAGACATATCTGTGTTTATAATTATTTATAGGAGGATGTAATAAGTTATATATTGTTCTTTGATAAGTTTATGTGAAGGTATTTTTCATGAGATAGGAGAGGGGGTATTTATACATGAGGGGAGTTGTATTTTTTATGCGAAAATAATTAATAAATTATTATTTCTGAAGTAAAATTTTTAAGTGGACTTCATGAAATTATTAATGAAATATGATATATTTTAATGTGAAAATAATTAATAAATTATTTTTTTCAAAGTAATATTTTTAATAGGGGACTTTATGAAATTATTAATGACATTAGATTAAAATTTTATGTTTTTAGGACTTTTAATTCATTTTTACACCATGTTTTTTAATTTATTAAAATGGAATAAAGAAGAATTAAATTTTATAATAGACTAATTTACCTTTTAAATTGATTAATTTTTTTAGGTTTTGAAATTAATTTAATTTTGTTTTATTGATTTATGTTTTTATTAAATCAGTTTTTGTCTATATTAAAATTTATATAATTATTAGGTCATTTATACATGATTAATACCTCATAATACATTTTGTTTTTGAAAATATATATTTTTTCCCTATTAACCTAAAAAATTAAATTTTATAGAACATTACCCAAATTTCTATCATAGAAAATTTAAACGTGATGGTAAAAAATGAAATTATTATATTCTAAATAATTTTATAAAATAGTTCATTATAATTAATGATATCAAATTATGGTTTTAACCAAATCCCTTAAAATAAACCTTATCTAAAATTCATTTTTTACATTTCATGAGTTTTTAATTTGATTAATCATTTTATGGAATTATATTTTTTATATTCACACAATTAATTTATCATAAATGTTATCTATATTTCTATTTACATTTATATTTGTAAAATTATTCTTATAATGAAAAAGTTACTATACTAATAGTCAATTTACATTTAATATCACTCCATTTTCTTGGAACTCCACTCATTATGTTTTGGTAAACCCCATTTGAGTTTAGTTATATTTAATTTGAACCATGGTAATCGAGCTCTAGGACCCCCAATTTCAAATGATTAACCATTTTATGTATTTTCAATATGTAATGTATTTGCGTGATTTTTGGGAGGGTTTATTGGGAATTTTAAATGTTTTGGGGGCTTTTTGGTGGTTCATGGTTTGATACTAATTAGTAAAAAACTATGAAACTCCTATAAGAATCCAATTAAAGTGAAATAGAGGCTACTAGGTAGGTTCACTGTTTGAGAAACCTGTGCGACCACCTAGGAGTAACATTTAAAAGTATAATAAAGGGAAAAAATCATTGGCTCATTTTTTATAACTATAAAATCCATCTATATGAAGGGTGTTGGGAGGCAATGGTTTGAACATAGTTTTCCAAACAGTGCGAACTAACTATGTACGGTTATTTTTCAGATCCTAAAAAAGTGGATCTCAATCATTTTTACTCATAAACCTCTAATTTTCACTTATTTTTAAACTAAGATTGTTTTCCCTCTTCCCAATGGCTATAGGGACCCCCCTTCAATCCTGGAGTGATATGTTGGAAAATTTGGTGTGTTGATGGCCGAATTTCTTGGTAAGTCTTTGTTCGTAGTGGATTTCCTATGATATATTCTTCTTAACTCTATTATATACATATATATAGTCCATTCAGGATATATCTATGATATTTTATGCCAATCATGATGATATATGGATGTGTTGTCATTATGTAACAAGATCTAATGTTTTGTTTTTTGGAGATTCAACCTAGTTTTGTTGAAGAATTCGTATCGTTCTTGGTTCCCCCCATATTATTCAAGGTAGTTAGATTAAAACTAGACTAAAATTTCTAGAAACAGAAGGATATATTTGGAATTTATTTTTTAGATTTAAATTGATCTTGAAATTATTGTGCAATGCTTGATTAAAACCCTCTTTGGTAACGATTTATGGAATTGTGAAAATTGTGAGTTTTGGTGGAAAAAGAAAGTGGTAACATGAGTTTAAAATGAAAATTTTAATATTTTTGTCAGGTTATATGTATAGAGAAGTGTTCTTAATAAAATTATATATTTATATAAATCTATTTAAAAATATTATGTTATAACAGTCATTGGTTTAAATGGTTTAGCGTGAGCTGAATTAGTTGGATATTGGTAGTGAAGTTCCACTATCAATGGGATATAGTATTGAAGGAAGTTACACCCTCAATGGCAACAAAAATATTTTGTATTTGAGTGTGTGTGTGATTGTGAAATAGAATATTTTATTCCAATTGATCATTGTGAAATGGTTAAATTACTTTCTTGGTTGGTTTCCATTGAAATGGTTTGGGATTGGAAACTATTTGGTATAAAAACTATATTACTTAGAAATGGTTCAAATTTTATATAAACTATTTTGAATTTATTTATATATATGTTATAACATGTTCTATTCTAGGGGCATAAATAAGGAAGTCAGTTGTGGAAAACCTTTTGAGTTTCATTACCCACCCCATGATTGGGCACTTTAGTGCATTTGGAGACAACATTTATCATGACACACGTAAAGGTGAAGTATTAAATTTCTTTAGTGGTTCATCATGATACTTGGGAATGGATTGTGATGTTGGATCTTTGATCATGATGGGAATTCCAAAATTGGTGTCCTTGAGTCCTGAAGTTTATTGGTTTTTTATTCCACTTTGTAGTTGATATTTCTCTATTTTTCCTCTTAGTACTATGATATGGGTTGGTTGGTATTGCTATAAATTGATTTCTATTACTTCTTTTTATCATGAATAATTTAGTAATGGTTTGTTATGGTCATATTTTTTTAGTTTTTGTAGTTTGAAAATGTGAAAAATCTTCCCTCAACAATTTATGAATCACTTTCCATATATTACCAGCCTTTGGTGTCTTAAGGAAGTCTCTTAAGGCCAATTAATACCCTTTTACAATCTCAAGACAATTAATAGGGGAAGGATGATAAAAATGGTAATATCTTGTTTGGTTCCTAAAATGAAAATAGTATTAGCTTTTGTTCTTGGAGTTGAAATTCATTCTGCTTCAGTTTTTGAGTTGGGCTGGTTGAAATGGGATGGATTGTTAGGACCTGAAATTAAAATCCTAAAATTATGTATCTAACCTATATATGATGAACCTCAAGTTTCCATGGATTTGGGTAGATATTTGATTTGAATACACTTATATGAGTTGTAACCTCATTATTATGGTTTTATCCATTTATAATATCATAAAATGCGTTTTAGAAATGACTTCCCACTAAAAGTTCATATTTAATTTTGAGTAATGATTTATAATGTGTTATAAACATGATGATTTTTGAAAATTTTTGAAATTTTTTTCAAATGTGGTATTTTGAAAAAGCTTTATATTGGTATTTTTAAAATGGTTTGATTTTCAAAAGAATGGTGGACTTTTCCAAAATTGGTTAAAAGTGGAATGTGTAGGATTTTGGGAGTGTGTTTTTGTGATTGTTTTGGTGTTGTAAATTTTAAATTTTAAGCCTTCAGTTTCTAGATATTAATAATTATGGAGTTTTTTTGTTATAAAAAATTTCATAGGTAGGATTTGTTGAAACCATCTAGAAGAGGATACTAATAATGTGGTTTCCCTTGATTCATAGGTCAACCAAAAATTTGTTCGATGTATTATACAAAACATTCAGGCTATGCATAGAGGGAACCAAAGGGTTGAACCAAGGAAAGTCTATAATTCCATTAAGTTTTATATGTAGAGTCCAAAAATATTTTGGGATGATTCAGAACCAGAGAAGATAGAATTGTGGATGAATTCAAGGAATTAAATGTTCAATTGTCAATGCACACCAGCATAGTTGAATGTTCAGTTAGAGACATATATGTGGGAGGATCATTCAAGAAAATAGTGTAGTTTAGTAGTTCAACCTAAATTAAACTAATACATTTCATGGTAGTATTTTGAATAATTCTTCAACAAAATTTTTATCCTTAAATGTTGATGATTTAAAAAAAGTTAAAATTTTTATTCTTGATCTTGGAGAACCTATTAGTGATAGAGTATGAAGAAAAACATAAAAATTTAGCTTGACTTTCACCGAATGTCTCTCCAATTTCATCCTTTAATGCATTCATTTTTTAATGAAAGTTGAAAAAGGATATTCTCTCAAATAATTAAATGCTTTGTATAAAATATTATAAATAGATTTTAAATAGATAGATGATAGAATAAAGGGACATCCTAGTATCTATGGGTTGAGGGTTCATGTTGATACATATTGGAAATGGTGGGAACTCCAATGCTTGGAAAAAGAAGAAGTGGGACACATATTTCCAAGGTAGTGGAATGATTCTGAGTCAGATGGATGGATTGGTGAATCATCCTCCAAAACCTAAGAGCATGCTATGATTTTTCAAATGTGGTTTTTTGGACCTCATAAAGTGAGATTGTATGAAACCACCTAAAGATGGAATAATTGCAACCAGATGGGGCATCTTTAGAGCTATTATCATAGTGGTCCAAGGTCGAGTGTTTAAGAGATATACGATGTTTCACAAACATTATATGTTTCATTGGGATGAGGGTACAAGAATACCTCTCATCAATATAAAATAACCAACCATGTTGTTTATTGGAATACCATGACTCTGCAACAAGGGTAATCTTGATAGGTAAATAAATTACAAAGTGCAGTGGGTAAGAAATTATGTGGAGCTGAGCAAGTGATTATGGATGATCAAACTGAACCATCGATTGTGATAGGTATGATTGATTTGAATTCTACCATTATGCAAGATTTTTTTGATAAGGGTGAATTTCATTCTTTTATTTCTACTAGGCTACTAATTTATGGGGCATAATTTTGAGATGACTTCTTCTGATTTCAAACTTCACACTACTCTTGGTCATAGAAAATTTCTAGCCTTTATGTGTAGATATTTTTCTATAACTATTAATGGAGTCGAGTTGATATGGGATTTATATACTCTTGATATGTATGTATATGATATAATTTTTTTAAGTATTGGTTGACAATGGTTAGAACTCACATCTTCTATTATACCTAATGGATTAGTTTTATGACAAATGATAGTGACGAGCATCTATTTAGAGGAGAAAATAATGTAAATCTAAGTGTGATGAGCTTTTCCACATTAGAATTTGGAATGATATCATACAAATTGGTTGATTTTACTTTGGAATCAGTAGATGAGGTCGAGAATAACATTTTTACAGTGGTTGTTAATCAGTTTATAGATGTTATTCTAGATAATATTTTGCATTTCCAATCACAAGAGAAGTGGAGTTTATGATTGATCACTCTATGGAGACTAGTTCTATTTACATT
The DNA here is from genome assembly GCA_963277665.1 of Viscum album. Classification (NCBI taxonomy): domain Eukaryota; kingdom Viridiplantae; phylum Streptophyta; class Magnoliopsida; order Santalales; family Viscaceae; genus Viscum; species Viscum album. The sequence goes on along the minus strand of OY728152.1, from coordinate 248,455,128 downwards.
CCATATTATTAGGTGAAACCAATATAATTAAGGCAATTTAAAGTAAAATTTGATGATTTAGAAAACAATGGGTTTATATGGAAGAGTTTGTCTGAATGGGAAGAACATTTCTTGTTTTTCAAAAAGGTTGTTGAAACTATTTAGATTTGTGTCGATTATCACATGCTTACGAAAGTTAAAATAAATAATTAGTATCAAATTACATGAATTGATGATATGTTTAATCAATCAAAGGGAGATTAATAGTTCTTTATAATTAACATTCAATCATTTTATCAATAATTGCGAGTTCGGAATGAGGACATTCCAAAGACAACTTTCCAAAGTAGATATGTCCATTATGAATACATGGTTATGCCTTTCTGTATAACAAATGAAACAAAAATATTTATGGCATTGATGAATCATATATTTCAAAGGCATATTCATTCTTTTATGGTGGTGTTCATGGATGACATATTGATGTATTCAAGGATAAGGGCTGAGAATGTGAAATATTTGTAGATAATGTAGGGTATCTTGTGAGATCATCGTATGTATGAAAAATTATCAATGTGTGATTTTTTGATACAAGAGGCATGTTTAAATAGCTATGTAATATTTTAATGTGGTGTTTCTCTGGATCCAAAAAAACATATAAGTTTTCATCTATTAGAAACACAAAAATATTGCCTTTGAGATACATAGTTTCTTTGGTCTAGCTGGTTATTACTGATGCTTTTTTTGGAGTTTTTAATGACTTTATTCACTTATGGAAACTTTGAAAATGAGAAATTTTACATTCCAATGGGATGATTAATGTCATATGTATCATAAAGAGCTTTATGTTATCCCCACATCAGAACCAATATTGATCTTTCATAGAGTCAGGACAAGGGTAAGTGGTGTATTTTGATGATTCGAGATCTGGGTTGGGATATCTTCTCATACAAGGAGATCATTTTGTTGCTTAGGGCTCCCAATAGTTACAGTTTTATGAAAATAACTACCCACCAATATATGTGGGGTCATCATCTATAGTTCATGATTTCAAATCCTGGCTTTGTTATAGCTTTGGTGATAAATTTATCATATTTATGGATCATATGTGCTTGAAACATATTTTATCATAAAGGGTTTTGAATATGAGATAATGAATATGGATGGAGTATCTCCAAATTATGGACTTTCACCTGACGTGTACATTGGTTAAATCCAATTTGGTAGCATATGCATTAAGTTGAAGGTTATTTTCTCAATTGGAAAATGTTGATTCAGATCAAAGAAAGTTGATATCAGTGATAGCCAAACTGTACTTGTAATGTGAATACTAAGGTAATTTTATGGTTTTATTTATAGTTTATTTTGTTCCAGATTTGGTTGAGATAGTTAATGAGTCATAAAATTCAAATTTTGAATGTGTTTCTATGATGTAATAACTCAATAGTGGGAAGACCATTGAGGGATGGAATCTTGATGGGAGTTTAGTTTTGTGGTTTTGAAATTGGATGGTCGAACATATGTATTGTCTGGAACAACTCCTTCATAATTACCACCATTCCAGAAATTTTTTTTATCTGGGAATAAAAATCATGTATAAGGTTGTGAAAGCATGATTTTGGTGGGTCTTCATGAAAAGTACGGTTGATGAGATTTTTTAAAGATAAATAACATGTAAGCAGGTTATGAAAGAGCACTGAAAGACAGTGGGTATGATGCAGTATTTACCTATTCCCGTTTAGAAATGGAAAAATATATCAATGGATTTTGTGATATGTCTCCCTAGAATGGCCCAAAAATAAGATTCCATGTGGTTGATGGTGAATCACATCACCATTTAGGCCAATTTCCTTCCTATTCATGAATCTAATATGGTGGAGGAATTATCAAAAATCAATATCAATGATATGGTAAAGATGAATGGAGTAACTGTTTCGATAGTGTTAGACCAAGATCCATGTTTTATGTCTCATTTATGTAAATCCTTACTTTAATGCCTTGAAAATTAATTGACCATGAGTATGGTGTATCCTCCTCAGATAGATGGAAAATCCAAAATGATGATACAAATGTTGGAAGGTATGTTTCATGATAGTGTTATAGATTTTTGGTGGCCTGTGGGAGGATCACATACCATTAGTGGAGTTCTCGTATAAAAAAGTTATCAGGACTCAATAAATATGGTTCCTTTTTAATAATTCTATGGAAATCCTTATTATTCTCAATTTATTTTGGGGAAAAAGGAAAGACTTCTCAGTTTGGGCCAAGCCTTGTCGAAAAGATAAAAATGAAGATTCAGTTGATCAGTGAGAGAATGGATATGGCTTAGTGTCATCAAAAATCATATACAGATCATTATCGTTGGTTGTTGTTGTTCAAGGTTAGTGAAAATGTGTTCTTGATAATTTATCTATGGATTGGAGATCAGCATTTCAGAAATTAGTGGAAGTTATGTACCTAATACAAGTCCCTTTTTAGATACTAGATGAAGTATGTGGGGTTGCATATCAGTTGGATTTCCCCCCATGTTTCTGTTTAGTGAATAATTTATTTCATGTATCTTTGTTGAAAAAGTACCATCATGATACTGACTATGTTATTTGATGGGACCACGTCAACCTAGAACCTAATTCTTCATTGGTTCATATGTCATTACAGATTTTGGATAGGAAAAAGAAAGTATTGCATGGGAAAATCATCGGTCTAGTGTTGGTTTGGTGGTAACATGGTTAGAATCATGAAGAGGGATGAGAAAGGGAGAAGGAAATGGTCGATCAATGTACTGAACTATTTTAGGAATGTAGTGATTTTCTACTTTCTGGGGATGGAACAGAAAATTGTGGGAAGTATGTATCACCCCCAGTTTCAGGTATGTAACCATTTATTTATTTATTTTAGGTATATAATGTTTTTGGATGAACTTTAGGTGGGTTTATTGGTATTTCGAAATGTTTTTGGGGGATTTATGGAGGTGAACGGTTTGAGAATGGTTAGTAGAAACTATCCAAATCCTACAAGAAACATGTAAAGTAAAATAGAGGCTACTTGGCAGGGACACAGTTTGGAAAAACCATGCGACCACATAAGTGTTACCATGAAATGTGGAACAGAGGGGAAAATGGTTGGCACATGGTTTGTATAACAATGTGGGCCAACTATGTCAAGGGTGTTGGGAGGTAGTTTCTGGCATATATTTGGCACAAGATTTCCTAACGATGCAACCCGGTTATGATCAATTAATTTTTATATCCCAAAAAATTAGATATCACTTAGTTTTACTACTAAACATCCATTTTTTAACTTATTCTAACCAATACTCAGTTTTCCCTCCTCCCAAAGGCTGTGGAGACCCTACACTTTGATCCTAGGGTGATCTATTGTAAAATATTTATGCGTTGAAGGGAGAATTTATTTGTAAGTCTACATTCGTAGTGGTTTTCCTTATATTTATCCTTATTCCCTCTATTATATTCATATATCTAGTTCTATGGGAAAATATATATGATATGTGATGCAAATCATGATGAGATATGGCTATTTTGTTGTCAGGGAAAAAGATGAAATGATGGATTTTAGAGATTCAACTTAGTTTGGTTGAAGAATTCATGTTGTTCTTCATTTATGCCATAATTTTTCACGGTAGTTGGATTCAGTCTAAATGACTCCTTCTATAACTATAAGTATTTAATTTGAATTTATTTACTTTTCTTGAAATTGATTGTGAAATTTTTCCACAATTTTTTATGTAAACCATCATTGGTGGTATTTTATGGAATTGTGAAAATTGAGGGTTTTGGTGGAAATTGGAAGTGATAACATGTGTTTAAAATGAAAATTTTAATTTTTTTTGGATTTTATACATGGAAAAGTTTTTTATATTACACCAGAAGACATTACCCTACCCTCAATTTAGAATAAAGTTTTTTATTTTGATAACTTGCATTTCACACAACTCTAAGTTCAAGTGCACCATGATCTTTTAACCTATCCATTAAATAGTAGTAATGAATAGTCTTAACCAAAATATAGAATTTATGTATATTCCATTATATAAGAACAAATCCGATTTTATGCATAAAAACTAATTTTCTTTTACAGGGGAATTTTACCTCCCTTTATTGATACAACTATTTAAAAAATAATTTTTGAAAATTTTATAATTTTTTTTTTCAAAATAGATTTTATTTTTGAATTCTAAATATCAAAATTAGACTAGGGTGAATTTATGGTGTTTTTATTAGTGCTTTAATTTTTTGAGGAACATGGATAAATATTTTACTATAGTTAAAAAACAAGATTTTCATTTAAAATTATTTTAAATTGATTTTTAAAAGTCCCAATAGGTAAATAATAAATATATTAATCTAATTTAGGTCACTGGAATAATTTCTATATAAAATTAGATATAATAACTTATTTAACATTTGAACATCCCTTTCCACTGCTTTCTCACCACATTTGTGGGATTAATGTTAAAATTAATATACCCACTTCAGTGAATTGAATTACGGAAAACAGATATAAAAGGTTATAATAATAACTATATTTAGAGTCTAATATAATCATCTTAATTTTTTGATATTACAAACAGTAACATTAGTATGTTTTTATTTTCCATAGGTATCGGTAAACTGGGTAATTAAGTGTAAACAAATATTATAATATTATAAAATTACCCTAACACTCATCCCAATTTAATTGGTAAGTGGTTTTTGACAAAAAACCTTAAGACTAAGTTATAATATTTTTAAGATACTTTTGTGTGAATATGACATTTATAATTTTTTATTTAAAAATAAGTTAAAAAGGTCATACCCATGTTTTTTAATAAGTATTAAATTTTTAATACATGGTTATACAAAATATAAATTAGAATATAAATATTCATTTGAAAAATAATTAATTTATCTTCATTATAATAATTTATTTTTAATTTTTTTTGTGGAGAAATAATTTAATTAAAGACGTGCAAAATAATTATGCATTAATTTCTTAATTCATGAAAATATCAAATAAATGATATTAAAAATAATAAAATATATATTATTTGACATAATTAATGACATAAAATAATTTTATAGATAAATTATAAATTTTAGTGATGTATCAGAATTGATGGTTTGAATTTATCATATTTTTAGTATATTTTTAAAAATAATATAAAATTGAGTATAATAAAAACTTACAAAAATTATAATTTTAAATAAATAATATTTTTTTAAATGATATAAAATTCATAAAAATATAATATTTGGAAAAATAATTATTAAAATGTTAATTATTTCATAAATGATCCATTTGGGGTTCGTTTGGCATTTTATATGAACTATATTAAACCTAAAGAGTAAATATCCATGTTGTCATGGTAAGTGTTAAAGGGTTTAAGGGTTAACGTGAAAATATAAGGTTAGTATTATGATGTAAACATGATTAAAAATAAATTTTTGAGAGGATTTAGTCCCACACACATCTCATAATCTAACTAAATCACATTGGATCTTTTTGAAATTGAAAATAAATTTATATTAATTTAAAATTCTAATGGATTCCAAGAGTTTCCCTCCAATATCTTTTAAAAAGGAGCCTCCTCTGTCACTTACCTACACCACCTTCAACTTCTTTTCTCAACAAAAACCTAAAACTTTACTTTCTAAACTTCCCTATACACATAATATAGGTGATGGTCTTCTAAAAAGACCAACCCTTATGTCCCTAAGTAGAGATCTAATGGGGGTTTTCTAAAAAAGAAGTAATCATCTTTACTGACTCCTTCAAAATTATTTATTCTTATAATTCATATTCACATATTGTTTCCATTATAAAATAATAAATACAATATCATATATACGCTGATATTTTATTATGATTTTGAGAAACCATATTCCTCCCTTTATGCATATTATGAAAAACAATATCACCATGCATGTGTACGTATGACTTACCATCTCCATGTTGTGGTGTGAGTTGTTTTTCATCGCCAATTTATTTGGATTGATATAATGATGAATATTAGGTTTATAAATAATAAATATAACATGATAATGATTATTTATAATTAATATAGTATTAAATTCCTTACCACATTACCATTATGATAATAATACTGTTGCTCATGCGTACGCACGACCTACCGTCTCCATGATGCGATGAGATTAATTATCCACATTAGACATTCAAGAATGATTATTAAAATGAATATGATGGTTAAATATAATATTTATTAACTTAATTAAATTATTTACACGAATAAAATATATTCTAGGAATTATAAATAGGGCTCACATGACAAAACAAACATAACAAGATGAAGTAGTTAAAACCATAAACAGTGGTAAAAATGAAATATTAATAACAAATCAACATAATAGGATCATATATGATATCATAAACATGGATATAGTATAGTATAATTTAATAACATGCTCTAACCATTATATAGGTGGTTAAATCACCCTCAACTAAAGGAAAGTACAAGGTAATGTTTTATTTTTCAATTTTATTATTATCCATGATTGTTTATACTCAAGTATTTATTGGGAAATATTTATCATATATATTTCTGTTTCTAAAAAATATATTTCCAAATAATCATACTATTATTTTAAAATTGTTTGATGTTTTTTTACCAATGTTTTACTTTTTATAAATTTTTTTAAAGGAATCTTTCTATCATTTTCCAAATGATGTATTTTATGACCTTTTTTACAAAATACAAGAGGACTGTTATTTTTTAACATATATGGAATGAGAAAAGCTTCCATTACAATATTACGAGGATCTTTTCACTGGAAATATTTTATTTTGAAATTGCACTCCCCTATTAAAATAATTTCAATATAAAAGTGTATTTATCTAATGATGTTTTTAATTATTTTAGTAGACTATTTTCATCTATGTGAACATCCTTTTTTGGATTTTATGATTAATTGATGTTGGTATATTTAAACACCATCTACCATATTTTATTGAAAGGTTTTATGATATGTTTGACTATGGATGTGCTATTTTTTATATAATTTGTGGTTTATGGATAATGTATTAACATTTTTTATGATAATTTTAATAAGAATGTTTATGTATGTTATGTTTCACACTTTTTCATATGAGTAATGCGTTGGACATAGTAAGTGATGAGAATGGCCTGCTATAGCCCCTCGATGCATCGGCAGGTCTCATGAGACAAAATCATTTGGGAATTGGGAAATATATTAGCAATTTATTTACTGTGTCTTGGATGAGGCCTTATAAGTATGTTTATAGTGTTTGACATTATGCATTACCTTGTTATGAGACTAGTTATAGATATTCCATGTGATTATTATACTAGTATAATATTCATGATTATGTATATTTATTATGTGTCTATTTATATAGAGTTATTTTATTAGCTTATATCCCTGCCATATTATATTCAAGATTATGTTTTAAGGGCATGTATTTTTAGTAATTCAATTTTCCTCATTGTTTATGGTTATTTATGATATCTTCCTCTATATTAGTTACCCTTACTGAGAATATGAGATCACCTATTTATTATGTTTCATTTTTCCTGAGGATGTGAAGATATATATTATGAATAACTTTTAGGGATAATAAAAATTAATAAGGGTGTATTAAAAGAAGTGACTATGTTGTTTTTCATTTCAAGATGTAATGTTAAAATTATTCATTTAATCTAGATACCAAAACTACTAAACCGATTGGTCCTTTGGGATTCAAATACTGTATGTATTCCAATGTAATAAATAAAGGAACTAGATCTAGGATACTGTGGTTAGGGTCCTTACATTTTCAATAGAAGTATAGTTTAATTGAAATGTTTTGAAAAATATTGTCTTGACAAGGTTTTTAGCTTAAATAGTTAAGCATGAGTTAAAATTGGTTGGATATTAGTTGTGAAGTAAAACCATCAAAGGGACAAAGTATGGATGAGAAGATACACCGTCAACAATAACACAAATATTGTGTGGTTGAGTGAGTGTGTGTGGTTGTGAAATGGAATAGTTTGTACTGATTTATCATGGAGAAATTATTAAATGATTTTTTTTGATTTATTTTCTAAGAAATAGTTTTTGTTTAGAAATCTATTTGATATGAAATATTATTTAACTATAAATGGTTTTGATTTTATATAGAATGTTTTCAATTATTTTATATGAATTAATTTATATAAATTTGATGACATTTTCTATCCTAGTGGCATGAGTATGTAATTCATTTGGGGAAAACCTAATGAGTTTCATTAATCACCCCTATTTGGGCACATTTGTGTGTTTACAGATATCATTTATCGAGAGACATTTAATGACAAAGTAACAGATTTAATTAGTGATTATTAATGATACTTGGGAATGGATTTTTGATATGGATGTTCGATATTTTTGGGAGTTATAGTGTTGGTGTCCTTGGAGTCTCGAAGTTTATTGTTTTTGTATTCCGATTTGTAGTAAATATTGATCATGGTTTCCACTTGCTACTCTGATATAGTTTGTTTTTGTTGTTTTAAATTGAGTTTTCTAAAAACTTTATCAAGCATTGTTTATTTATTTTTAGTTATGGTTATCTTGTTTCAGTTGTTTTAGTTTCAAAAAGGTAAAATCATCCTCCAACTATTTATGAATCTATTTAAATTTATTTCTAGCCTTGGACATCTAGGGAATGTCACATAAGGCCTAGTAAAATTATTATGGATTCATAATCAAATGAGGAGGGGCATGATATTACATAAGCCCTGATCAAGTAGGATTAACTAATGTGGAGTTATAACAGGAGGAGCAATGGTTTCGGGCTGTGGAAACGAAATAATGTTCTAATTTCACAATATATGATTTAAATTCATTAGGCAGACCCTGTGAAATATAAATAAGATGTTAACCAACTAGGGAAGTTTTAAATATAATATTTGTGACATAAAATGAATTTATGATGTAAAATAATTTTTCCATCATATATAGGAATAAGGTATTTTATTATTTAAATCCCATATTTACATCATGAACATGGAACTCTCAACAAGTTATAAAACCATTCAGCATTTGTGTTTTGCACTGGGAAAACACATTCAACTCAATCTAATTTTTTCATCCCTCTATGAAAATCATTAAGAACCCCCAAGGAACTATAAACCAAATAGGATCTCGGTGTTTCGAGCCCTATGTTTAAAGGTAGTCCTTTTTGGTTATTCTCCTCCCTATTTTTATGTTTTTTTACAATGAGAAGTACCCTTTATCTGATTGATTAAATCATATCATACTTTGAGGTTCTTTGTTCATATCTTCTAGGTTTTTTTTAAAAGTAGTAAATAGATACAATTGTAGTTTTGAGTTTTGGCATATGTCTTCTCCACTTTTATGTGGGTAATCTAGAATATATCCCTATTTTTTATTTAATTATCATATTATTTGAAATATGTGTGATCGTGTTGGAACTCCATCTTCACAACCTATGTAATTGGATAATAATTTCTTTTATGAGTTACACATGTATAGACCTCCCATTCGGTCCCATCAGATCCATTTTTATTGTGACAAATAATCGGGGCTACCCGATATATGTTCCATCCATCATCATTTCTTGAGGCATGGTTAAATTTTATATAGACACCTAATATCATATGGAACTTGAATTGGTTGTTTTAATTATTGGAATTGGCATAACATGTGAAATTGTTGGGATTTAATGATATGGGATCACACAAAATAAAATTGGTTCATTGGTTTTCTAATAAGCATGGGATTTTGAATAATAAATCAAACAATATTGGATTTAATTATGATTTTAATTTGGATTCTGACCTCTTGATGTGTGAATGGATAGATAAATCATAGTTATATGAATTTAAATTAATGGCTTATAATTAAACATGTTACACTTCTTTCTTGTTTATGAAGAAATGTTTTTATAAAGGGGTTGTTATTAGTTATGTTGTAGTGATTAAAGGGATTGGCCTAGTTATATTGTTATGGTTAGTGCTTGGAACATTAATGCTATAGTGATTATAGAGATTATCCTAGTTATGCAATAATATTTTTAAGGCTTGTCCTGGTTGTCCTAAAATGTTTATAGGGATCTTCCCAGACATATTGTAATTATTATTGGGCTATGAACAATTTTTTCAGTTATAATTTACATTCCATACAATGGAGGGCCTGGGATAAGGTTGGAATGGTTCTTTGACATGATCATAGATAGCTAGATTGGTTCCAAAGTACGTTGGAGATAACCCCATGTGTTAACCCGAAGCTGAAGGGTAGGTGGATTTAATTTATAATAAGTATTAATTTATTAAATTTAAACCACCATTTACCAGTTTATTGGTAAAAATATATATATTATCAGACTAGATTTGTTTAGACATGATGGTGTCAACCAACTAAGTTGTACTCACACCCTGTTCATGCTTTCAATTTTCTTCTTGGAAATAATTCATGGAAGAAATTATAGACGATGTAAAGGACCTAATTGTTGATTGTTTCTTGATGGATGGGTTACAGATTGGAGATAAGACTAAAATAGGGTTTAGAATTAGGGTATTTTCAGTATTTTATAGAGTATGATAGTTTGTTTTTGAATTTTAAAAAATAATTTAGATTCATTCAGTATGTCATTACATGACTCTATGGTTATTATATTGTTTGATTTGTCTATTATTCTATTATGGATTAACATTGATTTATTTAGATTTTTTTCGACATTTTTTGAAGAATGTTAATATTTCTAAGATTGTTTCTAATCAATACTAGAGGTTATATTCTCCCCACTACATTCCTTACACACTTACTGCTCGTCGACAACCATTGGCATATGTGAAGGTGTTTTTGAGGCCATATAGGCAACCCAACACTGTTATGTGAGGGAGAAATTGGCCAAGGATGCTACATTATAATTTATAATTTTCAAGTTACTATTATAATGATCATATTGGTTTTATACATCCAATAAATACTTTATATTTACTTCAGTCACCATTCTTTGCAACAAAACTAAATTTTTTATATTATTCTTTTTTAAAATTTCAATTTTTTACTAATGTTTTGTTTCATTATCTAGGATGTTCTTGTAGGTCTACTAATTCAAGAAGATCAAATGATCTAATTTATTTATTTTAGTTTTTTTTGTTATATTACCATTAAACAATTTTTTATATAGTATATTTTCCCTTAGCATATAATGTTCTAATTTTGATTAAATAAAATTATGTGGGTTTATTTTTCATGTGCCTTATTCTATATCTAGTACCTAAATTAGAAATCCATATATATTCAAAATGAAAATATCATATAAAAATGATATGTTTATTTTGAACATTGTACCAAATATATTAATTACATGACTCTACATCCATCAGAGTCTCTAAAAATAATTTCATAAGAAAGGATATTGAATATAATCCCAGGTTAGTCCCCACATGGTAGTGTTTTTGGACAAGAATTTCAAAAAAGTTCCTCACTGGTAATCAAAGCAAATAAGAAGCAAGCTTCAACTGCCACTGTTGGGGTGTCATGAGGTGATAAATATATTCTGTATAGACTTGATCTATAACTCTATGGAATGTGTCCCAGCCTCATCCACAAAGGGTAATGGATTATATAGGTGGAACTTGTGGGCTATGTCTGACATGATTGGGGTTTTCTTCAATACTGTATATCCTTTAGACTACAATATGTGAATTAGAATCAATTTGATCTATTAATATATAATAGGAATATATATATTATGTTGACCAGAATCCATTACTAGCAATACATAGTTATCTTGACACTCTTTGTGCTCGAGCTGAGGTCCTGATATTATTATATGTAAACTGTGGAAAACATAAAACATACAATATATTTATATCATATGAATAATATAATATTTTAGGGTATGAAATAACATGAACGAGACCTACTTAACTATATGAAAACCTTATGATACATGGGTTTTATAAAATATAGCTCAATTCAAGCCAAAACTAACCACTATAGGTTTAGATATAATATCATAGGGGTCAAAAAATTGTCATAAAAAATATACATTAATAAAAAAATAAATTTCATGTTATTTTTTGTGTATTAGGTGTTGAAGATTCCATGAAAAAGTTTTAAGAAGGTTCAGTGGAGGTTGAGATAAAATTTCTTCTTAGATTAGTAATTCCTAATGTGGTCATTCAGGTCATGATGTGAAGGGTTTATAATAGTTGAAATATAAATATATAGTTCTTAGTCATTGTTAGAGCACATGATGTCAAAATGTAGAGTCTCAAACTAGATTTCAAGGAATCTTCTAAGTGTGTATTATAGTTCCGTATCATGCATTCATAATGTGATTTATTGAAGGTAGGGGTGATTTCATTCCTATTTAAGTGCTTTGTGAAACATCCCTATTTGTCATGGAATGTAAATAGAGAATTTTTTTTGTTCCTCTCTCTTAAATGATGTTAGAACATTGTTGTAAGGGTTGTGTTTGGATCCTTCTTAAGCTACTTCAGATCAAGTGATTTGACCAGGCACTGAATGAATGCTATTTGGGGGATTAGTGTACAAATTTATATATCTTTAAGGGGAATAACCATTAAATGTATGACCATAATTAATTATTTTGTGAATCAGGGTTTTTGGGATAATTTTCATGTGAATATAACCTAACATTACAAAACCTAGTTTTTTTCATCCAGATATATATTTATAACCCCAGTAATTTCATTCAAACCCCTTAATTTGCATTCAAACGATCGGTGATCAAAGGTGTTTTTTAAGAGTACCTTAATCCCCTATTTATAACATTATGGAATTTTCTTTGAAAGATTTTGAATTCTTCCATCAAATATTTGTCCTTCCCATTTCCTTTTTGGTTTGTTATTTTATTCACACAAAATACGATGTGTTTGTGGGAGTAATTAATTTAGATTATGTTTTGGTGAGTAGATGTTTGTTATAGATGTTTTCTAGATTACTGAGGTCCCATTTCTGTGATTTAGTCCTCAAGAACATATATTTTTATGTTTCTCATAAGAAGTGATCATCAAAGATTCAGTTGAGGTAGGAGGTTCAAGAAATACTCTTCATTCTATGTAAATTATAATATTAGCATGTTTTTTATTTTTGAATTTTGTATGGGTATTCCTAACGAAGATAATAAACTGACCATAATGAAATTTATTTGGATGGGGTGAATTTAATGTGTTTACTTGCATTCATTATATCGGTGTTGTACATGGTGCTTATTTGATGCTATTTATGAAAATAATTATTTAGGTTTGATCCTTGTGTATTGATTATATGAATCATCTATGAATTTCACCTCTCATAAATCACTCAACACAAAAATATGGTAATCACAAATGTTTTTTTTTGGAAATTTTGTAACAGAAGGGTGTCCCTTGTGAAAAAAAGGTGCTGCGGTAGAGGTTATTTTAGGAAACGGTTGTTTTGTTCCTTTGGTTCTTATGAGGTCTTCATTTGAAAATTTCATCACTATGATTGTGTGGTTATGTATGTGATATTATGGGATGTTTTCTATGGTTGAGTTCATATGTGACAGTTGGCATGTGTTTTATAGAGGGGATACTTCATTTGGTATATGTTTTGTAGAAGATATGTTTTGGATAATAGGGGATGTTCTAAAAGATTTTTTTACACTAGAAATTGATATTAGATGGGGTTTTTGTGTGGTTAGAACAGTAGGGCTATATTGTCATTTCTTTGGATTGTAAATAGAAAAGTGGAAGTTATCATGGGATGATGGGATGATTGGTTATTTTGGGACTGTTTGTTGTTTCCGAGTAGTAGTAAATCAAATAGTTGATACTGATGATGTAAAATGGGCAAATATAAGGAATAAATATGGTAATTAGAATGTAATTTCACGTCCTAAAATATGAAATTTAATGGATTAATTTATATGTAATGTATCATAATGATTAATAATTAAATTCCCAATTGATAGGATTGAGTGTGGTTTTTTAAGTTTTAGTAATAGCTTCTTGGTGAAGGAATGTGGGATGGCTTATGGTGTTATAGCTAGCAATGATGGTGATGTGTAATGATTTTTTTTTGTGATGGTGGTGGTTTTTGATGAGGTTATGTGGGTTTGGATCCACTAATTTGTGATTTCGTGGGACATTTACATTTCGGATGTATTTTCTTGTGACTTCATTACACACCCCACCAGAGTGAGATAACCTTATCGATGCCCAAATGTTTTGGGTTTGATGTTTTTTAAAATATCTTGGTTGTCAAGGCCGGAAGGTTGGATACACCCTTCCTCTCTCTCCCCTAGGTTGTAGTTCATGGTTATTTTAGTACTTGGTGGGGGTAAAACTTGGTAGAAGGTGGGTATGAATTATATTTCCATCAGGTTAACGATACCCTTATAAGATGAATATGTGATGTAATTATGATATGTGATGGATATATGGTTTTATGACATGATAAACCATTGAAAATGGGAGGCTTAGATCATGTTGAGAGTTAGGATTACCTATTGCTAAGATATAGTTTTACGTATATGAGGATAGGGAAGATATTGAATAGATGATGTTTTTTACATGGGAATGAGAGAAGAAAATGAATGGGTTAGTGGTTATGGGAACCCATATTCCATTCCTTGATACTCTTATATTATATTGGATATGATATTTAGTGATTGTGACAAAGTGATTCTAGGTAGATTTTTAAACTAATAAGGGCTGCAAGGATGTGATCTGTTCCTCATGTTCTATGAAAGGGAATCGTGCTGATTTCTATAGTAAACAAGATAAGGGAAAGAGGCTTACTAAAACATGGGTTAATGGAAATAGTGTTGACAATGTAGGTTCTTTTTCAAATGATGAGATAGGTAAATTTAGAGAAACAATAGATTATGGTGTCATAGAGGCTTCTATGTCTATTGGCATAGATATGAAATTATAGGGGAGTTCCCTCGATCACCAAGATGGTTTTCAAGAAGGGGAGAAGAATAAGGAGTTTCATCTTGTTAAACATGCTTCTCATGAGGCTGCTCAGTTGGTTGTATTAAAGTATACTCAAACACAATATAAGATTATGTAAAAAAGGATGAATCCAGCCCATGGAATCTGAGTTTTCATTAAAGGACACAAAATAAGTTGGTCTCAACCAAAGTTATGATAAAAAAATATCGATTTCCAATAGGAAAATCAAGATATCTTCAATCCAGAATAAATTTCTAGTAACTGGGGAGACATCTCTAAATATGAATATGTTAAGGATATCAACGCCATCAAGGCCTCATGTAGTGGTTTCTGTGTCTCATTAAAGGATTATATCACAAATGGAATGAAATATTCTATCTATAGTAACATTTTCATTATTATTTCATTAAAGAGATGATCACAGAAGGAATATTCCATCATTCTAACAAATTTGGATACTAGATCCTCTACCAAGGTGCCAAAAAGGACCGTTACAGTGATCTTTACGATCATCAATCAAGGTAATTCTTAGTTGGAGTGGGAAACTAATGATGATTATGATTATGAAAATTATTTTTCATATTATGATCTATAATTGTACAATTTTCTAGATCATGGGAAGTACCATTTTTATTAGCTTATCTACTCCCTTATGTACTTTTAATTTCATCTTTAATAATTTTTTAGGAGATTTTTCTTTTTTATATACTTGTTTGGTATTATTATAATACTTAAATATTTTTATGAGTGGTATTGGGTATGATATTATTGAGGATACATGTTATCCTCACCCCAACTTGTCTATTTTTTTAAGTTTCCATGTTTTTTTTCTAATCAAGATGGATAATACTTGCTTGGAGATTCCGTTTGGATATGAAGTTACCAACTATGTGTTTATTTTGTATATTTTATATTGTTAATTTCTTATGTATGAACAAATTATGCTTTAAAGGATTATTATGTAACTTTTTTAATTTTTATTATGGTGTTTATTGGACGTTTTTTTATGTATTCTGGAGTTATATGATGGTAATTCCTACCATTTTTATTTTTTATACCCTTAGTGTAATTCGCCATATTGGGTCCTATAGGAGATGGGGATTGAGGGAAAATATCATCTTAAATATAATACATGGAGGGTTTCCCACTAATATGGTCCATGAAATATTACAATCATATATTTTGGTTAAGAGTTTCGGTGTATATTGGAGTTAGTAACTAAGGATAATTACATGGGTTGGTGGGGAAATGATACTAGTTGAGCCCAGTGTGTAATGTAGGCATAAAGGATCAGATAAGAAATGATATTTTAGGTCCCCCATGATCCAATTTAATGGATAAAATTTTATTTAATGAATAATTTAAGTTGTAATTCTCATATGGTTGAGAATAAGGAGGGGTATATTCATTATTCTTATTTGTGATTGTGTTGGAAATAACTTTATTTTGGGGAAATTAATTGAATATGATTAAGTTAAATTGATTAAATAAATTCAATGTGGTCAGGATTATATTTTTGTTCGTTGTGTGTCCAGATAACATATTATCAATGTACCCACATGGTTTATATCGGTGAGGTTTTGTTGGTTGACTTAATTGATCATTAGAGTGATAACTCAGGTGAGTGGGATCAACATTAGAGGAATATGTTGGGTGAGTTCCACCATTAGAGTATAAAAAAGTATGAGGGGAGTGTCTATTATTTTAAGAAAAAGAAATGGTTGGAAGAGTTTGAAATTTATTTTTTGCTTGATTCATTCTAGGGTCAGGTATCATATTTTACCTTGAGTCAGTTAGATGCAGGGAGTAACATGGTAGTTGTGGATTTTATTTCTCGGGGAGAGGACAGATGTAGATGTTTCATGGGATAACTTTAACTATAGTTTTCTAAATAGTTTTTTTAAACAATGATGATATATGTAAAGAGGTAATATATTCCCTTTCTTTATTAGGGGAATAGAAGTGTTCAGGAGATCTCGATTAGGTTTATATATCTCCTTCAAATTTCCCAATATCTATTTCCTATTGAAGAGTCTAGAGTAGAGTGTTTAAAGAGGGAACTACAACCAGTGATTTGATATGCATTCACACTATTTATGTTTCCTATATACTTGGAGGCGAAGAAGACACCAAAGGTAATTGATAGGATTAAACTTAGTTGTGGTCATATTTTTTAGGGATCCATCATGGTTTCATGAGGATTAGAGCTGTTAATAGAGTATCTCTTGAATTTGGACCATCGAGGGTTCGACCATCTAGTAGTTAGACTCATCATTTTCCCATTTAAAATTTTATTAGAGCTAGTAGCCTCTATGGACCCATCGAGGTCACCTTTCTAGGGTGTTGTACTTTTGGAGGTAAAAGAAACCATTAGATCTAACAGCCCACTATTCAATGAAGTTAGTGTGGAAAAAGTGGCCTAGTCCTTTATTAGCTCCAGCACTAGTAGCTTCCCTAGAGGACGTAGGAGTAGTAGGGAAATACTACATTGTTCCCTCTAGGGGAGATATTATTTATAGAGGATTGTCTTATGATTTAAATCACTCATAGGGATAAAGGGATTATCATGGATTTATATGTTTCCATCTACAACAACATCCATAGAATTTACGATTTCTTTTTGGAATAAATTTCATTTATTTGATATCTTACATTACACGCAACACCATGTTTTAAGGAACGACAATATTATAAATATTTTTATTTAAACAAGAATGTTATAACCAAACTATTAAAGTACCTGGACAGAGTAGGAATAACCAAATTTTATAAATTAAATATAATTTTTTTTATAAATATATTTTATTGAAAATAAATAATAAATTTTAGTAAAGTATTTATATGATTTGTACATTTTATTATCTCAAAAAATGTCTTATTGATTTTTTTGACCAAATATTTAAAATTACTTTTGTCAATTTCTAAAAATTTATTTGAAAAATTTAACTTTAATTTTTAAATATACACTTCAAAATTATAATTGAGTGAATTTTGAGAATTTTAAACCAAGATTAATATTTTGATTAATAGAAAAAAAATTGATTTTTTTAAAATAGTATTTTCATTTAAAGAATTTCAAGGTACCAATTTATTGTAATATGATTTTATATGTAACTATAGTTCAATTATATAGTTGTTACCCTAATTTACTCCATTTTTGTCAATTTCACAGTAATGTTTTGTATTAAAACATTCTATACTCATTAAACCTCTTTTACATTATGTTTACAACCATTATTTTAAATAAAATTGGACAACTTTTATGAAATTAATTTAATAAAATGAATTATATATCATGAATAACAATAATTTATATTATATATAAATTTAAAAATAAATTTAAAAATTATAATAAAATAATTACTATAGTTAAGGTAAAAACGGGGTTTTCCCCACACCTACAAATGCGTTGAAATTAATTTTCAACACACATAAAAAACTTATTTAATATATTGGATTTCATATTTTGAATAAATGGTTACAAATTGTATAGTAATTAATATTTTAATTATATTTATAAATTATAAATTACAAAGGAAAATAAAAATAGACTAGTTACTATGGTGAAAATTGTAATGGTAAAAATAAGAAACATAAAGGCTACAGAATAACATTTTTTAAAAATGTATTTTATTTTTTTGGAGGTGTATCTAGATCATATCTTCACTCCAATCAGTTATATATCATATTTTTATGAACATGGAATGATAATGACTTAACATTATTGAATTTATTCAGGTATTTACAAAAATGCCACTCCTCGTCAATTTTAAAATGGGACTTCCTCCCCTTACTTATTTGTAAACCATAAGAAATTTTTATTGACCAAAACCTAATTTTTTTATAAACATTTGTATTCATGTTCTAGATACATTTTTCCCAAAATATATATCCTAGGATACGTAATAAGAGATCCAAAGGGGTTTGTTCTAATAGAAGGTCATTATATACACTAAGCTCTATCTTTTCAATATTCTCTAACCACCTCAATTGAAGTCATAATAACTAAAATATAATAAAAAAATATGATATACCAGGATTTTAGTTTTTTAATTTTTAAACTATATCTATCTCCACTTCCATCAAATGTGAAATGAAACTGTCGATTGTGTGTATGGTGGACTACCAACTCACGCACCAATATAATTCTTGTTCCTTCTCCACCTCTCACATATGGATATAATAATGGATTTAAATTATATATATATATATATGATATTAATAACATAATTATTCTAAAATACTTATAAAATCATAAAAATCTTTTTAATTTCCATTATATGGGAATATGTTAAAATATCTTATTTATTCAAACAATCACCTTATATAGAGATGTTATTCATATATCACATACGCCTTTCATGGAAGGTAATATGGATAATTATAATGAATATATCCAATATATAATAAATAATATGGGTTATTTAAAGGGGGTATTTTTTACATTCTTTTAATTATTTCGTTCAAGAAAATTGAAACAATGTTCATGAATAAGTACATCCTACTCTCTCTAGGAATTGTGTAATTCATTATAGATATATATGTATATAACATTATGGATTACTATAAATACATTTATAATTGATATATGTGATATTTATATCATTTTTAACGTTTTTGATATAGTGGAACCATGATCAAAATAGAAGGACAAAATATACCAAATGAAAACATTCATAAAAAATAAAGTCCTTATTACATAAAGTGTAATTTTAACAAGGAATTATTAACAAAAAGGTATTAAAATGTCATAGTAAATTAAATATTAAATAATATATATTATTATGGTTATGTAATAAATTTATAATAAAAGTCTATTTATTATACCAGAAGCATGAACATGTGTGAAGAATGTCAAGACTTGAGGTAAGGGAATTTCGGCTCAAATTGTCTGAATTAGGAATTTTGTTATGTTATGCACCTATATTATTTCATGAGGAATATATACTAACCATATTAAATTTTATATCATGAATATAATTATTCTTAGGATATTTATTATTTTATTTAATTTTTTATTTATTTTCCTTATGATTTAGAATATACCCAAGTAGAAAAGCTTTATAAAACAATCTAATTTTCTATCTGGACTATTGTTTATTATGTTTCTAATGGTAAAATAATATGATCTACCTATCAAGAGACTAAACTATTTCCATGTACTATAGTTATTTTATGAAATTACATTTTTATTTATAGTTTCCTCTCTTTATGTATTGAATATTTCAAAAGAATATTTTAAAAGAAAACCCAAATGTATGTCTGTCTTTTTCAAAAAAACTTATTTCATCCATGTCCATGATTTCTAAAAATAAATTTCAAAATTTTGTTTTTGAAAATTGTTCAATTATTATTTAAATATATTTTTAACAATTTTTTAATTTTTATTAAATGATTTAATAGGGTTCATCATGTCATTTTAAAAAAATACCTTTTACATTTTATCAAAAATGAAAAGGGAATTTTTTTAACATGTATGACCTGATAATTATATTATATTTTCATTATAAATCTACATTTCATAGATTCATTTAGATGTTTAAAATATTTTTTTATCAATTTAAATTATTCACACCAAGTTCTGTGAACTTTTAGATTATAATGGGTAATTTTCAAAGTAAAAATATCATTTTCTAGAAGAAATTTCATAAATGATATTTCAAAATAATTATTCATCTAAGACAAAATCTTTGATGATTCTTATGTTTTAATAGGGATATGATTCAATTGTGAGATACTTACCCTTTATCTAGATGGTTTTAGATTATGGCACAAATATGATTACTAAACTCATTACTTTTTCATTGGTTATGTTAAGATGAATTGATTAGATGATTATGAATCCCATTTATTTTCTATGAGTCAAGATATCATGAAATGTTTATGAAACCCATTTCATTTCTATGGGTTATGATATAATGAAACGTTTTTGAAACCCATTTTATTTTTAAAGGTTTTGATATACAGAATGTTTTATGATCTTGTGGGAAAAAATATATATATTATATGATGTGTGAGACCTATATCTCCCTCCAATTGATTGGGTAAATATTTATATTTCATGAGATATGTATGGGTTATAAGATGATATTCTTTATTATATATGAGAAATATGATGATGTTCTTGATTCACAATGGGAAAATGGCTAATTTTGTTGATTCACTATGGTAAATAAGTGTTTATTTGTAATCCATTATGAAATAGAAAATATGTGATGATTCTTTATCCATTATGATTTGATATTCATGGTAATTAACCTTGACATATGAAATGATTTCTATACATGTGATGGTTCCACACTTATATAACACGAACTTACAATTCATGATATATGTATGATGTTTTATCACTATTATGATTCATGTATTTTCAAATGGTCTTTTTTTACATGGATTTATATTATGATCAATGATATATTAGGTATGAACATTGTAATTTACATTTATAATCCCATACCCCTATGCTTATCATATGATTTCATATGATCATTGATTGATATGTTCTATCTTCACCCCTAATGATCATATGAGACCACCTTTTCTTATGTTTCATTTCTATATGTTATGAAGAAATGATTATATATGGTATGCCTTTGAATAGTAAATAATGGGAATATCATTATGGGAGATGTTAATAATATGTCATTAAATAATAATATCATGTTACTATTATCTAAATAAACTAAACTATTACATTCCTAAAGTATGTTTCTATAAAATGGAATGACTTGTCAAATTTTAAGATGAAATAGATATGTATGTAAATATTGGGTCATTATAGTTTGTATTAGACAAAAGGTTTGGGTAACATTTGGAAACTACGATAAGATACACTAGTAATATTCATCATAAAATGATTAAGGATAATTCTATGTATAGAAAGATATATTAGAATTTTAGTAAAGGATAATACACGCTGTTTTTAAGAAATTACATCCCTTTCTGGATACTAAATGTTTATATGGATATGTAAAAGTTTTACCTTGGGGTAATAACTCTGAAAAATGATCATTTATATAGACTCAATCATCCCCTTGTGCATGACAATGAGCCTTGCTACACACCTAGGATATATTCTTTCTAAATTCAAAAACTAATTATGAAACATTGTGATCTAATTTAATAATGACCATTAATAAATTAAGTTAAACCAAATATTTCATTGATTGAAAAGAAGGTTTCATCATTTAGAAATACTATAAATGATTTTTCATGATTAATCACCTCGATTAAAGATGCATTAAGTCCATGATAACCATTTTAGTTATTGAATGGGATTGAAGATATAACAATACAATTGAAGTGGTAATAGGTATGCTCAAATATTTATGTAACCTATTTGATTTTATTTATATGAGTTCATGTATATCATGAAATGTATTGAGGGATGTTCATTTTATTCCTCAATGACTTGATGTTGAATTAGAGGTGACAACCTAAAAAGGTACGATGATTCCATATCAAGTATATGATTCTTCAATAGTTTAATTTTGTGGGAATTTTATTCCTTCCAATCTTATTATTCTCCCTCTAGTTGAATCTAATGTTAGGAACAAATTAACTTTTTATACAAATACAAAATCAATTATAGTGGAATGGAATTAACAATTGATATTTCAAACCTACCTATGATTTTCTATTAGTGTGATAATAAATATGAACATCTGATGGAAATAAAATATATTGTATAGGTTTTGATCCCAATTTTAAAGGGGTTTTATACCATATGGTTGGGTAAAAACTCAACATCAATTATATGTTTATTTTTTGGGAGTTTATTTATACCTTTGTAGAATATTTTTTTATTATTTCATTGAATCATGAATTTTATTTCTCAATATAACTCTTACATGATGACTCATATATTTCAAATACTTTCAATATAATGGAATCGACTGAGTTGCATTAATTTAAGAAACCACTATAGGAGAACCATGAGAAGGGATTCATTCAGCCAGGTGTGTCACCATGTGGTGAAAATATTTTTTTTAATAATAAATATGGACCAATGAAACAACATATTTATTATTAGGAGCTAAAAAAAATAAAAATTTAGAAAAAGTATCCTCTACCTCGTATTAATGACTTTATTGATCAAATATGTGGAGCTCAATACTTTTCCTAGATTGACCTTTATTCTGGATAACATTAATTGAGGGTCAATAAAGAGGATATACCCAAGAAAACATTACATACATAGTATGTCCACTGAAAATATATAGTGATTCCATTTGGTCTTACAAATTCCCTTATTATCATCATGGATTTAAGGAATAGTGTATTTAGAGATTACCATGATCAGATTATGGTACGCTTTAAAAATTATATTATTATCTATTTGAAGAGAAAATAAGAGCATGATGATCACTTGATAATTATGCTGAAGTCCCTTTGGATGGATAAATTGTATGAAAAATTTACAAAGTGTGAATTTTGGCTATAAAAGGATTCATTTTTGGGTTATATAATCTCTTGGTAGGGTATATCAGTGGATCCATCAAAGATAGTCATAGTTGAACACTTTCCAAGTCTAACCACTATGACTAAGATCTGTAGTGTTATTAGTTTGGCTAGATATTATCAAATATTTATATATAATTTATTATGGACTTCCAATATACTCACCATGTTAACTAGTAAGGGAACCAAGCTAATCTAAATAGATGAATGTGGAGGAAAATTCAAGTAACTAAAGAGAATATTAGTAAACTCACATGTTCTTACATTACCCTTCAAGGGGAAAGGTATGCAACCAATATTGATGCATTAATAAAGGGATCATGATGCATAATTATACAAAAAGATATGGTTATATCTTATGTCTCATGAAAATTGATTGTTCATGAGAAAAATTACTCAAATAATGATTTAGAGTTCGATGTGGTAATTTTTTCATTAAAAATTTGTAGGAATTATCTTGTTGGAGAAAGGTGTGATATATATATTGATTATAAAAATTTAAAGTATATATTTATTAAAATGGAGTAGAATATGATCCATAATATATGGTTGGAGCGGATTAAAGATTAGGAATTCTAGATACATTACCACTTTGGGAAAGTGAAAAAGGTGTTCAACGCATTAATTTAAAAGGATAATGACATATTATATATAATTAGGACAAAAAAAGATTTAATATTTATGGATTTTCAAAGGATGCATATGGAATTATTTATTGATGGGAATAAATTTTGTCTTTCTCAAGTAAGTGTTCAACCATTAATCAAAGTGATGATTAATGAGGCACATAAGGAATATTTATATCTATAGAAGAAAGAGATATGTTTTCATGAGTATAATGTTGATCATGATGGTTTGATATGATTCATGAACTATGAATGTGTTCTATCCATACCCGATTTGAAAAAAGTCATATTATAAGAAGCTCATAGTTCTTCATTATCTATTAATACTATAAGTAAATAATGTATAGTGATTTGAAAGAATATTTTTTGTGGGTTGTCATGCTGAGAGATGTTACAATGTTTCTGTTTGGATGGTTGGAATATTTGGAAGTTATGTCTTAGATGAAAAACTCAAAGGGGATGTTATAAACATTACACATTACATAATGTAAATGGAAAAATATCACTATAAATTTTTTCATCAGGCACCCCAAAACACATAAAGGGAATAATTATATATGGGTTGTAGTCAATCGTCTTACAAATTCTACACAATTAATTTCTAAGTGAGATTATTTTAAAATGGATAATATTCCCAAGAATTATATTAAGGTAATAATAAGCTTTCATGTATTACCATATTAATTTATATATGATTAGAAACTTGGGTTTACCTCAATGCTATGGAAAAGTATTCAGAAAGTTGTTGATATAGAGTAGAGTTTCTGCAATACATTTCATCATCAAAGAGATATTAATTTTTATGGAATAATTCAAATCCTAGATGATCTATTGATATTTTTATATGGATTTCTATGCTGTTTGGGATCAACACCTTCCCCTGGTTGAGTTTTCACACAATAATAGCTTTCACTGAAGAATTTATATGGATCCTGGGAATTACTCTATTAAAAAGTGTATAAATACAATGTACTAGTTTCGATATATATAGAAAAGATATTCGAACATGATTTAGATGAATAAATTCTTGGAAAGGACAGATCTATTCCGCAATGGCTAAGGGAAACACAAAGTCAAAAGAAAAGTTATGCTAATAATCATCTATGTGATATGGAATTTGAAGTTGGTTATAAATAATTTCTAATAACTTATCCATCGAAGAAGATTATGAGGTATACAAATAATATAAAAATAATCCATAGGTATAATGGTCCCTTTGAAATTGTTCATTTTATCAAGATAGTTACTTCCACTGAAATTATCTCAAGTCAGTGAAGTGTTCTATGTATCTCTCTTGATGAAGTACATACCCAATACATCAAATATACTATATAAAAAGGTTGTAATGTTGTAAAATGATATTTCATATGATGAAAACCCATCGGAAATTATAAATCATAGAGGGGATGTTTTATGAAATAAAACCACTAACCTGGTAAATGTTTTTAGTGAAATCCTTGATTTAAATAATCCACAGGCGAACATAAGGATATGATGAGGCAGAAATATTCTCATTAGTTTTTATCAGAGTGAAAAATATCAAGGGATAAATTAATGTTAATGTGGTTATAATGTAATACCTTTTTTTAGGAATTTATTTTCTGAATAAAATTAATTTCCTTAATAGATTTTATCATGCATAACACCATGTTTTAACAAACCAAAATATACTATTAATATTATTATTTAAAAATTTCTTTTATAACGTAGACATATAAATTGGATAATAAATAGTAATAATTTTTTAAAAATAAATATAATGGGTTTATATAAAGAGATCATATTGATAATGGGACCTAACTTCTTGTAAAGTCATTATATGTTTAAAAAATTCTATTTTCTCAAAAAAAAAATTCATTTTTGTGAACAAATAATAAAAGAAAATTTTGAAAATATTAGAAAACATATTTGAAAAAATAAAATAAAATTTTGAAATCTAAATTTCAAAATTATATTATATATATATATTGTGAGAATTTCATAGAAAGTTTGATTTTTTGATGAATAGTAACAAGTAAATAATTTTAATAAAAATTACATTTTTGTATAAATAATTTTGAAGCTACATTTTATTTTATGATGGTTTTTAATTTAAAATTTTTAAAAATATATATTTGTTAATCAAAATGAATTAATTTTAATTAATTTAATAATTATTTTTTATATTAAAACTTTCTATACATATGAACATTTTCTTTTTGAATCATTCATTGCATCTGTGGGTTTTATTTAAAATTAAATTAGGGCAAATTTTTATTGGAATTTGATAAAATTTATTCCATATTTTGAATGATAATTATTCATATTATATAATAATCTCAAATTATTTTTTTCATAAATATTATAAAAAAAATAAAAAAATTAATTAAATCGTTAAAGTTTAAATTGAAGTTTCTCATGCTACACTCACAAGTGTTAAGATTAATTTTTAAAACACATAAGATATTTATTTAGTAAATCATATTTCATATTTAGTTTAAGTGCATATAAATTATCTTATGTCTATCATTTTAATTTTATTCATAAATTTTAGAAAACCTAGGTAAATAAAAAGACACTAATTACTATTTTGAAAATTATAATGGTAAATTAGAAAATATTAAAGGCTAAGGAATTAAAATTTTAAAATGTATTTATTTTATTCTAGTAGAAGTGTTTATAGGCCATATATTCCCTTAACTCCATTATTTATCAATTTTGGAGGCACATGGAATGATATTGATTTCCCATTATTATATAGTTTTGGGTATTTACAAAAATTCTACTCCTCCTCAATTATAAAAGGGGACCTCTTCCCATCCCTTATTAATGCCTAATAATCCATTTGGATTTACAAAAACCCTAAAAAAATATATCCCCAAAATACCTATATATTTTATATAATTTTTTATTATCCCAAAAGACCTACCTTAGGGTCCTTAATAAAAGGTCCAAAAGAGGTTCTAACTGAAGGTAAATTTCCCTACCAAGCTCTTTATTTTGACATATTCTGTTATAACCACTATTAATGTCCTAAAAATTAAAATATAATAATAATAGTATCTAAAATATCAATATATTTTGTTATATTTATGTCATAACCTACATCTATCTTCTCTTATATCAAATTGGAAATGAAATCATTGATCTTGTGTATGATGAACTACTGAATCACGAACCGATGTAATTCATATTCCATCACTACCTATCATGTGTGGACATAATAAATGATTTAAATTACCCATTTTATATTAATAATATAATTATTATTTTGGAATTATAATATCAAATATACCATCTTACTTTCTATTATGTGAGAAGAAGATAACATCGCTCGTGTGTACAATAGACTACCACCTTGCGAAGCGATGTGATTCATTTTACACTAGTGATTAAATGGAACATAATAAGGATAAATTTACGTTAATATATGTGATATATTTAAAATAATAATTTCTCTCAAAGGATGAAATATTTTTTACCTTCATCTTGTTCCTTCCATACAGAAAATGGATACCACTTTCTTACGTACATACGACATACCTCCTCCATGAAATTTGTAAACCATTTTATATCTCAAAATTTTATGTATTAATATAAATAAATATATAATGAATATATTTTATATTTATATAGTGTGTAAATTTCTCAATATGGTGAAAAATGATGAAAATAAATGGACCAAAACAACTAAATGAGAACATAAACAAAAAACTAAGCAGTTATTACCCAAAGAATAATTTCAAGAATGAATTGTTTATAAATGGGTTATTAAAGGACATAAGTAAATAATATATGGTTTAATATATTTGATTATGGTTTTGGAATAAGATTATAGAAATCCTATATATTTTATTCATGGATTTTTATCATGTACGAATAATTTCAAGACTTTAGGTATGAGAATTTCATCTCAAATTGTCTTCTTTGGGACATATAGTATCTTATGCACCTACCTTATTTTATTAGGTGTTTATAAATATACTATTATGTGTTATATCTTGAATTCTCCTATTATAATGTTATTTAATTTTTCATTTAATGTTAGTCTTTCATGGGGCCTGTAGTTCAGAAGATACACAAGTGGTAATAGTTTTATGTTACAATCTCTATGTTTATCTAGACTGTTTATAATTAATTTTATTATGTTGAAATCCTATGATTCACTAGTCATGAAACTCATGTATTTTTTTTATCCTCTGGTTATTTCGTAAAATTATATTTTTTCCTTCATTTTTCTTCTCATCATGTAATCAAGAGTCTCACATAATGTTTTTAAAGAGAAACCGAATTTATTTATCTCTTCAGTCAAAAACCCAATTTTGATATGATAATGTTATTATTATTATTTTTAAATAATTATTTTTAATCTTATCCAATGAATATTTATAGATAGTTTTACCTAGTTTTGACTTTTTACAAATGTCTTGAAAGGAATATTTATGTCATTTTTCAAAAAAGGCCATTTTATCTTTTACTAAAAATGAAAACTGAATATCTGTTTTAACATGGACAACTTGAATGGTATTTTTCCCTAATCACCACTAAATGATTTAAATATTACATTATAAGTTTAAAATATATTTTTTAAAATAATTTTATTCTAAAAATATTTTATTAAATATTTTATTAAATATTTTAATTTATAAGTTAAAATGGTTATTTTTTTCTCAAGAAATGTTATATGTAATCTTTCAAAATCTTTTTACATATAAGAAATCAAAATTTGATGTTTTTTATTTTGTACTGGGGATATGATCGAATTGCTCCATCGAAACTCATTCTATGGATGTTTTATGATTATAATAAAAATTTGTTTATTAATGAAATACCTTTTATATAGGTTATTATTTGAAGGATTTATTAGATTATTATGAAACACATTTCATTTATATGGTTCATGATATGATGAAATATTTATGATACATATTTTTATTATATGGTTTGTTATATGATGAGTTGTTCATGAAAAACATTTCCTTTCTACAGGTTATGATATGAGGAATATTTTTTGATCTTGAATCATACAAAATTATGGATTTTTTGATTACTGGGGCCTATGTCTACCTCCAATTCATTTGGTAAATATTTATGTCTCATGGGATAATTATTGGGAATAATACAATGTGCTTTATCCATATTTGGAAACAGTCCAATGTGATTGATCCTCTATCGGAAAAATGATGATGGGATTAATCCTTCTGGGAAATATGTGATGATTCCTAATCCATTATGAAATTTGAAACATTTTTTGATTCTATAAAATTTATGATTAGATGGTATTGATTTTAAATCATTTCACATGAAATGGTTTCTAAACATGTGACAGTTTATAGTTATATGAAATGATGTTATGGTTTATGATATATTTATGACTATTTTTAAGTCATTTGATTCATGTATTTTGAGATGATAATATTTTACTCAAAGGCACATGATTACGATCAATGATAGATTAGGTATAAACTCTATAATTTATATTTATAATTTTAAACATGTATTCTTATATTATGATTTCATATGATCATTGATTGATATCTTCCATTTGTACCCTTACCAATCAGTTGATCTCACCCTATTTTATTTTTATATTACCCATGTTATGAATAAATATTTATGAAGGGTATATATATGAAGAATTATAAATAGGAATATCTTTATGGGAGATGTTGAAGATCCTTTAGGAAATAATAAGGTTGCGTAACCAGACTCTAAATAAATAAAACCATTATAGTCCTCATGTGTGTTTTGATATAATGAAGTGAATATTTATCTATTATGATGTAATATCAATGTATGTAGTGACTAAGTTGTCATATAAATAGCAAACCAGGGGTGTAGGGTGTGGAAACAATTATGCTATAGATGTTCCAACACTATGGGGACAAAAGATTATATGAGGTAGTATATTTTTATCTCCTACCATGGTCCATTTTTTTTCAATTTTGACCATTTTATTCTTTTTTCAGCTACCTTGGTCTCTTCCATGAGAATCAAGGTGAAGAGGCTTCTAGTTCCCCTATCACTGACTACAGAAGATTTAGGTCATAAACGTTTTCATGATGTTTTCTATATTTTTAAAATGATGATGGGGTATCAACGATCATCTATGTATTTCCATATACATTAGATAAAACCATATAATTTCTTTCTAAACATCAACTGGTTGTATTTTGTGTGGGTTATAAATTTACTGATTCTAGATAATATTCACGTCCTATGATAATGGCGGATTTTGTTAAATGTTTTTTGATTGGAAGGAGTATCATCTGGGATATACATATTTGTATATTTTGGTATCATATTTGGAAGTATTTTCATTGGGTTTAGTGGATGATTTGATAGTGGTGTTTCCTATAGTCATGGAGGAGTTCACAATTGTTTTTTATAAGGATAATTTGAATTTACCCCACGACATGATTTCATTTTTGATATGAATGCACAAACTTATGCCTCTATAATTTATATGGATACCTATTATATTCACCTTCAGTGTAACATGAGTTAGGGATTCAGCTTGATAAACAAAGTTATAGGGTTTTTATTCAGCTGAGTGTGTCACTACAGTGCGATCTGGGGTTGTTCGCAAAAAAGGTGGATTGTGGTATTTGATTATATATATACGATTTGTGATTTATTAATGTGATGATCAAGAACCATTACCCTATTCTATGTACTGGTTATCTCTATAGCCTATTTAAGGGAACCAACAGATTTTAAAAGGTCTATTTATGATCGAGTTATCACCATATGAGAGTTAAAGATATGGAAATACCTAATAGAACATTCTAGTTTCACTGCAGTAAATTTAAGTTCCTGATAATGTCATTTAGTTTCAGGAACACCATATCCATATTCATGGTACACATTAACACTATGTTCAATGATTTTTTGGTTCAATTTTCTATAAGGATGGAATATCATATGATCCCCTTAAAAAAGGTAGTCCATGAATGAAATAAATCAACTAACATAGCTGAGGTATGTAGTTTCATTGGTTTAACATCTTACTATTGGGTTTTCCTTCATAATTGTTCCAGATTACTTAACATGTTAACCAAGATTACCCATAAAGAGGTTAGGTTCATAAGGAAAAGAGAACGTGATTTTTTTTGAATAATTGAAGAGGATAATATTGAATTATATGATATTGACTCTACCATTAAGAATTGGCGGGTTCATGATTTATAGTTATGCATCAAAGAAATTACATAGTTGTGTCCTTATGAAGAATGATAGATTTATTGAATATGAATCAAGACAGTTAAAAACCGATGAACAAAACTATCCAAATCATGATATTGAATTAGTTGTTGTAATATTTTCTATAAAAATATAGAGACACTACCTCTACGGTGAAAGATACGGGATATATATAGATCAAAAGAGTTCAAAATATATATTCTCTTATAATGAATTAAATATGAGGTAAAGGTTATGGTTCTAGATGCTCATGGATTTTTATTGTTCAATACACTAACACCTAGGGAAGGTGAATAAGGATGCTGAAGCATTGAGCATGAAGGATCGTGGAGTTCAGAACAAAATGAGGATTTAAAAGGATCTGGTGTACAAGAATCTAGAAAATATGGATAAGTGAATTATCAAAGAAGGTGAAACATAATTTCTTTTTCAACTAGTTTCTCTACCATCTATATTTGAAAAAATTATAAGTTCTCCGTTTGTGGATGAGAATCTTCAAATGAAAAATGAAAGCCATGAATGATGGGTATTTAGTAGACATTGTGTATGAAGGTGGAATTATGGAAGATGGGAGGAAGATATGTGTTCCCTTAACATCATATATATAAAAGAATTATTGGATAATTCCCATAGCTATAATTTCTCTATACACCCAAGTAGAACTATTATGTATAGAGAATTAAAGTAACATTTGTGATGGTATAATATGAAGTAGGAAATTGATGATTATATATCAAGATGTTTAGTTTTTGAATAGGTGTAGGCTGAAAGACAATATCATAGAGGATTAATGCAATTTATTCAAATTTGTATATGTAAATGGGATGACAGTAACAAGGATTTTGTTTCTAGATTACTAAAAACTCCATGAAATAATGATGTAATATTGGTAACTGTTGATCAACATACAAAATGTGCTCATTTACACTCTATAATGGAGTATTTTCTACTAGAGATCATTACATGAATCTATATTAATGATGTTTGAAGACTTCATGGAGAAAATATTACAATTGGGTCTGGTCATGATGCATGATTTATAACAAAATTCTTGAAAAGTCTTCAGAAATATTTGAATAATGAGCTTCATTTGAGTGCTTCTTATCACACTCAAACTGACGGTTAGTCTGAAAGAACCATTAATATATTTGAATACCTATTGATATAATTACCACTCAACTTTCATGGTTAGGTAGATTAATATTTACCTTTAGTATAGTTATCATACAATAATAATTTGCATTCAAGTATTAAAGTGGTACCATTTGAAGCATTATATAGAAATAATTATCGTACAAAAACTTATTGGGATGATGTTGGTGGAAGAAATTTTTTAGACCCATAGAATTTGGAGGAAACAATGAAAAAGGTAAATACTATTCAAACTCATATCAAAGAAGATCAAAATAGGTAAAAGAGCAATGCTGAAAATAAAAAGGAGGACATTGAATTTCAAGTGGGAGATCATGTTTTCTTGAAAGGGTCTACATGGAAGGGTGTTATAAGATTTGAAGAAAAACGGAAACTAATCCCTATGTACATTAATCCTTTTGAAATTTTAGAGATAATTAGAGATGTGACTTATTGTTTGGTAATTCCACCATGAATTCCCAAAGTTCACAATGTGTTCCATATCTCTTTATTAAGGAAGTGAACACCAGACCTAATGCATGTTCTAACTAATGAAGAGTTTGAATTAGAACCTGATTTATCTTGATCTAAAGATCATATTCGGATTATGAACACAAAAGAGAAGGTTTTGAGGAATTAGATGTCTTAGCCAGTAAAGGTATTTTGGAAAAATCAAAAAATTAAACAGGTAACTTGGTAACTCAAGGAAGTTATGATGAAGAAGAACCCAAATCATTTCATGTGGCACTATTCTGGATATTATATGGATGATATTTTTATAGGAGGGGAGAATGTAATGACCTAGGATTATATCGATGAAATTATACCTCTTATAAATTTTAATAGTATAAATTAAATTAAATCACTTAGAATATACAATACCAAATTTATAAATGAAGAATGAATTAAATAAGAGGTATTTTTAAAAGTTAAGAAACCTATTTTATGAAATAGTAACTTGACCTTAGGAAAAGTATTTTGACCATTATGAATATTAAATGTGCCAAATCAATAGTAACCACACCCTTGAAATTAGGATTTAAATTTTTGAATATTATAAATAAGAGTATGATGTAATTATATCTTATTATATGTAAATGAATATTTTAAAATTATTAATTATGTGTTGGTATTTTTCTTAATTCATAAATATTTAATTAAACTTTTTTTTATTAATAAAATGATTTAAAAGACAATTTTTTTCAATAAATGTATTCATAAATTAACAATTTTTCGTATTATGAGCTTAAGATAAATTTATTAGGCCTTATTTAATTTTTCATATTGTTATTAAATTAGTTAAAAATTTAAAATTTGTATTTTTTTGAGTAAATGATTATTATAATTAAAAACTAAATTTATCAAAGTTAAAAAATTATTTTCATAAAAGGAGTTAATTTTTTAATTGTACATGTCTGAAAAATGGTTGGGGTGAATTTTTGATATTTTTATAAAATACATGAATTTTTTGTGAATAGAAAAATATGATAATTTACGAGAAATGAAAAATACATGAATTATTGATTCTTAGGTGATGGAAGGATAATTTAAGATGATAATATACAAAATTAATTCATTATTTTAATATATTTAGTGATAATTCTCAAAAAATGCATAGTCTTGAACCAAAATAATAAACAGATATTTAGAATAATCAAAAAACACCTCTCACCTCATCTGTAAATACGACCCCTGACTACCCCTTCTCCTCAATCATTCCAAGATTTTATAATTTTAAAAGATCATCCCAATAATCTTACCAAACCCCAATCCCATGTACATTGGCCTTTGTTCTCAACAAAACACCAAATCCAATCCCCTTAAGGAGGTTCTCAAGGATCAGAATTGAAAAGGTAAAAATCCTCTTTAATTTCTTTTCAATTTCATTTATTGTATTGTCCTTCCCACACCTCTAATATACTAATAAACATTGTAACTACAAATTCATTTATATACTATTTTTATATCATTTTAATTGAAGACCCATCATTAAACTCCTTTCTCTCTCTATTTTTTTCTATAAATGAAAACATCGTCTGTGATGTGTCGATATAATGGCATCAAGGATGATCCATCTTCATTTTCAATTAACAACTTCAAGGATGGTTTTAAAACCATTTTTATGGATAAAAAATTATTATATATGTATTAAAACCTATTTATGGTTTTGTAACTGTAAGGACCTGACCCTAGTTTCATGGAGCCAGTGCCTTATTTGATTACATTGGCATATAAACAAGGAATATGCATCCTTAAGGACTATGTAGTTTAGTATAATAAGAAACAAGATGCGTATATAAGTTCTACATTACAACTTGAAAATAAATACTATATAGAAACTCTTTATACCACATCCATAACTCCTAGGTCATTTTAGTATGTCATTTGTAATAAAATTCTTCATGTCCTGAGAAGATGAAAGATAAGAAAGGGGTGAGCTCAAACCCTCAGTAAGGGTAAAAAATACAATGAAAGATATATAAACATTAGGTAAATTTTATAGATAAAAACATATTCTATTTACATAAAATTGAACACATTATGGCTGGAATAAGAGCTAAGTAAGTAATTCTATAATAAAACATAATCCTGAGTATTCTACTAATCGAATAACCACATGAACCATCTGTAATATTTTCATAATGGGGGAATCCATATTGAGGGACATCATCCCCATACTCTCAAGGACTCATTCCAAGACCATAAATAATCATTCTGTCAAGGCCTTGTGCCAAGACTGTAGTTTGTCTCATGAGACCTACTGATGCACTGAGGGGCTATAGTGGGACCTTTCCAACTCTTTATATGTCCAATACATTCTTCTAATTAATTGGGATTAATATAAACAACATATAAATTTATATTGAAACTAATATATGAAATATAAACAACTTTCCCCGAACATTAAGCATAAACACTAAACATTCAGAGAAAATTGCTGAATGGTTTTAAGATAGAACATCTAGCAACAAAATAATCACAAAACATTACATTAAATATGGTAGATGATTCCATGAAATATTAATCCCAATAATACATAATAATCAACAAGAGTGTTGAAATATATGGAGATACTCTTATAAAATCATCGAGTGATTCTTGAGATAAATACCCTTCTACATTGAAAAGAAGAGTTCTTTTGGAAAAATATTTTTTATAAAACCTAAGAAAGATAATATTTTAATTAAAAAATGAGTGATTTTATAAAGAAAATGGTTTCAAAAAACATATTATAAGGTTCCCTTGAAAATAAGTAAGAATTTGAGAAATATCATTGAATCGGACTTGATTTTGAGAAGTATTTTTAAAAGATCCTTTTAGAACATATAACTAACATTAAATGAAAGTAGGATTCTTGTTGGTAAACATGTATAGAACACTCAAGCAAAATTTATGTGGAGTTCATAATAATCCACAGTAATTTCATTGAGGTATTTATACAATAAAAATAACCCGAATGAAAATGGATGTTCGGGTTGAAAAAACCCTTACAACATTGTAATCAATTGAATCGTTTTCCCAAAAATTAATGATCATCAAATGATAAATTTAATATCATTAAAATAAAGATATTAATGATATGAATCATTAATTGGTAGTACAAAAACACTTTACACACGTAATAATGGTGATTACGGAATATCTCATAAAAATGGAAGTGAGATAAAGAAACCCTTACCTTAAGTCTGAATGTGTTCCCCATCATGAAATTAAGGTCCCAAAATATGAAATTAGACTTATTAATAATGTATTTAATAACCTATTGTACATCTATTTAGTTTTTCATAATTATTTTAATTTCATTTATGCCCATATTGGTAAGTATTTATATTGAATTTTGTGGTTCTAGAGTGCTTGTTTTCTTTATCCTCATAATTAGTTCACTTGTTCTTAAGTAATGTAGTTCATGTGGAATAGAAGTAAATATCCAAAATTGAAAGTACATATTATTTTTGAAAATAAATAAGTGTTGATGGTCATTTATATCATTTTGTTACATGTAAATTGGATGAATCATTAGATGAAATATTTATGACATTCACTTAGATTAATTTAGTGGTATTTTTATTATTAGGAACTAGTTTGGTCATACAATCTAATAATATGTACATAAACTGGTTCCTGAATATTAATTAGGTTATAATAAATATTTTATAGTATTTTTCAACCATAAAAATTTTTTCATGACCAGTAATGAAGGATAACTTGTGGAATGGAACTTCGCCGGCCACGAAGGTTATAAATTGAAACCTCATGGATGATGACTTCGTTTATAAAAAGAGAGAGAGAGAGAGTAAGGATATTAATGATGGTTCTTCCATTAACTTGATATAATTACAGAATATATATGATAATAGATCTATAATGGTAATTCGGATAGAGTAGGTGAGGATAGGATAAGAAAAGATAATTTGAAATGAAACTAAATGAAAAGGAAATGTGCATTACCTTTCGAAATGACCTCTTTGAGAACCTCCTTAAGGGAAGTGATTTTGGTCTTTTGGAAAGACCAAGAGATTCTTGGAAGTGGGGATTGAATAAGGAAGGTTATTTGGGCAGAACATTGAGGATATTAAAGGCTTAGATGCGTGAAAATAAGAGGGAGTGAGGGGGTTTTATAGTGGAGGAGAGGAGGATTTTCAAAAATTTTTAATCATTAGTTTTTTAATTTACCTTAAGACCATAAATAATAATGATTACAGGACCAATAATAGTAATAAATGCATGTGATTTTGAACCAAGGGGGCTTACATCACTTATGATGTCATAAATAGTGTATTTAACTGATAATTTTTATATATGGTAAATTTACCGTATTTCACTATTCATAAAAAATTTGAGTATTTTAGAAAAATACGAAAAATTCACCCCAACAATTTTTTGAAGTGTAAAATAAAAAAATGAATTACAATTTTCAAAAATCATTTTATATTTATAAATAATTTAATATTTAATTAAAATTATAATTTATTCTAAAAAAAAGAGTTTTAAAACACTTATTTACTTATTCAAAAAATAAGTATATCGTACTTACACTTGAATATTATTTATATACTATCATAGGTAAGGTAAATATTAATTAGGTTATATCAATATTAATTATAGTATGTTACTATTCATAAGGTTAGGTTACTATTCACCATA
Organism: Viscum album; assembly: GCA_963277665.1. Lineage (NCBI taxonomy): Eukaryota > Viridiplantae > Streptophyta > Magnoliopsida > Santalales > Viscaceae > Viscum > Viscum album. The sequence goes on along the minus strand of OY728152.1, from coordinate 248,417,694 downwards.
ATTTATGTTTTTCTTATCGGAATCCAAATAAATTACTGATCGCAACCGTGTTTGTCAGATTCTCAAAATTAACATCGCAAATGTGAAAAAATTACGATTACATGGATTGGATATAACAAAGTGGTGTTTTTAGAGACCTAGTGATCCATGGATTATATAATAAATCAATTTTTAAATTCTTGGGGTGTTACATTATCCCCTCCTTACAAAAATTCAGTCCTCAAAATTTGAAATTGATCTTCGAAAGTTAATGGTTGATAGTTGAAAATTCCCTTATGGAAACCCACATCGGAAATATGGTTAATAAAATATCCTCCTAAAAAAGTCTTAATGGAGAGGAGGTGGTCACCCCAAAAAGTATGATTTCGAATGAGGTGGAATTTTTTGGAAGTAAAAACCTATACATGGAAGAAACATATAACTATGAAGTTCTGATGGAACATGATAGAGGGCATGTTCAGATGAATGTTGATTACTAAAAAACAATAATCTAAAAAATTAATATATATTATCAATGATTATGATAATAGGGAAATTTTTTATTTAACACTATTTTCCATGAGTCGAGGAATTATTACACTCTATAAGAGTATAAATATACATTTCTACTTACAAACTCATCCTTTTATTTTACATGAACTCTCTATACCTCATCACATAGCATGGGTTACGCCATTTGGAGATGAAATACATTAAACTCTCGAAGATTATACAATGATCAACTTAATACATTTCATAAATAGTTAATAATTCCAAAATATAATGGTTCAACACATTTTAATGAATTCTTCTAAATTACCAAGATGAACTTATCATTAACCCTTAAAAAACATGAAGAAGCTCTTAATTTCACATACGAAACATGTGAATAACTTCATTATGTATCCTATTGAAATATGGTAATAACATAAATTACTGTAAAACCATATTGGAAACATTCATTCTTCAGTATTATTTAAGTAAGATACATGTTATTGGATATATTATTTAAATCCAAAAGTACTATAAAATCCATGGATGATAGCATAGGCCACTTCTCAAAATGTCAATAATCAGTTCCATGGAAGTTAGTACTTATCTGAATCAATAATTTCTTTATCAGTATCTCAACATCAGATATATATTAAGGGTGGTCTTTACATCAATCATATATTTTCCTATAAAGATTATATTTATACTCAATCACGTATCTTTTGTACCATTCATAATACAACCTCAAATCCTTAATGAAGTAGTACTACAATACAATCCTTATATATTTCATAATTCTTACAACTATTACATTACTGAAGAAAAAAATCAGATGAAATGATTCATAACTAGGCATATTAATCATTCTACTTCATATGTTGTTGCATCATAACATGATCATTATCTAAAATAATTATATGGGGTATATTCCTTTGACGCGTGGGACATTGATTCACTTAGTGACCCATATCCTTGTAGTTAAAGCATTGAATATAGGAAAATTATTTCCTTGTCTTACAATTATCAGCATAGTGGCCTTTTTCTCTACACTTGAAGAAACCACATTTTCCCTTCAAGAATATACCATGGTGTTTCCTTCCACAATTATCACATGTGGGAATATACCACTTTCCTTTCTTTCCTTTATCCATGTTTTTTCCTACCATCCTCTTCTTCTTTTTCTTCCCTTCAAATCCATAAGACTTAGTGAAGTCCTTACAAACATTGTCAACAGAAGATATTATTGCCTCATAAGATAAGGATAAATGTGAGACAATATTCCTTTTAAATGATGGCTTAAGACCATCAGAGATATGATCATTCTTACTCTTATAATCAAATGGCTTGGTTACGTTCTAATTCCTTTTAATTGGCTCCATTTATATTAAATTAATATTATATATTATCTCAAAAAATTATTAATTCTCTATATCTCTAAACATTGTATAACACAGAACATAAGTTTATGAATCATAAATCCTAATATCGTATACTTTGGTTAAATTGGGGCACAAATCCTTCATAATTTTTTGTAAATAAAATGTTTATTGTACTAAGAATATCCCCCATGAGTGTCAATACCATGAGTGCAATAAGGAACATTGTCGTGTACCAGGATACCCCGGGTTAAGAACGAAACTCCTTGTCAGAGCTTTTACTCCTAGGAACATTTATCCTATAGCCACCTCTACCTATTTGTATCTAGGTAGGGAAATATTTTCTAGAAAGATCCACATAATATATTCCTTACCAAAATACCAACATGTTCTTGTATACTAATCCTCAAAGATAATCCTAGGGATTTTCCCCTAATATACATTTTCTAAATCTAGTTTCCAGGTTTTCTACTAAAGTTCCTTTGATACCAACTATATGGTACTGACCCCAGTATCCCAGAGCTAGTTCCATATTTGATTACATTGTAATATAAAAAAGGAATTATACATCCTGAAGGACTGAGTAGTTTAGTATTATTGGAAACAAGATACGTACATAAGTTCAACATTACAACTTGAAAAGAAATACAACAAAGAAACTCCATAGGTAACATCCATAACTCCTAGGTTATTTCATCATGTCATTCATAATAAAATTCTTCATGTCCTGAGAAAATGAAACATAATAAAGGGGTGATCTAAAACCCTTAGTAAGGGTATGAAATACAAAAGAAGATATATAAACATAAGGTAATTAGAATGACTAAAAACATATGCCTTTAACCAAAACTTGAACAAATTTTGGATGGAATAAGATCTAATTAAGTAATTCTATAATAATACATAATCATGGGTATTATACTAGTAGGATAATCACATGAACCATAAATAATATTTTCATAGTGAGGGAATGCATAATGTTGGACATCATCATCATACTGTCAAGGCCTCGTGCAAACACCATAAGTAATAATTTTGTCAACGCCTTGTGCCAAGACTATAGTTTGTCTCATGAGACCTACCGATGCACCGAGGTTCTAAAAAAGGCCTCTCCCGACACCTTCTATGTCCAATTAATTCTTCATATAAACAAGGATAAATATAATCAACATATAGATTCATATTGAAACGAATATATGAAATGTAATTAACTTTCCTCGAACATTAAGCATTAACACTAACCCTTCAGAGTAAATTGGTGGATTGTTTTAAGATAGAACATCCATAGACAAAATAATTACAAACCATTAAATTAAATATGGTAGATTATACCAGGAAATATTAATACCAATAATACATAAGACTCAACAAGAGTGTTTAAATAGATGGAGATACTCCAATAAAATCGCCGAGTAATTTTTGAGATAAATACCCTTTTACTTGGAAAAGAAGAGTTATTATGGGAAAATATTTTTATAAATCCAGAAGTGATGTAAGATAATATTTTCATAATAAAATGAGAGATTTTATAAATATAATGGTTTCCAAAAAAGATTATAAGGTTCCATTGAAAATAGGTAAAAATTTGATAAATTCTCTTGAATCAGGCGTGAATTTCAGGAAAGATTTTTAAAATATCCTTTTAGAACATATAACTACCATTAAATAAATGTAGAATTATGGTTGGTAAAAATTTATATAACAGTCACAGAAAATTTATGAGGAGTAAATAATAATCCAAAATAATTTCCTTGAGGTGTTTAGACAATAGAAATGAACCGAATGAAAATAGAGGTTCGAGTGGAAAAAACCCTTACATCTTAGTAATCAATTGAATTGTATGCCCCAAAATTAATGATCACAAAATGATAAATTAAATGTAATTAAAATAAAGAGATTCATAATGTGAAACATCAATGGGAATAATACAAACATCATTCACAAGTAATAGTTTTCTTTACAGAATATCTCACAAAAATGGAAGTGAGTTGACGAAACCCTCATCTTACGTCAGAATGTGTTCCGCTCTTGAACTTATGGTCCTGGAATATGAAATTAGACTTATTAATAACTTATTTAATAACCTATTAGGCATTTATTTTATTTATCAAAATTCTGTTTAGTTCATTTATTCCCTTATTATATGTTATTATATTGAATTTCATTATTCTGGAGTGTTCGTTTTCTTTATCTTCATAATCGGTTCACTAGTTATTATGTAATGGAGTTCATGTGGAATGGATGTAAATCTCTAGAATTGAAATAAAATATTATTTATTAACATAAAGAAGTGAAAATGTCCATTTATATCATTTGGTTATATGTAAAGAGGATGAATCTTAGATGAAATATTTATGACATTCACGTAGATTATTTTAGCAGTATTTTGATTATTAGGAACTAGTTTGGTCTTACGATCTAATAATATTTTCCTAAACTCATTCCTGAATATTAATTAGAAGACCTTAGAAGCCAAAATCTAACCTTCTTAAGTGAAATAGAAGACCAATCATGGCTATGGCATAGAAGGCTAGGACACTGTAACCTAAGAAACCTTGGTAAACTCTCAATGAAAAGACTTGTGAAGGGGCTACTAGATCTTATATATGATTCTTCAAAATTCTATGATTCTTGTCAATTTGGTAAGCAACACAAAACTAGATTTAAATCAATTAATGAAGTTTCAACTTCTAATGAATTATAGCTAGTGCATATGGATCTTTTTGGTCCTTCACAAACTGGAAGCATTGGAGGGAAATACTATGTATTTGTTTTAGTTGATGAATTACGTATATTTACATGGGTCTATTTTCTAAAAAATAAATTTGAAGATTTTTCCTATTTCAAAACCTTTAGAGGCCAAGTTAAAAATGAGAAAAACCTACCATTGATAACTATTCATAGTGATCATAGTGGAGAATTTCAAAATTCATACTTTGAAACTTTTTGTAGTAAGAAAGGTATTACTAAAAATTTCTCAGATCCTAGAACTCCTCAGCAAAATGGTGTTATTGAGAGAAGAAATCGCATTCTTCAGGAAATGACAAGAACCATGTTGAGTGAATACTCAATTGCTAAGCACTTTTGGGCTGAAGCTGTTATTACTGCTTGCTATACTATAAATCTCTTTTTAACCAGACATTTTCTTAATAAAACACCTTATGAATTATGGACTGGCCGAAATCCTAAAGTTTCATACTTCAATGTTTTTGGGTGCAAATTATTAATTCTGAATACTAAAGATAATATACACAAATTCGCACCAAAATCTAATGAAGGAATATTTCTAGGCTATTCCACAACTTCAAAGGAATATAGAGTTTTTAATAAAAACAACTGTAATGTTGAAGAAATAATACATGTTAAATTTGATGAAACCAATACTTTTGTTTTCAACCAAACCCAAATATTTTTTCAAACATGTTTTCTAAAAATGTTTATCAACCTATTTTAGAAGATCCTTCTGATAAGGAAAATGTTCAAGAAAGTGTTCCTGAAATTTTTACCCCAGAAGACTTTCTAACATATGTTGATGAAAAGGTTTTACAAAACCCAAATCAATTGATTCTTAGGAATCATCCTAGTGACAACATCATTGGTGATGTAAATCAACCTGTAAAGACCAGAAATTCCTCAAGAAATGAAATAGAACATATTGTCTTTCTTTCTCAATTATAACTTAAAAGTCCAAGTGAGGCCTTAGGTGATGAAGATGGGATTACAACAATGCAATATGACCTAAATGAATTTGAAAGGAATCAAGTCTGGAATTTAGTTGAAAGACCTAAAGAAACAGCTGTAATTAGTGTAAAATGGGTTTTCAGAAATAAATGTGATGAAAATGGAATCATTGTAAGAAATAAATCAAGACCTGTTGCTAAAGGAAATAATCAACAAGAGGGAATATACTATGAAGAAACATATGCTCTGATAGCTAGACTTGAATATATTCGTATTATATTATCCTTTGAAGCATACTTTAACTTCAAACTATTTCAAATGGATGTTAAATGTGCTTTTCTAAATGGTTTTGTTCAAAAAAGAAGTTTTTGTCGAACAACCTCCTGGTTTTCTAGACCCCAAACATCCTAATCATGTTTTTAAACTTGACAAAGCTCTATATGGTCTTAAACAACTCCCTAGAGCATGGTATGATTGACTTACATGATTTCTTTTACAAAACATTTATGCAAAAGGTATAGCAGATCCAACCATTTTTATAAAAATGGAAAAAAATGTTTTTGATTGTTCAAATATATGTTGATGACATCATATTTGGATCAACTCAGCATTCATTTACTAATTCTTTTGCAAATCTAATGAAATCTGAGTTTGAAATGAGTATGATGGGTGAGTTAACATTCTTTTTAGGTTTTCAAATTTCCCAAAAACCATAAGGAACATATATATATCTCTACATAAGTATATTAAAGATTTACTCAAAAAGTATGGATATGACAAGAATAAAAGTATTAGCACTCCAATTGGTACCTCAAATACACTTGATCTTGATGAAACCGGGAAACCAGTAGATCAAACAATTTTTAGAGGTATGATAGGAAGTTTGATATACTTGATAGCTAGTCGACAAGACTTAATGTTTTATGTATTCTTATGTGAAAGATACCAATATAATCCAAAAGAGTCTCATTTAAAATCCGTAAAGAGAATCTTTTGGTATTTAAAAGGCACTATGGATTTAAGAATATTTTACTCTTCCGGAAATGATTTTGTTTTAGAAAGTTTTTCAGATGCTGACTTTGGTGGCTATATAATGGATAGAAAAAGTACATCTAGAACATGTCATTTCGTAAGAGATTCTCTTGTTTCTTGGTCCTGAAAAAAACAACACTCAGTAGCACTATCCACTACTGAAGATGAATATATAGCAGCTGGAAGTTGTTGTGGTCAAGTGTTCTGGGTGAAACACACAGTCACTGACTATGGATTGAGTTTTTCCAAAACTCAAATTCTATTTGATAATACTAGTGCCATAGCCCTTAGTAAAAACCCATCATATCATTCTTGTGCAAAACACATAGATATTAGGAATCACTTTCTTAAGGATCACACACAAAAAAGAGATATTATTTTACAATTCATCTAAACAGAAGAACAACTTGATGACATTTTTACAAAACCATTACCTTCCGATAGATTTGAGTTTTTAAAACAGAAGCTAGGAATGATTACATTAAAGTAATAATTCTTGTCTACTTCTTGTTTTCTATCTCTCCTTACATTAAAAGAGTCTTCATAAAAAAGGGGAGAACATGTTTTTATTGGACATTTTTTGACTGTTTATCATATTGACTATTTTTCATATTGTTTGTTTATCATTTTTACTGTCTATCATATTGATTTTTTATTGTATTTACTTCTCATTATTTAATTTTCTGTTTATCGTATTGATTGATTAGCCTCAATTTGTTTTATCTTCTAGTGCGTTTTGACAAGCCGTTCATGGAAATGAATTTCTTTTCCATCGGCACAACCATTCATGGTAATGAATTTCTTTTCCATCAGAATGTCCGTTCATGGTAATGAATTTCTTTTCCATCGGCACGTCCCTTCATGGTAATGAATTTCATTTCCATCCGCAAGTCCGTTCAGGGTAAATGATTTATTTTCCATCGGCACGTCTATTCATGGTAGTGAATTTCTTTTCCATCGGCACATCCATTCATGGTAATGAATTTATTTTCCATCGGCACATCCGTTCATGGTAATTAATTTATTATCCATCGGAACATCCATTCATGGTAATTAATTTCTTTTCCATTAGCACATCTGTTCATGGTAACAAGTTGTTTTTCCATCGGTTTGTCAGTTCATGGTAACGACTTTCTTTTCCATCGGCATGACGATTTATGGTATTAATTTTCTTGGTATGCTTGTGTTTTCTTTCACTATTAATACTATCTAAACCAATAATTACCTTACGATCTCTAGCAGGTACATACTTTCATGTTTTTTTTAAAAAAATCGTTTTAATCCTATCCGTTGATTTATTTTCTTACAATATCAACCATATAAGACCAATGGTCATTATTTTTTCGCCTATAAATATCCCCCCACCCTCCCCAAACCCACAACGGTTTTTCAGGTTTTGTAGAAAAGATCTGCCCCATCGATTTAAGAATTCGTGCAATCTTTCAAGAAACTACACCTATATGTCTCAGTCTTTTGCCAATACTCCTGCAGAAATGTCTTCAAAGACTTTTTCAAAGAAAGACTTTTTCAGAGAAAGGTTAGTTTCTCCGGACTTTTTTGATTCATACGATTCTAAAATCATAAGAATCATTCTGTTTCAAGGCTGGGAACATTTGTGTGTTGAGAAACCAGTATCTCAAGATGCGGTTCTTTTTGATGAAGTCACACAGTTTTACAAAACCGTATCTTTTGATAATAACTTGACTATCAACTTTTTTTGTCTACGATAGAAAGATTTCTATGTCTATGAAACAAGTAGCCATTTTTCTAGATGTTCCTACAGAATTTGATTCTTTTTTTTTCATCTCATAAACTATGAGGGGAGGTTGGTATGTTTAACAAAGAAAGTGCTGAAAAGTCTTTATTTCTTATAAATGAAGAAAAGAGGGAAGTGGCTCATATTTCTCCAGACCATAGATTTGTGGATCTCTGGATGCAAGGTTTTCTAATCCCAAGAAAAGGGGATAGAGAAACATTGAAGGATTCTAATATATTCATGTTGGATTATCTTGTCAACATGAGAAAAGTAAATCTCAAGGGATACATCTTTGAAACAATTACTCATGTCAAGTCAAGATCAATCAAATCCCATTTGATTATGTATCCAGCAATTCATAAAAAGTTTATTCTTGAGAGTATGAATTTTTGTAAAATTCCTTTAAAAGAAAATCTGATAGGTCTGAAGCTATCCTGGATTAGTATGAGTACTTTGAAAAGGTTAAATATTTGTTTTGATCATAATTCAAAGATTTTTGTTAAGGATTTAGAAACTGGATTGGCTCAGAATCAATCGGCACCTATACCTCTCAAAGATAATACATCTATTGGTTCTCCTCAAAAGTTAGATCCACAAACTAGTTAAAATCCAAAGAAGAAACCGAAGTATATTAAGGAGGTTGTGGCCAAGTGGAGAAAGGAAAGAGAACAGAGAAAGGAATGTGATCCAAAATTCAGTCTTGACCCAGCTGAAGGTTTTTCCGAAAGATTAAGGGTATAGGAAACCATTCAAGATGAAAAGAAAAAGAAGGCTGTTTTGAAAAGAAATGATCAATACTTTGATATCTCTAAAGTACTGAAAATGGTTGAGGATTCTAGTGCTCAACTAACGGAAGAAGTACATCAAGAACCTATCGTACAGAGTCTACCAGAGAAAGAAAAAAGAAAACGGATGTTGGAAGAAATACAAGAAGTTGAAGAAGTGGAAGGAGACTTTCTTTTATAATTTTATCAAAGTTTGAAGAAAATTAGAGAATAATCTTACCAAAAGAAGAGTGAAGGTTCTCATCAAGCACCTCATGCCGATAAAGCACCGACTGAATCCTTTAAAACTCCAGAAAGAATTATTTCACAAGGGAATCAACATCCTCAATCTTCTCATACAATCGTTATCAGTGATTAAAAGGCAGAAGAATGAATGTGGATTGAAAAATGAAAAGGAAAACATCCAGTTGTAGACTCAAGCCGATCAAATGAACTGAATTCATATGATGAGGATACCGATTTAGAACAGACAATTTCTCTAAAGAAAAGTGATTACATTATTCATGTTTTAATGAGAATTTAGAAGACCATTCCTTAATTTCCCAGGCATGAGGGAAAAATTGATTTCATTACTGACAATCCGAAAAAGAAGTTTGGTTTTATAAGATAATTGAGAAAGAGAGTTTTGTCAGTCAAAGCCAATTGGAAAGTGTTATCTGAAATTTCAGCCACTCATAAGAAGGCTTGCAACAGAATGACTAAGTGGTCATAAAAAACAGAGAGCTCAGTGATTGACCATAAGATAGCAATTGAAGATATAAGGAGGTTGTAAAATGATCTTGTGATTGCATCAATAATCTTGACAAAGAAACTACTGAAAGACTGAATCAGGTAACACATGGAGCTGATATAGCTTTAGTAAGAGAGTTGCAAGACAAAATTAATGTTTTTCAGTCTGAGTTTTTGAAGGTTTCATCTTTCAAAGATGAAATAGTTTTGTTGAAGAAACAAAATTTTGTGTTATCCAAAGATAAGAAGAATTTACAAGACATAATTGGTACTCTTGAAGAAGTAATCAGAGTTTAGGAGGAGACCATGAAGAAGCAATATTAGCTTTTTGCGGACCAACAAGAGCTTCTTAGATCTCAGGGTGATTCAATTTCTAAAGACAAGAAAGAAATCAAAAAGATGAAATCCGTTCTTCATGAGCTGATAAAGAAGGAAAAGTAAAGAGAAAATAAATGGCTGTTGTATTTGTTTTTCTTTTCATATGAAACCTATAAGTTTGTTTTATAATGACTTTTATGTTACTATTTATTTTGTCTTGCATTTCTTTTCTCTAACTCTTTCAGGCAACTAAAGATGACCCCATTATTTTTGTAAATCACAAAGGGGGAGAATGTTTTACAAAGGGGTAGAATGTTCTCTAAAGGGGAAGTGTGTAAAATAAAACAATGAAAATCAACGAATATAATCCTTAGGAAAGTATATACATAAGGGGGAATTAGTTGTATTCAGTTTCATATTCAGAAGAGTTTCCAATAACTTAGGGGGAGATAAGTATTTCTTGTTTTCATTACTTTGTTTTTTGTGATTTCCAAATAGGGGGAGATTGTTGAGAAAAAAGTCTTCTTTTTACTTTTATATATTGTTTTTGAAATCAAAAATGACTTAGACCATTCTGATCGTACTGACCATGCTGATCATACTGACCATGCTGATCGTACTGATCATGCTGATCGTACTGATCATGCTGATCGTACTGACCATGCTGATCGTACTGACAATGCTGATCATACTGACCATGTGGATCGTACTGGCCATACTGATCGTATGGACTATAATTTTCATACTAACTCTGTCAATCGTATCGTACTGACTCTGTCAATTGTACTCATTTTTGTGTATCTTACTTTGTATCATATCAATACATTACATTTAGTAATACTTATAGTACTCATACTTTTATCACATGCATGATTTTATTATTTTATAAAAATATTTGTTTTAGATCAATCGTAATCATGTTTATCATGTTCATATATCTTTTGTTTTAACCAAAATGATGTCGTTGAGTTAGTTACAAACTAATCAAAACAGTGTCGTGCTTTCTGTTTCAATATGACCGTTATAATACTAGGTGTCCATGTCCCTCCGAGTTTTTCGGAGAAATTTGACCGTTGGAGGAAATGTGACCGTCAGAACCCGAGGCCTATAAATAGGAGGTAATTTGAAGCCAAGAAGGAATAACTATGATAATTTTCTTCTATCAAGTTCTAGAGATAGACGTTGTGGCCTTGAAATTACAAAACGTGAACGACTCGTTCTTAGTGTGTGTATTTCTATAAGTTCTTTGTGCGACCGATCATCGTATCTAGGGCTGCCGGGGATAGGCAGACAGACGAATCGATCATCGTATCGAGGGCTGCCGGGGATAGGCAGACAGACGTTCCGATCATCGTATCAAGGGCTGCCAAGGATAGGCAGACAGACATACCAATCATCGTATCGAGGGCTTACCAAGGTGGTGGTAAGACAGACCTCTTATCCTAGGTGAAAGGATAACCCTTATCTTTGAGTAAAAAAGATTTGTAATACTTTTACATTTCCGCTACTGTTTGTATTAGAAACTATTTTGTATTGTTTCCTTTCTTCATTACATTTTCATGTGTAATTGTTTGAATTAAAATTATTATATTACATATTGTATTAATAGATTCTATACGCTTTATGGTAGAATATTTCACACTTTTATTACTCTGATTATGGTATTTCTTTGAATAAAAATGTTTTACATTTTTTTAGTGTTACATAGTATCATACATTTATATTTATTACAATTGTGGGTGTTTATTTTTTTATTAGTTTAAGATCATTTTAAACTAAGTTATTAAGTTTTTAAACACAAAGTTTTTAAAATACAATTCACCCCCCTCTTGTATTGTTCCATATAATATACATATACATCTACATTTTCGATCCTACATATGATAATCACTTGAAGATAATTCTTATGAAATTTAGAAGAACATAGTTATATGGTATATTTAATAAGTGCTATTTTTGATTCGAGATGTATGTTTTATTGTCCATATTGTGTACAAGGATGGTAACTCATATGATCCTGTGGTGAAAAATGCAGTCATATAATGACACACACCAATGAACATAACCAAGGTACCTAGTTTAATTGATTTGTAAAGTTACTATTTGATATTCATTTTGATTTTTCCAGATTGGATAATCCATTAACAAAGATTATATGCAAAGGGGTTAAGTTTATATGGATAAATGAATGTGATTAATGTTTCTAAGAGTTGAAGAAGAAATTGGTAACTTCTCAAATTTGGACACCACCATATGGAAATGCTGGTTTAGTGATATATAGTGATTAACCTAAGAAGAAATGTTGAGGTTTTTTATGATAAATGTGAATTTTTTTGAATAATACATCAAGGAAGTTGTATAATGATGAATAAAACTAACCAAAACATGATCTAGAGTTAGAAGCTGTAATATTTAATTTCATGATTGGGAGACATTATCTATATAGTGAAATATATGGGATATACATAGACTATAAAAGCCTAAAATAAATATTTTCATAGAAAGATATGATCATGAGTTCGATGTAATAGCACAATATACTAAAAAATAATTATTTCTCAATACACTACCACCCAAGGGGGGAAACTAATGCAGACGATGACTGGAGAATGAAGACACAGGAGCTAAAACCAAAATGATGATTTACAGGGATCCTATATTTATGTATCTAATAAATATAGATATGTAAATTATTATGTAATGATAGATATAACTCCTTTTTAAAACGTCTGTAAAACCATATTTATTAGAAAATATTAAAATTCCTCAATCTAACGTTGAGAAATTTCAATAAAAATTAATATTGTGAATAATTGGAAATTAGAAGGATTTTTTTTTGTGAAGATGGTGTTCTAAAATTTGGAAAAATATTATGTGTTCCATCTTTACATGAGATAAAATGGAATTATTGGATGATTTTGATTGATCAAATTTACCTGCACACCCTGATATCACCTAGATGTATAGGGATTTGAGTGAACATATTTTGTTGGAGAACATTAACTAGGAAATTGAGGATTATGTTTCATGATGCTTGGTATGAAAAATTTTCAAGGTTAATAGAAATCATCCAAGAGGAGTCATGCATCCTCTTCCAATTACTATGTGGAAGTGGGATAAAATTAATATGTATTCTTTTAAAGTACTTCCAAAGACTCCTAGAAAGAATGATGCAATATGGGATATTGTTTACCACCAAATAAAATATACACATTTCCTTACTATAAGAGATTTTTTTCTACTTGAGAACCTATCAAGGATCTATATAAATGAATTTTTAAGATTTTATGGCACACCTCTTTCAATTTTATCTAATAAGGATCCCTTGTTTACATCAAAATTATAGAAGTGTCTTCCGAACACTTTTGATACTGAGCTAATTTGAGAAATTCTAATCATCTTAAAATTTATGTATATGATATAAGGAATATTAAAAAATTTATATAATTTAAGTTCTTTGTCACTGTAATTTCATTGTATATGGGATTATTATTTACCTTTGGTAGTTTTTTATTATATCATTAGTTTCCATTCATGAATTCAAATGGTTCCATATGAAACATTTTTTGTCAAAGGATTTCATACATAAACTTTTTGGGATTAAGTTAGTGAAAGGAAACTTGTAGGCCCAAAACTTTAAATATATGGAAACAAAATAGTGAAAGAATACTCATTATCATACTAAACATCCTCAATGTAGGAAATAATTGAGTTGAAAATAAAATAAAAGGTTAGGAATTTCAAGTGGGAGGTCATGTTTTCTTCAAAGTATCTACATGGAAGGGTGACATTATGTTTTTTACAAAGGTAAATACAAGAACCCAGTATATCAAATGATTTTATATTTTGAAAAAAACTAGATTTGTGGCTTATTGATTGGAAATATCACAAATCCCCTCTAATGTACATGGTGTGTTATATATATCATTGTCAAAGAATTACATTCCAGACCCAACACATTAAATCACCTCTAAAGAGATATAATTGGAACCTGATTAATCATATTGTGAAGATACCATCCATATTCTTGATACTAGAGATCAAGTATTGAAGAATTATATGAAACAACTATAAAACATACATTGGAGAAATAATAAAATAGAGGAAGAAATTTTGGAACTAGAGGATGTTATAAATAATAACTACCCTTATTTATTTAGAATGTAATATCCATTAAATTTAGAGGATGAATTTTTTTTAGGAGGGATGGATATAACACCACAATACTTTACACTATATTTAATTTTAAACAAATTCAGTATATTTGATAGCATATGATACACGCAACCCTGAGCCTCAATTATAGAAAGTGAAAATTATATTTTAATAAAACTATAATACAATGAACAAATAAATATTCCATGGAAAAAATTATAGTTTTCTATGATGGATATAAATTTTGAACACTTTTTTTCAAAAAAAATAATCGAATGAATTTTTGAAATATTCTTCTAGAAATAAGTGTTTTTGAATAATAGAAAATGTAATATTAAAATTTTACTCCTTTTATTTATGATAATTTATTATAATATTTCTAATTAATATTTTATTAATGATGTTAAATGATTTAATTATAATTTATAATTTCTTGGGATTTCAATTAGAATGTCCCTAAAGAAGTAAGAATCTATTTTATAATATCACTTTTTTTATGATTGTAAACTTAATCTTTGAAAGAATCACTTAATTATGATAATTTTTCATTGGGAATTATATTTATCTTAACAGTATATATTATTTCTATCATGGATACGATTATTTCTTAAACCATATAATAGTTTTACATTATGTGTTTACATTGAGAATTATTTAATTAACAAAGAAAATATTGATAAATTGGTATTATTTTCTCAATATAGATATTTTATGATGAAGAATATTATTACTGAATTAAAATGATTTTTCAAATTATGAGGAATTATTGGGATATTTAGTGTTAGGAGGGGCCCTGAATTATATAGCACCTCAATGAATCAACAGGTCTCATGAGACAAATTAGTTGAAAAAATAACATGGGTTTTACCTATAATTTGAAACTATCTTGTGACAGGTATTAATAGTATAGATATAATAGTTACTGAGATCATGAAATCCAATAATTAATCATTTCCTTCATATATAATTCAGATATTATTATTTTCCAATATATTTTCTCACTAAAATTATCTATGTAAGTACTTCATTCTGAGTTTATTGATAAAAAGTATGTGTAATCTGTTATTTACCTTTCCATATTGATTATATGATATCCAATCATGATAGTCAAATTAGATAAATGTCTTTTGATTTTAGTTATTTTCCATTCCATATTGATTATACTCCTTGATTCATGATATATTCCTCTATAACTAACCCTTACTAAGAATTTTAGATCACCATTATTATTTTCCTTTCCCTATGACATGAAGAATAACTATTGGATTTAGTTTAGGGATTCTATATTTTTTCAATTAATATTCTTTGTATTTTATTTCCTAACTTAAAATGGGTATCATGTATGTATCTGGTTCTCCAAAATTTCTAATCTAAATTTTCCTTTATGATTTTACCCATTTTATATTTGCTACTTTAATAATGTATACACCATCACTAGGTTACCATAGTCAGGTTCATTACATTAATGGCTTCATCAAATCATGTAATTGATTCAACTTATATTTATATTTGGAATATGATTTTGAAAATCCACAGTAGGTGAATTGATTAAATATATCAAAAGACATGATCAAAAAATTTAAAAAATCATTGGTTTATACATGGACCTAAAGAATCAACATAAATTTGTTCTTAAAGAGAATGAAAATTAGAAGAAATATATCCCGGTTGATAAAAAACTAAGCACATTAATATCTAGAAATTACTCATAAAAATAAAAAAAACTAATCATTCATTATAAAGGAAAAAATAATTTATTTTTATTTTAAAATTACATGACGAGTAAATAAGGAATGGTGATAATGTTACTAAGGATAATTAGCAACTCCAAAACCAAATTGAAAGTTTAATATAAAATCAGTCAATTTTTTTCAAGTAATTGATAACATTGATTAAATGATGAGTTATAATAAAATATAAAAAATGATATCCAGTGTTGGTTATGATAATTATTTACCAAAAAGGTACAATACTTGGATTGTTAAGATCACTAATTGAAGTTCGTCTACTTATATTTCATTAGATGTCAAATGAAATGTCATTATGCAATTGAGTGATACTGCAGTTTTAGAAAATCTCTTAGACAATCTAATACATTAATTTCTAAATATTTATCTTATATATTTCCTATAAAAAGTGTTTAAATGTAGTTTTGGTTCTGGATAATTCAAATTATAATCCCAGAAGACCAATATTTTAATGGGTATCAAATATTTCATAAATATTTTTTTCTATAGGAAACATGTCTTATCAGCATAAAAAATTATGTATGATACATGGATAATTTATTTTAAAGACAAAATATTTGGGATATATCAAACATTATATAAGTAAATAAATTTATTAGAGATAATATTACTTTCGGTGATAATACTAAAAGAAAGGAAACTGGTTTTGGTGAGGATGAAATTTCAAACTCTATTATCATTTATAATGTTATTTATGTTGAAGAATTGAAAAATAAATTAATAATAATTTCATAAATAATTTATGTTGGAATGTATTTTTAAATTTAAAAATGAAAAATTAATAATATTTATTGATAAATGTATGATTTTTTGAAATATATTATACAAAATTAATTCAATCAGTTCAGCTGAATTAACTGATCAAAATTTAAAATGTTTAATTATATAAAACATAATTATATTTGGTGGAATATTATATTTGGACATAATAATACCATGTTTATACATAGGATGTCCCTTAATGAAATGATTTTATAGTTACTGTAATTAAATGGGGACATCACCTTTGTTTTTGAATCTTTCTTGAATAGTAAACAATAAAAAAGCACTTTCATGTCAATTAAATAATTAAAAACTAAAAGGAATCTTGATATCATTTATTTGGTTTTTTTAGTCCAATAAAACATGGTTGTTTTTTTAGAATGAGATATTATTTTGTCATTATTTACGATTTTTCTTGTTACACATTAGTTTCTTTTCTTATACTAAAATATGAAGCTTTAACTAAATTTATCAGTATTTACAAATTTGATCCAAATGAGAAAGGAGGACTAATTAAGTCAACTATATGTTATCATGGTGGTTAATTATTGAATCTTTAATTTATCATGTTTGGTGAATAAAATTGGAAATTTCATTATTTCTCAGCCCCAATATCACTATAAACAATTTTTTAATAGAATTGAAAAATAGAACTCTTCTTGAAATGGTTAAGACCATATTAAATGAGGTAAATTTTTAGACATATTTTTGAATATAAGATTTGAATAAATATTTTTATTAAACTAATATATATTTTCTAATTTTATTGTTGAAATGACACCTTATGAAATTTGGAAAGGAAGAAAACGTAAAATTGGCTATTTTAGTGTCTTTTGATGTAATTTTTTCATTCAAAATACTAACTATTCATTGGATGAATTTAATGAGAATTATAATGGTGTAATTTTATTATTATATTCAAATAATATTAATTCATATAGGGTATATAATAAGATAAACGTGGTTATTGATGTATAAACTCTTGTAATAGTGGTTGAAAAGAAATAAAAATAAAAATAATGATGATATTGATCAACTTGAATATAAATTTTGAGATTTTAATTTTTAATAGGAATAAATTAAAGATAATTATGAAACTATTTAGGTATAGAACATTTCTTCTTAATATGAACCTCTTCATGAATGATATTTGAAAACTCATAGGGATAATCCTGTAGATAATATGATTTGTAACGTTGAATCAAAATTTTAAACTAGAAAATATATTATTAATATTTTTGTCTATCAGGAATTAATTTCCAATTTTTTAACTAATAATATTGAGGTGTATTTAAATGAATTAAATTTTTTATTGGTTATGAAATTTATATTAATTAAATATAATATAAATAATATGTGGATGTTAGTAATTCCAGAAAATTATTTTTATGTTATTTGAACAAAGTGGATCTTTAGGGAAAAAATTGATGAATATAGAAATTTATATAATTATAAATGTATATTAATATCTCAAGAATATTACCAAAAAGAATTAATTGATTCTTAATAATCTTTTTCACCAGTTTCTAGATAAGAATCAATTATGATCTTATTAACTTATGCTTATTTTCATGGATTCAAGTCATCTCAATTTTATTTGAAAATTATATTTCATAATATTTATATGTATGAATAAATAAATGTTATACAAACCATTTTTTAAGAAAATAAAAAGCATCCAAATTATTTTTTTATATTATTTAAGGAATAATATTGTTGGAAAAAAGATCCTATATCATGGTATAAAAGTTTATCATGTTTTTTATTGGAAAATAAATTCATTAAATAAATGGTTGATCCTAAATTTTTTGTTAATAATAATTTTAATGAAGCCTTATTTTTTTGGAAAATTTAGCCTATTGATGTTGTTTTTGGTTGTATAGGATAAAATAATTTAAATCAGTTTTTCAAATTGATGACTTCAAAATTTTATTTGATTATTACCAAGTAATATAAATTCAACATTGTTTTGAAAATATTTTAAAGGAATTATGATATATTTTAAAATTAGTCCACTTATTCTAAATGGTTGATTAATATATTTGGTTTAGATTCTTATTTAATAGAAAATAATCCCTTGAGTTGTACATGATAATTATATTTTGAGAAACTTATAAAATATATTCATGGTAAACATTATAGAAAATGATTGGAAGTTTGTTACACTTAACCAGTTCTAGGACTATTTTTTTCAGTTTTCATGTGACCAAGAGTTCAAAGAAAACATATATAAATTCAAATTAAATATATTTAGAGCATTATTAATTCAATTAAAGGCTCTTTGAACCATGGTTTTTTTACCCTACTAAAACAAATATTAATTTTAAAAACTATTTTGATTATGATTTTTGTGGATGAGAGATAGATAGAAAATGTACATTATGTATGTTTCATTTGTTTGGTAAATATTAAGTTTATTGGGATTCAAACAAAAATTATTTTTATCATTGTACTATTGAACCAGAATATATACCTCCTCCATCATTTTTTACCAATTAATTATTAATAATGAATTAATTTTGTTGTTTTTAAATTTTGATAATGTTAATATATTCTATGGTAATATTTTGGAAATTTTTGTTTTAAAAAATCCCACAAAATTTTTTGGGACTAATAATATTGTTGTAAAATATAACTTTCCTAGTGATAATATTCAAAAAGAAAATATATTTTTTGAATTTCATTCTAAAAAAATATCAACTTTCTAATATTATTACTATGTCCCTAGGCTTTACTAATTTTAATAAAATAATGTTTTAACTTGGAATTAAGGATATTTAATTTTATATTTAAATGTATTGAATTTTTTGGGTGTTTGAGTGTATTTATATTTTGAAATAGTTAGATTTTCATTTAATCTATAAAATCTGGATTTTATTAGTTTACCATTTTTTAATTTATGTACAAAATTTTCTTACTATATTACAATTTCACGACTTATCAAAAATAATATATAATGATAAATAACTGTTCAAACATTTAGTTTTCATAAAAGGATAGTTTATGATCTTTTTTATTACTTTTCATACAAGCTTTAAATTTTTTTTATCAATGTAGAATATTCTAATTTTATCACTAGAATAATTTAACGTGAATCCATGGAAAATGTTTTAAAATATGAATATTTACGAAACGTATGAAACATAATGTGTTTTTTATGAATGATTAAATTTAAGGGGAGTTAAGGTTTGAGTATCAATACATGAACAAGTAAAACTGTGTTAGATAATGAAAGGGAGAAACATTATTATTTTAAATAGGGAAATTTTCTCTTTCTAATTCATCATTTTTTTAATTTTAAAATGTGGTAGAGTTTTAGAAATTATATACTGATTAGAAATTAACAAAAGTTGTATAATTTTATTGTGGATCCTTGGATAAAATTACATTAATAATGTTTTTATAATTACATAATATCATATTAATTATTAATTTGAATTTTCACATCCTTATTAGTTTGTATCATTAGTATGATTAATTTTTGTTATATATTGTTATCTTATACATAAAATATCATTACATTTCAAGATTTAATTTTTAATAATTTTCTTTACAGGTTTCATAATGATTTCCTTGGAAAAAATATCATTTATAATTTTAAATATCATATTATAAATATTTTTATTGAGTTATATAAAGCTAAAATTATAGTCATATTGGTTACATAAGGGTAGAATGTGTTTTATGGAGTTATATAAATGTAACATCATGTTTTAATCAGCTATATATTGGTAGTTTAAACATTATAAAATTTTGTGAATATATCATTGAATTTATATGTCTTACATAAAGGTAACCATAATGTTCAATATATAACGTTATAGTAAAAATGAGTTTCTATAAGTTACATATGTGGAAGCTTAATTTTATTATGAGTTTTGTAAATCTCACCATATGTTTCAAGGGGTTCTATAAACATGAATGATATTTTATATTAGTCACATAAGGGTGGTTATTAGTTACTCAAACGTAAACAAAAAATTTAAATAGTTTCTTAATGGAAATTTAACTGTGTAAGGGTTATTTTTTCTACATATAGGGGTAACTATTCTGTTTAAGGGTAATTTTTATCTCACATAAAGGTAACTATTCTGGATAAGGGTATTATATATATAAAATAAGGGCAACATAAACCTTATTCATGTGTAATCTGTAAATTCCATTGCTCATATAAGGGTAAACCACACTTTCATAAGGGTAACCTATAAATTACATTACTCCTGTAAGGATAAATAAATCTTCAATAAGGGTAACTTATAATTTATAATAATTATATATGTGTGTGAGTATACTTGTGTAAGGGTACAATAGAATTTGAATTCCATACATAAGTCTCATAAACATTCCAAAGCCCGCATAAGTGTACCAAAGATCTCACATAATGGTTTATAAAGTTATCCAAATTTTATGTAAGAGTTTCAATATAAATAAGGGTAAAATATTTTGAGCATATAAAGTGTTTTTTTACATAATGATAGAGAATAATTTTCCTGTCATTCTACAAAATGTTTGTAAACTTCAAATTATCATCTATTTTTTATATTATTTAATTTTTTTAACGTACTTCATGTATATTAAAAAAATAGTTAATTCTTTTTTATGAAATTATAAATTAAATATTTATCATCCCTGAAAACACGTGGATATTTATCTTGGAAGAAATAATACCAAACTATAATGTAATTCATTAGCAAAGGAATTATCAACCAAATTTAAAATTTGAAATCTATAGTGTAAAAAAAGAAACTCTATATACATAGAGTTGACAAAACCATTAAATAAGTTAGATATATAAAGTTTCAGATTATAAACAGTTGTATTAGTTTTGATTTATTTTTTGAACAACTACGAAAAGTTGAATTAAATTTTTTTGATCTTTTATTTCAGGAGGATTTCTTACCGCTTCAAATATCAAACTATGAAGCATTCATCTAGATATGTGGTTTTACTTATTAATATAATTTTTATATGTATATAATTTTAAAGGGTAATAATACTCATTATAAGGTTGGATTGTGTGTTTTGACCCCTATATAAAAGTTGGGAGTTGGTTTGTGCCTCTAGGTGGAGAAAGAATATGTATCAGTTTGTGCCTGTAGGTGGAAAATGAATGGTCTATTTTGGGTGTAATCATCTAGAGAGAAAATGGATTTCTAATTATGTTGCGACTCAATGTGGGAGAACATCAATATAATTTTCCATTATAGTAGTTATAGTGGGTTCTATATCTCTCATGTTGTGAGAGGGGTGAATGGTGGACGTGTATTATTTATATCCTAAAAAAATTTAAAATCATGGTGCCGATATGTTTTTATTATTCCACTACATTTACTTAATAACTGTGATATAATAACTATAAATATAATTTCATTTATAAAAACCAATAAACCCCCTCATGGCGATCGTTCACCTTCCCATTGGGACTAAAAGGCTGCGGTACATACTCACTATGAGGTAATAACCCTGAAAATGGTTCGTTGAGTATTAACATGATCTTTACTCAGTGTGTGATAAGTGGGTCTAACAGAACACGATGTCTGAAAATATTGGGACATATTATTTAGATATTCACATGATATTGATAAACAATTAGGTAAAATTTAAATTCAATTATATAATATATAACAAGATTGGTTAGATAACCTAACTAGATAATGTATGTGGGAAACCAAGGATGAACTAAATGAGTTATAAGTTGATAAAATTATATCAAAGTTGAATTGAATATATCATAAGATAAAGTGAAGGTGTCATTGAAGAACATATCTTAGGATTTCATTTTAATATTCCTATAATAATTTACTCTACTTTTGTTTGATATAATCATAACTATTTTGGTTTTATAATTTTTCTAGAAAATGACCAGGAAAATGAAGCTACTAAAATCATGTATCTAGAATCACAAACAACATTTTTACAATCAAAGGAATAATATTTTTCAAAAATTGATAGGAATAAAAATATATACTTATTATAAAATGAAATATGTGTTTTATAGTATTATAAATGATCATATGGTTGATATCTTATTTGAAATTACATCTTCAGTCATAGCCTTAAATATTTATAATTAGGGTGTAATAATTAAAATTCGGAGGACAAAAAATATTGACGGTGGGTGGTAACATAAAATTCACATATTTCAGTGTTAAATTTCAATTAAAAAAATATTATTTTGAATATAATGTTTTACATATATAACTAAATAATAATTTATAAATATATAAATAAAATATGATACTTATAACATATTCAATTAATTAGTCTATATAAACAGAATAATCCAAATTAAAAAATTTAAAATGAAATAATAATAAATGGAAGTAGGTTGTCTAAGTGTTCCATGAAATTATAATTTATCAATTCTTGGAAAGTAAATTAGCTTTTATTTGGTTTTTGCTAGACCTATCCAAAGAAAAATATTAATAATTTTGGAATGAGTTAAATTGGTTTTGCTCATAGAAATGTCTATGAGATCAATGAATCCTAAAACCACACCTGTGATAACCACCACATTATATATTACCCTTAGATATTATGTGTCTTTTAAAAGGATTTGTAAATAGAAGTCAAAATTATATAATCCTCTAATTCTTAATAAATTTGATATTACATATATTTTATAAAATTTTTATTTCTAGATTAATTATTTTCAATGAATAATAAAGGTCATTTTTAACAAACTAGAATTGACAAAATTTAATTAAACATGTAATCAATTTTAATTAATTAGGAAAAAAATCATATAGTGATAAAATGGAATTTTATAAAATAATTATACTTTTCTATATATTGTGTTTTTTAATCCAACCGATCAATATTGAATGGTGAAAAATAATATATATATATATTAATTATCTTTTCATCAAATTATTTTTACATTTCATTGAATATGAAAAAAATATTTATGGTTATATAATACTGAAGTCAAAAAATAAGTTTTACGTTATATGCACTATCATAATAAAATTAATTGTTATCAATTAGAGAAATCGAATTTAATATTTTTATGTTTTTTTAATCAATATCTTAAAGTACTGTAATAATATATTTTATATTTACATTAAAATTATTTACCAAAGAAATTATTAGTTACTACAACAAACAAATATTTTTCAAAATAATTGATCGTATAAACATTATATAATATTTATATAAATATATAAAAACCTTTACATTTAAATAATAAATATAATATAATTTTAAAATATATAAAAAATAAATTTCCACTCATTTATTATGTAATATATAATAAATAATAATAAAAACAAATAATATACAAAAAATTAATTTTCCTATGAAACTGTTTTTTACATATAATAATTTTTAATTTAAAAGTGAATTTTATCATATTTTGAAATTGAGATCGATTAAAAAGAGTCCAATTTCAGAATAATCATGTGGGAATTTTCAATGGGTGGACATCTAAATTTTTATGTAAGAAAATATTTATTATGTTTATTTTTTAATAATGGTTAACAAGTATAACAACCCAAATCCGCACCCCTAGATCTGGTGCTAAAAACATCGACATTTCATCTTTGGATTTGATAATGATAAATGTGACCTAATTTCATCAATCCAAACCATACTACATCAAAAGGGAATGTTGGATCACTTACATAACTAAAGAATTTTTTATTATAGAGTTTTAGTGAATTTGGACATACTCTTACAAAAACAACACTCAAGGATTCAAGGGATTATTTTTCTCACTATACCTAAATTTTCAAATTCTATTTTAGGTCATCATCATAATTCATATGAAACCCTTCTAGAAAATTTTTTATTTAACTTCATTCTCGATAACTTGGGGAAATGGAAACCTAATAAGTGTGAGCTAAAATGCTCAGTAAGGGAAATAAATAAGCACTAATAATTGAATTATAGTCTTGATCATTAGAATAGAACAACAGATTGATAAAATAATCAAAGTACATGAGAATAACAAAATAATATTAATACCCACAAATACAAGTATCATCAATCATAAAATATGGCATATATATTTATCAATGGATGGAGTCACAAGAATACACAATTATGATCCATGTGAATTTAATCTTGATCAAAAGAATCATTAAAAAATAGAAATCATTAATAAAAACTATTGTTATATTGAGAAATAATCTACATATATTTCATTAATCCTATTTTAGAAATAGCTGGAGCCTATTTAAATCCATATAATAAAACCACTAGTTACTCCCTCATTATTACCTCTAAAGAGAAAGAACATTACCCAATGTGTTGGAGCACTATCTGGGAACACCCATAATATAATCTATATTTGGTCCACCCAACACTATCTAGAAACACCAATCATATAGGCTATATCGGCATCACCTGCTGCGATCTTGGTGAAACTATTATATAGGCTATACCAGGCTTACCAATGAGAGATAAATGGGCTCAACCATTCATATAATATGTATCGGGATCACGTGTTCATCAAAAATTATATCCAAGTACGATCCAAGAATAAACAATATATAATACTTCATTTTTATATAATGAAAATAGTCAATGTCCTTTTATATCGTGATTCATCTTTGAAAAAATTGGTTCCATGTAAATTCACAATCCATGCGTAAAAATAATAAGGATGGTATCAATACTATCCAAGTTAGGTCCACTGGGCTAGATACCATGAGATGGGGGTTAATCAAGGTATAATAAATTAAAACAACTACCCATTTTGATCTTATTTTGTTGTCATAAAAAAACCCTCTTCTCTATCTCCTTCCTATTGCAGAGTATGAATGAATCTTAAAGCATGCACATGACACAACAATCTTACATGGTTCACCCTCACTAGGCTACGTCCAATTAGAATACATTGGTGATGTTCCGATGTATCAAATCCATTATAAGAACACTATTGATTACAAGTTTGAAGTGGGCTCACTATCCCTCTGGGTTTACAACCATTCACAATTTGATAACTCACTGCTCTCTCAACTGAAATGCGCTCCCTACTTCTTCAGAAGATCCACCCACACTTTATAGACATGTTGGTCTCTTCATTATCACTAATGAATGCATCCTACACAGTATGTATATTCACTATTGAAGTCCAAATTTCATCCACTAATGAATACCCCTTTTCCACTGATCACTGGGCAACACAGTTTGGAAATACCTTCACAGAGAACCCAACATCGTGAAGCTGCCAATTTCGTGAAGATCAAACAGGCCTTCGCCAAGTCCCTATCTCTTCATGAGGCACACACCTTTTCAAATCTCACTGCCTCGTGGAGAACACTATTTTTCAAATCTCATACCTTCACAAATCTCAAGACCTCACAAATCATAGGCTATCGCAGAGCTCAAGTAATCTCAGAGCGACTTCCTTCACGATTCTCACTAAGCAAACACAGAATACACCACTTTATCGGAGCTAAATAGGCTGCAGTGAAGCTCCTTCATTCACGAAGCACACAAACTTCACAAACCTCCTTCGTGAGTTGAGAGAAACAAATTTTTCTTAGAAAAACTCTCTACTTCTCTCAAGGTGTTCAAGCTCTATTTATTGGAAATTCCATCGAACCTCGAACCTTTTAGGCAAAGTCAGCACCATGTAATTTCAAATCAAAAAGCTTCTAAATTTACGCCGAAATTCTCTCTATGTTAAGAATCTCCGTGACAATTTTCAGATTGTGGAGCTCATCATAAACGTGTTGTGTTCTGTCAATTTTTTGATGAATTAAACATAAAGATTCACTCGTAATGCCCTTTGCTGCTGCAAGGATCTTCAACTCTGTCGTTTGCGAAGCTCATCGTAATCATGAAGAAAATCATCAACTTTCATCATGTCTTCACAAAATCCACATCAAGAATCCCATCTTCTAAAAACTCATACCTTTTCTATATTTTTTTGAGATCTTTTACGGAAATACAGATTCCACGATGCTCACCAAATCTCTTGTTCCTTTTTATTTGTTTTTTAGTAAAGCCTCCAGATCTTCTGTTCCTTCTTCATGGTTCTTTTTCAACATGGATTGTCACCAAAATCTCTGGAACTCAATAATTCACCATAGAAACCTGCACTATCAGGAAACACAAGAAACCCAAAAATGGTTCAATGGTACATTCAGGGACTTTTTCCTAAGAATATATCTCCACTGGAGTGTAAGTTACATCATGGTTTGTTTCTTTGATGAATTTAAATACCATTAAAATATCATCAAATACATTCCTAGGGAAAATATACTTTTCATTTTGAGTATAATTAATGCTTTCCATCTTATATAAAAAGTGATTTTGAAAGACCAATTAGAAAATTTATTGAGGAAAATAGTTTTCCATTTTGAAAATAATTATTCAAAATATAATACTTTATAAAAAATTCAGAAAAATATTTTATTTAAGAAAATTATTTAAAATAAAAAATGAGGTTTTAAAAAAAATTGTCACCATGATGGTGATAAATTTCTTTCATGATGAGGACTTTAATAGAAATATTCCATTCATATTTTTGGTAGTGTCTCATTTGGGAAAAACTGATGATTCCTTTTTTAGTATATTTAAAAATAAATGTGAGTAATAATTAGTTAAAAAATCATAGTAAAGAATTTTTTAAAACATATTTAGAAAACATAGACTTGGAAGAAAAGTTTTTTCGACTAAAGAGTGAAATGGAGTCAGATTTTATTAAAAACATTTTCTCAATCACTTTAAATACAAAATTGATGAAAATGGTAAGAATAGATGAAATTGTTATGAATAACTAGAGGATAATAAAATATATGTGGTTTAGTAAAATAATATTAAATTATTTCCTGCCAATGAACCTTTAACATAAGCAACCCATAAAATGAAGGAGATTATTTCTTAAATACTTTAACACTTTGGTAACTCCCCAATCATAATCCTCGGGAAATAATAACATCTGATGAACATTAAATATCATTAAAAATGTCTATTCATGATATAACATATCAAAGGATCAGTATATACACCTCATAAAGGAAAATATGTGTATAACATAACATATTTCCCAAAGAAGACAATATGAGACTAGAAACCCATAGTATGATCATAACATTGAAGTGAGAATTAATCAATTAATCGACTATGGGAATTAAATATTATTCCACATAAATCAAGTGGAGATTAAATAAAAGGTAATAAAAAGTAATTAAAACATAATCATAGAATATCATAGAAAATTAAGAAGTAATATAACCCAATGAAAGAAATTTATTCATAAAATTATTTTCGACTTTGAATGTTTCAAGTTATAACCCCTTGGATGGGAACATTAAAATTAAATCATAATGTACACTAATTTATTAATCATTAATTATATAAAATGTAAAATGGGTATAATATACATCATATTAAAGGAATTATGTGTATGACATTAAAATATTCCTCAATGAATGAAATTTTAGACAAAGTCCCTTACCTCATGCTCAAACATTCCATGTATGTCCTATAACTCATATATAATAAAAAAGATATAAATTATTTTCACTAATAATAAACATTTATATGTTCAATATAATTTAATTAAATAATTTATTATATATATTTTAATCATATATTTAAATATATAATTAGTTAATTCCATATCATGTGTTTTTTTGTGTTTGGGTCATTGTTTCAAAATGACATTACTGTGCTGACCGTGGTCAAAGAGGTTATTTTTCCATCATCTCCAGAATAACAATCATGAAATAATTATCGTTATTATACATAATTTATATTTTTAACCAATCAAGATATATATTAATATATATATATATATATATATAACAACTTTAGAATCATAAAGATGGTAGGTCAATCATACACATGAGTAACCATTCAAATTTTCAACGATCATTATGTAAATAAGGAAAGTATTATTATATATATATAGAATTATAAAAATATCAAAAATACCATTTTTTTTAAAATATACTTATATATATCATCAATGTGATACAGTTATGAAAAAAAGACCACACTGCTTCGTGGATGTGGTAGTCCACATGCATGCATAGATGACTTTATCATTTTTCAGCGAGTGTAAAAGAATGAAATATAATTATATATCATATTCCAAAAATTATAAATATTTAATAAATATTATAATCATTTCAAATATATCACATATATTCATTAATATTATCATTTTTACCTTCTTTGAAAAGCATTAGTGAAAAATGAATCTCATCACTTCGCGAGCCAATAGTCCGTTTTACACATGAGAGACGTTATTATACACACAAAGGAATGGAAGGTAAGAAGGAATGCATGATATAATAATTAGAAAATTATAATTAAATTGAAAATAACACATATATAATCTATATCCATTATTATAAATAGCCATGAGAGATGATGATGGAAAATGAATTACATCAGTCTGTGAGGTAGTTCTCTACCGCGCATAAAAATGGTGGTTTCATTTACCATTTGAAGGAAGAGTTAATGGATATAGGTTATTGAATTAATATAAAAAATATAATTTTATGTTAGTTGTTTGTTTTATTATAATTTAATTACTAATTCTATTATTAATGTGATAATAAGAAAATTAAAAAGAAATAGTTTTGTTAAGACAATTCCCATAACATAGAACAATGCCATTTGGACCTCCTATTAAGAACATTATAGTCGATATTTTAGGATGAAAATAAGTTATATAACATGTATAAGGATATTGGGTAGTAATTTTGGATGTTTATGGTCATGAAAAATGGATATGTAGGTGTAAATATGTGAGGGGAGGAGGTGGCCTTTTATAATGGAGGAGAAGAGACATTTTTTATAAATACCCAAAACTACTCAATAATGGGAATTCACTCTCATCCAATGTTTCAAAAAAAATTATAATCAATGTATTATTGGTATAATATAGTCAACCAATTCCTCAAACATAGAAAAAAAGTTTGAAACATGTTGTTTCCTAACATATATGTTTCCTTACTTTTACCATTTCATTTTTCACTATGGATATTAGCATTTTTTATCTCGGGAATTTATCATTTAGGATTAGATATAAAATTATAATTATGAGATAATTTTTACACAATAGTTCTAAATATAAAATGTAATATATAAAATAAAAAACATATGTGTGTGAGGAAAATTAATTTTAACATAATCAAATGAAACATGAAAACCCCTATTTTAACCATTACCATTATGACAAGGTTTTTAATTATTTATAAGTCAATATAATTGTTATAAAATGACAACTGGTCCATCAATAGAATATTATTGATATATTTAACTATATACCCATTGTATGAAAGTGGATATGTTTTCTCAAAATTTTGAAAAATTTTCAAAAATTTTATTTATTATAAATTAAAATAGATAGTGGTTTTGATACTATTCATTTAATTTTAATTTAAAAAACATAATTGAAGAGCATTAATTGGAATATATTATTCTAAACCGGTAAAAAATATTTTCTTTAATAAAAAAAATCCTAAAATACAATAATTCATTCAATCTATTTATCTTTTAATACTTTTAGTACCATCTATTTTATTTTTCTTTTAATTAAATAATTACATTATCGACGTTTCGTAAGGATTTAAATTAATTACATATTTAAAAAAATTGAAAATTAATTACCTTCATGATATTAATACCATAATAGTTAAAATGAAAATAAATATTCATTCAAATATTTATTTTTTCCCTATGTGAAAACATAATAGGAATTTAAAAGCTAGACGGCGAAATTTTATCTATTTCGCTAAATGAAATATTAAATTGGTCACTTTCATGGAAAAATGTCCCAAAATAAAATAAAAAATATATCCTTATGTAATAATAAATTAATTATGGCTATAAAGTAATAATCTTTACATGTGTTTTGGTCATTCTAACCCTAATATATTTAGTTTAAACCTGAGTGAACCAGTTTTAAATTAAACCATGGTGAAATATTTTTACTATTTTCATTATTTATTGTGAAAAAATTGAGTCAAAATTATTAGATAATATAATCAATTATTATTAAGTAAATTAAATATATATTTTTGAAATTCAATTCACGTAAGTTCTAGAACTAAATTTTAAATTACACTTATAGACGTGATGAAAAAAATATTCCTTTCAAGAAACCAAATTTTCAAGAATAAGTTGATTTTATATTAACTATATGATTGGTAATAATTATTATATGAATTGAAAATAAATTATTTATATATATATAATCTATATATTTAATTTAAAACATTTCTAATAAGTTTTTTTAATTAATTAAAATGGATAAATATTTTTCACTTTAATTTTTTTTTTCAGATTTTGTTTAAACCTAAAAATAAACTTATAATAGAAAAAGGTAATGATATTAATTAAATTTAATTACATGGTTTAAATATAAATAGTTATTTTTTTTGTAAATTTAAATAAAATTGAAATAATAACGTGAATTTAAAATTTCATAATTTATTTAAATAAAAGACTATTTTATAATAATCAATAAATTTCCAAATTAACTAAAAAATAAAAATTTTCTGAAAAATAAAAAAAAATAAAACTAATTTAATTATTATTAATTATTTCGTAAATTAATTTAATTTTATAAAATACATTTAAAAAAAATTGGAAATTAATTGTAATATTTTCTCACAAAAACAATAAAAATCTTTTTTGATGAAAACATAACTTTGATGAATAAAATTTTCTTAAAATTTTATTGATTACTTAATCGATATGTATCAATTAATTGATACTGAGTAGGAAATTTATATAAATGTTTTTAATAAATTATTCGATACTATTCATAACCACCAATTTAACAACTACATTATAATGGTCTAATATTTCATTAGTCATTTAAGATAAAGTTTACGTGTCAAATGCAGTATCAATGATATTGTTCATATTTCAAAATAAAAATTAGGATGAGTGGTCACCTTAGAGATCTCTAGAAAGTACAAAATTAAAAATAAAACAATAAAATTTTAAAATTTAGGAAAAAAATTCAAACTAAAACCATGAAAGTAGATGCAATGATGAACTTCAGTGTCAAACGAGAACAATGTACTAGATTAAAAATTTTAAATTTCAAATAATAAAGAGAAGAAAAAAACACCACCTAGGTTGATGAGCCACCTCGTCTCATGTACCCTCACCACCATCATCACATCGCCTGCATCAGTCACATCATCTCCAACAACCATCATCATCTCGCCAGAGCCAAAAACAACCACACCGTTGGCAATTGATTTGTCTTCACCATCCTCCTCCATATGCCACCCATTTATACTAACATCCCAAAGACCATTGAAGGCCACTGCGTAGCTCCGTCTCGGAGAGAATGGTGGAATCTGGATCCATAGTAGATAAAAGTGTATGCTTTTGTAATGACCAATGACAAGAACCTTGGAACGTTCGATGCCAAAGATATCCAATATTGTTGAATCCATCTTAGAAAACCTTGTAACATCAACATCACACTATGGAATCGAACCCAACATGCACACCATCATACCTTAACCATCATCATATTCACTGATATCTTTGAGGAATAACCCCCAAGAGATCCAAAAAGCCAGAAACGTTTTTCAAAAGAAAAAAGGACTCATCCCACGCATGGAGCACCAAAGTCCACCAAGCCGCACATCCCAAAACTTTGGCGTTAACACCATGCCAGATCTGAGAGGGAGATGCATAAAGGAAGTTGAGGGCATAGAATATATTTTAATTCTAGAGGAATCCAAACACCTACAATGTCGAATAAGACCAGAAATTTTCCAAGAAAAAGGGAACCAACTCTGGTAGTGCCTGAAAACCCATCATCCACTAGACCACAAAACCCAAATATTCTTTGAAACCTCTACTCAAGTGCTAACTAGGAGAGGTGTAGAGAATCGTGAGCCCATGGAAGGATAGGGAGTACAAGTGCTTCCACATAACATCGAAAAGAGATAAGGAATAAGGGAAAAACGTATCATATAAGCTATATCAGGATCACTAAGAGTTATCTAGAAACATATATTATTTATGATATATAGGGAACATCCAACAATATCTAGGTTCACCCATTGTATAATCTATATTGGCCTCACTGTGGGGTATATTGGGGATCAAAAATCTATAAAAGATGTATCGGGATAACCCACTCATTAACAATAATGTCCAAGAACCATTCAATAATAAAATACCTAAAATCCTTCAGATTATATTTATAGTAATATTAAATTTTATTTCATAGATTGATTCATATGTTGATATTAAATGGGTTCCATTTCAATATCATAATCCATCTAGAGAGAGAATAAATATGGATTTTATACCACTTATCCACAATGGAGTTTATGTAAAATCATGGTTTTTTATTTTTTATGAATGGAAATACAATTAAAAATATTTTTGAGGAAAATAAACTTTTAATTTTCATAAAATAAAAGGATGATATCTTAGATATAAATTTTTTTGGAAAGATCAGCAGGACCATTTCTGGAAGAAAATTCCCTTTCCATTTTAGGAAAAAATATTTAAAAGAAAAATAATTAACAAATAATTTAGAAAAAAAATTATTTTAAAATAAATATTGAAACATGACATGAAATCTATGAGACATTTAGTTGTTATGGCGGTGGAAAATTCCATTCATGCTGAATAAGTTATAATAATAATTTCTTTCATGTTTTTAGAAAAAGTAACAACGTGCCTCATTAATAAAATGATAGGAATATTCCTATTTAATTCTATTTAAAATTCAATTATGGGTAAAAATTAAATAAAAAAATAGAAAAAAAGTTTTGAAATCAATTTTAGAAAACATGGATTTGGATGAAAAATTATTTTCGACCAAAGAGGGAAGTATAGTTAGATTTTCTAAAAAGAATCTCAATAATATTAAGTCCCAAAGATTAGAAAATAATACTATTGCATTTTCAATAACTATATGATAAGAGAAGATATTTGGTTCATTAATTTAATATCATATTATTTCCTCCCAAATAACCTTCAACATAAACAACCTTGAAACGAATGGAGATAGGATCATAAAGCCTTTCCCACTTTGGTAATTCCTAAGTCAGAGATATTATGAAAGAATAGAATCTGATGAACATTAAATATCATGAACATATATTGATTCATGATACAAAATATCAAAGAGTATATAGATACAACTTATGAAATAATATTGATGTATAACATAACATATGTCTCAAAGAAGACCATATGAGATGTTCTTCCCTTACAATGATTATAACATTGAAGCGAGAATTAATCAATCAATAAATTTGGTGTATAAAACATAAATATACATAATAGAAGTGGATATTAATTTTAATAGAATCAAATTAAATTACACACATATTCTTAGAATACCAAATAAAATAATGAAATAATATCACATAGGGAAAATAAATTGAGTTATGAAATTATCTACCAATTGCTAACTTTCATGTAAAAACCACATACATGAAAAACAAATTAAAATATAGACATAAAATACCATGAATTAAGAAGTATAAATGATATTAAATGTAAAATGAGATTTATATATACAATATAAATGAAAATTATGTGGATAACATTAAAATATGTCTTAATGAATGAAAATTTAGACAATATCCATCACCTCGAGTCCACAATTTCCCGGTATTTCATTTAACTATTTTATAAAAAACTCTTAAAAATTATTTTATTTCTTAAAAAACGTTCCTAGTTTAAATAACCACACATAAATCATTTATTTTAATGAAATATTCTTATACTTAATTAATTAATTCTACACTGTATGTTTTTAGGATGTTTGGTTAATTACTTCAAAACAACTTTGGTGTGTTAACCTTGATAAAAGTTGTCATTATTCCAACATATATAAAATAATAATAATGTAATAATATTATTTTTTTATAAATAATTTATAATTTTAAATTTAATCATGAAATATGGTTATAAAAAATTTTGTACGTTACAATCATAGAGACAACAGGTCGTACATACGCATGAGTAACAATTCAATTATTCAATAATCATTATTTAAAGAATGTAAGTATTAATTTATCTTAAAAGAATGATAATAATACCATAAAGATCATATTTTTTCAAATATACATATATATATATATCATCCATGTAATTTGGTGATAAAAAAATCACATCGCTTCGTAGAGGTGGGAGTCCCCATTTACGCATAAACAACATTATAATTTTATAGTGAGTGGAAGGATAATAAATAAAAATATATTATATATTTTATTAATAATAAATATGGAATTTATATTTCAATTATTTCAAATAAATAAAATATATTCATTAAATTTATCCTTCCCACCATCAATGAAAAGTGTTTGTGAAAAACGAATCACATCACTTCATGAGCCGAGAGTTCACAGTTCTCACGAGCAAAGTTATCATATCTCACATGTAATCGATTGTAATAATTTATATATCATATAATAATTATATATTTATAAAAATGATAAAAATATAAAATATAAAATTTAAATAAATCATTATTAATAGAAGTGAGATGACATGATGTAAAATGAATTACATTAGTCTGTGAGGCAGTAGTCCTCCATATACATGAATGATGGTTTTGTTCCCCATTTGATAGAAGAGGAGGTGGATGTGGTTTATTAAAATAACATAATTAAATTAAATAATATTTTATATACTAGAATAATTATATTATATATATTAATACATGAATTGATGTGCTAAGAGAAGAAGTGGAAGAGAAATATTTTAGTAAAGACAATTGCCTTCGCTTAGAACAGTGCACATTGGATCTCCTATTAAGGATAATAGATTTGTACTTTTGAGAATAAAAATAAATCTGTAGACTATATAAATATTTTTGGGAGTTATTTTGATATGTTTTGTTAGATTCAACTTTAATTGGTGGTGTGAAGATGTGAGGGGAGGAGGTGGCCTTTTATAATGGTGGAGGAGTGGTAGTTTTTTAATAACCCAAATCTATTCAAAAATGGGAAGTGACTCTATCCCAAATTCCTCTATAATTTATAATTAAATTATTTTATGGATGATATGGTTCATCTAAACCTAAACAAAAAACCCATGTTTTAGACATGTTTTTTTCTTAACTTTTTTTTACTTACTTTTTGCATTTTATTTTTCACTACGGTAATTAGCCTTTTTATCTATGTAATTTTTCATTTTAGAATATAAATAAAATGAGGATTTTGATATAATTTTTACCTAATGTTTAGAAAAATTATGTCAAATTTATAAAATAAAACTCCAATCCATGTGGAAAAATATTAATTTTAACCCAATCGCATGAAACACACAATATCCCGTTTTAGGATTTACCATGGTAACAAAATTATTATTTATTTACGGGTCAATATAATTATTATTAAATAAAAAATTGTTCATTAATGGAACATTATTTAATTTTTTAACAAATACCTATTACTTTGAGGGGGAATGGATTTTTTATGAATGCAAAATCCTTTAATAAAATCTTATTTATTATAAAATAAAATTAATTATAATTTGGACACAATTAATTTGATTTAACTATAAAAAACCTCAAGACATAGGTGGAATTGAAATATATTATTTTAAAACCTATAAAAATGATATATATATATATATTTAAATTCTTTAAATACAATAACTCAATGAATTTATATTACATTTAAAAATTTTAGTACCATTTATTTTATTTTTCTATTACTTAAATAGTTACATCATTGGTATTTCTTAAGAATTTAATGTATTTATATAATTAAAAAAACTAAAAAAAGTTAACTTTATTAAATTAATATCACTATTCTTAACATTACCATAAATATTCATGTTCATATTTCTTTTGTCCTCATGTGAACACATAATAGAAATTTAAATGAAAGAGTGGAAAATTTTGTCTTTTTATTTATATAAATTATTAAATTGGTTACTTTAATTGAAATGTGACGCAAAATCAAATAAATATAGATCCTAGTGTAATAAGGGTTTAAATTTGGCCCTAAAATTTGAAATTGGAAATGTTTTTAGATCACTTTATCCCCAATCCTTTTAGTTTAATCCTTATGTAATCTTGTTTTAGCCTTATCCGTTGTAAAATATTTTTACTGTTTTTACAATTTATTATGAACAAATATTATATTTCACTTATAATATAATTTAAATTATTCTTATTAAATTTATTGGGTATATTTTAAGATATTAAAATAAAAAATTAGTATAAGTTAATTTAAAATTAAAACTGAAATGTGATAAGAAAATAGGTTTTCAAAAAACCTATTTTTCAAGATTAAGATGATTTTATATTAACTCTATAAATAGTAAACTTCATGATATGAATTTAAATTGATTTTTATATCTGTATAATATAAAAATTTCCTTTAAAAAATTTCTATTTAAGGGTGGTTCAATTAATTAAAATGGATAAACATTATGTACTTGAATACAATTTACAAAAAATATGTTTTTAAACCCCAAAATAATGTTATACAAAAATCTATTATAAAAATGATTTAAATGTAATTACGTGGGTAAAATATAAATATTTTTTTTAATTTAAATAAATGAAAAAGAATAATGGGAATTTTTTATTACCTAATTTATTGAAAATAAATGACTCTTTTACCAAAATAATCCATATTTTCACTATTCAATGAAAAATTGCTATTTTTTGGGAAATCCCAAATTTATACCCTTGGTTAATATTTATAGAATGATTTCCAAAATGAAAATAATTTTATCAATTAAATTTTCTCAAATCATTATAAATTAATTATAATATTGTATGGAAAAAATAAAATACATTTTTGAATAAAACATATTTTGATAAATATAATTTCTTTAATAAAAATAGATTTATTATTTAATAAACATTTTTCAATAAATTAATATTGAGTATAATATATATATATATATATATATATCATAAAGTAGTTAATAGTATTCATACTCACCAATTTAATGGCTAGGTTATAACAATCATATATTTCGTTGGTTATTTAAGCTCGGTGTTGTGTATCAAATAAGCTAACAACTATATTGTTACACTTTTAAATTATCGGGGCATTACAGTTGGGGTAAAATATGAGTAACATAATGTCGCTCAAATTTTACTAAATTAACTTAAAAAAATATATAAAAGACCTTGTTTTGGTTTTAAATTAATAACACCATTTATTTCAATGACATACTCGCCTAACGTAACTATCTCCCATGCGATTCCATATTTACTACTCTCCATAAATTCAATTCCAAGGAAAATTGATACATTTTAATGTTCGAAATAATCTCAATTCCACACTTTTCAAGACACACATGTCCTTTTAATTCTTCTGGAAACCCTATTTATTTATCCTCTTATAGAGTCCCACTACTATAAAAGAGTCCTTTAACCATGCTAGAATAGGACATTATCAGTGCTAAAAAAGTGTTGACTACCATAACACCGTTAAAAGTTCTATGTTTTTATATGTTCTATAAAGGTGCTGATATAGGGGAGTATTTTCATTGCTAAAAAAGTGTCGATAATGAACCCTTTTATCAGTTCATTTAGAATCACTGATAAACTATACCATTTATTTGCACATATACATGTGCTAAGAAAGGAAAACTTTATCAATGATGCTAAATTCACTGATAATGGAATCCTTAATCAACACTTCTAAAAGGGATGATAAGGGTAACATTTATCGATATTGATAAAGGGATCCTTTATCAACACATTTAGTAGAGATAATAAAGGGGAATACTTTAGTGTGATATTACAACACACTATAACACCCGAAACAGAGAACACTCTAGCGTACTGTAGCATAACTCTAGAACACCAGAAACAACGCCACAAATTAGTGAAATTAGATACAAATAAAAAATTGAAATGAAATAAAATTTCTATCACAAATACAAGAAAAAATAGTATTATATAGAAAAATAACACAACTATATAAAATAAAAATCCACCCCTAATTGAGAAATAGAACACACTTATATAAGAAAATAATAATTTTGTCAGTAATAATATATAAAAATAAATTACATAGAATTTGTTAATTTTAAAATAAACATTGAGTCATATCGAAACACTGTGTATCCTATTTTGTTGTTGTTGATTTTTTCACATCACATGCATTTTATTTTTCATCTTAAAGCATTATGTAGGTGAATAATTGAAAAAAACATTAAATATGTAGTGATTTTAAAATGATAAGTAAATATAGTGTATTAAAATAGATCTATTAATCATCAAATATATTTTATAATCCTTGAATAATGACTATATATTTGAATTTTTGTTCAATGATTCTAGGCTATCAAGAGATCCCTAATTTTCTCTCAACTTCTCTATGATTCCCTCCGTCTATTAATAAATTGGACAGCACCTTCATCTTCCATGTGTATCATGAATTTTAATGTCCCATTTTACAACTCAATCTCCAACTCCAATGCATTATTTCTATCAGGTTGTGTTTCTAGTTTAATTATTACTAGGATATGACTCTCATTTTCCATTGGGAAATAATATACAAGGGTAATATTTGATCAATGAAAGAAAAACAAATGAATCTTGAAAGAAAAAATATACCATCTATCCTTCTGATTTTAAAATAATTTAAATATATTTTCATCGGCCATATTTTTCTCAAAATACACAAATGGGAGTGAAAATTTTTATAAAACATACAGGAAAGGAAACATGATTCATTTTTTATTACAAAACCACTAATGATAGAAATGAAATTTAGATAAATTAGTCTAAACATCTCATTTAAATATATATTCATTATTAGAGGATTGGAAAATGAAATTTTCTTTACCTTATACCTTTTCCCATTTTATATTATGCCTCTATATAATATTTTTTTACTCTATTTGAGGTGTCTTTGGCTCTGTTTGGAAACATATATTAAAAAATACTTGAAGAAGTAATTATATATTTGGAATCACATACTAAGAGTTTCATATAACACATATGATAAGTGTTGAGTTATATGTGTAATTATATTTCTTATTGAAAATGTTCATTGTGGTCAATTGTGATGGATTTATGCTATACAGAGATTAGAGGAGATTCAAACTTTTGGCGGTATTGGTGTGTGGTGTATTGGAGAGGTTGAAACCTGGAAATTTCTTAATCTTTCCAACCAAAATCTTCCTTAAGATGGGGATAAAATAATGGTGGAAAAACTACTCATTATGGGAGGAATACTATCCTGATTTAGATTGTAACCATTTTAAATTTATCAACATTGAACGGGAAGAGAATCCAAAGGTTGGGTTTTCTTGTTTTTTTACAAAAATAATATGCAACACTAGAATTTTCAATATATCACCAATAATAGTAGTATTCTAGTCCACCTATGTTTAATTGCAAAGATATAATAGAATCCAATGTGACTAGACCTAAATTAAATTTAATTTTTAATGAATTGTATTCAAAATTAACTGACTAAGTCACATAAGAAAATTAAAATCAAGAAAAAAACAAATTCATTCATTATGTTTTGATAAATTTTTAGGTGTCATTTTTATTATTCTCATGAAGTTTTAAATTTGTAGGATGAAAGGATGAAAGATTTAATGAATGGGTTGGTATATATAGTATTCAAAGTTGT
Organism: Viscum album; assembly: GCA_963277665.1. Lineage (NCBI taxonomy): Eukaryota > Viridiplantae > Streptophyta > Magnoliopsida > Santalales > Viscaceae > Viscum > Viscum album. Next base: position 248,377,359 of record OY728152.1, on the reverse strand, counting down.
GGCCATGGATTTTATGGAGATTAATGAATACAATCTAAGTGGGTGGTGTCAAGACCCCCTCCCCACAAGGTGTACCCCTCCTGGGCTGGAAATGTGCGAAGTGAGATAGTGACCCCCAAGTCTCGCCTCCCGTAGCCCCCAGGGTGGCGACTAGCACCGAGGGTATAGTAAACACACAAATGGGGGGAATCACACTCTAAGATAACACATGCGAAAGATAGAGATAAGACAGACACCTACCAACTCCAACTCAGACTGCAATATAAAATAAATCTCATGTTCACAAATGTGATGTCATACAAAACTACTAAAATTGAAACAGAAAACTACATGTACTATAGGGAATTAAAAACAACAGCGACCAAGAAACCTGAGCAACTCATATAACCCCAAGATAGTAGAAACAATCCTAATATTCAACTGGCTCCAAGTGACCTGAAAATAGTTTATATATACATATGGTGAGTAAAATAGTATACTAGGAAGGATCCTCCCCAAATCCTCTTGTGCAAAAGTAAAGAATGCATGCTAAAACACAGTGAACAAAAAGTGAAACTAACCCATCACCTAAACAGGTATACTATGTTCCCTTCCTTACCATGGATACTCTCACTGTGTATTGCATACAAGAGTATATAATATAATAAATAATATCATGGGAAACCCTCTACTTATTCCCCACTGGTTTTCTACTTTTCCCCAATATTTCACATCCTAAGAAAATCTCTCCAAAAAGGCTTCCCGAAGACACCTGGGTGAAGCACCACAATATACACCTCGTGTAGTATAAACACCACTTCCTCATAACTAAAGTAACCAGTTAGTTTATGGGATCCACCACATCTTTCATAACGTGTACTATATGTCAGGTATTAAATCTCAAGCCATTATAGACTATACAATGAGTAGGGATCCTCAAGCCATCATAACCTATACACGTTACACCTATAGTATCCCATAAGATACTATATCCAAAATATATGTGTGTGAATAACCACAATCCATTACATCCCTCTACACACATATATGGGGAAAACTAAACTCTATGACAACCATCACAAGTAACTTCCAAGAGAAGAGAGAGGGGCGAATGGGGGTAGTCAGTCATTCATCATCCCATGAGAATGTTGGGAAAAACACTCCCCTAGGGCTCAGAATCCCCAGGGTGTCAGTTTCCCTAAATGATGGGGTGGAGTAGCATATAAAAAAAGAAAATGTACATAATATAATATATCTAACAACCACACTATAGTCATAATCTAGTCTTAGACATAACTATAGATAACATCTCTTGAACTCCCGACTACCACTTCAATGACTAGGTGTCCTCTAATCACACAACCATTTAAAGAGATTAATTGGATTACATTATCAATTTTTATCAGTTTCACATTACATTATTTAATTATTTAAATATTAAATAACTATTAAAAATTCCACATTATATTTCATTAGCATCACACCCAACGTCCATTGTTCAATTATATTGAAACCTCGACATTGCGTCCCTGCAAGTTCCAACCCCATGGCTTCGCATAATTTATTCAATATATTATTAACAGTATTTTTACAATACTATATTTCCTAATATTCTATTAAATGATTATAAGATACTAAAAAGAAGGTGGCTCAACATGGTGGGTAGTTGAACTACCCATCAATTCATTGCCACCTATAGCAGGTGCATAGACCCATCCTCCCTCGAGAAGCAAAACATGTAAATCATGTGGCATACCCCACATCTCTACTCCCCTTTTGGAAGGGGTGTATGTAAGACCATCTACCTTGATCCATGGGGAATGTAAAGTAGATAAAAAATAAGCAAGAATCATCATACATCCAAACATTCACATCCAACCCGTTTCATCATATCCGGTTTCCTCCTCGATACTCACATGCATAAACCGATGCATCTCACCACTCAAGGCATCAAATAATGCCACAACCAATGGGTCTCCCTTCCCCCACGTATCACAATTTCCATCTAGGATCACATCACAATACTTGCAGTAGGAAAACAAACATCATATCAATTGGGATCTTGGACCTTAAACATGGCATCCAAACTTCAAACATAACAAGATTTCAAGGCTCCAAAGCACAAGGCACTCATCCTTACAAGGAAGAGGTTAAATTTTAACCCTACTAAGAATTATTGTTTTATCAAATAGCTAGTTTTTTAATCCATTGGGAATTAAAAGATTTATTATTGGTAGTTTCCAACTATTGACAACCTAAATAGTATTCTATCAGATATAAATTAAAAATGCTACCTACATCAATTTGATTAACATGAAATTACAAAAAGAATAAAAACATTCATTTACATGACTCTTTATAATTAAAAATTAATATACAACTAATACCAGTTTATGTTCATTACCAATTTACATCAAGAATGAAAAGATAAAAATAGGAAGCATAGATATCACACTATCTTGAAAAACAATATCCAATAAAATAAGATTGATATTATATATTTATTCAGTTCAAATATTTAATATGTAATTTCTATTATGATCTAGTGGGCTAAAACATGATAACTCTACAGTTTCATTTAAAAGAAAAGAGAACCCATGAATCCCATACCTCAAAAGGTTTTTGATGCTCTTTGAACCGACTAAAAAAACATATCATGATCACCTCTTTTGGAGGACTACATCAACATGAGGATACATAGACACCACCACACTAGTCAAAACCAATGAAAATTCCATTAGGAACTTGGGGATAGATTTCTATAATCCTGAAAGGAGAAACAGAAGGAGATGATGGAAAAATAATGAAGATAAATCATAACTTATACCAAATATTGATTGATACTTCTTGGTTTCACCAAAATATGGGCTGCACTTGTAGCAAGAAGAATGGAAAGGGGAACCAATCTATGGATGAAAGTTTGATTGCAAGACACCTATAGGAAGGAAGTAACGTTTTGAGCATCTCCCCGAGATAACAAAGAATAATAACAAGGCAGTAAGATATCTCGTCCCTTTAGAATATTTAATGGAGCAGCAGTTTAAGATACACTAGATTTTCTATTAAACCAGGGTTGTATTAAACCATGTAGTTTGACCAAGTAATGGCATCTGCAACCATATGAAAATTAATATGGGAGTTATGGGATTTTAATTGGCCTTAAATACCTTAAAACAAGTCTTTAAATGCATTTAATGTCAAAGATAATGTTAAATCAGTGAAACTGGTAAAATCTAGAAATTTTGGGAAAGGAAAAGTGACACAGTTTCATGAAATTGTTTCTTGAAATAGTTTGGAAATTTGGAAAAGTGTTGAGTATAAGTCACCTTGACCTCCCAAAACACTTCAAACACCTGATTTTAGCATGTAATGTTCTAGATAGGTCCAGGCCATTACATCAGATACCTCTCAAAACATTGTCATCACCAAGAATCCAAAACCAACCAAAAAGGAAATAGAAAAGGGGTCTGAACAACCACCCATAGATATACCTCTCAAAATATAGAAATCCACAAGAAGCAAAAAAATAATGTCGTATTATAAAAAAGAAATTTCTATAACAAAAAAGCAAAAATATTTAACTGAAAAGTGTTAAACATCAAACAACTTAGAAAACTGAGCACGTATCTGTGAATCACATTCTCAGGTACTCTCCTCTATGCCACCTTGTCACCATAAGACATGAACCAAGGGAATAGAATTCCCATGAAACACCTTTTATTTGTAGTCTTGGATTTCCATAGGACGCTCCTCAAAGATCAAATCTTCATCAAAATCTATCTCTCCCTAATAGATGACGTGAGATTCATCATGACGATAATGATAGAGCTCTGACAAATGAAAACATCGTGTATCCGGATCATCTCTAGGGGATGTGCTACTCGATATGCCATGACTCCAGCATGAGCCAACACCTCGAAAAGACCAAAAATCGGAGAGAAATATTACTCCCATGACCAAACCTTCACTACCCACAAAGTGGAGTAACCTTTTATAACATGTGATCCCCAACATCAATCTACAAAGGTCTCCCAATTTGATCAAAATATGATTTCTAATGATCCTGTGATGTTTTCATCCTCTCATGAATCACTTGAACCATCTCTATCATATTATTCACTAGTTTCGGTCTGAGAATATATGACCCTCCAACACCAGTCTAGCATAGCAGAGTATGACAAGGTAGTCCATACACGGATTCAAATGGTACTATACCAATGGTCAAGTGAAAACTTTTATTGTAAGAGAACTCCACCAAGGGAAAGTTCCTCATCAACAAACCTCCAAAATCTAGGACATAAGAGTGCAACATGTCTTCAAGAGTTTGGATAGTCCACTCTATCTGACCATCCATTTGCAGATGAAAAGCAATGCTAAGGAATAGCTAAGAACCAAAATCATGCTACATAACTATCCCCACCATAGAGGTAAAATGACGATCTCAATCAGAAGTGATCATCCTCGAGACTCTGTGATGTCTCTCCACCTCATCCAAATATTTCCTCAACAAAACTTCCACTGATATCGATTCCTTGATCTCTGTGAAGTGAGATGATTTCATTAAACGATCAACTACCACCCAAATAGCGTCATGGCCTCCCTGAACTCAAGGTAAACTAGTTACAAAGTCCATTGAAATTTCTTCCCACTTCCACTGAAGAATATATAATGGCTGGAGAAAACCACCAGGCACACGGTGCTCAAACGTCACCTTCTAGCAGACCAAACATCGAGACACAAACTCTGCAAGTGAACGCTTCATCCCAGGCTACGAAACCTGACTCCTCAGGCCTCGTTACATTTGTATCACGCCATGATGCACCTCTAAGGATAACTAGGAAACTCTATAAGAACCATCTCACCCATCAACAAAGGAACAAAAAACCTTCCACGATACAACACCCAGTGTTGTTCATCCTCATACCAACAATTTAGGGTCTCGCCACAAACATCTCGGTCTCTCCAAACCTCCACCTATAGATCCCCCAACTGGGACTCTTCCACCTGCAACACCAGATATGACAACACCATCATCTAAAAAATACATCCCTTGCCCCCAACTACTCCCATATCGAGATGTAATACGGAAAATTCCTCCATAATTCTCTAGGAATCACCAGTTTCATGCACTACATCACTATGTGACTTCCTTCTTAGCACATCAGCAACAACATTCTCATTTCTTGGTGTATATGATAATTTTAAGACATATTTTGACAAGAACTCCATCCACCGACACTGTCTCAAGTTCAAGTCACGCTGGGAGAAAACATACCTCAGGCTCTTATGATCGGTGAAAACCAGAAAGGTTATGCCAATGAGGTAATGTCTACAGAAAATCATACCAAACACCATGGATGCCAACTCAAGATCATGGGTGGCAAAGTTACGTTCATGAGGAAGTGACAACTGAGACCCATAAGAAATGAACGATCTATGCTGCATTAAAAAAGCCTACCCCTAGATGAAAATCATCGCAGAAAACATCAAACTGAACTCCCTATGCTGGAAGACAAAAAACTAGATAACTTACCAACTTCTCCTTCATATACACAAATGATGCATCACACTAATTAGTCCACACGAACACTTGATCATTCCTAGTCAATGTTTTTATAGGAGTCGCAACCCTATAGAAATCGGTTATGAGCCGCCTGTAATAGTTTTCAAGACCAAGTAAACTTCGCACCTTTCCCACTGTCTTGGGGGATGCCCAAGACACAACAGCTTCTATCATTTATGGATCCATATATACTCCCTACTGGGACACAACATTCCCAAATAAATGGATTTCTCGAGTCTAAAAACCAAACTTTTACAACTTCCCAAACAACTATTGTTGACTAAGAACTCCCAAACGACATGCAGATAATCCGTATTCTCCTCCTCAGACATGGAGTACACAAGGATTTCATCAATAAAAACCACCATGAACTTATCTAGTAACTCTCAGAACATAGTGTTCATTAATCAAATAAAAAAATATGGAGAATTAGTCACACCAAACAACATTACAATGGACTCGTAATGCCCCTGAAGACAACAAAAAGTAGTCTTCGGGATATCCTCATCCTTCAGACGCATCTGATGATATCCTGACCAAAATTAGATCTTTTATAACCAACTTTTACACTCATGTAGATAAAATAAATCATCAAACTGTGGAAGATAACAGTGATTCTTCACTATTACTTTTTTTATGCAATGATTATCGATACACAACCACAATATTTCGTCAGCCTTCTTCACAAACAATACTGGTGCACCCCACGACGACACACTCACCCGAACAAAACCGCACTGTAACATACCATCAATCTGTATGCGTATCTCTCATAACTCAAAAGGGGACATCCTATATGGATACATAGAGATAGGATATGCTCCTGGATGTAGCTCGATTCCAAACCTGATCTCTCACTGAGGGGGAATTCTAAAACCTCTTCTAGAAATACATCAGAGAACTCATCTATGACCCTATGAAATACCAACTACAGAACTTATGAAGAACTGAACATCATCTCATCCATCATGTATGATAAGGAAGGAATGCACCTATGACCGATCTAAGGGTCTCAATCACCAACAAACACCGAAGGATCTCCTTCAGTGTCGAAGAAAACCAACTACCTTTTGAAGAAATCCATTATATCCTATATCGAATACAACCAATCCATGCTGAGGATGACATCATACTGTTGTATTAGTAAGCATAGGAAATCTCTCCAAGAGAGGTGCTTCCCCATCACTAGCTCATAGTCTCTACATACTTCAAACTATTCATCTCGAACTTCAACAGGCGTAGTCAACACAAAGGGAAATGGAAACTTCTCTACCTCAAGTACCAAAGCATGGACAAAGGTAGGTTATATGATGGAGTGTGTTTCTCCAAAATCAAACAAGGCATACACCCAAGTAGAAAATAAGAAAAGTGTACCTTGAACGACATCTAGCTCACCTGGCGCTGGCAATGCTAAAGCATGAAGCTGACCACGACCTCCTTCATGGCATCTTTGACCCTGATGATGACCAACATCATGGTCACAATCTTCTCTCTGAGGACTGGGAGAATCACTAGGTTGTCCTCTTCCAGCCCATTCTTCTCTCTACTGATCCAAAGCTGGTGCAGCCTGCTACTGCTACCTCGGCTGAAACTTCCTCAATAGATGAACTTGGAGGGGAACACCTGGTGCATGATGACTACTCTGAATTGTCAGGCACTCTCACTGCTAATTACTTCATCCTACATAAGAAAAAAAGTTCCTAATCCATTGGAATAGGCCTGAGATCCACCGACACTAGAGTAATGTTGTCTTGAGGGATGGGGCCTACCCCCGACTGAATGGAAATTTGTCTACCATAATAACCAAGAACCCCATACCATAGATTTTCTTCATGAGGATTCCTGATGACTCCCATATCATGATGATTCGGTTATGTCCAATGTCCTCTAAAAGATGACTTCTCTCTCCAGCACCTTAAGATATGTCTTTAACATAAATAGGGTGACCTGGTGCTGGATCTCTGATTGCAAAGCCTCCTCAAAATTTCTCACCATGGCCTGCTCATCTAGAAATAGGTCTGAAGCATATTGAAAAGGGTTCCAAAAATGGATTCCAAAGTCTTGCACACTGGAGCACCCCTGTCAAAGAATAAGAAGCTCCTAGATACTGGACGCCTTCACAATTGAAGAAAGAAACTCGAATCTAAACTTCTCTTGTAACTCCTCCCATGAGATCACTGACTCCTTGAGATCCCAGAGGAAAAATATCTACCACTTCCCCACTTATCCATGTAGCATCTTCACAACTAAACAAACCCATTTCTCCTTTAGTGAATAGATCTAACTGAATACTATCTCAAACTTCTGAAAAGTAGTCTTCTGTTACTACATCTGAAACTGATACTTCATACTTTTGTAGATTGTGGTTCTGAAACTCAAGGAGTGTTCTCATCCAAGTGTCTTCGTCATCAACCTATACCCTATGACGATATGCTGGCACATCCTGCTAGATATATTATACGTGAACCTAATGAGGACATTGAACTGAATCCATACCTGAAAAATAACAAACATTTGGAGATAATAAACCTCGAATATGGAAGACTCAGCATTAATTAATTAATTTTTTTCTTTTATCCATTTTAGGTTAACCTATCCCAAGGTCTTCCCTTTCAAATACAAGAACAATGAATAATTGTGCATGATCCTTTCTATGGTATCTACCCTACAACTAGTATCACCTCATTTAGTATCCATTGTAAACTTAAAGGTCCATGCATTAGATCACATGGGGCCTAAACACCTATGTCTCAGCCAGTCGCCAGTGTTTACATCACTTTCTAAACATGACTAACACTGTTTCTCGACCAACCCATGCAACCTATCATGTGCCTTACACCAAAATCCATCCTATCCCTCAACCAATCATCTGATACCACTCTGTCATGACCCCCTCCCCCCAAGGTGTACCCCTCTTGTTCCTTCAATGTGATAAGGGAGATAGTGACCCTTGAGTCCTGCCACCAGTAGGCCCCGAGTTGGATATAAGTACCGAGAGTATAGTAAACACACAAATGGGATCCATTAACCTCTATGAGAATACATGTAAAAGATAGAGATAATACAAACACCAACCAACACCAACTCATAATACAATATAAAATAAATCCCATGTACACAAATGTGATGTTATACAAAACTACTACAACTGAAAAACAAAACTCCCAGAACCAAAGGGAAGTAAAAACAGCAGCGGCATGAAGCCCAAATAGCACCTTCAAACCCAAGCTAGTAGTAACCATCCTGATATCCAACTGGCTCCAAGTGACCTAAAAATAAATTTATATATACATAGGGTGAGTATAATAGAATACTCAGTAGGATCCTCCCTAGATCCTCTCGTAAAAATGTAAAGAAATCTTGCTAAATCACAGTGAACAACATGTCAAACTAACTCATCACCTAAACTGGTATACTAAGTTCCCATAATCACCTTGGCTACTCTCACCAAGTATCGCATACAAGAGTACATAATATAACCTATAATATCAAGGTTACCCCATTACTACATCCCCCTTGGTTTTATGCTTTTCCCCATAATCGCACGTCCTTAGAATCTCTCTCCAAAAAGGCTTCCCACAGAAACCTGGGCGAAGCACCACAATATGTACCTCGTGTAGTACAACAACCACAAATACATAACCAAAGTAACCAGTTAGTTTATGGGATCCAACATAGATCGCATAACATGTATCGTAAATTGGGTATTAAACCTCAAGACATTATAGCCCATACACCGAGTAAGGATCCTCATGACATCACAACCGATACATGTAACACCTATAGTAGTCGATAAGAAACTATATCCATAATATATGTGTATGAATAACCACCATCCATTACATCCCTCTACACACATATATGGGGAAAAATAACCATTATGCCTACCAACTCAAGTAACTACCAAGAGAATAGAGTGGGGCCAAAGGGGTATTCATTCATTCACCCTCCCACTGGAATGTTGGGGAAACCCTCCCTAGGGCTCAGAATCCCTAAGTTGTCAGTTTCCCTAACTGATGGGGTAGAATAGAAAATAAAAACACAAAAATAAAGAATATAATATATCTAACATCCAAAAAATGGTCATAACCTAGTCTTAGACTCAATTATAGGTAACATATCTCGAACTCCCAACTACCACTCCTAAGACTAGGTATCCTATAAGAACACAACCATTTAAAGAGCATCATAAGATTACATTATCCATTTTTATCAGTTGCACATTACGTTAATAAATTTTCTAAATATTAATTAACCATTAAAAATTCCACATTATATTTCATTATCATCACACCTATGTAACTTTCTTCCATTAAATTGAAACCTCATTATTGCGTCCCAGTAAGATCCAACCCCATGGGTTATCATAATTTATTCAATCATTTATTATTAGTATTATTACTTTCCCATATTCCATGGAATTCAAAAAAAAATATTCTAAGCTACTAGACACATAGTGGCTCAACATGGTGGGAATTTGAACTACCCATCAAGTATTTTCCACATATAGTAAGAGAAAAGACGCATCCTCCCTCGAGAAGCCAAACATAGAAAGCACATGGCATACCATGTATTTATTCTACCCTTTTGGAAAGATGGTAAGCAAGACCAGTTGTCTTGAGAAATATGTAAAGTAAAGTAGATAAACAACCAACAATAATCTGAATGCATCCAAACAATCACATCCAACCCATTTCATCATTTCAGGTGTCCTCCCTGATACTAACATGCATAATCCAATGCATCTCGCCACTCTATATGTCAACTGATGACACAACCAATGGGCCTCCCTACCCCCACACATCACAACATCCATCCAGGAACACATCAAAATACAAGAAGAAGGAAAAACATCATATCAATTGGTCTCCTGTCCTTTAAACAAGGAATCCAACCATCAAACATAACAAGATCTCAAGGCTCGAAATCACAAGGCACTCATCCTTACAAGAAAGAGGGTAACTCGGAACCCTACTTGGCATTATATGTTTATGAAATAGATGGTTATTTAATCCATATATAATTAAAAAATTCTTTATTGTTAGGTTCCAACAATGGGTATCCCAAACAAAAAGCTATCACAAATCAATTAAACATGATTGATACATCAATTTGATTAACGTAAAATTATAACAAAAAGAACCACATTCATTTACATTCCTATTTATCATTGACAATTAATTTACAATTAACCATAGTTTATATTATTTAACAATTTCCATCAAGAATGAAAAGATAAACAATGAAATCCAAGATATCAAACTATTTATAAAAACAAGAGGCAATAACATAAAATAAATATCAATTTATTTATCTGGTTAAAGTATTTAAAATGTTAATTTCATTGTGATCTAGTGGGATAATACATTCTAACTCTACAGTAACATGTAAAAGATAAAAGAATCACCACATACCCTACCTCAAAAGGTTTCTGATGCTCTTCGAACATACTAACAGAACTGATCACGATCACCTCTCTTTGAGGACTGCATCCACATGAAGATGTAAAGACACCACCATTCTGGACAACGCCCAAGAAATGTCTATTTATAACATGTAGATAGCACGCCATAACAGGGAAAGGAGAAACAGTAGGAGGTGTAACCAAATGAATTATGATATATCATACCTTATATTTAAGATTGATCGATACTTCTTGGTTGCACAAAAATAGGGGGTGCAGTTGCAGCAAGAAGAACATCAAGGGGAACTAATATAAGGATGAAAGTTTGATCGCACGAATCCTATGGGGAGGAAGGAAATGTTCTAGCATCTCACAACAGAGAATAAGGAGGAACAACAAGGTAGGAAGATATCTCATCCCTTCAGAAGATTTAATAGATCATCGATTCAAGGTACACTAGATTTTCAGTTAAAATAGGGTCTCATTAAACCTTGTTGTTTGACCAGGTAAAGGACTTCAGAACCTTAGGAAAATTAATATAGGAGTAATGGGATTTGAATTGGCCTTAAATCCCATAAAACAAGTCCTTGAATCAATTTAACATCAATGAAAACATTATAATGGTGAAACTGGAAAAATCTGGAAATTTTTTCAAAGGAAAAGTGACACAATTTAATGAAATAGTTTGTAAATTTGCCAATGTGTTGGGTATCAGTCACCTTCCCCTCCCATAACACCTCAAACACCATATTTATACTTGGAATGGACCATATAGGTCTAGGGAATTACATAATATACCTTTAATTAAATTCTCATCCTTGATAATCTAAAACAAACCCAAAAGGAAACAGAAAAGGGGTCTGAAAACCTACCCATCGACATACCTCTCAATAGAGAGAATGCCACGTGAAGAAAAAAAATCCATCATATAAAAATGAAAGGTCTATATCCAAAATTTGAACATTTTTATGTGAAAAGAGTTAATAATCAAACAAATCATGAAACTAAGCACGTATATGCAACTCATGTTCCCAGATACTTTCCTCCATGCCACCATGTCACCAAAAGACATGAACCAAGGGGATATAATGCCCGTGTAACTGCTTATTTTTGAGGTCTTGGATTTCCAAAGGCTGCTCCTCGATGGTCACATAATAATCAACATCAATTGCTCCCCAATAAAGGAAATTAGAGTCATCATGAAGTTAACTACGGAGCTATGACACATGAAAAACATCATGTATCCAGCTCATCTATGGGGGATGTGTTGGTCGACACGCCTCAGCTCCAACATGAGCCAAAAACTCAAAAGGCACAAAAAACTAGGGATAAAGCTTACTCCCATGACCAAAACATCTCTTCCCATGATGGAGAGTCACCTTTAGAAACAAGTGATCCCCAACCTCAAACTCCAATGGTCTCCTCGTTTGATCGGCATATGATTTCTGACGATCCTACAATGTCTTTTTCCTCTCATGAATCACCTGAACCATTTCTGTCGTATTCTCTACTAGTTCCAGTTTGATAATTGCTAACCCTTCAACCCTAGTATATCACAACAGTTAACAGTAAGGTCTTAAATACAATGATTCAAAGAGAGCAATAAAAATGGTGGAGTGAGACCTTTTATTGTAGGAGTAATCCACCATGTGTAAGTGAATCATCCACAATCCTCCAAAATCCAGGACACAAGAGCGCAACATGTCTTCCAGTGTCTGGATATTCCGGTCAGTCTTCCCTTCTGTCTACAGATGAAAATTAGTGATAAGTCATAGCTTAAGTCCAAAATCATGCTGGAGACCTCTCTATGCCCTAGAGGTAAAATCATGATCTCAAATGGAAATGATCATCCTCAGGAATCTGTGGAGTTTCACCACCTTCTCTAGATATTTCCTCAAAAAACATCTACTCAGATCGATTCCTTGATCTCTATGAAGTGGGCTGATTTCATAAAATGATCAACTACAACTCAAATACCGTCATGAACTCCCTATGCTCGAGGTAAACCAGTATAAAAACCCCTTGATATTTCCTCCCACTTTCACTAAGGAATATATAATGGTTGGAGCAAACCACCGAGGACACGGTGCATGGATTTTACCTTATAGTAGACCAAACATCGAGACACAAACTCTACAACTGAATGCTTCAGCCCAGGAAACCAAAACATACTCATCATGCCTTGGAATATCTTTGTCATTCCAGGATGCACCACTAATGGAGAACTATGAAACTCTATAAGAACCATCCCATGCATCACCAAATGAATAAAAATACATCCATGATACAACATCCAGTGTTGTTCATCATCATACAATCCATCAGGGTCCTCTCCATAAACAACTCAGTCTCTCCAGACCTCCACCTCAAGAATGCCCAAATGAGAGACTTCCACCTGATACACTAGAGATGACTACACCATCATCTAAAAAAGAAAATATTTTCCCCCAACTTTTCCCATATATATATGTAATACTGAAAATTATTCCATCACTCTCTAGGAATCACCAGATCCAGGCACATCATCACTATGTGACTTTTAATTTAGTGCATCAGCCACAAAATTCCCCTTTCCATGTTTATATGATATTTCCAAATCATATTCCTGAAATAACTCCATCCACCAACACTTCCGCAAGTTCATGTCGAGCTGGGAGAAAACATACCTCACGCTCTTAAGATCGGTGAAAACCACAAAGTGCTCAACAATGAGGTAATGTCTCCACAAAGTTAGAGAAAACACTATGGTTTCTAACTCAATATCATGGGTGTCATAGTTACGTTCATGGGGACGTAACTGCTGAGACCCATAAGAAATGATTGATCTATGATACATTAAAACAAAGACTAAACCCAGATGCAATGCATCACCAAAAACATCAAACTGAACTCCATCTTCTTGAAGACAAAAAACCAAAGAAATTACCAACTTTTACTAAAGATACTCGAAAGCTGCCTGACACTGATCAATCCCCATGAATGTCTGATCCTTCATGTTCAATGCTATTAGAGGAGTCACAACCCTAGATAAATCTTCTATGAACCTCCTGTAGTAGCCTGTGAGACCAAGGAAACTTCACAACTCTGACACTGTCTTGGGGACTTCCCCAGACACAACTACTTCTATCATTGATGGATCAATAGATACTCCATATTGGGAAAAATATTGCCCTAAGAAATAGACTTCTTGAGACCAAAAGTCAAACTTCTACATCAACCCAAATAGTTGTTGTTGATGAAGCACCCCCAAAATGGAGTGAAGATGCTCTGCATGATCCTCCTCATACATGGAGTACACAAGGATTTTGTCGATGAAAACCACCATTAAATTATCCAAGAACTCTTGTAACACAACATTCATCAATCCCATGAACACAACTAGAGAATTCGTCACACTGAACGGAATTACAACGAACTTTTAATGCCCATGACGACAACAGAAAGTAGTGTTTGGGATATCCTCATCATTCACACATATATAATTACATCTTGATCACACGTTGATCTTTGAGAACCAGCATTTACAATTCAGTTGATCAAATCAATCCTCAATCCGCGAATATGGATAGTGATTCTTCACTATCACTTTGTTTATGCAATGATAATCAATACACAACCACAAACTTTCATCAGCCTTCTTCAAGAAAAAAACTAGTGCACCCCACAGTGACCCACTTTGCCAAAGAACCCACACTATAAAAGACCATAAAACTATATAGGAAACTCTTGTAACTCAAAAGGAGTTATCTTATATGGATATATATATATATAGGAGATTCTCTTGGCATTAGCTCGATCCCAAAATTGATCTCTCATCGAGGGGGTAATGATACAAACTCTTCTAGAAATACATCAGGGTTCTCTTCTATGACCCTGGGAAACAAAAACTACTGAACCTATGAAGAAATCATTTTCCACTCAGTCATCAAGGATGATAAGGACATAACTCAGCTCAGACCCATCTGAGGGTCTCACTCACCAACAAACACCAGTGGCTCTTCATCAGCATCGAAGAACACCACCTGCCTCCTAATGCAATCCATGATAGCCTGCACCGAATAAAACCAATCCATACCAAGGATGACATTATATGGTTGTATCTGTAAACATAGGAAATATCCCCAAGAGATATGCTTCCCCAAAACCAGCTCACAATCTCTATATACTTTAAACATGTCATCTCGAACTCCAACTAGCGTAGTCAATGCCAAGGCACTAGAAGCCTCTCTACCTCAATTCCCAAATCATGGACAAGGGATGGTGATATGAAGGATTGTGTTTCTCCTAAATCAAAAAATTCATACACCCAAGTAGAAAACAAGAAAAGGGTACCTCAAATGATGTCTAGCTCTCCTGGAACTGGCAATGCTAAAGTATGAAGCTGACCATGACCTCCTCTATAACCTCTCTAATCCTGATGGTGAACACCACCAGGGCCGTGATCTTCTATCTAAGGATGGGGAGAATCATGGGGTTTTCCTCTACCTTCCCTATATTCTTTCTACTGATCCAATTTTGGTGCAACCTTCTACTGTTGACTTTGGTGGAACAGCCTCAACGAAGGAACCTTGAGTGGAACACCTGGTGCCCAATGACAACTCTGAAAGCTCTGGAACTCTCACTGCTGATGATTTCATCCTCCACAAGAAAAAAGTTTTTGATCCATTAGAATAGTATTGAGATCAACCACCCATAGAGAAATGAGATGTTGAAGGCTAGGTCCTACCCTCTACTGAACAGAAATTCATCTTCCGTAAAAATCCGGAACCCTGGACCATATCTCTACTTCATTAGGTATGAGGAGACTCCCCTCTCATGATGATACATTTATGGACAATGTCCTCTCAATGACCTCTCCCTCACCAGAACCTCAAGATATGTATTCAACATAAATGGGGTGACCTAGTTCTAGATATTTGGATGCAAAGCCTTCTCGAAATTCTTTTCCATGTCCCCATCCTCTGGAAATAGTTCTGAAGAATATTGTAAAAGGTTCCTAAAATGAATTCTAAACTCTTGGATAGTGGAGCTCCCACGTCGAAGGGTATGAATCTCCTGGCTACTGGACTCCTTCATGGTTGAAGAAAGAAACTTGACTCTAATAATCTCTCAGAACTCATCCAATGAGATTTACGGCTCCTCACAATCTCTAAGGAATAAGAACCACCAATGCCTTGCTACCCCACGTAGCATCGTTACAACTAAAGATACCCAATGATCCTTCTGAGCAAGAATAAAACTGAAGCCTATCTCAATATACTCTAACCAGTATTCTATGACTGCATCTGAAATAGATCCATTGTACTTTTTTAGATTCTGGCGTTAAAATCCACTGAGTGTCCTCCTCCATGTGTCATCGTCTTCAACGTCTAACTAGCGGTGATCTGCTGGCATAGCCTTCTAGAAATATTCTGCGCAAACCTGACGAGGACATCGACTAGAAGCCATACATGTAAAATAAAAAATAGTTAGAGCTCTTAAACCTAGAATAGGGAAGACACAAAATTAATTAATTAATTTTTTTTATTTTATTCATTTTAGGATATCCTGTCCCAAGGTATACCATTTCAAATGTAGGCACACGTATGAATGATACCTGATCCTTTCCTAGGTCTCTACCATACAACTATAATTGCCACATTTAGTATCCATTGTAATTATAATGGTTCATGCGTCATATCACAGCAGGCCTAAACGCCTATGTCTCATCCAGTTTATAGTGTTTACATCACTTGTTAAAAATGACGGCCACTGTTTCCCTACAAACCCACACAACCTCATCTATGCCTAACACCAAACTCTATCCTATCCCACAACCAGACCTCTGATACCACTCTATCATGACACTCTCCTCACAAGGTGTACCCCTATTGGTTCGGCAATGTGAGAAGGGAGATAGTGACCCCTGAGTCCTGACTCCAATAGCCCTCGGGTTGGCGACTAGCACAGAGGGTATAGTAAACACACAAATGGGTGGCATTAACCTCTAAGAGAACACATCAGAAAGAGAGATATAAGAAATATATCAACCAAACCCAAATCTTACTGAAATATAAAAGAAATCCCATGTACAAAAATCTGATGTCATACAAAACAACTACAATTGAAATAGAAACAGCAAGAACTAAAGGGACGTAAAAACAGCAGCGACCATGAATCCCGAACAGCTCCTACAACCCCAAGCTAGTAGTAACCATCCTGATCTCTAACCTTATCTAAGTGACATGAAAAATAGATTATATATACATAGGGTGAGTATAATAGTATACTCATTAGGATTATACCGAGACCCTCTTGTGAAAAAGGTAAATAAAGAATGCTAAAGATCTCTGAACAACAAGTGAAACTAACTCATCACCTAAATAGGTATAATATGTTACCAGCCGCACCTTGGCTACTCTCACCAAGTATCACAAACAAGAGTGTATAATATAATGAAGAATATAATGGGTACCCCGCTACTACTTCCCCACTTGTTTTTCGCTTTTCCCCAACATCGCACGTCCTAAAATCTCTCTCAAAAATTGGTTGCCCACAGACACCTGGGTGAAGCACTACAATATGCACCTTTTTTAGTATAATGACCTCATCCATGTAACCAAAGTAACTAGTTAGTTTCAAGGATCCACCATAGCTCAAATAACTTGTAGAATACCTCGATTATTAAACCTCAACCCATTATAGACCATACACTGAGTAAGGATACTCAAGAAATCACAACCTATACTTCTTACACCTCTATTAGTCTATATGAAACTATATCCATAATATATGTGTGTGAATAACCACAAGCCATTACAACCATCTATACGAATATATGGGTAAAACTAACCACTGTGCCTACCAGCACAAGTATCTTCCAAGAGAAGAGAGCGAGACTAAATGGAGTAGTCAGTAATTCATACTCCCACCAGAATGTTGGGGAAAACACCCTCCAAGACTCATAATCCCTAGGGTTTCTATTTCCCTAACTAAAGGGGTGGAGTATCATTTAGAAACACAAAAAATGTAGAATGTAATATATCTAACAACCACTCTATGGGAATAACCTAGCCTTAGAGTCAACTGTAGCTAAGTCTCTTGGGCTCCCAACTGCCACTTCTAAAACAAGGTATCCTATAAGTAAAAAACTATTTAAAGAGATTTATTAGATTTAATTATCCCTTTTTAATTCGTTTAACATTACATTAATTAAATCTATAAACATTAATTAAACATTAACAATTCCGCATTATATTTCATTTTCATCACACCCAAGTTCCATTGTTCCATTAAATTGCAACCTCAAAATTGTGTCCCAGAATGCTCCAACCCCATGGGTTAGCATAATTTATTAAATCATTTATTAATAGTATTATTACTTTCTGATATTCCCATGCATTCTTGTAAAACATTCTAAGCTACTAAACATAAGGGGGATCAACATGGTGGGTAGTTGAACTACCCGTTAAGTCTTTTCCACCAATATAAAAGGCACAGACACATCCTCCCATGAGAAGATAAACATAGAAAGCACATGGAATACCATGAGTGTCTTCTCCCCTTTGAGAAGTAGGGTAATAAAGACCAGCTACCTGCAACGGTAGGGAAAGTAAAGTAGATAAACAACCAACGAGAATTAGAAAGCATCCAAACATTCACATCCAACATATTTCATCATCTCTAGTGTACTCCCTGACTCCCACATGCGTAAACTGAGGAATCATGTCACTCTAGGCATCATGTGCTACAACAACTTATGGGCCTCTCAGCCCCCACATATCACAACAGCAATCCAGGATCACATTCCAACACAAATAGTAGGAAAACAAACATCATATCAATTGGGCTCTTGGCCCTTAAACAAGGAATCCAACCTTCCAATATAATGAGCTCTCAAGGATCCAAATCACAAGGCACTTAGCATTACAGGTAAGTGGGTAATTCATAACTCAACCATACGTTATCATTTTATCAAATAGCTAGTTTTTTAATCAATATGGAATTAACTGATTTATTATTGGTTGGTTCCTACTACGGGCAACCTCAAGAGTAAGATATTGAAAATCAATTATACATTCTTGCTTCATTAATTTTACTAACATCAAATTACAACAAGAAGAACCATATTCTTTTACATGCCTCTTTATCTTTGAAAATTAATTTCAATTAATCCCAGTTTATGTTATTTACCAATTTACATTAATAATGAAAAGATAAACAAAGAATGCATAGATATTACACTCTCTATAAAACCCAGACGCAATAACATATGATCGATATCAATTTATTTATCTGATTCAAATATTAAATATGTCAGTTATATTGTGATCTAGTGTGCTAAAACATGATAACACTACAGTTTCCTGTAAAAGAAAAGAGAATCCATGAATCCCCTACCTCGAAAGGTTTTAGATGCTCTTTGAATAGACAAACAAAACATTTCACAATCACCTCTCTAGGAAGACTGCATCCAACTGAGGATGCAGAGACCCCATCACAATGGAAAAATCCCAATAAAAGTCCATTAGGGAAATAGAGATAGCATTCCATAACTGGGAAAGGAGAAACAAAAGGAGATGAACCCAAAATAACAATGATAGATCATAATTTATATTGAAGATTTATTGATTCTGCTTCGTTGCACCCAAAAAGGGGGTTCACTTGCAGTAAAAGAACTTCAAGGGGAACCAATCGAAGAGGGAATGTTTTATCGCATGAATCCTATGGGAAGTTAGGAATTGTTGAGAATCTCTCACTAGAGAACAAGGATGAAGAACAAGGGAGGAAGATATATCATCCCTCTAGAATATTTAATAGGGAAGTAGTTTAAGATATGTTGGATTTTTCATTAAAACAAGGTTGCATTAACCCACACGGTTTGACCAAGTAAATGCATTCCAAACCTTAAGTAAATTAAAATAGGATTAATGGGATTTTAATCGTCCATAAATCCCATAAAACACGTCCTTGAATGCAATTAACGTCAATGAAAACGTTAAATCGGAGAAACCGGAAAAATCAAGAAATTTGGAAAAATAAATATGAAATAGTGTCTATGAGATAGTAACTATGAGTGAAACCATTTTTGTGACACTGATTTTGTGACACCATTTCTGTGACACGATTTTTGTGACACCGTTTCTATGACATCGTTTCTATGACACCATTTATGTGACACCATTTCTATGACACCGTTTCTGTGACACGCTGTTTCTGTGACACCATTTCTGTGACACCATTTATCTAACACCATTTATCTGACACCGTTTCTGTGACACCATTTCCATGACACTGTTTCGGTGACACCATTTTTGTGACACAATTTCTGTGACGCGTTTTTTGTGACACCATTTCTAGGACACAGTTTCATGAAATGTCTTCTAATTTTGATAAAAGAAAAGTGATACAGTTTCATGAAACATTTTTGAATTTAGGAAAAGGAAAAGTTACAAATTTCATGAGTGAAACATTTTTAAAATTTGGAAAAGTGTTGGGTTTAAGTCACCATGACATTCTAGAACACCACAAACACCATATTTTATCAAGGAATGAACAAGATAGCTCCAAGCCATTACAGGTGGTTTGTCATAAAAGAATATTGTAACAACAATGATGGGAGGTAGGCTAGTAAAAAAGAGGGAGTCCAAATGATCATTAAGATATAGAAGTAAATAAAGCATCTTAGGATAGATTATATAATGGTACTAAAGTATAATTGTACTTGAGTATTGAAGTATTATATCTCTATTCGATACAGAAATTTTTTTCATGAAAGACGCATGAAAATGTTGACTTTTATGCTTAAATTTTATTGTATTATATATCTATCATATGAATATGAATCCTTATTTTCAAGGACTTATTTATGAAAAATGTTTTTTTTTCATGTATAATGAATATTAATTCTGAATCCATAACCCTAGTCAATGGAAAATATCAAAAACATAATTGTTACTCAAGTTGAAATGGTTGTATGACCACCATGGAAAATATAATTATCTTTACATACCAATATACCACCAACTAAAACGTAATCCTAGTAAACACTTTTAAATTTAACCAGTTCAAATTTATCATTTATTTTTTGTAAAAATTAACTCAATCATAAATATAACATAATAGTGCTACACAATACTAAATTTTCAATATATTGAACAAGTTTAATGTAACAACATTAATAATTATTTCATGTGGTATATCATCATCTCATAATTCAATAATATATTAAGTATGTGAAATTATATTCAGAGTTACATTTAAATTATGTATGAAAAACAACAAAAAATAAAATGAATGAAAATATACAGGATCCACCATAAAATTATGTCATTTTATGACATAGGAACAAACATTATTTATTCATTATACTAGATCGCCTACGTTAAACTGATCATCCAATATTAATTAAGAGAAAATATACACATATCATTTTATGAATTTTTATGAAGATGATTTTCTCAATTGATACATATATATTCATAATTCCTCTTATTTTATTAAACTTTTTTTTCCATCCTCATGTCCATTCCATACTATGGAAAAAAGATTCAAAAAATGATAATCAACACAATCTAAAGGGTAAAAATGAAATAATATATTGGAAACACCCTGAAAATCACCATTATTTACAATAACGGATAGAGATGCAGTTTGTAGTGGTATGATATCAAGTTGGAATGATTTTACAATGTAGTGGTGGATTTATGAATGTATAGGTAAGTGAGAGAGAAAGATAATATTTAGGGTTCTTCATGGTTAATAACAATACAAAAATGCAAAATGCGGCCCAAAAAAATCAAATAATGAGAGAAGAAAGGGAGAAAATAGCATACCTTGGATTGTAGCCATCATTTGTCTTAGCGAACACTGAGGAGTAGCACTGATAGCCGAGGTGTTCCGTAAGAGCTTGAAAACAATAACTGAATGAGTCATGGTAAGAATTTATTTAAGCAGATTCGTGACAATTTTGTCAGCACTTTCAAAAATGCTTTTAAAAGTAGCCCTTTATCTACACTAAAATCAATCAGCACTAATAAAAAGAATATTTGTCAATGAATAAAAAGAAATAATTAAATGAACCTTTTTCAATACTAACACTTTTATAGTGATAATGGATTTACATTTATAATTATAAATAAAAATATTTTTTAGAAAATTAGATAATTATATATTTGTTTATTGTAATTTTATAAGTATTTCAATATATAATTATTTATTTATATTATATTAATATTTTGGTAAATAAATATATTTTTTTATTTATAATTATAAATATAGTTAATGTACATTTGTAAATATATTTATAATTATTTATTTAAAATGAAAAATATATTTATAAAATTATATATAATTATATAATTATATATATATAATAAATATTTATAAATAAATATAGTAAATATATTCATTATTTAAATATATATATTATAATTTATAATTATAAATATATTTATATCATTTTTCATATTTATAAAAATATATATATGTTTAATAAATGAATATAAATATAAATATATTCATTATTTTAATATATTTAATAAAATTTTGTAATTACTTAAACATATAATTTTTTATTTAAAAATATATGAATAATAATGAAAATAATATATATATCCCCCAGGGTGCGGCTCAGTGGTAGCTACTACTCTGGGTTTTGGCAAGCTCTCATGTTTTAGTTTCACTAAGTACATTCCTATATTGTGTGTTTCCTACTTTTCTCTATAATGTAGCCACTTACCCTAAATAATCTGAGCCTTCAACCTCAACTTATATATAATTATATATATTATAAACATAAACATAAATATAAATATAAATATGGTATATTTATTTTTTAGATAAATTTATTATAATTTAATAATTATTTAAATATATATAAATATTTATTTATAAATCAATAAATACTTTTAAAAAATAATATTTATTTATTTATAATAATTATAAATATATAAAATTTTAAATATAGTAAATATACATTTATAAATATTTATTTACAAATATATTTTCATCATTATTAATCAATATATAATCTTAAATATATTTGACCTAAACCGTTGTTGAAGAGGGTCAAAGTTTAAAATTTATAATCCTACTAACTATAGTGTATATTGCAAGTAGGGTTGAACCCACAGAGAAAGAAATTTTGACCATTAATCTTCTATTTTTTTTAAAAAGACCCCACTATTGTCAGCAGTGAAGTGAATTTTCTATTTTTTTCTTTTTTTTATATTATCTATTAAGAAGTGATGTGAAAAAACACTAAATAACCTGTATCTAAACTACATTGAAGTGAGAAATAGTTTAAAACGTAGGAAAAAAGAGATAAAAAAAACTGATAAACGAACAGTCTAGTAAAATGCTTGGGGAAAAAAATTCTATTCTACTGGTTTAGAAAGTCTTCCTTCTCAAGAAAGAGATAAAAACTAATACCACTGAAGGGAGTGATTTATTTCCCTTTCCAGAAGATAAATCACTCAAGCCGACAAGTCGTGGAGTTCTCCATTCCTATATTAATCAACTTGAGAATTCTTTTTTGAAAAAAATTACAAAACAAACTCACCATATGTACTGTAGTCTTTATTTAAATTTAAATGTTTAAGAAAATTTATCCCCAATCAAATTCCCCGAATGAATGTGGAATTATGAGATTAAGTGCATGTGGCATGTTGAAATTTAATGAAAACAGAACTGATCTCACCGATCAATTCTGATCACATTAAAAATGATAGTGAAAAGAAATGTGGTAGATAACCAGTAGATTCGATTTTTACCATGAAATAATGTATTTAGCCTATCATTATTAAAATTATATAAAATAAATTCACCCAATTACATAGGAAAAGAACTGAAAAAAAACAGAGGAAGAAAAATCCTTCTGCTAGCTCGAATTTCTGCTGCTCCAGGACCTCGGGTCTCCAGGGAAAGGTTCTCCGAGAAGTGCTCCAGGATTCACCTCCAAGGTTATCTACTCTACTCTCGATGGAAGTGGTCGATCAAATGAATTCTGCCTCTCACCTTCCTGGTGTGTTTGTGGAAGGAGTTAGAGTCCCCAAATTCGGTTTCATCTCAGTTTTTATACCCTCTATCATCAACTACATGTCACCGCTCAATTTTCACTGACTTGGACTCGTCTTTTTCTACTTCACCGCACATGTGCGTTTTTTCACGACAGGCACGTCACAATAATTTTTGTCACGTAACTAACTCCCGTTGAGTTTGTTTTGTGAATCTGGACATTAACCCGTCAATTGGAAGAACTACTATAGCTAAAAAAAATAAAATAGTTAAATCATGATTAAATTTAAATAATAGTTATTTTGTAATGCCTAATGTTATAATACTCATTAAAGAGTAATTTAACACCAACTACTAGATACATTAGTTGATAGATATTATATTATTTTATAAATTTTTTATTAAATTAATTATTTAAAATTATTATGATATTAAAAGGTTATGAATGAAATTAAGTAAATTATTATGTTTATTATTTTATTAAGTCAATGATTTTAAACTAGAATATTAAAATTATAGTTTAACATTATAAACATATTGAATATTTTACAAATCAAATTGAATTAGTTATTTTAACAATTTTTTTAAAACTATAATTAGTATATTAATTAAAAAGTTAAATTATTATATTTATTAAAAAATATAAACTCATTAGTCAGTTTTTTTAGTAATAATAATTAATATTTTATTTTTCAAAAATATATTCTTATAACTATATTATTTTTTGGTTTATTTAATTGTTAATTTATTATGTTTTTTTAGTTGATTTTTTTTTAAATATATGAATTAGGTTTTCACCCCCCTCAAAATCGGCATTACAGGGGGGTCTTCTTCGGATTATTCTCCACAATGTAGCACAAGTGGTGAATTCTCCTGGAAACTCCACACAACGATAATGTAGTTGTAGTTCCTTCACTGAGAAGCAACATCAGCTCAACAACATATGTCAACTCATCGCGCACTGACTTCTTCAACGGATGACGGAAATACCTTGAATTCCAGATCTAAAGAAGTTTAGGTGGCTCGGGCTCCTCTTTGTTTAATCAATTCAATAACAAAAAACTCCAGCTTCAATCAGCACAACACAGGTTGGGGAACAATGAACAACAACAAGCTCTTCCTGCTCCAACTCGGTGTAGCCAAACTCAATCCATGACACAAAGCAGATGAACAACACGTCAATCTTCAGAAAGGGATAAATCTATTAGGGTTTTCAGGGCTGAATCTCCATGTGATAAATTTATTAATTTGATTCATCCTTGTTCCATTTCTGTTTTTTTATTCTATGTACTGAATATCTCTATTGAGTAATTTGAGTTTCAACTTATTTGAAACTTGTTGTTTTCTAATGAATTGGATGATGCAGTATATATCCAAGAACAAAAACTTGAAGGGGCAAGGAGGGAAATGTGGCACTGTGATGTTCCGGTTCTAAAAAAGTTTTTGCAAGCTGTGTTGAGGAGTGGTGATGAGGTGCATACTACGGACAACGGGCTATGAATGGTGACACAGTGTGACCAGTATGGAAACAGTGTATTGGAAACATTGAGAAGAGGAATAGGAGTGAACTAGTGAAATAGTAGAAATATGGTCGCACCATGAAGGAGGTAGAGGATATAGTGAGACTGCAAAAATGAAATGATGTAGAAGGATAAGATAAAGCACCGTTAGTGGTGTTTGTAAGACCGTGAAAATGGTGGGAGGGGTTTTTTATGGTGACAAAAAATGGTAGCTGAGGTTACAGTGAACAAAAATGTGAGACAGTAAAAGTAAGAAATGGTGCGTGGTGTTCTACTGAGACCATTTTGAACTAGTGGCACAAGAGATACAGTGAGATAGTAAAAAGGAGGAATTACGGTTTCACCATGAAAGAGAAAAAGTTGAGGCACCGTGACAAGGGTTCCACCATGACATAAAGACTATTCCACTGTTACACTGAAAAATATATAGAAGGATAAAGTAAATTAGAACTTAAATAAAATATGAACAAAATAATTAACTAAAAATTATTTAAAACAATTGAAAATTTAAATACAACATGAACTTTAATAAATTTATAAAACCAATTAAGCTTAATTTAAATTATTAATAACTTCAATTAGTAAATTTTAAATTTTCAAAATATGAAATCAAAAATTAAAAGGAAATTAAATTAATAAAAGTAAACATAAAATTTAAATAATAAAATAACAAAGTTAAATTGTTTCTAAAATAAAGAACTAAATTAGTTAAAGTAAACAATTAATTATAATCTTATTGAATAATTGAATTGAGTAAAGACTTAAAATTATAATGTTTGAATAAATTTAGTTTTATTCCAAACATAAATTTTTAATTAATGAATTATTAAAAGTCATATAATAATTCTGTAATATTAAATTAATTAATTTTTAATACATGAGATTTCAGATTAAGACTAAATAATTCATGTGCAATAATAAATATAAAATCATTAAGTATATAGACCAAGTTACCAAACTCGATAAAATGTAATTATACTATTAAATTAAAGTAAGAAATAAATTAATTACTTTAAAGATTAAAATAAACAATTAATAAGAAAAATTGATTAAATTAATAAACTTAATGACATAATTACAAAAGTGTCATCTTTTATTAAAAAGTGATAAAATACGTAATTAAATTGATAAAAAATTAATTAAAATGATTAAAAATATGTGTAAAAATATGTGTTTCTAAGGCCACATCAAATTCCCCCACACTTAAGAATTGTTTCTCCTCAAACAATCCCATGCTTTATTATCGTTGAGAAATATAAAATTGTTTTTCTACATTTCTCAAAATATAACATGTCCATAACGTTCACAGAGGACTTAAAGATTGTCATTAGGCTTAGAAAATGAATTGATCATATGGATCTTGCCTAGAACAAATTCTCACTGGTAGTCTTGATAACTATGAATCATCAAATAATGAAGATGTCATGCCTCATATGTGATACATATTAGAGACTAAATTTAATAAAGACTTAAGTTCAAAGTCCGAGGGTGAAAAGAGGTAAAACATATGTGGAATTGAGAACTTAACAATAGGAACTTTTCTTTTTGACTCATCACTTAGGTTCCAAAAATAAATAATTTTTTTGGGAATCACCTTATTAATACAACCTAAATGACTACCATATAAACCAATTGACCCCTTCTTCATCCGGTATTCATCATTCCCCTCACCTTAATGAACTCATTTTTGACCCTAGACACTTTATTTTATTTTTCCTATGCCATGTATCATGTGATAAGCCCCGTGCATTGCACTTATTAAAGGTGTAAAGAGGGATTATAGTAAACAGAAATGCACTCAGCATCTAGGGTCTTAGAGATTCACCGTGGGATCCCAGATGCCCAAATTACTCCAATTTAAAAAGATATATATCAAAAAAACATTATATTTGCTCATTAAGGTAATTATATTTATAATTAAAGAAAAAATGAGTCCCCTCAGATCAATTCAAACTTCTAGTTCCAAGATTTATGATCATAATTCCATTAAAAGGGTTCCCATATTACTCTCAAGAATATTCCCATAAAAGATCTCATTATACCATTAAGCAAGACCACTCAATAATCATCCATCCCTAAAGATTTCAGATTCATGCAGTTCTCATCTACCAATAAAGAATTGTCCTTAGGCAAAACTCATTGGAGAAAAAGTGTAAAGCCTAAAATTGTGTAAGAATTTTGAAAAATTGATCCATTTTTTTTAAAAAAATGCCTTCAAAATATGAAGAAGAACAATTTGACAGTTGAAGTTCAAAATAGATTTTAAATTTAGTACATTTGTGACATGTATAAAGGTGACATTAAAGATCAAAAATCATGTTATCCATAATTAATAACTTAAAAATAGGTTCATTAGCAAGTACAGGCATTAACATTTAATCCAGTGACAAATATTTTCTATTAAAGTTCAAAAAAGGCATGAAACTTGTGGGTTCACAGTGGATACGGTGTAAGCATGTTCAAAACTATGATTTAGATGGATGTTCAATTCAACATAAAAAGTTCGTTCTAATAATCCCAACCCAAAGCAGATTCAATAAAAAATTTATCAACATATATGTACTCCCCCTCACTTAGTTTCATGAAGTGAGAAGATTTTAATAAAAATTAAATCCAGTTTCCAGGAGTGTGGTACATGAACATTCTATATTTACACAGCGACATACAACATAATGTCATTCCAATTTATGTAATTTTTAAACATATGCAGAATTTTTATTTTAGTATCAACACATGCAGCATAATTTAATACTATATAATCTTTCAGACATGCAAGACAAGCAACAGATTTTTTAGTACACATGTAGCAGAATTTTCTAATACAAGTAGAATTTCTCAGCAAGCATAATTTTTTTTTATCAAAAACAGGAGCATAAATAGATTCAGAAAGTTGAGGTACTTCCCTAACTAAGTTCTTATCCAGAATTGATCGTGGTAATTTCTCTCCTTAGATGACCACATCGGCAACCTAAAAACACAGTTCACGTAAACCACAGACAAATAACCAACATGGACAGTGCATACAGAGGGCAACAAGGAAGCACTTTATTCAACACAAAATAGTACAAAAATGAATACAAAGAAATAGAATGGGTTGACTCCTAGGATGCATTGAATTTAATGTCTTCGGTTAGACTTTATAAAATTACAATTTTTTTATTCATTAACACAAAAAACCCATGGGTTGCCTCCCATGCAGTGTTAGGTTTAAAGTCCCAAGCCTAACATCATTAAAAAACAATTTTCCAACACTATAAAGGTAGCCATGCCCTTTGGATATCCCTTAAATAAAGTTTCACTCTATGCCCATTGACTAACATGGGTTTTTTCTCTTCACCTACTATTTCAATAGCTCCATTTTTCTAAACTCTCACTATAGTAAAAGGTTTAGACCACTTGGACTTCAACATTCCAGGAAAGAGTTTAAGTCTACAGTTAAAGAGGAGAACCTTCTATCCAGGTTTGAATTCTTTGGTTTGTTTGATATAATAGTGAAAGATTTTAGTCCTCTCTTTATAAATTATGGAATTATCATATCTCTCTTCTTATTTCATCAAGTTCACCTAGTTCATGAAATCTCTTCTCACCATCACTCTTAAAGTCAATGGTTAGAGCCCAAACTTCCCAATAAGAAGTGTGTTGCAACTCCATAAATAAATGAGACCATTTCCCAAACAATATCCTGTAAGGAGACATAACTATTGGGGTCTTGAAAGCAGTTTTATAAACCCATAAAGCTTCATCCAATTTAAGAGACTAGTCTTTCCTAGAGGTTGACACATTTTTTTCAAGTATTTATTTCAGTTCCCTATTTGAGATTTCCACTTGTCCACTGGATTGTTGATGATAAGGAGTTCTAGTTTTATGATCACAACCATATATCTCCATCAAAGATTTAAATTTATAGTTCTTAAAGTGTGTTCCATTATCAGTGATAAAGGCTTTGGGAACTCTAAAACGTGTATAGATGTTCTTTTTCACAAATTTTATTACAGAATTGGATTGATTCTTGGGATGTTCTACTACCTCAACCCATTTCGAAACATAGTTAAAAAGAAGAAGAATACACTAATTCCCATGAGATGATGGAAGTAGACCCATGAAATCTAAACACTAGACATAAAAAATATCAACTTCCAGAATTTCTTTTTGGGGTAGCACCTACTTCCTACCCACATTTCCTAGCCTCTGACACATATCACATCCAACCACCAAGCTTCGATCATCCTTAAAGAGAGTGGGCCCCTAGAAACCAGATTGCAGGACTTTTTGAGTAGTTCTTTCACAACCATGGTGATCTCCCTGATGTGAAGAGTGAAAAATTTCTAAGAAAGAAATCATCTCTTCCTCATGTATAAATATTCTAAGAATACCATCAGTACATCTCTTAAACAATTAAGGATAATCCCAAAGATAATATTTAAGTTTAGAAATTAATTTCTTTATTTTTTTATCGAATACATTTTTGGAAAGACACCTACTGCCAGGAAGTTGGAAAAATCTGCAAACTAAGAAGATTGCCTAATTGACATAGTAATCAGCTTCTCATTGGGAAAGGAAGAGTTTATCTCCCTAGGATCTTCAGATAGAGTAAGATTAATAGGAATCATAGATAAGTGGTCAGCAACTAAATTTTCAGCTCCCTGCTTGTCCCTAATCTCTAAATAAAATTCTTGTAACAATAGAATCCATCTAATCTAACTTGGGTTAGTTTCCTTCTTATACAGCATGTACTATAAAGAAGAATGATCAGTGAAAATGATGACTTTGGAACCTAAAAAGTACTGTCTAAAATTCTATAGAGAAAACACAACAGCTAACAATTCTCTTTCAGTGGTGGTATAATTTATTTGGGAATCACCTAGCAGTCTGCTAGCATAATACACCACATGTAACTTCCTATGCTTCTTCTGCCCAAGGATAGCACCTACAACCACATCACTAGCATCACACTTGAGTTAAAAAGGTATTTTCCAATCAGGTGCAGTGATTATAGGTGGTGTAGTGAGTTTATATTTAAGAAGATTAAATGATTTCAAATAGTTCTCATCAAAATTGAAAGGTGCATCCTTGACCAGCAAAGAACCCAAGGGATTATTATTTCTGAAATATTTTTTATGAATCTCCGGTAGAAACCGGCATGCCATAGGAAACTTCTAACACCTTTGACATTTATAAGAGGTCTCAGTTTTTTAATAACATCAATCTTAGAAGTATCAACTTCTAGACCTTTCTTGGAAAATTTATGACCAAGCACAATACCTTCGGTAACAATGAATTGAAATTTCTCCCAATTAAGAACAAGGTTGATTTCAACGCATCTCTCTAAGACTAACTCATGATTTCCAAGACAAGTATCAAATGTGCTACCCAAAATTGAGAAATCATCCATGAAAACCTCAATGATTCATTCAATATTATCTGAAAAGATAACCATCATACACCTTTGAATGGTGGCTGGAGCTCCCCACAACCGAAAGGGAATCCACCTGTAGGCAAATTACCCAAAGGGGCGTGTGAAAGTGGTCTTTTCCTGATCCTATGGATCAATAGTAATCTGGTTGTAACTATAATACCCATCCAAGAAACAGAAAAACTCATTTCCAACAAGCCTCTCAAGAATTTGGTCCAAGAAGGGAATTGGAAAATGGTCCTTCTAAGTGGCTGAATTAGGCTCCCTATAATCTATATAGACTCTCCGTTTGGTATCTTTCCTAACTTAGACTTCCTCATTTTTTTCATTTTTAACTATAGTGAAACCTCCCTTCTTGGGGACAACCTGGACATGGCTGACCCAAGCACTATCAGAAATGGTATATATCATTCCAGTATCTAGTAGTTTGATCACTTCTTCTCTCACATCTTCTTTCATGTTTGGATTCATCCTTCTTTGACACTTTAACCTATGATTAGGGTCAGGCTCCATATATATTTTATGCATACAGATTGAGGGACTAATACTCTTGATATCATCTATTATCCAGACTATGGTAGATTTAAACTTCTTCAAAGTATTAAATAATCTTTCCTCTTTGTTTTCATTTAGTTTAGAAGAAATTATTACAGGAAAAGTGGAGTTCTCACCCAGAAATGAATATTTAAGATGGGAAGAGCTT
This sequence comes from Viscum album, assembly GCA_963277665.1. Lineage (NCBI taxonomy): Eukaryota > Viridiplantae > Streptophyta > Magnoliopsida > Santalales > Viscaceae > Viscum > Viscum album. Next base: position 248,345,781 of record OY728152.1, on the reverse strand, counting down.
GGATTTAGTTCAAGAATGAGTGGTTCTACACTAGAAGAAAGACTCTAAGGCCTGAGAGGTCCAATATCTTTAACATGTTTCTTTTAAGGAGTTTGAAATGATGAAGGATTTTCAATTTCATGCTCAGATTCATAAGTAACAGTATTACTATTCAAAGTGGGCAGTACACAGTCCATACATTTCATATCGGAATTGAACAAATTTATCAAATCAGAATCATCATGTGGTCTTATAAGTTCTCCATAAACATCATCAAAGTGTTTATAAAGGTTGGTTTTAACAGAAACAACCTCAAATTCACTCAAAAAGCTCCTAAGATGAGAAATAGAGGACTCTTCCACAGTAGAAACTAGACAATTGTCGAGTTCTGGAATATTTTCTAGATCGAGTGTTTGAGCATAATTTCCAATTTCTATGATAGATTGAAGCATATTTTCAGCTTCTAAATAAATTTCTTCAATTGAGGATTGATTTTTAGATTCTTTAGAGTTCCCAATTGATCTATCATCTTCTAAGGACTCTACCCTAGAACCGTTTTCTTAAAAGGTTGGTCCTTTAACATTTATAAACACATTGAACTCTTCTTGTTGTTCTCCAATTTTAAAAATATGTTGACCATTAAAGATATAAATAACAGCACCACCTGTGGCTAAGAAGGGCCTACCCAAGATGGTGGGAACCTCTTGATCACACTCGATATCTAAGACATGAAAGTATGCAGGTAAAAATAGCTTCCCAACCCCAACTAGAAAATCATCTACCCTACCAACAGGATGAGCGAATGATCTATTAGCTAACTGTAGTATAAATGTAGTGGATTGGTGGTCACCCAACCTCAACTGTGGAAACAGTGAGTATGGGAGAAGAATAATTCTAGCACCTAAATCACACAAACAGTTCAGCTGATCAGAGTTTTTGAGTGTGCATGTTATGACAAAACTACCTGGGTCGTTCAGTTTAGGTGGGATTTTCTTTTTGAGTATAGGACTACACTATTTAGTGAGGCTATATGTAGAAAATTCCTCTAGAGTTTTTTTGTTTGAAATTATTTTTTTAAGATATTTCAAGTAAGTTGGGATTTGAATTAAGACTTGAATTAATGGAATGATTACTTGATGTTTGGAAAGGAGACCAAGGAACTAAAGATGTTCAGCCCTGGTGTTACTTTGAGGTTTTAACTTCTCAGTGAAAGGGATGGGTGGGGAAAATTTTTCCATAACAATAGGTATATCCCTCATCTCTTCCTCAAACTTTTCTTTTCCTTTATTCTTTTGATTTTTAGATAATTTTTATGCTTGTGTTTCAGGTTACAAATTCAGATTTATATCATTTTCAAGACTTTTCTATGAATCACCAGCATGTGTGAAAAGTAGATTTTTATTTCCAAATTGAAGCATATTTTCGTTTTGGGCATTTTCATGTAGTTTTTCAGCTACATTTTGAGTATTAAGCCCACTTCTAGTGACCACAACCATGGAATTCTCTCTAGGGATACCTTCAGTGGTACTAGGAAGTCTACCCTTTTCCCTAGATTTGAAATCCCTAGAATATTGACCAAGTTGTGTTTCTATGTTCTGCATTCTAACATCAGTATGAATTTTATCAGACTCATATTGATTTTGATGATTGGGCTGCTGATTTGTGTATCTTTCCTCTTGAGAGTTAATTTTTTTCAAGTTTAGATCAATCTTAGAAGAAATGTGACTATCATTGTTCCCTTTTATATTTGAATACTCACCCCTTTGTTGATTTTGAAAATTTGGTCTGGGTTGATTAGAGTAATTAGGGGTAGTGGATTGTTTGATTTTGCCTTGATCATTCCAGGAAAAATTATAGTGGTTCCTATTTCCTTGGTTGTAATTATTTGAAAATGGATCTTCATTAAGAGGCATTCAAGGACCAAAGTTAACAAAATTTGAATTTTCTTGTTGTTGGGCCAACATATCTAAATTAGAACAATGGTTTTCAGTATGCCCAAACATACCACACTGGACACACTGATTCCTTAATGATTGGTTAGTATTTTGATATCCTAGTTGGTTAACAGTTTGCTTTGAATTCTGGTTCATTAAGGATTGATGTTGGTTAGTGATTTCAGCAAGTTGACCTTGAGTTTCATTCATTGAACTAGAGTTTGGAGTAACATTTCGATTGACTCTTTTCCTTCTTGAATATTTATGTTGTGAATTCAGTGCCAGGATATTAAATTTTTTTATAAGTTATTCATATATCTTATCATTGTAATTACCCCTAGTAGCTTGGTCAACTAGATTCTGTCTAGAGGAGGACAACCCTTTATAGAAAGTATTCATAGGAAGTTGAGATGGGAGTTGATGATGGGGAAACTGCCTAATTAGATCGCTAAATCTATCCCAATATTAATGAAAAGCTTCTCCATCCTCTTGATAAAAACTATATATTTTTGTTCTCTGTTCACCTTTTAATCTTTGGGGATAGAATTTCATTATAAAAGAATTATACACTTGACCCTAGTTTTCAAAAATGTTCTCATCTAGACTTAAAAACCATTTCCTAGCATTCCCTTTAATGAAAAAGGGAAATACTCTCATTCTAAGTTAATTTTCTAAGAGTACTAGAAGAGTTAATTGTTGCACATTATTGTATAAGTCTCTAATGAAGGCTAGAGAGTACTCATTAGATATTCCATTAAAAGTATAGAACAGTGAAATGTGTGATTGTTTCAATTCATAGTTTCTAGACCTTGGACTAATTATGATGAATGATGTATTTCTTGAAATATAATGGAGTTGGAATTACCTTATCCTAGTCCTATAATTTTCTTCTAAGCATTCTGGTTGATTTTGATAGTTTTTATGTGCATGAAATCTATTTTATATGTTTTCCATTTTAGATGTGTTTTTCTTTCTTAGAGCAGTGATATGTTTGTCTATTTATAAGTTCACAGGCACTAATCTCACACCAGACGTTCTTGTGCTCATGGAAAAAATAGTAGATAGTATTGAGAAGTAACAATTTACAATGATAAGAAACATATTTTTTTTACAGTTTTCAAATTTTCAAATTTTTTTTAGATTTTATATATTTGGTTTTATTTAGTTTTTTAGAGAAATGGATTGTTCCCTTCACTAAAAATGGAACAAAAAATATCACTTAAACCATCGTTGAAGCTGGTCAATGTTTAAAATTTATAATCCTACTAACTATAGTATATGTGGCAAGCAATGTCGAACCCACAGGGAAGGAAATTTTTACCATTAATCTTCTATTTTTTAAAAAAGACCCCACTGTTGTAAGTAGTGGAGTACATTCTATATTTTTTTACTTCTTTTTATATTCTCTATTAAGAATTGAAGTCACAAAATACTATAGAACCTGTATATAAACTATGTTGAAGTGAGAAACTATTGAAAACCTAGGAAAATAGAGAAAAAACAACACTGATAAACAAACAGTCTAGTAAAACGCTTGGGGAAAAAATTCAATTATAATGGTTTAGAAATTATACCTTCTCACAAAAGTGATTACAACTAATACCATTGAAGGGAGTGATTTATTTCCCTCACCAAGAGATAAATCCCTCAAGACGACAAGTCTTGGAGTTCTCCACTCCTAGAATAATCAACTTAAGAATACTATTTTGAAAAAAATTACAAAACAAACTCACCGTATGTTCTGTAGTATTTATTTAAATTTAATTGTCTAAGAAAATTAATCCACAATAAAACTCACCGAATGAATGTGGAATTATGAGATTAATTTCAGGTGACACGTTTCAATTGAATTCAATCAGAACTGATCTCACCGATCAATTCTGATCACATTAAAAAATGATAGTGAGAAGAGGTAAGGAAGATATCAAGTAGATTCGATTTTTACCCCGAACTAATGTATTTAGCCTATCATTATTTCAATTACATAAACTAAATTAATTCAATTATAGAGTAAATTAACTAAAAGAAAACATAGGAAGAAAACTCCCTCTAATAGCTCGAATTGCTGGTGCTCCTGGCCCTCGGGTCTCCAGGGAATGGTTCTTCGAGAAGTGTTGTAGGATTTTCATCCAAGGTTGTCTACTCTACTATCGAGGGAAGTGGTCGATCGAATGAATTCTACCTCTTGCCTTCCTGGTATGTTCGTGGAATGAGTCAGAGTCCCCAAATTCTACTGCATCTTTGTTTTTATACCCACTGTCATCTACTATATGTCACTGCTCAATTTTCACTGACTTGGACTTGTCTTTTTCAGTTTCAGCGCACACATGTGTTTTTTTGCGACATGCATGTCACACTAATGTTTCTCACATAACTAACTCCCACTGAGTAAGTTGTGTTAATCTAGATTAAAACCCGTCACTTGGATGAAACTACATTGCTAAAACAAAATAAAATAATTAAATCACAAATAAATTTAAATAATAGTTATTTTTTAAAAAGACTAACGTTATAATACTTATTAAAGAGTAATTTAACATCAACTACTTGATACTTTAGTTGATTGATATTATTTTCTTTTATACATTCTTTATTAAGTTAATTATTTAAAAATTATTATGATATTAAAATGTTATAATTTAAATTAAGTAAATTATTATCTTTATTAGTTTAATAAGTTAATGATTTTAAACTAGAATATTAAAATTATAATTTAACATTATAAACTCATTGAATATTTTATAAATTAGATTGAATTAATTATTTAAAAAAATTATAATTATAATTAGTATATTAATTAAAAAGCTAAATTATTGTGTTAATTACCATATATAAATTCATTAGTTAGTTTATTTTTAGTAATAATAATTAATATATTATTTTTAAAAATATATTCTTATAACTATATTATTTTTAAGTTTATTTTATTTTTATTATTAGTTATTTAATTGTTAATTTATAGAGTTTTTAGTTCATTGTTGTTGTTTTTTTAAATGAATTGTGTTTTCACCCCCCCCCCAAATCGGTGCTACAGGGGTGTCTTCTTTGGATTCTTCTACACAACGTGACGCAGGTAGTGACTTATCCTCACAACTCTACACAATGGCGGTGTAGGTGTATTTCCTTCATCGAGGAGCGACATCAAATCAACAACATAACTCAACTCGCTGCACACTGACTTCTTCAACGGATGACAGCAAGACCTCGAATTCTAGATCTGAATAACTGTAGGTGGCTCGTCCTCCTCTCTATTTCAGAAAATCAACAACCGAAAACTCCAGCTTCAATCAGTGTGACCCTGGTTGGGGCACAATGAATAGTAGAAAGCACGTCTTACTCCTCCTTGGTGTGTCCAAATTCAATCCGCGACACAAAGCAGATGAACAACGTGTCAGTCTTTGGAAAGGGATAAATCTATTAGGGTTTTCATGTCTAAATCTGTGTGTGCTAAAGTTATTAATTTGATTCATCATTATTCTATTTTTGTTTTTTTATTCTATGAACTAAAGATCATTCTAGAGTAATTAGAGTTTCAAATTGTTCGAAAAATATTGTTTTCTGATGAATTGGATGATGAAGTATGTATCCAAGAACAAAAACTCGAAGGGGTGATGGGGGAAATGTGGTGTTGTGATGTTCCGGTTCTGAAAAAGGGTTTTCAAGCTATGGTTATGAGTGGAGATGAGGTATGTACTGCAGATGATGGGATACAAGCAGTGTTATAGTTTGGCTAATAGTGAAACGGTGTGATGGAATAGTGAGAAGAGGAATAGGAGAGAACTAGTGAAATAGCAGAAAGATGGCCACACCCTGAAGGAGGAAAATGATATGGTGAGACCGTAAAAAAGAAATGGTTGAAAAGGATGAGATAAAGCACCGGTAGTGGTGTTTGTAAGACTATGAAAATTGTGGGAGGGGATTTATGTGGTGACAGGAAACGGTAGCTGAGGTTATAGTGAACGAAATGGTGAGACATTAAAAGTAAGAAATGGTGTGAGGTGTTCGGGTGAGACCATTTTGAACTGGTGGCACAAGAGATACGGTGAGATAGAAAAAAGGAGGAATTATGCTGTCACCATAAAATAGAAAAAGTTGAGGCACCGTGATAAGGGTGCCACAGTGAGATAAAGACTACGCCACTGTAACACTGCAAAATATAATGAAGGATAAAATAAATTAGAACTCAAAAAAATAAACAAAATAATTAATTAAAAATTCTTTAAAACAATTAAAAATTTAAATACATCATAATCTTCAATAAATTTATAAAACCAATTAAAATTATGTTAAATTATTAATAACTTCAATTAATAAACATTAAATTGTCACTATGATAAAACTAAAATGAAAAGGCAATTAAATTATTAAATGTAAATATAAAATTTAAACATTAAAATAACAAAGTTAAATTGTTGCTACTATAAAGAACTAAATTAGTTAAAGTAAAAAATTAATTATCATCTTATTGAATAATTTAATTGATTAATGACTTAAAATTATAATGTTTGAACAAATTTAGTCTGTTTCAAAACCTAAATTAGTAATTAATGAATTATTAAAAGTCATATAATAATTATGTTATATTAAATTAATTAATTTTTAATACATGAAATGTCAAATTAAGACTAAATAATTCATGTGCAATAATATATATTAAATCAGTAAGTATGCAGGCAAAGATACCAAACAAGATAAAAAGTAATTATACTATAAAATTAAAGTAAGAAATAAATTAATTACATTAAAGCTTTAAATACACAATTAATTACAAAAATTGATTAAATTAATAAATTTAGTGATATAATTACAAAAGTGTCATTATTTATTAAAAAGTGTCAAAATAAGTAATTAAATTGATAAAAAAATTAATTAAAAAGATTAAAAAGATGTGGAAAAACATGTGTTTTTAAGGCCACAACAGTATGCATTTAAAAATGAGTGAATTTGAGTAATTAAAAATGAGTACACTATAAAAAAATTGAAAAATGGATAAGTTTTATTAATTAAAGATAAATTATTAAACAAATATGGATATATATATTGATGTAAAGATCAATACATAAAAATACTAAAACATTTTAAATAAATTTTTATCAATAAAAAACTTAAAATGATTAAATACAAAAATAAATTTAAAAATAAAAAAATATTAAAAATTAATAAACAATACCTAACTATAATAATATTAATATCCAATAAATAATACTAACTGATTGAAACATAATAAAATAAATGTTTTTTATTATATGATATTCTAAAATATACTAAAATTTGAATAAATTAATTAATTATTAGGTCGATGTGTTCCTATAAAAGATATCATTAATTGTTAAATATTTTTGTGTATTTTTGGTATATAAAAATTAATTAATTACAAATATATATGTGAAATGAATATAACACACATTTGATATATGTTAAAATGAAAAATCAAACAACATTAAAAATGAATAAGACATTAATATGTTTTTAGTTATTACATTTTATTCATTTTCAATGTAGTCACATTTAATATATATTATTTATTATAATTTAAAATTTATATAAATATTATAGTTATTCATTTTTTAATAATTATTTTATTAAAAAAAATTAAAAAAATTTATAATTTTATAATTTTTCATTTTTTAATCATTTATTACAATTTATTCATTTTAAATATATATATCTAATCTCTAATAGATATTAATATTTATAATCTATATATATGTATACTAAATTTAATCATTTGTATCAATAATAATTAAATTAATTATTTTTTAAAATTTTTCTTAATTTAATATTTTTTAATATTTATTTAATTAATTCATTTTATTCATTTCACATATCAAAATATTTAATATATATACTATTTATTAATTATTATAATTTATCTATATGTATATTAATTTTATTCATTTTTATCAATAATTATTTAATCAATAAAATTGTAAATATTGTCTTTCTAATTTTTTTAATTATTCATTTTATTTTGGACATTTAATAGTTCAAAAAAGGTCACGGATAAATTGTACCCTTTATCAGCTATAAATACAAATCATTGATAAAGGGAACCCATTATCATGACTGAAAAAATCCCCGATAAAGGGTACCTTTTATCAACGCTGTTTAAAAGTGCTGACAAAAGTTACCTATTATCAGTAATTTTTTTAGCACTGATAAAATGTATAATTTATCAACACTCTTCGTAGAATTGATAAAGATGACCTTTATCTGTGCTTTTTATGCTACCACTAATAAAGTCCAACACTGTTAAAGGTCTATTTTGTAGTAGTGTCCCCTTATAAGTTTTGAAGACATTGGTCTTATGAAATTACCCCAATTCCACTATTTCTAAGATCCTCTTTTAGAGAAGATTGAAACTCTCATCGAGAGTTTCTTACAATAGCTAACTTTATCCTCAACAATTTTCTCATCCACCATCCTGAAATCCTATTCTAACTATATTAATATTATGAAATCAGCTTCATTGTTATACTTAGAAATTATTATATTCTGGTTACCACCATTATCTATTCCCCTCCCATCCGTTTAAAAGATACAAACATTTCTCGTGTTCTGTGCAGACAAATGCCTATATGAATGACATAATACTTTTTATGATCTCCAATCATATATGGTTAATAAAATGGATTTCAGGTATAAATATTATATTTAGGAAATTATTAATATATTTTAAATATAAATTAGTCATTCTGTTAGTAATATTTATAATAAATTATCATTTTAAATTTAACTGCCAAAAACGATCAAACCGAGAGGAAAACAATTTCTTCATTATAACTAATTTATTTCTCCCTTATCTTATTCATCCAAATATTCAAAATTACAATTCATATAGTTAATAAAAAATAAATAATATAATTTTTCTACTAAAATGATTATATTATATTCACTTTATAATCATACAGATCCATTTATTATAACATGTTCTTGTTTGGGGCTGTTTTATAACCTACAAGTGCTTTTCTATAATTTTTAATCTGGTATTGCTATATAAATTAAATTATTTAAATAATATGATATTAATACCTATTTTTTTATTATGTGATGGTCTTGTTAATATGTAACTCTTTACTAAGATATGACCTTTTAATCCATAATAATTATTGAAATATGCTCAATACTGATTTCATCTCTCTAAATCATAACAAAAATACTCATGGAATGAAATTGGAAAATAAAAATCTTTTATAAACACATATTATAGTATTTCATGAAATCTAGTAATAGAAAATTTATTATTAACCTAAGGGAATGGACACATATATTACAATGATGGTGATAAACAATATAACATTTGTAACATCTAATAATGAAAATAAACAATTAATAAATAATAAATGTTTGATGAATTATTATAAATGAAGTGTAAGAAAGGTAATATATTTTAATAGGTTTTTTTAAAAAAGTTATTACTGTGGATAATTTTATTATACAAGAGATCGATACGCTTTAATGGAAGTTGAGGGTAAATGTGGGGTTTTTTGTCTCAATTTCCCTTCATTGAGGAATGTTTTCATATTTCACACCTATTATTATTTCTTATAGTGTACATAATACCCAGTTGATTATATTATAATTAGTAATGATTCTATCATTAATTTTTTAATTTTTTCAAGACCCTTCTATAATACTCTTTGATTTTATTTAATAGGAAATCAATAAGGGTATTTTGATCACAATTTCATTTCATAGAGACACATACCATATTTAACATAGAATTTATTTTTTAAGGTGTATGTACTACAATATGTTATCCATTTATCATAATACAAAACCCAAATCCATATTTTGATATTTTAAATATCCATTTTGAGGATAAATGGTAACTAGTAAATTTCTAAAAACAAAACTCCATTTATCATAATCTATTTTGAAGTTGAATTGATTTAAAAATACATAACTTGTATTCCTTTTCTAAGATATTTCGATTCAATAGTTACAAAATACATAAGAGTTTTTTTACAAAATTTATTTTCATCATGTTATGATCATTATTATTTAGTTTTATTATTATATAATGGTTATATCATACCGTATAATTGAATTATAGTTACTTCTTCTCATTTAAAGTGTGCTCATTTTTTGTTAGTTGTATTTTATAGTAAAGTATTTAATTGGTGTTCAATAGTATTCAATAAAAAATAAATACGTCATTGATGTGAATGTGTTGAACAATTCATAATTATGGAGATTATTGAAATAAGAAAGTAAGTTATCAAGACTTATTATCTTAATAAACATTTAAATGAAATTATTTATTTTAGCCTATATGGATATTGTTAATTAATTCAAAGGTAGTATTTATTTAAATATTTCAAGTTAAATTATGTTTATTGATATGATGTTCTTAATGTCCCAAAAAAGTGTGTGATAGATAGAGAAGCATGTTTATTATAATCATTTTGAAGTTTCCTTAAGGATATTCCTTATGAATTTTGTGAAGATAAATAGATACGTATATGAATGAAAGTCATATAGAGGATCATATAAATAGGTTATAAACATTTCCATGTATTTCCACCAGAAGTAGGTCTATTAATGGTGTCATAAGATGAAGTTTCGATCTGAAAAACATCCCTAAGTCATCAAACATTTTCCATGAAATAGACTAAAATGTGATGTCCAATTGGAAAGTTTACGGTTTGGGATACCACTGAAGTAACATTCCCAAAAACATAAAAATGATGTTGAAATATAGATTCAACATGATGAACAGTGGGAATAAATTCTTGACTAATTATATTCATCGATACATTATAAATATATTTTCAAAAAAAATATCATACCATTCTATGCTATTTTTTCATTATTTATTAGACATAATAGTACCTTGTGGTTGTGATTCAAGATAAATCATTGAAGAAGATAATTTTTTATGAGTTAAATGAGAATCGGGTTATGTCCAAAAGAGAATACAGAGTGGCTTTGTAATTTTTAAGTAATGACGATATCAAGTGTAACTATTGTTCCAAAACATTTTTATTTTAAAATTGAATTTTAATGAAGAGTTATATGAAATATATTATTAGTAATTATAAAAATGAAGAAATAGGAAGGTATTAATTTGTTATTAAAAATGAATCTAGTGCTTAAGAGATTATAGTTGACAATAGAAAAACTAATGTGTTTCAAATAAACTTGGAGGGGAATTAGAAATAATCTGTTTTTAAAATATTCCTGGTGATTGAACTAATATTTTCTTATAAAATTCATTAGATAGATGAATCATGTGGTGATCATCAAATAATTGGAAATCTAAATGATTACAGTTGAGTTTTTGAATTATCAGACAAAGAAGGTTCCAAATTATGTCATCAGACATTAATATGGTTATGGTGGTAGAATATAACGGTTTCTAAATGATCAGATAGATTATTCCAATCAACATTTATTGGATACATATAATGATTATAAGAAAATGGTTTTTAATTATTTTTTATCTTTTTAATTGAACACATGTTTTTGGGTGATGTCATTATAAAAAGTGTTACAAATACACCCATATGAGTATTAAAAACTCAATTAAAATGGTTCTACATAGTCATTATATAGAAAGAGTAGAGGTTACCTATGAGGGTTCATGAGATATAGAAAAACTAATGAATAACTAAGAACCCATAAAATTTAAGAAGAGTCATATAAATTTATGTTTAATGGAATTTCAAAGGGAAGTTCACGAAGAGTTTTTGAAAACAAAAGTTATCTACTGATTTTTTTTCAAATTATTTAGTGGTTCACAGGATGTGTCTTGAGAAATATTTCAAATCTATTCCTATGAGGTTGATAAGTATCATTGTATGAGGTTTAACCAAATATATTAAAGGATATTAGGGACTTTACAAAAAGTCATAAAGTCATTAATATTTTATATAGTAACTTAATTATGGTGATGTTGAGTTGTAGGATCAATGTTTCAATAATCAAAATTGATGATTGTAATTATAACTAATATTTTATGTGTATTTAATAAAAAATTTGACATTGAGATCTGACTAAGTTTTTGATGAATATTGGACGAATCCTATCTTTTAGGATGTTTGAATATGGTCAAGTGTTGAATACATTTTTTATGCGGTTCTCAAAACAATAGTGGCAATATTAGAATTTTATGTATCCAATTCAAACTAAAATAATTGAAAAAATGACTAAAAAAAGTAGATGATGAATTTATATGGTGTGTTTTTGATGAATTGTGATCAGGAGTTTTCATGAAGAATTGAATTGTCATTTGGATGTTTCGACCATAAAGTATGAGCATAGTTCTAATTAAGGGAAAATTATTTAGATAATAGGCACCACAAAGATAAGAGTGTACTAGATAGAGTAAAAAGATGACAAATAAATTAACCATTAGAAAAAATGAAGATGTGACCAGGCATATAGGTACTGGATAATGTTGATGATATCTAGAGGATCAGTAGCACCAGATTAATAGGTACTATAAAATCAAGAATAATAAGTGATATACAAGATACTATATAGATATTTAATATCAATTTTATATCATATAAACATGGGGAAGAGGATGGATAAAAAGATATTCCATAATACATAACAATATTAGGTAGAATGGATCAGATAGATAATCTTGATATGAAGCTAAAAGAAAATAAAGAAGATAAGTAAGAAGAGAAGGAAGAAGAATGGGAATTTCTTACATGATTCAATAAAAGTAACATTAGGATAAGATGTTATTAGATAACAACAAATCACTATGAAATCAAACATAAGTATCATTAGGTGGATGACTTAGTTAGTGTTATAACGTATATAATTAAAATGTTGGATACTATCTATGATGGTAGTATAGAGAACCTATTAGGACCTATAATTTAGACTAGTTAATCACCAATACTATGTTTTAGGATTATTTCCATTACACTTATAATTATTAGGGACTCGCACATAGCATAAGGATAGTTTTCTATCCAATCTATCATAGTTGGTGAAACATTACATTATAGAATATTTGTAGTAGTCATCACGATAAGCTTTAAGGACTTGATCTCTTGTCGTATATTGAAACTTATAAAATTACCAGGTGGAATAATTTATCTAATATCATATACATGAATATGGTAAGTAAAATAAAATAAGATAATCAAGATCTTAACATGTATAAGTGGTAAAGTTATAGAAAATATAATTATTTAAAAGTATACATCACGGATTCACCCCTCTCAATGTTGAGTGTTTACCTAAGTAGTCTTATCAATTGGTATCAGAGTGTTGGTTCACCTATATTGTATTATATATGATGTATTTGTTCTATTTTTAAGAGTTATGTTTTTTTCTATATTAGCAATGATGTGATGTCCTATTGAAGATTCATTTATCTTTGAGAAGAATTCTATTTATACCATGACCACGATGAACATGATAATGAAATAGAAAAGAAACTATAATATGTTATCCCTCCTTAATAATTAAGAGGATGTTTTATTTTCTACATTCCATGATAACAAATAAGAAAAATCTGGTGTGGAATGTGAAGAGTATGCAGATCAATTTTCCACGAAGGAGAAGAAAAACATTTCTACCTCAAGTGATTCAAAAATTTAAAATGATTAGGAGGTATGTGAAAATTACTATAAAACTATACTAAAGAGGATGTCCCTATAATAAGTAGTGATTATGGTAAATCTATTTCTTCTTAATATATATTATTTGATAGATTAAATAATATTAAACATTATATTCTAAAATAAATATTCTCTCTTAATTGTAGATTCATTCAATGTATACAGGAAAAGAACTCTCACCTGTTAGAAGAAGAAGATAACCTTGAGATGGATTCGAAATGAAAATTTTTGGAATGTATAAAGCTATTCAAACATGTTGGTCCCATTAGAGTATGAAATTTGGATCATGAAATATGTTCATTAATGTTCAAAGAATTATGTCACAATGAAATTCAAGATAAATATGTAATTAGGAAGAATCTGGTGGACAATATCCATACACTAGAATAAAAGTTAAAATATATCATTGATGTCAGGGATATTAAATTTTAAGTAAAATAAAATATGGTCAATAAACATGAATAATTGATAAAATAAAAATCTATGTTGTATAGAGAGTAAGTTTGATGAATAAAGATGTTTTGTGAAGAGAAATTTATTATCATGGAAGATCATAATATACCCCACAATATGAGGTGTATAGAACTATAAGTAATTTTGGCCAATTTTAAGAAGAAACATATTCATACTTAATAAAATAATGATAAATTTTCTAATTATTAATAATAATAACAAGATTATTCTAATGCTAAAATTCCTCTAACGTGTGATTAAAATATCCAGATTTTGTATAATTATCTATTTTAAAAAGATGTGAAGAAAGAGGAACCTTTCGTACTTTCATGTGATGTTTCTTATAAACATATTTATAAGAATATATTTTGTTCTTTTTTTATCAAAATATAGACAAATAAAGGCGATAATAATCATACTAGTATAACTAGGTTGGATATGAAAAAGAGTGTGTAAGCTGGTTCCCCATAAAGGGACTAAAAATTTAAAAATAAGACCCAAAAGAAACATGTAGAAGATATAATAAATTCAATGTTTTAGGGTCAATATTGGTGATGAAACAAGTTAAGTAATTATTCATTTAATTTTCCGTAAAATCCTTTAAATTCTAAAGCACAAAAGAATCCCATGCCAATGGGAAAAATCCAATGTTGAATAAGAAATATCCAAAGTGTAAGAAAAATATTAATACTTCCAATGAAATGGAAATTTTTAAAGTATATAAAACTTTTGTAAAATAGTGTTGTTTCAATAATGATGTATGTTTATCTCAAAATGAATCTAAATATGATAATTATGGAATACAACAAATTAATGTTAAGAAAAAAGAAGTAGCCTTGAGAAGTAAGGAGAATATGTTTGTAAACAGAATTTCTCCAAAGAATATTTCATATAGGAAAGGTGAAAAAACCATTGATTCTAAATCAATGATGTTAAAGAAAATAGAAACCTATAAATTAAATAATTAAAATTATGGAACTCTTGTGAATCCATTTTGATTGTATAAACCTGAATCCAAAGTTCCTCATGTTATGTTAGTTATATGGAGTGATTATTTAGAGAAGATGCAGAAAAAATAATATGTTATAGAAAAGTTAGTTCTAATGGAAAATATATGATTTCAAAAAAATGTAAAGAATTTATATGTATCTGGTTTAACATGGATGTAAACACACCTAAATGTTGTTAAATAATAATTCCATAACAAGAAGAGTTATTAATGTACATGAATGTTACACTAGGTGATATATGTTCTCTAAAATATATTTAGAAGAGAAATTTCTCACATATAATAATTGAACAAGAGATAAGATCCATAAATACCCAATTATAATTGAAGATAATAAGTTTTGGCATGAATGATGGTGGAAATAGAGAAACATTTTTGAGAAAACTATTTCAACCATAATATTCAAATTATAAAGCAAGGAAGAGTTATTGAATACCCTTGACCTTTATATATTTTATTTATTCTTTAAAAACAAGGAAATGAAGGTGAGGCATATACTAAGGCAGAAAACATGATAATAAGAATTAGATTCAACTATATATTTCCAAGCTAAGAAAGCTTCCTTCCTTTTATGTTTGATGTGTTGTTTCATGGAAACTTAGCATGAAGGGATCATCCTTGGTGAATATGTGTAAATTTTCATGGCTGAACATCCAAATATGAAAACATATATCACACCCTAATATTAATTAATTAGTTAATTTGATATATTTAATTATATTTATCCTTATTAATGAATTTTATACTAAACCAATTTAACATTTTAAAATTATTTGGTTTTGTGCGTAGGTGCATGGTTGAGACATAAATCATTGAAACCATACACAAACCATGTGAGGGTTTCTAGATTTTTTGAAGTTCCAACAACATAACTAATACATAGTTTCCCTAAATATTTTCCATGGTTGTGTGGGTGCTCAAATAATTATAGCAGAGGCACACATTTATTGTATAGTGTGGCCAACCATGCGGCTAAACCATGCACAATATCTTGGGGTTCAAAATTTGGAAAATCCCTTTCCAACACTAGTAAAATAAAACCCCAAAGGGTCCATCTCTCCTACATCATTGGTGTCACCCTATTGCTTCTAGGGAGAGACCATATGCATGAAAATTATATATTCCTCTTCCTTTGTGATGATATCTCTCTTCATTTCTTGTGATTTTGAGTCTAATTCTCCTGGGTACAACTTTCTCATTCTTCTCCCTTCCTTTTTCCTTTCCTTTATCTGATTCATTCTCTATGTGTGGCTCAAATAAACTGTAATCATTATAGGGGTTACATTTGTTTTGTTTTTTTCAATTCCCATGTTTCTGGATGTGTGTGTTGATACTTGTTTTTAAGAAAATCATCAAAGGTGATGAATTCCATTCCATTTATGAAATATTTTGGTATGTTCTTCCTTTATCACATAGACAAATTTAGGGATTTTTGTGATTTTTAGGTGTCTCGATAATTTCTAGTGTGGCTAAACCAAATCAATTTGGTATAAAACATTTCTTTTCAAATGTGATTATTTTTTCTTTGATTCAATGGAGGATTCCAATTGTTTTTGTGATTTAAATTTAAGAGACATATTTTAATTGTTTTTTAGTGAACTGTTTTTGAAATAAATTGATAACATTAATTATATCTAGAGGTAATTAAATAAAAATCTTGATTTTTATGATTTTTATTTCAATTTAACGGTTTCCATTAATTGAAATTGTGCTAAAAACCGATTTTGAATCAACTATCCTGTTTTGGATTAATTAAAGTATGAATAACACTTATAAATTTTTATGTTGTAATTATATTTGTTTTTCAATTAAAATGACCAATGGATTATTCCAAAGTTGGTTATCAATTAGATTATGATCCATTAAAATATTTTTTGAACCACCGGATTGTTATACAATTATACATGAAAAATGTATATGTATATATTTGTGTGTGTGTGTGTGTATTTATGTTTAGATGAGTCCAATGGTGAAAGTGTAACCTTAATGATTTAAATAGAATACTATATTATGGTTTGAAATCGATATTTATGTGGATTTTATATTTAAAATATAGTCCTATGATTCAGTTTCAACCTTTAAAATATGGATTGATGTTTTCTCTAGTATTGGAATTTTATTTTTTAATGAAATATGTTTCCATAGAAATAATTTTGAATTCTCAATGTGGTAAGCTTAAATTTGTACATTTAAATAGTTTATTATAGAAATGTATATCTCTATTTAAGTTCTCTAGTTTGGGGAGTGATTGTAGAGACCCAAACATGACATAAAATTACATTACTTTTGCGGAATACTTAATACATAACAAAAACAGATTCCCAAAGACCATATTAGTTCAGTGTCTTTGGAAACTTGGAACATAATCATATAATCGTGTTGAAAGATCTTCAAAGTCTCCCATAAATATCTTACCCTTTTGTTTTCTTACCTAAATCTTTTATTTATATCCTGGAGAAATGAAAACATAAAAAGGGTGAGCTCAAATGCTCAGTAAGGGTAAACAAGGGGAACATAAAAACAATCTATAAACATTTGAACGTAAAAACATGACCTTAAAACATCAAAATCTTGAGCAATGACATAAATCTTGGCGGTACATAAGGCATAGATCATAAAGGAACATTAATCATGATAAAAAACATGGGAATAAAACATCTAATTGTGGAAAACCATTAAGCACATGATATGATTTCCATAGTAGCCAAGGCATTTCTGCCAAGACCATCGTAGAGGACAATGTCCTTTACTGAACCAGGTTTAATTTCCATTCCAAACATTTCTCTATCATAAGATATAAATCTTTACCCAATGCATTAGAGGGAGATATAGGTCCCACCCATCTCATAATGAAATCATTATTACGTGTGCCATAACATAAACATAAATCATTCATCATAACCCAAAGAATAAAATGGGTTTCATAAACATCATCACACCATAACATAATCCACATAAAACAAATGGATATCATTTCATCATAAGGAAAGTTAAACCTTGTAAATAATAGAGAAATTAGACTTGAAACATACACATATAAAATAATGTCATCTTAGATGGAAAATTGTTTTGAAAAAACACTTGAAATGAATTATTGAGGAAAATATCATTTCTTCTCCAAAATCATTTTCTTTTCAATGAATGCTATGAAATTTTAAAGGAAAAGAATTTTGTTGAAAATAGTCATGAAATATTGTAGATTATGTATCATGAAAATAAGGAGTTATGAAACCGTAAAAATCCTTTCATTCCATATAAGTTAAAAATACATTCTCCTCGTACTTTTAACGAAAAAGTCAAAAAGTACCATGTATGGTAAAAAAAGAATGATTCCTTACATAACACAAAGTAAAAGTCAAAGAGGGGTAAACTTTACGTTAAAAAAACATGTAAGAATATTAAAAACTTAATGAAAAACATTTTTATGGACATAGATGGAAAATATAACCCCAGTAAATACTTACGTATAAGCAATCTCGGATAAAAATGATATTGAAAAATTATCCCTTACCTTAGGTCCGATATTCTCTGTACGTATTTGAACCTCCTATATGATTATTTAAATAATTTAATTAAATTATTACAGAATAATATTCATTGTTATGATATCATATATGGTTCACTTATGACTTTATATTACCCGTTCCTTTGTAAATCCCATGTTAATGCACCGTTTTGGGTAAAATCGTTTCATTTATCGTACGTGTCTCGACTTGTTGTTCATGATATTATTACTTATATCCTGATTTAATTAATTCAATAATGTAAAAAATGATTTATATATAATATATATTCAGAATATAAATATATATGATAGATCATTAAACGGAATGAAATACACCATTCATGGAGATGGTATGTCGTACATACGCTTGTACGCTGTTTTCTTTTCCTTATTGAATTAAATGGAAATAAGTAAATGAAACATATATGTACATAAATCCAGTATCATTATTATGTAATATAATTCATTATTCTTTATTATATATACTTTATAATCATACATGGATGGTTAATCATGGAGAATTAATCTCATCGCGTTCGTGGAGACGGTAAGTCGTATGTACACACGTGTGCTGAATTTTTCATTCATAGGATGGGTAAAATAACTAATATGGTTGTAACATTTTTATAATAACTTCTCAGTATATATAAGATACTAGAGTTATTATTTTATAATGGAAACAACAATGATGGAGTAAGTGTAAGAAGAAAAAAACTTGAAATGGGTGGTAAGATATTTACCTCTTCCACGGGTTCTTCCTTTTGATTTGATCAAAAGTGCTCACTAGGATGGATTTATAACTAATGTAATTCCTCTAGGATAAATGGAGTATAGTTGAGAGGGTATTTTAGCAGGTTTTGGACGATCTAAATGGCTTTGGAGGTGTGAATTAGAGAGAAGGGGGAATGCCCTTTTATAAGAGGGGTGAGGGGAACCTTAAGAAAAACTTAAAATACTATTTTATAATAAATTCATATTCTGTTTATAATGGCTCAAAAGTTTCTTATTTCGAGGATAGTGTGGAGATGGGTTAAAATCTTCTCAACCAATAGGTTTTATACAAGTTTAGGTTACCATTTAAACCTTGTCATTTAGATTTAACTCTAAGTTAAATAATTTAACTTTTACCGTGTCTTCTTGTATTCTTTCACTATATGGTTAATAATCATAATATATAATATAAATAGAATACTAATTGGTTCATTAATGTCATATATATTATTATATAATTCTTTTGGCCGAAAAAAATATTTTTGGGACCATTATATCAATTAATAATATAATATTTGTTTTAAAAACTCTTTTATGTCAATTTGGCACTATTTGATATTTTGTTTTTTAGAAATTCATAACAGCATTATTATTTCGAAAAATATTCATCTAACCTACTAATATATGTTATATTAACCCATAAAATTATTTTATTTCATAAAAAGTCCCAAATTAGATTTATTTGGGTATTAATAATATCAATTATGTTAATATTTCGTTAACAAGTTAATTACTGCATCATCATTGTGTAACAACTAAATTAGGTTTTTTAATGTCTAAAAAATATAAATAAAATACCATTACATAGGATATTTTTTTATCTTTATAGTTAATATATATAGTCGAATTTATCTTTTTTATAACCCTATATTAATTTATTTTAATTATTAAACTTTGATTTTAACTATTTTAACTCTTCTTTAAATAAAATAATTATAAATGTCCTAATCAAATCCAAGTGAACCTAAAGGGTAATATTTTATTAATAAGGTTTTTTTTGGTCTAATTACACTTATCCAATAGAATTAGGACATGTTTTAGGGTAATAATAATATAATTTTTACCCTTAATTCCCCTATTTACTTTTAACTGTGGTAAATAAAAGTTAAAAGTTACTATTCACCAAAAATTATTTTTATCTTATTGAACCACATTTTACTCCTTAATATTAACCATGTCTCTCAGATTTTCTAAATTTAAATCATTGAAGCAGTAAAATTATGTTTTATATAAATTTTCAAATTCTCCTAGGAGGTGGGTAAAAGACAGTAAAAAGTTCTATAAAATTTTTATATATCTAAAATTATTATAAAATGACTCCAGTGAATTAAATTGAACTTATATAGGTATTATGTATCTATTTTGACCAAAAATAAATTTAAATAAAATAAACAATTATTTAAATAAAATGTCGGTTTTAACCAACAACTATGTGTTTTCACTATTCATAAAAAATTGAAAGTCTTCAGAAAAATTTAAAATACTCACCCTAAGCTAATTTTGATATTCCGAATCCAAAAATGAAGTCCAGTTTGAAAGATAAAATTGATAAAATTTAAAAAAGTGGGCTTTACTATTCATAACGCCTAGTTTATATAATATTTCAATAACATATCATTGTTTAGTGGAACCCGATATTGCGTACAACGCAAGATATCGAGGAAGGTCGCTCTAGTGTGTA
The DNA here is from genome assembly GCA_963277665.1 of Viscum album. NCBI lineage: Eukaryota > Viridiplantae > Streptophyta > Magnoliopsida > Santalales > Viscaceae > Viscum > Viscum album. The sequence goes on along the minus strand of OY728152.1, from coordinate 248,324,861 downwards.
ATGAAAGGAAAGTTAGGGTTGCTTGTAGTGATATATTCCTTCGGTGTTGCGTAAAACATACTCAAAATATACTTTAGTTATACATTGATCAAAATCTATACTTGGTGTTGTGTAAAATGAATTTTATTCGAAATAACATGAAATTGTGTGCATCACAAGACAAGAATATTGTTGCATATACTAAAAGCTAATACGGTGTTGCTTATAGCGCAAGATAATCATGGTGTAGCATACAACAAAGGACCTCAAATAAATTAAGAAGAATAATTCTCATAAAATCTCAGGGTGTTACATTCTACCCCCTAAAAATGAATTTCTCCCTCAAAATTATTCGGGGTTATAAATGGTTTTCTATTTGAAAGTTTCATTCCTAGAAACTCACATCGTAAAATAGAATACTAAAACTTAATTTTAAAAAGGAATGTTAAAAACATAACGGATACCCAATGTAACTCATCACTGGGTTTCCACATAGGAGAATATATGTGAAAATATAGATACAGAAGAGAAATCTAACCATCATGTTTGGATGAAGATTGATAGAGAACATGGCAATGAAAAAGCCAACAATCACAGAGTCATAAAATTGCGATGATCTAAGGTACCATCTGATTCATCAGATATGAGGGTACTAGGACAACTTTTTTGGTTTTCAATATCATTTCCCTAAAGTTGAAAATTTTGAATTAGAAGAAATACTTACCTGATTTTGGTACAATCTCGTCATTGGTGGTTCCATGAACAATTTACACTTCATATCTTATAGAAATGAAGTTTAATTTGTCATTCGTGAATTGTTAGCAGATAATGTGATAGAATGATGGGTCATTCCATCTATCTCAAACAAAAGGTTTGAAAAAGTTATCAAATATACATAAGTCCATCTAGGTTAATCGTATATGATTAAAAAAATGTACTTAGACTCCAAATATCATACAGCTTAATAAAATTAAACTAATTTATAGTAACCATGGACTTCTAGTAGGCCAATGGTAGTTGATAAAGGCCTGTTGCACTTCAGTTGTGGGTTTGATTCCCACAACCTTGTCTGATGTGACGGGTTGTCTCCCGTCCTGCAGGTTGTTCTTTTTCTAAAACTACACTATTATAACATTTTAGAAATAATATCGAAAAAGGTTCTATCCCTAAACAATATTATCTTATTTCCAACATAATCCATTTCAATCATTAGGCTTATCCAAAATACTTCTGTCCAATCTCATAGTATAATGAAAAAATTGCTAGAGAGGTCATCTACCAAGCATGTAAATACCATCATTTATCCCCAATATATCAAAAAATATATCTTTTTTGTCACATTCCAAACCTGTGAATACCTTAATTATGTATTCTCTTGAAACATGGATTACCAAAGAACCTTAGTGAAAACCTGAATTTTTTCAAAAGTTAACTCTTTCCACATACCAAAATCCCAAAATTGATATATACTCAAACCATGATATCACATTGTCCTTATATCAGTCATGAGCTCATTAATACTATCAAACATCTCATTATATCCTTATCCCTTCATTATGCACATATCATCTACTTTCCAAAAATATCTAATTAACCTTTCATGGTTTCTGATACCATTCAACATATAATTTCCAAACTCCAGGAAAAACAATAGTGTGAAAATATTTAGAGGTGTCTTTATTCCATAGTACCATTACTAATACAACATAACTCTTGATAAACATGAATCATTCCATTACCTTCTTAAACCATTAACCGAGCTTCAACAATTCTTTCATCTAACATATCAATTGTAGTCTCTTCATCATCATCAATATAAATACTACCCATACGACCATGATGATTCTCTTCACGAGACTTTCCCTTAGGGAATTGGTTTGCATAATGTCCGTACATTCCACATTTAAAACATTTAACCGTTGTTGATGTCTTAGCAATACCATTATCCTTGTCCATAGTGTTAACTGGACCTTTTCCATTACAATTACTGGCTTTGTTTCCTTCTTTTCCACACCAAAATCATCTTCCAGTTCCTTTGAAACATTCTCCCTGATGCCTCTTACCACATGATTTACATGATGAAAATTGAACATTCTTTCCTCTATGATCATCATGAAACTCTATATTTCTCTTATTAGATGAGTCAAGAATCTTACCAAAGTTGAGATTAATGATCGTTTTATGAGATTGTTGATTGGGTATAATAACAATGTATGGACTTCCAAATCCCGTTTCATTTGGTTTCTAATTAAGAATATCATTCTATTGTCCATCATATCCTTCATTATCATGAAACTTTCTATTTCCAGCCATTTTCTAAAACCCAAAAAGAATAGTGTGAGAAGAAAAATCATGCTAGGAAAACAACATCATAAATGGGGAGTATCTTCAATATATAACATCTTTGGTTTAATTCTAAGATCGTTACCATAATTCTAGGACTATAACCTATACTTAACATAACATTAGAGACACCCCTAGACATACCTTAGAAATATCTCTAGGGATCTCACTAAAGTTTTCATATCCTAGTTTCCAAAGGTTAACTAAACCTTCACTCTGATACCAAATGTAGAGGTATGGATTTATTTCTAGGGGACTAGAATTAATACCTATTAGATCATTCCATGGATGGCTACACCCCATGGGTGGGACACACCACCATCCCCAGTGGCAGCCATTTCCTCATGAAGCCCTTGGGCGGAGATCCATGCTTCGTCTAACGCTCACGCATGAGAGTTCCCTAGGATCGCATTCATTCCAACCTCCTTTGCTCTGATACCAACTGTAGAGACCCAAACATGACATAGACATTACATTACCTTTTCAGAATACTTAACACATGACAAAAACAGATTCCCAAATACATTATTAGTTTAATGTATTTGGAAACTCGGAACATAATCTTCTCATTATGGTGAAAGATCTTCAACATCTCCCATAAATATCTTCACACTTTGTTTTCTTACCTAAATCCATTATTTATATCCTGGGGAAAAGAAAACATAAAAAGGGTGAGTTTAAATTCTCAGTAAGGGTAAACATGGAGAACATAGAAACAATTCATAAATATTTGAACGTAAAAACATGAACATAAAACATCAAAATCTTGAGCAATGACATAATTATTGGCAGTACATAAGTCAAAGATAAAAAAGGAACATTAATAAGGATAAAATAACATGATAATAAAACATATAATTGTGGAAAACCATTAATCACATGATATGATTTGCATAGTAGCCAAGACATTTCTGCCAAGACCATGATAGAGGACAATGTCCATTACTGAACCGAGTTTACCTGCCGTTCCAGCCATGTCTATCTCAGGAGATATAAATCTTTACCCAAGGAATCAGAGGGATATTTAGGTCCCACCCATCTCATAATGAAATCATTATTACGTGTTCCACAACATAAACATAAATCATTCATCATAACCCAAAGAATAAAATGGGTTTCATAAACATCATCCCATCATAAAATAATCCATATAAAACAAATGGATATCATTTCATAATAAGAAAAGTGAAACCATGTAAATCATAGAGACATTATACTTGAAACATACACATATGAAATAATGTCATCTTAGATGGAAAATGGTTTTGATAAAACACCTGAAATGAATTCTTGAGGAGAATATCCTTTCTTCTTCAAAATCATTTTCTTTTCACAAGATTCCATGGAATTTTAAAAGAAAAGGATTTTGATGAAAATATTCATGAAATATTGTAGAGTATGCTTCATTAAAATAAGGAGTTATGAAACCATAAAAATCCATTCATTCCGTATAAGTTAAAAAACATTCTCCTTGTACTTTTAATGGAAAATCCAAAAAGTACTACGTATGGTAAACAAAAGAAATATTTCTTCTGTAACACAAAGTAAAAGTCGAAGAGGGGTAAAAATTACTTTAAACAAACATGGAAGAATATTAAACACTTTATGAAAAACATTTTTATGGACATGGATGAAAAATATAACCCCAGTAAATACTTACGTATATGCAATCTCGTATAAAAATGAGAGTGCAAAATTACCGCTAACCTTAGGTCTGATATGCTTCGTACATATCTGAACCTCATGTATATTGATTTAAATACTGTCATTGACTTATTAAAGAATCATATTCATTTTTATTATATCATATATGGGTCAGTTATGTGTTTATATTACCCGTTCTTTTTAAAATTCCATGTTAAAGAAGCGTTTTGGGTAAAATAGTTTCATTTATCGTACGTGTTTCGACTTGTTGTTCTTGATATTTTTTCTTATATCATGATTTAATTAATTCCATAATATAAAACATGATTCATATATAATATATATTCATCATATAAATATATATGATAGATCGATAAATAGAATGAAATACACCGTTCATGGAGATGGTAGGATGTATGTACGCATGAACGCTGTTTTCGTTTCATTATTGAATGGAATGGAATTAAGTAAATGAAAAATATATTTAAAGAGATAAAGAATCAATATTATGTAATATCTTTCATGATTATTTGTTATATATACTTTATAATCATACTTGAATGGTTAATCATGGAAAATGAATCTCATCGTGTTCGTGGAGACGGTAAGCCGTACATACACACGTGTGGTGAATTTTTCATTCATAGGATGGATAAAATAACTAATATGGTTGTACCATTTTTATAATAACATCATATTCTATAGAAGAGAATATAGTTATTATTTTAGAATGGAAAAAACAATGAAGGATGAAGTGGAAGAAGAAAGGAACTTGAAATGGGTGGTGAGAAATATACCTCTTTCTCGAGTTCTTCCTTTTGATTTGAACAAAAGGGATCCTTAGGGTAGATTTTTGACTAAAGGAATGACCCTAGGATTAAGAGAGGACAGTTGATAGGGTATTTGGGAAGGGTTTGGCTGAGCCAAATTGCTATGGATGTGTGAATCAGAGAGAAGGGGGAGTGCCCTTTTATAAGAGGGGTGAGGGGCACCTTAGGAACAACATAAAATATTATTTTATAATAAATTAAAATTCTGTTTATAATGGCTCAAAAGTGTCTTCTTTAGAAGATAGGGTGGGTATGGGTGTAAATCCTCTCAACCAATAGGTTTTAGACAAGTTTAGGTTACAATTTTAACTTTATCATTTAGATTTAACTCTATGTTAAATAATTTAACTTTTACAGTGTCTTCTTGTATTCTTACAATATATAGTTAATAAAATTAATATAAACTGCCAATCAGACCCTAATTGGTTTATTAATGTCATATATATTGTTATATAAGTCCTTTGGACGAACCTTAGATTTTTAGGACCATTATATTAATTAATAATATAATATTTGTTTCAAAAACTTTTTTATGTCAATTTTGACACTATTTGGTATTTTGTTTTTTAGAAATTCATAAAAGAATTATTATTTCAAAAAAAATTCATCTAACCAACTCTAATATGTTATAGTAACCTATAAAATTAGTGTATTTTATAAAAAGTCTCAAATTACATTTATTTGTGTATTTATAATATCAATTATGTTAATATTTCGTTAATAAGGTAATTGCTGCATCATCATTGTGTCATAAATAAATTAAATTATTTAATATATAAAAAATAAAAATAAAATACCATTATGTAGGAATTTTTTTTAGATTTATAATTAATATTTATAGTCGAATTTAACTTATGTATAACCCTATATTAAAAAAATTTTACTTATTAAACTTCGATTTTAACTATTTTAAATCTTCTTTAAATAAAATAATAATAAATGTCCTAATCTAATCCAAGTGGACCTAAAGGATAATATTTTATTCCAAATGTTTTTTTGGTCGGATTACACTTGTCCAATATAATTATGACATGTGTTAGGGTAATAATAATATCATTTTTACCCTTAATTACCCTATTTGATTTTAACCATAGTAAATAAAAGTTAAAAGTTACTATTCACAAAAATTCATATTTATCTTATTGAACCAAATTTTACTCCTTGATATTAACCTTGACTCTCAGATTTTAGATATTCAACTCAGGGAAGTAGTAAAATTATGTTTTATGTAAATTTTCAAATTCTCCTAGGAGGTGGGTAAAAGACGGTAAAAAGTTCAATAAAAAAAATTTATATCTAAAATTATTATAAAATGACTCCAATGAATTACATTGAACTTATATAGATATTATGTATCTATTTTTACCTAAAATAAATTTAAATAAAATAAATTATTATTTAAATAAAAATTCGGTTTTAACCAATAACTCATTGTTTTCACTATTCATCAAAAATTGAATGTTTTTAGAAAAATACCAAAAATTCACCCTAAGCTAATTCCGATATTCCGAATCCAAAAATAAAGTACATTTTAAAATATAAAATTTAAAAAATTTAAAAAAATTGGTATTACTATTCATAATGGCTAGTTTATATAATATTTCAATAGCATATCATTATTTAGTGAAATTCGGTATTGCGTACAACACAAGCTATCGAGGAAGGTCGCTCTTGAGTGTAATGTAAGGAAATTCAGGGTTTCGTGTAAGTAAATATTCCTTTGGTGTTGCGTATAACATACTCAAAATATATTTCAGTTATTCATTGATCAAAATATATACTTAGTGTTCTGAAAAATGAATTTTATTCGAAATAACTTGAAATTATGTGCATCAGAAGCCAAGAATAGTGTTGCGTATACTACAAGATAATACGGTGTTGTATATAGGACAATATAATCTTAGTGTAGAGTACAACAAAAGAAATCAGAGAAATTAAAATGAATAATTCTCATAAAATCTCGGGGTTTACATTCTACCCCCCTTAAAGTGAATTTCGCCCTCGAAATTCGTCGGGGTTATAAATGGTTTTATACTTGAATGTTTCTTTCATAGAAACCCACATCATAAAATGGAATTCTAAAACTTTATTTTAAAATGGAATGTTAGAAACATAATGGATACCCAAAGTAACCCATCACTGGGTTTCCACATAGGAGAATATAGGTGAAAATATGGATATGGAAGAGAAATCTAACCATCATGTTTGGATGAAGAGTGGTAAAGAACATGGATATGAAAAAGCCAACAATATCAAAGACATAAACTTTAGATGATCTAAGGTACCATCTGATTCATCGGATATGAGGGTACTAAGACAACATTTTTTTCAATATCATTACACTAAAGTTGAAAATTTTGAATTAGAATAAATACTTACTCGATTTTGTTACAATCTCATCGTTGGTTTTTCCATGACCAATTTCCACTTCATATCTTAAAGAAATGAAGTTGAATTTTTCATTCGTGAAATGTTAGAAGATCATGTGATAGAATGATGGGTCATTCCATCTGTCTCAAACAAAAGGTTTGCAAAAGTTATCAAATATACATAAGTTAATCTTGGTTAATCATATATGATTCCAAAAATGGACTTAGACTCCAAATATCATACCACTTAATAAAATAAAACTAATTTCTAATAACCAGGTACTTCCTGTAGGCCTGTGGTAGGCGATAAAGGCCTGTCGCACTTCGGTTGTGGGTTCGATTCCCACAACCTTGTCTAACACGATGGGTTGTCACCCGTCCTAGAGGTTTTCCTTTTCTAAAACTACACTATTATAAAATTTCAGAAATAATATTGAAAAATGGTCTATCCTTAAATAATATTATCTTATTTCCAACATAATCCATTTCAATCTTCAGGATTATCCAAATTACTTCTGTCAAATGTCGTTGTACAATGAATAATATTATTAGAGAGGTTATCTACCAAGCATATAAATACAATCATTTATCCCCCATATATCATAAAATATATCTTGTTGGTCACATTCCAGACATGTGAATACCTTAATTATGTATTCTCTTGATACATGGATTACCATAGAACCTTAATGAAAACATGAATTCTGTTAAGAGTTAACTCTTTCCACATACCAAAATCCCAAAATTTCTATATACTCAAACCATGATATCACATTGTCCTTATATCAGTCATGAGCTCATTAATACTATCAAAAATATGATTGTCTCTTTATCCCTTCATTATGCGCATATCATATACATTCCAAAAATATCTAAATAACCTTTCATGGTTATCGGTACCATTCAACATATACTTTCCAATACTTTAGGAAAAACCATAGTGTAAAAATCTTTAGAGGTGTCTTTATTCCATAGTACCATTACCTATACAACATAACTCTTGATAAACACAAATCATTCCACTACCTTCTTAAACCATTAACCGAACATCAACAATTCTCCCATCTCATATATTATTTGCAGTCTCTTCATCATCATCAATATAAATACTACCCATACGACCATGATGATTCTCTTCATGAGAATTTCCCTTAGGGAATTGGTTTTCATAATGCCCATACATTCCACATTTAAAACATTTAATCATTGTTGATTTCTTAGCAATACCATTATCCTTGTCCATGGTGTTAACTGATCCTTTTCCTTTGCAATTAATGGCTTTGTGTCCTTCTTTTCCACACCCAAAGCATCTTCCAGTTCCTTTGAAACATTATCCCTGATGCCTCTTACCACATGATTTACATGATGGAAATTGAACTTTCTTTCCTCTATGATAATCATGAAACTCCATCTTTCTCTCATTAGATGAGTCAGGAAACATACCAAAGTTGTGGTTATTGATCATATTATGAGATTTCTGATTATGCATAAAAATGATGTTTGGACTTCCAAATCCAATTTCAATTAGTTTCTCATGAATAATATCATTCGATTGTATATCATATCCTCCATTATCATGAATCTTCTTATTTCCAGCCATTTTCTAAAACCCAAAAATAATTGTGTGAGAGGCCAAAATCATTCTAGGAAAACAACATAATAAAGGGGGAGTACCTTCAATATATAACATCTTAGGTTTAATTATAATATCGTTACCATAATTCTAGGACTATAACCTATACTTATACATATCCTTAGGGACATGACTAGGCATACCTTAGAAATATCTCTAGGGATCTCACTAAAGTTTTCGCATCCTAGTTTCCAAAGGTTAACTAAACCATCACTATGATACCAACTGTAGCGTTCTAGAATTATTTCTAGTGGACTTGATTTGATAACTATCAGAGCACTCCATGGGCCGCAATACCCCCTGGGTGGGACACACCACCATCCCCAGTGGCAGCCATTTCCCCATGAAGCCCTTGGGCGGAGATTCATGCTTTGTCAAACACTCACACGTGAGAGTTCCCAAGGATCGGATTCATTCCTACCTCCTTTTCCCTGATACCAACTGTAGATACCCAAACTTGACATAGACATTACATTACTTTTGCAGAATACTTAATACATAACAAAATAAGATTCCCAAAGACCATATTAGTTTAGTGTCTTTGGAAACTCAGAACATAATATTCTAATCATGGTGAAAGATCATCAACATCTCTCATAAATATCTTCCCCTTTTGGTTCCTTACCTCAATCCTTTATTTATATCCTAGGGAAAAGAAAACATAAAAAGGGTGAGATCAAATTCTTAGTAATGGTAAACATGGAGAACATAAAAACAATCAATAAACATTTGAATGTAAAAACATGAACATAAAACATCAAAATCTTGAGCAATGACATAAATCTTGGAATTAGGCATAGATTATAAAGGAACATTAATCATGATAAAATAACATGGGGATAAAACATTTAATTCTGGAAAACCATTAAGCACATGATATGATATCCATAGTAGCCATTGTTTTTCTGCCAAGACCATCATAGAGGACAATGTCCATTACTAAACCGGGCTTACTTGTCATTCCATCCATGTCTATATCATTAGATATAAATCTTTACCCAATTCATTGAAGGGAGATATAGGTCCCACTCATCTCATAATGAAATCATTCTTACGTGTGCCCCAACATAAACATAAATCATTCATCATAACCCAATGAATAAAATGGGTTTCATAAACATCATTCCATCATAACATAATCCATATAAAACAAATGGATATCATTTCATCATAAGAAAAGTGAAACCATGTAAATCATAGAGACATTATACTTGGAACATACACATAAGAAATAATGTCATCTTTGATGGAAAATGGTTTTGATAAAACACTTGAAATGAATTCTTGAGGAAAATATCCTTTCTTCTTCAAAATCATTTTCATTTCACAAAATGCCATAAAATATTAAAATAAAAGGATTTTTTTGAATTTTTTTTGAAATATTGTAGAGTAAGCTTCATGAAAATAAGGCGTTATCAAACTGTAAAAATACGTTCATGCCATATAAGTTGAAAAAACATTTTCCACGTACTTTTAACAGAAAAGTCAAAAAGTACCACGTATGGTAAACAAAAGAAAGATTCCTTCCATAACACAAAGTAAAAGTAAAATAGGGGTAAACATGACTTTAAAAAAACATGGAAAAATATTAAACACTTTATGAAAAACATATTTAATGAAATGAATAAAAAATATAACCCCAGTAAATACTTACGTATAAGCAATCTCAGATAAAACTAAGATTGCAAAATTATCCCTTACCGTAGGTCCGATATAATTCGTACGTATCCGAACCTCCTGTATAATGATTTAAATAATGTCATTGATTTATTAAAGAATCATATTCATTGTTATGATATAATATATGGTTCACTTATGACTTTATATTTCCCACACTTTTGTAAATTCCATGTTACAACAGCATTTTGGGTAAAATCGTTTAATTTATCATATATGTTTTGACTTGTTGTTCGTGATAGTATTAATTATATCCTAATATAAAAAATTCTATAATTTAAAAAATAATTTATATATAATATATATTCATAATATAAATATATATGATAGATCGATAAATGGAATGAAATACACCATTCATGGAGACAGTAGGCCGTACGTACACATGAATGCTGTTTTTGTTTCCTTATTGAATTGAATGGAATTATGTAAATGAAACATATATGTACATAAATCCAGTATCATTATTATGTAATATATTTCATGATTATTTATTATATATACTTTATAATCATACTTGAATGGCTAATCTTGTAAAATGAATCTCATCGAGTTCGTGGAGACGGTAAGCCGTATGTACGCACGTGTGGTGACTTTTTCATTCATAGGATGTATAAAATAACTAACATGGTTGTACCATTTTTATAATAACATCACAGTATATAGAAGATACCAGAGTTATTATTTTAGAATGGAAACAACAATGAAGGAGGAAGTGGATGAAGAAAGGAACTTGAAATGGGTTGTCAGATTTTTACCTCTTCCTCGGGTTCTTACTTTTGATTTGATCAAAAGGGCTCCGTAGGTTGGATTTATAACTAATGTAATTCTTCTAGGATGAAGGGAGGATAGTTGAGATGGTATTTGGGTAGGTTTTGTACGAGAAAAATGGATTTCTAGGTGTGAATTAGATAGAATGGGGAGTGTCCTTTTATAAGAGGGGGGAGGGGCACCTTAGGAACAATTTAAAATATTATATTATAATAAACTAACATTCGGTTTATAATGGCTTTAAAGTGTATTATTTAGATTCTAGGGTGGGTAAGGGTATCAATCCTCTCAACCAATAGGTTTTAAACAAGTTTAGGTTACCATTTTAACATTATCATTTAGATTTAACTCTAAGATAAATAATTTAACTTTTACCGTGTATTCTCGTATTCTTACACTATATGGTTAATAAAATTACTATAAACTGCCAATAGAACCCTAATTAGTTCATTAATGTCATATATATTATTATATAAGACTTTTGGCTGAGCCTTAGATTTTTAGGACCATTATATCAATTAATAATCTAGTAATTGTTTTAAAAACCCTTTTATGTCAATTTTGACACTATTTGGTATTTTGTTTTTTCGAAATTCGTAACAGCATTATTATTTCAAAAACAAATTATCTAACCAACCCTAATATGTTATATTAACCTATAAAAATACTTTATTTCATAAAAAGTCTCAAATTACATTTATTTGGGTATTTATAATATCAATTATGTTAATATTTCGTTAATATGGTAAATACTACATCCTCATTGTGTCATAAATAAATTATATTATTTAATGTATAAAAAATATTAATAAAATATTATTATGTAGGAATATTTTTAGCTTTCTAATTAATATTTATAGTCGAATTTATCTTATTTATAATCCTATATTAAAAATGTTTTAGTTATTAAACATTGATTTTAACTATTTTAACTCTTCTTTAAGTAAAATAATAATAAATGTCCTAATCTAATCCAAGTCGACCTAAAGGGTATTATTTTATTCCTAAGGTTGTTTTTGGTCGAATTAAACTTATACAATATAATTAGGACACGTGTTAGGGTAATAATAATATCATTTTTACCCTTAATTACCCCATTGACTTTTAATCGTGGTAAATAAAAGTTAAAGGTTACTATTCACCAAAAATTATTTTTATCTTATTGAACCACATTTCACTCCTTGATATTATCTGTTTCTCTCGAATTTTCTAAATTCAACTCAGAGAAGCGGTAAAATTACATTTTATGTAAATTTGAAAATTCTCCTAGGAGGTGGGTAAAAGACGGTAAAAAGTTCAATAAAAATTATATATATCTAAAATTATTATAAAATGACTCCAATGAATTACAACGAACTTATATAGGTATTATGTATCTATTTTTACCTAAAATAAATTTAAATAATATAAATGATTATTTAAATAAAAATTCGGTTTTAACCAACAACTCAGTGTTTTCACTATTCATCAAAAAAATTGAAAGTTTTCAGAAAAATACAAAAAATTCACCCTAAGATAATTTCGATATTCGGAATCCAAAAATGAAGTCAATTTTGAAAGATAAAATTTAAAAAATTTACAAAATTGGGTATTACTATTCATAACGGCTAGTTTATTTAATATTGCAAAAACATATCGTTGTTTAGTGAAACACTGTATTGCGTACAACGCAAGCTATCATGGAAGGTCTCTCTTGCATGTAATGCTATGAATTTTAGGGTTTCTTGTAGGGAAATCTTCCTTTGTAGTTTCCTATAACATACTCAAAATATAGTTTAGTTATTCATTGATCAAAATCTATACTTAGTGTTGTGTAAAATGAATTTTATTCCAAAGAACTTGAAATTGTGTGCATCACAATCCAAGAATAGTGTTGAGTATACTACAAGCTAATACAATGTTGCGTATAGTGCTAGATAATCATGGTGTAGCGTACAAAAAAAGATATAAAATTAATTAAAAATAATAATTCTCATAAAATCTCGGGGTGTTACATTCTACCCCCCTTAAAATGAATTTCGCCCTCAAAATTCGTTGGGGGTAATAAATGGTTTTCTACTTGAACATTTCTTTCATATAAACCCACATTGTAAAATGGAATACTAAAAATTTATTTTAAAAAGGAATGTTAGAAACATAATGGATACCCAAAGTAACTCATCACTTGGTTTTGACATAGGAGAATGTAGGTGAAAATATGGATATTGAAGAGAAATATAACCATCATGTTTTGATGAAGAGTTGTAGAGAAAATGGCTATGAAAAAGCCAACAATAACGAAGCCATAAATTTGTGATGATCTATGGTACCATCTGATTCATCAGATATGAGGGTACTAGGAAAACATTTTTGGTTTTCAATATCATTTCCCTAAAGTTGAAAATTTTAAATTAGAAGAAATACTCACTTGATTTTGGTACAATCTCATCATTTTTCATTCCATGAACAATTTCCACTTCATATCTTCAAGAAATGAAGTTGAATTTTTTCCTTCGTGAAGTGTTAGTAGATAATGTGATAGAATGATGGGTCATTCCATCTGTCTCAAACAAAAGGTTAGCAAATGTTATCAAATATATATAATTCCATCTAGTTTAATTGTATATGATTCAAAAAATGGACTTAGAATCCAAATATCATACCACATAATAAAATAAAACTAATTTCTACTAACCAGGGACTTCCTGTAGGCCAGTGGTAGGCGATAAAGGCCTATCACACTTCGGTTGTGGGTTTGATTCCCGTAACCTTGTCCGACGAGGCAGGTTGTCACCCGTCCTACAGGTTGTCCATTTTCTAAAACTACACTATTATAAAATTTCAAAAATAATATCAAAAAAAGTTTCTATCCTTAAAAAATATTATCTTATGTCCAACATAATCCATTTCAATCTTAAGGCTTATCCAAAATACTTCTGTCCAATCTTATAGTATAATGAAAAAGATTACTAGAGAGGTAATCTACCAAGCATGTAAATACAATCATTTATCCTCCATATATCATAAAATATATCTTGCTGGTCACATTTCAGACATGTGAATACCTTAATTATGTATTCTCTTGAAACATGTATTACCATAGAACCTTAGTGAAAACATGAATTCTGTCAAATGTTATCTCTTTCCACATACCAAAATCCCAAAATTTCTATATACTCATACCATGATATCACATTGTTCTTATATCTGTCATGAGCTCATTAATACTATAAAACATCTCATTATCTTCTTATCCCTTTATTATGCACATATCATCTACTTTCCAAAAATATCTGAATAACCTTTCATGGTTACCAGTACCATTCAACATATACATTCAAATACATTAGGAAAAACAATAGTGTAACAATCTATAGAGGTGTCTTTATTCCATAGTACCATTACCTATACAACATAACTCTTGATAAACATAACTCATTCCACTACCATCTTAAACCATTAATTGAGCTTCAACAATTCCTTCATCTCACATATCATTTGTAGTATCTTCATTATCATCAATATAAATACTAACCATACGACACTGATGATTCTCTTCCTGAGACTTTCCCTTTGGGAATTGGTTTGCATAATGCTCGTACATTCCATATTTTAAACATTTAACCGTTGTTGATGTCTTAGAAATAACATTATATTTTTCCATGGTGTTAACTGAACCTTTTCCTTTGCAATTACTGGATTTATGTCCTTATTTTCCACACCCAAAGCATCTTCCATTTCCTTTGAAGCATTCTCATGGATGTCTCTTACCACATGATTTACATGATGGGAATTGAACTTTCTTTCTTCTATGATCATCATGAAACTACATGTTTCTCTTATTAGATGAGTCAGGAAACATACCAAAGTTGAGATTATTGATCATATTACGAGATTGCTGATTAGGTATAATAATGATGTTTGGACTTCCAAATCCCATTCCATTTGGTTGCTCAAGGAGAATATCATTCCATTTTCCATCATATCCTCCATTATCGTGAATCTTCATGTTTCCATCCATTTACTAATACCCAAAAAGAATAGTGTGAGAGGTAAAAATCATTCTAGGAAGAAAACATAATAACGGAAGACTACCTTCAATATATAGAATATTATGATTAATTCTAAGATCGTTACCGTAATTTTAGGACTATAAACTATACTTATCGTAACATTAGAGACATACCTAGAAATACAATAGAAATATCTCTAGGGATCTCACAAAAGTTTTCGCATCCTAGTTTCCAAAGGTTAAATAAACCATTGCTCTGATACCAACGGTAGTGTTCTAGATTTATTTCCAGTGGACAAGAATTGATACCTATCAGAGCACTCCATGGGAGGCTACACCCCCTGGGTGGGACACACCACCATCCCTAGTGGCAACCATTTCCTAATGAAGCCCTTGGGCAGAGAGCCATGCTTCGTCTAATGCTCACACATGGGAGTTCTCATGGACCAGATTCATTCCTACCTCCTTTAATCTGATACGAACTGTAGAGACCCCATATTTACATAGACATTAAATTACTTTTGCAGAATACTTAATACATAACAAAAACAGGTGCCCAAAGACCATATTAGTTTAGTGTCTTTAGAAACTAGAAACATAATCTTCTAATCATGGTGAAAGATCTTTGACATCTCCCATAAATTTCTTCCCCTTTTGTTTTCTTACCTAAATACTTTATTTATATCCTGGGAAAAATAAAACATAAAAAGGGTGAGCTCGAATGATCAGTAAGGGTAAACATGAAGAATATAAAAACAATCCATAAACATTTGAACGTAAAAACATGAACATAAAACATCAAAATCTTGAGCAATAACATAAATCTTGGGAGTACATAAGGCATATATCATAAAGTAACATTAATCATGATAAAATAACATGGGAAAAACATGTAATTGTGGGAAACCGTTAAGCACATGATATGATTTTCATAGTACCCAAGGCATTTCAGCCTAGACCATAATAAAAGACAATGTCCATTACTGAACCGGGTTTACATTCCATTCCAGCCATGTCTATCTCATGAGATATAAATATTTACCCAATGCATCATAGGGACATATAGGTCCCATCCATCTCATAATTAAATCATTCTTACGTTTTCCACAACATAAACATAAATCATTCATCATAACCCAAAGAATAAAATGGGTTTCATAAACATCATCCCATCATAAAATAATCTATATAAAATAAATGCATATCATTTCATCATAAGAAAAATGAAACCATGAAAATAATTGAGACATTATAGTTGAAACATACAGATTTGAAATATTGTCATCTTAGATGGAAAATGGTTTTAATAAAACACTTAAAATAAATTCTTGAGGAAAATATTGTTTCTTCTTCAAAATCATTTTATTTTCACAAAATCCCATGCAATTTTTAAAGAAAAGTATTTTTTTGAAAATATTCATGAAATATTGTAGAGTAAGCTTCCTGATGATAAGGCATTATGAAACCGAAAAAATCCATACATTTCGTATAAGTTAAAAAAACATTCTCCTCATACTTTTAACGGAAAATTCAAAAAGTACCACGTATGGTAAACAAAAGAAATATTCCTTCCATAACACAATGTAAAAGTCAAAGTTGGGTAAACATGAATTTAAAAAAAAATGTTATAATATTAAATACTTAATGAAAAAAAATTATGGACATGGATGTAAAATATAACCCCAATAAATACTTACATATATGCAATCTCGGAGAAAAATGAGATTGCAAAATTATCCCTTACCATAGGTCCGATATGCTTTGTACGTATCCAAACATCCTATATAATGATTTAAATAATTTCACTGACTTGTTAAAAAATAATATTCATTGTTATGATATCATATATGGTTCACTTATTACATTATATTACTCGTTCTTTTGTAAATTCCATGTTAAAGCAGCCTTTTGGGTAAAATAATTTCATTTATCGTACGTGTTTTGACATGTTGTTCTTGATATTATTACTT
Organism: Viscum album; assembly: GCA_963277665.1. Classification (NCBI taxonomy): domain Eukaryota; kingdom Viridiplantae; phylum Streptophyta; class Magnoliopsida; order Santalales; family Viscaceae; genus Viscum; species Viscum album. Next base: position 248,307,654 of record OY728152.1, on the reverse strand, counting down.
ATATCCTGATTTAATTATTTCAATAATGTAAAAAATTATTTATATATAATATATATTCATCATATAAATAAATATCATAGATCGATAAATGGAATGAAATACACCGTTCATGGAGACAGTTGGCCGTATGTACGCATGAACGCTGTTTTTGTTTCCTTATTGAATTGAATGGAATTAATTAAATGAAACATATATGTACATAAATACATTAGAATTATTATGTAATATATTTCATGATTATTTATTATATATACTTTATAATCATACTTTAATGGTTAATCATGGAAAATAAAATTCATCGTGTTCGTGGAGACGGTAAGCCGTAAGTACGCTCGTGTGGTGACTTTTTCATTCATATGATGGATAAAATAACTAATACTGTTGTAACATTTTTATAAAAACATAACAGTATATATAATATACTTGAGTTATTATTTTATAACATAAACAACAAATAATGAGGAAGTGGAAGAAGAAAGGAACTTGAAATGGGTGGTGAGATATTTACCACTTCCTCGAGTTCTTCCTTTTGATTTGATCAAAAGGGCTCCTTAAGATGGATTTATTACTGAAGTAATGCCTATAAGATGAAGGTATTACAGTTTAGAGGGTATTTGGAAGGGGTTTGCTGAGCCAAATGGCTTTGGGGGTGTGAATTAGAGAGAAGGGGAAGTGCCCTTTTATAGGAGGGGTGAGGGGCACCTTAGGAAAAACAAATAATATTATTTTTTAATAAATTTATATTCTGTTTATAAAGGCTCCAAAGTGTCTTATTTAAAGGATATGGTGATTATGGGTTGAAACCCTCTCATCCAATAAGTTTTAGAAATGTTTAGGTTACCATTTTAACCTTATCATTTAGATTTAACTCTCTGTTAAATAATTTAACTTTTAATGTGTCTTCTTGTATTTTTACACTATATGGTTAGTAAACATACTATCAACTATCAATAGAACCCTAATTGGTTCATTAATGTCATATATATTATTATATAAGTATTTTGGACGAACCCTATATTTTTAGGACCATTATATCAATTAATAATATAATATTTGTTTTAGAAACACTATTATGTCAATTTTGACACTATTTGGTATTTTCTTTTTTCTAAATATATAACAACATTATTATTTAGAGAAAAATTCTCCAAACCCACCCTAATATGTTATATTATCCTATAAAATTAGTTTATTTTATAAAAAGTCTCAAATTACATGTATTTGGGTATTTATATTATCAATTAGGTTAATATTTCGTTAATAAGGAAATTACTGCATCGTCATTGTGTCATAAATAAATTAAATTATTTAATGTCTAAAAATATAAATAAAATACCATTATGTTGGAATTATTTTAGCTTTCTAATGAATATTTATAGTCTAATTTATCTTTTTTATAACCCAATATAAAAAATGTTTTAGTTATTATACTTTGATTTTAACTATTTTCACTCTTCTTTAAATAAAATAATAATAAATGTCCTAATGTAATCCAAGTGGAACTAAAGGGTAATATTTTATTCCTAAGGTTGTTTTTGGTCGACTTACTCTTACCCAATAGAATTAGGATATGTGTTAGGGTAATAATAATATCATTTTTACCCTTAATTACCCTATTTACTTTTAAACGTGGTAAATAAAAGCTAAAAGATAATATTCACCAAAAATTATTTTTATCTTATTGAACCAAATTTTACTCCTTGATATTAACCATGTCTCTCAGATTTTTAAAATTCAACTCACAGAAGCAGTAAAATTAATTTTTATGTAAATTTTCAAATTCTCCTAGGAGGTGGGTAAAAGACGGTAAAAAGTTCAATAAAAATTTCATATATCTAAAATTATTATAAAATGAATCCAATGAATTAAATTGAACATATATTAGGTATTATGTATCTATTTTTACCTAAAATAAATTTAAATAAAATAAATGATTATTTAAATAAAAATTCAGTTTTAACTAATAACTCGTTGTATTCAATATTCATCAAAATTGAAAGTTTTCATAAAAATACCAAAAATTCACCCTAAACTAATTTCGATATTCTAAATCCAAAAATGAAGTCCAATTTGAAAGATAAAATTTATATAATTTAAAAAAGTGGGTATTACAATTCATAATTGCTAGTTTGTATAATATGTCAATAACATATCGTTGTTTAGTGAAACTCGATATTGCATACAACACAAGCTATCGAGTAAGGTCGCTCATTCGTGTAATGAAAGGAAAGTCAGGGTTGCGTATAGGGAAATATTCCTTTGGTGTTGCATATAAATTACTCAAAATATATTTCAGTTATACATTGATCAAAATCTATACTTGGTGTTCTGTAAAATGGATTTTATTCAAAAGAACTTGAAATTGTGCGCATTACAAGCCAAAAATAGTGTTGTGTATACTAAAAGCTAATACGGTGTTGCGTATAGAGCAAGATAATATTTGTGTAGCGTACAACAAAAGACATCAATGAAATTAAAAATAATAATTCTCATAAAATCTCAGGGAGTTACAGTGATTTGCCACTAAAAGAGGCAAATATTCATGGATTATATTCTAATATTATTAGGTTTCAATATCCATAATAATCGGTTTTATTTCATTTTCTAAATTGAATTTTATTTTTCAAAACATGAGAAATTCCTGTTTAAAGTGGATCAATTTGGGCCAAATTAATCATAATATTATGGGATTTATTATTTTTATTATATGAATTTGATATTTTTGAATAAATGGTTGATCAATTTTATTGTAATAATTTTTACCTATAAGATCAATGGATGAATCACTTGTGAAGATGTGAATTTTTCCGTTGATGTAGAATTTTATGGTCAAAGCATAATGGATACAAGGCCAATCAAATAAATGGGGAACCCATAATTTGTGACCAATGAAGCTATAATTTTTTCTGTACATAGAGAAAATGGATTGTTTCATTTCATTAAACAACATACAGAGCTAATTCTATTATTTTCAAGGAGATCTAGATATCCCAAGTTGAGGATTAAATTACAGTCTGAATATCAGGGCCCATAGAACCTGTAACAGCCCAAGATTTTATAAAAAATATTCTTTTTAATTTTATTAATGTCTTGTGTTGTACGCTACACCAAAAGGAGCTTGCACAAAACACATCCTTGACTTGCCTTGCATTACACGCAATCGCGACCTTCCTCGATAGCGTGTGTAGTACGCAATAACGAGTTTCACTAAACAGCGATATGCTATTAAAATGTTATTAAAACTAGCCATTATGAATAGTAATAACCACTTTTTAAAATTCTGTAAATCTTATTTTTCAAAATGAACTTCATTTTTGGATTCGGAGTATCGAATTTAGCCTAAGGTGAAATTTTGGTACATTTCGGATAACTTTCATATTCTGATGAAAAGTGAAAATTACTAAATTATAATTAAAAAACAACTTTTGTAATCGAAATAATTAATAGTGATAAATTATTAATTGGAGTAGTTTTAAAGTATATTTAGAATATATTTTTACAATTTAATACAATGTTGGTCATTGGATGTAATTGCACATTTAAACCAGACATAAACAAGTGTCAATCTTTTGATAGATATTGTTTCTTAAAAATACGCTATTTGTTTTAACAGCGGGATTTAATTATAAAATTAATTAATGCAACTTCTATGTTATGAATTTGGTAAAATAGACTTCATTTTTGAATTCGGAATATGAAATATAGCTTAGGATGAAATTTTGGCATTTTTCTGAAAACCTTCATTTTTTGATGAATAGTGAAACTACTAAGTGGTAGTTAAAAAAACTGAATTTTTCATCAAACATAATTTTACCGCTTCTGTGAATGGAATTTCAAAAATCCGAGAGACACGGTTGATGTCAGTAAGTAAAATGTGGTTCAATGAGATGAAAATAATTTTTGGTGAATAGTAACTTTTTACTTTTATTTACCACGGTTAAAAGTAAATAGGGTAATTAAGGGTAAGAATGATATTAATATTACCCTAACACATGTCCTAATTCTATTGGACAAGTGTATCCCGACCAAAAACAACCTTAAGTGTAAAATATTATCATTTAGGCCCACTTGGATTAGATTAGGACATTTATTATTATTTAATTCAAAGAAGAGTTAAAAGAGTTAAAATCAAAGTTTATTCACTAAAACATTTTTAATATGGGGTTATACATAAGATAAATTCGACTATAAATATTCATTAGAATGCTAAAAAGATTTCCTACATAATGATATTTTATTTATAATTTTTAGACTTTAAATAAATTAATTTATTTATGACACAACGATGATGTAGTAATTACCCTTTTAAGGAAATATTAACATAATTGATGTTATAAATACTCAAATGAATATAATTTGAGACTTTTTATGAATTACACTAATTTTCTAGGTTACTATGATATATTAGTGTTGCTTTAATCAACTTGGTTCGAACATATAATTATTTTATGACTTTCACAAAAATCATATATCAAATAGTGTCAAAATTGACACAAAATAGTTTTTAAATAAAATATTATATTATTAATTGTTCTTTTATTCCTAAAAATCTAAGGTTCGGCCAAATGACTTAGATAAGGATATATATATTAATAATAAACAATTTGGGGTTCGTTTGGCATGTTATAGTAAGTGTATTAACCATATAGTGAAAGAAAACAAAAAGACACGGCAAAAGTTAAATTAATTAACTTAGAGTTAAATCTAATTGATAAGGTTAAAATAATACCCTAAACTTGTCTAAATACTATTGGTTGATAGGATTTAGACCCATCCCCACTTTAGCTTCGAAATAAGACCCTTTGGAACCATTATAAACCGATTTTGACTTTAATATAAAATAATATTTTGAGATATTCCTAAGGTGCCCCTCTCCTCCCTTATAAAAGGGAACCTCCTCCCCCTCCTCCTCACACCAATTTGAGCACTCAAGCTCGGCCAACCCCTGCCATTTTCTCCTCTCCACTTCCCTAGAATAATCCTAGAGGTCCTGGTCTTCTCCAAAGACCAATCTTAGTTCCTTAAGTGGAGGATTCAAAGAGGCGTTCCAAAGAAGAGGAGGTTCGGACACTTACAAAGCAAGTCGGACATAAGGTAAGGGAAATATCACAATCTCATTTTTATCCGAGATTGTTTATTCGTAAGTATTTACTGGGGTGTATTTTATCATCCACATCCATGTTTACTCAATATTTAATATTATTTCCATCCACCTAAAATTGTTTAAATCCATTTTTACCCTTCGGTGAGTTTTTAGTAATACGTATGAAAGGAATCTTTTGTCGTTTTTCGTACGAGGTACTTTTTGACTTTTCCGAAAAAAGTACGAAGAATGTTTTTTTTAACTTATACGGCACGAACGGATTTCTACTGTTTTATAAAGCCTTATTTTCATGATGCTTCCTCTAAAAGATTTCATGACTATTTTCAATAAAATCTATTTCTTTTAAAATTGCATGATGTTTTGTGAAAAGAAATTGATTTTGAAGAAGAAAGGATATTTTCCTCAAGAATTCAATTCAAGTGCGTTATCAAAATTATTTTCCATCTAAGATAATAAAGTGTTCTGTTTCTATCCATATTTTTACATTGATTTGACTATGTTGTGATGGAATTATGTTTATGAATTCCTTTATCTTATATGAATTGATTTATGATGTCATGATGTTTCAAGAATCCCATTTTCGTTACATGTGTTATGAGATGATGTATGTTTTATGATTATGTGGCACACATAAGAAAGGATTCATTATAAGATGGGTGGGACCTATATCTCCCTCCAATGCATTGGGTAAAGATTTTATATCTCATGAGATAGACAGGGCTGGAACGGTAGGTTATACCAGTTCAGTGAAACAGGACTGAAACGAGGGTTACTCGATTCAGAAAGGGACTTTTTCCACTAAGATAGTCTTGGCAATTAGTCTTGACTAACAAGAAATGATTCTCTATGATTATGTGTGTATGCCACAAAGTTTCATGTTTTAAGTTATGATTATTGGGATTACTTTTTCACTGCTATGATTTATCCCATGATTATGAAATTATGCTCTTTTTTGCAGGTTATGATTTCCAAAATCCTATGTTCTTATGAATATGATGTGATTGATATTTATTTTGTTTACCCTTACTGAGCATTTGAGCTCACCCTTTTATGTTTTCTTTTCCCCAAGATATAAAGAAAGGTTTTAGGTTAAAAAAAATGAGGAAGATCTTTATGGGAGATTTTGAAGATCTTTCACCACGATTAGAAGATTATAGTCCGAGTTTCCAAAGACACTAAACTATTACGGTCCTTGTGTGTGTGTTTTTGTAATTTACTAAGTATTCTGCAAAAGTAATGTAATGTCAATGTACATCAAGATACGGGTCTCTACAGTTGGTATCAGAGGAAAGGTTTAGTCAACCTTTGGAAACTAGGATGCGAAAACGTTAGTGAGATCCCTAGAGATATTTCTAAGGTATGTCTAGGGATGTCTCTAAGGTTAAGTATACGTATAGGTTATAGTCCTAGAATTTCTCTAACGATCTTAGAATTTAACCTAAGATGTTAGATATTGAGGGTACTACCCCTTTATTATGTTGTTTTCCCTAGCATGATTTTTGCCTCTCACACTATTCTTTTGGGATTTTAGACGATGGCTGGAACCTGAAGGAACCGTGTTGATCAATGCAATGGACAATGCAATGATTGTCCCCCTGAGAAACCAAACGATATGGGAGCTGGAATGCAAAATCTTGTAGCCATTCTCACACAACTTTCTCAAGCTATGAATCATGCAGGACATCCAAACGAGCAAAGGAAGGAGCAACATTCTGTTGAATCCTTCATGAGGCAGCGTCCGCCTTCTTTCAGTGGGTCTACTGATCCATTAGTTGCTGAACAATGGATTAGTACTACTGAAAAGATATTTTCAGTTCTTCAATGTTCTGAACATGATAAAGTCATCTTAGCAGTATATCGTTTGGAAGGTGAAGCTGATCAATGGTGGAATCTTATCAAGAATACGAGGCAAAGAGATGAAATTGATTCCATGGAATGGGACGAGTTCAAGAACTTGTTTTTCAGTAAGTACTTCCCTTGTATTCTTCGAACAAAGATGGAGAAGGAGTTTCTTGAACTAAAGCAAAAGGATGATGAATCTGTCGGTATATAAGAAGCGAATTTTACAAGACTTGCATGGTATGCATCTGGCATTATCATCCAACCTGAAAGTAAAGTTGATCGATTTTTCAGTGGCTTAAAACCAAGTCTTCGAAGGGCATTAGCTATAAGAGACTTCAGTAGCTATGAAGAAATTGTGAGTTGTGCTATCAAGGTAGAAATGGAAGTTGGTGTTACATATCCATCTCATGGTTTTGACAAGAAACGAAAGATGGAGTTCAAGGAGAAATCTCAGAATAATGGTGAAAAGAAGATGAATGTTTCCTTATGCACAAAGTGTGGAAAGAAGCATGGTGGAGATTGTCTTAAAGGGACTAGAAAATTTTTTAAGTGTGGAAAAGAAGGTCATCGAGCAGCTGAGTGTCGAAGTAATGGAAAAAGGGATTCTAATTAAGTGAATAAAGCAAACACTACAGAGAACGCACAACCAACACTTCAATGCTTCAAGTGCAAGGAGATGGGACATTATGCCAATAAATGCCCTAATCCAAGGGTTAGTGATGATCGACATGAGCAACCGCTTAAGGAAAAGGACAAAGGGAAGTCACATGCGATCACTATTGGAAATGTTGAATATGACAACGATGTGGTGGAATGATTAACTTTTTATGTAATGGGATTCCAAAATAATGTTGTATCATGGAATATTGGAATATTTATGTATTGGTCTAATTTGGTATTCAAAGTGATTGAGATATTATGCTCATAATGAAGGGAAAACGAGAAAATGAAATGTTTAACAGTATTCATGAGCTCATGATTGATATAAGGACTAAGTGATATCATGGTTTGAGTATATAGAATTTTGAGGATTTTGGTATGTGGAAAGTGTTAACTTTTAACTGCATTCAAGTTTTCACTAAGGTTCAATGGGTATTCAAGAGAGTACAAGATTAAGGCCTTTGAATGTTTGGAATGTGTCCAACAAGATATATCTTATGATATATGGGGATCAACGATGGTATTAAATCTCTGGTAATCGTTTTCACTATGAGAATGGACTGCAGTATTATGGATAGGACTAAAGATTGGAATGGATTATGTTGGACATAAGTTAGTATTGTTTAAGGATAGAAGTTTTTTCGATATTATTTATGGGATGTTATAGTAATATAGTTTTAGAAAAAGGACAACCTGCAGGACGGGCGACAGCCCATCGTTTCGGACAAGGCTGTGGGAATCGAACCCACAACCGAAGTGCGACTGGCCTTTATCGCTTACCACTGGCCTACAGGAAGTCCCTGTTTAGTAGAAACTAGTTTTAAAGTATAAGTCCATTTTAGGAACTATATATGATTAATCTCACTATAGATCGACTTATGTATATAATTTTTGCTAACCTTTTGTTTGAGACAGATGGAATGACCCGTCATTCTATCACATGATCTGCTAACACTTCACGAATAACAAATTCAACTTCATTTAAGAGATGAAGTGGAAATTGTTCTAGGCACGAACAATAGTGAGATTGTACCAAAATAAAGAAAGTATTTATTCCAATTCAAATTTTCAACTATAGGGAAATGATCTTGAAAACCAAAAATGTTGTCCTAAGTGATCTTATACCTGATGAATCGGATGGTACCTTATATTGTCACAAATTTATGGATTTGTGATTATTGGCTTTTCCATAGCCATGTTCTCTACCACTCTCCATCAGAACATGATGGTTAGATTTCTCTTCCATATCCATATTTTCACCTATGTGGAAACCCAATGATTAGTTTATTTGGTTAACCGTTACGTTTAATACTTTTGTTTTTAAATATTGGTTTTGATATTCCTTTTTACGATGTGGGTTTCTATTAAAGAAACATTCAAATAGTAAACCATTTATAACCCTGACGAATTTCGAGGGCGAAATTCATTTTAAGGGGGGTAGAATGTAACAGCCCAAGATTTTATAAAAAATATTCTTTTTAATGTTATTAATGTCTTGTGTTGTACGCTACACCAAAAGGAGCTTGCACAACACGCATCCTTGACTTGCCTTGCATTACACACAATCGCGACCTTCCTCGATAGCGTGTGTAGTACGCAATAACGAGTTTCACTAAACAGCGATATGCTATTAAAATGTTATTAAAACTTGCCGTTATGAATAGTAATAACCACTTTTTAAAATTCTGTAAATCTTATTTTTCAAAATGAACTTCATTTTTGGATTCGGAGTATCGAATTTAGCCTAAGGTGAAATTTTGGTACATTTCGGATAACTTTCATATTCTGATGAAAAGTGAAAATTACTAAATTATAATTAAAAACAACTTTTTTAATCGAAATAATTAATAGTGATAAATTATTAATTGGAGAAGTTTTAAAGTAAATTTAGAATATATTTTTACTATTTAATACAATTTTGGTCATTGGATGTAATTGCACATTTAAACCAGACATAAACAAGTGTCAATCTTTTGATAGATATTGTTTCTTAAAAACACGCTATTTGTTTTAACAGCGGGATTTAATTATAAAATTAATTAATGCAACTTCTATGTTATGAATTTGGTAAAATAGACTTCATTTTTGAATTCGGAATATGAAATATAGCTTAGGATGAAATTTTGGCATTTTTTCTGATAACCTTCATTTTTTGATGAATAGTGAAACTACTAAGTGGTAGTTAAAAAAACTGAATTTTTCATAAAACATAATTTTACCGCTTCTGTGAATGGAATTTCAAAAATCTGAGAGACATGGTTGATGTCAGTAAGTAAAATGTGGTTCAATGAGATGAAAATAATTTTTGGTGAATAGTAACTTTTTACTTTTATTTACCACGATTAAAAGTAAATAGGGTAATTAAGGGTAAGAATGATATTAATATTACCCTAACACATGTCCTAATTCTATTGGACAAGTGTATCTCGACCAAAAACAACCTTAAGTGTAAAATATTATCATTTAGGCCCACTTGGATTAGATTAGGACATTTATTATTATTTAATTCAAAGAAGAGTTAAAAGAGTTAAAATCAAAGTTTATTCACTAAAACATTTTTAATATGGGGTTGTACATAAGATAAATTCGACTATAAATATTCATTAGAAAGCTAAAAAGATTTCCTAAATAATGATATTTTATTTATAATTTTTATACTTTAAATAAATTAATTTATTTATGACACAACGATGATGTAGTAATTACCCTTTTAAGGAAATATTAACATAATTGATGTTATAAATACTCAAATGAATGTAATTTGAGACTTTTTATGAATTCCACTAATTTTATAGGTTACTATGATATATTAGTGTTGATTTAATCAACTTGGTTCGAACATATAATTTTTTTATGACTTTCACAAAAATCATATATCAAATAGTGTCAAAATTGACACAAAATAGTTTTTAAATCAAATATTATATTATTAATTGTTATTTTATTTCTAAAAATCTAAGGTTCGGCCAAATGACTTAGATAAGGATATATATATTAATAATAAACAATTTGGGGTTCGTTTGGCATGTTATAGTAAGTGTATTAACCATATAGTGAAATAAAACAAAAAGACACGGCAAAAGTTAAATTAATTAACTTAGAGTTAAATCTAATTGATAAGGTTAAAATAATACCCTAAACTTGTCTAAATCCTATTGGTTGATAAGAATTCGACCCATCCCCGCTTTAGCTTCGAAATAAGACCCTTTGGAACCATTATAAACCGATTTTGACTTTAATATAAAATAATATTTTGAGATATTCCTAAGGTGCCCCTCTCCTCCCTTATAAAAGGGCACCTCCTCCCCCTCCTCCTCACACCAATTTGAGCACTCAAGCTCGGCCAACCCCGGACATTTTCTCCTCTCCACTTCCCTAGAATAATCCTAGAGGTCCTGGTCTTCTCCAAAGACCAATATTAGTTCCTTAAGTGGAGGATTCAAAGAGGCGTTCCAAAGAAGAGGAGGTTCGGACACTTACAAAGCAAGTCGGACATAAGGTAAGGGAAATATCACAATCTCATTTTTATCCGAGATTGTTTATTCGTAAGTATTTACTGGGGTGTATTTTATCATCCACATCCATGTTTACTCAATATGTAATATTATTTCCATCCACCTAAAATTATTTAAATCCATTTTTACCCTTCGGTGAGTTTTTAGTAATACGTATGAAAGGAATCTTTTGTCGTTTTTCGTACGAGGTACTTTTTGACTTTTCCGACAAAAGTACGAAGAATGTTTTTTTTTAACTTATACGGCACGAACGGATTTCTACTGTTTTATAAAGCCTTATTTTCATGAAGCTTCCTCTAAAAGATTTCATGACTATTTTCAATAAAATCTCTTTCTTTTAAAATTGCATGATGTTTTGTGAAAAGAAATTGATTTTGAAGAAGAAAGGATATTTTCCTCAAGAATTCAATTCAAGTGTTTTATCAAAATTATTTTCCATCTAAGATAATAAAGGGTTCTGTTTCTATCCATATTTTTACATTGATTTGACTATGTTGTGATGGAATTATGTTTATGAATTCCTTTATCTTATATGAATTGATTTATGATGTCATGATGTTTCAAGAATCCCATTTTCGTTACATGTGTTATGAGATGATGTATGTTTTATGATTATGTGGCACACATAAGAAAGGATTCATTATAAGATGGGTGGGACCTATATCTCCCTCCAATGCATTGGGTAAAGATTTTATATCTCATGAGATAGACAGGGCTGGAACGGTAGGTTATACCGGTTCAGTGAAACAGGACTGAAACGAGGGTTACTCGATTCAGAAAGGGACTTTGTCCACTAAGATAGTCTTGGCAATTAGTCTTGACTAACAAGAAATGATTCTCTATGATTATGTGTGTATGCCACAAAGTTTCATGTTTTAAGTTATGATTATTGGGATTACTTTTTCACTTCCATGATTTATCCCATGATTATGAAATTATGCTCTCTTTTGCAGGTTATGATTTCCAAAATGCTATGTTCTTATGAATATGATGTGATTGATATTTATTTTGTTTACCCTTACTGAGCATTTGAGCTCACCCTTTTATGTTTTCTTTTCCCCAGGATATAAAGAAAGGTTTTAGGTAAAAAAAAGGAGGAAGATCTTTATGGGAGATTTTGAAGATCTTTCACCACGATTAGAAGATTATAGTCTGAGTTTCCAAAGACACTAAACTATTACGGTCCTTGTGTGTGTGTTTTTGTAATGTACTAAGTATTCCGCAAAAGTAATGTAATGTCAATGTACGTCAAGATACGGGTCTCTACAGTTGGTATCAGAGGAAAGGTTTAGTCAACCTTTGGAAACTAGGATGCGAAAACGTTAGTGAGATCCCTAGAGATATTTCTAAGGTATGTCTAGGGATGTCTCTAAGGTTAAGTATACGTATAGGTTATAGTCCTAGAATTGCTCTAACGATCTTAGAATTTAACCTAAGAAGTTAGATATTGAGGGTACTACCCCTTTATTATGTTGTTTTCCCTAGCATGATTTTTACCTCTCACACTATTCTTTTGGGATTTTAGACGATGGCTGGATCCCGAAGGAACCGTGTTGATCAATGCAATGGACAATGAAATGATTGTCCCCCTGAGCAACCAAACGATATGGGAGCTGGAATGAAAAATCTTGTAGCCATGCTCACACAACTTTCTCAAGCTATGAATCATGCAGGACTTCCAAACGAGCAAAGGAAGGAGCAACATTCTGTTGAATCCTTCATGAGGCAGCGTCCGCCTTCTTTCAGTGGGTCTACTGATCCATTAGTTGCTGAACAATGGATTAGTACTACTGAAAAGATATTTTCAGTTCTTCAATGTTCTGAACATGATAAAGTCATCTTAGCAGTATATCGTTTGGAAGGTGAAGCTGATCAATGGTGGAATCTTATCAAGAATACGAGGCAAAGAGATGAAATAGATTCCATGGAATGGGACGAGTTCAAGAACTTGTTTTTCAGTAAGTACTTCCCTCGTATTCTTCGAACAAAGATGGAGAAGGAGTTTCTTGAACTAAAGCAAAAGGATGATGAATCTGTTGGTATATACGAAGCGAATTTTACAAGACTTGCATGGTATGCATCTGGCATTATCATCCAACCTGAAAGTAAAGTTGATCGATTTTTCAGTGGCTTAAAACCAAGTCTTCGAAGGGCATTAGCTATAAGAGACTTCAGTAGCTATGAAGAAATTGTGCGTTGTGCTATCAAGGTAGAAATGGAAGTTGGTGTTACATATCCATCTCATGGTTTTGACAAGAAACAAAAGATGGAGTTCAAGGAGAAATCTCAGAATAATGGTGAAAAGAAGATGAATGTTTCCTTATGCACAAAGTGTGGAAAGAAGCATGGTGGAGATTGTATTAAAGAGACTAGAAAATGTTTTAAGTGTGGAAAAGAAGGTCATAGAGCAGCTGAGTGTCGAAGTAATGGAAAAAGGGATTCTAATGAAGTGAATAAAGCAAACACTGCAGAGAACGCACAACCAACACTTCAATGCTTCAAGTGCAAGGAGATGGGACATTATGCCAATAAATGCCCTAATCCAAGGGTTAGTGATGATCGACATGAGCAACCGCTTAAGGAAAAGGACAAAGGGAAGTCACATGCGATCACTATTGGCAATTTTGAATATGACAACGATGTGGTGGAATGATTAAGTTTTTATGTAATGGGATTCCAAAATATTGTTGTATCATGGAATATTGGAATATTTATGTATTGGTCTAATGTGGTATTCAAAGTGATTGAGATATTATGCACATAATGAAGGGAAAATGAGAAAATGAAATGTTTAACAGTATTCATTAGCTCATGATTGATATAAGGACTAAGTGATATCATGGTTTGAGTATATAGAATTTTGAGGATTTTGGTATGTGGAAAGTGTTAACTTTTAACTGCATTCAAGTTTTCACTAAGGTTCAATGGGTATTCAAGAGAGTACAAGATTACGGCCTTTGAATGTTTGGAATGTGTCCAACAAGATATATCTTATGATATATGGGGATCAACGATGGTATTAAATCTCTGGTAATCGTTTTCACTATGAGAATGGACTGCAGTATTATGGATAGGACTAAAGATTGGAATGGATTATGTTGGACATAAGTTAGTATTGTTTAAGGATAGAAGTTTTTTCGATATTATTTATGGGATGTTATAGTAATATAGTTTTAGAGAAAGGACAACCTGCAGGACGGGCAACAGCCCATCATTTCGGACAAGGCTGTGGGAATCGAACCCACAACCGAAGTGCGACTGGCCTTTATCGCCTACCACTGGCCTACAGGAAGTCCCTGTTTAGTAGAAACTAGTTTTAAAGTATAAGTCCATTTTAGGAACTATATATGATTAATCTCACTATAGATCGACTTATGTATATAATTTTTGCTAACCTTTTGTTTGAGACAGATGGAATGACCCGTCATTCTATCACATGATCTGCTAACACTTCACGAATAACAAATTCAACTTCATTTAGGAGATGAAGTGGAAATTGTTCTAGGCACGAACAATAGTGAGATTGTACCAAAATAATGAAAGTATTTATTCCAATTCAAATTTTCAACTTTAGGGAAATGATCTTGAAAACCAAAAATGTTGTCCTAAGTGATCTTATACCTGATGAATCGGATGGTACCTTAGATCGTCACAAATTTATGGATTTGTGATTATTGGCTTTTCCATAGCCATGTTCTATACCACTCTCCATCAGAACATGATGGTTAGATTTCTCTTCCATATCCATATTTTCACCTTTGTGGAAACCCAATGATTAGTTTATTTGGGTAACCGTTACGTTTCATACTTTTGTTTTTAAAGATTGGTTTTGATATTCCTTTTTACGATGTGGGTTTCTATTAAAGAAACTTTCAAATAGTAAACCATTTATAACCCCGACGAATTTCAAGGGCGAAATTCATTTTAAGGGGGGTAGAATGTAACAGCCCAAGATTTTATAGAAAATATTCTTTTTAATTTTATTAATGTCTTGTGTTGTACGCTACACCAAAAGGAGCTTGCACAACACGCATCCTTGACTTGCCTTGCATTACACGCAATCGCGACCTTCCTCGATAGCGTGAGTAGTACGCAATAACGAGTTTCACTAAACAGCGATATGCTATTAAAATGTTATTAAAACTAGCCGTTATGAATAGTAATAACCACTTTTTAAAATTCTGTAAATCTTATTTTTCAAAATGAACTTCATTTTTGGATTCGGAGTATCGAATTTAGCCTAAGGTGAAATTTTGGTACATTTCGGATAACTTTCATATTCTGATGAAAAGTGAAAATTACTAAATTATAATTAAAAAACAACTTTTTTAATCGAAATAATTAATAGTGATAAATTATTAATTGGAGTAGTTTTAAAGTATATTTAGAATATATTTTTACAATTCAATACAATGTTGTTCATTGGATGTAATTGCACATTTAAACCAGACATAAACAAGTGTCAATCTTTTGATAGATATTGTTTCTTAAAAACACGCTATTTGTTTTAACAGCGGGATTTAATTATAAAATTAATTAATGCAACTTCTATGTTATGAATTTGGTAAAATAGACCTCATTTTTGAATTCGGAATATGAAATATAGCTTAGGATGAAATTTTGGCATTTTTCTGAAAACCTTCATTTTTTGATGAATAGTGAAACTACTAAGTGGTAGTTAAAAAAACTGAATTTTTCATAAAACATAATTTTACCGCTTCTGTGAATGGAATTTAAAAATCCGAGAGACACGGTTGATGTCAGTAAGTAAAATGTGGTTCAATGAGATGAAAATAATTTTTGGTGAATAGTAACTTTTTACTTTTATTTACCACGGTTAAAAGTAAATAGGGTAATTAAGGGTAAGAATGATATTAATATTACCCTAAAACAAGTCCTAATTCTATTGGACAAGTTTATCTCAACCAAAAACAACCTTAAGTGTAAAATATTATCATTTAGGTCCACTTGGATTAGATTAGGACATTTATTATTATTTAATTCAAAGAAGAGTTAAAAGAGTTAAAATCAATGTTTATTCACTAATACATTTTTAATATGGGGTTATACATAAGATAAATTAGACTATAAATATTCATTAGAAAGCTAAAAAGATTTCCTACATAATGATATTTTATTTATAATTTTTAAACTTTAAATAAATTAATTTATTTATGACACAACGATGATGAAGTAATTACCCTTTTAAGGAAATATTAACATAATTGATGTTATAAATACTCAAATGAATGTAATTTGAGACTTTTTATGAATTCCACTAATTTTCTAGGTTACTATGATATATTAGTGTTGATGTAATCAACTTGGTTCGAACATATAATTCTGTTATGACTTTCACAAAAATCATATATCAAATAGTGTCAAAATTGACACAAAATAGTTTTTAAATCAAATATTATATTATTAATTGTTATTTTATTCCTAAAAATCTAAGGTTCGGCCAAATGACTTAGATAAGGATATATATATTAATAATAAACAATTTGGGGTTCGTTTGGCATGTTATAGTAAGTTTAGTAACCATATAGTGAAAGAAAACAAAAAGACACGGTAAAACTTAAATTAATTAACTTAGAGTTAAATCTAATTGATAAGGTTAAAATAATACCCTAAACTTGTCTAAATCCTATTGGTTGATAGGATTTCGACCCATCCCCACTTTAGCTTCTAAATAAGACCCTTTGGAACCATTATAAACCGATTTTGACTTTAATATAAAATAATATTTTGAGATATTCCTAAGGTGCCCCTCTCCTCCCTTATAAAAGGGCACCTCCTCCCCCTCCTCCTCACACCAATTTGAGCACTCAAGCTCGGACAACCCCTGCCATTTTCTCCTCTCCACTTCCCTAGAATAATCCTAGAGGTCCTGGTCTTCTCCAAAGACCAATCTTAGTTCCTTAAGTGGAGGATTCAAAGAGGCGTTCCAAAGAAGAGGAGGTTCGGACACTTACAAAGCAAGTCGGACATAAGGTAAGGGAAATATCACAATCTCATTTTTATCCGAGATTGTTTATTCGTAAGTATTTACTGGGGTGTATTTTATCATCCACATCCATGTTTACTCAATATGTAATATTATTTCCATCCACCTAAAATTGTTTAAATCCATTTTTACCCTTCGGTGAGTTTTTAGTAATACGTATGAAAGGAATCTTTTGTCGTTTTTCGTACGAGGTACTTTTTGACTTTTCCAACAAAAGTACGAAGAATGTTTTTTTAACTTATACGGCACGAACGGATTTCTACTATTTTATAAATCCTTATTTTCATGAAGCTTCCTCTAAAATATTTCATGACTATTTTCAATAAAATCTCTTTCTTTTAAAATTGCATGATGTTTTGTGAAAAGAAATTGATTTTGAAGAAGAAAGGATATTTTCCTCAAGAATTCAATTCAAGTGTTTTATCAAAATTATTTTCCATCTAAGATAATAAAGGGTTCTATTTCTATCCATATTTTTACATTGATTTGACTATGTTGTGATGGAATTATGTTTATGAATTCCTTTATCTTATATGAATTGATTTTTGATGTCATGATGTTTCAAGAATCCCATTTTCGTTACATGTGTTATGAGATGATGTATGTTTTATGATTATGTGGCACACATAAGAAAGGATTCATTATAAGATGGGTGAGACCTATATCTCCCTCCAATGCATTGGGTAAAGATTTTGTATCTCATGAGATAGACGGGGCTGGAACGGTAGGTTATACCGGTTCAGTGAAACAGGACTGAAACGAGGGTTACTCGATTTAGAAAGGGACTTTGTCCACTAAGATAGTCTTGGCAATTAGTCTTGACTAACAAGAAATGATTCTCTATGATTATGTGTGTATGCCACAAAGTTTCATGTTTTAAGTTATGATTATTGGGATTACTTTTTCACTGCCATGATTTATCCCATGATTATGAAATTATGCTCTCTTTTGCAGGTTATGATTTCCAAAATGCTATGTTCTTATGAAAATGATGTGATTGATATTTATTTTGTTTACCCTTACTGAGCATTTGAGCTCACCCTTTTATGTTTTCTTTTCCCCAGGATATAAAGAAAGGTTTTAGGTAAAAAAAGGAGGAAAATCTTTATGGGAGATTTTGAAGATCTTTCACCACGATTAGAAGATTATAGTCCGAGTTTCCAAAGACACTAAAATATTACGGTCCTTGTGTGTGTGTTTTTGTAATGTACTAAGTATTCCGCAAAAGTAATGTAATGTCAATGTACGTCAAGATACGGGTCTCTACAGAACCACTCCACCATTTTGGGTATAAAATACGAATGAATGATTCAATTGAAATGAAACGTTGAAAGTTATTATAGGAAACCAAGAAATATATATTTATATCCTATGAAAATCCCATATTTTTCCATCTTCAATGTCATATTTTCATTCTAAAAGGGGGGATGAATATCATCCATGTTTTTTGGTAAACATTGAAAAGTCCAATTTCTTTTTATTTCCCACTAACATTTTACTATAATAATTAAATGGAATGGAATTTATTGATGGTGGATTTACATAAGGACCCAAAAATAAATTTTGAAGGTGTAGTGTTGTAGGAATTAGGAGGTGATGTTTTATTCTTTTAATGGTATTGTTACTCTTTCATTTTGTAATCACATCTATATTTTTTATCATTTAATTTGTCGAATAACTTTAATTTTTAAATAAATTATCTTCTTAGTCTATTATTCTATTATTATTCATATCTTGTTGATATTTTTTCCTATGTGAGTGAAGCTACTCAAATCATATTTTTTTGAAATTATTCCCACAATGGTGGAGTGATTGTTGTTTCACTATCTTTATTCTAAAATTCCACTCCCATGAGTATTCTTCCCACATACATTGATATTAAAGAATAAATGGAGGACTAAAACTCTAATGGGTTGATCCAAGGGAGTATAAAGGGGATTTATTTTATTTTACATAAAATTTTAATAACTATTAATCAATTGTTTTTTAACATTTTCATTGAATTGGAATCTTTCTTACACTTCCATAATGAATTTTATCACCACACTTTTAATGAGATAATAAGATCATTTACCTTATAGGGATCATTAATATTATCCTCAAAGTGTATTGGTGATTATCATGTGTATGTGTATGTGTTAAACTATTAATTGATAATGTTATATTGATTTCATTGAATGAAAGATTATCAAGTTAATGAAATTGAAACAATTTAAAAATGAATTAATCGAATCCTACAGAAGGGAAAACTAAGCATGATGTAATTACCCACCAATTCTCATTGTATTGAGAGTACAATGAGTCATTACAAGGCCTTAAGTGACGTCCCCAAGATGTCAAAGGATAGAAATAAATGCCGAAGGGTTTCAAATACATATGGGGGACTATGTACCCTTTAAGAAATAAAACAATAAACCAAACAACCATAACCAAAAATTAACTATATAATGGATGAACAATGAGAGACAACTCAACAACTTCATGTATCTCAAAACCACATCAATGTAAGAAACAACGAAATAATAACCAAGTATCAAAGTACACAACGGATAAACTACACAGGACTCTCCAAATATCTCAAGACTCCATGCTCCCCATGCTCTAAGCTCCAAAATCTCTGAAAAGCCCAAATAGCACAAGGTAGTGCTATACACATATGACACATTAACTTTTCCCTTGTCCCAGAAGATAGCATCTACAAAAGCACCAAACTGCAAAAGCAAGGGTGTGTAAAAAACACAGTAGGTTTTCACCCAATGACTTCCCTACTCACGCCACTAGTATAGAAGAGTTATACACAATTATATAATACATTTTATATAAACAAATATCTCAAAAATGGTTTATAACTAAATATAAACAATTTTTCAAAACCAATCATTACCAAAAGAATACAAGTGCAATGGAAACCAATTCTCCCAGAAAGATATTTTTCCAAAAAAATAACTAAACACGATTTAAAATCATTTCACAATATCCCTTTCATGGAATAACAAACCATTCCAAAAACCCATTCAACCAACCATTAATGCTACAAAATGATAGTTCCATACTCAAGAGAAGTTTCTCATTGATCTACCATGTCGTCACAAGGAAATTGTTTTCCATGTGCCATTAACCCTTTGGCACCGAGCACAATTTCATATTTCAAACAAGCCCCGTATATGAAATATGAAAATTATATCCTATGTCCCATTTAACCTTTGGAACTGAGAACAAGTTCATATTTCAAACAAGCCCCAAAAATGTAACATGAAGACACACCACATATTCCCAATGTTCATGCCAAAACAATCCTTGCAATGAAAACACCTTTTTTTTAAAACCATTTCTGTCAGAATCATTTCAATGCCAACACATTTCAATAAAACTCCATTTTTATTGAAAAACATTTCTATTGAAAACCCATCTTTCATCAACCATTTATAAATTCCAGGAAATCCATAATTTAAAATCATCATTTTAAAGTCATGAAACTAATCCCCCTTTTTCACAACGATTCCCCAAGATCACACAATTTCACAAAAAACATAAATCATCCCTAAAGAATATTTTTCCATGATTTTCAAAATAAATTTATTTTAAATAAACCAATTTAAATATATGACAATCAATTATAAAAAGATTAGTCAATAGGGAATCCTCCTACCTTGATGGTTTTTTCGAAACTCGACAACAGATGAGGAGCGCACAAGAAGACGGGTCGATTCTCTAATAACGAACATAGTTATCTTATACTAGAAATAAAATGACCCCAAATTGAATTATTTGGCATCCAAAAACGTGGATATACCCACAATAGGTTCAGATATGAGAAAAAATGTATATCAGAGAAGTTGATCTAAGTAGATCTAAGAAAATGTGACAAATCAGAAAGAATGGTGACATACCCCAAGAATCGGATAAAGATTCCAAGAAATTAGCTTAGATATCTTCCTATATCATGAAAAATACCATATTAAGCAATAATTGCTGTTAAAAAACTTAATTCTACCCAAATTCGGAGTAGATCTTTGAAAACATGAAGTAGAGGGGGAGGAGTTTGCAGCAAATAGTAATGAACCTAGAAGATTGGCACTTACCCCAATAATCGAGCATAAAATCGCCAATGGAAGACTCTAGGTGGGCTCCAACATATGTAGGGAGGGTTCTAAAACCATATTGGGAGATTAATCTCGAAATAGTTTCGTTTTGAAGCAAAAAAGAAACATATAGAGCAAAAATGAGTAAGGTCCTAGAAAATAGGATATAGATTTTACCCCTGCCCAAGGTTGGACCCCATAGTTTGGGCCAACCGTGTATGGATTGTGAGACCTTAATTTTGGTCCCAACACTCCACATAAAACACCAAAACTCTAACCTCCATAACCTTTACCCGTTTTATGGAAACAGATTTTTTATGGAGACATCCCACTTTATGGAAATGCCCCACTTTATGGAAACACCCACCTTGTGGAAACACCCCACTTTATGGAAACATCGAAAATTATGAAAACAACAAACATTATGGAAACACCACACTTTATGGAAAATATATATATATTGAAAACTCTCTATTTTATGGAAACTCTCTATTTTATGGAAACACTCTATTTTATGGAAACTCTCTATTTTATGGAAACCCATTCAAAGACACACCATTTAAAAAAGCATGACGAAAGGGGTTATGTACCTGAAAACTGGGGTTCTGCATTCTCCCCACCATTGGTATTTCCTTCATCAGAAACTATAAAAAACTCACTGGACAAAAAGAGTTCTGACCACTGCTCTTTCATTTCCTTCTGACGTTCCCAAGTCTCTTCCTGAATATGACCATTTTTCCATAAAACCTGCACTAGGATGATGCTTTTCCCATGCCAGACTTTCTGTTGTCTATCCATGATATGCACTAGGATATGTACCAATGTTGCATCTGGTTCTAGGCCAAAGAGATCCTATCTAATCACATGGTTAGGATCAGGGTGATACTTTTTTAACTGGGATATATGGAACACATTGTGCATCGAGCTAACCCATGGGGGTACTGCCAACCGAAATTCCACCTCTCCAAACTGTTATATTATATCAAAAGAGATAATTTATCTTGGATATAATATTCCCTACTTCCCGAAATGATGATATCCAAGCCTTGGAGATATCCTCAAGAAGACATGGTCACCACGAATGAACAACAATGGTCTATGATGGTGATCTGCAAAAGCATTATGATGACTTTGAGCCGTCTCCATCCTCTTTCTAATCAACTGAATCTTCTCCATTGTTTCTTGGAGAAGGCTTGGCCCGACTAGAAATGTTTTTCCTATTTCCACCCAGCATAGTGGATAAAGACAAGGACTTCAATACAATTCTTCAAATGGAGCCATGTGTATCGATGATTTATAGTAGTTATTGTATGATAACCCCACTAAGGGTATATTCTCCTCCCATGTGCCACAAAAAATAAATTACCCAACCCCAAACATGTCTTCCAATGTTTGTATCAATCGATCAGATTTCCCATCTGTTTGGGAATGATACGCTGTGATCATAGTCAAATGAATCCTAAGGGATTGCTGTAAAGATTTCCAGAAACGAGACATTAACCTTAGATCTCTATCTGAGAATATTAAAACTGGTACACCATGCCTTTTTACCACTTCATGGACACATATTTTTGAAATATCCTCAATCGTATGAGTTTCACGAATATGGATCAAATGGGTCCACTTGGTTAGATAATCCACTATCACCCAAATGGAATCGTGTTTCCGAACAATTCTTCAGAAGAACTGTAACAAAATCCATTGCTATCTGATCCCATTTCCACACTGGGATGGGCAACGATTGTAACATACCAGCTGGTCTCGGATGCTCTGCTTTAACCTGCTGACAAGTTAAGCACTGTGAGATAAACTCGGCCACATTCCTTTTTTTGATTCTCCACCAATACTATGCCTTCAATTCCTTATACATCTTCTATTTACCTGGTTGTACACCACATCTCAAATAGTGGTAATAATGATGGAGTTGATCCTGACAAACCATAGGTACAACCAACAGATCTCTAAAACAAAAAACTGAACCCTCATCAAGTTCCCATCCCTCAGTGGTCTCCCCACTATTGAGGTTTGTAATTATAACTAGACATTCTTCATAAGATGTTTGTACCTCCTTGATCATTTTTACTAAATAAGGAACAAGTGTAGTAGAAAATAAAACTACAACATCGCCCCTGTTTTCACATACCACATGCATGTCGGTTAAGACTGATATAAACTGCCATTCATATGAAGCTTCTTTCACCAACTGAGCATATGATTTTCTACTCAACGCATCTGCCACTGAATTTCCTTTCCCTAGTGTGTACATAAAGTAAAATTCAAACATTTTAAGATACTCCATCCATCTCCTTTGCCTCAGATTCAAATATCATTGGGAGAAAATGTGTTTCAAGATTTTATGATCCATAAACACAATAAATTTATCACCATAGAGATAATGTCTCCTTGTTTTCAAGCATAGATAACTGAAGCTAACTCCAAATCCCGTTTTTTGTAATTATTCTCATGCACCCTGAACTTCCTTGAACCATAAGAAACTACATAATCTCTTTGCATGAGAACACAACCCAACCCTAATATAGAAGATTCACAATACACCACATACCCCAGTCCTGATTCTGGAAAGATCAAGATAAGTTCCATTGTAAACCAAACATTTTGTTCCAAGAATGACTTTTGATTATCCTCTTTCCATTACAATAAAGCATTATTCTTTTTCAGAACTGTCATTGGTGAATCTTGTCATGATAAATAATTCACAAAGCATCAGTAGTAACCAACCAGACCATGAAAACATTGTCTCTCAAAAAAATTATTCGGTGGTTTCCCTGAGATAAAAACTTATATCTTTTCAGGATCAACAGAAACAACTTTCTTGGAAATGAAAAGGCAAAAAAACATAGTTCCTATATCCCAAAATCGCCCTTCAATAATTTGGAATACAAATAATGATCTCTCAATATTTGTAAAATTGTTTCCAGGTGAAACTCAAGGCCAGCCCTTGAGTTTGAATAGAAAAAAATGTCATCCACAAACACCACATCAAAATAATACAAATATTATTGAAATATCCAATTCATTAATTATATGAAGACCATTGGTAAATTAGTTAGCCCAAAAGATATGACTAAATATTCATAATGGCCATATCAACTTCTGAAAATTGTCTTTAGAATATCCTCTTTTGGAACTCTCAATTGGCGATATCCTGATCACAAGTAAATGTTGGAGAGCCACTGATCTCCCCTTGGTTGATAAAATCGATCATCAATGCATGGAAGTGGATATTTGTTCATTATTGTAACTTTGTTCAGCTTATGATAATCAACACACAATTGAAGAGTTTTATCTACCTTCTTCACGAACCAAACTGGTGCTGCCCACAAAGACGTAGTTGGTCGAATGAAACCCTTGCTTTCTAGCACCTCTAACTACACATTAAATTCCTATAACTCTATTGGTGTGATACTTTAATACTTAAGGTAAATAGGACTAGTCCCTGGAAATACATCAATCGTAAACTCCACTTCCATTATAGGAGGTAACCCATTAATGTATTTGGGAAATACATATGGAAATTGATCCACAACAACTGTAAAAAAATTTTCCTCTATCTCTTCTATTGATGCCAAATTCCACACTTCCAACTAGTAAGATACCATTCCCACCATTAGTTCCAACAAGCTCTTGTCACCCATCTTCACAATCCTCTCTCCTCTAAAAAGATACTTGATGTCGTCCTTAGTCATGAAACTAATTGTTCTCTGATAATAGTCGATTTGAGACTTGAACATTATCATCCAATAAATACTCAGGATTACACCATAGACATCCATATAAAACTTCAAGATGTCCCATTTTAGCTCAACTCCATCAATAGTTATAGAACATTCCTCCAAATCCTCTAATGTAAAGCCATCATCCAATTTAACTTGCACTGTTACATCCCACCACTAATGTGAAAGATCCTCAAGAATGTACATTGCCATTTTGACCTTTATCTACACCGATGTTCTAATGAAGTTGAAGATATGATTTATCCAACATAGCCACACCTCTTCCTTCTCAGGTTTGGAGTCTCCCTAGAAATTGGATGGATTCTACTTCGTGAACTGGATGGTATGATCCACATGTTGAGGCTTATTCCTTTGGTTCCATGTGTCCTCATCTTTAAAATCATGGACAATACTCTGAACCAGATCTTGGTTCACACATGGTTCAGGTACAACCACATTCTCTTAATCTTCTTTGGGTTGGGTTTGACGATGACTACCGGGTCCCATTTTTTAAACTAACCACAAAATCTGTTAATATTAATCTCTAGAAACTGTTGGATTAGCATTTCAAATTCTATCACATAAACTATCACAACATTGTTTTCCAAAACAACATCTTTCCCAAGTTCAACCATTTTTTAAAACACTTCACATGCTTTTGAAAATTAAACAATTTTCAAAATATGATAAGCATTCAATTTTTCAAAATCTTTCATTTGAAAACAAATTCCATTTTTTTCAAAAATTATCAGTTTTTTATGACATGAATCATTCCTCAAAATGATGTATTCACTCTTAGTGGGAAGTCTTTCCTCTTCGATGCATGTCATGCTCATCTCATTGGCTAAACCCATGAAAATGAGATTTCAAAATCCTAGAATTGTCTCCAAACACTTATTTACCCAACTCCCTGGTAACTTCATGTTTTTCACAAAATGGTTATCTATGTCCTTTTATGCTATACATTTCATGTTTCGACAATCCTACTCCTTTCGATGATTCCCACCCAAGGAATATACAAGTAGGTATTTCTTCTCCAAAACTAGGAACATCGATGGATACTTGTTAGGAAAGGGCCAAAAAAGCTGATACCATTTGTAAGGACCATTCCATTATCATTGTCTTGAGAGTACAACGAATCATTACTAGGCCTTAACCGACATACCCAAGATGCAAAAGGCAGAAAATAAATGCCGATGGGTTTCAAATACATGTGGGGGATGATTTAACCTTTAATAAATAAACCAATAAACCAACCTACCATAACCAAAACTTCACTATATGTTCCATGGATGAATGAAATACTACTCAACAACTTCATGTATCTCAAAACAACATCAAATTGAGAAAAAACTGAAGAATAACCATGTATCAAAGTAAAAAATAGATAAACTACACTGGACTATCCAATGAACTCGAGAATCCATGCTCCACAATATCCAAGATCCCCAATATCCGAACATCCCAAACATCACAAGGTAGTTCTAAACATGTGTGACATATTACATTTTCCCTTCTATCGGTAGATAGAATCTGAAAAGTCACCAATGTTCCAAAGAAGGGGTGAGTATAAAACTTAGTCGGTTTTCCCCAATTACATCCCTACTCATGCCACTAGGATAGAAGAGTTAGAAATAATTATATATAAAAATTTATCTAAAACGTTTTCTCAAAATAAGTTTATAATTAAATATAATCAAGTTTCCAAAACCATTCATTACCAAAAGTATACAAGTGCAATTGAAACCAATTTTCCCATCAAGATATTTTTTCAAAAAACTAACTAAACAAGATTTTAAATAATTTCACAATATCCATTTCTATGAATACCCAACCATTCCAAAAACCCATGCAACCAACCATGCATGCTACGTTATGAATTTTCCATACTCATGAGTGGTTTCTTGTTGATCTACCAAGTCGTCACAAGGTAATTGTTTCCCATGCGCCGTTATCCCTATGGAATCGAGAACAAGGTCATATTTCAACCAAGCCCTATATATGCAATATAAACATTATATACCATGTGCCATTTATCATTTTCCACTAAGAACAAGGTAATATTTCAACAAATCCCTATAAATTTAACATGAACACACACCACATATTCCCAACAATCAAGCCAAAACAACCCTTTCAATAAAAACACATTTTTATTGAAAACCATTTCTGTCAAAAACATTTCAATTCCAAACCATTTCAATAAAACTCCATTTTTGTTGAAAACAATTTATATTGAAAACCCATTTTTCATAAACCGTTTATAAATTCTAGTAAATCCATAATATAAAATCATCATTTTCAATTCATGAAACTAACCCCCCCCCCTTTCCCAATATTCTATAAGATCACGCAATTTAACAGAAACCTTAAATCATCACTAAAAAATATTTTTACATGATTTTCACAATAAATTTAGTTTAAATAAACCAATTTCAATCTAAGAAAATAAATTCTAGCAAAATGAGTCAAGAGAGAAGCCTCCTACCTCAAAGGTTTTGACGAAACTCGATAACAGACGAAGAACACACAAGAAGACAGGTCGATTCTCTTAGAACAACATTAGTTCTCTTATACTAGAAAGATAACAACTCAAGATTGAATTATTTGGCATCCAAACACGTAGATATACCAACTATAGGTTCATATCTGATAAATAATGGAGATCAGAGAAGCAGATCTAAGTAGATCTATGAAAACATGACAAATAGGAAAGAATGGTGACATACCTCAAGAATCGAATCAAGATTCCATGAAAAAAGCATAGATCTCTTCATCTATCATGAAAAAACCATATTTATCCTTACTTGAAGTTAAAAAATGTAAATATACACATAGTAGGTTTTGATCTACGAAAATAAGGAGTGAAGGATGAGTTTGCAGAAAATAGAAAATAACCAAGAAGATTGACACTTACACAAAGAATCGGGCGTGAAATCAAAGGGATGGCTCTAGGATGGCTCCAAATCATGTGGGTAGGGTTCTACAACCTTCTAGGGAGTGTAATCTCTAAATAGGTGCATTTTGAACCAAAAAACATATAGAGAAAAAACGAGTAAGCTCCTAGAAAATAGGATCTAGATTTGACCTCTGCACAAGGATTGACCACACGGTTTGGGCCAACTGTTTATCAATCATGCAACCTTAATTTTTGTCCCAAAACACCTTATAAACCCACAAAACTCTAAAATACATCACCATTACCCTTTATTTAGAAAGAAAATTTTTATGGAGACATCCCACTTTATAGAAACACCCCACTTTATGGAAACACCCCCACTTTAAGGAAACACCCCAGTTTATGGTAACAACCCACATTATGGAAACAACCAAAATTATGGAAACACCAAACATTATGGAAAATCTCTATATTATGTAAACTCTCTATTTTTTGGAAACACTCTATTTTATGGAAACTCTATTTTTATGGAAACTCTCTATTTTATGGAATCCCAATAAAAGACACACCATTTAAAAAAACATGAGGAAAGGGGTTATATAACTAAAACCGAGGGTACTAAAGATGAACTCATTCCCATAAAAGGAATTTACTTAAGTCTTTAAGAATATTTAATTATCTACTCAATTATCACCCAATTTGGCCATATCATATCTGAATCACCCCATATAATGTATTTTAATTTGGGTTTATTTTCAATACTTAGAGGATTTGATGAACCAAGTTGTTCTACAAGAGACCACTTAAACCATATATCTTGGGTAAATTTGGGCATATCCAAATAATAGAGAATTTTCTAGGTACATAAGTATGTTATATTTAACACTAAAATTCCATCCTAACCCAAATTCTCTAATTTCACCTAATATTCTCTTTCTTTACCCCCATTTACATTTTCATCGCTATGAATCATACATCCAATCAACTCCAATGGGGTATCATCAACAATATCTTATCAAAAACCTAATATGAAATAAAATTGGAAATCTATATTGGTAATCCCTTAACATTGGGAATTCCTTTGATCAAACATTGAATGATTACCCCCATACAAGGTGATATGTTCAATGAATGGGATGATGAATTCTTTTACAGATAAATTTGCATCCCTCTCAAGGATGGTTGGAGAGATAATTATTAGTTATGTCTATTATGTAAAAACTCCTATCCAACATAATACAAAAAAACATCTTGAACAATTGTTTGAAAAAATGGTTAAAATGAATTCAAAATATTCATCATTGAGTATATAACTACAAACTATTGAAACATTTATCAAACCCATGCCTACTCAGGTTGTCCCTTTCGGACTATTGATAAAATAATCTTTTTCCATAAAAACCTATCATGAAAAAATCCATGTTGTGAATATTTACAAGATTGGGAAATTTAATGAAAAGGATTAACCATTGATTAACAAGCATTGCATTCATTGAAGTAATAATTGAAAATAAAAAATATCGTAGGACCAATAATATAATATGAGAAATCAATTCTAGAAAATGAATTAAATTTTTAGGGAATATTGAAAGTAAACTCAAGGAACCATTGGGAATGGCTGATGGGTGTCTAATCATTCATGAACACTATTTTTTTATTCACAAGAGTGAAACCTGTATCCAAGTCACGAATCACATTTAGATAGTTCCAATAGTGACTTTTCGGGATCCCCACTAAATGGAACCTTCCGGAAAATAAAAAATTCTACTTATTACCCATTCCCAACTCTCATATAGTAAATGTTGTGGTTGAATCTTCTACTAAAAAGGAACAAATTATATTGAGAAATTTTTTAAAATAAAACCGAGTTCAATTATAAATCCAAACCTATGTATGAAATTATTATATAAATCGATCTCAAATTCATGTTCTGTACATCCTCTCTCAAATCTTCTATAATAGGGGATGAAAAAAAAATCTTTTCATATTTTATCCACTTTTGATGATAAGAAAATTAAAATTATCATTGATGTCTTATAAAATATTAGTAAATTTATATGGTGGGCCAATTTTATTATTCAAGGTACTAGCTCATTCACCGAGACCTATATTATTTTTCAAGAAACAATTTGAAACCCTTCCTCCAAAATACAAGGGGGTTCAATCACAATCTGGTTCAATTGGTGAGAAATCTGGTAATTAAAATTTTGAAATTAGGCATTGGATATTTGGGGGGGGGGGGTAATTCAAGCTAACGACATTAAAATATGTTCTTTATCGGAGGAAACCAAGGTTCTTCATTATTTTTCTTCTATTTTATTGTCTATGTGTTTTTTTATTTTTTGTTAAGTGAACCCCCATGGGGTTCCAAGTGTGATCTAATTTTTCTTATGGGTGATATTTGAAAGTTGAATAATTTTATTCTTTTTGAATGAAACACATGCCTTATAGAGTTAAAACATAACCATCAATCATCCCTGAGGATTCTATTTGTGACATGAATCCAAATTGATCAATTGATTATTGATGGGTCATCAACTTTAAAATAATATAATTTTTTCCATTAATTAATTTTAAATCACATTATCCACATTTTTCTTCCAATTTCTAACTATCTCTTCTCTTACCTTTCAACCATGAGGGAAATGTCATTCTATGTCGGGGGGAGTGAAAACCTGCGATTTTAAAAAATGTGATTTTATAAAAAAATAATTTTTAATCCTTGCATTCATTAACGTATATTGTGAAACATAAAAAAATAATTTTAAAAAAAAATTCATTCCATGATTCTAATTTCAATGAAATTATAAGTTTATGAGAACATTGTTTTGGAAAATGTGGTTATCCTATTTGATTATTCACATCTGAAATTTTCATATTTTAATCAAAATATCACAGTGCACATCCATTGGAATATGGGCGTATGTTTTAGTTTTTTGGTCCCTTTAATCATAGCATAGAATTTGAGGCCAATTTTAGATTAATTAAAGAATCCAACAAGAAATTTAAACAAAGACCACATAGAGAAATGTTTTCTCCGAATCTGTGGAATCCAACACCTAAGGATCATGACTATATTGTTGTCTTTCTCATAATTTGGATTTATATATCTCTTTTAGATACTGTAATTGAAAAAATATGTGGCATTTTATTCTTGGGGATCTTGAATCTATAGTTTTTTTTCTCTATAGTTGGTCTTTCCATCTCTATTATAGTAAAAAACAAAAAACAAAAATAGAAAAAAATGGAAAAATATAAAAATTGGATACTCATCTTAAGCATTAAAGTGATTCCCACTTAGAGCTTTAATTTTACCCCATGAACACAAATATGTTTCCAATTTATTTTTTAATGCACAATAAAACATCATGATTAATTGAAATTGGATGAAATGTGATGATGAATTTGAAAAAAGGAATAGTATTTTTATTGTTATATGACTGAGAACCTATATTGTTTTAAATGTTTTTATATGTTTGACTATTTATTGGAATGATGTATTTTTGTGAGCAGTGTGTGTAAAAATGTATTTGAAAAAGTTAATTCAAATTTCATATTTTTGAGATAATTTCTACCCAGGACTAAAAAAATCATGTTGGGGTGTGATTGTCCAATGAAAGAGGATAATATTAATTAATTTTATTTTAATATTAATGTCTTTTAATCTATGTAAACATCAGTTTAAGTTAATTTTATAAAATGAACTCCATTTATCATCTCATGTGAAAATCATGTTTAAAGTGGTTAAATTTGGTCCATATTAATCATCATAATGTGGAATTAATTATTTTAATTATTTGAATTTTATATTTTGCAATATGATTGAGCACTTTTAATAATTTTTTTGGACATTGATGCAAAAATTTATAATCAATGAATGTTGGGACCTAGTCCCATCAAATAAATTTGGAGCCCACCATTCAAACCTAATGTAGCTAATATTTTAACTGTAGACAATAATAATTTTTAGGATCATTTCATTAAACTATATCTATATCTAATTGTTATATTTTCAAGGAGATATATGGAGACCATGTTTATAATTAAATTATGGTCCATATTACATGGCCTATAAAATTTGGCCACCATTTTAAGCATAAAATCTTAATAACAAATAGAATTGGGAATTAATTTTGAAAAATATAATAGGAATCCTTGAAAAATATATTGGTATTATAGTACCATCCCATATTCAACCACCATTAATTAAATATTTTTACTTAAAAAGGGGAATGGATCTTGTCTGAATTTTCTAGTCACTATTGAATATTTTAATTTTCTTTTATTTTCACTCACCTTTTACTGTAATAATTAAATAAAATGAAATTTTTTGATGGGGGGTCAACCCTAAGAACCAAAAATTCCAATTTAATGTTTTGTGGTGATTGAATTTGGAGGTGTTGTATTATTTTTTCAACTATATTGTTACGCTTTCTT
The DNA here is from genome assembly GCA_963277665.1 of Viscum album. Taxonomy (NCBI): domain Eukaryota; kingdom Viridiplantae; phylum Streptophyta; class Magnoliopsida; order Santalales; family Viscaceae; genus Viscum; species Viscum album. Next base: position 248,275,374 of record OY728152.1, on the reverse strand, counting down.
TTTTTGTAATCACATCTTCATTTTTCTCTCACGTAAGTTATTGAATCACTTTCATTTATTAAAAAATATTATTATTATTATCTTATTCCATTCCTTTTCATATTATGTTGATAACTTATCTTTAATGAGTGAATATATTAATAACATATGTTTTGAAATTATTCACACAATGGTAGAGTGATCATTATTTCACTATTTTCTTACATAATTCCACCCTCATGAGTCAACTTCCAAGATATATTAAAAGAATAACATAAATAGGGTACAAAACCTCTTATGGGTTGATCCAAGGTAGTATAAAAGGGATGGATTTGATATTATTTCTCATTTTAATAATTCTTAATAAATCATTTTATTGAGTTTTTCATTCAATTTTTTTATTCCTCTCCCTTATTAATTTTTATCACCCCACATTTCATGTGATAATAAGATCATTTACCTTTGAGTGATCATTAAAATTACCCCCCAAGTATATAGGTGACCATAATATGTATTTCAAGGTGTTAAACTAGCAAGTTATAAGATAATATTGATTTCATTTAATAAATTTTTCCTCTGTTAATGAAATTAAAATAATTTAAAAAGGAATTCATCAAGTCTTCCCCTAGTGATAATAAAGGATCAACTCATTATATTAAAACTAATGAACATAAGTATTTAAAACTATTTAATTATCCCCTCAATTATAAACCATTTTGAACAATTCTTATCCAAATTACCCTTATATTATGTATGTTTATTTTGGTTTCTTCTTAGGTATCTGAGGATTCTATAACCCAAGATGTTCTATAAGAGACACATTAAACAATATAACCTGGACAAATTTTTGTGTCATCAGGGAATGTCTTTACATAGAAGTTGCTAGGAAGTGGGATAATCATGAATGATTGACTGTGATGAATCACGACTGGGATATTTTATTTTCTCTTGGTTCCTCACCATTCCTTTTTACTATTAACATTGGTCATAGGAATCTTCATGGAAGTCAAAATAAAATTTCTATGTGGTCTCAATTAGAGATATTAGATCCCGATGGTAGGGAATTTCTAAGTGGGCTATACCAACATCAAGGATATTTGAGAGTATCTGGGTTAGTGAGAGACTCTTGATCACATTTATAGGTCATAATATAGTTCCAATACAAGAACATCTAGGGTAACTCACTTTATGATTATGAATGGTCCAAGATGACATTCTTTGTATTTTTCTTATACTACACGGAATATGTTTTTATTTGGTTGTTTTATTATTTATTTTATACCTGGTTTTACTTCATGGAAAATGGTTACCTAAAAGTGTATTTAAAAGAATATTTTAGATGATGTATAAAAGGTTAGTTTTTTGTTTTTTATTTTAAATGAAAGGGGTTTTGGTTTTAAATTTTTTTCCTTAGAAAGTTTTCATTTAATTAAAATAAAAGGAATTATTTATAAAATAATAGTTACACGCAATTGGTATTGAAATGGATATTTATTTCTTTTATTGTATTTAAAAGTATCATAATGAGGTTATTCAATATCAATTCATTTACTTGTGGAGTGGTTACCTAGTATTCCCTATGATCTTATTACTCATTTGTATCGTTATCACTTTTAGTTATAGGGTTCAACTTATCTATCCCAACCTACAAAGAATTTAAGGTTTTATTATCTTGATAGATTCTTGAGTAATAAAAATGTTGAATTTTTTTAGTTTCGTTTATTTTATTTTCTTTTTTTACATTGTACACTTTAGATTCTTTCTCCATTCCATAGACAGAGTGCAGCTTTAGCAACTGGTAGATGAATAAAAGGAATTAGGTGGGCGTCATTTCCTTCCATGAGAGGGATAACAGGTTTTATGGATTATTTTTTCATGTTATTTTTAATGATTTTATATTAATTTATATGTTTATTATTTATTTTATTTTTCATTTTGTAATGGATGTGTGACAAATGTGTAATTTAGTTTAGAATATTATTTAATTTTTAATATTTTTTTCTTGAATATTTATTATGAAAAATCATTTCCAATTGGCGATTCTTTGAGGCCAAGGAACATGTTCTAGCCTATGGGGATTAATAACACCCATAAAGCCTTATTGTGAACTGGGTCAGAAATCTGATGGATGTACAACTCACGTTGGTTATTGAAAAAGGTAACTCAAACCTGGTTCATTATAGTGACTAATTTTAAGAACACCAGTTTTTATTTTGGATTTAACGGTATATGGATATTGGACTAGTGGGACTCATAATATACGTCAGTGAATAGTCTATCTATCTCTTTCACATTTGGAATCCTGAGTTTCCATGAGAATTAATTCTTTTGTTAATTTTGTTTTTTAGTTTTTTAATTATTTAATTATTTGGGGATGATAGAGGGGAGTGAAAATGGGGTACTTGGTGATATATCTGGGACTGGAAATCCATATACAGCCCGAGTACGTGGTTGGTGAGGACTTTGAGTTCTAATTCTGTAGATAGAACATGGTCTTCCAAGACATACCACCAAGATTCATACCGACACTAGTACCCTCTTGAAATTATATGTTGTAAATGTTTTGTTTTATAATGTTTTGATTATAAAATGTTGCAATGTTTTGGTAAAAGTTAAAATTTTAATTATTAAGAGAATTATTTTAATATGGTGATATTTTTTCTTTAAAGGAAACAATTATATTTTAAAAAATTGATTAAATTTTTTCAGGGGTATCTAATGAATAGTATTCTTAAATATATGAGTAATTGAACATAAATGTATGTAAGTTGATTTAATAATAATAATGTTGAATTTTGGGAATTTTTTGATGTCTCCTAATATATATGTGGGTGTTTTAAAATGTTAAGATTGTATTAAATGTAAATTACTTTTTTTAAAACTAAAAACAGGGTTTCAAATTATATTTGGGATGATTATAACATTTTGGATTATGATAGAAATTTTGATAAAGGATCTGTGTAATTTTAAACTAGTTTTAAAGTTGTATTATGAGCTAATATAGTATAAATGTTGAGTCTAAAATTTTGAGGATTATAGTGGTTTGATCATTCATATTTTTTTTAAATAATGACATTTAGAATTTTAAAATTATTTATAAAATTATGTTTTATGATTTTTTTCATGGGTGTAAAATTTATAAAAGGCTTTTAAAAAGGGGAATCTTCTTAGTTTTGAGAATATTATGAAAAAATAGATTTTGAATCTATATTTTAATTTTTAAAGTTAGATTTAATTTTTTGTTTGGTGATTTATTTTATAGACATAAATGATCATGATTTGGATTCTCTATGTTTTCCCTCTTTCCTATGGTTTACCCTATCTAGGGGGAGTTTAATTTTGATGCATCTTATTTAAAATAATATTATTTTATTTTAATTGTATTTCCCCTATAATGTTTCAATGGGTCTAAGGATTCTTGTGTTTTAAGGAGTTCCCAATGGGTGTATATTTTGGTCATGTAGTGAAACCTTTCAGTTGATGGCCTCACCTAGACTTTAAGTGGAGTAGTAAAGTTATATCCCCTATCAATGAATTGATATTTTATTAGGATTATTCATTTTTTTCACTTTTTTTCTTGGTGTAAATCTATTAGTAAAATAAAAATTTCTCGGTAGATGAATTTATCTTAGTGGTTGATTAAATTTCAAGGGTTTTATTAGAATTTATCTTGTTTGTGTGATCTTATGGTGAGGGTTGCAATATGTAGGTTTTCGGTTTTCATGGATGAACATATTGGGTGATAAACCCAATATAGGTTATAAACTAGCTTGTTAATTAATTATTCATATTTATATGTTGGGATTTCAGGGTTTCTGATTTTAATCCCCAAGATACTTAATCTTCCACATCTATTCTAAAGCTAGAAATGGTTATTATTATTCAAGAATGTTGTGTTTAATGTAACAGAGTCAATCTGGGGTTTCCCTCATTAATTTAAGTCAGTTGTTCTTATTTGAAAGGAGTATTTTACCTAATTCTTGGGGATTTGTTTTTTTGGTACTTATGGATTCTTGGTAGTGTTATTTGAGAAACCTCATATTCTTAAGGGGTATTTTTTGATCCCCTATATTTTCAATTGATTTTTATTATTCTTTGTAAAAATCTTTATCTTATATTTTCCATGTAATAATTTACCTCTTTGGATATTTACTTTGTGATTTTGATTCTTATATGGTGGGGATATCACTATTAGAATACCTTTTAGAAGTTATTTTCTATGAAATCATAGTTGTTTTGATCTTTTTTTCACTTCATTTTGAGGATGAGATTTTTTTTGTTTGGTCTGGAACTCATTCTGTGATTTTTCCTGAACTACCACCACCTAAATGTTGAATTTTATTATATTTTTTGGTGGATCTCCTGTTTATGTTTCATTTTTTCATTTTGGTTGAGGTGTTCCTTGGTTTTAGTAGTTTTACCTCAAAGAAATAATAATTTTCTCCTCTTTGTAGCACTATTCATGTTTGGGTCCCCTTACAGTTGTTTAAGATAACGGTATTGGGAAATTATGTTATATACCATTATATATTGTGGATTATTTTGGTAGTAACTGGAGGTAATATTTTGTATATTTTTTTCCAGATCATATTTTTAGTGTGGGGGTTAGACCTCATTCCTTTTGAAATAACAGTTTCATCCAAAAGTGTTATAAGGTTATAAATAATTATACGTTTGATATATTTTATATACCAAAATTTATTTATTATATATTTTTAAACATTTATTTGTATTTAACCCCATTCTTGAATTTCAGGTTGAGCCATGTAATTTTTTAAAATATTGGATTTATAGGATTTTCACATGGTTGGTGCACTATTTGTAGAAAATGTCCACAAAAAAGTAAGGGGGGATGGAATTTTTATAGAACCGACTACACAGACATAACATGATTTCTATAACTCCCTAATAATGCAGGATTATTTAGTTGTTCCATTCGAGGTGGAAATTTGGAGAACTATTTGGCCATCTATGCGGCCAAATCATGCATATTATCTTGGGGATACAATTTTTGATATTGAGATACATTAAATAATAAAATAAAAACCCAAAAGGGGCATTATCCCTTACCTCGTTAGTATCATGCTAAAACTGCAAGTGAGATCCCATCTGTTTGCCCCTCCTTTTTTCATCCTTCTAATAAAAAATATCTCTCTCAATTTCTTTTGTTTTGTACTCTAGTTCTCCATGGTAAGAACAACTCCTTATTCTCCTTTTATATTTCCATTATATTTTACACTCCCTTTACTATGTGAGGACCATCCATACACTAATCTATTTGGTCCTTTTATTTTGATTCCCAAGGCTACTGAGGTGTGATTTTAAAGTGGTTCTTAGTATATTCGTCAAAGTTGATGATTCCCAATCAATTTAATTTTGGTTTCAACTTGTTCTTTGTTTATCACTCATATAAATTTGTTTATTTTGTGTTTTTTAGGTGACAATTTATTTTTATGGTTCCATGGACCATTTCCTGGTGGGATAATACCTCTATTTTCAAAGGAAAAAAGTTCTGCTTTGAATAAATTTAGGTTTCCCCTTTTTTTAGGGGTTCAAATTCAAGATCCTTATTTTTCATTTGTTTTAATAGCATATTTTGATATATTTAATAATATTTTGAGGTATTAAAAAGAAAATAATGATTTAATGATTTCATTTCAATTTATTGGTTTCCCCATAATTGATATTGTTTTTTAATCAATTATTATGTTTTTTTTATGAAAGACAGAATGACCCTTGTAAATGTTTTATGTTGTTTTTATATATTTTTTGGAATCAGAAGTACTAATTTACTATTTCAAAGATATTTTTCAATTAATTATCTGAGTCTTGAAAATATATTTCTACCTGCTTCATACATAAACCAATATAAAAAGTATATGTATATATATAAGTGTATATGAGTCTAACAGTAAAAGTATAACTTTGGATATTTAAATGGGAAACTCAAATGTGGTTGAAAATAAGTAATTAAGTGGAATTTATTTTTAAAATATGTCATATTGGTCTTTTTCCACCCTAAAAATAAGGTTTTCTTTTTTCATATGTTTGGGATTGGATTTTGAAAAGAAATATGTTTCCATGGAAATGATATTAAATTCTCAAAGTTGTAAGGCCCTGTTGGTATATTTTAATATTTTTTCTTATAAATACACACCTCTTTAGAAGAACATTGGTTTGGGGAGGGTCTCCAAATTGATGGGGTCAGGATAAGGTCCTAGAATGCATGATCTGTTTTTGAAGACTCGTGAGGGATGTGTTGTATTTATCCTAACTCCCCCCCCCCCTTTAACTATTATCATCGGATCCCATGTGATTTTTTGGTGTTAATATATGGTTTCTATTTATTAATTATTACATGTAATATATCCACATGGTAGGGAATGTCCATGGGTCTATTCCACCAATGTGTCTAGTTTAGTGTAATCAAGTTGGTAATAGACTATGGATCACATCAATATTTCGATGTATGGTTCTGAACCAATCAAATCTAGAGTATCCTCACTTGTGGTTTAAGATCTATCCATGATTTCATATTCTATATTTTATTATACTTTATGTCATGAGTTTTCATTTTTATATGCCATCATTTATATTGTACAATTTTACTTGGAAAACATATACCCTTATGTGTATTGGAAATAATTTTCCAAATGAATGATTAGTGTGTTAGTTTTTAATTGGTTATTTTAAATAAAAGGAGAATTAGTTTGAAAATGGATTCTTACCAATTTTTTCATTTATAGAATAGATAAATAAATATTTATAATAGAATATTTACCAACAATTTTCTTTAAAATTAAAATATTTCTTTAATATTTCTTTTTAAGCTTGCCTAATAAGAATAATCTATCTAAATTATTTTACTTAGGGAGTGGTTGCCTAACATGCCTACCAATCATATTTATCACACCTATGTTTATTATTTTTAGTTATAAGTTTCATATTATCTATTCCCACTCACATGGAATTGTGGTTCCATTATTTGGATATTGAATTTAATAGTCATAATGAGATATTTTTCTAGTTTAGTTTTCTTTTAGTTTCATTTATCATATTTTCCACTTCAACATTTTAATTATTTCTACATATAAACGTTATATATAACTACTAGTGTCTATAAAAAAGGTATCCAGTGAGTGTATCTACCTTGAAGGGGAGGGAGACTATAGTTAGTGGTGTTTTTTTCTCATTCTATTTTTATTTTTATTTTTTGGTTTTAGTTTATTATTTACTAATTTTTTTTTGTGGACATCCGACGTATGAATTGATCATAAAGAAAATTTATTTTTTCTGTATTTTATTAATTATTTATTGGGTGAAATAATTCCTATGTGGTGATTATTTGATTCCTGGACACATGTTCCCACCTGTGTGGATCAGGAATTCCTATAGAGCCTTATTATGAACTGGTCTAGGCATCCGATAGAGGCTCATATGAGGTTTCATGGGGGAAAGTTCTATTTTAGTGCTTTATCATCACAATTGTTCAATAGATTAAACATTTAAGAGATTCATAAACATGAAGTTCATAAGGAATGTTTCCAAATGGAGGATACATTCATTGAATTGTGAAATTATATTCATAATCATTACCTAATAAAAATCAGATTATTTTGGAAATTTATTGAATATCGTGTCATTAAAAAAGGTATATTTTTCATAATCTGTCATTCTTTGTCACAAAATTGACCAAAATAACTCAAATGCGGAGTAATTTAATTATAAAAATATATAATAAAAGTGGAATCATGTATGTTCTCAAAGGACACTTATCTTTGTAGTTTCACTTGAATATAGACATTCAGTTTTTCAATGATAGTGTAGGATTTTTAGGTTAATCAATCTTATAATTATTTCATATCTTTGTAAATATAGTCTTTCTTAAATAAAACTAGAAAACCCATAAATTCCTATTTATGAGTTCTAATTTCATAAGGTATCATGATCAGTTGGTAATGGATGATTTTTTTATCTAAAATAAATCCTATTTTTTTCCAAACTGACCATTAGTTCACATAGAATTATAATGAAAATATCGATTAAAAATTTCCTAATATGAATTGATTCACTTTTCCCATGTGATTTGTATTTCTTTTCATTATGGGTGATAAAATGTGAAATGGGTGTTTGTGGAAGGGCAGATAAAGAATAGAATGTTAACATAATGAAATATTCATTTTAAAGTGGGAAATTTAATTTCCCAATTTGTTCTTTATTTTGGTTTTTGTCAATGAATATGATTGGTTTTCAGTTATTGTCAATGTAATATAAATATTTCATTTATTTAAATATTTTGAAAATGATATAATAAAGAACCTATAATAAATAAAATAGGAATTTATCATGTCTTATTACCCTTAGAATCATCTAAATGATATTCATGATATTAGCGGAGATGGATAATATTCACTACTATAAATGTTAGTATTTCATTAAAGGATTCGAGTTAACTTATGGTGAATGATGAGTTCTTCTTAATGTCCAAAACATGTTGATTATTATTAGAGAATAATGTTGGTTACAAAAATTATGATTTTTCTATAATAATATTTTGACAAAAATGGATATAGAAAAGAAAATAGGATACTGTCCAATGTGATGGGGATATGTAGGTTTTTTTATTTAAACAATCAGATAGATGTCTCCAAATAGTGCTACTAGATGCAGTTTCCATTGAAAAAAATATTACATATTCATTTAACATTTTCCATTAGGTTTACTAATATGTAATGTCCAATTGGAAAGCATAATGAATGGGAAACCACTTAAGGAACATTCACAAATACATTTAAAAAATATGAATAGATAGAGTTGATCAGAAGGAGGGTGGGAATAAATGTTTTAAAAATTACATTAATGGTTAAATAATAAATACAATGTTCCTAAAAACTATGAAATAAATTCATAAGTGATTTTATCATATTTTATTAGAAAACACAGTGCGTTGTGGTTTGGATTCAAATGATTTTTGGTAGAATATAAAAGACTCTAAAATAAATTTCATTAAGATTATGACTGAAGGAAATAGTAGAGTCATTGTAAAATTTTCAAGTCATGATGATATCAATGTATAACTATGGTTCCCAAAAATTTATATTTACATATTGAAGATAAAAAATATCTATATGAAATCTATCTGATGGAATTATAAAAGGTCCGAGTTGAATATTGAAGAATATTAAACGAATGAATGAAAACAAGTGTCAAAGAATGATGATGAATGAATATATTAATTCCTTCATACGAACATTGTGGTTAATTAGGATGATTCTATAAGACATAACCAAACTATTAATTGGATGGATTTTTTCAAATCAAAGTCATCATATAGAAGAAACATGTGATGGTTTTCAAACTAAGAGATTTTTGAATGATTAGAGTGGAGTCTTTGATTCCTTGTACATATAAGAAGATTCTAAAATAGATTATTTTATAGAAGAATGGTTGTGATGGTAGTTGATAATGATCTCATAATGATAATATATATGTTTGTAAATAAAATTTTCTGTAAACATATAAATATCATCAGATATAGGTTTTTAGATTACCAATTAGTTGCAATAAATACAATTTTCTCGGTAAGAAAAAATGTTACAATGACATCATGATGAGTATGACAAATTCATCTGATAGAGTTCTACAAAATCATTGGATAGAATGGAAAAAGGTGACCTTTGAGGTTTTATCCTGTGATAAAAAACATCTATGAATGTATCAGACATAGGTATAATCCTATGAGTGTTTGTTAACTATAATTTTAATGGGAATATTGAATAGAGTTATCAATCAAATAAGTTACTAAAAGAATGTTTTTTGAATCATTTCACCAGTCAGAGAAATATTCATGAAAAATACATAAGAATTATTCCTATTATGTTGTGATGGATCCCTAGAAAATTTTCTACCTAATGGAATATGTTCTATGAAGGAATACCAAATATAAAATTTTAATGTCATTAAAATGATTTTGAAAATTCATTTAACCATGGTGATGTGGAGCTATATAGTCAACATTTCAATAATCCCAATGGAGTATTGTGATTCAAGAAATTATTTCATAGATATAGAAGTAAAAATTGACATAATGATCTAAGTAAGTTTCTAATTAATATTGGAATATTTGTATCCTTTCGGAATTCTGATTATGTCAAGTGTGGACTATGTTTTCAATGGTACTCTATGAAAAGTAGTTGGAAGTTTGAATATAATTATGCACCACACCATGAAATATTAGATAACTAATACCTTTATAAAGAGGTTATGATGCATGTAGATGGGGTGGTTTTATTTAATTGTGTCTAGGTGTAATACTGATGAATCAAAGTACCATAAGGAAGTTCTGGCAATAAAGAAAGATCATAGTTCTCATTAGAGAAAACGTCTCGAGAGAAGTGGTACCATAATCAGTAGGGGTTCCAAATGGACTGAATTCACCTGAAAAAGAAATCAAGCACTAAGAAAAGATGTTTAAGTGACTAGACATATAGGTACCTAACTGAATTGAGAATATTCAATATATCATTAGAACTAGATGAATATTTACAAGATGAGGATAAAAAAAAGATGGATCTACTAGGCACAAGACCGATATTTCCTATCAATTATTGATTAGAAGAACAAAGTGAATAATAATGATTAGGCGATCTGTTATCAAATTAATTGGTATTAGAAATACATGATTAGATGGAGTTATCTAAAGTAAAACCACTATAAAAATGAAGAAGATAATAAAGAATAGTGTTTAGAAGGAGGGTTACTTTTACAATACCATAGATGTACCATTATAAGAAGATTGAAGTGAAGAATAAATTAGCATTGTAAAATCCCAAAAAAGGTCTCATCCTGTTGAATACCTACATGTAATTATAATGTAACCAATGGAATAAGTTGGAGACTATCAATATAGGTTGCATAAATAACTTATGGGGAGCATTAATTTGTTCCAAGTCTTCATCATTCAATGGATTAATGATTATTTCCAACCCTTTTAATGTGTAGAGACTCATACTTAGGTTGATAATGTTTTTCTATCCAAACCATTGTTCTCTATATAAAATTATATTGATTAATTAATTTAGTAGTCATCATCATACATGGTAAGGAATTACTATTAATATTAGGTAGTGTACCTTATATAAATATAAATTCCAACATTTTACATAATTTCACATACTTACATATGATAAATAAAGGAGTGTATGAGTATCAAGATCCTAACTGTTCTAAGAGGTAGAGGGATAAATATTTACAGTTGGTTAAAAATTTCATAAAACTGATTCAGACCTCCTCTCATTGTTGAAAATATACCAATTTGGTCCTATCATATTGTTTCTATGTATTTAAATTTTCTTTTCATAGACCCCATTTTTATGTTTTTTACCTTAATTTTTCTGCATTTAAAGACTTATTTCTTTGAAAAAATTTAATGTTGTTAAAAAAATTCTCATACTATTTGGTGGTTGTTTATCCACATTTTATATATTCCTTTATCCTAAATATTGATTTACTTTCTTATTTTGAAACCCAACAATGTACTATCACATGTGATATTATTTTTTATATTTAACACATTACAATATAATGTTTAATTATTCTTCTTATTATATGGGTTTTCAATAAAGGGATTTTAAAAATATTAAAAATAATTTCCATTAAAGATTGTATTTATATATTCCACTCCACATTTACTCTAGGATTTTTTTTGAAATTTTCATAAATCATTTATTTTAATTTTTTTCATGTGTTTAAATATATTTTCTTATTACTTACATAAAAATGATTTTAAAAACTGATTCATAATACTGTATCTTTAAAAAAATGATAATAAATTCTTTATAAAATAACTTTTTATGAATTCATATATATTTTCTTATTTATATTTAAAATATATATCTCAAATTGAGTTTTATTTCATGATTAACCATCTTGTATCCCATAGGAAATTCTCTTTTTGGGTCGTTTAATTTTTTTTATTAGTTGATCTAACTCTTAATGTCATTTTATGTTATACCATTGGGAAATAATTCAGAACACATTTTCTTTCCATGTATTCTTTATGATATGAAGAATAATTTATTTCTTGTGGGACACCTATATATGGTTGAATATTATGTGATTGTTGGGGTCCTATATCTACATTGAATGAATTGGATAATGTTTTTTGTTCTATGAAATTATTAAGTGTTTCATAGGAATTTTTCTTTGTACATATAAAAAGTTGTTGACATTTTTCTAGGTTCATATGATAATTCATGGACATTTTTCTTTGTTCATAACCCAAATCATTAAATTTTGACTTTGTTTGAAACTAATTCATCTAATTTTTTTCAGAAATAGATCAGGTAATCATTGATTGTTCTCATTATTTTTTTATTTCCTACTATTGGTATTCAACAACATTTCTATGTTATATTCCAATTTTATTCTCAATATCACAATATTATTGTCTCATGACCCTGCACACATATGACATGGAATTTTTTTGATTACTTGATATTATATTTCAAACCATTATATGGTAATCTATTATCATTTCATGTTATTTTAATTATATATTTCTCCAATTATAATGTGTTCTCGTGCTTATTATGTGACACTCAATAAAATATTGATAATATTTTACATTATAGATCATTTGTGCACAATCATTTATTTTTTTCTATTCACTAATTTATGATGATGCGTATGACCTAGGATATGTATATAATGAGTTCTAATATGGTGTGATTATAAAAAATCTTCACAATAATAATTTTATATAAGTAATGACAAAATATACTAATCCTTCCTGTTTTGGGGTTATTTTATTTTTTTTTAGTTCTGTTTTTGTGAAAATGAAAAGGTTTGAAAGTATATGTAAGTTTAGTTTCATGAATTTCAATTTTTATCAAATATAGAGAACAATGTTTTTTTAGAACCATATCTAGGTGTAAAAGTTAAGGGAATCTCATTTTTCATCATAGTTCTTGGTAAATAAGTAGGTGCTTAGAATCATGTTCCATGTTGTCAGTTGGATTTGTTGGATAAACCCAAGGAGAAGTGGTTTGACACACACACACACACACCCACATATATATATATATATATTGACATGTATACCATGTGACTAAGAAAAATTTTGTTATATTTGGGTGATCATGGGGATGTTAATGATGTTAACCCACATGCTAGTGATTAAGGAGTCATGGTCCATAGAGGTTTTTGTGAGGTAGTATTTGGATTTGGTGGTTCAGATTCATTGGGTATTGATGACGGTCATTTATAAATAGGATCCATTTTTCTCCTCCCGAGTTCATATAGTAGTGTAAAATTATTTTGGATCTTAGTTTCACCTTATCTCTATTTATATCCTTAGATGTTTTGGAAGATAGGAAATTCCATCTAGATACTGTTGGATAAATAAAATTCTTGTGTCATATATATTTTTACATCATGGATAAGGTATTTTACATCAGTTGATTGTGATTATAGCAAAAAATCCAGTAATACATTAGTATGTCACCATTTGATACCATTTTGAACTCTATTATGTGGGACTCTCGATGGGGATTTTGTAGTCCTCGTATTAGATGTCTTGTAGAGAACAGAAAAGAAGATTTAGATTGTTCTGGTGCGTATGAGAGTAATGAAGGAACTTCAAAAGTCATATACATATTATAGGAGGATACTTGTAGAGTTTTAAAATGTTGTTCATGAGATATTAAGGTTTTTTCCTCATCAGGGGTAGAAAATGTTTCTCCAAGTACATATGTTCTCTCCCTAGATTAATAGATCTTTCGAGGTAATACAATATCTGGGAATGATGGTGTATTAGTTGGTGCATCCATGAAGTTTTATATTATCTATGAAATATTCCTTTTATCATATATTTGGAGATATGTTAAAAAATATTCTCATGTAAATTATTGGAGAGAATTGCATGTTAAAGATAATGTGATATTTAAAAAGTTACAATTGAGATTCGAGATAAAGCTCGTATTTTACAACTTAGTATCTTGATTTTTTTAATATAATTTTACTTGTTAGTGTGTTATTTTAGTTGTATTTAATTGAAGGAAGTGATTATTGTAGTGTTATTTTTTCTAGTGTGATGTGCTTTGGTGGAGATGTCTTCTTCATTGAGCGGTATCTCTTTGGGATTTCATGGTTGGTAGGGTATTTTGTTTTAATTATGGGTTTAATAGAAATTCCCAATGATGAGAATAATTTGACAAGTATTTAATGTAAATGAATTCACATTTATAATACATTATTGTATGTTTTTTTGGGTGTTATGGGTATTGGGGGAATGTTTGAGGAAGGTTCAGTAGAGGTTGAGCTAAACATTCAACTGGGAGTAGTAGGTCATAACATGGTCATTAATGTTGCAACATGAAGATTCTGTAGCAGTAGTAGTAAATGGGAAATTTAATATTTCGTGGTTGTAGTGTGACACCATGATATCATGGGGTGGAGTATAGAGGTGGATTTCAAGGATTAGTTACAGTGTGTCTCATTGAAGAGTCTCATGCATTTTTAATGTGATACCACTTGAAGGACCCCGAGACACCCTGAGAGGGGAGGGGTGAATCAGGGTGACAAATTTTTATTTTACTGTGATGGATCTTGTTCCAACGTTGGTAGGAACTCGTTGAACCTGTAAGATGAATATGATCAGAAAGAAAACATTCACATGCATAGAAAAGACACAACACTTTTTACTTGGTTCACCACTAAGGGATACGTACAAGGAGAATACAACGACAAGTTGTCAGTCATACCTAATTCCACTAATCTTCACTAGCTATGGATTAAAAAGGTTCAGGCACAGTCACTCTGTCCCAAGTTCACATCCTTTACAAAGGTTAAGGAATAGCTCACTGCTTCCCTCGGGTTACTCCCATTGACTCCCCCTGGCTCACTGCCCTTAGGTGAAGTCCCACTCAGTTTATAGATGTGAAGGTCTCTTCATCATTGCATAAGAATGCATCCTTTGTCGTATGTAGGTGCTCTGTTGAAGTCCAACTCTTACCATAAGACTAATATCACTTTGTGCTGAGGGTACTGGGTGATCTTCCAGCTTTCGTGCAACTTCAGAAGGACAGATAAAATTTAACAACCCTGGCGCTCTTATCCAAGCCCGACGTGCAAGTTTCAATCCTGGCGTGCAAGTCACTTGCGTGGTAAAAATTCATCGCGTAGGTGACACCAAAACTACTTTCGCGACACTGCATCCTTAAACACCAAACTTGTGCAACATTGCAAATTTAACTCCCCAACTACCTTGATCGCGCAGCCAACAATCGGCCCGCAGCCTCTACTTGTGCGACCCAACAACCACTTGTGTGACTCAACCACTTGCACAACGAGAGCTCAAAAAATATCCAAGTCTTGAACTTCGTTACAAATGGGGTGGGGGTCCTTTATTTATAGGCAAACTAGACCCCTGCGCGGTGGCGCGCAGGTCTTCCCACGGCGCAAAGGTTCCAGCGCGCAGCTCATCCTCCCTAGCCTCTGTCGCGCTACTCACTTGCGCGACCTACAAAAATACTTGTGTGACCTTCTTTCCGTTACCATATTTTGAAGTTATGATATTGAAAAACAATAATCACTCAAGTTTCCAGTCCTCCTAGGAATCGGCGCCCAAGTCTCTTCACGGTGTGCAGGCACTTGCACGACCAACCCAAAACATGCGCGACCCTTATCCATTTTCTATATTACCATGTTCTGATCTTGAAAAACATATGGCGTGAAAGTTTACTCTTCATCCAGTACACGGCGCGCAAGTCTCTTTGGCAAAAACACTTTTCTCCATTTTTCAATTTTCAAGCTCAAAAATTTGGCAAACACTAGGAAACGGCGCCACCTTCAATACTGTTGTATGCATGAACTGAATGATCTCATTGCGGGTACACATTCTGAACATCCACTAATGATTGAAAATAAACCAAAACCATACTCCAAATCATGCATAGAAGACCATGGTTCCAAAAATCTCCCCCTTTGGGTTTTTTGGCAATTAGAAACTAAATTCAACAGATCTCCATCCATGTGAAAACCAAAAACGCAATTATCAACTTAGCCAACACTCTAAGTCTACGTGAGCAATGCTCAGTGTAGAAAACAAGAGTGGAAGCTTGAATTTGGTTCCAATGTTTTCCTTCTTATTCTTCTCATACTTACATTGTTTTACTTCTCATTCTTCTCATCACAGAAGCATTACTTGCCTGAATTTATTCCTTTCTCCCCCATTGACAATAAATCCAAAGACCAGTAATTTGTTCAACATTCAACTCAAACCATACTCCCCCTAGATAGTATCTCCCCCATAAACCTACATCATATCCATAAACAGATTAAAACAGTTATCACAAATGGGGAGAGGGGTATTGCATAACCTCCTTATGCATTGGGAGGTGGCTGAACACCGAGGTTCAACTGATGCTTCTCAAACACAGCCACAGACAGTGGCATGGTCAGGATATCATACATTTTCTCATTAGTTCCCACATGATCCATTCTAATCACCCCTTGTTCAACTTTTTCTTTGATAAAGTTCTACCTGATTTCAATATGTTTCGTATGGGAATGCTGAACAGGATTCTTTGTAAGATCAATTGTGCTCTTGTTATCATAGTAAATCACAATTGGTTGCTTTACCTCATCACCAATATATGTTAGTTGTTTCTTCATCCATAGTAGCTGAGTGCATACCATTGTGGAAGAGATATACTCAGCTTAAACAGTACTATGAGAAGTACTTTCTTGTTTCTTTCTCAACCAGCCAACACATTTCTTCCCAATATAGAAAGCTCCACCACTAGTGGACTTTCTGACTACTACATCACCGGCCCAGTAAGAATCAGAAAACGCTGATAATTCACTATCCCTACCTGCAGCAATAAATAACCCGAATTTATGTGTACCTTGAATGTACCTCATGATTCTTTTTACTGCCGCTATATGTTCCTCCTTTGGATTACTCTGAAAGCGGGCCACAAGGCATTTGGAAAAGACAATATCTGGTCATGTCACTGTCAGGTATAGTAGGCTCCCAATGATCCTCCTATACATGGTGGGATCAATAGAGTCCCCATCCTCATGCTTTCCAAGTTTAGTTCCAACTACAATCAGAGTTGACATTGGTTTGGAGTCTTGCATATTAAACTTCTTTAGAAGCTCTCTTGCATATTTTTCCTGAGAAATGAAAGTGTAATCATTCTTTTGAATCACCTGCATCCCCAAGAAATATGTGAGCTCCCCAATCATAGACATTTCAAATTCTGATTTCATGTGGTTGGAAAATTCTTCCACTGATTTCTGTATGTTGCTGCCAAATATGATATCATCAACGTAGACTAGAACCATGAACTGATCTTTTGGAGAATTCTTCACATAGAGATTGTGATCAACTCCTCCTCTTTTGAATTCCAGGTTCTTGAAATATGAATCCATCCGTGAGTACCGCGCCTGTGGTGCCTGCTTCAAACCATATAGATCTTTCTTTAGTTTGCAGACATTTGTTTCATCAGTACCCAAAACAAAGCCCACTGGTTATTCAATGTCGACTTCTTCTTCGAGTACACCATTCAAGAATGTTGTCTTGACATCCATTTGATATATTTTATATCCTCTTTGGAGTGCCATGGTAAGGAAAAGACTGATTTACTCCAGTCTAGCCACTGGAGAAAAGTTTTCTTCAACATCAATGCCTTCAATCTGGGAGTATCCTTTACATACTAGTCGTGCATTGTTTCTGATGACACTTCCATGCTCATCAAACTCATTTTTGAAGATCCATTTGGTACTAATCACATTGTGACCTTTGTGTCTCTGGAAAAGATCCCATGTATGATTCTTGTCAATCTAATCTAATTTATCATTCATGGCTTTCACCCAAGATTCATCATTTGCAGCTTCTTCAAATGAGGATGGCTCTACAACTGATAGAAATGCAGATTTCATGTTATTCCTCATCCTTCTTGTTTGAGTGGGTGCACTCCTATCCCCAATTATGTTGGATAGATCAATCTCAGCACTTCGATTTCTCCTGCGAGGTTCAGTAGCATTCTCTTCAGCCACAGTTTCTTCTTCAGATTCTTCTTCTGAGTCAACATCATGATGTGACTGCTGAGTGTTTTTAACAACTTCCTCTATTTCCGAATTTATATTTGCTTCACGTTCACTTTATTCCTGACTTTCTATCACATCAGCATAAGACATCCTTGAAGCATTTGTTCTATTCTCTTCAATTATCTTAACATCACTGCTTTCGAAAATCCTTCCTAAACACTTGTTGAAACATTTGTAGGCTTTGCTGTTCATTGAGTAAACGAGGAAAATTCCTTCATCTGCAATGTCGCCATATTTCCCTTGATTTCCTTCTTTGTTCCTGATGAAGCATTTACTTCCAAAGATACGAAAGTTTTTTAAATAAGGCTTCCATCCATGCCAAAATTCATATGGTGTCTTCGTCTCACCCATATAAAGTCCTGTTCGATTCTGAATGTACACTGCAGCTTGAACAACCTCTTTCCAGTAATGTCGTGGAATACGACTCCCAATCAACATAGTTCGTGCCATGTTGTTCACCTGTCGATTCCTACGTTCAATAACTCCATTTTGTTGTTTAGTTCTCACAGAAGCTACCTCATGCTGTATCCCATGCTTCTCCAGATAATTTTCAAATTAAATGGATGTTTATTCTCCTCCATTTTCAGATCGCAACACTTTCGTTGTTCATCCAGTATCATTCTCGGCGATTCGCCGATATGTTTTCATGCAGTCAAGGACTTGTCGTTTCTTGTGAATGACCATCACACATTCCATTCTACTGTAATCATATATGAAAAGGACAAAGTACCTTTCTACATGAGTTCCGACAACATTTATCGGCCCACATACATCTATATGAATCAGATCAAGAAGGTGAGATTCCCTTTTCTTCTTTGTCCAATATGAACTGCAGACCAGCTTCCCACGAATGCAAGCATCACAAGATTTTTCACGCTCACTCTTCAGGTTGGGAATGTCCATTACAATTCTCAATTTTGATATTTTATCCATGTCTTGTTGATTGATGTGTCCCAGTCTCCGATGCCACAAATTGTTTTCTTCTTTAACAGTCATGAAATATACATTTTCTTCACTATCAACCTGATACAAGTTGCCTTCTATTCTGCAGCCCTTCATAAGTGAATTTCCAGTCTTTCCCTTGATAGTACAACCATTCTGATTAAAAGTAACTATAAGTCCCAAATCACAGAGTTGACTCACGCTGAGGAGATTATGACGTAGGCCATCTACGTAAAGGAATTCAGTCTTCTTTAGTTCTCCATTAGCTATTTCGGTACTTCCACTCCCTTTGATTTTCAGAGCCCCATCATTACCAAATCGTACTTTACCATCAACTGTACTTTGGATATCCATTAGCAGGCCCACATTACCTATCATATGAGATGAACAACCACTCTCTAGAATCCAGGTACTATTGTTCTTCGTAGCATTGAGGGACACCTCTGCAAGGTTGGATTTCTCAATCTTCTTCCATTCCTTCCATGAGACATTTTCTTTCCAGATTTGAAGTCGCCATTTTTGAAGAACCTTTCCTGAGGCTTCTTTAAGCTTTTATCTTAACTATCTTCATCATTGATCATTCTTAATCACTGAGAGGCAATGTTCCCAACTTTTCAACAACGAAAACATGCGAGAGGTAACTTCCCTTTGAATTTCCATTTCCCCTTCTGGAACTTCTTTGGAATGAGAAAAAGAATTTCATTTTCTTCTTCATATTCACAAATACTATCTTTTGATAATTTCAGTTTATACATTTCCTTGAATGCCATTTCTTTTCTCACACGAGTCATAGCATCTTCTGGTTTGACTCTCATTTCATATGCTACCAAGCTGCTAAGTAGATCGTCCATAGAAAGTTTTTAAAGATCTCTTTCCTCAAGGGCTGAAACCTTTTCATTTTACAATGGTGGAAGTATTCTTAATATTTTCTTTACAATATCAATTTCTTTTATTTCTTCACCTAGACCCCAAATTTCTCCAACCACTTCAATAATTCGATTGAAGAAAGAGTCTGCATTCTCATCTGGATGCATCTTCAGATCATCAAACCGATTGTGCAACACTTGTAGTTTTACCTCCTTCACTTTTCTATCTCCTTAAAAAATATTCTTGAGTTTATCCCACATGGATTTTGCTGAGGTGCAATTAATCACCTTTAGGTAGATCTGATCAGAAAGGGTTGTAGTAAGTGCATTTTGTGCTTTATCATCTGCATCAAGAATTTTCTTGTCTGTTTCAGTCATAGCCAGGCCTATTGGATTAGTGACTTGTATTCCTTGCACAGTAAAAAAGAGAACATCCATTCCAAGAGATCTTAGATGAGATTTCATTCTGGTCCTCCAGATCCGGAAATTACTTCCATCGAAGTGAGGGACTCCCCTGACATTGACTTCATTCTCCATGACGATAAAGGACAGATTCAACACCAGCAACCTTTACCCTCTGATACCACTTGAAGGACCCCAGGACACCCTGAGAGGGGAGGGGTGAATCAAGGTGACAAATTTTTCTTTTAATGTGATGGATCTTGTTCCCACGTTGGTAGGAACTTGTTGAACCTGTAATATTAACATGATCAGAAACCAAACATTCACATGCACAGAGAAGACACAACACTTTTTACTTGGTTCACCACTAAGGGATACGTCTAAGGAGCATACGCCGACAAGTTGTCGGTCGTACCTAATTCCACTAATCTTCACTAGCTATGGATTCAAAAAGTTCGGGAACAGTCACTCTGTCCCGGGCTCAATTCCTTTACAAAGGTTCAGGGATAGCTCACTACTTCCCTCGGGTCACTCCCATTGACTCCCCCTGTCTCACTTCCCTTAGGTGAAGTCCCACTCAGTTTATAGACATGAAGGTCTCTTCATAATTGCATAAGAATGCGTCATCTATCATTTGTAGATGCTTTGTTGATGTCCAGCTCTTACTAGAAGACTAATATCACTTTGCACTGAGGGTACCAGGATATCTTCTAGCTTTCGTGCAACTTTAGAAGGACAGATGAACTTTAACAACCCTAGCGTGCTTATCCAAGCCCAGCACGCAAGTTTCAATCCTGGCATGCAAGTCACTTGCACGGTACAAATTCGGCGCACAGGTGACACCAACACTACTTGCGCGACACTGCCTCCTTCAACACCAAACTTGCGTGACGTTGCACCTTTAACTCCCTAACTACCTTGGTCACGCAGCCAACAATCGGTGCGCATCCTCTACTTGCACGACCCAACAACCATTTGCGTGACTCAACCACTTGCGTGAAGAGAGCTAAAAAATCTCTAATTCTCGAACTTCGTTACAAATGAGGAGGGGGGTCCTCTATTTATAGGCAAACTGGACCCCCTGCGCGGTGGCGTGCAAGTCTTCCCTCGGCGCGCAGGTTCAAGCACGCAGCTCATCCTCCCTAGCCTCTATCGCGCTACTCACTTGAGTGACCTACACAAATACTTGTGCGACCTTCTTTACTTTACCATATTTTGAAGTTATGATATTGAAAAACAATAGGTGCTAAAGTTTCCAGTCCTCCTAGGCATCAGCGCCCTAGTCTCTTCACGGCGCGCAGGTCACTTGCGCGACCAGCCCAAAACTTGCGCGGCCCTTATCCCTTTTCCAATTTTCCATGTTATGATCTTGAAAAACATATGGCATGCAAGTTTCCTCTTCATCCAGTACACTACATGCAAGTCTCTTTGCCAAAAACACTTTTCTCCATTTGTCGATTTTCAGGCCCAAAAATTTGGCAAACACTGGGAAACAGCGCCACCTTCAATACTGTTGTCTTCTTGAACTTTATGATCTCTTTGCGGGTACACATTCTGAACTTCCACTAATGATTGACAACAAACACAAACCATACTCCAAATCACACATAGAAGACCATGGTTCCAACATCTATCTCATTGGTGGTGATGTTTTTCCCTACAAGTTGTATCATGATACAACCATGTTTGTCATAATTTGAAATATTTTTATTGGTTTTCAGGTGCCACAATGCTAATTGATTATGTTGTGTGATTGTATCAGTCATGAAAAAATCATTATTTTGTTGGACCAGTTCATATACATTATTCATGATTTAAATGGATAATATTTAGGGTGTTTATAACTCGTATTTTAGATCTTTATTGGATATTAAATGATCACAGTGTGACCATAATTCATTACACAGTGTGTCAAATTTTTTGGGATAATAAAATTGTGAAGATTAACTATCATCCTAGGACACATAGATTTTATTTTCAGATATAAATTTTTATTTTCCAACAATTTCTCTTAGATCCCTTTGTTTTCTCTCAAATTACAACTGATATACGGTTTGTTTTAAGAATCATGTGTCCTATATGATGAATTATTTCCTTTGGATATGAATGATCATTAAGTGTTACATCATAGTTGATTCCTTCCCCCTTCATTATATGTTTCTTTGTGTTTTTTCATCAAAGGATGTGGATTTAGAACTTTCTTGTTTGGGTGATGTTGTGGGGAGTTAATTATGGATATGTCGATGTTATAGATTGAATATGTTCCCCTAATGTGATTTGGGAAAATATATAATTCCTTATCAAATTGTTCTTTTAAATCTATAATCGAATCATTAATTGGGGTAAGGTAATGTAACACTTGGAGATTTTGTGATTTTTTTTCAAATTAATTTAACTTTTTTGGATATGTTTTTCACACAACACTGAAAATAGATTAGTTTATATTAAATAACTATGTTTGTCTTAATTTATATGTAATACAAGGTTAATTTTGATATAAAAAGAACATATATTCTTTCTTTATCCACATGGAACACCGATGTTAGCTTTTGTTACACTGAACAATGACTTTCCTCGATGGCTTTTGTAACACACAAGACCAAGTTTTACTGAATATTATGGAATCCTTAAAATGATATTATTTAATATAAAAAGATATGACCTAGCTACTAAATTATAATTTATGAATTGTATTAATTAATTTTTGAAAACATATGGTTTCAAAAAATATAAGATTAATTCATTAGGTGTCAATTAATTAGAAATGAATATGAAAACTGATTGAATATAAAAGAAAATATTATTATTTTTAAGGTCACAATGCTATTTTACCACAATAAATTAAATTAATTATAATTTTTGAGTGATATTGATGTGATATATATATTATATATTCAATAGAACAATTTTTATATTCATCCAATATATTTTATTGACAAATGATAAGAACCAACCTAATTTTGGGCTTAAATCTAATATTTTTATGAAGGCATTTTTACCTCCATATAATGAAAACCCATTTGAAATCCAATTTTTTCACTTTTATAGATTTAATAGGTCAATGTAAAATTCAACTTTGAAATATGAACATAGTAATTAGTTTAGTATAAATGTTTTTCATTATTCTGTGTATATATATTTATTTAATGAATAGTGAAAAATAATGAATTTTTGTTCAAAAATTACTTTTCATATAATTTATTTATAAGGCTAAATTATATATTAAATTTTTTAAAAAATTTAATTAGATAATATTTTTATCAATTAATCCAATTTAGTACATTACAACCAATTTCATTTTAAAATTGGATATAATATCATAGTAATCTCTTGATCATTTTTACTTTAAAAACCAACATTATCGACCCAACAGAGGGATTTGATTTAAATTAATTTATACCATTTATGTGATTTAAATTTGAAAAAATGGATTAAATAGTTTAAAAATAATAAGTTATAATCTATAATAAGGTAAAATTAGTTTTTGAACAAAATTAGTTTTTGGAATGTAATTAAAATTAATTACATTGATTAAAGAAATAGTAATCTTAACGAAGGAATAAACCTTAAATTAATGACCCAAAATGACTTAGAAAGGTCTCCATAAGTCCTTTTATGGCCATATTTCTACCCTATAATACCTTTTATACAATTTGGTCCATTATTTTGTCCACTTGACATGTGAAAATGTGCTTGAAATTAGTTTTTCCAAATATTATATGAGTGTCACTCCACTACAAAAATACATCCCCCACTACCCTTCCTCACACCTATAAAAACAATTTGTTTCAGTCATTATCTACCTAATAGACTCCTAAAAATACCTACCTTCATCACTGAATTCTCTATTTTGGAAGAAAGAAACCCAAGGAATATTTTTGGCAAAAACCAAAAGGATTTACACAATTAAGTGGTAACATCTCTCTTAAGCTCCTTCTTTTCATTTTCATTCTCCACACCCTCTTCTCTCCTTATTAAATGATTTTATAACAAAAATTTTGTCTCAAATATAATTGTCTGGTTCTATTCTAATGATTCAACTTACACTTACACATACATATATCTAATGGTAAATGATCATATTGTGTATGTGTACGGTGAACTATTGCCTCACTAAACGATAATTGTTAATTTTTTATTTACCACCTATCTTGGTGGAAATTGTGATAGAAATTTTGTTTATATATGTCATATGTTATATTTATTATATATTTATTCTTATTTATTAATTTAACAACACATTTCTTTTTTACATTACATTTGGTGTAAATATGAATATTTTGTTTTAAGAAGTGTGGACTATCTCTCCCTCAAAGCGATGTTATTCGTTCACACACAACATGGAATATACTAAGGATGGTTTTTAAAAAATTATCTAATATATATAAAATTAATATTTTAATTTATTAGTATTATATACATATATACATATATTTAATTTTATTTACTTATTTCAATATGAAAAAATGTGCAAACAACATTCATGCGTGCGTACAACTTACCGCATCCCTAAAATGTGTATTACATTTAAAACATATATACTATATAGATTATTATAATACATATATAATTAGTATAAAGGATATCTATATCATGGTTTACATTCTAGAATCATGATATAAGTATAAGGAAAAAATGTATATCAATTTAATGCACATGCAATGAACAATGAAAATATTACCTGAAGTGAAACCTTAACATAGAATTGTTAACAAACAGGTAATATACTATCATAATAAAACCATATATTGTATCTACTATATATACTAATCCAAGATTTCCATCAGCCACATGTCACTCTAATAATCCTACACATCTTAATTTCCATATGTTTCAAGCCTCCATGCCTCCACATCCCTCCTCCACTTCCATTCTCTACCATTCTATCCCTCCCACCCCTACTCCCGCTCGACCTCCCCATCACATTTTCTCTCCCCTATTTCCAATTTCCATTACTCCTCCCTTATTAATTTCTCATTGTCCACTACATTATTGTCCCTTTTCCCCTATTCTACTCGCTATTTCCATCTGGTTCACCTCTAACTCGTGCATCATCTCCTCTCTATCTAGGGTTCCATCACACCGTAGTTGTCATATTTCTTCACCTAAATCCCTTTATTCCCCTCCATCTCTCTTCCAAACACGGTTTCCTCAGTTTGTTATCCCACTCACGCAACATCCCATATTTTCCTATGCTTCCCAAAGACCCTAGAATCCATGTTCAACCAAATCACGGTTCCCCTCCACCTCTCCATGGATTCCCACAAAATATCACTTGCAAGAACTCCCATAAAATCCTTTGAATAAACCCCCACTAATTCCATCCATTATCAGTGTCGTTTCTCTCCTTTTGTGGCTCAAGATTTCATGCACATGGATGTGGTATATTTAATTCATTATGTTACTCCAATAACTCTAGTTTCACCTCTAGTCGAGCTAGGGTTCACGAATTCCCCAATTGATGCATCCATCCATCTTCCAGTTCCCCTCCCCTCCACCGGGGCTTCTTGCGATAGTATCGAGGCTGCCACTTTGGATTACCTTTTCATCCACTCTTGTTCTCCATTTCATTAATAGATTTTATCACTCGGGATTTCCCTCCATTATCAACATCTACTATGGTTATCCATTCGTTTCACACCAGTGTTTCAGTGAAATGATCTTCGTAAACCTGAAAATGTGACATTTGGGTCAGATCAAAGCTCGGGTGGACCTAACGGTTCATCTTCAACGATTAGTTTTTTTTTCTTTAATTAGATCTGGTTTAATAAAAAATAATAAATTTCATCCAAGTTCTTAGGTTTCATCTCCAATTTCGGATTCGACTTTAATTTTTGGTGGTGCTTTGAACGTCAAAGATGGATCATCTTCAAGTTGTACGCTCATATCCTATTTCCATTTGTGTGTAAATTCAATTCATTTTTTCATAATGATGAATATTATTAATTTTTATTTAATGTTAGTTCTATATTGATTATTCATTTACTATTATGTCTATATTACTTATTTTATGAATGTCCTTTCAAATTCAACTATATTATCAACTTTTACATTGAATCTACATTACATTATAATTATAATGGTGCCCAATGATCTTACAATTCTTCTTATATTCATGTTTCTTTATCAGCATCTACATTTTTCAGTGTCAGGACTGAATGAAGTTCTTTGCATTTGGGTTTCAGGTATGGACTTCCAGATAACTCTTCTTTCTAGAAGGTATATTTCACTAACTATGTAGTTATTTTATAACATTCACCTATATGTTCAGTTGGGTGTATTCAATGTTTCTTGTAGTATATCAACTATTGTAATCTATTATTCTATTATATATTATAATTCCAGGTACCTCAAGCTAGATGTTTCACCTCTACAATGTTCTAAATCACTAAAAAAACACCCTTCCACTCATCCCTCCCTTTCTCACATATCATTCACATTCATACAAGCTATAGTTGGTTGATGTTTTAGTGTAATCACACCACCAAGTATACGTGGCCTACTCCAAACTAATGGTTTCATCTTCTAGGACCATATGATGATGCATACTAGGAAATGAAATAACCAAGTAATGTTGTAGATAATTTGAGGTATGATATGTGTATTCCTGACATTATCAACAGTATATGTAATCTAATAACTATACTAATATTGGGTACCCTATATGTGTCATGTCATATATGTTACTATTACACCAATAAACTTCACAAGTCAACTTCCATTGATTTTTATTTTCCTGCATTTCTTTCTTTAATGATTTTTTTCACTACCCAATTGTCATTCATCATCTGCATATTAAAAGTTCATTAACTTTGTTTTTGTTGAAATTTAGGTATGACACTGTTCTAATTTTATCTTCTAACTGACAACATGGTGCTGCCAAATTATTGGAAAGATTAATGATGGTGTCCTTTTTATTTCATGTAACAAGTGATGACCAGGGACTACTATTTTGGCATAATCACTACATGTGATTTATTAGGCTCCTAAAACATTGTTTTAAATTTTATACTATGGAAAAATATATGTACTGATTTATTATATATTTATATTTCAGTTGTAATCACAGTAAGTGTTTCCTGTTTCGATGATTTTGGTTCCATAATTAATTTTGGGTTTTATAGTGTTTCACAGTTTTAATTAGTTATTATATTATAATAATACTTATATGGATAAAATTATCATTAAATGTTTTTAGTTATATAGATAATATATTTGTTTATATTTCATTAAACTATGTTGATGATTGAGATCCATGTTTAAGTAGTCTAAAAATTCCTTTGATTTCACTTCAACTGTTTAGGAGAAATATAATTCTAGAAATATATTTTCTTCCAGACAACTCTCATGATATAATTTATAATAATTGGTTGTTTATTGCATTGGAAATATAATACTATTATCTATATTTCATTAAACTGCTTGTAATGATGAAATTTCTGTTTATATACCTTGGAAAATGTATGGTATTCTTAAAGAATTCAGTTATTTTCTTCTCTGGGTTTAGTATATATATTTCACAATTTTTTATGATATATAATGATATATAATACATACTAATGTTTTATTTATTCTTTTTGAAATATCTTGATTTTATATTCATTTAATTAAAAATTAAAATGTGAAGTTTCCATTGTTTAGAAGGGATAATAAATCAACAAAATATATAATGTGAAGGGTTTTTATACCTACAGTGTAACCTATTTAAAGAGACTATAACTTCATTATACCTAATGTGATGTAGATTATCTGAACAATGGTGGTCGCATTATCACTTAATAATTAATGAATTATTGTTTTGTTGTTACTAGGAGTTATGTTACTTCATGAAGTGAGAACGAGTTCTTTTTAAACCAACTTCATCTTGTTTTTTATAGGCTTCTACATGTAGTGAGTGGAGGCCTTCACTGAACATGTTATTGGCTACACTTGCAACCATTTATGTAGAATGATTTCTCCCCTTCCACGACTTCACCTACCCAGATCATGAAAAAACTATGCATCTTACATAAAATATGATTTTTATACTCTCATACTATACAACAATATAGAATATTTCAGATATATTATGCATTCTAATATATTTCAATTAGTTTCAATTAAGAGGCGATGACTGATTGACAATTTATGTTTATATTGATTGACAATTTCTGTTTAGACTGATTAAAAATTTCTACTATTTGGGATGTCTGAACAGAACTAAGAAATGTATGTTTCCCTATAGTGTTTACAAGGGTTCCATATTTTACAGTTAAGTTGGTAAAACACTTCTATTTTTGGTTATATTCTGATTTTTATTATAGTTAGTTGACCATCAGTTTTTTTACTGTATTTTGGGTATCCTGTTTACTGTAATGGACTTTTATTTTATGTCCTCTTAAACTTTTCATTTCCCTTTTCCTCCTCTCCCTTATAATTCTTCTCCTTTTTATTATATTTCTGGTTTTTTATTTATGTGCAGTTATTGTTATTCTAATTTTTTTGGCCTGCATCAAATCCCCGTTAATCCCAAACTACCTTCAGTTGCATTGCAGCAAAAAAATATACTATAGCATGTATTTTATTTCCTAAATTGATGGTTATAATTATGTTTTACTGATCATCAACCAATTTTGTTAGGGGGATTGAGATGGTAAACTGATAGTATGCAACTATTTCCTTATGAGTTCGTTCCTTCTGATGATCGGGTCAACAATTTCCTTCAAAATAATTCTCTATGAAGCCACCCGAATGTTTTGACCATTTTTCTTTATGATAAGATATGAAGTTTTATTTCTATCATCTTATTATAGGAAATTAACTTGGTTGATGACAATAATACCTTCATGACTTATGTTTCCAAATTGTCTTAGAGTCAGTAAATTCATAACCTTTTCATGGTTACTGTACCTATGATATTTATCAATATTTGGAAGGATATGATGTAAATATTCTTTGATGATTAATATATAATTGTTTTGGGAATTCATACACATATTTGTAGCAGTTCATGGAAGATTTTGTAGATGATCATACCTACTGATTTCTGCTATATTGTTTTTGTTCATATAATTTTAGTCTACAAAGCTCAAAGATTTGGGATTTTCTGACTTTATTAAGCTATGTAAGAATTGATTATCCGCCTTCACTTCTTGGATGAGGCATCATTATGTTACAGGATGTTATAAATATTGGTTTCTAATATATTGTTATGTGTTTGGTTTTTTATATTTTTCACTTTTCATTTTCCAAAAAAACAGAAAAGTAGAAACATAACATGTTATAAATATTTTTTATTGTATTTTATTCAGTTTCTATTGTTGGATCTAACCAGTTATACGTACAAAACATGTATGAGAACAATTCTTGATCCTATGTTTTTAGATTTCTTATATTCATATCCCATAGAGATTAGATATTATAATATTATCATTTTCGTTGCTATCCAAACATCAGGGCTTTATGGCTTCCATTTTCCCTTCAGTGGTGACCCATGACGCATTTCAGGTGACGTTTAAGTCATATCCTTTTCATGAACTGCCCACCTCAAGTTATTCTCCCTAAAAATTGGAAATTTTATGCATAAAAAGATTTATTAGGTGCTTAGATTTTTTTATTCTATGATTACATGTAGGTACAAATCTGTGGGTAAGTCATTTTTCAAGCCGGACATCGGTAGAAGGCATAAATTGTGTTAGGATTTGGACAGCTAGTGTGGAATCCCCCTTAAAGTTACTTAACTATAAGTATATAAATTGATATCCAATGAGGTATTAAAACATTCTATTTCATTCTAAAATTAACTACATTATTAGTGCATATATCTTACAACTTTGAACTTTTTTAGGGGTGTTATGTCACTGAGGGATATTCATGGGAATTTTTTGGTATGTTTTTGATTCTGCATGGATGATCTGGGGATGTTATGCACCATCAGAGGGGCTGCATTTGTTTTTGTAGGAACAACATAACTTCTTCTGGTCCTGTTTTTGATATGATAGGAGGGAAACAAATTTGAGGCCTCTTTGCAATGCTATCGATATGTTGAAGATACTCTAAATTCCATTACAAAATCATCTTCCAATGCCTCTCACTCCATCTAAAAGTGATTATGACTCAACAGATAGTCCTTATCCTATTTGACATTGAAACATTATTTAATTAAATACTTTCATATTTACATATTAATATACAATTGTATACCACCAATTGTTTTTATATTGTAGGCATTAATTATAAAAATTCCAATAGTTACGCTATAAAATGATCTTCAGTGGTTGCATATTGAGCTGTGTGGATATTTTTTTAGTTGAATGATAATTTTTAGGTAATTAATTTATATATTTGAGATACTGACTCTTTCATATTAATTACAATATGCATAAGACTTCACTTAAGAGTATGAAATATGTAGGTGTTTCAATATTCATTAATTTATATATTTTTATAGTATACAACAATATTCATTATGAAAAAATATTATTCTATGTGGATTTATGTACAGAAAGGCATGTTTATTCACATTATATGATAAGAAGTTGTATTTATACAATCACATTTTTTCATTAATTTATGATGAAATGTATATATAAATTATGTATTCTATAGTCTTGCATGTGTATATATTCTTTGAAATTACATTCAAATTTCATACTAGACATCTAGAATTATTACCATTTCTATCTGAATATTATTTATTCACATACATGTATTATAATATATAGGATACTATTTTCTCAATTTCTTCAAACAAAAAATCATTAATTAACTTATATGATTTACTATGTTAAATAAATTTACATTCATCAGGAATACCAGTTTTCACTTATATAGAATCTTTCATATGTATTATTAGTTTGCACTTATGTAAAAATATGTGTGACATGTCTACTGTATGCGATCCTATAATCAATGTTTTTCTGTTATGCATTACCAGTATGAACTTATATAGAATTTATGTTCATTATTGTATGCATTTATTTTCTAGAAATTCATATTGGAAAAAATCTACATTATTTGTAAGTGAAAGTGTAATTATATTATCCTACCATTAAATTGCACGTTTTGGGTACTATATAATGATATACAACCCAAGACTGTTGACATTTAGTGAAGAAACAACTAGATTCAATTTGTCTTTATCCATTATTTATTCAATTTCATGTTGTCAAGTATTATGAAGTGGCTATCAACTCTCTGTCTTTGTCTATTTATTTTATTCAATTACATCTTTTGTTTTTTCTTTGTCTCTAATATTTATGTCCCTAATTCTATATTATTCTGTTTACATGATGAATAATTTCACTCAGTTTTCTTTTTTCCCAAAAAACCCACTCCTTAAATTTATTATTATTTCAATTATTTTCACATTTCTCATTTTTATTATTAAACCCACTCTCTTATCTTTGATTAATCTTTCAATTTTAATATCAGTGCTCGTATTGTAGTTATTGTGATCGAAATTGAATATGAATTCAAATCTTCTTCCCCAAAATTTCGAAATTCATATTCTTTTTCTATATATTTTATCTTTTTCAAATATTTGAATGGTGTCTTAATATTCTTTTCACTTCTATTCCATTATCATACACCATTACATTCTAATTAAAATTTATTCAACATTACTGTTTCTTCTAAAATTTTATAAATATTAATATCCTAATAAAACAAAAACTATTAATTGAATACATTGTGCAATAGCACGAGAAGGTACTAGATAGATATAATAATAGTATACTGTAAAAATTTTATAATAAAATTAAATTTATTATAAATGAATCTTTTATGAGTACAAAGAGAGTCAGGACACAATGTACGAGGATTTCATATCTCTTTTTATTTTCATGAGATACATGTTTTTTCAACACCCATTCCAATTGTGTGGTGTCTATACTAAACATGGATGTATTAAATTATTACTATACCTAAATTCATGGGTATTTAAATATCCATTATATAAACTTTCTTTCCTAGGGTTTGAGTTTCAAAAGTTACCAAATTGGTAAAATAATTTTGTACAAATTTTCCAAATTTGAGACTCAGGTTTTGTTATGAACCTGAATTTTTTATCAAGTTGTATATATTTTCATTCTAAATGTTATATGATGAATATAAATATTTTAATGATATTTTAAGCTATAGCTAATTCCATTTTCTTACACATAGAGTATGATCCTAAGTAACCATGTCTTAATATTTTTTTCAAACAATCTCATCACTTTTTGAGATTGTTAATGATTATACTTCTTTAATGAAATATTATGTTCCATCTCTCAAGAACACTCTTGAGTATACTTATCCTCTATTTATTCAAGATATAAGAATTTATTTTTATCATTTTAATACTATTTGGTACATAATTTAGTTAAGAATTTATTTTTAGAAAATCCCTACATTACCCTCACTTCAATCGGAAATATGTATTCCTTCATAACCAGGTTTTCTAAAGGGGGATTCCAAAAATATGGTTGTATTCTAATATAATAATTAGAATAAAATTTTATTTATCTTTTTTTATTTTACCAATTTTTTCAAAGGAATCTACTTATCTCTTAAAAAGACATTTTTAAAACCTTTTACCATACAACAATAATGTTCTTCATACCTCGTATGAAATGTAAACATTTACCCACTATCATTTCTATAAACATTCCTTTACATCGTTAAAAGATTTATTTTTAAGAAAATGATTCAAAAAATAAATTTCCATGAAATTGTTTTCAAAACGTTTTCATGATTTATTTATATGATTTCAAATTATTTTTCAAGGAAAGTGTTTTTAAAATCATTTAGAGATTATTTTATAAATTTTAAAGGGAAATTTTTTCCAAATTGTTTTCAAATATTATTTTCTAATTTTTTGAGGAACATTGGTTTTAATAACTTTTGAAGATCCTTTTATATGTTTTCAAGGAAAATATTTTCCAAAAATCTATCTAACTCTCTTTATATGTTTTCAATTAAAAAGGTTTCCAAATTGTTATAAAAAATTTCTTTATTATTATTTTTGTTTATTTTAAATAAAGTGGTTTTAAAAATGTATTTATTTTTTAGAGACACTTCTTCAATGAAGAAAGTATATTTTCCCCAATAAATGTTTCCAAAATAGATTTCCAAGTTATTTTCCATCTGTGATGGAATTTGTTTACGTTATTCATTCCCTTTTAATAAATTATTGATATTATCAATTCATATTATTTCATGAATGGTTTATGTTATGTTAGTATGATGATTATGACGGTTGTTACTCTTCAAAGGGTTATATGCTTGGGAAACCTGTTACTTTTCCTGGGATATTTTTATGATGAAATGATTGTTAAATCATTCCTTTTTCACAAGATATGATATGATCGCAATTTTGTGATTCCCATTTCATTTTATGGTTTAAGATATGATTCATTATGATTTTTTGGAACATGTATGTATGATTTAATTATGATATGGGTGAGAACTATAACTACCTCGAATGAATTGGTTAAATATTTATATCTCATTATATAGATATGACTGGAATGTGAAATGAACTCGGTTTAAAATTATAGGGATGAAATAAGAAATGATCTCTGTTCAATATTACTGGTCTACAATGCGTAGTAAAATCGGTTTAGTA
This sequence comes from Viscum album, assembly GCA_963277665.1. Lineage (NCBI taxonomy): Eukaryota > Viridiplantae > Streptophyta > Magnoliopsida > Santalales > Viscaceae > Viscum > Viscum album. Next base: position 248,241,483 of record OY728152.1, on the reverse strand, counting down.
ATACAGGGATGGAAGGAGGTGTGAACCCAGTTTTATAAAGGCATTTTTCCACTAATATATTCTAAAAAATAATTCATTGAATATTATGGAAATAATTATATATACCTATGTGTATGCCACAATTACATGTTTTATTCATATAATATGCTTTCATGGATTATGTTATTTATTTTCTTATCATTAATTTATTATTAACTGAAATATTTATTCCATGATTCATGATTATGATCTTTGATAGGTAGGGTATGATCTTCTATTTTAATGGACATGTTCTTATACTCGTATTATCAGGATTATGCTTACACATCTCCCCTGTTTACCCTTACTGAGAATCCAATATCACCCCTTTTTATGTTTCATTCCCCAAGGATATGAAGATTTTTTTATGGTTGATCTCGCTAATAAGCTTATTAGTTAAGAAGAACATACTGATAGATTATGTATCTCATTTACATACCAATGTTTATATTACCATGTTTCCAAAGGAACTCAACTAATACTGTATTTGGGAATCTTTTTGTGTAATGTCTTAAATATTATAAAAAAGATATTTTATGTTAATGTATGAAAAGATAGGGTCTATATAGTTGGTATAGGGGAAAATGAATAGTTAATGTTTTGAAACAAGGATGATAAAAATTTAGTGAGATCTCTATGTTTATTTCTAAGGATATGTATAGGGATATATGTAAGGATATGTATAAGGATGAGTTAATTTTTAGGAAAATGTCTTGTAATTTGGGTAAACAATAGAGTGAGTTGTTTCCTAGAAATAAATCCCTGTTCAGATACTATAAGTATATGTGTCTCTAGAAAAAATGTACATAGGGGTAAAAAATTTGATAAGATTTCATGGGCCAGACTCAAGATAATATGGTACATGAAAATAGGCAATGATGCACACTGGGGTTGACACTCTCGGTGGATATTCTTTGGGAATTCACAAAACTCTTAAAGAAACGTCATGAAGGATTTAAATATTAGTTGGCTATGAATAACCTATGATGTAATAGGGGTGTCATAGATTAAGGAAGTTGTCATGATTTAGATATCCAAAAAGTAATTCATTTGATGATTATGTGGATTTTTGATATGATAAGTAATTCTCACACTGTGATTATATGTTTAGTCATTGGTTGGAACTAAAAGGAAATGGATTATTGTTAAATTTGATGGATAACTTGTGGATGTGAATTCAAGTTGTATGATAACTGGAGTGAAAGATGTTGTTAATATTCATTATCTTTTTTCACATAACATGATTAACAACATGTTCCATAACCAACTTTCAGACTCCCCAAGGAAGAGAAAGAGGGATTTTTCTGTGATTTTGGGAAATGGAGACAATAAAGGTAATAATATTCAATTTACTTTGTGTCAAGAACATGTAAATAATCTCCCAGGTGAATGTCTTAGTGGAACAAGAAGTTGTTTTGACTGTGTAAAAGAAGGGAACAAAGAAAGTTACTACCAGGTAAAAAACAATGATTTTAGTTAACAAAATGGATGATAATATTAGCATCCTGAAGTGATAATAGAATGTTAAGTGTTTTAAGGGTTGAATAAATGGTCATTATACAACTAAATGTCCCAATAGAAAAGATCTTAAAGAAAATCCACAAGGTGTAGAAAGTATTAGTTACATTATAGATTATGATGAGACTACATATGAAATGTGAAGGGAAATAGGTATTATGTAATAGGATGATGTTTCCTTCTAATGAATTATATATGAATTGGAATAATTAAACTTCTTCTAATGATGAAATATAAATGGATTGTTTTGTTTTTGTTTTAATATCAGTATTTAAAACATTAGGTAAAATGTTCTCGATGGAATAGAAATTTGATTTAATGAAAATGTTATATTTTGACTAAGGTAAGGATAACCTTAAAATGTTATTTATATTAAGATAAAGTTTTTTGGATAAAGATATGTTAGATATAAGTAAATTAGATGGTACTGACTACCTTGGAATGAATTAAGGACTTATTGATAAGTAGTTTATGTAATCATGGATGAAGTTAAAAACTTCTTAGATTTATGGAATATATCCAAAAATCTATGGAATAATGAAGAATTCATGTTTTCCATAATTATTTGTTTCAAGAGAATATATTATGAGGGGGTTCACATATTTGGAATGTGAAAACCAAGAGACACATTGTGATATACTGGGAAGTCAATGTTAATATGATTTCATGAAATTCTTTGTAATGTTTTTTATTTTTATCTTTCTAAAGAGTTATAAGGATAACCATTCATGAAATGTTTAATTTAAACAAAGAAATAAGTATTTATGCACTGAATTCATATATAAAACCATGTTTAAATGGATATTTAGTAATTAACATTATTTCAAGTATGTCCATATTATTGATTTTGAAAATTATATTAGCGTCGTTTTGTAAAATAACATATTGTATGTAGGTGATAACCAATCATATCCCGAAATTTCGTGAGTCATGAACCCAGGAATTAAAGAAAATAAGGGTTTCATGACAACCACTGGCCTACACGATGCCCGGGTTAATATGTAATTTTTTATGTTTAATAATTATTAATGATGAACCAGTAGAGTTACATTTTATGATTACATATTAATGTATTAAAAAATTGTTTTTGAATAATATTTAGAGAAAACAGTTATAATTTTTATTGTTTAATGGGCCTTATGATCTGCTAAAAGTTTATTTTAGGACTTCAGGCATAAAAGTTAATTTCTGGACATCCATTTCAGGAATTAATGGATGAATTAAAAATAGATAAAAGAATAACTAAAGAATGAAATATATTTACAAAAAGATATCAAGTAATAATATTTACATATATTATTATTCAATAAAATAATTCATTAATATTAGGATAATGATAAAAAAGTGTTTTCTAAATAAATTATTTTTTGTTGAGCCTATGGACTTTTAAATTATCATAGATTAATGAATTTGAGGGCCACAACGTTTTATTGATCATTAACTTGGTTGTGATTTATGACCTCAATCACTCCCTATAAATATTTACACCTTTCCTACATGATAAATATTTACTTCCAAAAATATTCTCTCATATGTGGAATCCTAGTTATATGTTACTTTGGGTAATCATTATGGTTCCAACTTTTCATTTTAAGGGATGTTTTATTATTCATTTTTACAAAGTCGGTTATATGAATGAATCCTTAAAGTATTAAACCTTTGATAAAAATCATAAACTTAGAGGGGGAAATTAATTTTACGGTGGGTATAATGTAACATCCCAACATGTTCTGAATTTTTTTCTAATTAATTTAACCTTTTTGATATTTTAAATTGCACACACCATTGAAAATAATTTATTTTATATTTAATCACTATGTTTGGTATGAATTTCACACAAGACTAAGTTAATTTTTCACTACACATAACATAAATTTTATCTTTCTCTACATGGATCACTAAGGTTGGCTTGTGCAAAGTTCAACAATGACTTTCCTTGATGGATTTCATAACACGGAAGACCGAGTGTTTCAGAATAAGAAAAAATCATTAAAATGATATTATTTAATACAATAAGATATAACCTAACATTTTAATTAGAGGTTATAAATATTATTATCTAATTTATAAAAATATATGGTTTGAAAAAAATATAATATGAATTGATAGGTTACAAATTAATTAGAAATTTATATGATAACTGATTAAATATAAAGGAAAACATTATTATTTTTATGGTCAAAAAGATATCTTACCCTAATAGATTAAATTAATTACAATTTGTGAGGGATATTAATGTAATATGTATTTTATTTATTCAATGAAATAATTTTTCTATTCATCCAATATATTTTATAGGAATAATATAATAACACATTAAATTTTATGCTTAAAACCCAATATTTTTATTAAGGAATTTTTACCACCATTTAATGGTGAAATTATTTTAATTTTAATTTTTTTTGAACATTTATAGATTTAATATGTAAAAATAAACATTATAATTGAATGTGGAACATGATAATTAGATTGTGGTAAATTGTTTGTTTTTATTTCTGAAGCATCATTTTTTAATGAATTCAAAGAAATACTAAATTTTAGTTCAAAACAACATTTTTGTCAAATTTATTTATATGTTTAAATAGAATTTTGAATTGGTTTAAAAGGTAAATTAGATAATATTTTTATCAAATAATCCAAATTATTTCATTAGAATAAGTTTCACATTTAAATTGGATGTAAAATTATAGCAAACTTTTTTATCATTTTTTACTTTAAAACCCTGCATTGTCAACCCAACTACGAGATTATATTTAAATTAATTTCAGCCACTTCTATAATTTAAATTTTTAAAAATTTATTAAATATTTTCTCTCATAATAATTTATAATATCTAATATTTTCAACATAGTTTTTATCCAAAACTCTTTGTGAATGTAATTAAAATTAATTAAATTGATTAAGCTAAAATTAAGCTTAAGGACTAAAACATTAATTTAAGACCCCAAATGATATAGAAAATTTTTCAAGAGCCATCGGATGGAAATATTTAGACCCTATACTCCCTTGTAATTAATTTGGTCAATTATTGGATTCAAATTTCTTTTGAAAATTGTTTATGGGATTCTTTTTTCAAAATATTACGAGAGTGTGAATCCTCCTCCACTATAAAAAGGCCTCATATCCCCCAGTTCATACACCACTAAAACCACTTATCATCAAAAAAAGTATTACAAATACACTTCAAAAAATCCCTCCCTTACTCCTTAAATCCTCCCTTTGGGTAGAAATCTATCTAAGGAAACCATTTGGCACAAACAAAGAGGAGTTACCCGATTAATAGGTAACATCTTCTCTCAAAATACTTTCTTTTATTTTCCTTCTCCACCCATCCACTATACTTATTCAATTATTTTATAAAAAACTAGTGTCTTATATTTAATAGTATTTTATATTCGAAGGGTTTAACCTACACTTACACACTGATGCATCTAATGGGTAATTAACATACTATTTATGTGTACGACGAACTACCACATCACTAAATGACGATTATTCATTTTTCCTTTATCACCTATCTTGGTGGACATTATGATGTAAAATATATTTATATATTTAATAAATTATCTTTATTAAATCGTTAATATTATTTATACCTCTTAAGACAATTTTTTTTTACCTTAATTTGCTATAAATGTGATAATTTCATTTCAGTAAGTGTGGACTACAACCCCGTAAAAGAAATGTGATTTGTTCATACATACATGGAATGTATTAAGGTTGAGTTTAGTGAAATTATATGATATATATTACTTTATAATGAAACTGTAATTATATTACTTATATATATACATACATTTCATTTTCATTTATTCTTTCAATACAACAATAAAAATTCAAACAATATATATGTGTACGTTTGACTTACGGTATCCATGATTAGTGTATTCCATTTCAAACTTCTATATTCTATATATTATTATAATAAAAATATAATGGATTTAAAATATACTTATATCATTTTTAAATTATGGAGTCGTGATATATGTATAAGGACAGAAGATATAAAAAATTAATATTCACGCAAAGGAAAAAGTAGATATTGCTTGATGTGAAACCTTAATAGAGAATTTTTAAGAACATAAGATATAAAAAATTGAGACACATGAAAAGAACAAAGAAGATATTACCCGAAGTGAAACCTTAACATAGAATCGTTAAGAACTGGGTAATATAAGGCCATAATAATACAATATATTATATTATATAAAAGAATACTCTTTTTTAAAATGTTTTTTATAAACATAAATTTATTATACTAGAATCTTGTATGATTACGAAGGGAGTCAAGACACAAAGTAAGGGGATTTAATCACATGTTTGTTTATCATGAGATACATGCTTTATTCACCACCCATTCCTTTTTTGTGGCATATATACATCCCACAGATGTATTAAATGATTATTATAATTCAAATTATGGTTATTTAAATATCAATTATATGATATTTCTATCATGGGGATTAAGATTCAAGAGTTACCAAATTGTTAAATTAGTTTTTTTTATCAATTTTCTTTCTTTTAGACTCAAGTTTTGTTATGCACTAATTATGTTTCGAGGTTTATATACTTCCATTTTATAATTTATATCATGAAAATACTTATTTTCTTGAAATTTTATGCCTTATGTAATTTAATTTCACACATGGAGAGTATGATCCCATATAAATAAGTCGTAAGAGTTTACTAAAACCATATCATCACTTTTTTGATATTGTTAATGATTTTTTTATTAGATGAAATTTTATGATCCATATCTCAAGAACGATCATGAGTTTAATTATCTCATCTTTATTAATGATATAATCAAGTATTGGTAAAAATTTTATAATCTTTGGTACATATGATAGTTATGAAATTATTTTTAATAAATCCCAACATTACCCTATCCTCTATCAGAAATATGTGTTCCGTCAAAACCATGATTTCTAAAAAGGTTTTCCATGAATATTAAACTATTATCCAACAATCCTTAAGATATTTTCCCTTTTTTATTTTTCCAATGTTTTCAATGGTGTATTATTTTCACTTTCCTAATAAGTTATTTTTATATCATTTTACCATGAAAAAGGAATGTTCTTATTACCTCATATGACATGTACAAATTTACGTGATTTTATTTATTTAAAGCTTCCTTTTCATGTTTAAAATTTAGTTTTTAAGAAAATTATTTTAAAAATTATTTTAAATGAAATGGTTCATAAAAAGTTTTCAGGATTTATTTATAATTTTTCAACGTAATTATAAAGGAAAGGGTTTTTAAAATGGTTTTTAAATAATATTTTATATGTTTTTATGGAAAATTGTTTTCAAAATGTTCTCAAAGATTATTTTATATATTTTAAAGGAAATTTGTTTTAGAAACGTTTTGAAGCTCATTTTATAAGTTTTCTTGGAAAATGGTTTTGAAAACCTTTTTGATATCTCTTTATATGTTTTAAAAAACAATGTTTTTCAAAAGGATTACAAATATTTCTTTATATGTTTTCAAAAACAATGTTTTTCAAAAGGATTACAAATATTTCTTTATATGTTTTCAAGTTCATTTTCAAGAAAATGGTTTTCAAAAGGTTATTATGGTTTTATTAGCATTTTCAATGAAAAAAGTATATTTTCCTCAAGAAATGTTATCAAAATATATTTCCTAGTTATTTTCCTTTTAAGATGAAATCTGTTGATGTAACTTATTCACTTCTAATAAATGATCCAAATATTCAATTCATATTATTTCTTAAATGTTTTATGTTTTGATTATATAATCATTATGAAACATGTTTCTCTTCTACGTGTTATATTCTTTTGAAACCCACTTCTTTTAATGGGTTTTGTTTATGATGAAATGGTTATGAAACATGTCTGTTTTCTATAGGTTTTGATATGATTACATGTTTTAGACATCCATTTCATTTCATGGGTTAATATATTTATGTTTCTGATTTTGTGAAACAAGTATGTATGATTTCATTATGATATGGGTGGGACCTATATATGCCTCCAATGCATTGAATTAAAATTTATATATCATGAGATAGATATGGATAAAATGAGAAATAACCTTTTTTATCATTACAAGGCTGCAATATGAAATGAAATTGGTTTAGTATTATAGGGCTAGAATGAGGAGTGAACTCAGTTCTTTAATACAGGGTTGGAATGGGGTGTGAACCCAGATTAGTAAAATAATTTTTCCAAAAATATGTTCTCTGAAGAAATTCTTTGAATACTATGGAAATCATTATATATAATTAAGTGTCTACCAAAATTCCACTTTTTATTCCTATGTTATTATTTCTTATATTATATTATTTATTTCCGGATGATTCATTTCTTATTAATAGCCAAAATTTATTCCATTATTCATGTTTTTGTTCAGTGATATGTAGGTTATGATATTTTATTTTCATAATCATGTTATCAAAACCTTATACTGAAGGTTATGATTACATATCTTCCTTATATACCCTTACTGAGCATCTGAGATCACCCATTTTTATGTTTTATTTCCCTAGGTTTTTCAGACATGTGTTATGTTTGATTTGTATAAAAAGGGTTCTAGTCAAGAAGAACCTAGTTGGAGATGATATAGCTCAATTATGTACCAGTTTTTATGTTCCCATGTTTTAAAAATCATTAGACTAGTATGGTCCTTGGTTGTTTTTTTCTGTAATGTTTTTTGTATTCCACAAAAGTTATGTAATGTTATTGTATGAAAATTGAGGGTCTCTATAGGTAATTTAAGAACTATCCATCCTTTTGTGTTAATGGTGGTACTAACATTATTTTTATATCTTTGGGTAAGGATTTTGGGATTTATTATTTTTATAAAAAAAATTATTAAAATTTATTGGAATGGATTTAATTACATGTGTCTACTCAATTACTTGACATTTCTCTCACACTTAGATGTTGTTTTCAACTATTTATAAGAATCATTATTGATTTTGAGTATTCACAATTGATGATATGAATTGTAAAGTCCTATAAAATAGTATCTTTGAACTAGTATCTAATTTATTACAATGGAACTAGATACAAGGAATCTCATCTCGAAGGACCAAAAAAAATTTAGACATGGTAGAGTAGATAAATTAATTTTTTCTATAGTTGAAAACATAAAATACACAAAAAAATTATATTTTATAACACCATTATTACCCTAATCATATCATTACATATTAATCAAAAAACTATTATTGGTATCGTATAGGGAATAATACATTACAATGGTGTGATCTCAAATACTCAGTAAGCATAAGATTACATTGGAATTCGTCATGAATTGATATGAATAATAAATATGGGAAGTTAAATAACTTTAAAAAAAATCCATTTAAACATTAACTCATACATAATATGGCCGGAAACATAAAGATCAAATAAATTCTTGTCAATAATCACATGAGCATGAAACTTATCCATAAAAATTCTAAATAGTCAAATAATAACATGGAAATCCACAACTAATATCAAAAATATGGAATTCATAATTTTAGGCATCTAAAACATACTTTTAAGACCTTTCATAATACATTTTGAATTTTTTCATAAAAAATCATCTACTTTTGTAAACTGATTTGTCTCATGGGACCTATCGATGAATAAGGGGGCTATCTGTAACCAGACCCCACCTATCAATTACGAATTATAATGAATTCCTCAAACATTATTTGGGAAATATAATCAATATAATAATTTATATTGAAAAAATAAAATACAAAATATTAATACCTACACTAATCAATAAAACATAATCATAAAAATATGGATTAATATGGCCAGTGGTAATAAATTTCTACGTTCTCGATCAACCTAATCATAAAACACCCAAATAAATAACTAGTATTATATTAATAGAACATATCATCCCTGTGTCATAATTTTAATAAAGGTTTCATGTCATAAATGAATATATATACCATGAAAATATCCACAAAAACATTTTTGAGGAAAAAAATTGAATTTTGAAAATCAAATTTTAAAATAAAATATTCATAAAAAATCGTAAAATAATTTTCAAAAAATAACTACCTTGAAAAAATTTAAAATAATATTTTGAACATTGAGTGGTCATTAAGGTGAAAAAAATCATGTATGCCATACACAATAAAATAAGGATTCCTTCCATGTTTTCTGTAAAAGAAAAGTAAGTATTGTTTGAAAAATGACTTCCATATTCCATTAATTGTGTTTTTACAAAATAGGTAAAATTTATTTAATAAATCATTTTTTGGTTTTTTAGAACATTTTTTTTTAAAATATGTTTTAATTAAAATTTATTTTTGGAGGCAAAGAGAAATAATTTTTCCTTTTCTTAAAAAAATTTTCTCAATCATTTTAAGCACAAACAGTGGAAAAATGGTACTATTAATTGGAAATTTCTTGAATAACCAATGGAAATATAAATACACTTATTTTATGATAGAAATGTAAAAAAATTCCTTTAAGGGATACTTAAACAAAAATAAACATGAAAAATGACAAGACTTTCAAATAAACCAATACGAATTTGGTAACTTTTGGATCATAAGCCCCATAAAATAAATTACATAAAAAGAGACTTTAAATTATATGAAGATAAATATATTCTAGATATAACATATTAAATTGAACATCACATCCACTACAAAAATTAATAATTGTTGGATATGGAGAATTTCTCATAGAATTAAAAGTGTGATGAAAAACCATTACCTATGTTTGAATTATTTAATATGTAAAGAAAAAACATGTATAATAAATATAAGATTACTGTAAATCTACTTCAAAACCATAGTAATATATTATATACCACGTATGATTTACTTATAGTCTTATTTCACTTGTTTATTAACATATCGTTGTTAAATTCGCTGTTTCAGGTGAAAATTGCATCGTGTTTCTTGTATGTTTTGGTTCAATAAAATTGGTCCATTTATTTTGTTCTTGGTTAAATCACCTAAAAAATGTTAAAAATTACTTAAATATAATATATATTCATTATATATTCAATTATTTAAATCTATAATAGTTCATGATTGAAAATTGACTACACCGTTTATGGATGTGTTAAGCTATATGTATCATGAACGTTGTTTCCATTTTTATTATTGGAAGGAATGAGAGAAAAATATATTAATTAAACATTAATGAATAATTATAATTTCATATATTGAATTTATATTATTCAAATAAAAACTTATTTATATCCATGTAATAATAAAATGAATCACGTATCATATCACTATGTAGAGGTAGTAGTCCACACGTTCACATGAGTAAAATTATTATTTTCCAACAAATAGTATGGTAAGAAGATAGATACGATATTATATCACTATATAATTTTTAGGTAAAAAATATCATATATATACATTAATTATAATATTTAATACTTAATTTTAAAGAATAATTCAAAGAAGAATCACATCACATTGCTTGGTTGTAGTCTGTTGTGCAGACGAGCCATGTTATCATATCCTGAATAGAATGAAAAGTCAGAAGGTATTTATGATTTCATAATTAAATTAGTAAAATAATTTGATATTTATCATGTACATATGTTAAATCGATAATTATATCAATCCCAGAATGAAAGTAATGTAAAATGAATTACTTCTGTTCGTGCGGAGGTTGTCCACTATACACATGATCAACACTTTTGTTCTCCATTTTAAAGAATTAGATAAGGATAAATGTTATTACATTAACATAATAAAATAAAATTATATGGTAGATAATCGTTTCAGTATATTATCATTACTAAATATTATCTTAAGGAGGTGTATGAAATAATAAAACAAATATACATATTAATAATTTTACCTCCACTCACATGAAATATTCTAGGATATTACCTTAATCCCTCTTAGAAAGGATTTATGACCAAGGAAATTACTACAGGATGATTGGATATGATTGAGTAATTTATTTTGGAAGTACTTTTCTGAACCAAATGGTTTTGGATTTGTGAAGAGAGGATAGGGGTGGCCTTTTATAAGTGGGGGAGACGATACACTTGATATTTTTGAAAACAAATAGTTATTAACACGTTTGTATCATTCCAGAATCATCAACAATGTAAACTTATTGATCATTATATGTGATGGGGTCTAACAATGAACATAATATGTGTTTTGGAAAAGTTTTAGGTCATTTTAGCACTTATATTATTAGTTCAACCTTCGATAAATCCATTTTTAACTGTGGTAATAAATTTTTTCTCTTTTCATAATTCATTATGGTAAAAAATAAATTTGAACTTATTATACAACATAAATTATAATTATAAATAATATTAAACTGATATTTTGAAATCCAATTTATAGAATTGGAATAATTAAATTTAAAATTGAACCCGTTGGCACATCGATAAATGGATTTTTTGAATAAAAACATTCAAAAGTTTAATTTTTTTATTTCATAATAAATAATGAAATATTTTTCAATTAGCCAATATAGATAATATAAAATACAATTAATCAATTTTTAATTGAAATAAATTTTTTTAAAACAATTTATATTTTTAGATAAATTAAATGAAAAGGATGTTTTCAACAAAAACTAGTATTTCCACTATTCACCAAAAAGTTAATCTTTTAATAAAATTATCAGATATTAACCCAAAGAGGAGTTTTTCATATAGATATTAAAATATTGTTTATTTTTTAAAATTAATTTTCCTAAAGTGGTAAATATTAATTATTACTTAAGTGCACATAGAGTGACTAAACTATCTTTTTAAAAAATATAGTTATATCAAAAAACAATTCTTTTTTAATTATTATTATTTTATTTCCATTAAATATGTTTCCATTGAATTTATTTTATACATGTATAAAACAAATAATTTTAATAATTTTATAATTAATATTCACACCCACCAAATTATTGGCTAGGTTATAATGGCTATGTTTAGAAAATAATTTTGTAATAGAGTATCACGTTTCATTAAAACTCGATGTTGCATGCATTGATAGTATTCATTGTTCTTGAATTTGTTTTTAAAAAGTATATCATAATGTATTTGGGTGTTAAATTTTCTTATAATATTCATGTTTTGTGTTATATATGCTATCAAATATGATGTTCCTATTTAAAATTCTCATGGCATTATAATTAATTTTTTATGAGGATTACCATTTATAAAACATAGTCCCTTAAATATGGTAAACATACCTATTATTGAAATCTAATATTGAAATGATTTCTCTTGAGAGATAAATGGGATTTATTATTGGTTATTGCAAGAATAGGATGGTATGTGCTTATTGTCATTGGGTATCATTCATTGGGAATTTTTTATTTATATGATTTTATGGTTATGTGGGGGATATTACGGGGGTGTTTTCAATGGATGGGTTTAAATATGTATTTTTTCATCTGTTGGGGAGTGGGATTATGAAATATTTTATATTATGGGAAGAGGGGAAATGTTTGTTAGCATATAATATGTTGGGTTGATGTTTTGTAGTGGTTATTGATATTGGATGGGTTAATTGTGTGGGTTGTGTTGTAGGGATATAATTCCCTCAATGTTTTAGTAAAAGGTAATATATATCCCTTAAAGGGATGATGAAATTTATTATTTTTGTGGGTTTTTTAGTTTTCCACTATTAGTAAATTTAGTAACTAATAATGATAGTATAGAAAGTGTAAATGGTATGAATAAATGTAAGAAATGGTTAAATGTAGTTTTTATTTTAAATATGGAATTTAATGAATTAATATAGGTGACATGGATGGTAATTATGAATTATAAAATGAAAAAATGTTATGATTAACTTGGTTTTTATAACTTCTTATATTGGATATTTTCTGTGTGAGTGTGGGCTAGGTCGTGGTGTTATAGTCGTAAGTGGTTGTGATGGGTAAAGATAGTTGTGAAATAGTGGTGGTGGGTTATAATGATGTTGTATATATGTATATACACTAATTTTTTATTTCATGTGGAATATATATATATATATATATATATATATATATATTATTTTCTTGTGATTTATTTATGCAACCCATGTAAGTATGATATAATTAACAACACCAAACTTTTGGGGGTTCTATATGATTTCCACGATATATAGGCCAGTAAAAAAATTTGTTTGGCTACCCATATTGCCCTCTATCTCACATTAGGTGTTGTTCATGGAATTATTTTTTAATCCCCTTTATTTAATGGTAATTTTTAAAAAAAATTAATTTGTTCAGTAGCAAGCATTACAAGAAAAACGGATTTTAAATGAACCACGATGTACTATAATTTTTTTTCATGACTGTAATCTCATATATGTGGAATTGGAAGGTATGAAAATTAATAAATTATTTATTACTGATTTATAGTTTACACATTTATCAAATAAATTCCATATAAATGAAAAAATATCATTTCAAAGTAAAAGAAATAATTTTTTGAATTTTTTTTAAGCAAGAAATGTTTTTTATTTTAATAAATTTAATTATTCACTATTGGGGAATGGTTTAAAATAATTTTATATATTATATATTCAATATTTTTTTACCTTTATCTATTATTTTTTCAAGTTATGAGATAATAATAAATCGAATTTTATGATTAGAAATTTATATTTTCTAAAAAAACATTTATTACGTTTTACACACTTAATTTAAAATTAAAATTTTACAATTTTATAATATTTATTTCAGAAAATTTAATAATTTTTTTAAATCAACGTTTTAACATACTCATATATTGATTTTTTTAAAATTTTCTTAAAAGTTAAAATTTTCCGATTAATAGTGAAAATATTTATTTATATTAATATTATTTATTGTTTATAGAATTTACAAAGTTATATAGTGTTTCAAAATGTTTTTTAATTTCATATTTGTAACATTATATTATTATTAATAAAATATATTATATTAAAATCAATTTTATGTCGAATTTTGATACAAAACATTTATACATAAGAATATGTATTCATTATAAAAGCTTGTATACATCACGATTGAAGGTTAAATATTAATTTAGACACCTATGTGAATTGAATTTTAGAAAATATATTCCATATATTGAATAATAATATTTAATATTTTGGAATAATTTCTACTAAATGTTTTCATATTGAATAGTAAAATTAGCAAAAAAAACATTGAGTATTGCTATGGTTAAAACAATTTTACAGGTTGTAAAACTAAAAATATAATGTTTAAAATAAACAAAAAAATGTATAATTTCAATTCAAAGGACATAAATCAAAATTATATCTTTAGAAGTTCAAGAATGGACCATTTGGGAAAAACATTTTTTATAATGTGACTTCATAATATTTTAAAACATTTAAAAATTAAAAATGTGCCAGTCGCGTCAATTATAATTAGGCACCCCCGATCATACTATATTCACACTTAAAAACAATTTTTGATCATTAAATACCAAGAAGACCCCTTAATTACTTATCTTTACTTTTCATTTAGGACTTTTTATTATAAAATACTCAGAGGAAGGCTTTTGTTGTGAATCTAAAGGGTTGTCTAGAGAAGAGGAATTGTTCTTAATTGATAGTTTTTTGTATTATTTTTTAATCTACCTCACTAAAATATTATTAATCTATGATGAAATTAAAAAATATAGTATATTTAATATAATTATTTGATATTATTTTAATTCTAATAACCTATATCTATATCCTCTTCAATCAAATAGGAAAAAAAACTATTAATCATGTGTATGACAAACTACCGTCTCACGAACTGATGTAATTCATTTTCCATCACCAATCTAGGGGATAGATATAATGATTGAATTTATTTATATATATGAAATTTATGACCTAATTATACTTCTATAATTATAATATAACATATTCTTTCTGATATTCCAACCTGTTTGAAAATGATAATATCGCTTATGTGTCCCGGCGGATGATCGCCCCCACGATGAGAAGTGATTCATTTTTCATTTCCATTTTACATGGATGGTAATAATGGTGGAATAAATAAAAATATATGTTATATATAACAAAATAATAATAATAATTCTTTATATTGGAATTATTATTTAACCTTATTTCATTCTATTCATCAAAAAATGAAAATAGTGTTCCTGTTCACATATGACTTACCCTCTCCATGATCAATATAATTAATCATTATATCCCTGAATTTTATTAATGAATACAAATTTTTATATACTGAAAACATATTATATTTATATAATTGTTAAACTTATTAAGATTATAAAACTATAATCAAAATACGAGTACAAAAACTACATAACAAAAATATACATGTAAAACAAAGCCTTTATAACCTGGAATCGTGATTTTAATAAAGATTTGTTAATAAATTAGGAGAAAAATTGTGATAAGTAAATAATATGTGGTATGATATATATTTGTTCCTAAATATATTTATAATAAATAAATATTTATTACATAGGTGGTTCTAATATTTTCGAAGGAAGTCATACCAATGTTGAGGAATTTTCATCTCACTTTTATTTCTGTGAGCCACGTACCATTTTCACTACATGATTCTCTTATGTGATGTATATAATTCACAGTAATGAATTTTATTGTTATTAATTAGAAAATAATTGTGATTTATATGACCATGTATTTACGTTTATTTCATGGGGATTTGGATTCAAAAGTTACGAGTGTTGTAATAGATTTATTTAAAAATATCAGTGGTTTTAGGGATTGTTCTTTATTGTTAATAAAATGATTAAATTTATTGGTTTACCACTAAAAAAATCTATAAATTTATTATACTCAATTTATTTTTATAAATTAAATTTTTTACTTTCATTTTCCTCTATTTATGTACTCAAGTTTCAAAAATATTTTTTTTCATGAATATAAATTTTTATTATCTCTTCGGTTAAAAATAATTTTTCATCCGTATTCATATTTTCTAAAAATATTTTTAGGATTTTTTACAATATTAATCTATTATGGTTTATTTTAATTCTTAACATTTTTTTGAAATTTTAAAAAATGGTTTAAAATTAATCTCCATTCCCTTTTCCAAATGTGTTATTTTTTACTTTTTACTGAAAATGTGTAGGAATATTTGTTTTAACATACATGGTATGAACAAAATTTTCATCCATTATATACGATCCTAACCATTTTTAAGATATAGATAGAGAAAATTTCCATGTAATATTTTTTCTTTTTGGGTATATCATTTTTGTTTTTATATTCGGTGTGTTTTGTGAAAAATGGATGTTTTTGAGGGGTTTTAGGCAGCGCACTATTGGCGCATGGTTTTCCCAAACAGTGTGTCTTTCCCCAAAAAACCATGGAACCCCAGAAATAGATGTATTTCACAATTGGCATAGTGTTTTTAAAACCATGAACCCTCTTAGGAGTAACCATATACCCCCATAAAAGGGTCACATGGTTAGAAAGCTTGGTTTGGAAAATTGATCACCCCTTCCTAGAAAACCTTGCATGTGGGATTTAATTGAATGAAATTTATATTTAAAATTCCCAAATCCCTCTTCATCCACCCTCATTTCACCCAACTCAACAATAATGATTTTCTATCATTTTTGGAAGCTCTGGATTTATTCCAATTCCTTCTCATCACCATTCATGACGAATTGGAGACCATAGTGAAGAATCTACACCTCTTTCGATAAGAGATTCAGGTAAAAATTGATTTCCTCCCTCTTTCCCACCTATATCTCATCATTTAAAGGTTTTTTAATCTATTTTTCATGGATGAATATATAGGTTTTCATAAATATGATCCATTTGGTTTGGGATTATGTTTTTTGGATCAAGATATCATTTTTCATTTTTTATTGAGCACTCTACTTCAATTATGGGATTTTCATTGGAGGGCGTTTGTCATCTATCATTAGGTAGGTAACCTAAATTGAAAATTACATAGTCATTATTTAATTACATATATGTAATTTTGAAATTAAAATTTCCATAATTTGGGTAATTAAATCCAAAATTGAATTGATAAAATTAAATTTCTATCTGATAATGATGCAGGGTGAATTGTGGTGATTGAAATTGGTTGAATTGTGATTATGAAATTTATTGGATAATGGGGTTATGGAGTTCATTAATTAAAGGGATAGTGGAATTTATGGATTAATTGAATTTTTAGTTGGTTGATTTATGAGAATAAAGGTATGTTTTTTCTAAACCATGAAGGGTTAATGAATTATTTGATTTAATATTTTTAATTGGTATAATAGTGAATAATTTATATTATTATTTTTTATTTTAAAAATGAAATATGATTTTTGTCATAAATTGAGAAATTACACTGTAATTAGAATTTTTTATAAGAAGGTTAATTATTCATATGCAAGATATATATGTATTTGTGATTTTTTCGATATTTTGATTTTTTGTGACATATGTGTTAGAGTGTGTGGGATAGGGAATGAGGCTCTAAAAATCAATATGTTTTAGTGTGTTCCATACATGGAATAAGGCTCTAAGTACACATATTTGATTGTGAGTGTGGGAGGAGTATTGAGGTTCCAAATAGCCTTATGTGATAAAAATTGGGGTACATGTAATGAGGCTCCAAATTCACCTGTGACATTGAGGTGTGGGACATGGAAATAGGCTCAAAATACCCAATGGGGTGTTAGAAACAATGTTCTATGCCCATGATATTGTAATTAGACTATGATTCCAATTTAAAATTATGTTATTTTAAATGAAGTAATAAATAATAACAAGAAATTTTTATTTGTGGTATCCCTTGGGGATAGTTCATATATTCTCATGGGATGAAGTAGGTATGGATAATATGGGTTTCATTATGATCCTAGGGAATTATGTGGTTAATTAAATAATAATGACATGTGGTAAATGTTTTCTTTATTAATTTCAATATATTATTTATACAACTACATACCTAGTTATTGAATGGATATTGGTTTAGACGTTGTTTGTGGTAACCTTCTAAGTTGTACTCATACCCTACTTAGGCTTCCTGATCAGTACCTGGATAGACTTCATGTTTTAAGTATAGGATAAGGGGAAGATCCTTATACTAGATGGCTGATCTAGATAGATCATGAATGAGGGAACCAGACATGGTTTTGAGACCCACATAAGTAGTTTCTAGGGTATTAATTTAGGTTTTTCTTTATACACTTGAAAATTACTATGGAATGACATATAAAATGTTAGTATTAGACATTGTTTTATTATTCTAATTTATCAAGTATTATTGGTTTTTTATGGTTATCAAACTATTCTGGTTGTTGGTTATTGTATTTTGGATGTTGTTTATTTATGATATTGTTCTAATTTTATAAAGAGGGTATAGTCTTCCCATGTTGATATATTAGACACTCGTTGCTATTTAGTAGCTTATGGAATATGGGGAGGAATTCTTGACGTCATGTTAACAACCAACTCAAGGCACCGGTGTGTGGATCCCAGATCAGGACATTACAGAATAGAATCGTATGAGTTTTAATTTATTTTCTTATGCCTTACTATTTGGGAGAAGTATATAAGAGAATTAGGAGAGTCATACCATGTACATGAACTCATGCATGGGATTAGCTAACCCATTTATAGGGGGAAACCCAATTACCATGTGCGTGATTATTATTATTGCTATTTTCAATTACTATTAGAGGTTATTTCACCAAAAGTGATGTACTTGTTGTGTGATGTGATTATTGTTTCTGAAGTTTTATGATATTTTACGCATAGATCAGTATGTAATGAGAGTTGAGTATTCATGAATCATTCTAGGAACTCGTGAATTATTGGTAAATGCATCAATTTTAGGCTTGCTCGAAAAATAAGTTGTTGGGTAAGTTGTTTGAATTGAAATGTTTTTGTTTGCATTTTTAATTGTACTAAAAATGGTTCTTGATTGAGAATTGAATGTTTAAAATGATGAAAATTGTGAATATTTAGTGTCTAATAAAAAACATTAAAATTATAATGTGTTTAACCTTGTAAACCAGGACCTATATGTAGGATGATTAAGGGTAGTGATAATGCCTCTGTTTTGACCATGTGGTTGGATATGGGGATTGACTGTTTATGGATTTATATGAATCCCTCTTTTTAAACGTGTTAATATTGTAAACAATTTTCTATTTTATGAATTTTTAATTATAGCTGTAAGAATCTATGCTGATTTTTTTGATAAGATGGTATAAGGATATGGGTGGAAATGATCATTCAACAGTGGAACCTAAGTCATTGATAGTATCAGGTTAAGGAAATAGAGAGAGGTACCATGAAAATTTTTGTTTCTTCATGTAATTTATAGAGAGGGAACCATAATATTTGTGAAGAGTATGGATAACCTAACATGATATTTTCAGTTACAACACATTTCAACATTCACCAAAAAGTGTTGAAATGGGGAAGATGAATTTGATATTGAGTCTATCCAGAAAATACTTGACATTTAGGGAGTCTTTCTGAGAAGAGGATCAATTTGGATTCATATATGTTATGAGGATCAGAAATATGCAGGAAGTATGTTCATTCTCAAATTGGGTAGAGTGATTGTATTGTATGGAAGTACTTTTTGGAGATGTATCGGAGAAATTTTAACTAAAGGCACTGAAGCTTGAGAGGGGAGCAGATTTCATGCATTTAAACTAGGGGATTATGTATGTGGGGAACTATTATTTTCAGTTTACAAACATAAAATGCTTTTATCAAACATTGTATGGAGATGATATGGCTACGATAAGGTTCTTTTAGGATGGGATTAAATGTTCGATTAACTCCCAAGTTAGTATCTTTCAGTTGGAAAGTTTTTCTGAAGTGGTGGATTAGGATCTCATATCTAAGGGGAATCTAAAGGAATCTTATAGTGGAGGACATGGGGTTTTTACTATATGATCAATGGGTATGTATTTATTGGGTAGGAATCATCATTATGATAATGTTGACCAAAAAATTGAAAAGAAGTGTAGCTAGGGGGAATGATCTGTTACTCCAGATCTTACCTGATTTATTTTCCACTAGTGCGGTAGGCTGGGTAAATTTCATAGACATTGTCCTCGACCACTAGTATAGTTATGAGGTTGCATTAGGATGGGTCATATACATAGGTTCCACAAAAAACCTTGCTATATGGGTAATAATGGAGAATATATGTAAAATTAGAGTCCTATAAGGGGGTCCTTTACACTGTATTTTTCAATCAGTTGGATTTCAATTGGATTTGGAGGTAGTGGTAGTGGATGTGGTGGTTCTGGAAAATAGTGACCATATCAGTAAAGTGGGGTAGCTCATGGTACTCATACTACATCATAGTAAAGAGAGGAAGGATAACTACATATAGTTCATCCTACAATTGTGGAAAGTGAGACAAGACCATCAATATTTAGAGGTACTATTATTGTTGATTCTATGATTTTTAGTGCCTTATTTGATAATGGTTCTCCACATTCCTTTATATATAAACAACTTGTAAATGGGTTGAGTCTAGTAGTGGAACATTGGAGTGGGGTTATGATTATGCATGCACATTTGGGAGTATGGTTGAGAGACATATTTTTATGCAAAGGGTGTTGTCTTGAGTTTGGGGAGTATCGTTTCATTTAGGGTCATTACACTATAGATATTTAATGATTTAACATAAATATGATAATGGAATGGTTAGTTTAATACCAAGACCACATATATTGCTACCGTAGGAGAGTGAATTTTACATATCATGAGGTTGACAATTGTATTCATGATGGAGAGTGGGACATCCAAGTGGGGCCTGTAGGGAATGTTCATTAGAAACTGGGGGAGATAACTTCTATGGTTTTTAGTATATTACTAGATGATGAAGGTGTAATGAATTATAACATTCCAACCATATTGGATAGGTTCCAGGACATTTTTCTTATGGAAATATCAAGTCTACCACTAGGGAGAGACATGGAATTTACAATTGATCTCATGGTGAGGGATGATCCAGTCCCATTCCACTTTATAGAATGGAAGAAAAAAAAGTTCATGATATTAATAATAAATTGATGAGTAAATGGATAAGGGATTTACCAATTCAATTACACAACTTTGTATTTCTCTATTGTAGTCTTTGATAAATGATAAAAACACCTTACGCTTGTGTGTTCATTACTAGAAGTTGAACCAAATAACGTTGAAGAACTGATTTCCTCTTCCACATATCAGTGATCTATTTTATGAGCTTATTTGTGCATGTGCTTTCTATAAGATTGAATTGTGATTGGAGTATCATTTTTTGATAGTTCAACCATATAATATACCTTAGACTTCTTTTATAATTAGTTATGGATTTTGGGGTTCTTTGTTATGCATTTTGGGGATGAATAACAGTTCGGCAAGGTTTATGTCCCTAATGAAAAAAATATTCCACCCATACCTAGAAAAGTATTGGTAGTATTTTTGGATGAAATCTTGGTGAAATCCAAGACTCATGAGGATCATTCCCAATATTCGTGCATTGTCTTGATTATGGTGATAGAGAATCAGTTATATGCCAATTTAACAAATGGAAATTACGGATTTATTTGGTACACTTCTTGGGTCTCATAATCATGGAGGAACGTGTGTCGATGGACCTAGAGAAGGGGTAGGAAGTTTTTTATTTATATCATCCCAATAATGATTTTGATATTCACAGTTTTTTGGGATTATAAAGATATTATACGAGGTTCATCGAAGTCTTTTCACACATGGAAGAACCACATTATGGATTTACCAATAAGGGAGTGAAGTTAGAATGGTCTACAGAATTTGAGAATTTCTTCTGAGAGTTGAAGATGAGTTTGAAATATACACCAATAATGATCCGACTAGAGCTAGGTGTGGAGTATAGGGTGTTTTGAGAAGCTTATGGGATTTTGATTAGAGTGGTGTTGATGTAGGGGGTCGAGTGGTGGAATATGTGTAACGACAGTTGAGGCCACATGAATGGAACACAACTATGAATGACCTCAAGAGAGCTATAGTGGGTTATTTGTTCATGTGTTGGCGATATTATCTATCGGATGATAATGTTATTTTTTATACAAATGACAAGAAGTTAAATTAAATATTTTTTCAATTATATTTGATTATTTCATAGAATAGGTGGGTTGAGTATGGGTAGTCATTTTATTTTGAGCTATAATATATGTCCGAGAAGGTAAAAATTATTTCCAATACGATGAGTAGTAAATCCAAACTCAAAAAGTTCAAGAGTGTAGTTCTGAGTGTAAGATAAAAAATTTTCAAGATGAGATACTTGTTGTGGTTCAGTAGGGTCAAGAGAAAATGATTCTTCTATTAGTATCAGCGTATTACAAACTTTTGAGTTAGATGAAAGAGAGGCATTATGATTATCTGGAGTGTTTTACTTGATGAAAAGCATTGATAGTGGGGATACACCTTAAAATTGGTCTATAGAAGATGTTAAAGTCATCTATGTCAATGTACGTGTAGTCGCACCTACTGGTATACATGAGAAGATGATGTGGTAAATTCATTCCTTGAAGTGGGAGTGTAACATCCCAGGTAAATAAAGAATATTACTTTTTCATATTCATTAATATTTCTGAATAAAATAATAGTATTACTTTAAAGGTGATTCTATGTTTGATGGCATACCCAATACGCAACAGCGAGTTTCGTTGAAATCTTACGATGCACAATAATAATATAATAATATTATTTCAAATGGTAGTTAACACACAACCATTATATTAGCGGGAATGAATAGAAATAACTAAAATATGATTATATATGTTTATTAAAGGTTTTTACATTTATCCAATAAATTCATAAAAGCTTAAAATAAGAAATGAATTCCATTTTAAGCATAAATACACTAATATTCACTAAAAGGTTGATTTATAGCCTTTTGATGGAGAACCCTCGTTAAAAATAGATTTGGCCACTCTTATACATTCTATTGGACCAAATAAAATCTTTTTTTATAATTGGGACATCAAAATTTACTTTTTGTATGTTTTTGTTATATTTCCGATAAAGTTCATTTTTAATGAATAATTGAAAATTGTTGCATTTTAATTCAAAACCTCATTTTTATCTAATTTATTTATATGATTATATTATCTTTTGAATTTGTTTTAAAGTGAAATTAGAATATATTTTTACCATTTAATTCAATGGTGGTAATTGTAATTAATTTCACTTTGAAATTGGACATAAACAACTGTCAATCTTTTAATAGATATTGTTTCTTAAAAACACGCTATTTTTTTACAGCGAGAATTGACTATAAAATTAATTAATGGAACTTCTATGTTTTGAATTTGGTAAAATTGATATCATTTTTGAATTTGTAATATCAAATATATATTAAGGGGAATTTTTGGTATATTTCTGACAAATGTTCATTTTCAATGAATAGTGATAAATACTACATTTTAATTCAAAACTTCCTTTTCATCCAAATTATTTATATAGCTATATTGTCTTTTTAATTGGTTTTAAGGTGTAATTTAATTATGTTTTTATCATTTAATACCATGTTGGTCATTAGATGTAATTTCACTTTTAAATTGGATGTAAAAATAAATAAATCTTTTGATAGATTTTACTTCTTAAAAACAAGTCTTTGGTTTTGACAACGGGAGTTATTTTAAATAAAATATTACAATTTATGTGTTTGGAATTTGATAAAATGGATTCCATATTTTTAATCAGATGGTCCAAATTATGTAATTACAGCTCTTTTATTTTGGGACATTATAAATAGTAATGACGGTAATTATCTTTAATTATTGTGTTTAATTAGTAACCGGGTAGTTAAAGGTAATAAAATAATATCATAAAAATATAAAATGACCCCAAAATGTTTCCTAATTATAATGGTTGTGTCATGACCGACCATGGTATTCCTTGTGGCAAACATAGGGACCCCATGGAATCACTTTTGGGTGATAGTGACATTTTATCATTTTGTTTTTAAAGACAGGAGAATATCACAAAAGTATGTATCACCCAAGTAAAACAATTTTAGTTATGTATGTGTAAATGATCTCTCAGAAAATAAATAGTCATTGGAAATCTAAAAAGATTTCCTACATCATAGTAGTTTTTTTATAATTTTTAGACATTAAATAAATTAATTAATTTATGACACCATGATGATGCAGCGATTACCTCATTAATGAACGATTTAAATAAAATGAAAATATAATGTAAAATATAAGACTTACATTTTTCAAAAACCTATTGGATGGGTGGATTTCTAACCTGTATCACCTTATCCTTTAAATATATAATTATGGGACCTTTAATATCCGAAAATCATTTTATAATAAAGTAAATTTTCATGACATTCCATGAGTACCCCTCCTCCCTCTTATAAAAGCCCCCACCTCTACCTCCTTAACCACACCTCTCAAGCCATTGGTTCGGAAAAAATATGCTCATTTCATCTCTCCACATCCCTATCTTCATCATAGAATCCTTACCTTAGGCAAAAATTGTAAGAACCCGGATCTTCTTTTCAGGTACATTTTTCCTTTTTCTAGAGTTTTTGAGAAAAATGAATTTTCTTGAAATTTCAGAAGTACATGTCGTGTACTCTTCCCCGGCTCGAAGCCGTGTTCTGGCCATGTCTGGGCCACACACACGGTGTGTAAGGATGAGGTGGAGGCCGGTTAATTTGGAGTACGGAAAATTTGAAGTACATGTCGTGTACTCAAGAAGTACACGCTGTGTACTTTCTTTTTCTTTTCATTAAATGGATCGTGGTCACTCCTAACCCTCAAAACTATCTTCTTCTCTAGTTTTCGTCCATCCGAGAATGACCGTATGGCCAGATATTCTACGGCCTCCCACCTCGCCGTCCATTCTCCAATTCGAGCACGGTAGATTGCGTTGGAATCACAGTGGTGAGTTCTTCCTTCTGCTTCAGCCTTGTTTCTTGATCCCTCCTTGTTTTCAAGATATCATGGGATGAACGTTTTTTTGCGTTTTCTCATATCAACATTTTTCTAAGAGGAATCTGTCGTCGTGGTTCACGTATATCGATCTCTTAGGATCGTGGTATGTGGTTTGTTCCTTTCCGTAGAATTTTGATGAATATTTTGTTCAATTTCCACCAATGCCCTTGAACGGGTTATTGCGTGTTTCCTGTTTTTCCTTTGTTACTTTCCGGAATTTATTGATTTCTTTAATAGAGGTTATTTCTTGTGATTAGAGTAATTTTTTGTGTGCTGAGATTGCTTTTCCATGCTTTTTCTGCCTGTTTGGCATTTTTCCATTTGCCATGCCTAGTTGTAGGATAGTGGAACTATTGTATTATTGTTGCTGTTGAGCCTTAGTTGATATCCAAGTAGTTCTTGAGGTTTACTTGGATGATATACACGCACTGAGAATGTTTAGTTATACTCAGGACTATGAGAACCTAGAGTAGTAGACCAAAGGAGAAATTGACAGAAGGGCTTGTCCAGAGTTTCTTTTAATTCCGACGTGAGACTATAGGGGGAATTGATGTTGAGTGCTTCCACAGAGAGTCTATAGATCCACGATGCGGGCCAAAGGGGGAATTGACGTTGAGTGCTTCCCCAGAGAGCCTTTAGCACGATAAGAGACTATAGGGGGAATTGACGGTGAGTGCTTCCCCAGAGAGTCTGCTTAATTACATAGCTGAACCAGACGGGTGAGACTGCGTGTGCCTCCCAGAGGGTTGCTAGTACTTAGAGGTTGAACCATAGGGGTGAGAATGTGAGAGCTACCTAGAGGGTTGCTTGTTTTATTCTTGTTGCTCGTTGTTTACATGTGTACTTTACTTGTTAGAACTGTGGATTGTAGCTGCGTGTGCTTTTCTGTTTACTACTTCTTGTTCTATTACTGTCATGTATTCATTGACTGTTAGGAACAAATATTTGGGTGATTTCCTACTGGGATTGTATCTCACACCCTGTTTGGGACATGATTTTGGGCCCAAGAAAACTATGTTGCTGCTGTTATAGATAAGGGCATGCTCCCTTCTACTTCAGGATCTTGACTGCACTAGGAGCTGGGGAGCATGGGACCGAGCTGTGGCTCGCGATGCTAAGGAGATCTCTTTGTTTTTCTTTTTCACTTGGTTTCAGTTGTGTTCTAGCATGTTTTTGTGTTTGCTACTTTCCATTGATATTTTCACCTGCTTCATTATTGTCATCATTGTTATATATCTGCATTGATTCCGCTGTTTGGTTTTTGTTGATATGCATATTGTTTACTACTTCCGCTGTTTATTATTGTTTCCTTATCTTGTATACCTTACCGAATGAGGGAGTAGTTTCCCCACCGAATCACCAAGGCCCTTGCTGCTAGTCGGTAGCCTCTGGCATTCGAGGAAACGCGCTTGAGGTCATGTGGCTAACTGGGTACGAGGCACCAGTGGAGGGGCTCCGGACTCGAGACGTTACAAAGTGGTATCAGAGGAATTATTTTCTCTTTCTTTCTATTTGGAGACTTTATCCAGGGATAGGATGGATTCAGTAATTGGTATTAAGTTGTGCTCGGGAGTAGCTAACCCTTGTACAGGGAAAAGCCATACTACCTCATTAATTGCAGTTTTCTGGTTTTGATATTTTAGAGTTGATTTGATTTCACCTAGAGTGATTCGTATAACTTGTGCGGTTATTGTTTTGATATTTCGGTTCTATTTATGTCACAACCCGATGAGATGAGGGTATGCCATCTCATGCATCACATAGGCACTTGTAGAAATCACATGTCATGCATTCCTTCCATGCCATCTAGGGTGAATTAGCGATTGCATACTGTTGTGATTGGCTCTGTGTAGATTATGCATGCTGTTGTGATAGATTCTTAATAGATTCACTGTTGTTGTGTTAGAAAGCTATTGTTTTGTTCCATGCACTAAATGAACGCCAGATTTTGGTTCTTGCGGTGTTACGGGCCCTCACGGATTGGAAATTGGCATCTTTTCCCTCATTTTTAGTGTTTCTAGAATTTAGCACAGTTTCTGAGCTACTGCCCAGAAAAACCCAGAATACCCGGCATGTTCTTTTTAGATACATTCCATGTATTTTTCAGGCCATGTCACTGACCGTGTGAGCAGAACATGGTGTCGTGGGAGTAACTTCAGGAACACACCGTGTACCATTGGTACACGCTGTGTGAGTTTGGAGCTGTGTACCCAGCCGTGTCATTAACAACACAGGCCAGGGAAGCTCGGGTAGAACACGCTGTGTCCATAGGGAACACTCCGTGTAGTCTTGTCCAGGTACCCGGCTGTGTCATGAACAACACGGGCCGGCGTCAACTTCCTTTCCACACACCATTTTTGTTCAGAACACGCCGTGTAGTATTGCCCAGGTACCCAGCCGTGTCACGAACAACACGGGACGATGTCACCTTCTCCTATGCACGCCGTGATTGTTCGGAGCATTCCATGAAATGTCTAGCCGTGTAGACGCCCGTGTACTCAAAAACAGGGACCGTCGAAGCCTTGTCTAGTGCACGCCATGTTTTTTTCGAACACGCCGTGTAGTCTCGGGTTGAGTCGGACCGTGTGGGTTAGCCGTGGAAGGAGACTCCGGAAGGGGAATAGTTTTCAAGTACACGCCGTGTGTGGGGGGTCAACACGCCATGTAGTTTGAAGTGTACACAACTTTTAGGGTGAGAGTACATGCCCATGTCAGTGGTTTAAGAAGACACGTTGTGTAGTTTTATACACGTCGTGTAGTCATGTTTTGCAATATTGTGTGTTTTATTCCCTTGTTCCCATTTTGTACTCCTGTGTTCTCTGTCCTTGTTTTCCTGATCTAAGTTGTTCTTTTGATATTTCAGAGCTATGCCTCTGAGACGTCCTCCGGTCCTACGTCTATCGTCAGGCAGTGATCAGACGCCAGACAGGGCTGATCAAGGACTTCTTGTCGATCCCCCAGCCAAGCCAGCCTTGGCACCAGTTGTTGTACCAGTCGCGGGCGCTGATGTGCAGTTTAGGGAAGGTTTCACGAGGATGATTCATGCCTTCCAGGGAGCACCGCCTCATGCCTCGTCTATGGTAGACTTGACGCGGGTCTTTCAGCAGCAGCATCCTCCCACGTTCTCGGGAGACTGAGGACCTCAGGCTGCAGAGTCATGGCTGGAATCCATGCTGAATATATTCAAGCATCTGGAGACGCCTCCAGAGAGACGGGTCAAGCTCGCCACCTACATGCTCTGAGACTCTGCCAAGAGGTGGTGGGACGTGATCTCACAGGCGGGTCAGCAGCAGGCTATGGCATGAGAGGAGTTCCAGCACGTTTTTTACGACTACTTCTACCCGAAGACTATGAGGGCCGATCGAGCCCAGGAGTTCATGAGTTTAGAGAAGTGTACTCTATCTGTCATGGATTATTCCTCCCGTTTCACTAAGCTTAAGCATTTTACACCCCTTCGGGATGGGAGTGGGGTGTTCATGGCAAGGAAGTTTGAGGATGGACTGAGACGGGAGATCCGCTCGCAAGTGAAAATCTTCAAACTGACTTCCATTACTTCCAACGCCAACCAAGCACTGATTGCGGAGCACAATATGAGAGACTCTGGAGCTGTGAGTCAGGGCGGTTCTGCTTCCAAAGCTAGCTTTCCTTCAGATGACATCAAGAAGCGTCGTAGATAGCCTACACACGGTGATTTGAGGAAGAGAGACACATCATCAGGCAGCCAGGTGACATGCTATCAGTATGGCCGGACAGGGCACATGATGCCACAGTGCCAGAGAGACCCCATGGAGCGCCGATCTTGCGGAAAGTTGGGTCACCTTCAGCATTTTTGCGAGGTTTTCCCACCATCAACAGGTGACCAGGGTTCTTCCATGACTCCTCGTTTAGGAGTAGCCCCACCATTCTCTCACCAGTCAAGGAACTGGAGTTCTTCTGGCCGTTCGGGCCGGGGTGGAGATCAAGGCCGTGGCAGTCAGCCACCAGTTCCTCAGCACCAGTAGGGAGGTTCAGCTCAGAGTGGTCAGTTAGGGGCGCAGGGCCGTGGTGCAGGCCATTCTTTCGACGTGGATCAGACTTATCATGAGCAGGATCCCGACCCTTATACTGTTAGAGGTATGATTTTAGTAGCCTCAGTTTTATCTTCATCCCTTTTCAATATTGGTGCTACACATAGATTTATCTCTGTTGCCATTGTAGAGAGCCTTGGACTCTGTATCTTTTCTTCTGCCGACTCATTGACACTAGACACACCTTTGGGAATGAGGACATCTATTGTACACCAGTGTAGAGAGTGTCGTCTCGAGGTTACAAGGTATCACTTCTTGTGGGATCTTTATTTCCTAGAGATGACAGGCTATGATGTCATTCTCAGAATGGACTGTTTGATTTCCTTCCAGGAATTCATTGACTGTTATCGCCATAGAGTCGGTTTCATTTCACCAGAAAGTGAATCTTTCCTTCATAAAGGTGAAAGGGACGTTCGAGCGAGTCAGGCGGGACTCGAGCATCTTGGGCTAGGAGGAGTGATGGACCAGATTTCTAGTCTTTATCTGGATGATTAGAGGACTCCACAGTTGGACTTTCATCCAGTGGTGGATCGCTTGAAGGATGTCTTTCTAGAGGAATTTTCGGGTTTTCCTCCGGAGCGTGAGGTAGACTTCTCTATTGAGCTCATCCAAGGAGCGGCACCGGTGTCCATTCCTCTATATAGGATGGCCACACCTGAGTTGCAAGAGCTCAAGAAGCAGTTGGAGGAGCTATAGGTTTAGTGTTTCATCCTACCGAGTACTTCTCCTTGGGGTTCGCCTGTTCTGTTTGCGAAGAAGGCAGATGGTACCCTTCGGCTTTGTGTGGATTATCGGAAGCTGAACCAGTTGACGGTCAAGAACCGATATCCCTTGCCATGGATTGATTACCTTTTCGATCAGCTTCGAGGAGCCCGGATGTTCTCGAAGATCGACTTGAGGTCCGGTTATCATCACTTGCGCGTTAGACCATCAGATGTACCTCTGACATCCATCACGAGTAGGTACGGTTTTTTCGAGTAAACAGTCATGCCTTTTGGACTCACGAACGCACCTGCAGTTTTTATGGCACTGATGAACCGAGTGTTCCATCCTTACTTGTATTCCTTCATCGTGGTCTTCGTGGATGAAATCTTGGTGTACTCTCACACTCAACACGACCATGCCACACATCTTGAGATCGTTCTGAGTACACTGAGAGAGAATCGGCTTTATGCTAAACTCTCGAAGTGCCACTTATAGATGGATCAGATTCACTTCTTGGGGCACGTCATCTCAGTGGAAGGAGTATCTATGGACCCGAAGAAAGTGAGATATGTAGTTTCCTGGGAGTATCCGAAGAACGTTTTTGAGGTACAATGATTCTTAGGGATAACTGGATACTACAAACGCTTCATTCAGGACTTTTCTCGCCTAGTAGAACCTTTGAAATGTCTGACCAAGAAGGGGGAGAAGTTCTTATGGTCAGATTCTTGTGAGTCAGCCTTTCAGGAGCTGAAAGGGAGGTTGACGTCAGCATTGATACTAGTCTTGCCAGATCCAGGCAAGAGCTACACTGTTTACTGTGATGCTTCAGGTATTGGGCTGGGAGCTGTGCTTATGCAGAGAGATGGAGTCGTTGTGTATGAGTCTCGGCAACTGAGGCCAACTGAGAGGAACTACCCTATGCACGATTTGGAGTTGGCAACTGTTGTTCATTCCTTGCGCTGTTGGAGACACTAACTTTTTGGAGAGCACTTTGTGGTATTCATTGACCACAAGAGTCTCAAGTATATCTTCACTCAGCATGATCTGAATCCGAGGCAGCGCAGGTGGGTCAAGTATCTTCAGACTATTGATTTTGAGATTGCCTATACGCCGGGAAAGGGAAACGTCGTGGCAGACGCGTTGAGCAAGAGAAATCAGATTCAGGCAGTTCTGGAGGCCAGGAGTGAGTGGCCGCAAATGGCTCTGTTCTTTAAGATGCATCTGGAGGTGCACGACAGACGGGGACAGACTTTTCTATCTTCTGTAGCTATTACCTCCACGCTACATGATCGGGTACAGATGAGGCAGTTATCAGACTTTGAAGGATTATTTCTGCGAGAGAGTATGTCAGGAGGAGACCATATTCCTGGATGGATAGTGGGCGAGGATGAGACCTTGCGTTTCCAAAGACGCGTATGGGTGCCAACAGACATACGCGAGGAGCTGATGCGGGATTTCCATTCCTCAGTTTGGGCAGTTCATCCTGGCGTCACCAAGATGTATCGGGTCTTCATCACCAGTACTGGTGGCCAGGTATAAAAAAGGATGTGGCTGGTTTTGTCATGTGATGTTTTACTTGTCAGCAGGTGAAAGTAGAGCCTCAGCAACCAGCGGGGCTTTTACAGTAGTTACCCATTCTGGAGTGGAAGTGGAATGATGTTGCGATGGACTTCGTGACCGGGTTTCTGATATCACCTCGAGGGAACGATTCTATTTGGGTTGTCGTCGACGGGATTACGAAGGTTTCTCACTTCTTTCTGATCAAGGAGACCTTCAGTGTCGATGATCTGGGACGAATTTACATCAGAGAGATCGTTCATCTGCATTGAGTTCCACGCTTTATTGTTTTAGACAGAGATGCATGCTTTACATCTCGGTTCTGGTAGGGACTTTAGAAGGCCTTGGTTACACAAGTACTTTTGATTACCACTTACCATCCCTAGACTAATGGCCAGTCTGAGCACACGATCCAGGTGCTTGAGGATATGCTCCGGGCTTGCATCCTTGACTTTGGAGGTTCTTGGGAGAAGCATATTCCTCTGGTGGAGTTCTCCTACAACAATAGTTTTCCGGTGACCATTCAAATGGAACCATATGAGGCCTTGTACGGTAGGCCATGCCGATCACCCTTATGCTGGCTGGAGGCAGGAGAGGCAGCTTTGGTGGGGCCTCGTCTTGTTCAGGAGACTTCAGAGCAGATAGAGCTAATTCGGAAGAGGATGTCTACAGCACAGTCTCGATAGAAGTCTTATGCTGATCAGCGGAGACGACCTCTAGAGTTCGAGGTCGGTGATAAGGTTTTCCTGCGTGTCGCACCGAGGTTGGGACACAAGAGGATTCGGAGATAGGGTAAGCTTTCACCACGGTACGTCGGGCCGTTTGAGGTCTTGGATGGAGTTGGGTCGGTCGCCTATCGGTTGCAGCTACCTCAGAGGTATCGGGTCATGCATGACGTCTTCCACATCTCTCAGCTCCGACGTTACTTTTCAGACCCATCTCATGTCTTTCTGCCCGAGGAAGTCGAGCTTAAAGCGGATGCATCATTTGAGGAGCATCCTATCCGGATTTTTGATCGTAGTACGAAGGTTCTCCGTGGATGGTCTGTTCCTCTGGTACGGGTGCTATGGCAGCTCTGGCGAGTATAGGAAGAGACCTAGGAGAGGGAGGCCGATGTACGATCACAATGGCCAGAGCTGTTTGGGTTTTCTTCTTCTCCGACCCATTAGGGAAATTCAGGGACGAATTTTTTTAAGGGGGGATGTTTGTAAAAACTAGGATCTTCTTTTCAGGTACATTTTTTTCCTTTTTCAAGAGTTTTTGAGAAAAATGAATTTTCTGGAAATTTCAGAAGTACACACCGTGTAATTTCTGAGTAAACGCCGTGTACTCTTCCCCGGCTCGAAGCCGTGTGCTGGTCGTGTCCGGGCCACACACATGGTGTGTAAGGCTGAGGTGGAGGCCGGTTTATTGAGAGTACGGAAAAATTGAAGTACACGCCGTGTACTTTTTTTTTCATTAAACGGACTGGGGTCTCACCTAACCCCCAAAACCATCTTCTTCTCCAGTTTTCGTCCATCCGAGAGCGGCCGTATTACTAGATCTTCAACGGGTTCCCGCCTCGCTGTCTGTTCTTCGATTCGATCACGGTTGATTGGGTTGGAATCGCAGCGGTGAGTTCTTCCTTCTGCTTGAGCCTTGTTTCTTGATTCCTCCATATTTTCAAGATATCGTGGGATGAACGTTTTGTGCATTTTCTCAGATCTACATTGTTCTAAGAGGAATCTGTCATCGTGGTTCACGTATATCGATCTCCTTGGATCGAAGTAGGTGGTTTGTGCCTTTCCGTAGAAAGTTGATGGATATTGTGTGAAATTTCCACCAATACCATTGAACAGGGTCTTGCGTGTTTCCTGTTTTTCCCTTGTTACTTGCCTTCTTTGCTTAATTGCTCTAGAAGAGGTTATTGCTTGTGATTAGAGTAATTTGTTTGTGCTCAGATTGATTTTCCATTCTTGTTCTCCCTATTTGGCGTTTTTCCAGTTGCCATGCCTAGTTTTAGGATATTGGAACTGTTGTTTTATTGTTTCTGTTGAGACTTATTTGATAGAAAAGTAGTTCTTGAGGTTTACTTGGACGATTTACACACGCTGAACATGTTTAGTTATACTCAGGACTGTGAGATCCTAGAGTAGTACACCAAAGGGGGAATTGACAGAAGGGATTCTCCAGAGTTTCTTTTAATTACGACGCGAGACTATAGGGGGAATTGACCTTGAGTGCTTCCCCAGAGAGTTTGTAGATCCACGACGTGGGAGAAAGGGGGAATTGATGTTGAGTGCTTCCCCAGAGATCCTTTAGCACGATATGAGACTATGGGGGGAATTGATGGTGAGTTCTTCCCCAGAGAGTCTTCTTAATTACGTAGCTTAACCAGAGGGGTGAGACTGTGTGTGCCTCCCAGAGGGTTGCTAGTACTTAGAGGTTGAACCATAGGGGTTAGACTGTGAGAGCTGCCTAGAGGGTTGCCTGTTTTCATCTTGTTGATGGCTGTTTACATGTGTACTCTAATTTTTAGAACTGTGGATTGTAGCTGCATGTGATTTTCTATTTACTACTTCTTGTTCTATTACTTCCATGTATTCATTGACTATTAGGCACAAATCTTTGGGTGATTTCCTACTGGGATTGTATCTCACACCCTGTTTGGGCCATGATTTTGGGCCTAAGCAGACTATGTTGCTGCAGGTATAGATAAGGGCAAGCGCCCTTCTACTTCAGGATCTTGACTGCACCAGGAGCTGGGGAGCATGGGACTGAGCCATGGCTCGCGATGTTGAGGAGCTTTATTTGTTTTTCTTTTTTCACTTGGTTTCAGTTGTGTTCCAGCACGTTGTTGTGTTTGCTGCTTTCCATAGATATTTGTACCTACTGCATTATTTTCATCTGTGTTATATATCTGCATTGCATCCGCTTTTTGGTTTCTGTTGATATGCATGTTGTTTACTGCTTCCACTGTTTATTGTTGTTTCCTTATCTTGTATACCTTACCGAAGGAGGGCACAGTTTCCCCGCTGACTCACCAAGGCCCTCGCTGCTAGTCGGCAGCCTCTGGCGTTCGGGGAAACGCGCTTGAGGTCATGTGGCGAACCGGGTATGGGGTACCAGTGGAGGGGCTCCAGACTCGGTACGTTATAGAAATCTCTTTGAGAAACCCATTTGGTTCAAACCAAGAGGAGTTACCCGATTTAAAGGTAATGTATTATCTTTTGTTCTTTTGTTTTATTTTTCTTCTCCAACCCCCTAAACTCTTTTTATTCCTTTATTTTATAAAAACACCAGTATCATCAATATACTAGAATGTTGTTATGATAATGATTCGAGCTACACTTATACACATCTCCGTCTTATGGTTAAAGAACATATTGTTTCTGTGGATGGCGAATTACTGCCTCACGAAATGATGATTGTTCAATCTTCTTTTCACACTTTTTATGGTGGCCATTAAGATGTCACTATATTTATATATGATATATATTATTTTTATGTTTTATTTATGCTTCTATATTTTTCATTTATGGCATACTTTTATGATTTCCATTATGGATAAACGCGATAATTTCATTTTTTTGGAAGTGCGGACTACTTCCCACTCAAAGTGATTTGAATCATTAACGCCAT
The DNA here is from genome assembly GCA_963277665.1 of Viscum album. Classification (NCBI taxonomy): domain Eukaryota; kingdom Viridiplantae; phylum Streptophyta; class Magnoliopsida; order Santalales; family Viscaceae; genus Viscum; species Viscum album. The sequence goes on along the minus strand of OY728152.1, from coordinate 248,206,161 downwards.
ATGTGGGAAATGTAAAAGATGGAGTTAAAAATATTAGATATTATATTATACGGGAATTATAATTTACCTTTATATCATTACGATTCCATTCCATTGAATATGAAATAGAAATGAAAGTAGCGTTCATGCGTACGTACGGCTTACCGTCTCCATGAACGGTGCATTTCATTTCTTAACTCTAAATTTTATGTAATATTATAAATGAATTTATATACTGGATATATATGATATATATGATATATACATAATTAATATAATTATGTATATAATGGATATTTTACCACATGAACAACTTGTAATTATAAGAAGTTTATTTTTGACTCAAGTACCAATGATCGACAAAACAACCGTTATTAACTTAAATAATTACATGTTGTTCATAAAATGGTAATAAATGATATAAAAGGAATAATGAACTTAAAAATTTTCTTAATAAATTATAAACTAACTCTAGTTTATTATTCAGGAGATTAAAGAATGATCGAGTCAAGTCGGACACGAGGTAAGGGATCTGACCTCTCTCTTTCTTTTCAAGTACTCTATTTTATGTCATTTATTTTATGCTCCATGTTCTTATGTTGGATGATGTTCTTTTATATTCACCATACTTTAATTTTTATTTTCATATGATGAGAGACCCCATCTTACTCTCATCAGTTCATTTTAATAAATTTTATGTGGCGTCGTTAGGCAGCCGAGTTTTCATAAGGGATTTTTCATCCCACATTTATTCCTGTGAGATCTATGCTTCATTTGCCACTATTTAATTTGATTGGTATATGTACTGCCCATTATTCTACTATTTATGTAATATAATGTAATGGGTTTTTATATCTTCATTGTATGACCCTTATTCCATGGGGTGTACGTTTCAAAAGTCACCCAAATCCGTAAGGGAACCTTTCACCCTCCTCATTTTAAAAGACTTCTTTTTGTTAGGTATTTTAATCTTATTATGATGGGATATGTTCTTATATATCCTTATTTATGTAAATTTTATGTCCATGTAATGAGATACCCCTTTTTATCTCTCATCATCTCATCTTATGAATTCTAAAGTGACACTGTTAGGCTGTCAAATTTCTGTAGTGGAACTTCTTAGCCCACTTTTAATTATTTGGGTTAAACCTCTACTTCTTGATTTTATTATGACAAGATTATGTGTGGAATATATATGTTGTAATTTCCACAAAACTTTGTCTGGATATACTATTTCTACACAAAATCATCTCGTTGATAAATTCTTACGTCATTTATACGAACTTGTATGGGAAATCATAACTCAATCTCATTTCAATGAGTTAAATATCTATGTCATTGGTTTTGTTTTTCCAGAAGTATGTGTGAAAGACCTCTGATTTTTTTACACATGATATCCACTTATATTGGGTGTATTTATAATTGTCACACATAATTATGTCATTAATTTATCCTTGCACTAATGACATGATCTTTGAATGGGATTACGTCTCAATTTCTCTTCCTTGACACACTTCTTGATGATATGCACTTTTATTCTTTTTAAAGTGTATATACAGCCCCTTTGACATTCCATATCCATATTATGTATATACTCAAGTCATTTAAAAGTTTTGAAAATGGTCTACTTTCATGTGGATTATAATTTAAATGTTTAAAATGGAAAAGGACTCTTTTATTAAAACATTGTTTTAAATAGTTTTAAAGATTTATTCTTTTAAACATTTATCATAAATGTCCATGTTTTCAAAATTGTTTTAAGGATTTATTTATATGGATATGAATGTTTTAAAACCTTTTCAAAAGTTTCTAAGTGGTATGGGAAACATTGATTCTAAAATCTCTTTTAAATGACTTCTTTTAATATTTTCAAAGTATAAAGGGATATTTATCTCATAGAGTTTTAATCATTTTAGTATATGTTTTTATGTTAATATAATGATATGATCTATTGTGATTGAAATGTGTAAATTTTATGTTTCTTTTATGCATGTTTTAGGTGTTATGATTATGTTATCGTTCGTGGGCAATGTTTATGAAATCGGGTGGTTCCATGATAAACTAAGGGCGTACGAGCCCGAGATAGCTCTCCAATGCATTGGGTAAAGCGAAGGGGTTAAACACTAAGGTTTCTCTGAAGAGATTTAGGGAATATACTATGATGGGTATTCCAAACGTAACCATGATGGTTACTCCCTATGTAAGCATGTTATGAATGCCTCAAGTTACCTTTTTGTCTGATGATTTCTTTGAGTTATTCATAAATCATATGATTTCATGAGGTATGTTGAAGTGCTTATGTTTTATGAGCAAAGTATGATTTCATTTATTCTTATGTATACATGGACTAATGTTTTGATTCCGTATTTTTATATCCCTTACTGCGTTTTTTATGCTCATCCCATGTTTTTGAAATGTTTTCCACTGGACTTAAAGGTGAATACGTTCAAGGATGAGATCAAGGAAAGACATGCTATCTAAAAAAGGGAACTAGACATGTTTCTTTTTAAGAGTTTTTATTTTATGGAAACTGAGTAGAAGTGTCTACTTTGTAATCTTGTGAGATGTAAATGTTATGTCCTAATTATCTAAAACTATAAACCTGAAAAGATCCTCAATGTGAATTATTCATTTAATTCAAGATTATGTAATGTTTTAAGGCTAGGTCCTTATAGGGGGTATCAAAGGTCGGTTTAGATAACTTTAGAGGTTAGGGTATTCTTTAAGAATAAGTGAAATTATAGTAACGGTTATGATTTCATAAAGAGTAATAGTTTTAGATAAAGTGAATGAGTTTAAGATAACATGAATAATTATATCATAGTATTATACGATGATTCTAATGATATACTGACACTAACCTTTTTGGTTTTAGTAAATGGATGGATCTAGCAGGCCCCAAAGTGACAATGGGTTTGAAGGAAACTGTGGTGGTTCTTTGATTAAGAGTCTGGATGAAATGGGGGATTCCATGACGAATCTCGTGGTTATTCTAAACCAACTATCAAGGAGTCATTATTAACCACTTGAACCTTGGTGAGTTCTCTGATGCATCATGTAAGAGAGAACCAACTCAATGGGGAATTTCATGTAATAATTATAAAGTTAACCATTAGGGTTTATATGATCCTTACTTTTGAGGTAATTATGGGTTACTATATGTTATGATGGAAAATGAAAGGCATGAGATAAACATGACGCTAAATTATTTTATGGTTATTTTTGAAGATTTTATCTCTTTTTGGGGAATGTTTTAAGAATTATATAGTTTAGGAAAAAGGACAACATGCAGACCATGTGACAACCCATCACGTCGGACAAATCTTTGGGAATCGAACGCACAATCAAATTGCGACTGGTATTCATCGCCTACCACTGGACTACATGAAATCCGCAGTTAGTATAACTAATTTTTGTAGATGATCTTATGACTCATGAATAAGTTTATTTTGGGTTATCTATGTAAATGATTGTCCTATCATGGGGGATATGTGATTAGGTTAATTAATTTTCAATATGAGACTTTAGGAGCAACTGATGTTATTTGGAGATAAATGTTAATATTTACCTTGAAAGACTATGTGATTAAATCCTTCAACGATTTGGGTTTCAATCTTAGTGTGGTTTACTTTGAAGAATTTTATGGAAAATTGTTTATCGAATGGTCTTTGTTGAACTTTGGGTTTTTGTTGGACAAATTTTGGAGATTAATAATAGATCTTTTTTATAAAGGATTATCCGTTTTGGGGATTATCTAATCTTGTACTAAACTTTTTGGTTTTGGTTTTGGTTAAGGTCTAATGACATGGGAAATATATTGTTCTCTTTTGTGGATTATGTGATTCTCAATAAGTTGATTATAGTACTCTTAATGTGAGAAAGTCTCCCTAAATACTCATCTTTTGAAGAAAATATGAGTTTGTGTAAGAAATATAGTAAATGTTGAAAGTCAACATGAAAAGTAATTATGTTTCCTTATATTTTAGTTAAGCTCAGAAATAAATTCCTCAATGAAAAGTAACTTAAAACAAAAATGTTGTCTGTTATTTTTTTTCCTACTGGGGAATCTAATACCGTTTAACCCATCACAAGTTTGTGATTTTCTAGTGGTTAACTTTCTCCTAAACAAGTTTTCTATCACTCTCCATCAGAACATAACCCTTTGTTTTCTATGACATGTCCATATTTTCCTACATGTAATCCTAGTATGGGTTAACTCGGGTGACCTTTGTACTTCTCTCTCTTTATTTTAAAGTGATAGTTTTACTGACTCTTGTTCTGATGTTGTACTTTCAACAATGTTTCTAAGCCCAATTATACAATTGTAAGGACGCAATTTCCCAAAGGGGGGAAGGATGTAACATCCCAGGTAAATATAGAATATTAATTTTTCATATTAATTAATATTTGTGAATAAAATATTAATATTACCTTAAAGGGGATGCTATGTTCGATTGCGTATCCAATACACGACAATGAGTTTCGTTGAAATCTTGCATTGCACACTAATAATATAATAATATTATTTCAAATTGTAGTTAACATGTAGCCGTTTTATTAGCGATAATGAATAGAAATAACTAAAATATGATTATATATGTTTGTTAAGTGTTTTTACATTTATCCAATAAAATATAAAGGCTTAAAATAAGAAAATAATTCAATTTTAAGCATAAATACTCTAATATTCACTAAAAGGTCAATTTATCGCCTTTTGATGGTGAACCCTCATTAAAAATAGTTTTTTTCACTCTTATACATTCTATTTGACCAAATAAAATCTTTCTTTATAATTGGGACACCAAAATTTACTTTGTTTATGTTTTTGTTATTTTTCCAATAACGTTCATTTTTAATGAATAAGTGAAAATTGTTGTATTTTAATACAAAACCTATTTTTAATATAATTTATTTATATAAAAATATTATCTTTTGAATTGGTTTTAAAGTGAAATTTGAATATATTTTTACCATTTAATTCAATGGTGGTAATTGGAATTAATTTCACTTTGAAATTGGAGATATACAAGTGTCAATCTTTTAATAGATATTGTTTCTTAAAGACACACTATTTGTTTTCACAGCGGGAATTGATTATAAAATTAATTAATGAAACTTATATGTTTTTAATATGGTAAAATTGATATCATTTTTGAATTTGGAATATCAAATATAGATTATGGTGAATTTTTCGTATATTTCTGACAAATGTTCATTTACAATGAATAGTGAAAAATACTGCATTTTAATTCAAAACTGCCTTTTCATCGAAATTATTTATATAGTTAGATTGTCATTTTAATTGGTTTTAAGATGTAATTTAATTATTTTGTTATCATTTAATACCATTTTGGTCATTGGATGTAATTTCACTTTTAAATTGGATGTAAAAACAAATCAATCTTTTGATAGATTTTACATCTTAAAAACCCGTCATTGGTTTTGACAATGAGAATTATTTTAAATTAATTACTACAATTTATGTGTTTTGAATTTGATAAAATGGAGTCCATATTTGGAATCATAAGGTCCAAATTATGTAATTAAGAGTCTTTTTTTGACATTATGAATAGTAATGACGGTAATTATATTTAATTGTCGTGTTTAATTAGTAACCGGGAAGTCAAGGGTAATAAAATAATATCATAAAAATATAAAATGACCCCAAATGTTTCCTAATTCTACTGGTTGTGTCATGGCCTATTATGGTATGTCTTTTTCCAAACTTAGGGACCCCATGGAATCACTTTTGGGTGATAGTGAAATTTTATCATTTTGTTTTTAAAGAAAGAAGAATATCACAAAAGTATGTATCACCAAAGTAAAACTATTTTACTTTTGTCTATGTAAATGATCTCTTAGACTATAAATAATAATTGGAAAGCTAAAAATATTTCCTAAATCATAGTATTTTTTTATAATTTTTAGACATTAAATAAATTAATTAATTTATGACGCCATGATGATGCAACGATTACCTCATAAATGAATGATTTAAATAAAATGAATAGATAATGTAAAATCTAAGACTTAAACTTGTCAAAAACCTAATGTATGGGTTTATTTAGAACCCTTATCACATTATTCCTGAAATATAAAATTGTGGGACCTTTAATATCCTTAAATCATTTTATAATAAAGTAACTTTTCATGACTTTCCAAGAGTGCCCCTCCTCCCTCTTATAAAAGGCCTCCACCTCTACCTCCTTAACCACACTTCTCAAGACATTGTCTTGGAAACAATATGATACTTTCATCTCTCCATCTCCCTCTCTTCATCACAGAATCCTTACCTTAGGCAGAAATATCTTCAAGAAACCTTTTTGGTTCAAACCAAGAGGAGTTACCCGATTTAAAGGTAATGTCTTCTCTTATGTTATTTTGTTTTATTTTTCTTATCCAACCCCATAAACATTTTTTATTACTTTATTTTGTAACACCACCAGTATCTTATATATACTAGGATGTTGTTATGACAATTATTCGAGCTACACTTACACACACCTCCGTCTAATGGTTAGAGAACATACCGTTTCTATGGATGGCGAATTACTGCCTCACGAAATGATGATTGTTCAATATTCTTTTAACACCTTTCATGGTGGCCATTAAGATGTCACTATATTTATATATGATATTTATTATTTTTATGTTTTCCTTATTCTTTTTTATTTATTATTTATGGAATAACTTTACGATTTCCATTATGGATAAACGCGATAATTTCATTTTTTGGAAGTGCGGACTATCGCCCCCTCAAAGTGATTTGAATCGTTAACACCATATGTGGGACGTGTAAAGGTTGTAGTTAACAATATTATATATGATATTATACTGGAATTAAAATTTACCTTTATATCATTTTGATTCAATTCCATTGAATATGAAATAGAAATGAAAGTAGCGTTCATGCGTACGTACGGATTACCGTCTCCATGAACGGTGCATTTCATTTCTTACCTCTCAATGTTATGTAATATTATAACTGAATTTATATAATGGATATATATGATATATATTATATCTACATCATGAATATATTTCATTCATATAATGGATATTTTACCACATAAACAACTTGTAATTATAAGAAGTTTATTTTTGACTCAAGTACCAATGATCGACAAAACGAAAATTATTAACTTAAATAATTAAATGATGTTCATAAAATGGTAATAAATGATATAAAAGGAATAATGAACTTAAAAAAGTTTCTTATGCAAGTGGAAATTAACCCTAGTTTATTATTCATGAGATTAAAGAATGATCGAGTCAAGTTGGACACGGGGTAAGGGATCTGACCTCTCTCTTTCTTTTCCGGTACTCTCTTTTATGTCATTTCTTTTATGATCCATGTTCTTATGTTGGATGATGTTCTTTTATATTCACCATAATTTAATTTGTATTTTAATATGATGATATACCCCCTATTACTCTCATCAATTCATAATAAGAATTTTTAAGTGGCGATGTTAGGCTGCCGAGTTTTTGTAAGGGATTTTTCATCTCACTTTTATTCCCATGAGATATATGCTACATTTGCCACTATTTACTTTGAGTGGTATGTGTACTGAAAATTATTCTAATATTTATGTAATATACTTTAACGGGTTTTTAAATCTTCATTGTATGACCCTTCTTCAATGGGGTGTACGTTTCGAAAGTTACCCAAATCGGTAAGGGAATCTTTCACCCTCCTCATTTTAAAAGACTTATTTTTGTTAGGTCTTTTAATATTATTATGATGGGATATGTTCTTATATATCCTTATTGCTGTAAATTTTATGTCTATGTGATGAGATACCCATTTTTATCTCTCATCATCTCATTTTATGAATTCTAATGTGACGTTGTTAGGCTGTCAAATTTCTGTAAGCGAACTTCTTAAACCACTTTCAATTATTTGGGTTAAACATCTACTTGTTGATTTTATTATGCCAAGATTATGTGTGGAATATCAATGTTGTAATTTCCACAAACCTTTGTGTGGATATACTATTTCTACACATAATCAGCTCATTGATAAATTCTTACGTCTTTTATACGAACTTGTATGGGAAATCATAACTCAATATCATTTCACTGAGTTAAATATCTATTTCATTGGTTTTGTTTTTCCAAGAGTATGTGTGAATGTCCTATGATTTTTTACACTTGATATCCACTTATATTGGGTGTATTTATACTTGTCACACATAATTATGTCATTGATTTATCCTTGAACTAATGACATGATCTTTGAATGGGATTACGTCACAATTTCTATTCCTTGAGACACTTCTTGATGATATGAACTTTTATTCCTTTTAATGTGTATATACAGCCCCTGTGACATTCCATATCCATATTATGTCTATACTCAAGTCATTTAAAAGTTTTGAAAATGGTATACTTTCATGTGGCTTATAATTTAAATGTTCAAAATGGAAAAGGACTCTTTTATTAAAACATTGTTTTAAATGGTTTTAAAGATTTATTCTTTTAAAAATTTATCATCCATGTCCATGTTTTAAAGATTGTTTTAAGGATTTATTTATATGGACATGAATGTTTCAAAACCGTTTCAAAATTTTTGAAGTGGTATGGGACACTTTGATTCTAAAATCTCTTTTAAATGTCTTCTTTTTGTATTTTCAATGTATAAAGGGATGTTTCTCTCATGGAGTTTTAATTATTTTAGTAGATGTTTTTATGTTAGTATCATTATGTGATCTATTGTGATTGAAATGTGGAAATTTTATGTTTATTTAATTCATGTTTTATGTGTTATGATTATGTGATGGTTCTTGGGCAATGTTTATGAAATCGGGTGGTTCCGTGATAAACTAAGGGCGGGTGAGCCCGAGATAGCTCTCCAATGCATTGGGTAATGCAAAGGGGTTAAATGATAAGGTTTGTACAAAGATATTTTGGGAATATATTGTGATGGGTATTCCAAACTTTACCATGAGGGTTACTCCCCACCTAAGAATGTTAAGAATGCCTCAAGTTACCTTTATGTCTTATGATTTCTATGAGTTATTCATAAATCTTAGGATTTCATGAGGTATGTTGAAGTGATTATGTTTTATGAGTAAAGTATGATTTCATTGATTGTTATGTATACATGGACTAATGTTTTCATTCCGTATTTTTATATCCCTTGCTGAGTTTTTTATGCTCATCCCATGTTTTTGAAATGTTTTCCATAAGACTTAAAGGTGAATAGGTTCAATGATGTGATCAAGGAAAGACATGCTATCTAAAACATGGAACTAGACATGTTTCTTTTTAAGAGTTTTTGTTTTATGGAAACTGAGTAGAAGTGTCTACTTTGTAATATTGTGAGATGTAATAGTTATGTCTTAATTCTCTAAAACTCTAAACCTGAAAAGATCCTCAATGTGAATTATTCATTTAATTCAAGATTATGTAATGTTTTAAGGTTGGGACCTTATAGGGAGGTTCATATGGGTTTGAAAAAATGTAATGTGAACAACATTAATAGTAGTTGTGGCTAGGAATTAAAAAGGAAATTGTAGGCCTCATGACTTATTACTACACCTATCAAAATTTGAAAGCCAAGAATCAACAAATTGGTGGTTTACTACAACCGTTTCCCATTTTGAAATGGTTGTGGGAAAACATTACCATGGATTTTGGGGTGGGAATCCGATAATGACTTGTAATATTGATTCTATTTTAGTTATAATAGATCAGCATATGAATGTAGAACATTTATTTCAAATACAAGAGACATTCTCAAAACACTAGTTGGAGATTTTTATTTTTAATAGATACTCTATATGAATAGATAGAGACAAATTATAGCTTCATATCACGAATCATGTTTTACTCTGTGCTTCTGGAAGGGCCTATAGAATCTTCTAGGTAGAAAAGTTATTCTGAATATTTCATTCCACCCACAGATTGATGGGCAGTCGAAATGTACGATATAATTACTTGAGGATATTTTTTGGGCATATGTTATTGAATTTTGATGAATCTTGTGATACTCACCTAGATCATGTGGATTTTTCCATTAAAATAGTTACTATGAAACTATTTATATGGGAAAATATGAGACTATTTGTTGTAATACATGAAGATCTCCTCAATGGTGGATGAAGGCAGGTGAGTTAGAGTTGTTGTGATCGATTCTTGTGTAGGAGATGTCAGAGTAGGTCCAGATGATTCAAAAACATATGGAAATAGATTAGAGTAGACATAATCCATATGAGTATATAAATTAATTTCCCCTTGTGTTCATAGTTGGTGATTGTGTGTTACTTCGGGTGTCACCTATATTTTTTTCCGTAGGACTTAAAGATAAACAATATTGGCACCCATGTTTTATGGACCATTTGAGGATATGGTGATAATTGGGCTAGTGGAATACTGATTAGCTCTTAAATAGAGGTATAGTTTTATGAATGATGTCTTTTATGTGTCATAGCTTCACGGGTATCACCCCAGCCCTTATCAAATAATCGATGTGGATGATTTTGAGCTTGAGACTGATGCACCCTTTGAGGACCATCCAATATGTGTTGCGGATTGTAGTGAGAATGTGTTATGGGGAAATTCCACATTGATAATTTGAGTATTTTGTAAATATGTGAGGGATCATGAGGACACATGGGAGAGATATTTGCATATGTGGGCTTGGTGGCCAGAGCTTTTGGACTTGGAATCATAGAGATTCATTGAAGTACACTTTAAGGACAAGATGTTATAAGGTGGGGTGGTTGTAAAAACATGAACTTTTTATAGAGATGTATCTAGATTTTATTTAGGTACCCTTTTTTCATTTTTTACTATATAATATCTTGGGTTTATCTTTGGTGTGTTTGGGTGAAAACTGGATGTTTTAGGGGTCTTTGGTACTGAACAGTGGGTGTATGGTTTTCCCAAAACATGTGCTCATCCCCCACAAACTATGTAACCCTATACAGAGAGGTATTTTCATGGTTGGAGAATGAATTTTCAACTAATGTTCCCTATTAGGAGTAAATTTTCTCCCCCATAGAATTGGTACACAATTAAAGGTCATAATTTATAAAACTATGCCCCTCTCTAGGAAACTATGAGTGCGTTATTTAATCCTTCAAAAAATAGATATAAAATTTATGAACCCCCTAAAATCCACCCTAATAAAACCCAACTCTACCATAAACATTTTATCTCGTTTTTTGAATATCCCAGATGGATTACAGGGCCGTATGAAATCTTATCATGATGATTCAGATACCACATTGAAGAATTTTCACCTCTCATGGTTATAGATTCTTGTTCTGATTGATTTACTCCCTCTCTCCCATATTTCTCTAATCCTTTTAAGGTATGTTTTACTCTATTGGTAATATATCTTGATCTAGTTTTTCGTGGATCAAATCAGTTTTTTATTATAGTTTGGTATCTAAAACCGATTATCTATTGTGTAATTGAGAACTCTGCCTCAATTTGGAAATTTACACTTGTGAGAATTAATTATCTATCTTTAGGTAGGTGTTATAAATTAGAAATCCCATAGTATTAATTTAATTATGTGTATTTAATTGGGAAATTCAAATTTCTGTGATTTGGAAAATCACATCTGAAATTGAATTAACTAAATAAAATTTCCATGTGTTAATGATTGGGGTTGAATTGGGGAAATTGAAATGGTTAGAGTTGTGATTATGAAATCTATGGGATAATGGGGTTTTAAGATTGGTTAATTAATTGGATTGTGGAATTGATTGATTAATTGAGTCTAAACATGGTTGATTAATCAGAATAAATGGATGTTTGGGTTAACCATGAAGGATTAATGAATCATTTTACTAAATTTTGATAATTGGTTTAATAGTTAAACATTCATAATATTCATTATGATTGAAATAAATAATAATAATTTATGTGATAAATTGAAAAGGTACACATTAATGAGAATGTCTGACATGATGTTTAATAAAAAAATAAATATGATGTATATCTAATTTTTATTTTTTAGGTATTGTGTTTTTTCATGATATATGTATTTGTGAGTGTGAGATTGGGAATGAGGTTCCATATACCAGTTTTTGTTAGTGAGTGTGGGATATGGACTGAGGCTTCAAATACCAATATGTGATACTAAGTGTAGGTATTGTGTTGGGATAGGGATAGAGGATTCAAATACCCACGAGGTGTTAGACATTGTGTTTTACTCCCATTAGATTGTAATTTTATTCTGTTTCTAATGGGTCATGATATGATTTGAAATGAAATGATAAATTATTTTCTAGGTATTGTGATATGTGATATCTCTTGGGGATAGTTTAAACCCTAGAACATATTGAATCATGTATGGATTATATGGGTGTTATCATAAAACCGGTTATTTATGTGGTTAATTAATGTATAATAAAATGTGATAACTATTTACTTGATGAATTATAATTTATTATTTATACTAGTGAATATACTGTTATTGATTGGATATTATTTTTGAATCTGTTGGTAGTTTCCTACTAAGTTATACTAGCACCCTACTCGGGATGCGTGATTGATACCCAAATAGACTTCATATTTTCAGGACTAGATAAGGTAAACATCCCCATGCAATCTGATGGAGTAGGGATATAGAATGGATAAGGGAACATTAAATGGTTTTAGAAGCTACTGGGGGAGTTTTTTGTGTATTTATTTTTGTTTTTATTTAGAAAAATTACACTTAATATGGAATGGCATATCTAATGTTAGTTTTGGATATTGTTTTATTATTCTTGATCATCATTTATTATTGGTTGGTTATGGTTATGAAATTATTATGGTTTCATGGTTATTTTAATTTGGCTATTGTTTAGTTATTTCCACTATTTTTCTAAATTTATAAATAGGGTATAATCTTCCTATGTTTATATATTATCCCTTCACTACTAGACATCATCCTCTAACTTATAGGGAGGCTCTGTAACACCCCAAGATTTTTTGAGAAATATTCTTTTTAATTTAATTTACATCTTGTGTTGTACTCTACACCAAGATTATCTTGTTTTATACGCAACATTGTATTAGCTTGTAGTATACGCAAACACTATTCATGTCTTTTGTTGCACACAAGAGCAACCTTCCTCGATAGCGTGTGTTGTACGCAATATCGAGTTTCACTAAACAACGATATATTATTATAATATTATGAACTAACCATTTTGAATAGTATTAAAAGAATTTGGAATATTATAACATTATAATTCATCTTACATATTTTCTAGAATGAGATATGAAAACCAAATCAATTTTTTGATAAAAGAAGTATTTTTCAAAAAATGCAGTTTTACCACCTTTTGATGGCGCACCCTTTTAAATATAATTTTTGACATTTTAATAAGTTCAATTTTAAAACATAAAATACTTCTTTTGAATCAGGATATAAAAATTTACATTGGATAAATTTTTGATACTTTTCTGATAACTTTCATATTTTGATGAATAGTAAAAATACGCTAAATCTTAATTAAAAACCACTTTTTCATGAAGATAATTTATTTGGTTAAATTATAATATTTAATGGTTTTAAAGTATAAATAGAATATATTTTTACCATCTAAAATAATTCAAGTCATTATCATTAATTTTACAATGAATTCATAGGTAAAAACATTTCAATATTTGATAATGTTTTAACTTTTAAAAACCCGTTTTCTTAACAACGAGATTAATTTTAAATTAATTACTACAACTTATATGTTTTGAATTTATAAAAATGGATTCAATATTTGGATTCAGTGAGTAAAAATTATGTAAATAGGTTAGTTTTATTTTTTTGACATTATGGATAGTAACTACGGTAATTTTTATTTACTATAGTTAAAGTTTAATCGGGTAATTAAGGGTAGAAATAAGATTATAAAATTACCCTAAAACCTACCAAAATTCTATTGGATGAATAAAAGTCTACCCATATAACCTAAGGGTCATAATATATTTGTTTTATGGACTATTGACCATGAATATGATATAATTATAATTAAAACCAAAGAAAGTGACAACATGTCACTCTCTTATATCTTATAAGTGTAATAATTTTAATTTAGTGATAAACTTAATAAAACCTCGTGTATAAATATTATAAAGAAATATAATAATATTATCTACATCATGATAATTTATTTATAATTTTTAGGGATTATATAGTTATCATTAGTGATGACACAATAGTGATGTAGAAGTTATTTTATTGATTGAAATATCAAATAAATGGTTTTAAAAATATTTAAATAAATATTATATGATTTAATTAATTACATCCATAAATTTTATTGATTAATATGACATGTTATAAATATATTAAATATTTTTTTTCGAATATATCCTCTATGTGAATTTTATTTAAATTCAATTAAATGAATAGTGTCAAAATTTACACTATTGTTATTTTATAAACATAACATATTATAAAATAGTTTAAAAATCACAAAAATTTATAAAAATTATAAATGGTAATTTATATTGTCTAAAAGATCATAAATTATCCAATTATGGAAAATTCATGACACATAAGTATTTATTTAAAAAAATTTAAAATTTAGAATATTATTACCACAAATAAAATTAAATAGATTAAATAAGGATGAATCAAGTTGATAAGGTTTAAAATAAATTACCAAAAATCCTAAATCTTAATGTATGATGATATTAAAACACTATTTCATATAATATTTTGATTTGAGTCATTTTTGGAGAATTTTAAGTGGGGTTTGATTTTATTATTAATTAATATTTTAGATGTTTCTAAAAGTGCCCCTCTCCTCTCTTATAAAAAGAAACCTCCTCCCTCTCCTCCTCACACCATTTTGAGCCTTCAAGATCGACCAAAACATGCCAATTTCTCTTCTCCACATCCCTATAAACATACTAGTGGTCCGGGTCTTCTTCAAATACCAACTTTAGTTCCCTAAGAGGAGGATTAGAAGAGGTGCGTCGAAGAAGAGGTAATATCCTTTACCGGTTCTTTCAAGTTCATTTCTTATTCTACTTAATCTTATTTTTTTGTTTCATAATAAATTAATAAAATCAGTATCACTAATATAATTATTTTTTATTATAAATTTGAACCAACCCTATTTCACCTTCTATCCACCCTACAGAAAACGAAATCACCGTGTGTGCGTACGTATGGAATACCGTCTCCACGCCGTGGTGTAATCTGTTTTTACACCACCACTTTACATTGATTGGTATAATGGTGTGAATAATTATTGTATATGGTTATTATAACATTATAATAATTCTGAGATATTATATCATCCACCCTAATTCCATTCAATAATTATGGGAACAATATCATCACTCGTGCATACGTACAGATTACCGTCTCTACGACACGATGAGATTCATTCTCCAAGTTAACCATTCAAGAATGATTATCTTGTATATATAATAAATAATCATGAAATATATGACATATTAATGATACTGGATTTATTTATATGTTATTTACTTACTTCCATTCAATTTAATAAGGAAACGAAAACATCGTTCATGCGTACGTACGGCCAACCGTCTCCATGAACGATGTATTTCTTTCCATTTATAGATATATTATATATATATATATGTATGTATATTCTGAATATATATTATATATATATATATATATCTTATTTTACATTCTAGATGTAAGTAATCATTATCTATGTAATCATATGAATAATTTCAAGTCAAAACATGGACAATAAATGAAACGATTTTACCCAAAATGCTGTTTTAACATGGGATTGACAAATGAACGGGTAATATAAAGTCTTAAGTGAATAATATATGATATCATAAATATTATTATGGTTCTATTAAAAGTTAATAATATGTTTAAACCCACTATACAGGAGTCTTGGACACATACAAAAGAAATTGGACATTAGGTAAGGGAATATTTTGCAATCACATTTTTATCTGATATTTCTTATACGTAAGTATTTACTGGGGTTATATTTTACATCCATGTCCATAAATAGGATTTTCATAAATTGGTTAATATTATTACATGTATTTTTAAATTCTTTTTTACCCCTCTTTGACTTTTACGTTGTGTTATGGAAGATATCTTTCTTTTGTTTACCATACGAGTAACTTTTTGACTTTTCTGGAAAAAGTATGAGGAGAATGTTTTTTTAACTTATACAGCATGAACTGATTTTTATGGTTTCATAACGCATTATTTTAATGAAGCTTACTCTACATGATTTCAAGAATATTTTCAACAAAATCAATTTCTTTTATAATTTCATGGTATTTTGTGAAAAGAAAATGATTTTGAAGAAGAAAGGATATTTTCCTTAATAATTCATTTCAAGTGTTTTATCAAAACCATTTTCAATATAAGATGACATTATTTAATATGTTTATATTTCAAGTATAATGTAACTATTATTTACATGGTTTAATTTTTCTTACGATTAAATGAAATACATTTATTTTATATGGATTATGGTATAATGGGATGGTGTTTATTAAACCCATATTATTCTTTGGGTTATGATGAATGATTTTTGTTTATTTTGTGGAACACAGAAGAATGATTTCATTATGAGATGGGTGGGAACTATATCTCCCTCCAATGATTTGGGTAAAGATTTATATCTCATGAGATAAGCATGGCTGGAATGGAAATTTAATCTGGTTCAGTAATACAGGGCTGGAACGGCAAGTAAACTCGGTTCAGTAATGAACTCTGTCCACAATGATGGTCTTGGCAACAATGCCATGGCTACTATGGAAATAATAACATGTGATTAATGGTTTTCCACAATTACTTGTTTTATTACCATGCTATTTTATCATGATTAATGTTCCTTTATGATATAGGCCTTACTTAATGCCAAGATTTATGTCATTGCTCAGGATTTTGATTTTTTATGTTCATGTTTTTACGTTCAAATGATTATAGATTGTTTTTATGTTCTCCATGTTTTCCCTTACTGAGCATTTTAGCTCAACCTTTTATGTTTTCTTTTAACCAAGTTATAAATAAAGGTTTTAGTTAAGAAAACAAAAGGGGAAGATATTTATGGGAGATATTGAAGATATTTCACCATGATTAGAAGATTATGTTTATAGTTTCCAAAGACACTAAACTAATATGGTCTTTGGGAGTCTATTTTTGTCATGTATTATGTATTATGCAAAAGTAATTTAATTTTTATGTACCTCATGCTTTGGACCCTTACAGTCTCGCTTGTGGTCATGTCACCAATCGACCTAGAGAACCAGTGTTTAGCACCTTGGTTGGGACATCACACATCAAAACCACTCAATTTTCTAAATTTACCCTTTATATTTTCCAAGGTTATTTCAAAAATAAAACAATTTCATTTATAGTTGATAAATTATAGATTATAAAAATGTGATTTCAAATTAAATTGGATATGATCCTCATTACAAAAATTTAGTGATATTTAAAGGAATTTTCTTCAATGATAATATCCTTTTATGTTACTTTTACTTTACTTTGGATTTGATATACAGAATCCCTATTTATTATTTTTTCCATTGGTTTGTGAATTTTAAGAAAATATTTTTATAAAAATAATTCATTTCCACATGTTATGCTACAATGAATTAATGAAATGTTTAGGAAACTATTTAATTTCTACATGTCATTCCATGATGAGATACTTAAGAAACCCATTCATTTTCAAGGGGAATGGTGTGAAGAATATGATCCGACATTTTAGAAAAAAATTGTATTATTTACATTATGTAATGTGTGGTCCTGAAATTATATACCCCTCTAACGAATTGAGTAAATATGGATATCAGATTAGATAAACATGACATGAATGAGGAGTGGACCCTATTTAGTAAGGGACTCTGTATACTATGCTATTCTTAAGAATGAAATTTAAATACTAAGATAGTGTAGGAAGTGAACCCAATCCACTATGATTGTATTGGGAGTTATTTGGGTATGTGATACCAGTAAAATATGATAGTGCTTCCAATTATCTGAGACTAATAAGGAAATTATTTTATGTACTTATGTTTATTCCAAAAACTCTAGAACTATGTCTATGTTATACTCTAATGAATTATTTAATTTGATTACTTTATGATCCATATCTTATGAACAACCAAGATTTATTCCATAGCATAAGCTTATGATCCATGATATATTGGGTATACTTTCAAAAATTATTTTCAAGTTCTCATACCCTTATTCTCATGTTTTGTTTAAGTGACCATTGATATCTTCCTTTTTTACCCTTACTAAGAAGATGAGCTCACGCATTATTATGTTTATTTTTTCACCACTTCTTTATAGGGGTGTCAAATATTATATGTAAAATAAGGGTTTTAGTTATATATAACTATGTAGGAGATTATATAGATCAAATATGAAGTATTTTTTCTCATTTTCATATTTCCAAAGTTACTAGACCTATAATATTCTAGTGTGGACCATTATGTTATGTTATGAAAATATATCTGTTAAAATTTGATATCTATTAAGGAATTTGTGGGTCCCTATAATTGGTATCATATCATGGTTTGGTCACCTTTGGAAACTATGAGACAAAAATTTGGAATAAAACCATAGGAAATTTTTATGTGTAGGATAACACCCTATTATTTTTGTAATGATCTGGATGAGCTTGGTTAATCCTAAGGTGTAATAGTTTCAAAAGAATGTTTCTTAATTTAGACATCATATAAATGATTTTTCATGACTATGAGTTTTCCCAATATGATTATTATTTCCCACAGTATGATTTTTTGGTTTTAGTTGATGGATCACAAAGGAATCATGATAATACTAAAGATGATGGAAGGTGAAATTATTTACTATTGAGAAGAAAAATTCTATGGGATATGTAATGAAAAAATATTATTCCTATTCTCCAAAAAACTTCACAAGCTATGAATCATGATGATATTATGAATTTGAAAAGGAGGGAACAATGGTCTGTTGAGGCAATATCCACATTCTTTTTGGGGTTCTTATGATCCACTAGTTTATGAACAACGGATCAGTACCATTAAAAATATATTTCCCATTATTTTGTGTTTTAAGAATTAAAAAATCATTTTTTCTATTTATTTTATAGAATATGAAGTGTATCAATGGAATAATTTTATCAACAATACAATTCAATATAGTGAAATATAATCCATGGAGTGGGATGTGTTTAACAGATTATTTTTCAATAAGTAATTTCCTCATATTTTTAAAACAATAAATGGTGAATGGATTTCATGGACTAATGAAAAAGTATTATTAATCTATTAGTACCAATTAGGGAAATTTTACAAAACATACAAGTTATTATTATGGTATTAATATATAACTTGAAATTAAGGTTGAACGATTATTCAGTGTTTCAAAAACCAAGTACCCAAAGGGAATTAACCATAAGGTGCTTTAGTAGATATAAAAAATCATGATTTTTGGTATCAAGGTGGAGATAGTGATCAGAGTCACTGATAAATCTCATTATTTAGATAATAAAAGAAATATGGATTTTAAATAAAACTCCAAAAACAATGGATAGAAGAATATGATCCTTTATTTATGCTCGAATATATAGAAGTAAACATGGATTAAATTATCATTATGGGGATGGTAAATTAATTTTTAAAGGAAGGAAATCATATAATAAAATGTCATCATGATGAAAAGAGTCTAGCTAATGATGTTAATTGAATGAAATATCCATAGAATGCACCACCCACTTTCCAATGTTTCAAATTCAAGGTGTACATGCATTATGTTAACTAGTCCCCAAAAATGAAGGTTGGTGAATATTATCGACCTAAACACCCTCTTAAGATAATATTCAAAGAGAAATCTCATGTGATAACATTTTTAAGGAGGGGTATGGTAACACTATGGTTTAAGGTATAAAAAGTATCCAATATAGAGCTAATAATTACTTATTTATCAATGTATATACCCATTCTTTTATATCTAAATAATTTTCATTGTGTATTAAAATTCCACTCTAATGCTTATATTTTGAATTATATGAGATAACCCCTAATAGTATTATGATCACATATTATGTCTTTGATTAATCACTTATTGATATTTATGGGAACATGATTCCTAAAATTCTTATTAGTCTCCATATATTTGAATTTGATGATATCTTAGGCATAGATTATAATTTCCTACCTAAACCCCACATAAATATCTATGGAATGTATGTCATGTTTGATATTATGAACCATAATATGATCATCTATCAATGTGATGATAAATATGAAATACTAATGGAAATTTCCGAACTTCCATGGGTCATGATTCCGATTCAAAACTGATTTTTATGTTAGATGTTTGGGGAGAAACTAATCATCTACAATATGCCTATTGTGTGGGAGATTTTCGATGTTTTTCCTAAATAGTATCCCAGTATTCAACAAAATCAGGATGTGGTGTTTTTAATAGAGATAATACTTAGGGATAGGCCTATTTCATATACATTATATATAATGACCCTAATTCAGTTTCAAGAACTGAAGAATAAAATCATGGAAAATATTTATAAGGGATTAGTTCCACCAAGTGTACCACCCAGGGATGAAACTATTCTTCTTTCTAAGAAGGAATATGGATCCATTTGACTCTATATTGATTATCTAGAACTACAAATGATCAAAATTAAGAACAAGTATCCTATAACCCATATGGATGACTTGTTTTATCATTTTCATGGAGAAAAATAGTTATCTAAGAATGAAATTTGTTCTAGATATCGTCAATTGAGATTCAAGATTGAGGGTATATGTAGGTTCCGGGCACAGTGGAAGCATGTTGGTGGGTTTTCCCAACTTTAATTTTAGCTTTAAACAATGTTCAATCCAAGATCCATCACGATATAAAACACCGGATCTTCAAAATGAAACGAAGAACAAAAAAATAAAAGAAGAGTCCTGGAACCATTGAGATAGGATCATCATATGTTGGTTATAATTAATTTATTATTTCACAAGAATTAACTCGGTGGAATTCTTTCTTCGTCTATGTCTCCGGTCATGATCTAGTGATCCATTGTTGCGTCATAGAATCCAAGTATAGGATTCCTCTAGCTGTGATCCACATGTGCTCCACATATCTCTGGACGTCGCCAAAGGGTTCTCTAGGTGCTAGTGCGGAAGAACCTTTGCTTGCAATGTCCCCCTTCGACCGCCTTGATATGGTGGAGGATCTCACTCTCATAACTTGAGGGAGTTCATGGTGGAAAGGGAATTCCCTATTGGATTTAGAGAATTTCCAAATTCGTTGTACACAACAATGGCTCAGGAAAAGTTTTGGGGTTGTGAGGATATTTATAATCGGGTTTGAGGTTAATAGAGTTATGACAATAAATAAACGCGTTATGTGTTTTATTTATTTCATTAACTCTTATTGAAACCCCATGTCGAATTATTAATTCCTTGACATGCGCCCACACTGATTATAATTAATATCATTTAATAAAACAATATTATATCCTCAAAATCCCAACTGGAAAACTACACAGTGTGTACTTGTTTTCCATAAAACTACACGGCATGTATATTTAATATACATGGCGTGTACTTTTATTTTCCATTTTTCTCCACCACATTAATTAAACCTTGAGTAATGGATATTTATTTCTTAAATAAATGTAACTACATTACTC
Source organism: Viscum album (assembly GCA_963277665.1). Taxonomy (NCBI): domain Eukaryota; kingdom Viridiplantae; phylum Streptophyta; class Magnoliopsida; order Santalales; family Viscaceae; genus Viscum; species Viscum album. Next base: position 248,184,574 of record OY728152.1, on the reverse strand, counting down.
ACTAATAAATATATATTATTTCACCCATAATATATTCTCTTTAATAAATAGTGTCGAAATAAATGTGATCAGGCATCCTTAAATAATTATTAAACCATAGTCAGGAATAATATTTATTCTACTTGTTAAATCAATATTTAACTAACATACATGGACACACTTAGTGTGTGACCCTCTAGGCCTCTTTCTCAGTGGAATTAGGTGGAGTCTGCCTAAAGTACAAGGTTAGCGTCTAGCAACACGCCAAGGCACCCATAGAGAAAGAATTTAACGCCAAAATGACGTCTCACCTCCTACGAATGCTTACCAAGTAATATAATCACCTTTTCTAGATATCTTTAATCAAGAGGGTTGCATGCTAGTGCCATCAACCCATGTGCTGGATTATTCATTCTTTGACTTCCTGGAATTGAACTCGCCCATACCTTACCATGGCCATGGATTTATTTAGGCTATATCAATTCCATCAAAGGGCCTGAGATATCTACATCCATTATGGAACATAAGGGACAAATCCTTTCTCGCATTAACTATTTATGTAGTATTACTCGTGACGCACCCAACATATCCTACCTCGCTGCGAATAGTGTGTCATCATAGTTTTCGTCAATACATCTATGTGCGTGAGTTTTAATACTCATTAATAATAATCTTAAAGTATAAGGACCAATACACATGTCCGAAGATAGTAACATCCAATGACACTATGAAATGTGGATTTCCTACTAGCGGGTCTCATTCTCATAATATCCTTCTAGATATTACCAATGGTGAACACCATGAGAAGGTACCTCAATGTTTTATGAGTCCTCACCCCTAATGACCTGTATTATTTGTTTCCCTCAAATAATATCATCCAGCCATAGAACATATCTTCAAGAACAGTGTTATGAAACTTCTAGGTTATCATCATAGCAGGGATCCACTATGACCCTTTAATGCAACAACTGTCCTTAGGACATTATCACATGCATTGTCACGTAGAAGAACAATCAAGATGTGATAAGGCTTTTATTAATGAATAAAGTACAAAGCAGTTGGTTCTAGACCACCAAATCCAACAGACTCTCACTTGGACTAGAGCCAACTGCTAACAAACTTTAACACACTATCTCTCACAAGATATTCTTGCTTCTGATGATATATGACATTAGTCATGGGGTCCGCTACGTTATCTTCTGTGGACACTCTTCTCACAACAACTTCACCCCTCTAATAGAAATACATCAAGAGGTGATAATTCCAGAGTATGTGCTTTGTCTGTTGATGTGACCTTGTTTATTTTGCAAGAGCCACTACTGTAGTGTTATCACAATACAATGCAATGGGATCTATACTGCTAAGCACCACATCAAGCTCCTAGACAAAGTTCTGAATCCAAAAGGCTTCCTTGGATGCATCAGAAGCCGCTATATATTTGGACTCGGTTGTAGAATCGGTGAAAACTGGCTTTTTTGAACTCTTCCAGCTCACAACTCCTCCATTGAGACATAAAACATATCCAGATTGCGACATCAAATCATTCTGATCTGTCTGAAAACCAGCATCAACATACCCTCTGATGAAAAGATCCTTGTCTCCTCCATACTCCAGGAACATATCCTTAGTTCTTCTCAGATACTTAAGGATAGTCTTAACAGTATTCCACTGTTTTTCTCTTGGATATGCTTGATATCTGCCTACCATGCTCAGTGCATAGGCAACATCAAGCCTGGAACATAACATGGCATCCATGATGGATCCTATAGCCGAAGCGTATGGGATCTTACTCATTCTATATTTCTCTTACTGTGTCTGAGGACACATTTTCATAGAAAGATGTAGGCCATGTGACACTGGAACCAATCACCTCTTGAATTATTCCATACTAAATCTCTTTAGTATCTGGTCAATGTATGTACCCTGACTTAGTCCAAGAAGCCTCTTGGATCCATCACGAATAATCTTGATCCCTAGAATGTATGCTGCTTCTCCTAAGTCCTCCATGGAGAAACACTTGTTCAACCAGTCCTTAACTAACTGTAAGACTGGTACATCGTTTCCAATAAGTAACATGTCATCAACATATACTACTAGGATAACGATCGCATTCCCATTAAATCGGTTATAAAACCATGGATCACATTCATTCTTAATGAAACCAAATTCCATTATGGACTCATCAAATCGAATGTTCCATGACCTAGATGCTTGCTTCAATCCATAAATGGATTTTTGCAACTTGAAAACCCGTTTGGCTTCACCTGGTGTCACAAACCCTTCGGGTTGAATCATATAGACATCTTCCTAAAGGTTCCCGTTAAGGAATGTTGTTTTTACATCCATTTTCCAAATCTCGTAGTCATGGTAAGATGCTATGTCAAGTATGATTCTTATGGATTTAAACATGGGAACTTGCAAGAAGGTTTTATCATAGTCAATTCCTTGACCATGTCTGAATCCTTTAGCTAGTATCCTTGCTTTATAGGTGATAACTTAACCTTCCTTATCCTGTTTTCTCTTGAATACCCATTTGCATCCAACAGGATTTACATCAACTGGCTCATCGACCAGAACCCAGACTTGGTTCTGATACATGGAATCAATCTCAGAATTCATAGCTTCTAGCCATCTTGAAGCTCATGAGATTTATACTACTTGCTTGTAGGATAGAGGTTCATCATTGACCAACAATAATGATTCACCATCCACGGTGACTAGGAAACCAAATCTCTCTAGTTACCTTACCTCACTTGAGCTCCTATACATTACTTGTGTTTCTGGAACCTCTTCCACGGGGACCTGTGGACCCTTTTCCTGTACCAAATCTTTTGTATCTTGAGCATAAACTTCGTCGAAGTCAATCTTGCTCCCATTATCCTTTTTGAGGATGTGCTCCCTCTCAAGAAAGAATGGTTGTCTGGCAACAATCACTTTCTTGTCATGAGGGTTATATAGGTAATATCCTTTCGTTTCCTTAGGATATCCTATAAAGATACACTTTGTGCCCTGGGGTGCTAGTTTGTTGCCTGAGAAGGCCTTAAAAATTCCTCGCATCCCAATACACATGTATGCGACAAAATGAGTTTCTTTCCATTCCATAACTCGGAGGGAATTCCATTTTCCACCTTATTTGGTACTCGGTTTAATGTGTATGCTTCAGTTTGTAATGCATATCCTCAAAACGATAATGGAAGATCCGCTTGAATCATCATCGACCTAACCTGTCTAACAAGGTGCAGTTCCTCCTTTCACTAACATCATTCCACTGTGGTGTATATGGAGGAGTGAGCTGAGATAGAATCCCAGACTCCCATAGAAGATTGATGAACTCTTGGTTCAGATATTCTCCACCTCAATCCAATCGATGTTTACTTATCTTCTTACCATGCTGATTCCCTACTTGATTCTTGAATTCCTTAAATTTATCTAAGGCTTCTGACTTATACCTCAATAAGTAGACAAATCCCTATCTACTCAAATCATCAGTAAAAGTAATGAATTAAGAATATACACCTCTAGCTTCTACTAGAAATGGTCCACATATATCCATGTGTACCAGTCCTAGAAGCTTTGTGGACCTTTCACCCTGTCCACCGAAAGGTGGCTTTGTCATTTTACCATGTAAACAAGCATGACATCTATCAAGTGGTTTTGTCTTAGTAGAGTCTAAATATCCATCTTGGCAGAGATTTGTCAAGCACTTCTCATTTACATGACCGAGACAGTGATGCCACAACTAGGTGATGTATGAGTCATGTGAGTTTGTTTCGTTATCGATTTCCAAAACATGGTTTTCGTAATATAATACATTCAAACCATTATTTAAATGTGTCATACCATAACATACGTTGTTCTTATAAATGAGACAACCCTTATTTCCAAACTTGAAAATAAATCCATCCATATCCAAACAAGATATAGAAATTATGTTCTTGGTAACACTAGGCACATAATAACAGTTATGTAACACCAAAATCATGTCAGTCAGCAATGAGTGGTGGTAGTAACCAATAGCCAATGCAGCCAGCATTGCGCCATTGGCAGCTCAAAGATCCACCTATGCTCTAGAAATCTTTCTAAATCTACATGGTTCCTGCATTTGAAAACATATGTGAGCCCAATAAGCTGTATCTAATACCCAGTGTGTAGAAATGGAAAGATTACACTCGATAACGAACACACATTTAGCATCCCCACGCTTCTGGGTGTAGTTCCTATTCCAGTGGCACTGGTTTCCACATGAAAAACACATCGTCTCCCATTCCTTGCCCTACCTATGGATCTTCCCCTTCTTGGAGGGACGGTGCTTGGGGGCTTCAGGCCGTTTATAAGACTTTGGCATCTTTGTCTTGTCCTTCCTTTTCTTGTTCACCATAAGGACTGCGGGATTGTCACGCCCCATGTCCCTGTCTACCTAGTGAATCAAGGTCAGAAGCTCCGATAGACTCTTCTCATTGCCTCTCATGTTATAATTGACATTGAAGCTATAGAAGGTCTTGGGCAGTGATGATAGGATGAGATCTGTATGTAACTCATCTGAGAATTTAATCCCTAAGAAGTCCAGGCGTTCAATGTAGCCAATAAGCTTGACTACATGAGGCCCAGCTGGCGCAGACTCTCCACGCTTAGTTGTAAACAAAGCGTTGGAGATCTCATACCTCTCATGTATCACCATATCTTTGTAGAGATCCTTATGGTGAGACATCATGCTATACGCGCCCATGTTTTCATGTTGCTTCAAGAGCTCATTGGACATTGCCGATAGAATGAAACACTAGAAATCTGTGGCATCATCCATGTGTTTCATATAGAGAGATAATTCCTCATCACTGGCCTCTTTCCCAGGGGCAACTGGAATAGGATCTTCCAGCACATGCAATTTCCTTTCATGGCAATGGATGACGCGTAAACACCTCTGCCACTCTTAGAAATTGGTTCTGGTGAGAAGGTTTTCTTTCTTGAGTATGGATCACAATGATATGTTTGAAGTCATTTTCTTGTCATTTCTACAAATTAATATGAGAAAAAGTTTAGTACTTTATTACAAAACTGAGACAAATAATTAAATTAATACTTATTAGTCTCCCACTATTTTATCGAAATCTAATATCCCACACCATTGATTTTGGAATATTCTGTTTCCTGACTATTCTAGTGTAAAGGATCCATATTGCCCTTCGCATTACCCTAACTAGGGTTGGTCAAGCAACTTGAAGGGTTTTAGGTAGGCATTCCAAATTCCAACTGCATTTACTCGCAGCTCGTTGATCCGCTGAGTGGACTCCCCAATCCTGAAATCCTTTTATTTTGGATTTCCTCATCCTTTGCCTCTTGGTCACACTAAGTCCAGCTATGGCAGTCAACCTTGGATGCATACCAAGTAAAGTCAACCCAAAACATTGAATTATAATTCCCCGATAATTGAAAGCACCCCATCTAGGGTTGGTCAAGCACTTTGAACTATGGTTCGATTCTAACCAAGATTATGGAAGGCTATACCGACCTAATATTTCTTTTGAGGGATTTTATCCTTATACATAAATTTCCATTTTATTATCTTTGATTACATGCTTGTTAATATTAAATGGGATATCATTAAGTGATTAACCATGTCTAAGATAATATTTACGTATAAGCTGGTTTTATTTTAGTTCTATCTTGCATGCTCGTTTAATTCATTAATTGTGTGATATTGACAACACACCCACAATAAATAAAACATGAAACTGACAGAAATAAAATAAATGGTATGATCATGATCTTTTTCTATTGGTTAGTTTACCTAGCGGTTGATAAACTAACCCAAGACCTAGTGAGAAACATCTTGAACCTTTTGGGTTCATGTTTACAGCTTTCCACATATCCACCTTTGTATCTCCTTGGATTGGTTTCACCTTGGCTCCTGACTTGAGCCGCCTCTACTAGCTTGGGATCTACATCCATTACATATGTATTTATCTTACATGTAGGTGAGGGGTAAAAGGGATTTTTACATAAAATAATCCTTAGGTGCGCATACCCTACATATTAATCAGGAGATGGCGCGCATGACAACAAATTTAATTTAAATAAATAAAGTAAAAATAAACCATTCATATACAAAGGTCTTGGTCTAGATCATGATCATCCATACATGCAACGATATTTCCACATAAATAAAACTAGCATTCAATTCTTTAATCATTCTTGTTTAAGATAAATCACGCTCGAATTAATTAATTATCTTTAATTAATCAAACCTTTTATCATAAACTCATTTATGAACTTCCTTGTGATTCTCATCCATCATAATTTTAAACAAATAAATTCATCTAAAATTATCCTTGTATGTAACATTTACATTGGAGGCAACCCGGTGAATTCCCATTCATTACACAGATGTTAAATTAAACACATATTTAAAAAACACCTATCATGTGTTGTGCCTCAGCTTTACGCCTACACCATGGTACAAATCTCAAGAGTTTGTATAATATAATAATAAATTTTAATAAATCCACTTAATTTGGGTGAGTACACGGTATGTAGTTCCGACTACATAGTGTGTACTTTTCTTCACCGTCCATCCGAAGTACACGCACGGGGACAGGGCGTGTTAATGTACTTCAGAAATTTTCAGAGTACATGGTGTGTTCTATGGAACACACGCCATGTAGTTTCCGCGTTACACGGTTTCCAGCCAGGCAAGCCATGTACGAGGTACATGGCCCAACCCTAACCCGAAGGGACTACACGTCGTATTCATTGGACCACATGGCGTGTAATCTAGAAACCGTGTGACACCTATTTCTAGTCAACACATGGTATCTTAAATTCTTAGAAAGAATCCAATACACATCCTGATTTGGCGGATCAGTCAATGCATTGAACCTAGACTACACGGCGTGTACTTTCGAATACAAACCGTGTATTCTGGTGTTGTACGGCCAGAAATTTTTGGCTCCTTCGGATGAGTTCCTCTATTTTATTTTAATCAAAATTAAAATAAAAATTCGTTTCTGTGAGGTGAATGGGAAATGAGGGAGGAGGAATAGATATCGAGATTCAAATTTCCAGAACGATTAAACATGAATTGAAATAACTAAATTATTAAATTCATAAATCAGTAATGAAAAACTAAATAATTATAATCCACAATATGACCGCTATGATACCACTTGTAGGTTCCGGGCGCAGCGGAATCACGTTGGTGGGTTTTCCCAACTTTAATTTTAGTGTTAAGAAACGTTAAATCCGAGATCCATCATGATATAAAATGCCAGATCTTCAGAATGGAACGAAAAATGAAAAAAGAAAAGAAGAGTCCTGGAACCATTGATATAGGATCATCATTTGTTGGTTATAATTAATTTAATTAATTCAATAGAATTACCTCCGTAGAATTATTTCTTCATCAATGTCTCCGGTCACGATCCTATGATCCATTGTTGCATCATAGAATCCAAGAATAGGATTCCTCTAGTGGTGATCCACACGTGCTCCACGTATCTCTGGATATCAAAAAAGGGATCTCCAGGTGCTAGCGCGGAAGAACCTTCACTTGCGATGTCGGCCTTCGACCACCTTGATCTGGTGGAGGATCTCGCTCTCGTAACTTGAGGGCGTTCTTGGTTGAAATGGAATTCTATATTGGCTTGAGAGTATCTCCAAATCCGTTGTGCACAACAATGGATCAGGAAAAGTGTTAGGGTTTTGAGGATATTTATAATCCGGTTTGAGGTTAATAGAGTTATGAAAATAAATAAATGCGTTACACATTTTATTTATTTCATTAACTCTTCTTGAAACCCCATGTCAAATTATTAATTCCTTTACATGCGCCCACGCTGATTATAATTAATATCATTTAATAAAACAATATTATATCCTCAAAATCCAGACTGGAAAACTACACGACGTGTAATAATTAATACACGGCGTGTACTTGTTTTCCATAAAACTACACAGTGTGTATATTTAATATACACGGCGTGTAAATTTATTTTTCATTTTTCATGACCACATTTATTAGACCTTGAGTAATGGCTATTTATTTCTTAAATAAATTTAACTTCATTACTCACTAATAAATATATATTATTTTTCCCACAATATATTGTCTCAAATAACTAGTGTCGAAATAAATGCGATCAGGCATCCTTAAATAATTAATAAACCACAGTCGTAAATAAAATTTATTTAACTTGTTAAATCAATATTTAACTGAGATACATGGACACACTTAGTGTGTGACCCTCCAGGACTCTTTCTCAGTGGAATTAGGTGGAGCCTGCCTAAAGTCCATGGTTATCATCTAGCAATACGCCAAGGAACCCATAGAAAAAGAATTTAACGCTGCAATGACGTGTCACCTCCTACGAATGCTTACCATGTAATATAATCCCTTTGTCTCGATATCTCTAATCAAGCGGGTTGCATGTTAGTGCCATAAACCCATGTGCTCGATTATTCTTTCATTGAATTCCCAGTATTGAACTCGCCCATACCTTACCATGGCCATGGATTTATTTAGGCTATATCGATTCCATCAAAGGGCCTAAGATATCTACATCCGTTATGGAACAGAAGGGAAAAATCCTTTCTCACATTATCTATTAATGCCGTATTACTCGTGACGCACCCAACATATCCTACCTAGCTGCGAATAGTCTATCGTCACAGTTTTTGTCAATACCTCTATGTGCGTGAGTTGTAATACCCATTAATAATAATCTTAAAGTATAAGGACCAATACACACGTCTGCAGATAGGAATATCCAATGACACTATGAAATGTGGATTTCCTACTGGCGGGTCTCGTTCTCATAATATCCACCTGGATATTACCAAGGGTGAACACCATGAGAAGGTGCCCCATTGTTTTATGAGTCCTTACCCCTAATGACATGTATTATTTCTGTCCCTCAAATAATATCATTCGGCCATAGAACATATATTCAAGAAAAGCGTTATGGAATTTCTAGGTTCTCATCATAGGAGGGATCCCCTGTGACCCTTTAATGCAACAGATGTCCTTAGGACATTATCACGAGCATTTTCACATAGAAGATCAATCAAGATGTGATATGGATTTTATTAATGAATAAAGTACAAAGCAGTTGGTTCTAGACCACCAACTCCAATAGTATACCCCTGAAAAAATTTTGTACAAGGTATAGTCACTATGAATAAATAGTGATTCTATTTGTTCTTACTAATTCCCCTACTATATTCATGGATCTAATGAATATATTCTTTACTGATTACCTATTTTAGTTTCTGCTTGTCCTTATAGAGATATAATTATATCTTAAAAGGGAATGGAAGGTCATGATTTTCACTTGAGAATTGTGATAATGAAAATTAGGAAGGATAATTTGAATAAAAAATTTACATAGTGTGAATTTTTTATATAAAATATTTCATTTTTTGGTAGTATAATCATATAGAGGAGGGTATATGTTTGTATCCATCAAAGACTGGACTTATTCAATGTTTTCATAGACGAACCATTTTGAATAATATACATAGTTTTATTGGTTTGGATGGATATAATAAATTTTTTCAGATAATTTAACAATACTATATAATCTAATGACCATGTTAACTCAGAAGGGAGCATGTTACTTTGGAGTAATGAATGTGAAGTAAATTTTTGAGAACAAAAGACAACGTTAGTCAGTTATCCAATGCTTACATTACCCTTCAATAGATAAGGGTGATCAATATATAATGATTCATTAAAGAGGATACTAGGATGCGTTATCATATAGAATAAAATTGTTATAGATTATTCCACATGAAAATTGATGGTTCATGAGAAGAATTACCCAAATTCTAATTTGGAGTCAGCTGTGGCAATTTTTTAAATAAAGGTATGGATGAAATATATTTATGGAGAAAGGTGTGATAGATATAATAAAAATAAAATTTATATTCACACATAAAGAGTTAAATAGGAACTAGAGAATATGGTCTGAACTATGTAAATATTATGAATGATCAAAACATTACCAGCCTGGAAAACTGAACAAGGTGGATGGTTCTATGAGTTGATAGGATCATGCTATCTTATCTATGATGAGGATAAGGAAGACACAACATAATTATATTTGAAAATAATGGATCCTTAAATCAATAATGAATAGGAGAAATCTTATCTTTCTCCAATTAATGTTCAACCATCAATCCATGTGAGAAATATAGATGCATAAAAGGAAGATGTATAAATACAAAATAATGTGAGAAATGTTTTTAAGTTTAACATTGATTATGATGGAATGATATGATTCGTGGAATTTTTATTTGTTATATTTATACTATTTATGAAGAAGGAGTTGTTTTATATGAATTATAGTTCATATATCTCTATTCATACTAAAATGAGGAAGATTTATATAGATTTAGATGAGTATTTATGGAAGGATTAAATGATGAGATATATTTTAGAGTATGTATGTTGGTGCATGTTATGTTAGAATTTGAATATTGAGAAAAAAATTCTATGGGGATGTTACAACCATTACCCATACAATAATGTAAATGGTAGAATATCACCATGTATTTTGATTTAAGACTTCTTAAAATATATAGGGTCCATAATTCTATTTTGGTTTCCACTGATCACCTAAAGAATTAAAAAGACTTCCTTATACCAGATAATACTTCTCCCTTGATCTGATTTCTAGGATTTATATTAAGGATGTGGTTAAGATACATTAAGTACTACATTATATTATTTTCTATTAGGATATAAGGTTTACCTTGAAGATCTAGTGAATTATTCAGTAGGCTCTGGATACAGAATTATGTTTCATTACTGGTTATCATCCTTAGAAAAATGTTCAGTCTAAGAGAACCATTAAAACCATGTAAGGACTAATTTGGGATACACCTAACACTGAGAGGGGGTGATTTATTTTTGGGGACTTTTAATCCAATTTCAAATTTTCTTCCCAATACATCTTAGAAATATTAGGATCCTTATTCTCTTATTCTCTTTCCTCTATTTCATTAAATAATATGAAATCAGTAAAGATAGATCATGATATTTTTACAATGTTGAATACTCAATAAGAGTATATTTTCTTTTGAATGGTAAGAAATAGCCTTGACCACATAACCCCTAGAAAAAAATCCATTGTGTGTGGTTATAATGAGTAGGATATACACATACACTGATGTGTAAATTTGAATAAAAATTAATAGTGGATGTTTTACAGCTCTTGGATGGATCATTACACTACATCACAAGAGAGTATTCTCTTTGATGATAAGGGTTTGTAACACCAAGAGAGTCCTCCTCATAATGATCCCTGTCTGATGTCACAATTCTGCTTTGTTCTTCCACATTATTAATCTTCACTTGGTTATTTACATACTTTCATGCATAAAACTCCTCTTACTCTTTCCTAGTAGCGATCTTCATAGCTACATGATATTATTCTTTTTAAAGTCACAAAAATATTAATTTTTTGTGGACAGATGAGCATAGAATTCTATCTGATCCAAATTATGATCAACTGATATCAATTTGGTTACCAAATCAACTTTTTTTATTCTAACTTTCTTGTTCAATTGAAATATAACTACATTGAGATCTATTCTTATTCATCTTGATTGAATCAAAAAATTCCATTGTGATTATTAAATTAATTAAGATGAGATCATTATCAAATAATCACTATTTGATTCTTCTTCTTTGATACATAATATCAGTAATGATTATAGTATCAGTTCTCATATGTATACTATTAGTTTGTGAAATTTACTTTCTCAAACTATTTCAATACTTTTATAAAATTCATGTTACCCACTGTGAAGTTTCATGTATCCTCCATTTACTATTTTAGATTCATAAACTATCCCTGAAAACTGTTCTTATAATCTATTCACATGAAAATTTGAAGGTTAAATTTTTATGCAAACTGCATTGCACCACCTAACATGAGTGCTTTTGTGGGCACCCTTCCCTTCCACAAACTACCTCTACTTCACCGACAACCGGTGCCATATGTAGTGTCAATGATCCACAGACCACCCTAGCTTCATGGCCAACCTTTTCTTAGTATTCCACCTTTCCTTCCATATATATCTTCCTCCTCCATAGATTTCCTCCCCTTCCATTTAATGTCTCCTCTTCCATGGACAACTTCATCCATTGTGGAATCTTTCCTCCACGAACTACTTCCCTTTTCAAAATTCTCCCTGAAGATCTTATTTTGTACACAGATGAATTCCTCTAGCTATGATGATTTCATCTAATAAAATTCAATAAAACATAATGATGGGACTAGGTTACCTTATATAGAAAAATAAATTCTCAAATCCCACTAATCTGATTTACCGAAATTTTCAATGTGGTAAAATATTCACCAGGGGTTGTGATATTTCCACAAACGATTTTCCCTCAATGGTCCAGTAGTGATTTTTATCCTTTGTGGCGGATGATTCCATCCACAAAATAATTACAACAAACATTCCAGATATGAGGAGACTCTTGTGAAATTCAATCCTTTCATGGACTGTGAGCCTCCCGTGAACCGTTTTCCCTATGTGGTCTACATATCATTCTTTGGGGTCCACATAGTGCTACTCTGTGGAATCATTACATTGTTAATTTTCCTTCACCATTCCACATATGTCCTATGTAGTCCATGAACTATGCGCAGCTTTCTAGGAACTATGAATTCCTTTTTGGAAAAAATTTATTTTCCAAAACAAACTCTTGATTTTGAGGCCCACAAATTTGGCAAACACTGGAAATGATGCCACCTTAAACACATGATTCGACAAACTCCATCCAAACTGATTTGCGATCATATTATTTTGTCAAGAACCTTATATGTTGTGATTTTTAACCTTATATTGATCATATTAGGATCATCATATTATCAAATGAAATTATTATAACTTCCTTATCATCCAGAAATATCATTCTTTCTAATCAACTATGAATATGATTGGAAACATCTTTTCTCCCCCATTCCTTTAAAAGTCTTGCATAACAAGTTCTCTAAAAACTAATGATATTTGTGACATAAAGACTAAAAAATCCTAGTTATATTTTAACTAGTAGAATTATTCTTCCATGAAATCCAATTTCATCTAATGAATTGATAAAAATTCTCCATGTGTTACATTGATGCTCCAAGTATTCAAAAATATTAATTGATTTATCAAGACATGAGGACATTATTCAAGCTCCATTATCTTTTGAACAACTTCATTATATTGACCAAAATTAAATATTATTATGTTGTTGATCTCTATTTAAATAAAACAACATTCAGTTGAAAACAAATAAAATATATACACAAAGTGGGAACTTCACACCATAGTGGATATGCTGATATATTTTTCTATATTTTTTAATAGTGTTTGTGTTAAACACCTTCCTCTATTTATTTTTCATACAAAAACAACTTTCATTTGATATTTCATATCAATCATTAGGAATCCCTCAATGGAAAGAAGCTTAGAAATCCAACTTTCTGGGATTAATTTTTAGAAAATAAATATTTCAGAACTAGATCTAACTAGGGAAATGTAAATGAAAGTCACATCCATTCAACTGCACATTAAAAAAGCTCAAAGTCGATAAAAAAATTATCTTAAAAATAATCAATGAGATCTAAATTTAATGTTGTGAGAATAATTTTTAATGAATTTATATAGGGAAGAAGGTTATGAGATACATAAATATTGTAAGGATTATCCCTAGATATATTGTCCCTTTTGATATTATTGAATGAGTAGGGAAGCTAGATTATTGGTTTGTGCTTCCACCAAATATATCTGAAGTCCATGATGCATTTGATGTATCTACCCTCAAAAATTACATAACTAAACCTGAATATGTAATGAACTTAGAGGTTGTATCACTATAGAATTATCTATCTTATGGGAAAAACATTGTAGATTATAGATCATAGAGATAATTTTTTATGAAACAAGACCACTCACCTCATCAAAAATTTGTGATGAAACCACCAAATTTTGGAAGGTATATTGGAACTAGAGGATATGATTAAGTAGAAGTATCATTAGGTTTTTTAATTAGAGTAATGTAATTTTGAGGTTGAAATTTTTTTAAGGGGGTATATTGTAACACCCTAAAATTTTATGATTTCTTTCATATAAATTTAATTTCATCAATAGATATGATACAGACACCACTAAGTTTAATCATACCATGATATATTATTACAATATTATTGTATGATATTAATGTTATTTACTTGGAATTGAATTGGTGGGTATGAATATTACTTCATAATTTATGAAAAACATATTGTTTACAAATATAAAATTTATAATCATTAGAAATGAAAACAGAAATCTTTTGGAACTAAAATAAATATTTTTCTAAAAAACATAATTTATTAACATAATGTATTTTATTCTTAATAAATTAAATTAGAAATAATTGGTGAATTATTTAATTTTAATTTATATTTTTTATGTTCAATAATGTTTTTTCATTTATCAAATATTTCTTCAAGACATGGAAAAAAATTAATATCATTTTATACATAAAATATATATTTTTGAAGTAGTTTAATCTCAATAGTGGAATTTATTTAAAATTTTATTAACTTTTAGAAAATATATTTTGAGAAAATATTTTTATTTGTTCATATAAATATGTTAAAAATAATATTAATTTGATTCTTTGATAATTTCATGAAAGGAATGATTTTTTATGAATAGTTAAAAATATTTTTTTACTGGAATTTTCATTTTTTAAGGAAATTAAATTTTTATATTTTTTTCAAGTAAATTGTTTTAAAATAAAAATTAGTTAAAATGTATTTTTATTAAGTCAATTTAGTTCATTATAATTAAATTAATTTATAAATCTCATATAACAATGTTTTATATTTAAGAAAACCTTTCCTTTGGAAAACTATTTTTTCGTTGCGATTGTGGGTTTCAATTTAAATTAAATTTTTTCAACACTATTAAATTAATTAGATAAAGTTTATTGAATATTTTAAATCAAAATTATTAATATTAGTTAATAGGGATAATTATTTCTTTAGTCATAATGAATATAAAAAATAGTAAAAATATGTTGTCGTGATTAAGGATAAAAAAAGGATTAACATGGGTTTAAACTAAACATATAAGACATAAAATTACCATAAAACATATATAATTTATATTTTATGGAAATATTTATACCATTATTCACATAAGGTCTTGTAATTGTCTATTTTGGATCAATTTTTCCACGAAAGTTACTTTACATTATTTTAAAACTTTGAAAACATACAAGTGTGCCACTCACGTCAATTTTAAAAGGGAACCCAATATTCACTTCTATTTACAATTTAAAAAACTTTTTAATCTTAACAATAACTTCAAAAATAAATTCTTTACACTAATTATAAAATTTAATTGTCATTTTTTGATTAGAAAACCCTCATATAAAGGATTTTTTGGCAAACCTAAATAGGATATTTGAAGAAGATTTATCATTCCTAACCAAGAATTTTTGTTTTACTTATTCATCTAAATCCTTGAAATAATATTCACATATTTTTAAATAATAAAATTTTATTTTATCTATAATGATATTTTATTACTTCAATATAATAACCTATATACATATCCTCTTATATCAAATGAGAAATGAAACCATTGATCATCGGTAAGGTGGGAAATATCCACACAAACTTATGTCATTCATTATCCATAGCCTCCTATGACTCATGGATGTAAATATTTATATAATATATATATAGGATATTTAAGATTTAATTATAATTTCTGAATTATAATATCAAATATCCCTTCTTACCTTTTAATCCTATGGAAAACAACAACTTCACTCATATGTATTTGTGGACTACCACCTCCACCATGTGGGGCAGTTATTTTTTAATTTCCATTTAACAATTATTATAATAAGGATGGATTTTTTATTGTATATTATTTCTTGGAAATAATAATAATTGTGTAATGGTTAATAATTATTTACTTCTTTTTCATTAGTTAAAAAATGAAAAAAAACGTTCATGCGTATGTAGGGCCAACCATCTCTATAAATGATCGAATTAATTTTTCCATCTATAAATTTTATGGATGACTCTAAATTTATATATAATGAGTAAATATGATATTTATATCACAATAAAAATAATTTATATGACTTAACCACAATCAATATACAAGGACCGAAACTATTGAAACAAAACATACATGAAAAATGAAGCAATTATCACGCAGAATATTTATTTTAATAATGAATTATTAATAAATAGTATAGAAATGGTTATAAGTAAATTATATTTGTTCTGATATATATTTCTATGGCTATGTAATATATTTATAAAAAATCTATATTTATTAAAAATGATGTTCAATTATGTACAAATTTTGTTTTACCTAAGGTAATTGATTTTTTGTCTCACTATTATTTCTGTGAGACACACATCATATTCCCCAATTGTCTCAATTAGGTGGTGTATATAATTTAAATTATTATATTTTATTATGATTTATTTTAAAATTAATATTATTTACATATTCATAATAATATCATTATTTCATGTGGATAATCCATCAATAGATACCAAAGTGTTGATAGATTTATGTTACAATATCATTGTCTTTTAAGAATGTTTTTTATTATGATTATTATGATTAAATATATTAATATAAATATAATTAATCACATTAATTTTACTATAAGTTATTAATTTATTAAAATTAATGTTTTCCTTTCATTTCACCCTCTATATGTACTCAAAAGTCCAAAATATGGTTTTAAGGAAAAATGATTGAATTTATCTCTTCAGTTGGAAATATTTTTTTCATTCACATACATCTTATTTTAATTGTTTTTAAGCATTTTTTTAATAATTAGATATTATTTTTAGGTCATTATTAGCCATATAAGAATTTAAAAAAATATTAAATGGAATCTTCTTTTCATTATCCAAATGATGTACTTTCAACTTTTTACTAAAAATATTTAAGGAATATTTGTTTTAACATACATGAAATGAATAAAATTGTCTACCAACAAGAAAAATTAATTCCTTGAATTTTACTTTAGCATATTAAAATAATATTTCCAAATATAGTTTTTAATATTTGGTCGTTTTTTATATTTTAATGATATCACCTCAAAGTGAAAATGATATTTTCCTCACGAAATATTTCATGTGGTCTTCAAATGAGTTTTCTTATATGATAACATCCTAAAATGTTACTTATTATTTATTTGTGATATCATAGAAGAATAGCATACTTATTATTTCTATTTGATGATTGGTTATTTTGATGATGTTTCACATGGAAATTCGTAGTGCCCTGGGTTTATGTAAAAAGGTTTCCAACTCCAGTAATGGTTTTTTTATTCAGTCATTACATGCATTCACACTAGGTTTACCATTTTTTTTGTCCTTTTTGATTTTTGATTGTAGGTGTTCAAGTATGGTTGCACATTAATTTACACTTGGTTCCCCATTTTCATCAATTAGACACTGACAATGACTCCAACTACTATATCAATGTAAAAACCTTAATTTCATTGGTTGTGGGTCATTTGAGGTTTTTGACCCAATATAACTTGGAACCCACATTGGTTTAGCGGATGGGTATTTTGGATCATTACACCCTTTAGGGGGGATTTTTCCCTATTCTAAGAATCTATTATATATTTCTGATATATTCAATAATCTATTCCAAATCCATATACACTACTAATTACCCTAATAAAAGGATTAGATATCAAATCATTTTCATGAAACAAGGGGTTCTTTTAATGTGACCATCTATTTGTATATGAAGTTCTTCATCAATATCCCCTTATTTCTTAGTAATGGGTAGATACTTATATTTTGAATCCATTTAACCAAGAACACTAGAGTTTACTACCATTTAGTGAGTCGATTTATATCTCAATGATGGCATTAAACCATCATGATGTGTCTTATGTATCCTTTGTATAACGGGAATCAAAACCCACTTTGCACATTTAAACATTTTAGTTTAACAAAATGATTAAAGATATATATGAGGTAACATAGGCACTATTTATGTAGTTCACACCTTAGGACAGTGTCATATGTATCCTATTTATAACAAAAATTAGAGTTATCATATATTTATCAACCATAAACCGGCTGATGGGTGGGGACTGATAATTATTACCCATGATGGTTATTTCATCAGGGTTTAACCATATGGTAATGCCATATTAAATTACACCAAAGTGTATTTCCTTATATGAGGGATATCATATCACATCATGGAATAGGGCTTACATACCGAGGTTTCCATGGATGGGGAAGATTTATTATGTGAGTTATTTGAGCATTTCCAATCCCTAATCCCATTTTTTCATCCTTAGTGATAAAAATATTGGATAATAAGGGATTAGAGTCACTATATAAGGATCCAGGACTTATGATCTAGGGAATCCCTAATGGAGTGATTGAAACTAAGATTGTGCCTTAGGAAGTAATCCTATATATCCTATTTATAGATGGAATTATATTTCATCTATTTCAATATGATTCTCAATCCAGTGATGGATGAGGATGAATTGTGAACTTATATGAGGGTTTGGGTCCCATTAGTTTGAGTGTCTAATAAATGGATGGAGTTACACTCTGATGTATCCCTATTGGTTCATGGTCCTTAAGAAGGAATCCTATATATCCTATTTGGAATGTAATTATAGTTATCATAGCACCATGTGGGGAAGTATGAATATGTCTAATAGACAAGGTTATCAAGTCATGGGGTACTTAACTGGCGTGTCCTAAGCTTCTTCCAGATGTTTCCTTAGTATCTGTATGATAAGGATGGAATATATCAGAGAGAATCACATGATTGAATCAGACATGTCAGAGGTCATTTTCATGATATGGATTGAAATTTCAAATTATTTTCACGTGACTCAGTTGACGTATCTGAGGGTCTTCATGTGATTAAACTTGAAATTTCCAAGGGTCTCACAAGATCAAGACTAACGTGTCATAAGGGTATTATGTGACATGGATGACATATTTATAGGACATCAAATGAATTGGATGAAATGTTTGGAGGAATTCAAAAGACTTCAATGACATTTCTAGAGGACTTTGATAGACTTAGACGAAATGCCTTTGTGCTGTTTCAATATCTAGTTGACATGTCATGGGACTGTCGTATGATCGGGATATATAGGTCACTAGAAGCATATATTTACTACACATGAAAATAATCATATCTAACATCAAATAACAACTCCATATTTTTCAATTTTAATTCCATATATACCACATGTTTCATCAAGAATTATCTTTTTGATGTTTTTGGTGACTACGTTAACACGTTGAATCTCCATAACATAATCTTGCTGAAATAGAAAATTCCATTCACAAGATCTAAAGGGTTATCATTAAAATTACATATTCATGCCATGTAATCCCTTAGGTGGTTTTAAAGATTTTACCTCATGGAAGACCATTGCGATCGTGTGGATTTCTTCACATATAGGTACACTCTTATACACTCTTATGTGTGTTGTTCACCTTCTTTTTTTGTACTGAGGGGGAGGAATTTATATACTTCACCACCCTAGGTCTACACCATATTGAACTATGAATATATCACATATATAAGAATTATTTATTGGAGGGATCATTTCATCATGAACTATGCGCGATCCTTTTATGGGTTATCCATGTTGTCACATGATAAACAATGATTACGAGAACACTACATAATCACAATATTTATTGGACCCATGACTTGTAAAAGGTATTTCATATAGTCACATTGAATTGTAAAATAACCTTTTCAACATCAATCCGACATTCTTGAGAGTCTTTAAAAGATCATGTAACCTATGTAAAGGCATTCATGTGATTGAAAAAGACTGGTCTAGGGTCCTTTTGATATTAAAACGGTTATTCAGAGGTCTTTCAATAGATCAATATATATTTTTGAATGAACATCATGTGGTCAATATTGAACACATGAGGTGCATGAATTATATTCATGAGAATCAATGTATCTTCTATTCGTGTGAGGATTATTCCTTTTTCAACCCTTTATCCACTAATTTAAAATTAAAGTACATTGGGTTTCCATCAAGGAATAAAATGATGTGTGATGGTCCTTGAGATGACATACAATAATTGTCAGAGGTGGTATCTTGACTTTTCTATGATGTGTCACATGATAAAAACTCCATGTCAAAGGGAATCCACATGATCAATGGTGACCACACAATACACCTAACCCATTCACATGAAAAATATCATTACTTCGATCACATTAAGAATCTAATATTTTCATCTTTATTTAATTATTTTATTGGAGGATTAGGGTGATTTTCAGGACTCTATTTCCTGTTGTGTTTCGTGATCAGAGAATCTCATCAGCAATCCTCTACATGATCATCAACTCTTTTTTGGATGAATTATCAAATACATGAGGGGGTTTCAGTTGGATTGGTATTATCATTAATAGATCAGTAATAGGAAATAACCCATTCAAATGTCCTTCCTAGGATCACGTGATTTTGTGACTTGATAGTGGTTACATGATCCACAAGATACATCCACAAAGACATAATATTGTCATGATACTACATCATTTTTTTATAGGGAAAATAATTCCCATGCTTCTATTATTTCATCAATTATAAAAAATAATGATGGTCAATTAGTGGGCATAAACAAATGATCTCCCTCTGGAGTGAGGTATTTAGGGAAAAGGGATAGGTTTTTAAGAGAGTAAATTCCCACGTCAGTCCTTCTGAATTATGATGATCAGTGTCCCAGGAAGCATTTGGTATTCTAGGTGACCTTCGGTATTCTGCGAGTTGTCCTGTAAATAGGGGATATAGGGATCTTTTTATAGCTAACCAGGCTTAACATACTTGGATATAGCATCATTTTGGATGGATATTCCATATATGACAATAATATATAGCTGAGGAATGTAATAGTTTAGTGTCTTTGGAAATATGGAAATAAAATCTTATATCCGAGTGGATGATCTATAACATCTCCCATAAATACATCCACCTTTAATAATTTTAACTAAACTCTTTCGTCATATCTTGGGGAAAGGAAACATAATAAGGGGAATAGCTCAAATTATCAGTTAGGGTATACAAGGAAGATATGTTAGAATAATCAAGAGCATAAGGGTACGATAACATGATCATGAAAATAGAATATCACACCCATAATATCCAAGATCATATACATGAATCATTGAATAAATAAAGTCAGTTCAAAGGACATGAATCATAAGGAAATAAATAACATAGGCCAAAAAGCCTAAAATTAGAATAAAACATTGACCTGCTATAGACACATAATCATATAATAATGATTTCCATAATAGTCCAAGAATTAATTCCAAATCTATCTTGGTAGTATGGTTTCACTCCCCATACAATCTTGGTAGTCATGGTTCACACTCTTCTAGGTAGTCATGGTTCTCTCCCATAACCATCTTGATGAGCAAGTTCCATCATGTATATCTAATGTGATATAAATCATTACCCAATGCACTGGAGAGAGATATAGGGGCTTCCATTCTCATAATGAAATCATACATACATGTTTCACAGTATCGAAAACAATAAAATCATAACCCATAAATGGAATGGGTTTGATAAACATGTAATCATATAATAACTTTTGAAAATTGGACAGGTTTCATAATCATTTCATTAAAATCATAACCCGTGAAAAGAAGGGGGTTTATTAGCAATCATTACATCAAAACATAAACCATTCAGATAAGGAATAAGAATTTTTTTCTTGAACAATAACAATGTATGTCAACCTAGGTAGGGTAGGATTTTGAATGATCACTTCGAACATGGATTTTCCTAAAAATCATGGTTTAAAAATAAAAAAAATTCAAACATTAAAAAATTTCAAAACCTTTTTTTAAACCACTTTGAAAATATATAAAGGAATCTTGAAAATTATTTTAAAAAGATATTGAGGAAGATATACTTTCTTTGTTGAAATAGTTTTTTTTTCTTAAAATGCCACATAGTTTTAAAATAAAACATTTTATTTAAAAATAACATTATAAGTTTATAGGGGAAGCTTCAAGGTAATAAGGCATCATGAAATTGTAAAAATAATTTCATGCTTTATATGTTAAAAGAAACATTATTCTCATACTTTTTCTAGAATGGTCAAAAATTACACCATTTGAAAAATGAATGAATGATTCCTTTTAAACTATGTAGTAAAAAGTCAAAAATGGGTAAAAGTGACTTTAAACATAAATAAGATAATAATAAAATATTTCATGAAAATAGTTTTATAAAACATGGACATGGATGATAAATATTATAGAAATGATACTTAAAATGTAACAATATAAAATATGTAAAATATTTTGAAATCAGCACTCATTAATTTATAATCAATAGAATCGTATTCACCATGTAAAAAAGAAAATTTTAAGATAATTGAAAAATCAAAACCTTATTGATAAAACTCATAAAATACATTTATGGGAAGTATATATACCATGTAGAAGAAACTAGTAGTGTATGAGGAATGTGTCTCATGGACATATAGGTGAGCCAAAAATCCCCTTACCTTGTGTCTTGACTCTCTTCGTACTCGAACAAGATTCATGTATAATAAATATTATAAATATTTTACAGAATCATATTTTTATATCTAATAACATAAATGGTTTAATTATGACCTTAAATAACTCGCTTATTAATGATCATATTTTAAGGTTTCACTTTAGGTATTAGTCGCTATGTTCTTCACATGTGTCTCTACTTGTTATATCATTGGTCCTTATACTAATATCATGATTACTATATTTAAATAAATATTTAAATATAATGTATATCCAGTATATGTATTAAAATAATATATATAATATATAATTATTAAATGGAATTCACCGTTAATGGAAATGGTAAGTCGTACGTACGCATGAACGTTTTTCCGTTTTAATTATAGTATTGAAAGAAAGTATTTAAATGAAATATGTATATATAAGTAACTATGAATATATATATATTTTTTCAATTATAATTATTATATCATATATATCATTTTCTTACACTAATCCCATCTCTAATACATTCCATGTGGTGTGTGAAGGAATCACATTGCATTAAGGGGGTTATAGTTCACATTTTCTCAAACAAGATTGTCGTATTAACACTAAATAGAATATAATAAAAGGTATGTGTTGTAAAAAATGAATAGGGAAGATTAAATACATTATAAATATTATATATAACATATACATATTAAATCATAATGTCCCCCATGATTGGATGTAATGGAAAAATGAACAATCATCGTTTCGTGAGGCAGTAGTTCACTGTACACAGAAACAACATGATCAATATCAATTAGATAGAGGTGTAAGTTTATATAGGAAGAAACTATATAATCAACATGTTGTATTATTTTTTGGATACATTTTTTGTGATAAATAAAATGAATAAATACGGTGTTGGGTGGAGAAGGAAAATAAAGGAAAGGAGCATGAGAGAAGACCTTAACTCTTAATTGGGGAACTTCTTTTGGTTTGTTCCAAAAGTATTTGTTTAGTTTATTTATACCCAATTGAGGCTTATATAAGGAATATAGGGAATTTGGTAGGATAAATAGGTAGGGTTTTTCTAAGAAAAAAAGTCTTTAGAGGAGGGAATAATAGAGAAGGATAGGTTCCCTTTTATAAGAGGGAGGAGGGACACTTTAGGAAAATCCAAAACTATTAATTTTTTATAATTTGATTTTTCAGTTTCAAATAGCCCAAAATTTATTTATTTATAATTTTATATTAGTATGGGGAGAAATACCCTCATAAAATGATTTTGTGACATGTTTAGGTCAGAAAAGGAACCTTATCTTTGGGTTTTAACCCTTTGTTAATCAATTTAACTATTACTATGGCAACTTGTCTTTTTACACTATAGGGTTAATATAGTAAATATAAAATGCCAAAATAACCCCGATTGGATATTTAATGAAACACTTATCATTATACTAGTTATTTAACTGAATTATATTTTTTCAAAAAAAATAATACATTTAATAAAATATTATACATTTTAAAGTATAATTTATCTCAATTTTGATACTATTAAATATTTTCATTTTTAAAAATATCAATCCAACATGATACCATAGAACCAATACGTAAAATATATCACTAACATGTATATGTTATCTATAATATTATTTTATTTCATTAAATAAGTCAAATTATATTTATTTTAATATTTGTAATTTCATTTATCTGAAATATAAATTTATTAACCAATTTATGTATCATTATTATACAAGCATTTAATTAAATAATCTTTTCTCAAAAAAATAAAAATGAATTTTTCATGATTAATATATATTTCTTGGAATTATAATGAGTATTTATAGTATAATTTGTCTTATGTATAACCCTACAATGATTTTTTTTAATTATTAAAATTTGAATATCATATTTTTAATGCTTCTTTAAATAAAATAATATTAACATACCAATATAAAAAAAGTTGCATAAAAAGGATAATTTTTTAGATATATTTTTATTTGTGTCTAAAAACTTATCCATTGAAATTAGGGAAAGTCTTAGGGTAATGATATATTATTATAATATTATCTTTACATTTAATTACCCAATTTACCTTTAACCGTGGAAATAAAAATTCCTCAGTTACTATTCCACAAAAAAATATTTTGATTCTATTAGACCGCATTTTTAAAAACTTATTACAACCATGTATATATGTTTTTTAAATTCAATTCATAGAATCGGTAAAATTATGTTTAATGTTAATCCCACAGATGTGACTATAAGGATGGTAAAAGAGATGTTCAAAACTTTAATGATTTTTTTATATATAATTATATCATAAAAATGATTAAAATGAACTAAAATGGATTAATATATGTATTATTTATATATTTTTTCGTTAAAATAAATTTAATTGAAATTAATTATTTAAATTAAAGAATCAGTTTTTAACAACATTGTAATATTTCTCCCTATTCCTAAAAAATTGAAACTTTTCTTAAAAATACAAAAAATTCACCCTAATTTAATTTTGATATTCCAAATTCAAAACTGATGTTTATTTTAACAAAACCAGTGTCTATGTGACTCTAAAATAAATTTTATCAATTTTCTTGAAAAAGAGTTCATTTGAAAAAATAATTGTTTTAAATATAAAAAAAATTACCAAAAATTATATTTTTCATTATCAGAACCATTATAATAAAAATTTTAAAAAAATTTATTACTATTCATATTACATGTTTAACAGCTATGTTATAACTATCTTATTTATACAATTATAATAGTAAAGTGTTGTTTCCTAGATACTCGGTGTTGCGTGTAATGCATTCTTTCCCTTGAGTTGTGTATAAAAAAATACCAACTAATTGCTGTTACATAATAAACATAATAAATATTTAGTATTTCATGAAGTGAAAATAATACAAAATTAAATCAATTCCAAAAAAAATTACAAAATCAAAGGGTGTTACATTCTACCCCCCCCCCCCCTTAAGTTGAATTTAACCCTCAAAATTCAACTAGGTTATCAAAGGTTTAATACTCGAATGTTTCTCTCATGAAAACCCATATTGAAAAAATTAATTCTAAATTAGGATTTTAAAAAGGAATTATTGGAAAAGGACAGTTTTCCAAAGTAAATCATTAATAGGTCTTTAAGTAGGATAACATAGTTGTAGATTTGAGCAGGGAGTAAAAGTGTAAATAATCCTAGATATTGATAAAGATCACTGCACACAAGAAAGTTTGTGATCCAAATAAAATTAACAATCACAAAACCATAATCTTAAAAAAAAACATGAAATAGGTCATTGATATCATCAAAAATGATGATAATAGGGAACCCTTTTATATCATGATTCCTTTCTAAATGCTGAGGAATCTTCAATAGAAGATATACTTACTTGATTTCAGTATAACATCCGCCTTTTTTGTTCATAGATCAATTTCCAATTCATGTTATATCTTAAGAAATGAAGTTGAATTTTTCATTCCTGAAGCATTAATAGAACATGATATACATTAATATAATGATAGTTCATTCCATTTGTCTTTACCACAACAAAAAGTTTATCCCATGTTTTCCAATATACATAAGTCCACCTATGGTGAGATAATAAATTATTCAAAAAAACATCGTCACATGCTTAAGTTAAACTTTATATATATTGATAAACATAGAATCCATTTAAAAACTAAAATCCTAGATCAATAGAAAGAGTTTCACTTATCTTAGCTTAACATTTATCCACAATATTTTATAAGGTAGTTCATGACTATCACATTACAAACATGTGAATACCTTAATCATGTATTCTCTTAAAACATCATAATACAATGTTTTTTTTATAAATCCTTATCGAAAACATTGATGTTTCCTTATTATTAAGTCAAACAATGTGTAAACTTTATCCATGATAGAATAATCCCCATTTCAATAAATCCTTAATTAGTTCCAAGGAAATCAGTACCATAAAATTTACTTATTCATATCAAATCTTATCTTTACCCAATCATCATTGTCTAAACGTAAGGAACATATTAAGGGTTATCTTTCTCTTAATCATAAGTTAACCTACACTTATCTAGTCCATCAAAACCATTCAAAATATTCATCTACATCCTCATAGAAAAACACATAAACTAAAAAATTCTTATATATTTCATAATTATGAAATCCAAATAAATAAATACATCAATCATTCCTATTTAATGATTGGAATGGAATAGTTCATTCCTAGATTTAGATGTAAATTATTAGGACATGGAATTGAGATGGGTAATTCCCATGTTCTCCACATATAATACATTGAACCCCATGAAATTGTTTCACTCTTTGAACCTTTTCCCAACATAGATGTCATCTTCCATTCCATTTTAGGTATTCTTAAAAGTCTTTATTCCATTATTCTTGACATGTAGGATGATGAATCTTATTTCCTCTATGTTCCTCATAATGTGAATGTAAGAACCCGATTCTTATTCTTGAGGTGTGGTCTTCTTCTTTTCCTTTTTCCTTAAGTGTTTTAGAGAAAATAAGGAAAATGGGGTAAAATCCAAAAATTTATGGGTACACACCGTGTACTTTTCCAAACACTGTGTATTTTATCTGTGTGGGATGAGTACACAGGGCGTGTAGGCCTATCGGTGATGAAGGGTGTAAAAACTGACTACACGCCATGTACTAGGTATTTACATGCCGTGCAATCAGTTGGCAGGTGAACAATAAGGCGGTGGAGGCAGTCGCCAGTGCAGCGACCGTACACACTGTGTGCTCATATCGAAGGATGAACAGTGCTGTGATGGAAAGAATCAGCCAGGGGAATAGTTTAAAAAATGAAAAGTACAATCCATGTACTTGAGTTTACACGCCGTGTAGTTTGTTTTTTTCACTTAAAACGGGTAGTAGCCTCATTATTTGACAGAGGAGGCATTGAGTTTGTTTTGGATCTTGGGAGGATGTCGAAACCTTGGAGGATCACCCGATCACGCACCGGGAATCCGATTCCACCTCCATCGATCACATTGGGACCTTACGGGTAAGACCTCCCCTCTTCTTGCACTATACTTACCAATTCTTTCCTCGGGGAAAGTTATTTGAGTTTGAATGAGTGAATGTTTATCCCATATCTACGTCGTTCTTGGACCATTCGGGAGGCGTCGTTCACGTATACTGTTCATAGATGATCAAGGTAGGTGGTCTGATGTTTAATTTCAACTATCAGGTTTTTTTGGTGTACAATTGTGCTATGCACACATGATTGGGGTGTCGTATGGCTCAGTACTTGATTAATTAAATACCTATAATTTTGTATGAAATTTAATGAATATGCAAAACTACTGTTTGGGATCATTGCATGGATCCAGGGCCACCCCATGGGTGCGTTCCCTTGTATAGCCATTAGTCCAGGATACCCAAGGGTATGTCATAATTTAGCATGCTTTGAGTTTTCTTGAGAGAAACTGTATGTAAATGCTTGCTATGTGTTGGTCTTGTCCTGGTTACTTTCTTCGGTTCTATTCACCTGTGGGAAAGGCCTGAGGGAAAGTGTTTGTTTAGCCTGAGGGAAATGTTTCATATAAATGAGGGTTTTTGCTTCCATGCCGGAGGGAACTATCTCGTATGCCTGAGGGCACTATTCGTTATGCCTGAGGGCGGATACCTGACGGTTTTGTTTCAGTTTGGCCAGAGGTAAAGGTTCTGATTAGCCTGAGGGCAAGGTACGGTTTAGTCTGAGGGCACTGTACATATGAATATTCACTGTGGTGGTAGTTATACCTACCAAGCTAATGCACATTCTTGGTATTGGTTTACCTTGTACTTGTTAGAAAGCTTATTATAGTTTTGTTGCGGCACTTTTTAGGAGATTTTCGGCTGAGGCTGAGTCTCAGACACTTATATTTCAGATATATTTAATTTCTAAATAATAAATAAATGGAAATGAAACTGGTAGGAGTATTTTCTTTTGAGTACTTCCTAGTTTACTGCATTTTCATTACTGGACACTATTGTTGCACAAATTCACTGTCAGTTGGGCATGGACCATTAGTGGTTGCCTAGTGGGATTTATTTCTCACACCCTATTTAGGTCATGTCTTGGGACCAAATAGATTATATTGTTTCAGGTGTGGATAAGGGAAAGGGTCCCTATAGAGGTACTTGATTGCTGTAGAGAAGTAGGAGAGCATGGAACCGAGCTTAGGCTTGCGATGCTGATGAGTTCCTGTTGTGCTGTATTATCTTTCTTTGTTGTATTTGTCCCTTGTATTATAGTGTATCCTATTTTTGATACTTTCTTAGACATAGGGACATATTTCATCATTATATATGACTGTTGGTCTTTTCTTTAACTCAGTGCTCTGTCTATTCATCTTTGGTATTTGTTTACTAATTCCTCATTTTTTAAGTTTAAATCCATTTCTGATGTGTTACACTTTAACAAATGAGGGTATAGTTTCCCCACTATTAGACCTCAGCCCTCGCTACTAGTCAAAAGCCACTTGTGTTTGGTGAAATTCACTTAAGGCCATGTGAGCAACCGAGTTCGGGGCACCCGTTGAGTTGAACCTGGATTCAGGACGTTACAAAGTGGTATCAGAGGGGTTATTTTCTTAGACGTACTATTTGGAGCCTTAGTTAGGGATAGGAATAATATGGTAGTTGGTAATAAGGTTTTCCCGGGAGTAGCTAACCCATATACAGGGACTAGCCATTCTACCTCGTTATTGTAATTTTTCTGATTTTTCAAATTTGACAGTTGACTTGATTTTCACCATTTGGTGACGCACTTGTAGTGTGCTGTTTATATTTTATGCATGGGTTCTATTTAGTTGCAACATGATGAGATGAGGGTATTCCATCTCATGCATCATCTAGGCACATGCTAGAAATCACATGTTATACATTCTTTCCATTCCATATTGGTGCATTTGGAATTTCATGTTGTTGTGATAGCTGTTGTGCTAGAAAAGCATGCTGTTGTGATAGCTGCTTTGATAAATAACTTCTATTTCATAGGGTATTGTTTTCAAGGGTTGTTGATAGGATGAACGCCAAACATTGTTTTTTGGGGAGTATGGTCCCGTAATAACCAGAATTTGGTGGATCATTGATGATTATACTTTGTTATAACATGTTTACGATGCCAATATTTGATTCGCAGGGAGTATGGGCCCTCACGGATCGGAATTTGGCACTTAGGTGGTTATTTCAACGTTTTTCTGGGTTTCAGAGTAGTTTATGTGGCTTACTATCTGGAAAACCTAGGATAGACGCCATGTAGTTCAATGGACACATGTTTTGTGTTCTTTTGTTCGGGAAGAAATGAAAACTTTTTAAGTACACGATGTGTACCCTAAGTACACGTCGTGTAGTCTCTTACCGTGTCATAGGCCCTGTGGGAAGAGACACGGGATAGGGATGTTTTGAGGGGGAACACACCATGTACCAGTTGTACACTCCGTGTAGTGTAGACCCAGTATCCGCCTGTGTAACTAACAACATGGACGGAGGAACCATGATACATACACGCCATGTCGACCTTGAACACACCGTGTAGTCTGACCCAGGTACCTGGCTGTATCACTAACAACACGGGTCGGTGTTATCTTTCCAAGTACACGTTGTGTGCCAGTGGGACACGCCGTGTAGTTTTTTAAGGAGAGTTGTGTGGCTTAGACGTGCAGAAGGACTCAGGCAGGGAAGAAGGATTCACGTACATGCTATGTATTCAGAAAATACTTCATGTGTTTGGGGTGTTACACGACCAGTTTTAGCTGTAGTACACTCCCATGTGGATGGCCTTTGAGAACACACCGTGTAGTATTTATACACACCGTGTAGTCATGTTTTTTAAATCTTGAATGATTTCTTTCTCATGTTCCCTTCTTGTTCTACTCGTTTTCAATCTTTGATAAATCTTGATCTAAGGTGTGCGTTGACCTTGTAGATTCACGCCACTGAGACAACCACCGGTTTTTCACCATGATAACAACAATGATTATACTCTTGAGATGGTAGGCCATGGGATACCAGTGGATCCTCTAGTAGTTCCAGATGCGGTGCCAGCCGTTATACTGGACACAGGTGTGGATGCACAGTTTTGTGAAGGCTTCATCCGGTTCATACAGACCTTCCAGGGAGCACCGCTAGTTGCCACATCTATGGAAGAGCTCACGCGTATCTTCCAGCAGCAGCATCTGCCTACGTTTTCAGGGGATGGCAGACCGCAGGCTTCGGAGTCAAGGCCGGATTCGATGTAGACAATATCTGAGCATCTGGAGACACCTCCTGGTATGATGGTCAAGCTCGCTACATACATGCTATGTGATTCCACCAAAAGGTTGTGGGATGTTACCACCCAGTCTGAGCATCACCCTGACATGGCATGGGTAGATTTTTAGGAAGCCTTATATGACTTTATCTTCCTGGAGACACTGAGGGAAGATTGAGCTCGATAGTTCATGAACCTGCAACAAGGCACCATGTCAGTGATGGATTATTCTTCTTTCTTCAATGAGCATCATCATTTTGCACCAGTTTTGGTGTGTGATGAGGCGTTGAGGGAAAGACTCTTTGAGGATAGTCTTCGATATG
This sequence comes from Viscum album, assembly GCA_963277665.1. Taxonomy (NCBI): domain Eukaryota; kingdom Viridiplantae; phylum Streptophyta; class Magnoliopsida; order Santalales; family Viscaceae; genus Viscum; species Viscum album. The sequence goes on along the minus strand of OY728152.1, from coordinate 248,153,484 downwards.
AAATTTGAGCACTGGTAAATGTTTTCAGGTTGCCTATCGTGTATGCTATTGTGAACCAGACACTGATTACAGAGTGGAACCTATGAGAAGCTAGTGGTGTGGGAAAGGGCGTTTCGACACCAGGTTTTGGTACTATTTCTACCGGTAAGAGTAAGAGACAAATGGATTACTCTCATAGGGGCAGCACTAGCCATAGGAATTCTATGGGTGACCCGGTTATTTGCTACCAGTGTGGTAGATAGGGGAACAAGCGACCTCAGTGTCCCCAAGACCCAGTGGAGTGTTGAGCTTGTAGAAAGATATGTCATCTGTAGTGCTTTGCAGGGAATTTCTACCAGTGGCTAGTGAGAGGGGTTCTGTGCAGACTCCGCATGCGGGAGCAGGACTATTGGCTTCTTACCAGTTGGGAAACAGGAATACGTTAGGGCATGTAGGCATAGATTGTGGTCGTGGCCGTGGTAGCCAGACACGGGGATCTCAGAGACAGTAGGGCGGGCCAGCTCAGGGTATCCAGGTTGTGTCGTAGGGCAGCCGCACTGGGCAGGCATATGAAGTGTAATAGACTCAATAAGAGCAGGAACATGGACCATCCACTATTAGAGGTACTATTCTAGTTACTTCTGTTTTATCTTTTTCACTTTTTGATACTGGTTCTACACATAGTTCCATATATTTGGCTGTTGTGGAGAGCCTTGGTCTTTATGTTTCTTCTTCTTCTGATATCATGACGCAAGACACTCCATTGGGATTGAGGATGATATGTGTGTGTCAGTGCAAGGATTTACCCCTTGATGTAGGTGGGTGTCACTGCCTATGGGACCTCTATGTCTTAGAGATGACAGCTTATGATGTCATTTTCGGGATGGACTGGTTGGTACCCTTCTGATCCTTTGAGGATTGCTATCGTCGTAGGGTGAGTTTCACGTCACTAGAGGGTGGAGAGTTTCTATACAAGGGCAAGTGGGATGTCTAAGAGATCCGAGATGGACCCGAGCATCGTGGGAGATGTGGAGTGACGTCCTAGATTGCGAGTTTATATCTGGAAGATCAGTGTACTTTTCAGAAGTATTTCCCTCCACTAGTTGATCGTTTCAGGGATGTCTTCCCGGACAACTTTTCAGGTCTTCCTCCGGAGCGAGAGGTGGATTTATCCATTGATCTTGTTCCAAGAGCGGCACCGGTGTCCATTCCTCTTTATAGGATGGCTACACCAGAGTTGAAAGAGCTCAATAGGAAGTTAGTGGAGTTGCAGGCAAAGGGTATTATCTCACCCAATACTTCTCCTTGGGGTTCTCTAGTCCTTTTTGCAAATAAGGCAGACGATACCCTCAAACTCTGTGTGGATTATCAAAACCTAAACTACCTGATGGTTAAGAACCGATATCCCTTACCGAGTATTGATGATCTTTTTGATCAACTTTGGGGAGAACGAGTGTTCTTGAAGATTGACTTGAGATCCGGATATCATCAGTTATGCATTAGACCATCAGACATACCACTTACAGCTTTTTAGAGCAGATATGGTCTATATGAGAACTTGGTTATTCTGTTCGGACTCACGAATGCGCCAGTAGTTTTCCTAGCCCTAATGATTCATGTGGTCCATCCTTATTTTGATTCTTTTGTGGTAGTATTCATGGAAGATATATTGTTGTACTCTAAAACTCTACACGACCATGCTACCCATCTTGATATCATTTTTAGTACACTGAGAGAGCATTAGCTATGTGCTAAGCTCTCAAAGTGCCACTTTTGGATGGACCCGATTCACTTCTTGGGTCATATTATCTCAGAGACAGGAGTTGCGGTAGACCCAGAGAAGGTGAGAGTAGTAGTTTCTTGGGAGAATCCTAAGAACGTGTTTGAGATACGAAGTTTCTTAGGTCTGTCTGGTTATTACAGGCATTTTATATAGCACTTATCCCACTTATTAGTGCCATTGACAGGTTTGACTTAGAAGGGTGTGAAGTTCATTTGGTCAGGAGCTTGTGATACAACCTTTCAAGAGGTTGTGAGACATCCTTTTAGGATTTGAAGGGTATGTTGACATTAACACCAGTCCTAATAATTCCATAGCAAGGGAAGGGCTATATAGTTTATTGTGATGCATTAGTTATTGGGCTGGGTGTAGTGCTGATGCAGGGAAATTGAGTAGTTGCGTACAGGTCTTGGTAGTTGAGGCCATAAGAGAGGAATTACCTGACGCATGATCTGGAGTTGGCCACAGTTGTTCATGTGTTACGCCGTTGGAGACATTATCTCTTGGGAGAAAATTTTGTGGTGTTCACAGACCACAAAAGTCTCAAGTATATTTTTACTTATCATGACTTGAATTTGAGACAACAAAGGTGGGTCGAATACCTTCAGTCCTTCGACTTTGATCTTGCCTATACACCATGTAAGGGTAATGCGGTTGCTGATGCACTGAGTAGGAAGACTCGGATATAGGCATCTCATGAGGCCAGTAGTGAGTGGCAGCTTATGGCTTTCTTCTCTGAGATGCATTTGGAGGTGCACGATAGTTGGGGGAAAACCTATCTTTCTTCCTTACATGTGACTTCTACCCTCCTGGATAGATTGAGGATGAGACAGCTATCAGATTCAGAAGGCCTAGTTCTACGAGAGTTGGTGGAAACTGAGGACCCTCCTCCTAGGTGGATGATAGACAATGATGAGGTACTACATATCCATGGATGAGTGTGGGTTCCAATGGATATACTCCAGGAGCTGATGTGAGAGTTTCATGCTTCATCTTGGGAAGTTCATCTAGGAGTCACCAAGATGTACCGTGACTTGAGATGTTAGTATTAGTGGCTAGGTATGAAAAGAGAGGTAGTTGGTTTTGTTACGAGATGTTCCACCTCTCAGCAGGTGAAGGCAGAGCATTAGAGGTCATCTGGACTGTTACGGCAGTTTCCCATTCCGGAATGGAAATGGGATTATGTTGTGATGGATTTCATGACTGGGTTTCTGAGGTCACTTCAAGGAAATGATTTTGTGTGGGTATTTGTGGAAAGACTCACGAAAGTAGCTCACTTTTTTCCGATAAAATAGACCTTCGGTGTTGATGATCTCGGGATGATGTATATTCGAGAGGTAGTACACCTTCATGGGGTCCCTCGTTATATTGTTTAAGATAGGGACGCCCATTTTTCTTCTCGTTTCTAGAAGAGTTTTCAGAGAGAACTGGGTACACAGGTGCTTCTGATCACATCTTACCACCCTCAGACCGATGGCTAGCCAGAGCATACGATACAGGTTCTTGAGGACATTCTGTGTGCATGCGTCCTGGACATTGGGGGATCTTGGGAGAAGCATATACCCTTGGTTGAGTTTGTCTATAATGGTAGTTTTCAGGAAACTATTGAGATGGCACCTTATGAGGCTTATTATTGTAGGACATGCTAATCACCCTTGTGCTTGTTTGAGGCAGGTGAGGCAGCTTTACTAGGACCACCTCTCATGCAAGAGACTTCTGATATGGTCCAGTTGATCCCGAAGTGGATTTCTACAGCACAATCTCATCAGAAATCATATACTGATCGCCGCAAATGACCATTGGAGTTTGATGTCGAGGATCAGGTTTTCTTGCATGTTTCACCGAGGTTGGGACACAAGCAGATTAGGATACAGGTAAACGTTCACCTTGGTATGTCGGGCCGTTTGAGATTCTGGAGAGAGTTGGGTCGGTTGCCTATACGTTGAAGTTACCGCAGAGGTATCGGGCCATGGATGACATCTTCCATGTATCTCACCTGCGTCGTTATCATTCAGACCCATCTCATGTCTTTCAGCCTGATGATATTGAGCTTCAGGTCATTGCATCCTTTGAGTAGCATCTAATTCATATTGTTGATAGGAGCACGAAGGTTCTCCAAGGCCAGTTAGTTCCTCTGGTACAGGTTCTATGGTCGCATGGCCGAATGCAGGATGAAACCTGGGAGCTAGAGACCGACGTACGTGCTTAGTGGCCGGAGTTGTTCACAACATTGTCCTATCCACTCATGGAAGGTCAATTCGGGGACAAATTTCTTTAAGGGGTGATGTTTGTAAGAACCTGGTTCTTATTCTTGAGGTACGGGTTTCTTCTTTTCCTTTTTTAAGGGTTTTCGGGAAAATAAGGAAAACGGGGGAAAATACCAAATTTTGTGGGTACCCGCCATGTACTATTCCACACGCCATGTATTTTGGCCATGTGGGATTAGTGAATCGGGAATGTAGTCCTATCTGTGATGAAGGGTGTAAAAACGGACTACACGTCGTGTACTAGGTATTTACATGCCGTGTAATTAGTCGGCATGTGAACAATATGGCGGTGGAGGAAGCCACTAGTAGAGCGACCGTACATGCCATGTAATCAGATATACACGCTGTTTACTCATGTCGATGGATGAACAGTGCCACGGTGGAAATAAGCTACCATGAGAACCGTTTAAAAAATGAAAAGCATACATCATGTACTTTAGAGTACACGCCGTGTAGTTTATTTTTTTCAATTAAAATGGGAAGTACCCTCCTCATTTGGTAGAGGTGGCTTTGAGTTCGTTTTGGAGCTCGGGAGGGCAGCCGAACCTTGGGGGATCACCCGATCGCACACCAAGAATCTGATTCCACCTTCGTCGATCACGTTGGGACTGTACGAGTAAGCCCTCCCCTCTCCTTGCATTGTTCTTACCAATTATTTCCCATGGGAAAGTTATTTGAGTTTTAATGATTGAATGTTTATCCCAGATCCATGTCGTTCATGGATGATTTGGGAGGCGTCGTTCATGTATACTATTCAGAGATGATCGAGGTAGGTAGTTTGATGTTTAATTATAATTGTCATGTTGTTTAGGCGTATCATTGTGCTACGCGCCCATGATTGGGGTGCCGTATGACTGAGTCCTTGATTAATTAAATACCTATAATTGTGTAGGTAATTTAATGAATAAGTAAAACAACCGGTTGAGATCATTGCTTGGATCAAGGGCCACCCCATGGGTGCGTTACCTTGACTAGATGTTTGGACAGGATACCCGAGGGTATGTTTTGATTTAGCATGCTTTGAGTTTTCTTGAGAGAAACTGTATGTAAATGATTGTTATGTGTTGGGATCTTCCTGGTTACTTGCTTCTGTTCTATTTTCCTAAGGGCAAGGCCTGAGGGAAAGTGTTTTTTTATCCTGAGGGCAATGTTTCATATGCCTGAGGGAATTTTCTTTCGTGCCTAAGGGAATTATCTCATACGCTTGAGGGCACTATTTGTTAGGCCTGAGGGAAGATACCTGAGGGTTTCGTTTCAGTTTGGCATTAGGGAAAGGTTCTGTTTAGCCTGAGGGAAAGGTATTGTTTATCCTGAGGGAATTGTACATATGAATATTCATTTTGGTGGTTGTTATACCTACCAAGCTAATTCACATGCTTGGTATTGGTTTACATTTTACATGTTAGATAGCTTGTTTTTGTTTTGTTCCAGCACTATTTAGGAGATTGTCGGATGAGGCTGAGTCTCGGAAACATATAATTCAGATATATTGAATTGCTAAATAATAAATAAATGGAAATGAAACTGGTAGGAGTAACTGATTTTGAGTACTTCCTAGTTTACTGCATTTTCATTATTGCACAATGTTTTTGCACAAATTCACTAACAGTTTGGCACGCACCTTTGGTGGTTTCCTACTAAGATTTATTTCTCCCACCCTATTTGGGTCTTGTCTTGGGATCAAACAGATTATATTGCAGCAGGTGTGGATAAGGTAAATGGTCATTATACAAGTACTTGATTTCTGTAGAGAAGTAGGAGAGCATGGGATTGAGGTTAGTCTTGCGATGTTGCTGAGTTCCTGTTGTGCTATTTTATTTTTCTTTGTTGTATTTGTACCTTGTATTGTTGTGTATCCTATTTTGGGTACTTTCTTAGACTTAGGGACATATTGCATCATTATATATGACTGTTGTTCTTTTATTTACTTCAACTCCCTTTCTATTCAGCTTTGGTATTTGTTTACTACTTCCGAATTTTGTATGTTTAAATCTATTTCCACTGCATTACACTTTAAAAAATGAGGGCATAGCTTCCCCACTATTAGACATAGGCCCTCAGTTCTAGTCGACAACCTCTGGAATTTTGGGAACTTTTCTTGAGGTCATGTGACCAACCAGGTTCGGGGCACCCGTTGAGTGGCACCCGGATCTGGGACGTTACAGTGAAAATGAATAAGATTCATTCTTACTCTTATTTTATAACTTAGGAATACTACTAATGTTCATCTGGATAATCATAGATTATAGTAATTGATTCTATATATTCACATTATCTTTCTCTTGATTCATTACCAAATATATCCATTAGATTCAATGTTAACCCAATTCCTTCTCAGTTCCTCCATGTTCTAAAACCGAGTTGAGTTGAATAAGAAATGATTATCATAGTGAGCAATCAAATAATCAGTAAAACAAACTATATGATGTCTAAATTTTGAGACCTTTCTTAAAATATGTCTCCTTAGGTTTATGCTAGGTTATTTATAACCAACTCCTATTTTAATAAATCTTGATGGTTCATGAAGAGTTTGTGAATTCCAAAAGCATATACTCATGGAGTGTCAAATGAATTTTGCAGCAAGGCCTGTTGTTGTAAACCGTATTACCCTGAGTCGGGCCAAGAGAATCTTTTCAGAGTTGTTACCACTTTGTAAATATGGGTCAGAGCCACATACACTTGTAGTATCTAGATAGGGATTTATTTTTAGGAAACCACTCAATGTAACCTTTACCAAAAAGTTTGGATATTTTCCTTAATATTGACTCATATTTATACTTATCCTTAGAGACATACCTAGATATATACTCAAAAATATACCTAGGGATCTCATAAAATTTTTCTCATCCAAGTTTCTAATGGATGACTAATCCTTTCTCTTAAGCCAACTATAGTTACACAAGCTTAATAGATATGGATATTACATCATTTTAGAAGAATATTCATTACATTACAATAATAAATGCCCGAGGGCTGTAATAGATTATTGTATTTAAAAAAATGGAAATAAAATCATCCATCCCAATGAATGATCTTCAACATATCCCATAAAGGTCTCCACAATTAATACTTATACCTAAAACCATTATTTGTAACCTGGCGAAAGGAAACATAAGAAAGGGGTGAGCTCGAATGCTCAGTAAGGGTAAACAAGGGGGATATGTAAGCATAATTCCAAGCATAAGGTTATGATAACATGATCGTGAAAATATAAGATCATACCATGCATATCAAATATTGTATACATGAAACATGACTTAAATAATGGCAGTTCATAAGATATGAATCATAGAAAAATAAAGAGAATAGGCCAAGAAATCAAAACATAGGAAGAAAACATGAACTTGTTATAGACACATAAGAATATAATAATGATTTCAATAGTAGTCACGACATTGCTTCCAATTTCATCGTGGTAGTATGGGTTCACTCCCAATTCCATCTTTGTAGTCATGGTTCACTTTCATAAACATCATGGTAGTCATGGCTCACTCCTATAACCATCTTGGTAGTAATGGTTGACTCCAATAGCTTTCTTGGAAGACATGGTCCTTCATGTCTATCTCACGAGATATTAATTATTACCCAATGCATCATAGGGAGATATAGGTCACACTCATCTCATAATAAAATCATACATACATGTTCCACATGGTCATAAATAATAAAATCATAACCCATAATCAGAATGAGTTTTATAAACATGTAATCATATAATATCCTATGAAAAAGAGACAAGTTTCATAATCACGTCATGAAAATCCTAACATGTGAAAATAAGGGGGTATCTTAAACATCATTACATAAAAAATAAACAATTCAAAGAAATAATATGAATGGTATTCTTTGACAATAACAATGCATATCATCATAGGTAGGTAAGGATTATGAATGATCACTTGGAACATGATTTTTCCTTAAATTTAAATTTTTAAAACATTAAACATTTTCAAAACCATTTTCTTTGAAACAACAACGAAAATATATATAAGAATAATGAAAATCATTTAATTTTTTTTAGGAAAATATAATTTCTTTGATGAAATAGTTTTCTTTTCTTAAAATGCCTGACAATTTTAAAGGAAAAAATTTTATTTTAAAATAACCGTGTAATATTTTAAGGGAATCTTCAAGGTAATAAGGAATTATTAAACCGTAATAATTCATTCATATCATATAATTAAAAAAATATGCTTGTTATAAATTTTATAGAAAATCCGAATATTACATTATTTGAAAAATGAAAGAAATAATCCTTTCAAACCATGTAGTAAATATTCAAAATTATGTAAAAGTGACATTAATCATCTATAAGATAATAATAAAACATTTTATGAAATAATTTTTAGAAAACAACACCCATCACCATACCTTAAAAAACTGAGAAATATTATTATTTAAATATGATTGTTATAACATAGCCATTAAATTAGGAAGGATTAATAAGATTAATTGTTTTGTGAAATATATTTAAAATATAAAACTAAATACAAAATTATGCGTAAATTATTTGTAAATAATCATTCAAATTATATTAAAGTAATTTTATGCTTTAACAATATGTTTTCTTCAAAAAAATCATAGTTTGTTTTTGAAAAAATATAATAATTTGTTTTAGGAAAATTTATAAAAAAATTGTAAAATTAACTTCATTTTTTAAATAAAAATATTATAATTTTATTTATTTTAATTTCATGGAATTTTAAAAAAAATAATGATTTTCAAATAAATAGTGAAAAATACTTATTTTTATTGATAATGAAATTTTCTTTAAGAAACTCTCAAATTAAAATTTAATTTTGGATTTAAAAAAACTTTAGTTAATATTTACAAAAACTAATATAATTATGGTTCTTCAAATAAATTTTATACATAAATTGGATATAAAATATTATATAAAAGATGGCATTTTTATGAAAAAAAATCATTGTGTTTTGCAGGTATGGTATTAAATTTAAATTTAACACTCTTTGTAATTGAATAAAAGAAAATGGATATCAAATTTGGAATCAGGAGGTCCAAATTTAGTAAATAGACCCCTTTTATTTTTATAACATCACGGAACCCCCACACTTTGATCTGGTGCTAAAATCATTACATTTAAATTTTTTGGATTTGATACCGATAAAGGTGACACAATTTTTTCCATCCAAAACATTAAACATCAAAATAAAATATTGTATCACTTATATACCCAATGAAATTTTATGTTTAGATTTTTAGATAATTAGGAAAAACTCATACATAAACAATAACTGTGAATTTAATGGAGTATTTTTCTCATTACATCCAACTTTTCACATTCCATATTATGTCTTCAACATCTCCTACAATATTGATTATGTTAGAACCCTTTCTATACACTAATAATTTAATCACCACTCTTCAAGGACTTGTGAATAAGAAATTTAAGAAGGGTGAGGTCAAATTCTCATTAAAGGTAAATGTCATGACCCAACCCATGCTACGGCTCGAGCCTCAAGTACCCAAAGAGATCCTCCATAGGCTAGGGGACAATGAAAAGTGCTGATGGAATATCTAACATGGGGAGGAATTTTCCTGAAAAATTATACACACACACACATCCATCATGATACATATGTTTATAGGTAAATAGTGAAATATACAACACCATTATAAGTTAAACCACACATGCATAACCTCTAGGGTGTACATTAGTATGATAGAGAAAACTAAAAATTAAAGGGGAAAAAACAAGCCCATCCATAAATTTGTTCCAATATAAATAATGGGGGGATTTAAATTTTGAGAGATCCCAAGTCATGAACCCCAAGTTTTGACCACTAAACATAGTCTAAAGTACCAGGTAAGCTTCTCTAAAGTCTCCAACATCCTTTCCTTCATCTTCATAAGGCATAATAAAGGGAACCATCTAATTATAAGTTTAAAAACATTAAGGATTGTCTATTCAAAGTCCAAAATTATAGTTCTAATGAAAGAGATATGATAGGTTTAAGTCTTCTAAAAATGTGTTACACAGAATCTTGGGGACGCACTAGGTGTGTTGTCCAGCCCTTCTACCTAGTAGGGTCCTTTCTAGCACATGGATTTCTGGACATGTAGTACTACATGACATGTAAGGGTACAAAAAGACCTATCTTGTCCAAAATCCTAATCAACACATGAGGCTCGTTATCGGTCCAATGGAAAAAAATTAATTCCACTAATATACCTTTGAAAATGTACCCAGATGGGAAAACAAATAACATTTTTGTGATCCTCAAAGAAAAATTCTTGGGATAGGTGGTTTACAAGCCCAAATTGGACACCTAGTGAAAAGTGACATTTCATCATATTACACATGGATGGTTCTTCTTGGGGCCAATCCATTAACTTGAATTAAATACATTATTAAAAAACATTATTTTAGTAGTACTAGCCTTTATCATCACTAGAAAAAAGAACTAATATAGATTCCTTTTATTAGCACTAAAAAAATTGCTAATAACGGTTACCTTTAATCAGTGCTTTTTTAGTGCTGGTGAAAGGAATCCTTTATTAGTACTTTATTTATAGCACTGATAAAGGGTGACATTTCTCAACACATTTTTAAAATTTTGATCAAAGGTATCCTTTTTCAGTGCTTTGTTTGTAGCACTGATGAAGGGTACATTTTCTCATCACTTTATTTTTAGCATTGATAATGGTTACCCTTGATCAACACATTATTTTTAGCACCAACAAAGATATAATTTATTAGTACTTTTTTAGCACTAATAAATGTCCAAATAAGAAGTAATAATTAAATAAATAAAAAATAAAAATTAAATTATTAGAAAAATTAATTATATATTTATTGATAAAAATGAATAAATTGGTTATACTATATATAAATTATAAATACTAATAAACAGTATATATTAAATATATAGATATATATAAAATGAAAAATAAAAATTTAAAAATTTAAAATTAGTAAAGTGAGCAAAATATTAAACATTTATTTAATTAAATAATTATTGCTAATATTAATAATATTGATATATATATATATATGAATATATATAATATTATTTATATAATACAAAAAAATTATGCTTTAAATTAAATAGTAATATGTTTAATGAATAATGGTTTATATTTAAATTTTAATATGAGTTAAAAATACAGACTAATTAAATCCTGTAGTGAACATAATTGAATGTATTTTTATTTTTCAATTTAACATAGATCTAAAGAGTGTTATATAGATTTCACATATACCTAATTAATGAATTTTTATATATAACACACACACAAATAATGTTTTGGGAATTTAATCAGTTTTTATTATTTATTTTATTTACATTTCCTTACTAGGTTTTAATATTTTCAATATGTAATCTTATTTTTTTCAATATATATACATTTTTATAAAATTTTATCTTTAATTAAAAATAATTTTCCATTTTTCCAATATTTTTGAAGTGAATATATTTTTAATTATTCAATTTCACACATTTTTACCATGCATTCATGTAAGATTAAATATTCACTAATAATGGGAAAACTATATTTGTAAAAAAATATGCATAAATTATCATATTTATAAATTTATATTTACTATTTTTTTACATTTATATATTTATACTTATAAATAAATAAATATTATTTTTTAAAAAAATTATATTATTATAAATAATTAATTATTAAATTAATACGAATTTATTTAACTAAGGAATATTTTTATTCTATTTATATTTGTATATATTTATGAAATATATATATATAAATATATGTAATTATATAAATATATAAAATGATATAACTATTATTCTTAAAAAATTATTTATATAGTTATAAATAACAAATTATAAAATTATAATAAATATATTTAAATAAAGAATATATTTTTTATATTGATATTTAAGTAAATTTATTCAATATAGATATAATTATATAAATATATTTAAAAAAATTATTTTGAATTATAATTATCAATCCATTATCAGTGCTTAATAAATTGGTGGTGATGAAAAACATATTTTGCAGTGCTAAAAAGCACAGATAAAAGGAATCTTCTTCATTGCATTTTTGAAAGTGTAGATTAACGTTTCTTGATCTATTTAGAAAACTCTAACCAGTCATGAACACTTCGTGATACTGAAGCCTTCTACGAAAGCAACCCTTTGTTGGTTCTCCTCCTCGGTGAATCGAAGAATAAATCAAGGATCAAATCCAAGGGTCAAACAAATTCAAGACTCAAATCCAAGGTTCAAATAATTCAAGGGTCAAATGAATCCAAGGCTCACATGTTTTTATGTTTTTTGATATCTCTACATTCCATCATATGATTCAAATATTTAATCTAGAGTATCTTATTTTCTCTTCAACCTAATCACTTGTTGATAGCTTGTTTAATGATATCTATTTTCATTTTTATCATCATTATTCATTTACCATTGGCATATCCCTATTTTCAACACTGTTTATTGGGGATTTTTTGGTTCAAAGGATATATGGTTATCATTGCTTTCACTACCTCACCCTCACAACTTGCAGGTTTTGTGCAACCCACCCACCCTATTTCCCTAACTCCTACTTCATGAGATCTTCAATCCTTAATGTTTTTCATAATTTTAAAATTGAATAAATATCATCTACATAGTTACCTCCTTCTTCACATGACCACCTCCCCCCTCAACTGATCACTCCTACCGGCACAGGTGACCACCGCCACCCTTCTACACATAGACAACACTAAATGAGAAATTCTCTTCTTGTTAGACTCGGCCATATGGTCTATGGAATGAAATCAAGGTGCATTCTCACCTCACCTACCACATATCAATATAATGATACATATATAATGGAAATTTTATAATATAATTATATTTACAAACCCACACAGGTCCACACACATGTCTATAAATACATTAATATTTATGTGTGTAAATATATAAATTTCTCTCTATGTATAATATACATATATATAAATATATATTTATACATGTATATATATATTTATTTATTTATAATTTTGTATTAAATGGATTTCACACATTTCATATATAAATATTTGAAATATTTATATATTTATATTTATAAATTTGAAAAAAAATAAAAATATTTAAAAAATACAGATAAATGATTATATTATGTATTGTATTTTTATATATTACACACACACAGATATATAGAAACACACACACTTGTATATTATAAATAAATAAATAAATATATATATATTATATTTATATATTAAACAAATAAATTGTGCAAATATATATTATAAAAATACAAATATATATTATATTTTACAAATATATGTTATACAGATATATTATACCAATATATTATGAAAATATATATTAAAAATATTATGAAAAAATATTATATAAATAAATTTTAAATTTATATTATAAAAATATATATTATAAAAATATGTTTTACAAATACACATATTTTTATGTATACAATTAAAAAATAAAAAAAATTATGAAGATTAATCTCACTTCCAAACTTTATTTGTAGGAGTGTGTCATATATAATTTAACATAAATCTTTTATATCTTACATTATTATTATTATTTATTGTATTATGACAAAAAATTTATACAATTTTTCCAAAATCAACATAGAACCCATAATTTCCTTGAGATTGAAATTTTCTTATAAAGCCTACACTTTGCCTGGTTGAAAACCATTTTAGTTCTACATGTATTGGTTCCACCTCTAGGAATCTCTGATTACCAATCTTGTATATAAAATAAATATTTATTTATTAAAAAAATTATCAATACATTTTTATATCTTCTAGTATATTGAATAATATTTTTTTATACATATTTATCTTATTTGGGTTTTCTATTACTCTTCAATTTCCAATATTAAGTTTTCATTTGTTTAGGGGATTTAAGAAAGATTTGATGGATCATTTTAAAAATTTTGGGACTAATATTATTTATAGGATTGAAAGTATTAAAAGTAAGATTTAACCAATAAATATCGAATTCATAGAGGCCTGAAAAATTCATATATAATAACATGTCCCTGCAAAGATCCCTTAAATTTCATACAAAAATGTTCATACCCTCTAAAACTCACCATCAAAATTTCATGAGTTAATAACTAGTGAAAATGGTTTAATTTTCATAATTGGTAAGAATTTACCTAATCATTTATTATTTCATTTTGTTTCCTTGAGACTCATACCGCATCTCTTTTATGTTTCTTGTACAACTTTGAGCATAGGAATCCCATGGATGACTATTTATTAGAGTATTTCATGAAACATCGGTTTATGTCTACAAGGATGGAGGATGTGTTTCTAATAAAAGAAATTAAATAATTAATATTTGGGAGATGAAATTATGAGGTTAATAGATGTCTATTACTTTCACCATTGAATTAATAACAATCAAGGATGACCATTTCATTGGGAGATCGCAATCAGTTCATGTTGACCCTAAAATAGACTATATTTGGTACATTATAGGGGACCAAAAAGGATATTTAGATTGTTGATAGTGGAACCAAATCCCCAAAACCATTAAAAATATATATAGACTTCAATGATAAGGTAAACATTTTTAATATACCATTTTCCCTTATAATATTATATGTTCTCTATTGCATTAATATAATCAAAATTAATAGTTTTACTACTCATGAAGACATTGTCTTATCCACATAATTATGTTACCAATCCCTCGTAATAATAATGTATAATGAATTACACCCTTTGGGAAGAGGTAAAGGTAAAGTTACGATATAAGTTCTCTATTTTATTGAAAAATTATATAATATAACATTGAATTAATTTTCATTATTTCTTACAGATTTCATTTATTTTATAGGATTTATGTCATATGTCATTCCTTTCTACACCTAAACATCCAATGAATTATTCTCCCTAAAAACCTTTTCACCCATGTAGTGTTTCATTTGTCACTTTCATCCATTTTTCCTTCACTACCTTTGAAGGAAGTGAAACGACGCTATCTTACTCAATCACAAAGGTAATCTTTATTTTTTCAAAGTAAAATCATTTTCCATAGAATTAATGTATTGTTTTGTATTTTGTTTAATTGTTTTTAGCATTAGTCATAAAATAATTGTATTTTATATAGTAGGATTCTTTTTTTGAGTTTGGTTGGTTTTTTAGAATTAGCTCATGCTCATGAGAGATTGGACTTTGACCTACAACTGAGATAATTACGACAAGGAAATGCATCAGTAATACATACAATTATCATGAAAAGGTGAATTAATACTACTTATTAAATTAATTTTTTTTCTAATTTTATCTATTATTTTTTAGTTAATTTTTTTTATCATTTTTATCTAATACTTATTTAGTTTTTTCACAGATATTTTGGGAAGTTATATATTTCTTTCAACTATCTTTAATAAGCCACAATAAAGATAAATTTTTTCTTCCATCCAATGCTACCACGATTTTTATTTCCATTGTATTTATTTGTCTAAATACCATCACTAAATATTTAGTCAATTTCCTTATCCAAAAAACATTTCACATTATTGAAATCCATAGGAGTAGTGGAACCATATGTGGTCATTGTCTTGACTTCTCATGATATAATGGGAACACGATCTTCCTCTACTCATCTGAATTTCAATAATGAGAAATATTTTTAGCTAAGAACATAGACGCAACATGTATTATTTGAAGTTTAACAAAAAAAAGGTAATGAAAATTTTGTTAAAATTGGAATTTAGGATTGTTTAAAGGCATTGGGATGTGTAGAAATCTACCATATATCAATCTTATACACGGTGTGATTAGTAGGACTCTAAGTAATTCATTTTTTTAAAATTGACATTATTTTTATTATAAAAGACAAATTACATACTCAAAACCAATAAAAAATATTCAAATTATTTTAATACTTTATGAAAATTATCCATAATTCATTTTTGAGATATAGGAATCATCTACACGAAAATCTTATACACGATGTTCTCTTTATGACACGAAGTGTTGTTTATTAGTTTAAAATTAAAATTTTATTTGAAAAAGTGTAACCAATTGAATACCAAGAAAAAAAGATATGGTTTTGTTGATAATTTTTTAAATATATTTATAATTAATTTTTGTTGTGTAGGAATCCGTCTCACATCAAACTGGTACATGATATGATCTGTATGAGTCAAATTGTGTGCTTCTAGATTAAAAAAAATTCTAGTAGAAAAGAAAAGTAATGTACTCAAAACTAAGAAAATACATTCATATATTATTTATACTTTATAAAAACTATCCATAATTCATTTGATACTTGTAGGAATTAGCCTCACCTCAATATGACACATAGTGTGATCGGTATGACTCGAAGTGCTTCTTTTTATTTAAAATTGACATTAATTTTAGTAAAAATGAAATTTAACATACAAAAAAAACAAATAATACATAATAATATTGTTTTTTTTTACTTTGAAAAAACGATATAAATATAAATGTGTGCATTTAGGAATCAACCACACATCAATCAATTGCATGTTGTGATGGATATGACTCTAAGTGTGTCTTTTTATTTAAAATTTCCATCAATTTTAGTCAAAGGATAAGTGACCTACGTAAAACTGAGAAAAAAATTATAATTATTTTGATTATTTGGGTAAATTATCTATAATTATTTTCTGACATATAGGAATCATCTTCATCTTAATCTGATACATGACATGCTGAGTGTGAATCAATGTGTCTATTTTCAGTTTAAAATCGATAGTTTAGTTCAAAAAGTGTGACTCACTAAAAATTGATATAAAATACTTATCTTTTATATATATTTTAGTAAATAGATTCATAATTAATTTTTTTTATATATAAGAATAATTCTCACGTAAAACTAATATATGATTAAATCTCTAGGAGTCAAAGTGTGTGTTTCCAGTTTAAAATGACATTTTTGTAAAAAAGATAAGTGGCATTCTCAAAACCAATGAACACATTCAGATTTCTTTTATCCCTAATTAACATGATCCATATATCATTTAAGAAATATATATATCATCCTAACCTCAATATGGTGCATGGTTTTATTAGTATGACTCCAAGGGAATCTTTTTAATTAAAATTGACATCAATTTTAGAAAAAAGGACAACTAGAAAACCAAGAAAACACATCTGTATTTTTTTATACTTTATTAAAATGATTAATAAATAATTTTTGACATGTTGGAATAAAACAACCCTTAATATGATACATGATGTTCCTGGTATGACTCAATGTGTCCGTTATCAGCTTAAAACTTACATTTTAGTTCAAAAAGTGTCCCTCACTGAAAACCAAGAAAATACTCTCCGATTGTATTGATAATTTAGGAAAAAAATTAATATGTAATTTATGATTCAAAGGAATTAGTATCACCTAAAATTTATCCATAATGTGACTATTATAAGTTAATGTGATTGTTTCTAGTTTAAAATGACATTTTAGTAAAAAAGAAAAGTGATATACTCAAAACTGAGAAAAACATTCATTTTTTTGAAACTTTACTAAAAATATTAATAATTCATTTGAGATATATAGGAATCATTTTTACCTCAATATGACACACGGAGTGACCTGTAGGAATCCCATTATGTCTTTTTATTTAAAATTGACATCAATTTTAGTAAGAATCACAACTAACCTTCTCAAAAATGAGAAAACATGTTCCGATTGTTTTTATATTTTAGTAAAATGATATTAAAGTTATTTTGGATGTGTAATAATTAACCACACCTCAATCTAATAAATTTTGTTCCTTATATGAAAAAATGTGTCCGTTATCAGTTTAAAATCATCATTTTAGTTAAAAAAGTTCCGCTCACTGAAAATTATGAAAAAAGACTCAGATTGAACTGATAATTTAGAAAAATGATTCATATGTAATTTGTGAAGTGTAGGAATCAGTATCACATAAAAACAAGACACAATTCCTCTTGTATGACTCAAATTGTGTTTTTACAGTTAAAAATAACATTTTAGTAAAAAAGACAAGTGATACACATGAACCCGATAAAACACATTAAGATTGTTTTTTTAACGTTATGAAAATGATCCATAAGTCATTTTTGATGTGTAAGAATCATCCACCCCTCAATATGACTTATAGTGTGACCAATATGTCTCAAAGTGTGTCTTTTCAATATATAAGTGTCATTTTAGTTTACAACATTCATCACATCACTAAAATCGAGAAAAAAAAAGAATATATTATTTTATCATAATTATATTTATTATTACATAATTTATTTATTTTTCAGTTTTATCATATAATTATTTATTAATTTTTATGTAGATAATGCCTAATGAAAAAAATGGTGTGATGTGAAAGAATCAATTATAACTCAATATGATACACAATGTTCCTAGTAAAACATAAATATTTGTTTATAATTTATACATTTTGTTAATTTATATCTATATATTATTACAAAAAATAATAATTTTGTTCTTATAAAGGTTAATTGTTTGATCAATCATGGGTTAGTATCAAAATACAAAGGAACATTGATATTTTTTAATGTGTGTAAAAATTGGTAATTATGTAATTGTATAAACCAATATTTAAAATTCTTATAATATTGACTTTTTGTTGTATTTGTGTTTTAAATTTTTTTTCATTTAAATTTTAATTTGTACAAGATATTTGTGATTTTTTTACTGTTGTGATGTGTTGTTAGAGCACATTGCACTAGTGTTTTATTGTGTCGTTAAAACCCACTACGGAATGCTCCTTTATCGGTCCTTCTAATTTTTTTGATAAAAGATCCCTTTATGAGCTCTTTTTAGTGCTGATAAAAGACCATAGTTTTAATATCACTCTATTTTTCACCAATTTTCTTGCACTGATAAAGGAAATTTTTAGTACTGTAAAAAGCCAATTTTGTAATAGTGATATCCAATATTGGTCTCAAAATGGCTGCCCCAATTTTAGTGTCATGATGTCATATATGGTTCCCCAATCCAACATTGTATGAAAAATATAAGTTAGATATAATATTCCACAATATTATTAGTATTATTGTTATTATTATTATTATTATTATTATTATTATTGGGCACTATGTGGACTTATTCCATGAGCCCGAATAAAATATCCATCATTGGTCTTAAATTGACAGTCTCAATTCAAGGTTCATGATGTCACTGATAGTTCATCAATCAAATATTGGATGGAGAAGTCACAGTTGATTCAGGGTTTGAAAACCAAAATAATAATAATAATAATTTTTTAAGAATCCTTAATCAAAATAGAGGGCCACACCTCTTCCTCCATTTGGATTTCATATGGGGATCCACTCATGTCTTTCATCCTTCCTTTTTTTTAAAATTCTACTATAATATCATTAATAATGATATTATTATTTTTAGTTTTACTCATATTATTATTTTTAGATGGATACAGGTGCATAAGGTGGCTGAATTGGGTATCTAGGATGTAGGTCCTTCATTCACAAGAATTCACATAACCCCCTCTTCATTCAATTTATTTAATTATGATATTATGATTATTGTAAAGAACAATAATATTCACCACCCTTATTATTATTATTATTAACCACCACATTGACCACATCTGACCTCCTCATCGGAGATCCATTTATAGCCATTATCACATTTACGCTAAGTTCCCCCAACCATGAGACTCCGTTCATGTCCTCAACTCTGAACTGATCCCATCACATTGCACATTATTTCCATGTGCCAACCAGGAAAACAAGGAACACCAATCTAATCCTTGATAACCCCTGATTACAAACCCTAACCCATATTACTAAACCTATCCGATCACTAAACATGATCTCTCTCTTTTATCAATCCATCCACAAACAGTCAATATGTGTGTTGTTTTTTCTACCACAATGAATTTGGGGGTTCATTCACAATTGAAACTACCCCGACAATGTTGAATCGTAACCATGTGGTCCAAAGATGATTAGCGTGAATAATAGTGGGGGAAAAGCACCAATAACAGTGTCGATAATCATCGTTGGCCTAGCCTTCAGAGACAACGATTTTATAGTGGGTGAAATGGGGTGTGAAACATGGAAGTGATAAAAAATATCTTGAAAGAATAATTTATTTCGATACAAGATCTCATGTTAAGGTTCATTTAAACAAAAATCATGTAAACGATTTGATCATGCTCAATATTTTAATAAAAGGGAATAAACCAAAACTAACAAGTCTTACCTAGATTATGGATCAATCATTGGTGAATAACATATCTACTTGTGAAGAATATGATCTGTTGCGTATGCTGCCTATCGATTCACCTCAATCTGATCATCGGTCATCATACGGTCTCAATCTGCCGATAAAGAAGGGGTGGAAGCTCCTCTAAAATCTCATAATTATATGGATTATCCTTTTATTTTTCCATAACCATATATTTATAGAAAAAATATTTAGTTCAGGACCTTTAATAAATAATTAAATAAATAATTCAATTTATTTAATCATTTATTCCATGAAGGTGCTCTAGCCAAACTCCTGATTCCAGTTAAATTCATGTTGTTCCTAGGGTAAACAATAGATTCTAAACTCAAAAATGTTCTTGGATTTCCCATCTGATTCTTTTTTTGTGAGTTATTTTCTTTATGGTTTTAAAAGAAATTAAATAAATTTGTTAATTTGTCCAATGCACCGGCCAATAGCTTCCCCATCTGAACATCCAACAATGAAAAACATTATGTCAACTATATGGTAAAATGCACATTTTAGATTCAAACATGGTCTCATATTTATGATCCAAAACTCCATTTAGGATATATTACATTTTTTCATTAAAATCATGCATGTGCGATATAAAATATAGATAATATTTTCATAAAATTAATTCAGACCTCACCAAGCCTCAGAATCACATGTCGTCTCGGTGCCTAGCCTTAAAAATATACATTGGAATATTCAAAATTTTTAAAGGGAAAAACCAGAGACTCTACATTATTCACATATTAAATACTTTTCATCCTTGAAAAGAACAAACTAAGGGGGAAAAGGTGGGGACACTGATCCCACATCTGGTTCTTCTATACATATTCCCTATACTAGGATGTAAAACTAAAGGAGAACTGTGAAAATCCCATATCAACTCGTCTTGTAGCATTACCAGAACAACCATCATTCAAAAAAAAGATGATGTGATTCTATTTTTAAAAAAATCCATCTGGTGGATCACCTAAGGATATCTGATAATTTAAGATCGCATAGTAGATATACCCACGTTTTTCTTTTCTAAACTCTAAGGAATTGAAGGGGAAACAACCAACTCATGGTGGTATGCTAAACCATACTCACCCAGAAGGGTCAATTTCAAATAGTTAAACTACATTGGAACCATTCTCAATAGCAGCCGTAAAAAATCCTCATTATGAGCATCTTCTGCCTTGGACTCGCCCTAGGTGGCCCTCAATCTCACTTCACATCAACCATTATAGAGTACATTGTTGGTCTTATGTCTGAGAAGACATACCTCAATATGTGTACCATCGAATCTAAAACTAACTCTATGAGAGATACCATACAACTAGCACTCCTAGAGAATATCTAGAACAACACTTTTGTGTTTCATGTTCTCCAAATATAATGTAGAGGACACTAGGTTACAATCACAAAAGAATAGCATGAAACAACCCAATAAAGGTTAAGAATCCAAATAATAATTCTTGTGAACTCTTATGTTTCATTCAACACACCAATGGGTGTCACAAATTACTAAAATAAAATCTAACAGCACTACAAATTCATGCCCAATATATCCACCTCTCAAACCTAGAAATGATGATAACCTATCCTTATTTCAAACTCTGATATCCACTACACCCCAAACCACTGACCAAATAACTCAACTATTCTTGGGGAAGGATACCCTTCCCCGCATCACCTGGATTAGGTGATGAGAACTGATACCAAACCTCAAGATATTATCTTAATCATAGGAAAACAATAGGGGGAATTGTAGAAAAAACACAAGGTATTATGAACCCCCATCTCTATAGACTCCTCTAACTGCACCTGCATCTCTCATAGTTAAACGGGGTCATTTAACATTCCAAAACAAACATCAGGGTAGCGCTGGTAAATGTACATGTTGAAAAAAAATATTGATGGTGAGGTAAAACTGGAATGTCCTCGAAAAGTATTCCCTCATACTTCTCCACCATCATAGGAAACTAAGAGCTCATAGATTCTAATGTTCCTAGGGTTACATTAGCCAACTGACAGGGAAGTGGATATAACCTCCCATGAATGTGCTCATCCTATCTTGTATAATGATAATTCCTCATTAAGGCGGAAACATCCATCCCACAACCTTGAAGAACCTCCATACTCACTTGTTGAAATCATCTAATCATGTATGGTTGATGAACATTCCATACTAAAGAAGACATCATAAGGCCCCAAAATCACTACAAAAGGATTTTGTGTGAGGATATCTCTCCTCACATAGTAAGGTCACGCCATCAATAAAAACATTAGATGATTGATCCTCTCTACATGAGCCTCCAACACAAGGGTTGAGCAAACAACCCTTGTGAACAACTGCAACTGGATTTGATCTCCTTGTTAACAACTAAAACTGGATCAGTAGTGATAGAGGTCCTACCACAAACTATACTCAATCCTCTCGGCCAGAAGTCCCATTTGTTTATAGTATTTCATTAACATTTCCTATATACTATCTTCCACTATGGCCTTCTCTAAAATCCCATTACACTATAAGGAACTCAAACTCACAAGATAAAGGAACTCATGCACCACACCTCGATACTATTCACGTTGGGATGACCCTGACTTACCCACATAGTTTTAGATCACATCGCAAGAACATGTCTCAGTGGGAAAGGTTTCCCTCTTTCCTGAATGTCTATATATGTATCTAAAATCACCAATATAAGGCATTAACAATTCCCCCACATTATCCTAAACAAATCTCATCATGAGGACCACCATCAAAATGGGTCCCATCCGAGTGTGATATCAACACCACAAGATCAGTCATGACTTCAACCACCTAATAAGGGAGTCTGGATCAATAAGAAACCTAGACAATCACTTTCTCTAGAACCTGCAATGCTCACTCAGAATGTTTTAATCATCTATTAGAACCACCAGAAATAGTTTCTGATATATGAGTGCATTGGTTGTGAGTGAAACCATTTGATCGGTCGAGATCTACAAAATCCTTAAAACTCGGATCACCAACTACAACTAATCCTCCACCACCAAAGGATCTGGATCATCATGAAACCTTAGTGGCCTCTATAATTGGATCTCATATGATTCACTTGGATTGTGTACATCCTCAGCATGATATTTTGGTATCAAATTCCACTCGACAGGAAGGGGTGTTGCTACCTACCTACTTGGAGGAAATAACTCATTGTCTGGACCCTGAACTGAGGACTCAATGATCATATGATCATCATCATGATACGTAATTTGATAAACTGGACGAATGTCTTTGAAAAGACATCTCAAAGTTATCAAGACATACCATGGTCAAATGGGAATATATATATATATATATATATTGATGGGGGATGAATCAGGAAGGATTTCCAAAGAATTGATCTTATGTGAAATATGTACCATTGGTCCTTGCAACCAATGTCTTTATATGAGGAGTGGACAAGATAGTATTCAAGGCCCTAGTGAATGGATATTTTGACCACCCATAACATCACTAAATTCCCTGGCCTGATAGATGCACTCAAGATGCTTTGACACTATTTCACTAATCCCAAGAAAATATTTATAAGGGGGATACTCCAAAAATTATCCCAATGAATGAACTATTCTAATACCAATCTATCACGACCCTCCAAAGCTATAGATTAAGCCACAAATACACAAGACCTACCTTTCTAGGCCAGTAGTGGTGACCTACACTGAAGTCATATCTGACACAGGGTGGCCTTTTCCAAATTACCTGTATGTACACACATAGCCATATCAATGGAGAAGTGAAAAGGGAAAGATTAAAAGAAACAACACAGATAGAAAGAAAACTAATCATTCATAAAATCTAGGGTGTATAAGTGTAAGATAGTGAAAAATGAAAATTAAAAGGAAAAAATAGAAGCCCAACACAAAATTTGTACCAACCTGAAAAAACTACGAAAATAAAAAATTGAGAGAGCCCATCTACAGAATCCAAAGCTGCAACCCACATATGTTGTCTAAAGTACCATGTATCCCTAAAATCCAATAATTTCACCATCAACCCCTTTATTTTTTTCATAAGACATGACAAGTTCGAGTAAATCCCATGTAAGGGTGAGTATGTGAAAACATTGTAAGATTACTTGAATGTTGAAGTGGGAGCCGTAAGAGATACAATATTAATATAATTACATTAGATGTAATATAAAAACAAATATAACATCCACTATTGGAAACTGGACTTATATTAATAGTTTTGGACAACCCGTTGGTATAGGTACCATAAAATGACCCTATACCAATGGTTTTGGAAGAACAGTTGATATAGCTTCATTAAAATGACCATATACGAACAATATTTCGAGAACTGTTGGTATAGTAAATTTATATACCAATGGTATGGATAAAACCATTGGTATATCCTCTATTAAATGACACTATACCATCGGTTCTTCCAAAACCATTGGTATAGGTCCCCAAATTTGAAATACCAATACCAAAGGTTTGGAAAACCATTAGTATAGGAATTTTTATTTCTAATCAATTATTTTTTCATATAAAGTCGTAAAAATCAAGAATAATTTTACTCATAAATATAAATATACATATTTATCAAATTATGTTTCGAAAAAATATTGTTGCTTGGTGTTAAGGTCGTCGAGTTATAAGTCAAAGGCCTAGGGATCAAAACCTATCATATTTTTTTTTGAATTACCTATACCAATGGTTTTGAAAACTATTGGTATAGGTAATTCATATTACATATACCAACGGTTTCCCAAAATTATTTTTTGAGGTATATACCGATCCCACGGTATCCCACAGTCAGCAAAACCATTAGTATGGCCTATACCAATTGTTTTGGGACCTATAAAAATGGTTCCAAACCATTGGTATAGGTCCAGTTTCGAGTTGTGAGATCAACCCCAACCAGGAGAGGGTAACCTCGTCCAAGCATAAGTGGATCGACATTGTGAATAGATGAACTACATGTTGAGTCTTCACCACTTACAGTAGGAGTCTATAATCATCCAACAACATGAAGGTAAATAGAGAAAGAACACGGCATACCTTGTATGTCTTGGAATCTCATTAAAGGATAGTATGAAAATCAAAGCGTTTAGATATAGAAGAATATATATATATTTTGTCAATCTAAACAACCCCAAATGATTGAGTGAGGGGTCATGGGGCCACAGTATCTAGGTAGAGGACCCATTCTCTAGTATAATAGGAGGGTTCCACTCTAGAAGCCACTGAGGACATACCACATGGCTCTACTCAAGGGTACCACTCGGTATTCTTCTAGGAACCTCTACCCAAATCTATTAGAGGGTTCCAATCGGTAGTCCTCAAGGACCCACAACCCAGCCCTACTAGAGGGTACCACATTTTATTCATTGAGGAATCAAATACCCTACTATATTGGATTCTACTACTTGGTTTTCATTGAGGAACCAATTCCCATCTCTACTAGAGTGTACCAATCATTTTTCATTAATGACTCCATTGCCCATATCTACTAGAGGGTGCCACTCTATAGTCATCGAGGACCCACTGCCCATCTATACCGGAGGGTGAAACTTGGTAGTCTTCAAGGATTCTTCTACCCATATCTACTGGAGGCTACCACTCTATAGTCATTGAGGACTCCACTTCCCATCTCTATTGGAGGGTACCACTTAGAATGTCTTTGGCGATCCTTCGTGATCACATCCATTATTGAGCATCTCCTAGCTAATCATAATTCCCAAAAGATTCCACATCATATCTATATTTCCTTAATGTATGTAACTATCATGTTCTATGAAGAAAAATATTCTGGATAGTCTACTCACTAGCCAAAATCCAAGTCTAGATGAAGGAGATACAAGCGGTTGAAGTATCCTCTAATGGAGGTACATAGATTCTCAGGGTCCCACACGACATGTAGTCCTTATCTACTGTCTGGCCATGTCCTTGATAGCACATGGCTTATGGTCCATGTCATACTACATGATATGTCTCATCCAAAAGCATGACTAATGAATGAGTCACATCATCTATCCAAGGGGGAAAACAAAATTCCACTGATATACTTATGAAAATGGACCGGTATAGGAAAATAGATAACACCATTGATAACCTCATTGAAAAAGCTTCATATAGTCTATTCACTTCCCTAAATTGGATTCCCAATGAAAATGTCACATTTAACCATATAATACATGAATGGTTTTTCTGGTATCAATACACAAACACAAATTAAATACCCAATATTAGTCTCAAAACATCAACATCAATTTTAGGGTTACGATACGATAGATGATTCATCAAGAATACACAATAATAATAATAATAATAATAATAATAATAATAATATCTGGTGCTCTTTGGAACTATTCCATGATCCCAAATTAAATATCTATCATTATTCATATAATTATTTCCTCAATTAGAGTGTCATGATGCCGTAGACGGTTCGTCAATCTGAAGTCGCCCAGAGAAGTTATGGTTGATTCAAGGATTGATAACCAAAGTAATAACAATAATATTTATTGTTATTATTATTATTTAAATAAACCATAATTTAAAGAGAGGCCAACACCACTTCCTCCATTTGGTTTTCACATGGGACACTACCCATGTATTACGTCCACCTTTTTCAACAAAAATTTATAATAATATCATTTATAATAATAATATTATTCTTATTATAACTCATATTATTATTTGGATATGGTTCAAGGTACTTAAGGTAACTAAATTAGGTATCCATGATGAAGGTCCTTCTTGCAAAAGGAATCCTAGAACCCCCTATTCATACGAATTATTTGATAATGATATTATGAATATTATCAATAATAATAATATCCACCACTATTATTATTATTATTATTATTACTAATGTGTACCTTGTTGAAAACATCCAACCTCCTCATTGGAGATCAAATTTCGGCCACCATCACGTTCATTATATCCACCCCCACCACGAGGCTCTGGACACAACCTCCTCTTAAAACTGATCTCGTCACACCACACATCTTCCCTACATTCCAACTAAGAAAACGAGGATCACCGATCTGATCCCAAACCACCTCCCATTACAAACCCACACTCACGGTACTTAACTTATCTGATCACTAATCAATATCATGCTCATATATCAATCCATCACTAAACTTTTGATCGACGTGTCTTTCATGCTACTATAATGAATTTGGGGGTTCATCACACTTGAACCATCCCCAGCAATGTCGAATCTTGGCCTCATGGTCCAATGATGAATACCATGAAGAATGATGGGGAAAAAGATTAAATAACATAGGTGATAAATATGATTGGACCATATTTCTTTTTCGATGATTTCAAATCAAGGAAACTAGGGTGAGAAACATGGCATGGAAAATAAATAAATCGAATAAATAATTTGTTTCGATACACAGGCTCATGAAAAGGGTCATTAAAACCCCGATCAAGGAAAAATATTTGGCCATGCTCAATATTTTTATAAAAATGGATCGAAACCACAATTTATGAGTCTTACCTTGATTATGGATCAATCATTGGTTAATAACACATCTGATATCGATGGAGATGATTTGTTTCATTTTCTAGCTATTGATTCACCTTGATCTGATCATTTTTATTCATCCAGTCTCAATCCATCAACGATGAAGGGGTGGAAGCTCATATAAAATCTCAATATTATGTGTATAACGTAGAAATTTGAATATAAAAATATATTTATAGAAAAAATATTTAGTTTATGTTCTTTAATAAAACTTAAAATAATAATTTATTTTATTTAAAAATTTCTACAAGTATGGAATTCAAGCCAAGCACCCAACTCCAATCAAGGTTATGCCACACCTAGGGTAAACACTACATTAAAAAATCAATGGTGGTCTCATATTACCCATCATATTCAGTATCTATGAATTATTTTGGTTTGATTTATTAAATAAATAAATTTAATTAATTAATTTATCCAATGAACCTTCCAATGCATGCCCAATCCGAACATCTTGCGCCCAATAAATTTAGGTCATGCCTTGGGTTTAATCCACATTCAAGATTCAATTTTGGTCATAGATTTCTAATCCAAGACCCTGTTTTAGATATATTCCACTTTTTCTATAAAACATCTCCCATGTAATATAAAATAAAATAAATATTTTTATAAAATTAATTTTAGGATCACTAAGACTCAGAATCGCACACTATATCACATCATGGATCTTAAAATATTCATTGGAATATTTCAATGTCTTACACTGCAAAACCAGGGTCTCTATAATTAACATAATCATTAAAAAAATTAATTTGTGAGAAAACGATGACTATAAGGTTATGATGACATAATAAATGTGAATTAGCATAAGAGAAGATAAATCATACCCAAAAATACAAGGATCATAAATCATGAAACATATCATAAAGAAATAAAAAAGTAAGGAGTCATAAGAATCGATAATAATGGGACTTATGATGTCAATCCTGACCAATGGAAATATTTTTATCCCTTAGAAAGAATAATGAAAATGTGTAGGTATAATGTAAAGTAATATTTATAGAACACTTATAGAACCCTTATAACAACCTTACAGATTGAATAACTATATCTTCAACTTCCATACCCATAACAATGGAGTGCTATTTTGGTGCACCCATCATATAAGTTATATCGGGCTCACCTAGCACTATTTGTCTGCATCCATTGTATAGATAATTTACACAAACCTTAATATGATAAAATTATATATAACATGAATCTCATCATAAAACTCAAAAAAAATCCATTATTCCATTATTAAATTGATTATCTAGTTTAAAGAAATAGGTTCCATGAAAATATTTTTGAAACATAATTAACCCATGGAAAATAAATGTATTACATGAAAATATCATTTAAAAATTATTAACACATCGAAAATAAAAGGGTTCTATAAAAGTATCTTTAAAACATGATAAACTCATCGAAAATAAATTTGTTCTATAGTGATATCATTGAAAGAAGATCAACCCATGGAAATGAAATGGGTTCCATTATAGTCACTTTGAAACAAATATAATCCATCCAGAGAAAAAATCAAGATGGTATCATTTAAAAATATCCCTAGTGTCAGATATGTATCATCAAGGGTTGTTCATTTTGATCAATGGAAATACCAATAAGTTATCATTAATAAAATTCTTGAGGAAAAATATCTTTTACATTCAATATCACTTTTTCAAAAATGATAAAAACAAAATATTTTCAACATATTTTTCTTTAAAAATAACTATAGAAATTTATAAGGTATGATTAAAATAAAACAATGGTCATGACAGTGGGAAAACCCTTTCTCGTTGATAATATAAAAAACAAACATTCATTTTAACACTTTTTTTAAAAGACTATTAAAAGTGACAAATTTGGAAAATTTTATGAAATTAGCTTTTAAAACATTTAAATGAAGTTCAAATACCATGTAAAATATATTTATTAAAAAATTAAGTCTATAAATGAATATTTTTTAAAAAATATTAAAAAACATCGATATGGAAAAGAATGATTCGTGTTCCTTAATAAAATACAAGATATGTATCACTTATAAATTAACTTCAATAATTTTATTTAATAAATAATTTAGGAAATGGGAATAAAAAGTATTAAACAAATTCAAAACCATTTTAGATGATACATGTGAAGTTAATGAAAATAATATCATTGTATTTCTTCTAAAATAAACCTCAATATAAACAATCCTGAAAGAGAGGAAATTGTTACAAAAATAATTTTTCCACTTTGTTAACTCTATGTTCATAACATCAAATGAAACATTAAATATCATGAACATAATTAGATTCATGATATTAAATATTAAAGGGGAAGTAGATACACCTCATTAAAAAATATTATTGTATAACCTAACATATGTACCAAAGAATGAATTTTGAGATGAGAGACCCATACAATGATTCTAACACTAAAATGAAAATTAATTAATGAATCTATTATTTGAATAAATTTAAAATCGAAATAAAATGAGTGTAAATAAAACATAAGATAATAAAAAATCATTACACACACAATATTATAATATTAAAGATAGTGTACATGTAATATAACCCAATAAAAATAAATTGAGGTGTGAAATTTTATACATCTATAGAATTCTCAAGTTAAATCCCCTTGGAAGAAATATTTCAAACTAAAAATCAATTAAACATGATTTATAAGAGAATCATTATTTTATATATAAATTTGGAAGTATATACACAATATTAGAGAAATTATGTTCATAACAATAAAATAATTATAAATGAAAGTAAATTGAGATGAAAACAATTACAGCTTCGGTAATCTCTAGATAAAAACCCCGTGAAAGAGAGAAAATCATATGGATTTATAAATCCCCAAAACCTTATTAAAAATAATCATAAAATAAATTCATGTGTATTATATACACCACACAACCAAAATAAGTGGGGAATATAAGATATATCTCATTGAAATAAAAGTGAGATGAGAACCCCTTACCTCGAGTCCAAACATTCCATGTATGTCCTTTAATACATTTATAATAATATTATATCAACTATTTTATTTATTTAGAAACCTTTAATGGTTAAATACCTTATTCTTAAATCATTTATTTTATTTCTTTTTAATGAAAAAATTAAATACTTAATTATTTTATTCCATGTTTGGTGTTTTGAAGACATTTGTTTCATTATTTGAAAATGGATTTGGTGTGTTGACATGGTCAGTCTAGCAATTATTTCATTATATACATAATAATAATCATTATATAATTATATTTTTATAAAAAATATACTTTTTAAATCATCCATGTATAATGTTTTGAAAAATTAACTATGTTGTGATCATGGAGATTGTAACACCCCGATATTTTATGAGAAAAATTTTATTTTTTAATTTCTTTGATGTCTTGTGTTCTATGCTACATCAAGATTATCTTGTAATATACACAACACTGTATTATCTTGAAGTATACACAACACTATTCTTGGCTCATGTTACGCACAATTTCAAGTTTGTTTTGTGGAAATTATTCTACACAACATTAAGTGTAGATTTTGTTTAATGTATAAATGAAATAAGGGTTGATTATGTTATACGCAACACCAAACAGAGATTTCACTACACGCAGCCCTGACTTGGCTTGCATTACATGCAATCAAGACCTTCTTCGATAGTGTGTGTAGTACGCAATACCGAGTTTCACTAAACGAGATATTATAATAATATCATTATGAACTATCCGTTATGAATAGTAATACCCACTTTTTGTAATTTTATAAATTTTATCTTTCAAAATGGACTTCATTTTTGGATTCGAAATATAGAAATTACCCTAGGGTTAATTTTTGGTATTTTTCTGAAAACATTCAATTTTTGATGAATAGTGAAAACACTGGGTTACTATTTAAAAACCGACTTTTTATTTAAATAATTATTTATTTTATTTAAATTTATTTTAGGTCAAAATTGATACATAATACCTATATAAGTTAAATGTAATTCATTGGAGTCATTTTATAATAATTTTAGATATATAAAAATTTTATTGAACTGTTCACCGTCTTTTACCCACCTCCTAAGAGAATTTGAAAATTTACATAAAACTTAATTTTACCGCTTCTGTGAGTGGAATTTCGAAACTCCTAGAGAAATAGTTAATATCAAGGAGTAAAATGTGGTTCAATAAGATAAAAATAATTTCTTGTGAATAGTAACTTTTTACATTTATTTACCATAGTTAAAATTAAATAGAGTAATTAATGGTAAAAATGATATTATTATTACCCTAAAACATGTCCTAACTCTACTGGATAAGTTTAATTCAACCAAAAAAAAACCTTAGGAATAAAATATTACCCTTTAGGTCCACTTGGATTAGATTAGGACACTTATTATTATTTTATTTAAAGAAGAGTTAAAAGATTTAAAATCAATGTTTAATAACTAAAACATTTTTAATATAGGGTTATACATAATATAAATTTGACTATAAATATTAATTGTAAATCTAATAATATTTCCTACATAATGGTATTTTATTTATAATTTTTAGACTTCAAATAATTTAATTTATTTATAACACAATGATGATGCAGTAATTACCTTGTTAATGAAATATTAACATCATTGATATTATGATACCCAAATAAATGTAATTTTAGACTTTTTATAAATTACACTAAATTTTTAGGTTAATATGAAATTTTATTATTGATTCAATGAGAATTTTTTGAACTAATCATGCTTTTATGATTTTCACAAAAATCAATTTCCAAATAGTTTCAAAATTGACATAAAATAGTTTTTTAAAAATAATATTATATTATTAATTGTTATTCTATTCCTAAAAATAGGAGGTTCCACCAAATGACTTAGATAAGGTTATATATATTAATAATGAACAACTTGGGGTTATTTTGACTTTTTATAGTAAGTTTATTAACCATATAGTGTAAGAAAACAAGAAGACACGGTAAAAGTTAAATTATTTAACTTATAGTTAAATCTAAATTATAAGGTTAAAATAGTAACCTAAACATTTCTAAATCCTATTAGTTTAGAGGATTTCTACCCATACCCACTTTGGATTCTAAATAAATCAATTTGGATCTATTATAAACCTAATATGACTTTATTATAAAATAATATTTTAAGTTTTTCCTAAGGTTCCCCTCTCCTCCCTTATAAAAGGACACCTCCTCCCTCTTCTCTTTACACAATTTTGCGCCTTCAAGCTCAGCCAACCCCTTACCATTTCACTTCTCAACTTCCCAATAAACATTTTATAGGTTCTTTTCTCCTCAATAGACCAACTCCAGTTCCTTAAGAAGAATCTTAAAGGAGGTGCGTTGAGGGAGAGGTAATCTCTTCTACCGATTCATTCAAGTTTTCTTTCTTCTTCAACTTCTTATTATTTATTTGTTTCATCATAAAGTAATAAAATAAGTATCAATAATATACTGATATGTTATTATAAATATGAAACAACCCCATTTCACCTTCTATCCATCCTACAGAAAATGAAATCACCGCACGTGCATACGTACGGAATACCGTCTCCACGTCGTGGTGTAATCTGTTTTTCCACCACCACCATACTTGGATGGGTATAATGGTGTAAAGAATAACTATATATAGTTATTATAACATAATTATGATTCTGAGATATTATATCATCCACTAAAATTCAATTCAATAATTATGGAAATGATATCATAGCTCGTGTGTACGTACGGATTACCGTCTCCACAACGCGATGAGATTCATTCTTCATGTTAACCACTCAAGAATGATTATAAAGTATATATAATGAATAATAATGAAATATATGACATGATAAATATACTGGATTTATGTATATATATATGTGTGTGTGTGTGTTTGTGTCATCTACTTACTCTCATTCAAGTCGATAAGGAAAAGAAAACAGCGTTCATGCGTACGTACGGCCTACCGTCTCCATGAACGGTGTATTTCATTTCATTTATCTATCTATTATATATATACTGAATATATATGATATATAAATCATGATTTACATTCTGGAAGTAATTAAATAATTATATAAGTAATAATAATATCAATAACAACAAGACCAAACACATACGATAAATAAAACGATTTCACCCAAAACGCTGCATTAACATGGAATTTACAAAATAACGGGTAATATAAAGTCCTAAGTGAACCATATATGATATAATAACAATGAATATGACTCTGTAATAAGTCAATAACATTATTTAAATCATTATACAGTAGGTTCAGATACGTATGAAGCATATCAGACCTAAGGTAAGGGATAACTTTTCCAATCTCGTTTTTATCCGAGATTGTTTATTCGTAAGTATTTACTGGGGTTATATTTATCATCCATGTCCTTGTTTTATAAAAATTGGTTCATGTATGTTTAAACTCCTTTTTACCCATTTTTGGCTATTACTACATGTTATTTAAGGAATCTTTCTTTTTTTACCATACGAGGTACTTTTTGACTTTTCCAGCAAAAGTATGAGAAAAATGTTTTTTAACTTATACTGCATGAATGGATTTTTACATATTCATAACTCCTAATTTACATGAAGCTTCATCTTCAATATTTCATTACTATTTTCAACAAAATACCTTTCTTTTAAAATTTCATGGCATTTAGTGAAAATAAAATGATTTTCAAAAAGAAAGGTTATTTTCGTCATGAATTCATTTCAAGTGTTTTATCAAAACCATTTTCCAGCTAAGATGAAATTATTTCATATGTGTATGTTTCAAGTATAATGTGTATATGATTTAGATGGTTTCATTTTTATTATGATGAAATGATATCCATTGGATTTATATGGATTATGTTATGATGGGATGATTTTTATGAAACCCATTTTATTCTTTGGGTTATGATTAATGATTTATGTTTATGTTGTGGAACACATAAGAATGATTTCATTATGAGATGGGTGGGACCTATATCTCCCTCCAATGCATTGGGTAAGGATTTATATCTCATTAGATAGACATTTCTATAATGGCAAGTAAATCCGGTTCAGTAATACATGGTGTGAATGACAAGTAAACCCGATTCAGTAAGAGACATTGTCCACTAAGATTGTCTTGGTAGCAATGCCTTGGCTACTATGGAAATCATATCACGTGATTAATGTTTTTCCACACTTAAAAGTTTTATTCCCAAGCTATTTTATCATGATTAATGTTATTTTATGATCTATGCCTTATGTACTACAATGTTTTATGTCATTGCTCCAGATTTTGATGTTTATATTTTATGCTCATGTTTTTACATTCAAATGTTTGTAGATTATTTTATGTTATCTATGTTTACCCTTGCTGAGAATTTGAGCTCACCCTTTATATGTTTTCTTTTCCCCAGGATAAAAATAAAGGTTTTAGGTAAGAAAAAAATGGAAGATCATTATGGGAGATGTTGAAGATCTTTCACCAAGATTAGAAGAATATGTTTCAAGTATCAAAAGACACTAAACTATTGCAGTCCTTTGGTGTCTGTTTTTTTATTTATTAAATATTCCGCAAAAGTAATGTAATTTCTACGTAAGTCAAGTTTGGGTCTCTATAGTTGGTATCAGAGGAAAGGTTTAGTTAACCTTTGGAAAGTAGGATGTGAAAACATTAGTGAGATCCCTAGAGATATTTCTAGGGTATGTCTAGGGATGTTCTTAAGGTTTAGTATAACTATAGGTTACAATCCTAGAGTTATGTTGACGATCATGAATAACCTAGGGTGAACCTAAGGTATCATGGATTAAATAATGTGTGGTATGTTAGACATCCCATAAGTGAATTTTAATGATTATGTGGTTCCCCGTTATTTTAAGTGTTTCTTACACTATGATTTCTGGTTTTAAATAATTGAGGAAACGATAAGGAATTCAGTTAATGTTGATTCTGATAGAAAAATTGGTGACTGTGATCAAAAAAATAGAGTAATGCCTAGATAGAATGATATTGTGATTATGACGAATCAGTCTTCACAGTATATGATTAACAAGGTGAACTTTGGTGGTATTCCTAAGTAATCAAATAAGAGGAAGATGAACATTTATACGTGTTCTCATGGAGAGGAACGTAGAGGAAGGAAGATGAAGCTTTCTACGTATCAAGAAAAAGGGATGAAGAACCATGATGAATACCTCAAATGGTGGGGAATATGTTATCTGTGTGGAGAAAAGGGTCATAGAGTGACAAACTGTTACTCAGTTCAATGTCTTATTGGTGGAGAACATGGTCATTACCCAACTCAATGCCTTGACATAAGAGTTTACTTATAAATCAAGGAAGTAATTATTCTATGAAAATCATTGAAGAGGATGGATTTAAGTGTTTATGTATTGGTATTCAAGAATAATGTTGTTGAGGTACTTTTATGGTATTTTGGAATATGTTTCTGTTAGTCTATAGTGGTTCTCAATAATTTTATGTTACCGGTAACCATTAAAAGTGATTGAAATATTTTTGGGAAGTAGATGATATGCGCATAATGAAGGGATAAAGAGAAAATGAAAATTTTCACAGTATTCATGAGCTCATGACTGATATAAGGACAAAGTGATATCATGGTTTGAGTATATAGAAATTTTGGGATTTTGGTATATGGAAAGAGTTAACTTCTGACAGCATTCATGTTTTCACTAAGGTTCAATAGGAATTAATTTTTCAAGAGAATACATGATTAAGGTATTCACTTGTTTGGAATGTGACCAACAAGATATATCGTATGATATATGGGGGATAAATGATGGTATTTAGATGCTCGGTAAACAAAATTTCTAGTAATTGTTTTCTTTATACTATGAGCTTGGATAGAAGTAATTTGGATAAGCCTAAAGATTGGAATGGATTATGTTGGACGTAAGTTAGTATTGTTTAAGGCTATAACTTTTTGATATTATTTTTGGAATGTTGTAATATTATAGTTTTAGAAAAAGGACAACCCATAGGACGGGCGATAACCTGTCACGTCAGACAAGGTTACTGGAATCGAACCCACAACCGAAGTGTGATAGGCCTTTATCGTCTACAACTTGCCTACAGGAAGTCCCTGGTTAGTAGAAACTAGTTTTTTTATTAAGCGGTATGATAGATGAAGTATAAGTCCATTTTTGGAATCATATACGATTAACCTCATCATAGATGACTTATGTATATTTAATAACTTTTTCTAACCTTTTATTTGAGATAGATAGATTGACCCACCGTTCTATCACATGATCTCCTAACGCTTCATGAATAACAAATTCAACTTCATTTTTTTATGATATGAAGTTGAAATTGTTCAAGGCACGAACAACGATGATATTTTACCAAAATCAAGTAAGTATTTCTTTTAATTATTCAACATTAGAGAAATGATCTTGAAAACCAAAAATGTTTTCCTTGTGCTCTAATATCTAATGAATCAGATGGTACCTTAGATCATACCAAATTTATTGCATTGTGACTGTTGGATTTTTTTCATAGCCCTGTTCTCTACCACACTCCATCAGAACTTGACGGTTAGATTTGTCTTCCATATCCATATTTCCACCTATATTCTCCTATGTGGAAACCTAGTGATGAGTTAATTTGGGTAACCGTTATGTTTTATACTTCACTTTTTAAAATTATGTTTTAGTATTCCTTTTACGATGTGGGTTTTTACGAATAGAACTTTCAATTAGTAAAAGATTTATAACCCCGGCGAATTTTGAGGGCGAAATTCATTTTAAGGGGGGTAGAATGTAACACCCTCATATTTTATGAGAAAAATTAATTTTTTTAATTTCTTTGATGTCTTGTGTTGTACACTACACCAAGATTAGCTTGTACTATATGCAACACTATATAATCTTGAAGTATAAACAACACTATTTTTGGCTCATGTTAGACACAATTTCATGTTTGTTTTATGGAAATTATTCTACACAACATTAAGTATAGATTTTGATTAATTTATAAATGAAATAAGTTTTGATTATGTTATATGCAACACCAAACAGAGCTTTCACTACAGGTAGTCCTGACTTGCCTTGCATTACACGCAATCCAGACCTTCTTCGATAGCGTGTGTAGTACGCAATACCGAGTTTCACTAAACGAGATATTATTATAATATTATTATGAACTAGCCGTTATGAAAAGTAATACCCACTTTTTGAAATTTTATAAATTTTATCTTTTAAAATGGACTTAATTTTTATATTCGGAATATCGTAATTATCCTAGGGTGAATTTTTGGTATTTTTCTGAAAACATGCAATTTTTGATAAAAAGTGAAAACACTGGGTTACTATTTAAAAACCGACATTTTATTTAAATAATTATTTATTTTATTTAAATTTATTTTAGGTCAAAATTGATACATAATACCTATATAAGTTCAATTTAATTCATTGGAGTCATTTTATAATGATTTTAGATATATTAAAATTTTATTGAACTTTTCACCGTCTTTTACCCACCTCCTAGGAGAATTTGAAAATTTAGATAAAACATAATTTTACCACTTCTGTGAGTGGAATTTTGAAAATCTGAGAGACACGGTTAATATCAAGGATTAAAATGTAGTTCAATAAGATAAAAATAATTTTTGGTGAATAGTAACTTTTTACTTTTATTTACCACGGTTAAAAGTAAATATGGTAATTAAGGGTAAAAATGATATTATTATTACCCGAACACATGTCCTAATTCTATTGGATAAGTGTAATTCGACCAAAAACAAACTTAGGAAAAAAATATTTCCCTTTAGGTTCACATGGATTAGATTAGGACACTTATTATTATTTTATTTAAAGAAGAGTTACAAGAGTTAAAATCAATGTTTAATAACTAAAACATTTTAAATATAGGGTTATACATACAATATATTCGACTATAAATATTCAATAGAAATATAAAAATATTTCCTTCATAATGATATTTTATTTATAATTTTTAGAATTTAAATAATTTAATTTATTTATGACACAATGATGATGTAGTAATTACCTTATTAATGAAATATTAACATAATTGAGGTTATAAATACCCAAATAAATGTAATTTGAGACTTTTTATAAATTCCACTAATTTTTTAGGTTAATATGACATGTTATTATTTATTAAATTTTTTTTTGAACTAATCATGATTTTATGATTTTCACAAAAATCAAGTACCAAATAGTGTCAAAATTGACATAAAATTGTTTTTAAAACAAATATTATATTATTAATGGTTATTCTATTCCTAAAAATATAACGTTCCACAAAATTACTTAGATAAGGGTATATATATTAATATTTAACCACTTGGGGTTCGTTTGACTTGTTATAGTTAGTTTATTAACCATATAGTGTAAGAGAACAAGAAGACACGATAAAAGTTAAATTATTTGACTTAGAGTTAAATCTAAATTATAAGGTTAAAATAGTAACCTAAACTTGTCTAAAACCTATTGGTTGAGATTATTTAGACCAATACCCAAATTATCTTCGAAATAAATCAATTCAGAGCTATTATAAACCGAATATGACTTTATTATATAATAATATTTTATGTTTTTTCTAAGGTGCCCCTCACCTCCCTTATAAAAGGGCACCTCCTCTCTCTTCTCTTCATACAATTTTCAGCCTTCATTCTCGGCCAAACCCTGCCCATTTTCCTTCTCAACTTCACTATAAACATTATATTGATTCTTTTATCCTCAAAAAACCAACTCTAGTTCCTTAAGAGGATAAAGGAGCTGCGTCGAAGAAGAGGTAATCTCTTCTACCGATTCTTTCAAGTTTTATTTCTTCTTCAACTTCTTCTTCTTCTTTAGTTGTTTGATCATAAAGTAATAACATAAGTATCAATAATATACTGATATGTTATTATAAATATGATACAACCCAATTTCACCTTCTATCCATCCTACGGAAAATGAAATCATCGTGCGTGCGTACGTACGGAATACCGTCTCCATGCCGTGGTGTAATCTGTTTTTCCACCACCACCTTACTTGGATGGGTATAATGATGTAAAGAATAACTATATATAGTTATTATAACATAATTAAGATTCTGAGATATTATATCATCCACTACAATTCAATTCAATAATTATAGGAACGATATCATCGCTCGTGCGTACGTAGGGATTACCGTCTCCACGACGAGATGAGATTCGTTCTCCATGTTGACCACTCAAGAATGATTATAAAGTATATATAATGAATAATAATGAAATATATGACATGATAAAGCTACTGGATTTATGTATGTATATAAATATATGTGGAATCTACTTACTTCCCTTCAAGTCGATAAGGAAAAAAAACAACGTTCATGCGTACGCACGACATACCGACTCCAAGAACGGTGTATTTCATTTCATTTATCTATCTATTGTATATATATATAATGATTATATATGATATATAAATCATGATTTAAATTTTGGAAGTAATTAAATCATGATATAAGTAATAATAATATCAAGAACAACAAGTCCAAACACATACGATAAATAAAACGATTTTACCCAAAACGATGCATTAACATGGAATTTACAAAATAACAGGTAATATAAAGTCATAAGTGAACCATATATGATATAATAACAATGAATATGATTCTATAATAAGTCAATAACATTATTTAAATCATTATACAGGAGGTTCAGATACGTACGAAGTATATCGGACCTAAGGTAAGGGATAACTTTTCCAATCTCATTTTTATCCGAGATTGTTTATTCGTAAGTATTTACTGGGGTTATATTTATCATCCATGTCCCTATTTTCTAAAAATGTTTTCACGTATTTTTAAAGTCCTTTTTACCCATTTTTAACTATTACTACATGGTATTTAAGGAATATATCTTTTTTTTACCATACGATGTACTTTTTGACTTTTCCGGCAAAATTACGAGAAGAATGTTTTTTTAACTTATACTAAATTAACATATTTTTACAATTTTATAATGCCTAATTTTCATGAATCCTCGTCTAAAAAATTTCATGACTATTTTCAAAAAAATCCTTTTCTTTTAAAATTTCATGGAATTTAGTGAAAATAAAATAAATTTGAAAAAGAAACGTTATTTTTCTTCAAGAATTCATTTCAATTATTTTATCATAACCATTTTCCATCTAAGATTAAATTATTTCATATGTGTATGTTTCAAGTATAATGTCTTTATAATTTATGTAGTTTCATATTTCTTATGATGAAATGATATCCATTTGTTTTATATGGATTATGTTATTATAGGATGATGTTTATTAAACCCATTTTATTCTTTGGGTTATGATAAATGATTTATGTTTATGTTGTGGCACACGTAAGAATGATTTCATTATGAGATGGGTGAGACCTATATCTCCCTCAAATGCATTTGGTAAAGATTTATATCTCATGAGATATACCTGGATGGAATGACAAGTAAATCCGGTTCAGTAATATAGGGCTGGAACGACAAGTAAAGCCAGTTCAGTAAGGGACTTTGTCCACTAAGATGGTCTTGGCAGCAATGCCTTGGCTACTATGGAAATAATATCATGTGCTTAATGTTTTTCCACAATTACAATTTTATTCCCATGATATTTTATCATGATTAATGTTATTTTATGATCTATGCCTTATGTACTGCAATGTTTTATGTCATTGCTCCAGATTTTGATGTTTAGATTTTATGATCATGTTTTTACATTCAAATGTTTTTGGATTGTTTTATGTTTTCTATGTTTACCCTTACTGAGCATTTGAGCTCACCCTTTGTATGTTTTATTTTCCATAGGATATAAAAAAAGTTTGAGGTAAGAAAAAATGGAAGATCTTTATTGGAGATGTTAGAGATCATTCACCAAGATTAGAAGATAACGTTCCAAGCTTCCAAAGACACTAAACTATTACGGTCCTTTGGTGTCTATTTTTTTATTTATTAAATATTCCGCAAAAGTAATGTAATGTCTATGTACGTCATGTTTGGGTCTCTACAGAGATAGTAGGTCATACTTACGCATTATTAATGTTTATATATTTCCATTATTACAATCAAAAGAAGGAATGTAATATTTTATCATTATATAATTATAATTACATCTCAAGTACCATATTTTTTTAACATACACACATATATATACATATCATCCATGTGATTTAATAATGAAAAATTGGCACATGGCTTCATGGAAGTAGTAGGCAACATGTACGCATGAACT
Organism: Viscum album; assembly: GCA_963277665.1. Lineage (NCBI taxonomy): Eukaryota > Viridiplantae > Streptophyta > Magnoliopsida > Santalales > Viscaceae > Viscum > Viscum album. The sequence goes on along the minus strand of OY728152.1, from coordinate 248,111,638 downwards.
ACTTTATCATTTTTAGTGTAATATTTAAAATGATATATTATATCACATATTTTAATTACATTTTACCTTATTTACTTCCATGTAAAATGATAGTGAAAATTGAATCAAATCGTTTCGCAAGATGGTATTTCTTCATACACATGAGGGATGTTCTCTTACCCCCCATAGAATGGAAAGTAAGAAGCTATATATGAAATCATAACTACATAAGTATAAATATATTATAAATATCACATATATATTTAAATCCATCATTATAAAATGTTCTTAATGGTGGTGATGGAAATTCCATTACATCGATTTTTGAGGCGGTATTCCACTATACAAATGAATGATAATTTCATATCTCATTTGATGGAAGATGATATAGATTTAAGTTACTTAATTTATACAATAAATATAATTATAATATATGTATTTGTTTTATTATATAATAATAATTTAATATTTTTTGAAGGATGTGGAAGAAGAAACACAATAAAAATTCTCAGCTAAGAATGAAACATCTTCTTCAGAAAACCTCCTTAATTAATCAGGAAAAGACTTCATATGATGGATTTATCATCAAACTAAGGAATCTAGGTCATGGGATGAGAAATAAGGAAAATATTTTTATTTATTTTTTGTAGAAAATTGGAATTTATGGTGTTAATAGGAGAGGAGAGGGTGTTACCTTTATAAGTGTGGCGAGTGGAACACATGTAATTTTTTGAGAACAAAAGGTTGTACCCATGTTTTTTATGTGCCAAAAGGCTCTGAAATGGACCATTATCATGAAATTTATATTATATATTTTAAATAAGAAATTAAATAGATTTTACAAAATTATTATTTCATTTTAATATTTATCTTTTTAGTTTAACCCATGGAATGTTTTTTACCTTAATAGTGGTAATTCATTTTTACTATTTTCACTATTCATTATGACAAAAAATTGAGTTGACCTTATGAGATGATATAAATTATGATTATTGAAAATATAGAATCCATTTTAACAAATTAAATTCATTAATATGGTTTAATTTAATATAAAATAAAACTCACATACGTTAAAACAAATGTTTTTTTGAAGAAGTGTATTTTTCAAACAATAGATGATTTTATATTAACTATATCACAATTAATAATAATTATATGAATTTAAATTAATATTTATTTATATATCATATATAAATTTTATTTAAATCATTCCTCACTAGGGATTTTTTTAGTTAATTAATTGGAGAAACATTATCCACTTCAAAATTATGTTCATAATTATACCTTATTAATCCAAAAAATAATCTTATACTAAAATGAAATATAAATTTTATTCAAAATTATTTAATTGGATTAAATATAATTAAATAATACATTTTTTTCATTAAATAATATTAAAAATATAATGGGACTTAATTTTTTATAAATAAATTATAGTTTTAAAAATATTCACATTTTCACTATATTTCACCCCCCTTCACATATGTTGGGGTCATTACCCCTTTTATAAATAAAATCTCATAATTTTGGATCGATGAATGGTATTTTAATTATTCCCTGAAAAATAAATATTATTCAAAAAAACAAGACCTCATCAATTTTGATATGGTGATTTCCAAAATTTAGATCATTTTTTGAATTAAATTTCGTAAATGCTCTAGAAATTAGGGATAATAATTTTTCGCAAAAATTAACAATAAAATTATGGAAAAAATTTTATGATGAATAAAATCACATTAAAAAAATTTAATAATTTCTTAATAATTTATAAATAAATTAATATTGAGTTTTACATTAATATATATATATATATCATAAGCTGTTTAATTTTATTTATACCCTCCAATTTAACGTCAAGGTTAAAAAGGTCATGTTTAAAATGATATTATTTCATGGTTTTTTTTCTCAATGTTTTGCATCTCATATGATATTGAACATAGTTTTTTTTTTAAATTGGGGTGTTACATTATCCTTACATTAATAAATTGAAACCTCACAACTTTAACATTATATTTGGAATAAAAGGTTGGATATTGGAAAATACCTTTGTTGTAATACCACATCATAAAAATGTTTAATAATAAATTATCAAAAATATATGGAAACAAAAATATATGGTCATCATATAAATAGGTTTCCACCAAGGAGAAAATTAGTTTTCAGTGATGATATGGATATAGAATAAAAGAATACATAATTATAGAGAGTGATAGACAGTAGTGATCATAAGAATGTTAATGATAAATAGAATGTTAACGACCCTAAACTCGTAATTATATTATGATTAAAATAACCATTGACCCATAAAATATTAAGTAAATATGACAAATGTTATTTTCAATATACAGTTCATAGATTTGAGTTATTACATAAACATATAGACTAAAAAATTGTGAAATATACATACATCAAAAGTATAATTTCATTTGTTAGCCAATTTTCATCGTTATCTCATATATTTATATAAATGAGGAGTATTCAACAATCCTTTTTCAGGCATGAATCACATAAATAAAAATATAATGAATATACTAACCATAAACTAGATACCATGTTATTCCTACTTAAATTAAAATGATAACCAAAACCAAAATGGTTATAAAATGGTAAGTTATTTCACAAAAAATATTGATCCTATTCCAAAATAAAATTAGTCACCTAATTATCAAATCAATTCTCAATCCCATAGTTATCAATACGATAAAAAATATGTTCCAAAAATAAATTTTTTCATTATATTTCTAATACATTAAGTAAAAAAAGAATGATTTCATACTAACTTGGACATCATATAGGCCAGTGGTAGGAGCTACACCATTTTCAACCTTTGGTTGTGGGTTCAAGACCCATGATATTTTTGAATGTAATGGGATTTATCCAAATATTTGGGTTATCATTTATCCAAAAATTATATCGATACATCGTTTTGAGAAATATAACGAAAATTCTTAAAAATAACTTTAATCATCAAATATCATAAAACATTTATAGGTTATTAATTCCTTGAAATATATAAAAAGATAATTCCACCTAAAATAACACATCATATTCAACTTAAGGGTTATACATACCTTAACACCAAAAAAATCTCCAAAAATATCATTATTAACCTAAAAATTTCATTACTTAAAACCTAAAAAGGGGTGTATAAACATTGAATTTATTATTAAACTTAAACATGTAACCCCATTATGTAATCTATTACTGTAAAAATAACTTTCAATGAAAACTTTTTAATCCCAAAAGTTATCTAAAATTGTAACGCCCTGACCCCAGTTACCCAGAGTTGGTGCATTGTTACATAATATTTGAATGATCAAAAAAGATCAATTCTCGAAAGACCGATTAGTTTAGTATCCATGGAATAACTAGATACATTCATAAAGTTTACATTACATCATAAAGTGAAAACTACTACAATTTCATATTGTCTTCATATCCACTCATACTATCTCTGCAGGTCATTCATAAATTACTTCTTCACATCCTGGGAAAAAAATAAAACATTGAAAGGGGTGAGCTAAAATGCCCAGTAAGGATAACAATATAGCGGAAACATTCATAAATAAGCAAAAACATTTAATTCAATGTATAACTAAAACAAAAGCCTTTTAAACTTGAACTTTAACATAATATTTCAAAGATAAAATGAAATAATTCCATTTAATTATTCACATAGATATTCTACTAGTCGAATAGTCACACGCAATATCAATAACCACTTTCATAATGATGGAATGCATAATGCCAGACTATCATAACCACATAATCAAGGCCTCGTGCCCAGAATACAAATAAGATCTTGTCAAGGCCTTATGCCAAGACACTAGTTTGTCTCAAGAGACCTACCAATGCATAGAGGAGCTATAGAGGCCTCCACCCGTCACATATTAAGTCCAATGCATTCCTCATATGAACAGGTTTAAACATAACATAAACATTCGTTATAAAACTAGCATACGAAATGTCAATACTTTCTCCATAAACCATGAATGGCATAAAAATAACACATCCACAGTCAAACAAATCACAAAACCTTCAATACAATATGGAAGTTTTGTATCATAATAATAAACATCAAATAAGCTTAAAATCCATCAAAGGATATTGACATAGATGAAATCATAACTATTTGAGGGAAATATCACTTTTTTTGAAATCATTTAAAAGTATCATAATTATAAAATAAAAAATTTACTTTGAAAATACTCTTATAATATTTTAAGGGAATCTTCTATGCTTTTATAATGGAAGAAAATAGCTGCACTCATTGTATAAGTTAAAAAGACATTTTTACCTTAATTTTGTCAAAAAGGTTAAAAAGGACCTTGATTGGAAAACGATGGAAAGATTCCTTTACAAAATTCTTATAAAAATTAAAACAAGGTTATACAATACTTTAACCCATATTCTGTAAAATAGTAAGAATGTCTTGAAATACATTTTTAAGAAACAGGGATGTAGATGATAAAGAGGTCCCAGTAGATAATTACGTATAAACAACCTCAGATAATGATGAGATTGCGAAATAAACCCTTACCAATTTGGTAACTTACGAAACATAAACCCCATGAAAGAGGTATCATACAATGAATATGTAAATACACATAAATTAATTTTAATTACACAAAGAATACAATTATGGGCATTACATACACCACACAAATGGTAATAGTGGCAATATGGCACGAATCTCACTAGAATAAGGAGTGAGATGAAAACCCCATACCTAGTACTTTTTCTTAGTTTATGGTATGTTAAACACTCATATAATAGCTAAAATATTGTTATTAAATTATACAAGAACCATATACATAATTATGATATCATATATGATCTTCTAATAATGCTTTGTTGATAATATTTTAGTATTATCATCGTTTCGGGTGTTAACTTACTCATTTTCTTTTATATGTTTTGTTACATAAGTTGTGTTTGTTATGGATAGGTTGTATCTTATTCATAACCATAATGATATAAAGTTCTTAAAAATTACTTTTAATCATCAAATGAGAATTAGTCTTGAATGGATACGATGGGGAATGAATCTCATCGCGTTCGTGGAGACGGTGGTCCGTACGTACGCACAAGCGACAATATCATTCTTTTGATATTAAAATAATATATAATTGGATGGTATATATATACAGAATCATTATCATGTTATATTTATTATTTACATGAATTACACATCATTATTATAACCATCTAAATAATAATATATTCAATAACAATTACATCACGACGTGGAGACAGTAAGCCATACGTACGCACGTATGGTGACATGTCATTCAGAGGATGGATAGAATACTAAATATGGTTGTACCATATTTATAATAACATCACAGTATATATAAGATACTGGAATTATTATTTTAGAATGTAAATAACAAAGAAAAAATAAGTTGAAGAAAAAAGGAACTTGAAAGAGGGTGGTGAAAACATTACCTCTTCTTCGGGTTCTTCCTTTTGATTTGATCAAAAGGTCTCCTTAGGTTGGATTTCTGATCAAACTATGGCCTCTAGTTCGAAGTGAGGTAAGTTTAGAGAATATTTTGGAAGGGTTTGGCCAAGCCAAAAGGCTTTGATGGTGTGAAATTGAGAGAAGGGGGAGTACCCTTTTACAAGAGGGGTGAGGGCAACCTTTGGAAAATCTAGAAATATTATTTTATAATAAATTCATATTCGGTTTCTAATGTCTCCAAAGTAGATTATTTAGATTTTAAGGTGGTTATGGGTCTAAAACCACTCAACCAATAGGTTTTAGACAGGTCTCGGTCACTCTATTAACCTTATCTTTTAGTTTTAACTCTTAGTTAATTTGTTTGACACTTACCATGTCTCTTTGTATTTTTATATTATATAGTCAATAAAATTACTATAAACTTCCAAGAGACCCCTATGTGGTCCATTAATGATACACCTATCATAATATAAGTATCTTGTCCGAACCTTAGATTTTTAGGAATATAATATAAATTAATAATATAATATTTGATTTAAAAACTCTTTTATGTCAATTTTGACACTATTGAGTTTTTTGTTCTTGATAACTTCATAACAGAATTATTACTTCAAAAAAAATTTATATAACCAGTCTTAATATGTTATATTAACCTATAAAATTATTTTAATTCATAAAAAGTCTCAAATTACATTTATTTTGATATTTATAATATCAATTATTTTAATATCTCATTAATTAGGTAATTACTGCATCACCATTCTGTCCTAAATAACATAGATTATTTAATGTATAAAAAGTATTAAAAAAATACCATAATGTAGGAAATATTTTTAAATTTTTAATTAATATTTATAATCCAATTTATCTTATGTATAACTCTATATTAAAAATGTTTCAGTTATAAAACTTTCATTTTAACTATTTTAACTCTTCTTTGAATTAAATAATAATAAATGTCCTAATATAATCCAAGTAAACCTAAATGATAATATTTTATTCCTAAGATAGTTTTTGGTCGAGATACACTTGTCCAATAGAATTAGGAAATTTTTTAGGGTAATATTAATATCAGTTTTACCCTTAATTACCCTATTTACTTTTAACCGTGGTAAATAAAAGTAAAACGTTACTATTCACCAAAAATTATTTTTATCTTATTGAACAACATTTTACTCCTTGAAATTTACCGTGTCTCTTGGATTTTCTAAATTCAATTCACAGAAGTGGTAAAATTATGTTTTATGTTAATTTGCAAATTCTCCTTCGAGATTGGTAAAAGATTGTGAAAAGTTCAATAAAATTTTATGTCTAAAATTATTTCAAACTGACTCCAATGAATTAAATTGAACTTATATAGGTATTAAGTATCTATTTTGACCTAAAATAAATTTAAATAAAATAAATAATTATTTAAATAAAAAGTCGGTTTTAACCAATAATTCAGTCTTTTTCACTATTTATCAAAAATTGAAAGTTTTCAGAAAAATACCAAAAATTCACCCAAGGTTAATTTAGATATTACGAATCCAAAAATGAATTCCATTTTGAAAGATAAAATTTATAAAATTTAAAAAGGTGGGTATTACTATTCATAATGTCTAGTTTTATTGGTTGTGGGGTATGTTAGAACTCAAAGTTTCATATAACACATGTTACTATATTATTCAAAGAGAAGTGTATCGTGGAAGCTTGGGGTGTTACATTATCCCCTCATTCAAATAATTTTGTTCTCAAAATTTCTAGAATACTACCGCATCAAAATACATGGGTGGTTCTTCATCATGAGTTCCTCGGGTTCCCACGTTGCCTCTTCCATCTTATGGTTTCTCCATAGATCTTTTACCAGACGAGTCGTCCGGTTTCTCAGTACTTGTTCTCTGGTATCATGAATCCTGATAGGCTCTTCGCAATAAGACAGATCGGGTTCCAGTTCTAATTCCTTGTAAGTGAGTACATGCATTGGGTCAGGCATGTATTTTCTCAACAGTGATACGTGGAACACATCGTGAACTTTGGAGAGATTTGGCGGCATTGCCAAATGGTAAGCTACAGACCCAATTCATTCTAGAATTTAGAAAGGTTCGATGTACCTAGGACTCAATTTACCCTTCTTACCGAAACGTATAACTCCCTTCCATGGAGATACCTTCAAGAAAGCATGATCTCCTACCTGATATTCCAAATCCTTCCTTCGGTTATCGGCATAGCTCTTCTGCCTACTTTGAGCTGCTTTGATGTGGTTTTGGATTACCTTCACCTTTTCCATCGTTTCCTCCACCAATTCTGGGCCTAAAAGTTTTCTTTCACCAACGTCATCCCAACAGGTTGTTGTGTGACATCTCTTTCCATATAACTCTTAATATGGTGCCATCTGAATACTTGAATGCAAGCTACTGTTATAGGAAAATTCTACCAGAGGTAAATATTGATCCCACATACCTTGAAAGTCAAGTGAGCAGGATCTCAACATGTCTTCTAAGGTTTGAATAGTCCGTTCTGATTGTCCATCTATTTGAGGGTGGTAGGCAGTGCTCAAATGAAATTTAGTATCTAAGGCCATATGAAGACTTTTCCATAATCTTGAAGTAAAACAGGGATCACGATCAAAAATAATTGATAGGGGTACTCCATGAAGTCTCACAACTTCATTAATATATAGTCTTGCTAGACGTTCCAGTGGTAGATCTTCTCTTATAGCAAGAAAATGTGATGTCTTTGTAAGACGATAAAAAATAACCCATATTGCATCATTCCTTCTAGGGGTTTTTGGTAGCCCCATGACAAATTCCATCATAATATTATCCCATTTCCACTCCGGTATGGGAACAGTTTGCATGACTCCTCCAGGCTGTTGCCTTCCAGCTTTCACTTGTTGACAAACCATACATCCTGACACAAAATCAGCAATCTCCCTCTTTATGTTGTCCCACCAAAAATGTTCCTTCAAATATCTATACATTTTGGTGCTCCCAGGGTGTATAGAGAAATTGGAACTATGAGCATCGCCCAATAATTCCCTTTTTAGATCAGGTATATGGGGAACAAAAATTCTCTTCCCGAATTTCAAAATTCCATCTTCATACACAAATTCATTCAATCTCCCATCATTTACTGCTTTAATTTTCATTTTGAATTCTTCATCATTGGTCTCAGAACTCTTAATCTTTTCTAGTAAATATGGTTTGGAAACCATTTGAAAAATCATTGATGTTTCACCTTCCATGGTGATTCCCATATCCAACTTTACTAGATCAATGAAAATAGGATCCCTTTCAATTCTCATCATGTTCAAAACTCCATGATCTTTTCTACTCAAATCATCTTCCACCTTATTTTCCTTCCCTGGGTGGTAGTGTATCGTGCAATTATAATCCTTGAGTAGTTCAAGCCATCTCATTTTCCTCATGTTTAGTTCTTTTTGTGAGAAAATATACTTCAAACTCTTGTGATCAGTATAAATCTCACATTTTCCACCATAGAGATAGTGTCTCCAAATCTTCAAAGAAATGATTATAGTTGCTAAATCAAGATCATGAGTAGGATAGTTCTGCTCATGAATTTTCAGCTGTTGTGATGCATAAGAAATAACCTTATCATTCTACATAAGGACACAACCAAGTCCTTTCTACGATGCATCACTATAAATAACAAACCCATCATTCCCTGATGGTAGAGTAAATATAGAGGCATTGACAAATTTTCTCTTAAGTTCTTCAAAACATTTTTAAAACTCTTTTTTCCAAACAAATTTAACCCCTTTGCACATGAGCTTTGTTAATGGGTTAGCCAATCGGGAAAAATTCTGGACGAAACGCTGATAATAACCTGCTAAACCAATAACACTGCATTCCTCAGTTATACTCATCGGTGCAGTCCATTCTTGGATTTCCTTTGGCTTAGAAGGATCAACAAGGATTCCATCTTTAGAGACAATATGGCCAAGAAAAGAAATCTCCTGAAGCCAGAATTTACACCGGGTAAACATTCCATATAATTCATGTCTTCTCAGAGTCTTCGGGATAATGCGGAAGTGATTTTCATGAAATTCGTAGCTTCTGGAGTATACCAAGATATCATCAATAAATACCACCAAAAAATCATCGAGATATTCCTTGAAAAAACTATTCATTATATCCATGAATAAAGAGGGTGCATTAGTCATCCTAAAAGGCATTACTGTAAACTCATAATGCCCGTACCTGGTTCGAAATGCTATCTCCAGAATGTCTTCCTTCTTCACACACAACTGATGGTATCCAGATCGAAGGTCAATCTTTGAAAATTATTTAGCTCCATGCAGTTGATCAAATAAATCATCAATGCGAGGTAGGGGATACTTGTTCTTTATTGTTATAGTGTTGATTTCCCTATAGTCGATACACAACCTCATAGATCCAGCTTTCTTATTAACAAAATGGACAGGGGCTCCCCATAGAGAAACACTAGGGAGAATAAATCCCTTATTACTAAATTAATATAGTTGTTTATTTATTTCAACTAATTCCATAGTGGTCATTCTATAAGGGTTCTTCGATATAGGCCTTGAACGAGGAAATTAAATCAATGGAAAACTCAACTTCTCGTTCTGGAGGATGTCCAGGTAAATCTTTCAAAAACACTTCTACATATTCTTTCACAATAGGTAAATCCTATATTTGAACATTCCTTTCCTCACCCACAGTCATTTCATTATCTTTCTCCCCAATAATTGAATTTAGTTGAGATACTGGGGGTGGATCTAGATAAGAATTAGGTGGTGACAATTCTACTCTAAAGATAAGGTGTTCCTTATCATCATCATCAAAAATCGTAAGCTCCTTCTTCTTACAATAAATCTTCGCATCATGGTCCGAAATCCAATCCATACCGAGGATTATATCAAATTCAAATATACATATGATGATGAGATCAGCGAATGAAAAACAATTATGTGATATAATGGGGACTGATTCACAAAACCTTGTTGCAATGATACTTCCCTTAGGAGTTTTAACTAACAAATACCTTGTTAAATAAAATTGAAAATATCTAATTTTCTTAGAAAACTAGGAATATATCAAAACAATGTGATGATCCAAAATCAAATAATGCATTTTCTAAACTTGAGGAAACCATAAAATTACCTACCACCACGTCTTTAAGAGCTTTTACCTCAATAGTAGTGATAGAATAAGCTTGGCCTTGATCCCTTGGCCTTTTCTGAGGTAAGTTCCCCTGACACTTAGGACATTCATTTGCATAATGTCCCATCACCTTGTAGTTGTAGCATTGAACATCAGTAGATTATTTCTTCCCCTTGCAATCACGAGCTTGGTGGCCTTTTTCACCACACTTGTAATAGACTCACATTCCCTTCAAGCATGTACCAGGGTGTTTCTTCCCACATTTACTGCGGGATGGATATTCAACTTATCCCTTCTTCCCATTATTTTCATTCCCAGATTGATCTGTAGATCTCTTCTTCTCTTTATTTTATTTAAAGTCATAAGACTTATATAATTCCTTTTCTGTCTTGATAGAACATGAGACAATGTCTTCGTACGATGATAAGGATTTTGAGACTAATGCTCGATGGAGAAATGGTTTTAACCCATCAAAGAAACGATCAATATTAATTCTTGGGTTACTTATATAATCTCCATAATACCTTGCTAACCTTGTAAAGTTAGCCTCATACTTTGCGACATTCTCATCCTCATTTTGTCTCAGACTCAGAAATTGCCTTTCCATACCTGCTCGATGGTCACGGGGAAAGTATTTTTTTTTAAAACAGATCTTTCAGCTCCCTTCATTCCATATTTGATACTTAATCATCTTCCTTCATGTTTTGAATCAATGACCACCATTGATCAGCATCTTCAGTGAGGCGGTAAACTGCCATGATAACTTTTTCCCTTTCACTACTCCCCAAGGCATGGAATATTTTCTATAAGGAATCTATCCATTTCTCAGCTACTAAAGGATTTGTACTCCCATTGAATGTCGGTTGTTTTTGCCTCATGAAATGATCTAACATTGATCCTCCACAATGCAGATCAGGGTGCTCCATACAGGTAAGGTTATTATTCATAACCTGAGTGAGTTGTCCCAGTATGGTGATAAGATTATCAGCACCAGTTGCATCACCCACTCCACTATAATTATCTTGAGTAGGAGGGAAATCCCTATATGGAGTGCATGCATTGATGCAGTTTCCATTTCTTCCACTAGGCTCCATTTATAAACAATGGCATAAACTAGATTAGTTTATGAATCAAAATACATATTTCCATAATTGTAAAACACTAAACATAAATTGAACTGTTTATGGATATAATCCATAATCATAAAAATGTTTTCTTTGAGGAATTATATACTCATAAACCCTTCATAATGGTTTGTAAATAAAATGAGAATTATCCTAAGCATATCCCCTGGAGGTGTCATAACCAAGAGTGCAACAAGGCCCATTTTCATGCACTATTTCTCGTTCGAGTGTATCTCAAAGCGGCGTTTTCAGGTTTTACCCTTAGTTACATCTATACCAGAGCTGCCTCTAGCTACTCATATCCAGACAAGGATGTATTGCTCGAAAAACTCACAAAATCTCTAAAATACCAAAATTCTAAAAAGTTATTCTATACTCATCCTCAAAGTATATCTTAGGGCGATGTGCTCTAATCCGAGTTTATCTAAATCTAGCTTCCAAGGTTTGTACTAAACTTCCTCTGATACCAACAGTAATGCACCGACCCTAGTTACCCTGAGTCGGTGCATTATTACACAATATTGGTATGATCACAAAAGATCATGTCTCGAAAGACCGATTTGTTTAGTAGCCATGGAATAACTAGATACATTCATAAAGTTTACATTACATCATAAAGTGAAAACTAATACAACAACATATTGTCTTCATATCCCCTAATACTATCCCTTCATGTCATTCATAAATTACTTCTTCACATCCTGGGAAAAAAATAAAACATTGAAAGGGGCGAGCTCAGATGCTCAGTAAGGATAACAATATAGCAGGAAATTTCATAAATAATCCAAAACATTTAAGGCAATGTATAACTAAAACAAAATACTTTTAAACATGAACTTCAGCATAATATGGAAAAGATAAAATGAAATAATTCCATTTACTTATTTGAATTGATATTCCACTAGTCAAATAATCACATACAAATCAATAACCACATTCATAATCATGGAATGCATAATGCCAAACTATCATAACCACATAATCGAGGCCTCGTGCCAAGACTACAAATAAGATTTTTTCAAGACCTTATTCCAAGACACTAGTTTGTCTCATGAGACCTACCAATGCATCGAGGAGCTATAGCGGGCTCCACCCATCACATATTAAGTCCAATTCATTCCTCATATGAACAGGTTTAAACATAACATAAAAATTCGTATTAAAACTAGCATACGAAATGACAATACTTTCTCCATAAACCATGACTGGTATAAAAATAACACATCCATAGTCAAAAAAATCACAAAACCTTCAATACAACATGGAAGTTTTGTATCATAAAAATAAACTTCAAATAAGCTTAAAATCCATCAAAGCATGTTGACATGGATGAAATCAAAACTATTTGAGAGAAATATCTCTTTTTATGAAATCATTTAAAAGTCTCATAATTATAAAATAAAACATTTACATTGAAAATATTCTTATAAGATTATAAGAGAAGGTTCAAAGATTTTATAACGGTGGAAAATAGCCACACCCGCCGTATAAGTTAAAAAGACAATCTTACCTTAATATTGTTGAAAATGCTAAAAAGGACCTTGTTTGGAAAACGACAGAAAGATTCCTTTATAAACATCTTATGAAAAGTCAAACAAGGGTATACATGAATTTAACCCGTATTCTGTAAAATATTAAGAATTATTTGAAATACATTTTTAAGAAACATGGATGTGGATGATAAAGAGGTCTCAGTAGATAATTATGTATAAACAAACTCGGATAATGAAGAGATTACGAAATAAATCATTACCAATTTGGTAAATTACGAAACATACACCCCATGAAAGAGGTATCATACAATGAATTTGTAAATACACATAAATTAAAGTGTATTACACATAGAATACAATTATGGGTAGTACATACACCACACAAAAGGTAATAGTGGCAATATGGCATGAATCTCATGGGAATAAGGAGTGAGATGAAAACCCCTTACCTTGTACTTTTCCTTAGTCGATGGTATGTTAACCTTATGTATAATAGTTAATAAATTGTTATTAAATTATACAAGAACTATATACATAATTATGATATCACATATGATCTTATAATAATGCTTTGTTAATAATATTTTACTATTATCATCATTTCGGGTGTTAACTTACTCGTTTTCTTTTATATGTTTTGTTACATATGTCATGTTTGTTATGGATAGGTTGTATCTTATTAACAACCAAAATGATATAAAGTTCTTGAACATTACTTTTAATTATCAAATTAGAATTACTCCTGAATGGATACGATGGGGAATGAATATCATCGCGTTCGTGGAGACGGTAGTCCGTACGTACGCACGAGCGAAAATATCATTCTTTTGATATTAAAATAATATGTAACTGGATGGTATATATATAAAGAATCATTATAATGGTATATTTATTATTTACATGAATTAAACATCATTATTATACTCATCTAAATAATAATATATTGAATAACAATTACACCACGGTGTAGAGACGGTAAGCCGTATGTATACACGTATGGTGACATGGCATTCAAAGAAGGATAAAATACTGAATATGGTTGTAACATATTTATAATAACATCACAGTATATAGGAGATACTAGAGTTATTATTTTAGAATGTAAATAACAAAGAAAGAAGAAGTTGAAGAAGAAAGGAACTTGAAAGAGGATGGTGAAAACATTACCTCTTCTTCGGGTTCTTCCTTTGGATTTGATCAAAAGGGCTCTTTAGGATGGATTTATGATCAAAATAAGGCCTATAGGTCTATTGAGGGAAGTTAAGAGAAAATTTGGGTAGGGTTTGGCCGAGCCAAAAGGCTTTGAATGTGTGAAATTGAGAGAAGGGGGAGTGCCCTTTTATAAGAGGGGTTAGGGGAACCTTTGGAAAAGCTAGAAATATTATTTTATAATAAATTCATATTTGGTTTCTAATGGCTCCAAAGTGGATTATTTAAAGGTTAAGGTGGGGATAGGTCTAAAACCACTAAATCAATAGGTTTTAGATAGGTTTGGATAACTTTATTAATCTTATCTTTTAGTTTTAACTCTTAGTTAATTAGTTTGACACTTACCATGTCTCTTTGTATTTTTATATTATATAGTCAATAAACATAATATAAACATACAAGAGACCCTCATGTGGTCCATTAACGATACACTTATCATAATATAAGTTTCCTGGCCGAAACATAGATATTTTTGAATAGAATATAAATTAATAATATAATAATTGTTTTAAAAACACTTTTATGTCACTTTTGACACTATTGGGTATTTTGTTTTTGATAATTTCGTAACAGAATTATTACTTCGAAAAAAATTTATATAACTAGTCCTAAAATGACATATTAACCTTTAAAATTATTGGAATTCATAAAAAGTTTCAAATTACATTTATTTTGATATTTATAATATCAATTATTTTAATATTGTTTTAATTAGGTAATTACTACATCACCATTGTGTCATAAATAACATATATTATTTAATATATAAAAATTATAAATAAAATACAATTATGTAGGAAATTATTTTATATTTCTAATTAATATTTATAATCCAATTTATCTTATGTATAACCCTATATTAAAAATGTTTTGGTTACTAAACTTTGATTTTAACTATTTTAACTCTTCTTTGAATTAAATAATAATAAATGTTCTAATCTAATACAAGTGGAAATAAATGATAATATTTTATTCATAAGGTTATTTTTGGTCGAGATACACTTGTCCAATAAAATTAGGACATGTGTTAGGGTAATGTTAATAAATATTTTACCCTTATTTACCCTATTTACTTTTAACCGTGGTAAATAAAAGTAAAATGTTATTATTCACCAAAAATTATTTTTGTCTTATTGAACAACATTTTACTCCTTGATATTAACCGTGTGTCTCAGATTTTCGAAATTCCACTCATAGAAGTGGTAAAATTAAGTTTAATGTTATTTTTCAAATTCTCCTAGGAGATGGGTAAAAGATGATGAAAAGTTCAACAAAATTTTATATGTCTAAAATTATTATAAACTGACTCCAATGAATTACATTTAACTTATATAGGTAATATGTATCTATTTTTACCTAAAATAAATTTAAATAAAGTACATAATTATTTAAATAAAAAGTCGGTTTTAACTAATAATTCAGTGTTTTTCACTATTTATCAAAAACTGAATGTTTTCAGAAAAATGCCAAAAATTCACCCTAGGATGATTTCGATATTCCGAATCCAAAAATGATGTCCATTTTGAAAGATACAATTTATAAAATTTCAAAAAGTGGTTAATACTATTCATAACAGCTGGTTTGATTAGTTCTTGTGTGTGTTAGAACTCGAAGTTGCGTGCAACACATGCTACTGTATTATTCAAAGAGAAGTGTACCGTGGAAGCTTGGGGTGTTACAAAAACACTATTTAATCCCAACTTGAACATCCCCAAACTTTCTATCCAGGATCTTCTACTAAAATAATTAGCTTTACATTTATTCCTTTGAAACTGGTATTGGTCACACAATTTTTACCACTCAAAACATAAAACATCATAAAGAAAAAAAATTCACTTACCAACCCAATGATATTTTAGGTTTAGAGATTTAAATAACTATGAAAAGTATTATATAAATATTACCCATGAATTCAAGGGAGTATTTTTTGTACTACCCAAAAAATTTCATATTCCATATTAATTCATGAAAATCTCCCACAACCTCCATTACATTAAAAAATTTCTACTCACAAATAATTTAATCCAAATTATTCATAACCTAGAGGATATGGAACATAATATGGGTGAACTAAAATTCTCAGTAAGGGTAAACATATCCATTAACAACAGATTGCAATCAGTGAGAAAAACATTAGAAGAAGGGTATTATGACATAATAAAAGTCTATGAGCATAACATAAAATAAATAATAGCCATCAATACCTATACCATAAATCATGATACTTTTCATAAATCATTAACAAATGAAAGAATCATCAGAACAAAAAATAATGAGGCATGTGCCCTCAATCTTTATCAAAGGAATAAATTATATCCAATAAAAATAATAATGAAAACCTATTATTATCTTGGAACATAATATTTAGAGATCACTTATAGAACCCTTATATAACCCTAAAAAAATTGAATAACCATTCAGTTAACATCAATACCCATTGCATTAAATAACTATTTGGGTTCCCCCATCATATAAGTTATATCATGCTCATCCAGTGCTATCTAGGAACACGAATCAAATTAATAATTTTCAAGAACCTTAATATAAATAAAGTACATATAGTGTTCATATCATCCTAAAGCTCATTAAAAAATAAATTATTCCTTTAATAACATTATTAATTTGTGAGAATTATATGGGTTCCATGATAATCATTTAAGTACATGATTAACCCATGGAGAAGAAATTTTTCCTACGTAAATATCTTTGAAACATCATTATCCCCTAGAAAATTAATGGGTTAAACATAATTCTATTTTAAACATGTTTAACCCCTGTAAAATAAATGGGTTGCATGAAAATATCATTGAAACATGATTAACCCATGGAATGAAAAGGGTTCTATAACAATATTTTTTAAATAATCATAATACATACAGATAAAGAATTAGGACGGTATCATTACAAAATATCCCTAGTGTAGAATATACATCATCAAGGTTTATTAGGGTTGATGAATAGAAATATCATTAAAAGATCATTTTAAACATTATTGAGTAAAATACCATTTTTACTTTGAAAATCACATTTAAAAAATAAAAATTCACAAAATATTAGGAAATTACATTTTTTGATTAAAATTGAAATTTATAAAGGAATTTTCAATTAAAATAATGTTCATGATGGAGAAAACATCCATTCTTGTTGTAAATATTAAAAATAAACATTATTTTAAATAAATTTTGTAAAAGGGACTCAAAAGTGAATCATTTGGAAAGTGTTATGAAGTATCCTTTTAAAACTAATTAAATAAATTTCAAAGACCAAGAAAAATATATTTAAGAGATAATTTATGTTTCTAAAAGAATTTTCTTTTAAAATTTTTTAGAATAAATGGTTATATAAAAGAATTATGCTTGAATTAAATGAAAATAAAAGATCATTATCAAATATAAATGACTTTCTTGAAATTTATTTAATCGGTAAGGGAGTAAATGGGAATCAAATATTTTAACCATGTTCATAACTAGTGGATAATATTGATATGCATTTTTATGAAAAAAGGTTCATGTTATTTCCTCCTAATGAACCTTCTAAAAATAAATCTGAAAAGAAAGAAAATTTTAACATAATATAGAGAACTATGATTTTCACACGTAGATATTATATCTTTTTATTTGAATTTTTATTATATTACACAAACACATGCATGAGTATCATAAAGGTTTGTTTTAGTTTCAAACATGTAAACAAAATCAATTGGTTCATATTTATATCTTCTCCCACTAATTTCTTCATAACTATCTCCCTTTTTGGATTATTGTACATAATACCTTTCTTCAAATTCCATGGAAAGGAAATATAAGAAAATGGTAACATTTGATGCTCATTAATGGTTAAAAATGGGGTTATCAATGATTTCATAACCATATTATGAGAAAAAGTGAATAAAAAATTAATATGACATTCAAAAATTATACCCTACAAATCAATGATCTCAATCTTACGTCATGGAATAAACCATATTAGTTCAAAAGAGAGGAATTTTAAAGGAACATTATACATGAGAGAATAATATTAGAATAAGAAATTTAATTCTGGCACATAGAGAAGAATATAAATTCAGTACCTTAGTAGTCAAGAATCATTTCCAAGAATATCATAGTAAAATGGGTTTACTCTCTATACCATTATAATTTTCAAGGTTCACTAATAATACTATCATGGTGGAAAATTTCCATTACTGAAATAGGTTTACTACCCATTCATATCATGCTTGTCCCATGGGATATAAATATATAACCAATGATCTGGAGTGATATGTTTTACCCACCTGTAATATAATTAAAACTATACATATGTGTGCCAAATACTAATAAATAATTCATGATAATAGAACCCATGAATATAAATTTGGTTTATAAACATTTCATCATATAATTACCCACTGAAAATTAATGGGTTTCATAAATATTTATACTTTTTACCATAATCATAAACCATTCAAAAAAATAATTAGTATCGTAAACTTATTTAATATCCCCATTAAATTTTATGTAACATAAATGGATTTCAAGATATATGTAAAATCATTTTTAATGATCACATGAAATAAATATTGACTAAAATAACATTTTCCTTTTGAGATAATTTCTTTTTTTTAAAGGCACACAATTATAAAGGAAAATATTTTCTAGGAAATGAAACATGTAATATTGTAAATTAAGTTTAAAATAATTAATGAATCATGACATTAGGAAGATAAACTCATATCATATAATTTAAAAAACATTCCTTTTGTAATTTTTTAGAAAATTAACAAAGAAGCTCGTTTGAAAAATGAAAAAAAAGAATCTTTTAAAATATTTTTGTAAAAAGATAAAACTATATATAAATTATTTAATAAAAATTAGTATAATTATAAAAATAATTATAATTTTTTTAGAAAACATAGACCTAGAATAAAATTACTCCCCAATGGGTCTTAAATAGAAATAATGTCGAATAATGGTGAGATTGTGAAATAAACCCTTACCTCAAGTCTCACCTTTCATCATTCACATTCAATCCTTCGGTAAAATAATTATGGATTTTATAAAAAATTATTACATAACCATATTCCTATTTATGATACCATTTTTGATTTATTTTTATCATATTGTCTCTAATTTATTTATAATTGTTTATTAAAATCGTTGTTCTGGGTGATAACATCGTTATTTTTTAAGCATGTTTCGGTTCAGCTATATCATTTATTTTACTCTACTCATGGTTCCATAATTTAAATAATTTTAATTATGGTGTTTAGATCATATATATTCATTATATATATATACATCTATATTTATAATCATTCATAAAAATTTGTCATTGAAAAATGAATTACATTGTTCATGGAGACGGTAGGTCGTACGTAAACATAAACGATGTTTCAATTTTCTGAATTATTGAAATATAAAATGTAAATAATAATTATAAATTAAATAATAATTATTATATTATATATATAATATAAATATCACACCCATAACAATACCCATATATAGATTATGTTGGTGAATAATGAATTACATCACTACGTGGAGATGACAAGTTGTATGTATAAATGAGCAATGCATTCACCTCCTATTTTATGGGAAGGAGGGTGTATAATGGTATCTTCATAATCATAATAATATTTTAGAATATTAAATATAATAATGATATTATTTTATGATAAATATCATATATTTAGAGGAGTAAAAGAATAGTATAAAATGAATTTTTTGTTTTAAAGAGACTACCTCTTCTTAGAAAGAAATCCTTTAAATCTCCTCTTAAGGACTCTAGAGTATTTATTTTCAAAAGACCAAAACATATAGAATGGGTTAAGGGAAGTGGGGGAGAGAATTATATTTAGAATTTTTGAGCTATAAGGCTTAATGTAGTATAATTAAGTGATGTAGGAAGTTCCATTTTATAATTGAGATGTGGTTCACTTTAGGAATATCTTAAAAAACAAAATTTTAAAAAATTAATTTTTATGGAAAATACCAACAAATGGAAAGGTATTAGAAGATATAGTGGGAAAGGGTTGTAATACCATCAACAAATACATTTTATACATGCTTTTTTGTAATTTTCAACCATACCATTTTTATTACCCCATTGTTAACTTATTTAAATTTTAACTACGGTAACAAATTTTTCAATATTAAAATATTGTAAATTTTAATTAAAAGGAAAAAATTTGAAATTATGTGGAAAATTTATTAAATAATTAAACATGTCATAATTAATTTTTATTATTTATATGTCTTTATTATTGTAGGAAATTTAATATAATATTATTTTTATAAAATATTTTTATTTTAAATTTTGACACTATTCATTTAATTTAACTTTATATACATCAACACAAAGTGGAAATTAGAATATATGTATTTCAAACCTCAAAAATATATATTATAGATCTAGAAAATTCATGGGTTAAATCATTCAAATTATATAACTTTTAAATTTTTTAAAATCATTTATTATATATTTTTTAAGAACAATATAGACTCATATTTTCATTCATATAATACTTTTTCTCAATTTGGAACATTATATGTTTTAAAAACAAATAGAGTGATATTTTATAATATTATTTTATTTTAATAATATATATTTCATTTTTATCAAAATGTGTCAATTAAATAACTCAATTTAAAAAGATATCTATTAAGGGTCGAATTAGCTTAGTTGAATAAGATTTATTTTGAATGAATTTTAGTAATATCAATTATTTTTATTCTAATATAGCCTAATTTACCCATTACTGCGGTAATAAATTTTTCTCGGGTTATTATTCATATTAATGAAAAATAAAAGGGTGTTAATTACCAAATTTGAACCTCCTGATTCTAAATATCAAATTAATTTTATTTTATTAAATACTTATAAATGTAATAAATTGATTTTAAACTATGTTTATATAATGTGAGAAAAACATATTTTTCGATAAAATACATTTTTAAGTTTATAACATGATTTATTCGTATTCTATGCTTATTAAAATATTTATTGAATGTTTAAAACATTTGACCAGGTAAATAATATATAAATTAAAATAAAATAATTCTTCAATAGGGATTTATTTATTCTATTTATATAAAATACATTTGATTCATAAAAAATCAGGAAAAAATATTACTTTTATTTGTAAAAAAATTAATGAAAACTGTTTAATAATTAATGAATTAATTTTATAAATGTGTAAAATATATATTTTTTAGAATTTAATTTCTACTTTTCATAACTACCAATCCAATGGATAGGTGTTAATTAACATACAATATTTTAATAATGTTTTTTGTTCAAAACCCTCTCTTTCATGTAACATAAGCTATCGAACAAATAAAATTATTTACAGAGATATATTTCTTAAAAATATCAGGGTGTTACACATAAATCCATTAATAGTTTGGTAAATCTCCAATCATAATCCCCATGAAATAATAACATAAATTGAAACTTTAAATATCATTAAAATATTTAGATTCCTGATATTACATATCAAATGGGTTGTAGAAACACATCATGAAAGAAATATAGGTGTATAACACAGCTTAAGTCTTAAAGAACCCAATTTGGGATGAGAAACACCTAAATTGATCATAACATTTTAAATGAGAATTATTAAATGTCTCGATTATTTGTATCAACTATATATACACATAAACTTGTGAAAATAAAAAATAAGATAATCAAAATTAATTACATATATAATATTATAATATCAAATCCATTGAAGAAATAATAAAATATAATAAAAAGAAATTGAGTGATAAAACTATTTATCACTTATTAGTTTTCAATTCAAATACAATGGGATGAAATAATTAAAATATAAATATAAAATACCATTATGTAAAAATTACTGACAATTTTACATGGAAAATTTTCATTATAAAAACCATAAAAAATAAATTAGGTGCACATTAATAAAATATACCTCAATGAATGTCAATTCACATGAAACACATTACAGATATGTAGTCTCTACATCAAATGACTATAAAAATTTTACACATAATATAGATTTATAAATCCCAATAATTTTCATAAAGAGCCATAAAATAAATTCATTGGAATTATATACACCCGAAAACAAAAAAAAGTGGTGAATATGGCATATGCCTCACAGAAATAAAAGTGAGATGAGAAACCATTACATCGATTATAGACTTCCATGTATGTCCTTTGATTAAAGTATAATAATAATATATCAATTATTTAACTTCATAAGAACGTTTTAAATTTTTAAAAACATATAATTAAATCATTTATTTTATTTATGTTTAATGGAATTATTAAATAATTTATCAATAAAGTCCATGTTGGATGTTTTGAGGACGTTCAGTTCCTTGTTTCCAAATGCCTTTAGTATATTGAATGGGTCCAACTGGTCATTATTTTAAAATAAATAGAATAATAACCATGGAATAATTACAGTTTTTGTAATTAAATTATAATTTTAAAATCATTTAAGAATCAATGTTATGAAAAATGTACTATATTGTGATCATGGAGACGGTTGGTCGTATGTACCCATGGGTAAAATTTCCATTTTTCAATGATCATTATGGAAGGTAGGAAATTAATATTTTATCTTAAAATAATCATAAAAATTTCATTATTACAATATTATTGCATTAAATATAATTATATATATCATCAATCTGATTTAGTGATGAAAGAAGAGTCAGGTAGCTTCGTGGAGGCAGTAGTCTACATATGTGCACAATAGACATTATCATTCATCAATGTAAGAAAAAAATGATATATTAAATTTTCAGAATGATAAATATGTAGTGATTAAAAAAATTATTTAATATATATAACATATATTTATTAAATTTATCAATATTACCTTCCATTTAAAGGGTTGGTGAAAAAAGAACCATATCGCTTCGTGAGGCGGTGGTCCACTATACACACAAGAAAATTTATCGTATCCCCCTCTAAATAGAAATTAATTAGGTACATATGATATCATAAATCCATATGTATAAATATTTTAAAAATAAAATATATAGACATTAAATTCATTATTATGAAAATACATGAGAGAAAATGATTGAAAATGAATTATATCAGTTCGTGAGGCGGTAGTCCTTGGAACACACGAAGGATAACTTCGTACACTATTTGATATAAGAGAATATGGATTTAGGTAATTAAATTAACATAATATACTATTGGTATAATTCAAAAAAAACATTGTTATTATAGAATCATAATTTAATATTATTTTATGGATTTTCAAGAAGAAATAAAATAAAAATACTCAGTTAATTATGATACCTCTGGTTTGGACATCCTCCATATGTAAGAACCAAAGGATATATTAGAATATATTTATGATAAAAATAAGGGCAATAGTTCCTAGGGAGAAAATTTAGAATATATTTTTTTCACAACCCATCCCTCAGGGCCCGTGTCGTGACTACCCCAAGCTCGCCTTCCATTGGCCAAGGGCTGGTGACTAGCACCGGAAAGGCATATCCTAATAAGGGAAGGCATTGGATTTAATCATTTACACACACACAAACACCAAACCATATCCCAACAAACTGAACGGGGGAAAATTATACCAATAAAACAAATCTAAGTGAAAGTACAAGTGAATGTAAGTGGGTCAGAAAAAAAACCCAAAAAGAAGATGAAAACATTAAAGTACAAAAAATAAACTTTGATGACCATACGCGGAAAACCCCACCTGATCGTGAAGAGTGTCGAGGCTACTAGAAGTCGAATAATTATGCCCTACCTACCTAGTCCTACTAGGACCCACATAGTCCTAGCCCCCAATTCCACAACTATAACGTCTGTTAGTCCTGTCCCCCAGAGCACCTCTGTCAAAACATATGTCATCTGCACCAGACACAACATGTGTAGGCAAAGACTATGCAGGTTTGAGTATAACAGTACTCATTAAAGACCCTGAGACCCCTGACGGTATCTCAGTAATACGCGAAGGAAGATGAAACAAATGAAAATACACCCCAGAGGTAATACCCCCAAGAAATACCACACCCACATAGCACAAAGTAAAAGATGCAGCTCACACCTGGTATAACTTAAGTACCAAAGTAAAGATGATTAGTCATAAAGATTGATCATATTATTCTATCGAGAGGCTCTGATGTTGACCCACATAGGGTTTCTAGGTGCTGACACACAAAGGATCTCTAGGAGAAGACCCACAGAGGATCGCTAGGATCCAACCCACAGAGAATTTCCAGGTGATGACCCATAGAGGATCACTAGGTGTTATCCCACGGAGGATCACTAGGTGATGACCCAAAAAGGGTCGTTAGGTGCTAACCCATAGTGGATTGCTAATTGATGACCTGTGGAGGATCTCTAGATGCTGAAACATAGAAGATATCTAGGTGTTTACCCACCAAGGATCTCTACGTATTGACCCACATAGGATCATTAGGGGTGACCCACAGAGGATCGCTAGGTGCAGACCTACATAGGATCTCTATTCTTTCTTGACGTCACAACTAGCCACTGGATTAATGCACTAAACACGCTTGATTCTAGGAGTATTTTATCCTTAATCCATTATTTGTACCTAAACAACCATGAATTCCCACATATAGTAACCCCAATGGGCCGTCTCATCGTAAGGGTCTGAATGTAATAGATGACACATCATTTGGACGCCCGGTCTGTAAGTTATTGACCTTTTTTTAAAAAGGGCCCAGTTGGATTTGAGCCTGATCCAACCTGGCCATATGCCAGCTTCCAAAAAAACTTGCATAAAGTATATCAGAGGGACCTCTCTGTTGCAAGCGTCCCAATCCCACTAACGGCACGTCAATCGGACGCCCGGTCTGAGAGATAAGGGTGTTTTAGTAAATAAAGGACTGGGGGTCCCACGATACCCTAGTTCAATTAGACGGAATCGACCAGAACCAGTCTAGTTCGGGGTCTTTCTGGTACGTAATGTATAGTGTTCCAGGCCAAATAGGCCTCAATGGATCCATCCCATCTTGGATGAGGGTCCAGCCCACCAGGTCGCCCGGCGACCCGGTCTCATTCGGCCTAGCCTGAAGGGCATGGGCTTGGCCTACTGGGGCAGGTTCTGCCCACCAGCGCAGGTTAGGATTGGCCTCTGACTGGGACATGACCCTCCATCCCAAGACCAGTCAGGTAGTGCAGTCGGTGTGGCATCTTCTAGTCAGGACACAGTTGTTGCGCCACATTCGGCTCCCCTACAGGCCCCGCACGGTATGAGGCCTTACTCCAACTGTGTTCGATGGACCGCGGCTCAGTGCATCTGGGTGGCCCGGACGCGGGACACCCCCTCCATGTAGTTTCAATGGTTGTCATGTCTCCTTACCACCGTGGATATCCATTCATGGATTCATGTTTCCACGGTGTGCCAAAGTTCCCACCGCCACCCTTTGCCCATGGCCACTGGTGATGGCACGCTGGTGGTTCTTTTTACGGGCGACTAGAGTCACTCATGTGGTTCATTTCTCAAGACACTTGCATATATGGAAATTCGTGTCCATCACATTTGCTGTGATGACCTCAAACATTCATTTCCACCATCTCGAGAAATCATCCATGAACAATGCAAAATAAACAACAATGGCGGAGGATCTGTGCCTTGTTCGTGTTGGATGACTCCCTCTATGTTAGAGTATAATCATGTAGATAAAATGGGATCATCATATAGTTTTAAAAACCCCAAATCAACACCCTACATAATATTGACCCTTAAGAATGAGTGATTCACGGATCAACCCATTAGTTAGTTGGTCAGTGTTTATCGTTAATTTCCATGAACAAGGTAAAAATCATCAAATAGTTAGAACACATACACCCCCACCTCATTGATGTTCTATGTCGAAGCCTTCATCCTCGAGGTTTAAAGATGTCGACATCGCTTTCAGATCCATTTATCAAGGCACTTTGAAGAAGATTATGATCCATTGATGTGTCGTTATTTTTTCTTCATTAGAGAGGGAAAATTTCGGGCATTTTGTCAGAGAATCCATGTAGTTTTAGTTCCCCATTCTCCCACGTGTTGTTTGAAAAAAAATAATCAAGTCGCAACGTTTCTGTTATGTTGTGACGTTGCATCATTACACTATTTTATTTATTAAACTGCATCATTGTTATGCTTACATTATTGTATCCTTACTCTGTGTGATATGAGCCATTAATGAACTTCATTATTGTGCTATATTTCCACATGGTCACTTCACCGCAGCATCTCCATCCACCAATAAATGATGGGAAAAGAAATAAAATAATTCTTTTATGTTATTTTAATATTTTTCTTGAAAATTCTGAAAAATAACTTTTATGGTCGACCCATCTCGACTGAAGTAAATTGATTTCTTGTTGAATCTTGGGGTTTTGAGTTCAATGTTTCCCTCTAATGTTTTATCCGAGCACTGGTTCAAACGTTAAAAAAACCTTCTCACGCGTTCATTTAAATAAACCTTAAACAAAGTTCAAAAATTAATTTTCTCCCTCGACCTACGACGATCGAGGTTAGGCTCCGCCTAAAGGGGAACACAACCTCACGAGCTCAACAGAACTCTCATATTTAAAATCTGAGTTACTATTTAGGATTTATAAGGATTTGACAATAAAATAATTGTTACTTAATTATTTTATTTACAGCCAAAAACTAACTTCCACTGTTGGCCCACGCCAGCCAATGTTAGAATATTCCTAAGGAAAGAATACCCTACCAAGATCATTGGTAGACTTGGATTCTTAATATAAGTCACCATCCATGAGTAATAAGTATTTAAAAACAAAACAAAATTATTTTATTATTTTATTTATGGTTATTCCATTTTTGAGGTTTCTCACTGGAGGGAAGCACCGACTAAACATAAGTCGCACCAAGGGTAAAACTACCATCAGGAACACAATTGTTCCCTCAGATTTCTGGTCAGGGCACCTATTTATGAGTAATTCTACTTTTTCTGGGAATCCTCTCATGTGCGCTATTTCAAGATTAACATTTTTTACAGATCCTTTTGGGCACATTGGGCCTCAGAATCGCACACCGTCTCAGCACCAGTTCTCAAAATAATTCCAAATAATTAAAAATATTACAGAAATTCTAGGACATGACCATTTGGGTAGGACATGTATGATCCAATAGGATTTTTTTTTGAATATGAGAGGAGATGGGTTGGCCTTTTATAAGTGAGGTGAGTGACACACTAGTAACCTTTTTAAAAGTAAAATGTGTATCCAATTTTTTCAAATGCCAAAAGGCTCAAAATGGATCATTATCAAGACATAGACATTATTATTTAGAAATATTTCTATATAATATATTTTAAATATGTATTTAGTTCATTTTAACTATTAACATTTTAGTTTAACACCAATTAAATCTGTTTTTACCTTAACTATAGATACTAATTTTAACTATTTTAACTATTCATAAAAAAATAATTTGACCTTATTAGTTAATAATAATTATGGTGATTAAAAATATGGAAACAATTTAACCAAATACAATTCTTAATAAAATAAAACCCGCATACTTGATGAAAAATAGGTTTTTCAGGAAGTGTATTTTTCAAGTAAATGATGATTTTATATTAAATCTAAGACAAGAAATAATCGATTTATGAATATAAATTAGTATTTATCAATATATAATATATAATTTTCATTTAAATAATTCCCAATTAGGATTTTTCAATTAACTAAAAAGGATAAACATTAATCACTTTAAAACAGTTTATAGAAAAATCCTATTTATAAACAAAAAAATAAAATTATACAAAAATTAATTATAAAGTTGTTTAAAATTTAATTAAATTGGTAAAATTTCAATAAATAATAATTATATTACTTTATATAATATTAAAAAATGGGACTTAATTTACTGAAAAAATGATTGTTTGATAAAAATCAAAAAAAATCACTATTCACTAAAAAATCTATATTTTTAACGAAATCAAAAATTTTTACCATAATTAAATATTTATATGATTATTAAAAAATGAGGTTTATTATTTCAATTAAATTTCATAGATTTTATATAAATTAATTATAATATATTCTAAAAAATCAATGAAAACCCTTTTTGAAGAAAACATATTTCTCAGGAATAAAATTACTTTTAAAAAAACTGAATGATTGTTTACTATGAATGTATAAATAATTTTATATTGTGTATAAGATTTATATTTATATATATATCATAAAACATTTAATACTATTCAAACCATTCAATTTAAAGGCTATGTTATAATAGTCATATTTGAAATAATATTATTTCATGGTTCATTTAAGATCAGTGTTTCATGTCTTGTATGCTATAGATAATAGATTTATTTTATTAATCTCTTATAGTAAATATTTTAGTCATTATAAATAATAATATTGGTAAATTTTGTACCATGTAAAATTTAGAATGGGTTAATTAAGGTTTAAAATAATATGATCATGACTAGAAAGTAACCCTCACTCATCCCTTAGCCCGAATGCCCCGAAGGCCTTCTTTTTTATTGATTATTGATAACCCCAATTTCAAGGGATGAGGGGGATACCTTACATGTCCCATATGCTTAGATATTAAATTACCCATAGGTATTTGGAAATATTTAAACTATAACTTCATGGAACTGCTCCTCCACAGCTTCATCATCATGATGTTTTCTCTCCACCTTCACATGGCTTGTTCGGCTAGGCTTCATGTGCATGCATATGCTGGTCCCAATGGCCATTCCATACCCTCTATTTCTTAAAAATCCTTTTATCTTATACTCTTGTAAATGCGCCTGATCTGAATCCTAATCTATATTCTTCTCCTGGTAGAGTTTTTCTGGTCATTAAGCACAATTTCATGTGGCCTGAAGGCCTTGAGGTGGCCCGACGGCCTTACGGTGGCCCGAAAGCCTTACTATCCCAAAGGCCTTGGGTAGCCCAAAGGCCTTAAAGGACTTGAGGCCCAAACCAGTGGCCCGAAAGTCTAAATGGATGAATTGTTCTGGCTACTATAGTACCTACTACAGTAGTGGCTACAGTTCTACTATAGCGGCCTAGAAATTATTTCTCTACGCGTTATTGAACTCGAGTCTCTTGGATGCACTTTCTGAGTCCTCACCAAGTGGGTTGAGGCTCATGTTCTCTCACTCATCCCTTGATTTTAATGAATAAATATATTTCTACCATAACAATCCAATCATTTAATATATAACCTTTTTTTCATTTGTTTTTGATTGGGATCTTTATATTATTTTATGTAAGTAAAAGTCCAAAATTTCATTCTCTTTGTTTTGTTAACTCTAAATTTTTATCATAAGGATAAAAAAAGATTTATTAACTTATAAATATTTATTTTAAAGATAAATAATTTTTTAAATCATGTTAATTTATTTATAATTTTTCGTAATGAAATAATTACGTTAAATGTGTACACAATTTCGGCATAGACATTTTCCAATTAATTGAAAAATAAAATAAATTATTTTAGAAATATTAAAAGTAATATAATTTGAAGTAATTATCATATTCAATGAATTTTATAGTAATATTTATTATTAGTGTTATTTGAAAATATTATATTTGAAATCCATATTTTTTATGATGTTTTCAAAATGGGATTATATGGAATGTTCCAAAATTAAAATTAATGATATTTTATAACAAATAAATTTGTATTAAATGATTTAAATTTACTGAAAAATAATATCATTAACTATATGAGTGTTATATGTTTTAATATATCAAATATGATGAATTTATGGGATACTTTTTCTTTTTATTGTAACTATGTGGACCCCAAAATAGTAAAACTTTTGTTATCATAGTAATTTTAAAAAAAGTGTTTATGTGGGTTAAAATAAATAAGTGTAAAAACATAATATAAAATGCTCTATATGTTTTTGGATTATATTATTTAGAAATATCCTTATCCTATGTTCTAATTTTATTATTTTTGTGCCTCTATTACTTGAAAAATATTTTGAATGAATTTAATATTTTATGTAATTATAAGAGTGCCCCTCCCATTACTCATAAGATTTCACCTCCTTTCTTATTTTCAAAACAAATATATTTAATTTTAGTTCATCCAATCCCTAACGAAATATTTTCCTAACATACAATCCCACATTGTATATTTTTAATCAAAAATAAAATCTAAGAATGCATTAGCTACAATCCTAAAGAAGTTTTTAAAAGAAGATGTATTTTTTAAAAATATGCTTCTTTTTATTTCTCATTCCACCACCATAAAATATTATCCAACTATGTTTAGATAATAAAATCATCTAGGATATTATAATGTTAATTTACTAACCTATATTCACCTATTTATCCACTAAATTGTAAATGAAATTGTTGTTCGTGTGTACAACATATTGCAGCCTCATGAACCAATGTAATTAGTTTACATCACCACTACTACTGAATGGTTATAATTATGGATTTAATATATATATATATATATATATATATATATTCATTACATATTCAAAATTATGAAAATATAACATATCATTTAATTTATTACCTTTCCATTCATTGAAAGATAATAATTTCATTTGTGTGTACGTGTGGATTACAACCTCCATAAAGTGATTTGAGTCCTGTTTTATATCCACATTACATGATTTATATAAATATGTTTATTTAGAAAAATGAAATTATTTTTATGATACAATGAATAATTTGGACAAATAAAATAATACTAACCTTATTTACATAATTATCTTTGAAAAATAGAAATGTTTCTCATGTGTATGCATGGCCTAAAGTCTCCATGATGGTAACATATTTCATTATTCATAACAATCAATAAAGGTTGGTTTTAAAGAGACAATTTATTTATAAAAATTAAAACTATTACTTGTTTATTATTCTCTACATTATTTATTAATGATCTTATTATAGATATCCAACGGACTATATTAATTTTGGACAAATGAGTTGAATATTATCAAAACATTTAACAAGAACTTAGGTAATTGTATATGACATTTCAATAAATAAAATAAAATTAATAATAAAAATGAAATTATTTTATTAATAAAGAAAATAATTAACACAATTTTATTATTTGGGATAATAGATATCACACATAACAAGTCATACTCTAGGTAAGGGATCTATTGGAACTTCTGTTTTTCTTTTTGTTATGAGATTTCTCTCCCTAACTCTCATAATCGCTCTAATGTTATTGAATTATTTTAAATTATTTATATTTCTATATCACATATATACATAGAATTTTCTCCCTTCAATTGATGGTATAATACATTCCATTTGATCATTTCTCAAATTCAATATTTATAATATTTTTTATTATTACATTTACTATGAAACCCATTTCATTCCATGTTTAATTAATATGTTTATGACATATAATTGATTTCAATTTTGTAGAAAAACTAGTCATTAACATTTTATGGTAGTTTCACCAATATATTTATCCAATTAATTGGGTAAATACATTTTCTTATTAGATGTTATGCGTGGGATTAGGGAGTATAACCAATCCACAATTTGACTTTGTCAAGCATGTGGTGATTTCTTAGAAGTTATCCATGACTTATGTTTTATGTCATGTTTTCAATTTCTTCCAAATTTCCTATGTTTCCATGATCATATGATACCATGTTATTCTCTCATGTTATCACTCGTGAGACTTACCTTTTATGATATCAAGTTATAACTTTAACTCACATTTTATTTCCTTATCGTGTTTCTTCCATTAACTAGTTTTTTAGATGAGCCCATTTTTCTATGTATTTTTCCTGGTTATACAATTATAATTTAATATCTTGAAGGTATTTAGGATCTGAATATGAAGATTGAATATTATGGGGTTTTAATTCCCTGTTTTATGTATATAGTCTTTAAAAGAACCTAGATATTTCAATACTTTTTTTTATTTAATGGATTATCACGTTAAAAACATATAATAATATGTGTATAAAGCCTTTGGTATATATAGTTGGTATCAAATCATTTTTCAGTTATTTATAGTGTTTAAAACTACAATACTATAGTGGTAACCCTAGGGATAATACTATGTATATGAAAATTACCATGTATAACCTAGATTAAAGTCTAGAAACTCATTAGTAAGGATATTCTGAAAAGTGATTCCTCTTGTGTTTATAAGTTTCCATTTTTTATTAATATTAGTTAAAGTATTATAACCTAGATTACACCCTTTAAATAAATGTAATTATATAAAATAAACTATGATAAAACCCAATGTGATAGGTGATGTGATGATTTCCCTAATAATAGGCCGAACATTATAGGAGTGGGAGCTAAAAAATTCTTGGTACTATTGAATCATCTAACTCATGCTCTAAATTTAAACTAGAATAATGAAAAATTACCTCCTTTTCTTAATAAAGATAAATTTTATATTTAATATTTTATAGAACAAAAGACACCTAATTTTAGTGGACCTTTTGATCCACTCATATTGAAAAAATATATTAACTCCATTGAGGATATTTTATCTGTACTTAGAATTTTTTTCCATCAATTTATCATATAGAGGAGGAATCCAAACATTATTATATGATGATTAGGAACATAATGTACAAAGAGGTGATTTAATCAATATAATCTGATGATTTAATGAAAATATTTTTCAATAAATATTTCTGAATAACACTTCCCCAAAACAAGGAGAGGGAGTTCCTTCGATATTATAAAAAATAATATGATTCAATCAAGGAGTACAAGGAAAACATCACAAAGATTTCACAATATTAATATGGATTCACAATCAAAACTAAATGTATGGTTGGTCCTTTGTTTAATCAGTTAATCAATATTATATGAAATGATTTAGTGAATCAAAACATTTACAGCTATAAAGATGTGGTATATTTTAACATCAAATTCTAGATGAAGATCAATGACCCTCACAGGTCTCATGGGAATAGAGATAAATAAAATAAAATAAATCTTAATTCAATATGATATATATATTAACCTCATGGTGTGAATAAAATACAACATTACACATCTAAAATGGGGGAATAAGTATCCTGAAAATGATCTCGAGGGTAATAAAAGATGATTCAAAAATGGAAAATTGGGGAATCAATGTAGTAAATTTTGAAAGGATATGAAAAACAAAAAAATTCAATAAAGTTAAATAAGGATCTGATCAACAAAAAACTATGGTAAAATTTTCCAAATTTCAATAAGATGATAATTATTCAATCCAATTCCATTATCCAAGTCTTGTTGGATATAATCAATGACAGTAGCATCTAATACCAAGGTAAAAAGGATTGTAATATGGTATTACTACTAATATGGTGGATTCTGAAAAGGATTTAATTATTGGTATACTAGTTTTTTAATCAATAATAGTGAATTTATTTTTTGATTTTAGTTCCACACATTCATTTATATATTTCATGTTTATTAGGATTATTCAAAAACCACCTCAAAACATGGGGGTCTGTTATCTGTTAGAATATAAATTAAATTAATTTTTTCATCCCAAATATATAAATCCATCCCATCCATATTTTTTTTATTTAAAATCACAAAAAAATATCATCTAACATCCTTTTTTTGAGTTTGATTATATATAGGGATGGATTGTAAGTCCTTATATAAATCCAATATCAAATATTAGAAGAGGGAGAACACTCATCACATCCCTAGTCATCCCCAGATTTTTTACAAATATATGGATGAGTATGAATCTTGCTCAGAATATACTTCTCAGTAATGGTATTATTTCCTGATAATAAAGCTTATATAGATAAAATTATTAAGATAAAGGAGTGAATCATGCATTAACACATT
This sequence comes from Viscum album, assembly GCA_963277665.1. Classification (NCBI taxonomy): domain Eukaryota; kingdom Viridiplantae; phylum Streptophyta; class Magnoliopsida; order Santalales; family Viscaceae; genus Viscum; species Viscum album. Next base: position 248,077,485 of record OY728152.1, on the reverse strand, counting down.
CCTTTTGGGAGATATTGTACTAATTTATTCACCAAATTGTTTCATAGTCTTTCTCTTTATTGAGAGGTTGAGTTTTCTATTGAACTGATATTAAGTCCTCGTTATATATCCCAAAATCCTAAAATTATTTCTACCATTATGTTTTATGAACTAAAAAATAAGTTACAATAGAATTTTGAAAAGGGTTTTTTACACCCAGGTGCTTCACTGTGGGGTACACTAGTCTTCTTTGTCAAGAAAAATGATGGGTCACAACACCTATTTATTGATTCTTATTAATTAAATGAAATAAATTTAAAGAAAAAATATCTCATATGAAGAATATATGACTTATTTATTCAACTATGTGGGTCTTAGTATTTCTCTATGGTTCAACTTATGTTAGGATATCACCAATTAAGTAGAAGAAGGATTATAATACTAAAACTATATTTTGAATAATATATGGACACTATAAGTTCATATTGATTCCCTTCAAAATCACTAATTATCTAAAAATAATTACGGTCAAAATTAATATATTATTTTTTTATTACATCAATAAATTTGTTGAATTATTTTTATATTATATTCAGATTTTCTCCAAATGGATGGAAGAGCATGAGAAGGATAAGAAGAATATGCTAAAAATAATTTGAAAGGAGAAGAAATATGAAAAGTGGAGAAAATTTGATTTCTTGCGTAAGGATATATCATTAGTGGTTCATGATATCATTATTAAATGTAAATCAATGTACCCTTCTAAGATAAATGCAATTGAGGATTTTCTTAGACCCACAAAAGTAACAGTGATCCGTTGTTTCATTAGACTTACTGGATTTAACAAAAAAATTGTGAAAATATTATTCCAATTCTCAAACCTAAAAAATCATTCTAACCTAGATGGGAGTAATGATTTTATAGAATGGAGAATGTGAATAGATCATTAAGTATATAAAGAATAGTCTTATCACTTCATAGTTACTCAAGCTACCCTCAAAGGGGAAAATATATGGGTATATAGTGATTATTTGAAGAATGGTGTGTGAATTTTACCAATGGAGTACGAAAAATTGATAGCCTATTATATAAATAAAATGAATGTTCATGAGTATAACTATCCAAAAAATAAACTAATGTCAAATATAATGACCTTTTCATTGAAAATATGGTGGCATTTACTCAATGGGGAGAAGATTGAGATATATATGAATCCTAAGAGTTTCAAATATATATTAACTATCACGAACCAAATCTGGTCACCACCGAAACCAGTGCCAAACCTGGACCGTGACAAGGCCCGAAGGGCTTTACCGATCCCCACGGGCTGGCACAAGTGCCCGGGTATCATGAAATGATAATTGGGAACGATTTACCTGAGTTTATAAACTTAAAACAACAAAAGAATCCAATAAAACGAATCTGGATTTTTCAAACCAAACAATCTTTTACATAAATTCAGAACTGAATTACATAGCTTAAAATAATTCAAAAAGACTATACCAAAGGTACACAACAAAAATGAAACAGCCCAAGAACCCTCATGGCATGTGGCAACTCCCTCAAGCCACCTCCACAAGACTTCACCACCAAGGACCTGCTAGAAACCCGAACCACTGGAACAAAAACAATTGTACCCAACCTGCGACAAAAAAAAATAACCAAGTCTACTTACACCCAAAGGTGTAAGTAGGGTGTGAGCCAATGCCCAGTAGGATACCACCACTAAGAGATTCCCTGTGATAAACATTCAAAGACGAAAAGCATGCAAGTTTTCAAAAACATGTAATTTCTAGTTACAATTTCTAAAAGATGCAACTTAAAAAAAACAGTTTTCAAGTGGGCTAATTTAAAGAATCAACACTTTTAAAATAAATTCTAAAGAAACTGAATTTTCCAGCCTAATATACCTTATGCCGACGGTAAGTATAAAGGATCTAATGAGCACAAGCAATAGGAAATAACCCCTAGGCACTAGCTAGCTGTAGGTCCCAGGTACCTCGTATCTCGGTGCGAGTAACCACAAAAATTATCTGTTCTCGTGCACGAGCCACTAGTAGGGAACATACCCATAACCTAGTGGTCCCCAATCATCATCATCATAGTTTAGTAAGAGTTGTAAGTGTCAATCCTGCTAAGTGAAACTGAGGCCAAACCCCACAGATTCACTAGCATACTAGTACACGTCCACCCACCTAGATACCCAGGTTTTCCCTTTGTACTCAAACAAGTTCAACAAGCCAAGAAATATACTTTTCACATGAAAATAACACTTCCACATCACACATTATCCAAACAGCCCCATGCACATCACACAAGTCAGAAATTTAACATTTCATTAAAATTCATTTTGAAATGAAACTCACACAAAAATAGCCCACAACACTTTTTTTCATAACATCCACAATCCAACACATCCTTTAACAATTTTATGAAGTCCCTAAAAATATGATAAACATCACATAACAGAACTATTTACATCTAAAATGGTTCATTTGAAAGTATAAACAATCCAAAATAGTTTTCCAATATGGTTTCACCTCTTACATAAATCATTAAACCACTAAAAACTTTCATGAAACAATTCTAAATAGTGCACCATAGCTTTTCAAATAAAACCCATTTCAAAACCATATTTCAAGGCCAAAATCACACCAATATAAATTCAAAACAGAATTGGAATCCCCAAAAACATTTATTAAACAACTCCCATGTGTGATACAAACACCTCAACCAATAGTACAAAAGATCCACATGAAACGCACACGTTTTCAAAATCACTTTCAAGAAGTAAAATAAATTTTTACACCTTAAACCCTTAAAAAACATCTTTAAGACCTAGTGGCACACCAATACCCCACAAAATCATAATTTGCATCCCAAACAAGATTTATTAAACAAAATTCATATGTTATAAAACAATCCCAAACATTACCCAAAGGGTTGCAAATGAAAACACCAAATTTTAAGCTAGAATGAAACTATAAAAACAAATGCTTTACTAAATCCAACATAAACAGTTCACGCACCACAAAAAGCATATTAGGAACATTAATAATAAGTAATTCAAGAAAACTAACTCATCTAGAAATGTTTACACATGGAATCACCTACCTTTTATGATGAAACCCTCAAAATAAGGTGCGTAACATCAACCGCACCAACCCGGCACCACAAGGAATATAAATCCAGACCTAGACCACCAAAAATTGACCTAAAAGATACCAAATCAGACCTTAGTATAAAACCCCAACTTCTGGACATGAGGAACTTCAAGAAATAGGAAATAAAACAAAAAGAGGATGGAGGGAACCAAGAAGGAGTTCCCTTAATTGAAATATCTTGAAGCAATCGGCCCCAATACACTCAAATATGAATCTACAAGTACCCAAAACTGGTATAGAGGTTCGAAGGAGTAATATTAGGTCATGTGGGAACTGAAATGGGGAAAAAATGATGAAAATTGAAGGAGTTATGAAAGATTCATTTTACCTCGTCAAATCTGGTCGATTTGAGAAAGAGTATGAGATATTGCCCTACTTCGCGGCTCTCATGAGCACCAAAATTGCAAAACCGATAATGGGGGCAATCCTCGGGGTATTGGATTTGCGAGGGAGGTGGAATCACAGGAAAAACGTAAAAACTTAATGAGATATGAAAAATTTTAAAAAAACATTTAAAGCAGGAAATGGGCCTACGGGCAAGCCCATTACCTAAATCAAAAACCCAAATCCATCATGATTTTGGATTTATATGTGGTCCAAAGGGATATGGTGGTTTTAATATATCAGGTTATTCCAATTGTGAATTGGAATGGGTTTTAAATAGTAAAAATTTAAGGAGTTATAGAAGAAACAAAATTAGTGTTTAAATCTGGAATTGGGCTCGCGGTTTGGCCCAAATTTTCAAAACCCACCATTTTCACCAAAATGAGTGGTAAACCACCCAAAAAAATCAGGAATGGAAATTAAATGAAATATTAATATATAAAAATGTCACGTGTGTGACAATTCTCCCCACCATAAAACTTTTCGCCCTCGGAAATCCACATCAAGGACAAAAAAACACCAAACCCAACCGACAGGCAAAAAAAATGGACTCATTTTCTAAGCTTTTCCCCCAAAGGCCAAAACACCTCCAGTGATCAATTAAGGAAGGAATACTTCACAACCAAAACATACACCTCATTACTGAAATTATCAAGCACATTCAGGATTTTTTTTCCTAAAATAAAACTCCTCAAACACTATCTGAACAAGGCTCAAGAAATTTACCCAAACAAACAAGAACATCGAACAAGGTTACACTTACCTTGATATAACTAAACCATTTGGAAATCTCCAATCCCAACGTTTACTCAAGTAAGATGTATGTGGTTATATAGCTCTGAACGAGACTTCCTACATCCAATCCAAGACCAAGTACAAAAGTGAGTTACTGGTACAAGGATACACAAATGGGCTCCCCAACCATAAGAGACAACTTAAAATGTTTTTTCAAGAAAGAATCAAGACACTAACAGGGGAGCCCCGAACAAACTCCCCAGTACAAGGGGTAGAATCCCATTAGGCATTTTCAAAATAATATACGTGAGACTCATAGTGGTTCTCCCCACCATAAGAACCATCCATCTTAACTGACCAATATGGGCCGGCATAGAAAAACCCCAAAACATAAAGAGTTGGGGCGACAACACGGTTAGCCCGCACAGTTTGGGAAACTATGTTCTAACCATTTGGATCCTTATACCTACATGGTTTTCTATGGAATGGTTACTAATAAGTATTCACTCAACATGTCTAGAAATATCTAAAACCATTCCCCTGAACTGAAAGGAAACCAAAGGGGAAAAGAAAGTCATTGGGAGATAACATGGGGATGAGGCCCACCACCTCTTTCCACCGAACGTGAACAAATGAAGCAAAATGACAACAAGAAATGTTTGAACTATTACCATCTCTCATAATAAGAATATTTCTTTTTACAAGGTTAAAAAAACACTAGGATTTCCTCTGACTACGCGCCAGCTTCTCTCCGGGACCTATGGCTGGAGCTGGAATGATTGAAGCATCTTCGGCCTCGCAGTTTAGATTTGGAAACCCCCGAATGAAATTTCTTCTTCCGATGCTACAAAAAACTACATGCAATCTTAGATGGGTTAACCAAGACATAACATACCCCAGAACTCACTTTCCCCTTACTTGGGATTTCACTAAAATAAGGGTTTTGAGGATGCACTCACATCACACCTTGTTTCTTCAGGTGAGAAACAACAGAAATAAAGGATAGAAATAAACACCTTCCTCTAAAATAGAGGATGTCGAGATCTCCCAAAAGGAAAAACAGTTTTGAAAAAAAAATAGACTCACATAATATTGTACAACTTCACCTTTACAATCAAACGAGCACGTGACATCACAACATGTCACCGAACAAGACCAAATTGACTAAGAGAAATAATACAAGGAGGGGGGGCCTTATACAACATCACCAAATATCACAGCATCCCAGAAAGTGTCCATAACATCCTCTCATGTCCAGATTTCCCACACTAGTGGTTTAAAATAAACCCCTTCTTCGAAGAGACTATGAAGGACTGAGAGACCCTCTTAGACACTATCCATATTGACAACCCTAGACAACTTCCACCTTCGAAGCATCAGGTAACTTAAGATACTAAGGTCTCTTTAAACCATCCATGAGAACTCGTCCGCAACATGAGGATCTGAAAAAAAAAACCAAGAAAGTAAATGGTGTAGACTCATTCTACAAATCTCAAGAAAATATTCCTTACATTGATCAACTGGAGTATTTTCCAATGGAAAAACAATCCGCATTGCACTTCAGTTGTGCACTAAATCTTAATGGGGGCGCACCTTATCCAATGAGAGAACCCAAGGACCCAACTAAGCTAGTCCATTGGTAAAAACACGCAACAAAACATATCCAAACTCATTAATGGAACCATATTAATGGTTTCCCGAAACATATATCATAGAAGACTACTAACCAGACCTTTTACCTACCTTTCCGACCAAACACAAACCCCAAAAAAAAACAGTTCGAACAGGAGGGGTTCTTAGACTCAAAACATCCCACAACATCAACATTTTCCAAAAATACACAATATACACTATCCCAAACAATTCATCAAGAAAACATGTTTTTCTTTAAAACCATTTCTGAAAAAAAAAACGGTTCAGCGGTGAGCGTATCCACCAATGGTACCCCATGGGCCTCACACATGCATGTTTTTGTGCCACACCAGGCACCCTCCTCATATCCGTCCTGGAACTCATACAGTAATGCCATCAACCATATATCATCCCATATAACCCCATGAATGTGGTCACTCATGGAAATACCAAAGGTCAATGCACTAATTCTTTCCACTTTTCAAAACCAAAACGGTCAACCAACACATCATTACTATCAAAACCGCTAACCAGGAGGTCCAACCCAAATTACCGCATTAAAAAAACTTTTTAGAAAGGCACAATCGTTCCAATGAAAACTCACATTCAAGTTATTTACATCAATTTCAAAACATCTCATCCCATAAAAAAACATTTTAATAGTTTAGAAAACTTTAATGGGAACACTTTTTCAAAACCAACTTCAATATAGTTTCTGCTTTCAAAAGAGGTGTAAGAACACAATTTTCCATTTCAAAATAATTCTGAATATTCAGTTCCACCATTTCACAAATCAAAACATTCCATTTTTATTTGAAAATAATTTCACGAAAACATTACACTTCCTAAAACCAAGTCACTTTAAAACAAAAGTTCCAAGATTTCAAAACTAAAGAACACCAGACAATGCGAGAGGAAACTAGTTTCAGTGGGTGACTTGTACATATGGTTGGCGGCCATATTCCAATCACTTCACTGTCACAGAGAGTGTTCAAGGGAATATCCCAGGCTCCACTTGTCTTGCTAGACCCTGCGAGCTCATTGAGACCATTAACCCAACTCTCTTTTCATTTCCCCTAATTATCATCAAACCAAGAAAACCAAAAGACATAGACAAATCCCAACTTCCCCTGGTGACTTGATTCCTGAAATGAGGTGTGGTGATCAAGAACACTACCCATAACCATAATTACATGTCCCAACAATCATATCTCTAGACTATCCCGACTATTTCCCAAATAACATGACTCCAATGGAGCGAACCTCCTCTGATACCATTTTGTCACGAACCAAATCTGGTCACCACCGAAACCAGTGCCAAACCTAGACCGTGACAAGGCCCAAACGGCGTTCTCGATCCCCATGGGCTGGCACAAGTGCCCGGGTATCATGAAATGACAATTGGGAATGATTTAACCTAGTTTATAAACTTAAAACAACAAAAGAATCCAATAAAATGAATCTGGATTTTTCAAACCAAACAATATTTTACATAAATTCAGAACTGAATTACATAGCTTAAAATAATTCAAAAAGACTATACCAAAGGTACAAAACAAAAATTAAACAGCCCAAGAACCCTCATGGCATGGGGCAACTCCCTCAAGCCACCTCCATAAGACTTCACCACCAAGGACCTGCTAGAAACCAGAACCACTGGAACAAAAAAAATTGTACCCAACCTGCGACAAAAAAAATAACCAAGTATACTTACACCCAAAGGTGTAAGTAGGGTGTGATCCAATGCTCAGTTGGATACCACCACTAAGATATTCCCTGTGATAAACATTCAAAGACGAAAAGAATGCAAGTTTTCAAAAACATGTAATTTCTAGTTACAATTTCTAAAAGATGCAACTTAAAAAAACAGTTTTCAAGTGGGATAATTTAAAGAATCAACACTTTTAAAATAAATTAAAAAGATATTGAATTTTCCAGCCCAATATACTGTATGATGACGGTAAGTATAAAGGATCTATTGAGAACAAGCAATAGGAAATAACCCCTAGGCACTAGCTAGCTGTGGGTCCCAGGTACCTCGTATCTCGGTGAGAGTAACCACAAAAATTATCCGTTCTCGTGCACGATCCACTAGTAGGGAACATACCCATAACCTAGTGGTCCCCAATCATCATAATCATAGTTTAGTTAGAGTTGTAAGTGTCAATCCTGCTATGTGAAACTGAGGCCAAACCCCACGGATTCACTAGCATACTAGTACACGTCCACCCACCTAGATACCCAGGTTTTCCCTTTGTGCTCAAACAAGTTCAACAAGCCAAGAAATATACTTTTCACATGAAAATATCACTTCCACATCACACATTATCCAAACAGCCCCATGCACATCACACAATTCAGAAATTTAACATTTCATTAAAATTCATTTTGAAATGAAACTCACACAAAAATAGCCCACAACACTTTTTTTCATAACATCCACAATCCAACACATCCTTTAACAATTTTATGAAGTCCCTAAAAATATGATAAACATCACATAACAAGAATATTTACATCTAAAATGGTTCATTTGAAAGTATAAACAATCCAAAATAGTTTTCCAATATGGTTTCACCTCTAACATAAATCATTAAACCACTAAAAACTTTCATGAAACAATTCTAAATAGTGCACCAAAGCTTTTCAAATAAAACCCATTTCAAAACCATATTTCAAGGCCAAAATCACACCAATACAAATTCAAAACAGAATTTGAATCCCCAAAAACATTTATTAAACAACTCCAATGTGTGATACAAACACCTCAACAAATTTTACAAAAGATCCACATGAAACGCACACGTTTTGAAAATCACTTTCAAGAAGTAAAATAATGTTTTACACCTTAAACCCTTTAAAAAACATCTTTAAGACCTAGTGGCACACCAATACCCCACAAAATAATAATTTTCATCCCAAAAAAGATTTATTAAACAAAATTTATATGTTATAAAACAATCCCAAACAATACCCAAAGGGTTGCAAATGAAAACACCAAATTTTAAGCTAGAATGAAACTATAAAAACAAATGCTTTACTAAATCCAACATAAACAGTTCACGCACCACAAACAGCATATTAGGAACATTAATGATAAGTAATTCAAGCAAACTAACTCATCTAGAAATTTTTACACATGGAATCACCTACCTTTTATGACGAAACCCTCAAAATAAGGTGTGTAACATCAACCGCACCAACCCGGCACCACAAGGAATATAAATCCAGACCTAGACCACCAAATATTGACCTAAAAGATACCAAATCAGACCTTAGTATAAAACCCCAACTTCTGGACATGAGGAACTTCAAGAAATAGGAAATAAAACAAAAAGAGGATGGAGGGAACCAAGAAGGAGTTCCCTTACTTGAAATATCTTGAAGAAATCGGCCCCAATCCACCCAAATATGAATCTCCAAGTACCCAAAACTGGTATGGAGGTTCGAAGGAGTAATATTAGGTCATGTGGGAACTGAAATGGGGAAAAATGATGAAAATTTAAGGAGTTATGAATGATTCATTTTACCTCGTCAAATCTGGTCAATTTGAGAAAGAGTATGAGATATTGCCCTACTTCGCGGCTCTCCTGAGCTCCAAAATTGCGAAACCGATAATGGGGGAAATCCTCGGGGTATTGGATTTGAGAGGGAGGTGGAATCACGGGAAAAAAGTAAAAAATGAATGATATATGAAAAATTTTAAAAAATATTTAAAGCAGGAAATGGGCCTACGGGCAGGCCCATTACCTAAATCGAAAACCCAAATCCATCATGATTTTGGATTTATATGTGGTCCAAAGAGATATGGTGGTTTTAATATATCAGGTTATTCCAATTGGGAAGTGGAATGTGTTTTAAATAGTAAAAATTGAAGGAGTTATAGAAGAAACAAAATTAGTGTTTAAATCTGGAATTGGGCTCGCGGTTTGGCCCAAATTTTCAAAACCCACTATTTTCACCAAAATGAGTGGTAAACCCCCCAAAAAAATCAGGAATGGAAATTAAATGAAATATTAATATATATAAAAAAGTCACGTGTGTGACATTAAAATAGAAGGGTAACAATATATATCATTGAATATGGTTAGAGTTGATCAAGGAGTATAAATACTCAATCCACTACCATCATGGGAATTAAAGTAAAGTGGAAGATACTCTATATATAAGGGAAATTAAAATCTTTTAATTGATGATAATTGAGAAGGATTTAATATTATTATAAATAAAATGGATGGAAATGGTAATCATAATGGATAAAACATCATTATTTATATCATAAATATTTCTCAACCATCCCTTTGGGATAAGATAAATAATTCTCAAACAGATGATGTGAAATTTTAGAAGATGGAGGAGGCTATATGAAAAGTGAAATCCTAAAACTTCAAAAATATTGAAGAAGGAGTTGTATGTTTTGAATAATAACAATTTGTACCAAAAATCATAATATAAATGAGGAAATTTTGTATGATCCACATATATCAACCATCTCCATCCACCCAGGGAGAGTGAAGATGCATTATATTCGTTGGGATAACTATTAGTTAGACAATATGAAGTAGAATATAATATAAAATATGTCAACATGTTTAGTATATCATGGGGATAAGGTTCAAAGGAATAAACCCAAGGGGATTATTCAACCATTACATATACTTACATTGAAATGGAAAGAAATCACCATGGACGTTTTCACTGTTCTTCCAAAGACATCAAGATATAATAATGTTATTTGGCCTATCGTTGATCCCCTTATAAAGACTTCTCAAATCACTATAATTAAATATTCCATTTCACATGATAAAATATAAATTATTTACACTGGAGAGGTGTTGAGACTATGTTCCCACCACTATAGATTGTATATAACAAAGATTTAATATTTACCTCCAATATCTAGAAGAGTCTCCAACATGACATAAATAATAAGTTGATATTTTACATGTCTTATCACCCCCAAAGAAATTTACAATCCTAGATAACTGTCTAAAAAATGAATATAGGTTGATAGAGGGCTACATAAACTTAAAAGGAGGATAGGGTCAACCTCTTCCACTTGATGAGTTCTAAAATAATTATATATTTCCCACAAGCATCCAAATCGATTATTAAAAATCCTTTTATAGTGTGATATGATAAACTCCAACATGTTGTGATTATGGTTGGGGAAATAAGATTTTGGGACCTAGAATGCTTTATGAAATGGTAGAATAGGTCAAAAAAATTAGAAAAACATCACGGATTCTCAATGTCGATAAAATATTTTTGCTGAAAATAATTTATGAGACCTCGAGTTTGAGGTCTAAGATAAAGTTTTTCTATGAATATATCCATGGAATGAGTTCTTATAATTTGGAATAAGGTAAAGATAATCCCAAGGAATATCAAATCCTTTGATATTGTTGATTACATCACAGTTTTGGCTTATTGTTTATCATTCCCACCAACTCTATTTTAAGTACACGATGTATTCTATGTATCCCTCATTAGGATGTACATACTAGATTATTCACATGTATTAAATTTAGATATGGTATATAAGGAAATTAATATCTTTTATGAGGATAATATGGTAAAGATCATGGAATATGGAGATATATTTATATTAAATAATACAACTCGCTTATTCGATGTACTATGGTGGAACAATAAATACAAAAAGGAAACATGGGAACTAAAGGAATATTAGAAGACAAAGTACCCCCCATATGTTTTAACCTTAGTATGTATTCTTAAATTTATAGGTATAAATTTTTTAAGTTGGTAAGAATGAATCACTATAATGGTTTTTTTTATTCAGAAGACTATATTGGAAAGTGAATATGACACATAACTCAGTTCAAAATTTAACTATGAAATTTTAATATTTAAATATGACCATTATAGCATGAAAAAAAAATTGGTAGTGGATTAACTAGTTCATGATATATATATATATATATATATATATATATATATCTTTGTGTGTGTGTGTGTGTGTTCAAAATCAATATAATCAAATCAGAAAATTCTTAGTAAATAATCATTCATATTTTAGTTAAGTCGTTTTATGCTTCCAAAATAGTTCTTTTATAAAAATATTTTTTATTTATTTTTATAAGATAATATTGTAATTAAAATATAAACTTTTATAAATTGTATTTGATAAAATTATATTAATTTTTAAAATATCATATTAAAATTATCTTCGGGAAATTTTTTGGAATGTTTATTAAAAGAATGGTTTTTCGTTGAATAATGAAAAATAATGGTTTTTACCGAAAATCCTATTTTATTTTAATGTATTTAAAAATTCAAAATATATTTTATATTATTTATACATTTTAATTATGTACTCTTGACTAAACAAAACCCAATTATATCATTTGGATTGAATTTTATATTTTAAATTTATATAAAAAAATTAAACAGAAAATCAATTTTTTCTGGAAAACAATTTTTCATTACATTTTTTTGTATTAGTTTTTAATAATTATTCTCCATTTATGTTTATTAAATCATGGAAATTAAATTTCATATTTTTAATCAAGATTTGAAAATTTATAAAATAGTTTCTTTTTTTTCAATATGAATTGTAATCATAGTATAACTTTCCCCACAGTAAAGTCAAAATGTGTTAATTAAGGATAAAAAATATTATAATGAATAATGAAACCAAATCATGCCTATATTTTATTTAATGAGTATATTTTTTCACAACCATATATAATTAAATTAATCAATACATTTTTTCTATTTTTCAATGATTGTGAACTTCATTTAATATTATGTAAAGAAAAGTCCAAAATGTCATTCTCTTTGATTTGTTATCATTAAATTTTTTATAGAAGGATAAATAGAGGATATATTTGGTTATAAATATCTATTTGAATGATAAATGATTATTTTTCATGGTATCTTAATTCTAATTTTATTTCATGAAATAATGAACATAAATGCTTACACAACAATGACATAGTATTTATTCTATTTATATAAAAATAAAATAAATGATATAAAAAATATTAAAAGTGGTATAATTTGAAGTAATTATTGTGTTAAGTGAATTTTTTTTAATAATATGTCTAAATTAGAGTTATGTGAAAATAAAATATTTAAATTCCATCTCTGTCTTGATTCCTTTAAGAAAAAATTAAATGTATAGTTCCAAAATGGAAATTAATGATATTTGATAAAAAATGTTATTTTATTAAGTGACTCAAAATTCCTATAAATCTTATATTTTGACATATTATTTTTTATATGTTTAAAAATAGAAACTATGGTCTATCTATTGGTCAGTTGATTTTTACAGTAACCATATGAACCCCTAAATACTAAAAATTTCATCGTCACATTAATTTTCAAAAAGGTTTAACACTATTTTAAACAAATATAAGAGGATAAAAATAGTCTAAACTTTTTAAAATTTTATTGTATTATATATTTTTGATTCATAATCATAATATATTTTAATTTTATTAGAATGTATCCTTTTTTCCTGGAAAATTAATTTATATCGATGTATTATTCTATGTAATTACAACAGTTTATCTCCCCTCACTTATAAAATGGAACCCTTTTCTCACTTTTCTTCACACATAAAAAGCCTTTTAGTTCTTCTAACAACTACCCAAATCACATCCTAATATCCCCCACATATCTTTGATTGCTTATTTTATTACAAATCCATTCTCTAAATGCATTATATTTGAACCTAAAGTGATTGTTCAAAGAAGATGTATGTTTTAAAGTAAGAAATTTCATTTTATTTATTAAACCATCTCATTAAAATATTATCCAACCAACATGAGATAATATAATAATATTTAATGTTATTATGTTAATTTATTAACCTATATCCATATTCTCATCAACGAAACAGAAAACAAAACTATACCTCATGTGTACGGTGGACTACCGCCTCGCCAACTGATGTAATTCATTTTCTATATCTGCAATTAATGGATGTTTCAAATTTAGGATTAACTATATATGTGTATATATATATATTTTATTCATGAACTATTTATAATTATTGAAATATAATATATCATCTAATGTCATACTCTTCCACTCATTGAATAATGATATTGTTGTTCCTGCATATTTGTGGATTTCCACCTCCATAATGAGATGTGAGTTGTTTTTCATAACCACATCATATTTAAACAAATATATAAGTTTATTTATAGAAAGTAAAATATATTTATCATATAATTATCATTATTTAAAGATATATTAATACTTACCCTCCTTCTATAATGATCATTGAAAAATAAAAATGTTACTCTTGTATACGTATGGCCTATTAGGTCCATGATTGTAATGTTGCTCATTTTTCAACATCATATTTCATTGATAATTTTAAAAAAATAATTTAAGTTTAGAAAATGATAATTATTTAATGATTTTTATCCTATAGATTTTGGATTTATGATTTCATTGAAAATAGTCATTTGTTCAAAGTAATTTTGGACATATGAGTCGAATAACCTCAAGAAATACAAAAAGAAAATAATTAACTATATATAAGATGATAATAAATAAAATAAAATTAGTAATAAGCTTGATAAAAGATAAATTAGTAATTAAAAAATTTAAATATCATTATTATTCATAATGGTAAATATTTTACATAACAAGTTGGATTGGAGGTAATGGATGTCTCTGAACCACCCTTATTCTTTAGGTTGTAAACATTCTCTCTATAAGTTACTTTCAATCTATAATGTTGTGGAATATTTATAAATTAGGTATGTATTTATCTAACATATATATAAATATTATTCTCTCTTCCTTTTATTGGTACACAAATTCATTTTATTCATTTTATAAATACAATCTTTATGAATTTTCCTTTGATTATGATATCAGGAAAGATTATGAAACCCATTTCATTACATTTGTAATTATTATGTTTGTACTTTTTTATTGATTTCATTTTATACCACACATAATCCTGAACATTTTATGATTGGTGAACAAATATAATCCTCGAATTAATTGGGTAAATCCTTTTCCTGTTAATGATTATGTATGGGACTAGGGAGTAAACCTAATACATGATGGGACTCTATCTACCATATAATGTTTCCTTGGAAGTTACCCATAACTTATGTATATGTCATGTTCTTTTTTCTACCACACTTTTTATATTTGAAAAATATTATGATACCATGTTATACTCCCATGTGATTACTCACGAGCTTTCTCTTTTGTGATATCATGTTATACCTTTGACTCACATATTATGCATCCTTATCATTTTTATCTTCATACTAAGATATTCAGCTCACGCCTTCTTTATATTTATTTCCTTACACTATACCATGTAATTTTAGGAACTAAATGGGATTTATGATCTCATTATGAAGATTACAAATGGATATATTTGATTTTAATATTTTATGTACCCAGTCTTCCAAAGACTTTTGGAATTTCAATAATAATTTTGTATTTAAGGAATAATTGTGTTAAATATCTTGTAATGATATTTTTAATAGTTATTTGGTTAATATAGGCATAGAATTATATATCCCACCCATTAATTGGATAAATATTCATCTCATGATATGATCTTGAATGGGGAAAGAACCTAAAACCCTAAGGGGTTTTATCTACTATATGGCAGGTGGTCTCAGACATATATTTCCCTCCATTGAATTATGTAAATCATTATTTCCCATGACAGTAAATGTAAGGTATTTGGAAGAAAACTCAATCAAAATAGGGACAACTAACATTATGTGATGGTGGTATGGGTAGTGGGACATGAAAATATAAATGGATTTCTGTTCTTATGTATATATAACATTCGTATGCATTTGTAATTATTTCATTGGTAATATTTATTAACTCATGTTCCACAATCATACATCTCATTTACTATGTTATTGTATTACTTGTGATTTGTGATAAATGTTTATTGGAGTATGAATACTTCACTTTATTAATATATACCATTATTATGCTCTAATACTCACACGATTCTCATATTCCCACTTGTGATCTTCAATTGTTATCTGTTATGCTTAACATTATTTAGTATTTGAACTTAGCCTTTCTTATATTTACTTTAAAAAAAATTTGAATAAGAGTATCACATATCATGTTTTTAATAGGTTATCATGTGAGAATAATATTTTTAGGTAATGTTTAAAATTTATTTGGGTATATATGTAATCTAAAAATACAATAAATATTTTTGTTATGGGGTGTGATTTATTATGAGATAATAAATATTTAGGTAGAATAATGTAACATGTATGCAAGTTTTACTAAGGGAAAATAATTTTTTATGAGAGTTCGGTTTAGACATTTTTGGTGATATGAAAATTATGAATTAGAGGATAAATCCTAAAATGACCTTGTATTATCCTAAAGTAATGTATAATGAACCTAAAATTTAATAGATTGAAATTAATGTTTCATAATCTTAGACTTATTAGGAGTGATTTTCCTTATCATATGTTTTTTACAAGGATTATTAATTATTTTGGTTTTATATTTATTATTGACTCAAAATATTTCATCAACTGTAAATTCCACCCTTGATATGGATGGGTGGAAGTCACATGCTACCTTATTGTTTCATTCATATGATATTAATTCAATAATAAATGAAAAATAAATCTCATGTAATTCGAAAAACTTAGGTAAAATTTATCTCAAATCATAAAAACATTTCAACATACACAAATATTATTCTATAAATTGAAATAATGAAGGATCATGGGTTACTTGGGACCATGGTTTGAAAATCGAATTATCCAATCTCACTCAATCTAGAAAATAACATATGAGACTTTATCAAGTTTTCAAAATGGATAAATCATAAAAAGGAAATATACTAATCTATTAAGCTGCAACATAGGGTGATCGTCGAGTGGAATACATTATTTTATTGTTTTCTGAATATTTTTAATATTATAAACAGCAGTCCTTATTCAAATTAATCAAATGAAAACATATAAAAATATTTTATATAAAATATGAAGGAAATGTTATATCAAAGATATATATTCAATTTACAGTGATATTTATAAATTTCATTTTAAATCAAAATCTATTCCAATAATTATGTAATAATTGTACATGGATAATGTATATGGAGGAGATTTGAAATATTTTGAATCCTTTTATCAACACAAAGAATATACCTGCTATGTCATGGTGAAAGAAACATAAAATGTATGATTTTAATGCATGGTGATCTATATTTCAATTGTATATGTAAAGTAAACCTCAATACAAAACGATAAAAAAAATTATGAGTACCCAATTAATTTAATGGGAAAATAATTAAGGAAGTTCTTATTATAATTAATATTTAAATACTATTCATGTATTTTAAGAAAAATATTATTTTTTATAAATGAATTGGATAATGACAAACTAAAATTTAAAAATAAATAAATATGATAAAATGAACATAATTTCATAGTTTGTTTATTTTAAAATAAATATAAATGATATAAACTAATCATATATAATCTTGGATAAAATAATAATTTTTTTAATTTCAAAATCCACCTTAATATCATTGTTTTCTATTATACTATAGGGGAAAAATAACTCTCATGTAATATATACATAATTGAAGATAAATATTATCTATATATATGTGTGTGTTATAATGGAAAAGGAATTAAATCATTGGATAAAAATCAAAAATAGAGAAATTAGATAATATAATAAATCAAAAAATATTGTGGTTGTATAAGAATAATGATTTTGTTAAATAAATGACTCTTTATCTATTATTTTATATGATCTTATATACAGTTATTATAAAGCTGTCTAAATAATTTTATTTTTACAAGTAAAAAATATGGTATATTATATATTAAAAAATATATGTTTGATATATATAGATAATTATATTTTAGAAATTTATTATTTAAATAATAATGATACATACTCATTCATAGAAATAAAAAAAATATTTTCTTCATAATAAATACAGTATTTTCCAAATATATTGTTATTATAAATTTAATTAAAAATTCTCTATGATTAAAATGGATTTGTTAAATTATAGTAATGATTAGTAAATTATCTAAATAACATCAATTCTATAATAATTAAATTATATAGAAAAATGATTTAGTGTTTCTTATTTAATAAAATAATATTTATTTTATAAGAAATATGTGTATTATATGTTATATATTTTTATATATAAACTATAATTTTAGGGTTGGATTATTAAATTTAATAAAACATATAATTTATATATATAAATAAATGAATTATAATTCACATAATTACTATTCAATGGTTATAAATAATTATAAAATCTTTTAATGTTAAAAATATATATATTTCAAAGCCTTTTTTCATTCTACATTGAATTTTTATCTCAATAATTCAAATTCATCAATTTTTTATGATGTAAATAATTCAATTATTTAATTAATTAACAAAATGAATAACACTCCTTTCATAATTAAAGAATTTGAAATATTAATAAAACTGTTAAAGAAGAAAAAAAATGTTTTTTTAAATACATTTTTAATATATTTTGTGTTATTGATTTAATTTTATAATTATAATATTTATAAATTTAACTTGATAAAATAGAATCAAAAATTTTAATTATTAAAAATAAATTTTATATGGAGGAAATATTTTTCATCAATAAAAATACGTTACTATGGTAAAAATTGAGTTCCCATGGTAAAGTTAAAATGAGGTGAAAGGAGTTAAACTATGTATAAAATTAATAAATATCATAAAAACCTATCAAAATATTTTTTTATTAGTACTTTCTCCATGAGAACATATATTATATATATTAAGGTCCACTTTTAATCCATATTCAATTAAAAAAAGGACCCCCCCTCGACAATATAAAATACGTGTACCATTATTTTATAATCTAAATATCTTGTCATTTATATGATACCAATTTCTTCATATATATTTGATAACCTATATTTCAAATAAGGAATCTTCAACCACTAATTTCAATGAAACTATTGTCGATAAGGATAAAATTTATTTAGTATTTTCTTTATTCTAAATAATTTCCAATAAACTTATCATATCCATAACAAATTAATAATATTTTCTAGTGTTTAGATCAATATTCCTATCTCAATACGATATAAGTGTTATATAAGTCTAAACTATTACTCATTCACTAGTATAACATGTTCTAATATATGTTGGTTCAATCACCTATATAAATAATGTTATACCAACAACACCATTTTCACCATGAATATGTAACAAGATATTAATTGTAACAGTTTTTCCATTCATGATCCATAACTTTTATGGTATGATTTGATGGAGATTAATTTAAAGAGGAATCATTAGGTTCAAGAGGTTTTGTGGAGTTGGAGAAATATGTGTGTAGTAGGAGGGAGGTCTACAATGTAAAAATGGGTTTTAAGTCGTAAGCTTATGGTTAACAGCTTGAGATGTATGTCATATTACATATTTTTTTCAACAAGAGGATGTGTGTAAAATCATTTTATGCCATAAGATATATATTGGCAGTGTAATATGGGGATTTACACCATAATATGGAAGTTCTATTGCTTTTTGACCTTGCTGTTGGGTGGAAATGTTATGGGTTTTTTTCCATACCATGGGGAAGTGATGTGATGGGTTTGTTTTTCCAGGATGGTGGTAGTTTATGTGATGGGTTTTTTGTCCATGTTTTTGTTTGATGATGTGATGGTTTTGTTTGGTCATGTTTTAGGGTAGTATTGATGGATTGTGGTGATATTATGGGGTTTTTAGTCTTAACGAGTGTTGTGATCTATTCATTGTGTGCCATTGTGTTGTGGCAGTTTCTCAAGTATGTTTGGAATTAAATGATAAATGTTAAATTTCAAATAAATGGGTTGGTTAGTTAGTTAATGTGTTGTAATAATGAAATTAATATGGTAATTAAAACTAGGAAATAAATTGTGGCTTATGGCTTGTTGTCTAGTTTGGTTTCATTTAGATATGGCATTGAAAGTGGTTATTGTTGTGAGTTGGTTAGTATCATTTTGTTTGTTGTTAACCCATAGGTTGGGATTGTGTGTGGATATTTATATATATTTATACATTCCATGTGATTTTTATATAAAAGAACACATGCATCTATCACCTCATTACAACACTTAGTTATATATATGTGTATATGTATATGTATGTATAAGTTTTTGTTTGTGTGTGCCAGGGTGGGTGGGTGGGTATTTTTTCCAACATCTTGATGGTTAGGATGGATGGTTGGTTGCAAAATATTTCCCTCGCTTTCTTCCAAGAGAGTAGATATTCACATGTTATTAAGGTCACAGGAAAGATTGTGCACTAGGTGATTTCCCAGGTGTCTTCTTGTCAGATTTGATTTGACCGTGTTGTGGGGCAGTGTGATGTGATTTGATCATTCTCTAGGGAGGCATATGGATGTGGTCATGAATTATTGGAGTAGGTAATGAGGTTTATGTCCTACATGTTAATGATACACTACTTATTTTGTTATTTTAGTGTATTTGGTGTGATATCACACGTGTTTATAGGCAATATATGATATGATAGTGTAATTGGAAGGTGGTTTGTGGTATATTATAATAAATAGATGGGAGCACCAGGATATTTGATGTTTGTTTTTGATGGAATAAAACTAATAAAAAATTGGTTTGGGGTACTCTTTTATCGATATTATTCATATTATGTTATTATAGATGGCTTGCATTATTATTTTTGGCATTCCTTGGTGAGATTGGGTTTGGATAGTTAACCTATTTAGGGGTTGTTTATTCTGTTGTTTTCACAATGATACCTTAGTATGCATATTTCACATGTAAAATATGGACTTTGGTTTTACAAAAAAAAATGTATACTTCTATAATCCCCCTACATATATAAACTGATTTTCATGTTTCTAGGAGGACTACATGGACTGTGATGGACATTAATAGCTCATACCTTCGGAAAATTTTTGTAGTTTCACTAACAGTGCTTTTATTTTGGTTATTTACTTTTAGAAAAAATTTCCTGTATCTATTAACTTTATATATTCATTGTGGTATGGTTTCTTTTTTATTTTATAATATTTCAGGGGGTTTCTTGACATTAATTCATCCTATATCCTAATATTCATTTATTTGTAGAGGGTAATTCCACCTATACCTGAGATTTTTATAACCTAAATGTCACTTGCCAACCCAGGGCCTACTAGAGGTAGGACTCTGGGTCATTATCTATCTCCCCTAATTTTAGTAACCTTGGATGGAGGGGTTTATGATAGAGTGGTATCAAATCTTATGGTTTATTGATAAGATGTAATTTGGAGTTATGTATAGTGATAATTTAATGGTTTTGTATGGAAACAATTCCATTTGTCCTTGGTGCATGACATAGTCCAAGGATACCAGCTAATATACAAGATTTAAGCACCCGCCTATGATCTAGTGAAAGAACTCTAATATTTTTGTATAATCAGAAAAGGTGGAATTGTTTGTATAGTATAGAACTAGGATAGTTACATACATGATGATGACTGGAGTTCCTGTTTGAATTTTGTGGTTTTTGTTATGGAAATTTTTATATAATAAAAAATTAATTAAAATGAATCATAATAAAATTCCATAATATCGATATTATGAACTAATTGTTTCACTTTTAGCTATGGATCTTAGTCTTTTTCAACATCTGCTTTAGGAATTATAGGTTTCTTAGGCTAATCGAGTTTATCATCAGAGGTTTAATGTAGTTGAAGAGGATAATCAGTGGAAGAGGATATTGTGTTCTTTTTTTCATCTAGGTTTGGGAAAGTAAGAGGGAAGTGTTTAAAATGTACATAAAGAGATATGGTTGGGGGATTTGGAGATCACATTTACTCTAATACGGCCTCAGAATAGTATTAGGTCCCTTTAATTGTTAGTTAGATTCAAGGTGTTTCACATCAATGGTGGAAGTTTTAGATTGGTGAGCTGAAAGAGGTATTTGTTTCATGGTTCAACATTCCAAAAGAGTTCAGATACAAGTTCCATTTTTACCATGAAGGATGTAAAGTGGTATATCTAATCACTCTTTAGTAAGGGGGTATATTAATGTGGGAACTGGGAATCATTTTCAATAACCATCTATGTATTTCTCCAGATTGTTTTCTTGATGAGTAATCTCATGCATGATGTCTTGAGGATAAATTCTATTTATCAATTTAGTATAATGTTACTCCATTTATTTTAATGAAATATATGGTGGAATATAGGAAGGTGGAGGTTATCAAGTAAATTTAATTCCAAGTATTTTTACTATGATAGAGAATCTAATAGGGTTCATCAAATATCATAGATGTCAGTGGTAAGACGTACGTACCAGGACCTTTGAGGTTTTGACGAGTAGGGTTTCAACCTCAACAACATTCATTCTATCATTTTGGGGCTAGTTATTTCTTTTTTTTCAATGGGGTTTTAGGTTAGTGTGTTTTTTCTATGGTTTTTTTGATCATCATCTTAACCAGATCCCATTGGTTATTCAAGATTTGTTTGGTGGAGGTGGATAGGTTCAGTGAAAAACTTATAATTAATTGCTGGTGAGGCTATTTTAGGAGTAGGAATTAAAGGATTATTATTGGCTGAGGTGGGATGGGGAAGGTAGCGGCATGCCAAATGATATTTCTCATGTTATGGTACCTCATCATAATAATGGTCGAAGAGGTTTCCTTAGGAAGAGTGGCATAAGAGCTAGACATGGTATATTTCATGCAGTAGAGGTGGTAACACCAAAGAGGCCAGAGATTGTTTGAGTTAAGATCAGATTATTTTTCACCATTTTTTATGCATTATTTGATTTGGAAGATTTCAACTACTTTGCTTCACCCTCTCAAGTTCATTCCTTTGGGATAGATATAGAGAGACCTCTTATGCTCTTGGCGTTGACTATGCTATTCAAATGTTGGAGCATCTTGTTTGTTGTGTGTCGGGTGTGTACACTAATGATGGGTCCACATCAGTCCTGTCAGGAATTATTCTTAATATAGATGTATTTGTATGATATCATTCTCACGATGGATTGATTTTTTTTTTGATGTTATCGACTACTTTTGGAGGATTATTTTGTTCCTAGATGTGGGGAACCGATATGTGGTTTTTGTTGTTAAGTGGAGTCACTACTGGAAAGAGGTGTTTTCCCCCACACATATATCCCCACAGTTTAGAAAAACCATGGGGATATTTGTTTTGTTATCATCTATTCCCACTATTTTATTAAAACAGTGGGAAATCAATCCCGAATTCCCCTCTTCCATCGGGCTCCTCCCCCCTCTTCCTTTGCGCACACTCCTCCTTCACTCTTCCATCATGCCCTCCGCTTGAACCCTTGCTTCTCTGATCTCCACCTCCTGGCCCTCTCCTCCCCTCCCCAACCATCACATCCCAGCTATCTGACCTCTACCACCCAACCCTTTCCTACCCTCATTGGCCTCCTCCTCTCATCCATCAGACCACCGCATCTCAGCCATCTCCTCCCCTCCACAACCTCCGCCTCCGCTCCCGACCTCGACCTCCCGGCCTTCCCCCCAACCTCAATGTCCTATCCTCCACCTCCCTGCCCCTAGCTCTGGTGATGTCCCCCCTCCCCCCTCTCATCTCCCACTCTTCTGGTAACTTTCCCTCTTGGACCCCTCTCCTCCCAGCCATTGCCTCTACCTCAACTTCCCCCAACTCTGACAACGTCTTGTCCCTGCATCCGCCTACCTTCCCCCAGCTCCGGCATCCAGGTATGAAATTTCTTTTTCATTTAAAATGTTTTATACCACTGTATTGTGTGTACGGGTGTTCATACCACTAATTTGTTTTAGACTATTAAATGTGGGGTGAGTCAATGAATTTTACAATAAGAAATTTTTTTCAATGTTATAGATTACACAATAATAGGGAAATATATTAGTTAGAACAACTTGGTCAAACCACACATGTTATTACGTGTGGTAAAATTGGTTTTCTGAATTCTATCATAATTGCTGATGTGGCCATTTCTGATTTGTTTTACAATTATATTGACATCATAAACATCCATATTCAAATTATATGGAGTCAACATGATTGGGATATGATCTAAAGGATATGATTGAAAGATAAAATTTTATATAGATACTATAGTTTTAATTATAAATTTAAAATTTAATGTAATCAGGTTAAGGGGATTCCATTTATAGGATATTTAAGATAAAATATATAGAATTGAGAATAACAAGATTTTTAAGATCAATAATTAGTGTAGTTTTATCATATTTGAATATATTAAATAAATGAAATAATAGAAGAACCATTTGGGCATATTATTGATGACCTGTAAATGAAAAGGTACAGAACTATAAAAGAACACCCTTGTTGATTAGAGTTACTTATTTTTTATGAGATATTTATAAAATCGACCTGCATGTCATATATTTATTTTTACCTCTTAAAACATAATGTGTGAGTGATAGAAGGGGTTCATGGACCTTTGATTATTAGTGATATATTCCTAAATATGTAATCCTATAGTAGTAAAGTAGCAAATAATTGTCATATCAACACATCATTGTTATGTACCCCATGTAGTATCCTTTTATAGGTGAACCATGTAAAATTGATGTGTTCATGATATTTAAATTTCTGAATTTGGATAAGTTTAATGATAATATTCCTGATTTCATTGACAAAACAAAAATAAGATCTATTTGTTTTATAAAAAATGAAGCTGTTTTTTACCCAATTTGACCACCTCATTTGGCGTATTGAGGCACCACACAACAAAAAAGTGCTACTGTATTGTACAAAAATAATATTAAACATTACCACATGAATCATATTGAGATCAAATATAATTTCAAAATGGATAAAGTGGTGAAATATGTAGTAAATATAGAACTCATTGGAACTCAGAAGCATGAGTCCAATATGTTCACAAAACCATTAGTTGCTCTTGTATATGAAAGAAATTGCTTGAACCTTGGAGTTTAACCAATTTTTTCAAACTAGAATATCCCTACTTACCCCTCTATAAATTATACCTAATTATATATCTGATATTTTGAATTGTTTTAGGATAAATTTTTGTAATGTGTGTTAATGAAAAGGAGGAGATATTATCTAGGCGGAGTTTGTAAGGATAGGGGATCATCTTATACTACATTAAATAGATTGTATTCCTAATTAATTAAATTGTTTCATACATTGAGTGTGGTATCCAATAGTATTGTAGAATTTATTAATGAGACTTTGTTTTTTATTTTAGATTGAATGGAATATTATTTTGTCACATTTTGGTTTATTGACAATGTACAAACCAAACTAAGGGATATTAATCATAATGGTTTGAAATTACAAGAAAAATAATAGGGGGGAGAATATTGGAACCATATTTATATATTTTTTTATTTGAATTATTATCATTTTTATTAGTTTTTATGGTCTTTTAAAGGACTTTAAAAATTGGATGTATTAGATATAGGTTAGAAAAACATGATATTCTAGGGAAACTTGAAAGAAAGGGTGTTTTAGGATGAATGGTTTTTTCTCATTCCATAGAATAGTTAAAGATTTTTCTTTCATCATTATGGTGGATGAGGATATGAATTTAGTGAGGGTATGAATAATTTTAATAGTGATATAGAATTGATAATGATTACATTTTAGTCATTTACTATAATGTAGTCTAAATGATATGTATTTATCTATGAATAAGAATACTATAATGTTGTATAGGGTATGTATTTATTAGATAAAATAAAATCTAGGAGTTTACTTTTTTTTATTAATAAGTTTCCATTCCATAATATTAGTCTTTTCTATGGTGGGGTTGGATTTTATAGATCGAAGAAAAATCAACGATTTTTTTTGAGTCAATAGGTGTTAACACCACGTTCACCATTTACATCACGGAATGTTTAGTGAGTCGATAAAGTATTCACCACAAAGGGTTATCATAGGACACAACTCATATAGAAATTTGGATAAAATTAAATTATTAAATCCTATCCACTTTTTAAAGGATATTATAATCCAAAAAATTAAGTTTCTTGAGAATTGTAATAGAATTATTGATGTATCCATTTATAAAGGATTTGTAAGTTACATTGAATTCCTAAAATTCAAAATTATAATTATATAGAGTTTAAATATTTGGTAGATTATATAATTTAAAAAATTAAAGGAGGAGAATATGGTTAGTTATTAGAGTTTTAATATAAAATTTTAAATTCAAAATATTATGGATAATATTATTTTTGTCATTCAAAACAGAGGATATGAAACATTCAAAAAAGAATAGTGGGCTATTGAGTATCAAGAATTATATGAGTTCAATTAAATTGATATTTATTAATGAAAAGGAATATAAAATGTTCCTAGAATGTATATTTTAATGTCTTGGAAATGAAAAATTAGAGTATTATAAAATTACATCCCCATTTATTTGGGTTACTTATTGTTTTTTAAATTTTTATAACATCAACCACTGAGATGAAAATTGCTCGTGAAGAAGCAATTGAGGCAAAGAAAATAGATTTAGAGGAGCGTGATTGAAGTAAGATGATGATCGAACATTTCATTAATGTTATGATAGTTTTTAGTCAGTTTCTTCCATCAGAAGATGTTGATACTTTTGAATCATAAATGGCGTCAAGGAACTCTTCAAATGATTCATTTGGTGATGCCAATGAAGGTCATAGTGGAGATGAAGGTGGTGGAGATAGATATGTTGGGGGTGAGGATGTTATTGATGCTGCTATTGGTGATGAGGTTGTTGATGATGTTGATGATGATGATGATGATGATGGTGTTGAGGATGATGGGCATGGACATGGGGATGGGGATGTTGGTGATGGTGGAGATATTAATCCCTACCATTTATGTCATATTAGGGAGACTTATGTAAGTAATTTATGAACTTCAATTTAATTCTTGTATGGATGATAATTGTTAATTTATTTTTTCTGAAAAGTTTGGCATAAATTTTCAAGTGCATTTACATAAATCAAACATTATAATCCTTAGTCATGCATATGGGTATGTGATTACCTTACTACCATAGAATACCTAGCTATAAATGATATCCCATTTAGTGACATAGGATTCCATTTATTCTCTCCTTATTTATCATAAATTATTGAATTGACAATTCAAAATTAATGAAGGTAAAAAAGTAATATATTCCTTTGTTGTTATTTCTAAAATTTTCATTTTCTAAAATCTGATGTTCTATTGATTTAACTGGTGGGGTTTTTTGAGATCCCATGTCCCTGAATGATATGGTACATGCAAGATATTTTTTTGGGTTTATAGGTAGCTTTTTAAGAAGGGTGTGACATTTCAATAGATTCATACATCATTGGTTCTGGATAATGGGAAAGTTACTGCATGAACTTATCCACCCTTTGATATGTCTAAGTGGGGTAACATGTAATAAGGGAAAATCCAATAGTCAGCCAAACCATCACCGGGGGTAGGGCTGGGTGCAGAGGGGGTTGGGTGCAGGGGGTGGGGATGGGTGTAGGGGGAGGGGGTAGAGTGATGGGGGTTGGCTGGGTGGAGGGCGGGAGGGGGCAGGGAGTAGTGGTGGTGTGGGTGGGGGAAATGGGGGTAGTTGGGGTGAAGGGGGAAGGGGGGACTGTGTGCAGGGGGTGGTGGTGGTGAAGGGGGTAGTGGGGTAAAGGGGGAAGTGGGTAGAGAGGTGGGTGGTGGGGGTGCAGGTGGGTGTGGGTGGGCAGTGGGGAGCAAGTGGGGGGGGGGGGGGTTGAACCGTCTATCTTCTCTCGCGCATCTTTGATGGTATGTAGTTCAATTCTCCATTTTTTGCTGATTATTTTCTCTTTCTACTATTAGTTTATCCCCCTCATTTTTCAATCTTTTAATTTTCATCTCTAGTTGAACCCATTCCGGAACCCCTCTGACAGTATGTTTTTTTATAGCATGAAACATCGGTGTCATAGACTTATCTTCAAATATATAGGATTCCATAAATTAGTTTAATTGCTGATTTGTAACTGCATTTTTTCTAGGTTAATGTGCTTATTTTTTTCCATGATTATTATAATTGGGCGATATAAATATCCAATTGAGTAAAAATGTGTGTTCATACAAAAGAGGCTAAAGAGTTGTGGAAACAGGTTGGATGTTTTAGGAATTATGTTCTTTGGATTCAATTCACATAAATTTTTTATAATCTATATTTGTTTCTATAATAACAAAATCAAGACTCATTTTGGAATTTTTTTTTCTGAAATCTATTTATTTTGGTACTAGGGGTAGGGTACAAGCACATCCAAGAAAAAAAATACTCATGTGACCTCCAAAAGAACAAGAAGGAACTTCTGCGGGTTGATGATGAATATGAAAATGCAATTAAGATTCCATTGAGAAAGAAAAAGATAAAAGCTAAATAGAATTGTCTTCAGTAGTTTGAGGTTCAGAATTGACATTAAAATTTGATTTCTAGGGTTATATGTAATGGTATTTTTGTGTAGAATAAACTTTCTTTACTGATCCCTGATGTAGTCAGTTGTGGAGTCCTAAGGTATCACAGTAGGCGGTGACATTATTGGAATTCCATCACACAAAAAACACCATTCTGCTATCTGGGGAAAATGATGGTTCTTTAATTGTCCTTTTGATGTATATATTCTGAGAAGTATTAATTTTCTGTTGTTCATTTATATATTTTTTGTTTCCATGGTTCCTTTGAAAATAAAGTACAACTTGTTGTTCGGGATTACAATAAGTTTTATGAAAATATGGTGTACATAAACCTACCTAGCCTCACACTCAACAATATGAGGTGAGTTATATGTTTATTAGGATACAAGGTCCACATATATTTGTTTTTATAAGATGCACATTTATTTTTCTTACTAGGAAGAATCATACGCGTTCTTACACACAAATATTAATACCATTGTCCATATAGCAGAACAGACACCACAAAATTTTTCAGACCCTATCAAAAGTGATCATTGATATGTGCAATAAGCAGTGCTGTCAAACAGAGACTTAATGATATTCCCCCCACCTCCACTGTGTATGTCCTACTTAAAAACAATTTTCACAATTTGGGATAAGATTAAAATGAAAAAATGATGGATCAGTATATAGTGCATTCTTAGATTGAACGGTTTGTTGCACTGGCATGGAAACTTGAATTGATATATCTTTCATAGACCATAACCCCATTGGATGGCGGGAAGTGTTTGAAAATGGGTAAAAACAATTCTATTATATGGCTTATTTGAAACTTCCAATTAATTATATGGTTTGGGAAAACCTCTTAACTGACCATTAAGAGTTATGGTTGTATAAATTTCCAATTGTGATTTATATATGCCCTTTTTGTAGGGACCAAGCAGTAGGAAGATGATATATGGTTTGGATATTATATTGGATATAGGTAATGTCCTTGTTTCATTTAATTTTGGGTTTCTTTAAATGTAAGTATTCCTATTAGTAGCTTTTTAGTTTTACAGTTGGTGATTTTTAAAAAACATTACAATCTATTTGAGATGGTATTTTAATTATGAATTAGAATACCTGAAATACATCCTTACAAGCATGTCTAAGTTATTGATTTTTTTGATTGAATTCTAAAATTTTGGGCTCATTTAAAGTATACTGAATGAGTTTTATGTTTATCCATGACTTTCACCCTTTTAATGCTATTTTTGGAACATGTCTTCTTGGTTTTATTACACATTAAATGTTAGTTATTGATATAAGATTCAAATTATCTACCTCAATGATATTGTGAACATGTGCTAGGATTTATTACTCATTCAATGTTATTTTTTGGTATTTGATTCAAATCAGTTGCCTTAAGGTTAGAATTATAATTGAAATGATTCACTGATATAGACAAATAAAATTGTTGCAGAGATGGGGGGGATTGAAGGTTAGTTTCCATTATAATTGAAATGATTTTCTTATATAGACAACTATAATGAACTCTGAAGGGAGAGGGTCTATTAGGGGGGTTGGTGCTGGGGAAGAAGGGTGGTTGTTGGGATGAGGGTAGGAGTGTATGCAAGGGGTGGGGGAGCTGGTGTGTGCCAGGTGAGTGGTGTAGGGGGAGGGGAGGGGTGTGCAGTTCTAAGGGGGAAATGGGTGTGTTCAAGGTGAGGGGTGTTTCTACTATTATTCAAGGGAGGAGGGATGGTATCGAGGAAGAGGGCAGGGGGGTGTTCTGGGGAGGGGGGCTGGTGTTAGGGAGGGGGTGGTGTGTAAGGTGGGGGTGTGTAGGGGGAGGGGGTGTTTAGTGGGAAGGGGCGGTGGGGATATTTTTACAAGTATTTAGGGTAGGGGGCTGGTGCTGGGGAGCGGGTGTGCATGGTGAGGGGGGTACATGGTGAGGGGGAGGGGTCGGCAGTGGGAAGGGGCAGTGGGGATGTTTTTACAAGTATTCAGGGGGGACTGGTGCTGGGGAAGAGAGCAGGGGTGTGGAAGGGAGGGTGCTGGAGGTGGGGAAGAAGGCATGTGTGTGTGCAGGGAAGGGGGGAGGGGGTGTGTAGTGGGAAGGGGCAGTGGGGTTGTGAAGGGTGAGGGTGGGGGTTACAAATATTCAGGTGGGTGTTGGGTTAGAGGGTAGGGGTGTTTGTAGGGGGTACAGGGTGAGGGGGGAAGTCCAAGAGGGGGGTGATGGGCGGGGGGGGGGGGGCAGTGTGCAGGTGGTAGGGAGGGGGCAATGGGGTTTCAGGAGGGATGTGAATATATCCAGGAGAAGGGGGATGGGGGTGAAGAGGGATGGGGGATGGGGGGAAGTGTTTAGGGGTTTTGGGGGTGTAGGGTGAGCGGGGTAGGGGGTGTAGGGGTGTAGGGGGAGAGGGGATGTCCAGGACTGTGCAGGTGGCAGGGAGGGGGCTGTCCAGGAGTGTGCAGGGGGTAGGGAGGGGGTTGTCCAGGAGTGTGTAGGGGGAAGGGAGGGGCGGTCTATGAGTGTGCAGGGAGGGGGAATGGGTGCAGGGGTTGTGGGGGTGCAGAGGGAGGGGGTTTTCCAGGAGGTGGGTTGTGAATATATGTAGGTGAAAGAGCTCAAAAGAGAGTTTGGCTTCCTGTTTTTGGCTTCCTGATGCCTTTTTCTTTTCAATCGTTTGTTATTTTTTATGACTTGAACTGGTATGATGGATAGGGCTTCATGCTACGTAGAGAACTAATAAAAAACATAGTTAATGCAATTGATTTTCTTCCACGACTTGCAACAAGGATTGATGTCAATATAAAATTTAGGATATTAGGGTTATTCTATAATATTTTTTCAAGACATTAGTAAATATATGTTGGGTTTTTAATCAAATTGACTTGGGATACACCATGCTTGCAGAATTGATGATTTTGAGTTTATTCCTGAGTGTACTATATTTTATCTTCTATACATTTCTTTGTATCATGGTTGGATAGTTGATCCCCAAGTATGCAATTTTGAATCTTGTACAGAAAAAATATTATTTACATTCTTTCAGTTTACAGTGTTCCTTTTCCATTTTTCTTCTTTCCTTTTCTTTCTATGAATTTTTGCACGTATATGCATGCATGGGGTGTCTAGGGGGGTTCCATAGGGTGTCTAGGGAGAGGGGGTGTCAAGGGGGGATCCAGTGGGGGTGTTTAGGGGGGTCCAGGGGGGGTGTCTGGGGGGTGTCCAAGTGGGTGTCTAGGGGGTCCAGTGTAACGACCCGAACTTTTTAATAATATTTGTTTCCTAATTTTGTGTGTTATTTTATTCTATACTCTACAAAACTATTTTCTTTAATTAATTGAGTATAGTTAAATGGGATCTTTGGGTTTTGACTATTATATGACTATTGGTCAATACGACCATTGGAAACTAAACTCTTAAAATTACGATTATTGTTTATAAATACTTGTGATCTGGGTTAATTATGAAAGAAGAGTCGATGGCCTCATCCAGTATACTCAGTTCATATGAATCCCATCAATCAGATCTTGGGAAGGAGGTATCATCTCTTGGATTTTCTCTAGACCAAGCCCAATCTGAGCCTCAACATGTAAAGCTTGAATGAAATCACATAATGGAGAAGTTCAAGATGATAGAAATCACCACTTGGGAAATGTTATCCAAGCCTCCCCAATATTGTATCACTATAGAATACCTTACACTTAGGTCCTATGTAGGGGTTATAAGGGGCTATGTAACGAGGCCTTAGATATTTTTTGTAATCCCTTGGTATAAATAACAAGGTTATCTCTTATTATGGTAAATGTTGTGATTTTCAAATGTCTGGATAAATGTAGGATGAAGTTCCATATTATTGATGAATTTTGAAAAAATGGGTATTTTAAAATATTTTTTTATACTTTAAATAATTAATAATGTGAAATGATTTTCAAAAAATTGTTTTTATAGTAGTGATTAATAATAAATTTAGAGTTTAAAAAGATCAACTTGATTTTTAGTAAATAGTAAAGTATGGATAGTAACATATATTTATGAATTGTAATGAATAGTAAATCGGCCAAAAAAATAGAAACTTCACCCATGAATATATAAATATAAGGTAGACATCTTAAAAGTGAAAAAACAATCATAGTATAAGTATTGGTATTTTTGTATGTCCTAAATACTTTATTAACACTTTTATAATTAATTTAAGAATTTAAAATGGAAATTTATTTTCATAAAATTTAATCATAAATTGTTGCTTTATTTTCTTATGGTTATACAATAATTTTATGGGGTCTTTATTATTTTCTAAAGGTGTTACAAAAGGAGTTATAGTTTTAAAGTTGTCTTCTTCGAATAAATAATGATTTTATTTAAAAATTAAATTAAAAATATTATGAAAATTAGTTTCATAAAATTGAGTTTATTTTTGAATTCATATCATCGATATTATATTAGAGTGAATTTTTTGGATTTTTCTGAAATAGTTGATTTTTCGGTGAATAGTAAAAATACAGTTTTGAGTTTCGGGTTTATAATGACATCATTGATGATGTAATCATGATGTAATAAATCTGGTTGACTTCTTAATAGTAAGATATGTTATTAGGTATCCAAATTGGCCAATACCATGTACAAATACCCCTGGAAACCCGATGATTTTTCAAATACCGCCGATGATGCGTCCCTTGGAAATTAATTAAATGTTCCCTCTTTTTGCTATAAATACCTTGCCCTTACCTCATTCATTTCATTCCAAAATCCTTCTAAACAATGTTATACTCTATTTACCTCCCAACGAGTCCTCCAAAGTATCCCTTAAACCTCGCAAGGTCCCAAACTTCATGCTTTTGAAGTTACACTTCAAGGTAAGGGAAACATTCACAATCCTCTTTTAGTCATGATTTCCATTAAGTTATGTATTCAAGTTTACATATTCTTATGTGGGTGTATTTTCTTATCTATTATTTTACCTATCCATTTTATGTCAAAAATATGAGATACCCTTTCTTCTCCCATCAATTTATTTTAAGAATTTTTGAGTGACGTCGTTAGGCTGCCAAATTTACGTAAAAGAAATCACATCTTCTCTTTTCCTTCGAGTTCCATTTCCGTATGGTATTTTCTTTAAAATATCCCTAAAATGATCAAATTTATTTTTATTTCGTACATCTAGTTTATAATGAATTATTTCATAGTGTTTTACTCTTGTCCCCTCTCTTTTCAATATTTTCTAAAACCATGTTATATAGTCATTATGCTGTAGAAATTTCATCTCAGAATTTCTCTCTCTTTCTCTAATGAAATTATCTTGTTTTATTTATGTGAATACCCAGACCTATTTAGTTTATATTGGTCTCTATAAAGACATAAAAATGATATATTTGATTCTGTAATTGATATACATATAACCCATACTCCCTTTCTATGGGTTATAAATGACATAACGATCATGTTTTTTATGAACTTACAAACGTCATGATTTTGAAATGAAACCCATTTCTTTTATTCTACATGGGTTATTTATGACATGTTTGATTATGATATATGTGGATTAGATGAAAGTAAATACATATTAAGGGTGTGACCTGATGGCACTCCAATGCATTGGGTAATGAATTTAATCTCTAGATATGATAATTTTCACGATACCTTGGTGAATAACCATGGTAATCTTTTATGACACCATGGGATGAACCTTGGTGATATGTTCATGAATGTATAAATGAAATGTTATATCCACATATTCATGTTTCAATTCATGTTTTTTTATTATGATATGCCCTTTTTTCCATTTCTCATGTCTTATGGTTTTCATCATGTTCTTATTGATATGACAAGTAAACTTATTCCATTTCTTTCCTTACTAGGCCTTCAGCACACCCTTTCCTTTGATGTATGTCTCCAGGTTATGAGATATAGTAATTTTACATAGGATGAACTTTTCAAGAATCTTTTCAGGGGGTTTAAAAGAGTTTTTAATATTTCTTGTTTTATGTTCCTGATATCCAAGACACTAGACTTTAAAGATCCTCTGTTTGTAAAATGTAATGAAAAGTTATCAAATAAAAAGGCGGGATGCCATAGTTGGTATAAAAGGATAGTTTAGTTATTTTTTGAAAATAGGATATTAAAACCTTAGGAATAAACCTATATAAAATTTTAAATATAGTAATACTTCCTGGAATTTTGTTGAGTATTGAGTAAGTGGTTTATCAAGCAAATATATCCATGTCTGGATACTAGTAGGTAGAGGCAGCTCTGGCACAGATGTACCTAGGAGTGAAAACTTGGACAAGGAGTTTTGGGCTTGACCCAGGGTATTCGAGTACATGACAATGGGACTTTCTACACTCTTTTTTACGACACTCCTAGGGGATACGTTTGGTTAATCATAAGCTTTTTATGAATCATTATGTAGGATTTATAAAGAAATGTAATTGTATAATGCATGAAGTTTTAAGACATAAAATCCTATAGAGTTAAAATCTTCACAAATGAAATAATATTCTCACTAAGGTTTAATTATTTTAGAAAATTTTGGGATATAGGAATAATTTTGAAAATGGTGACCACAATAGACCATGCGTTGACAACCCTCTGATGGAAGATGGAATGGAAACTTTCATTTGAATGATGAACCAACTGACTCATTTTATGGGAAATAACTTGAATCAAGCTGAGAGATAAATAGCACCATGAAGGGAACAACATTATGTTGAGTCCTTTACATGTCAATGACCACCATCCTTTAGTGGATCAACTGACCCACAGATTGCTAATTAGTGGATCAGCTCTATTGAGAAGATCTTTTCTGTGCTCCGCTATTCATATCAAGAGAATGTCACCCTATCTATTTATTGCTCAGAATGATAAGCTGATTAGTGGTGCGAATGGATTTAAAACATGAGGCATAGAGTAGAGTTTTAAGCTATTGAGTGGGAAGAGTTCAGAGGGATATTCTTCAGTATGTATTTCTCTTGTTCCATGAGAACAAGATTGGAGAATAAGTTTCTAGAGCTGAAGCAGAAGGAGAATGAATTTGTGGGAAGTTATGAGATGAACTTCACCAGCCTTTCCGGTTACAAATAATTCATTTTCATAGATCAAAATGGAAAGGTTGATAGATTCTTTGGTGGACTGAGACCTCTTCTTCAGAAGAATCTAGCCAACTGAGATTATGATAGCTATGAGGAGATCATGTGAAGTGCGATGAAAGGTGAAATGTAGTTGGGTGAGATGCAGTGGTCTCATAAATCTAATGGAAATAAGATATCGATAGATCCAATCATAGGGTGGAACTTAAATATAGTAAGAGGAGGAACTCAAGTGCAACATCCCACATGTAATAAATGTTGGCAGAAGCATTCGGGGAACTTCCTGCTCAGGAGTGGGAAGGGGAACAACTGTGGTAGAGATGGACACATTGTGTGGAATTGTCATAGTGAGGTAAAGCAACAACTTCCCAAAACTAACGACAAGGGGAAGATGGTGTAGGCCCTACCTAATGTCCAATGTCATAAGCATGGAAAACATGGGCACTTTTCCAATCACTTTCCAAATTCAAGGGCAGTGGAGGGGAATCACCATCAGCTTCAGAAACAGCCAAGGGAACAAGGTCATACTTTTGCAATCACTACTACTGAATTTGAAGTGAAAATTTTATGGTGGAAGGTACTCTTTTTGTTCTCTCAAATATATCATGTAATTTAATTGATTCTAGTTCTATGAATTCTTTTATTTCCTCTAAATTTGCAAATAATTTAGAATCAACCCCCAATTTTCTAAAAGTAGAGTTATCAGTCAAGACATCTGGTGGGATTATCCAGGCATCGTTATTTTTTAGAAACACTAGTATTTACTTTAGTGAGAACAGTCCTATCTCAAATATAGTAGTAATTCCCATGATAGAATTCGACATTATACTAGGGATGGAGTGTCTTTAAAAGTATAATGCTAAGATCAATTGAAGAAGCAAGGAAATATCAGTAGTATTGAATGGAAAAACTACAGTTATCTTCCAAGGAGAGATATCTCAAACTAATCTTTATCTAGAAGAACCTCTTATATTTTTCTTTATGGAGTTGATTAGTGAAGAGGAAGAATAAGTAAATGAGAGTTTGAGGATAGAAAATGTCCCCTTCATCTTAGAATATGTTGACTTCTTTCCTAAGGAGTTTCCTGGACCTTCCCTAGAAAGAGAGATAGAGTTATCCATTGAACTCATACTAGGATCTCATCTGATATCAACGAATCCATATAGGATGGAATATGTGGAGCTATAAGAGTTAAATAAACAACTCTTAGATCTTCTTGAGAAGGATTTTATCCTACTGAGTGTGTCTCCTTGGGGATAACATGTTCCCTTTTATGAATAAGAAGAATAGATTGATTTGGATATGAATTTATTATAGAGAACTGAACATGATCATAGTAATGAACAAATACCCTCTTCTAAGAATTGATGCATTATTTTACCAACTTCATGGGGCTAAATTATTCTCTAGGACTGATCTTAGTTTAGGTTATCATCAATTTAGGGTCAAGAAAGAAGATATTTCGAAAACTGACTTTTGATCAACATATGGGCATTATGAGTTTGTTGTTATGCCCTTCAGACTAACTAATTCACCTGTAATTTTTATGGATTTGATGAATAGCTTATTTAAAGACTACCATTATAACTTTGTGGTAGTTTTTATTGATGATATTCTGATATATTCCAAAAATTTTGAGGAGCATGAGGATCATCTAAGGGTTATTTTGAAAACTCTATAGAAGGAAAGTCTTTTTGGGATGTTTACAAAATGTGAATTCTAGTTACAAAAAGTTTCTTTCTTAGGGAACATTGTTACCAATGAAGGAATCATGGTTGACCTGTGAAGAAAAAATTTGTAGAGGAGTGGCCTCAACATACAACAATAATTGATATTTTTAGTTTCCTTGGATTTGCAGGATTTTATAGGATGTTTGTGAAAAACGTTTCATGAATTTTTAATCCATTAACCAAGTTATCTCAAAAAGGGGTCAAGTTCAAATGGACAAAGAAGTGTGGAGAAAGTTTCTAAGAGATAAAGAAGAGATTGGTTACTGCACCTGTGTTAACTTTTCCCTCAAGTGGATAAGGATTCATTATTTTTAGAGATGAATCTCTGAAAGGGCTTGGGTGCGTCCTCATGCAAAATGACAAGGTCATTTCTTATGCATCTCGAAAGTTGAAGACTCGTGAGCAAAACTATCCTAAGCATTATATGGAGCTAGCTACGGTCATTTTTGCTCTGAAGATATGGATGCATTATCTTTAGGGGTAGAAATGTGATATATACACAGACCATCAATGTTTGAAGTATATTTTCACACAAAAGGAATTGAACATGATATAGAGGAGATTGTTGGAATTTCTCAAAGACTATGATTGGTAAATTCATTGTCATCCTAGAAGAGAAAAAAAATTCGCTGATGCATTAAGAAGGAAAGACCTAGTTGTTCTTTCCATGATGAGGATTCAAATAGATCCTTTGATAAGTGACCTAGTAAAGATAGAAATGGGAATTATAAGGGAAGGGACATCATCAATCCTAACCCAAATGATTTATCAACTGTCATTACTAAAGAATATCAAGAAACATTAGAAAGAATATCCTTTGTTACAGAAGAAGTTTGAGGCTGTAAAGGATGGGATTTTTCCTGTGTTAAATATTTATCAAGAAGGTGTACTAAAATTTCATACAATACTATGTGTTCCATCAACATCAAAAATAAAGGAGCTGATGGATGAATCACATAGATCTTCTTTCTATATACATCCTAAAATCAAAAAAATGTAGAGGGACCATCATGATCATTATTGGTTGGATAATATGAAAAGGGAGATTGTTGACTATAGTTCAAGGTGCCTGGTATGTCAGCAAGTAAAGGCAGAGTGACAACTTCCTAAATGGGTATAGCAACCTCAACCCATACCAGCAAGGAAGAGGGATAATATCACTATGGACTTTGTCACTCATCTCCCAAGAACTTCCAAATGAAAAAATGTGATATAGGTTATTGTGGAATGTCTCACCAAGAATTCCCATTTTATCTCCATTTGGGAATATTTCTATCTTGATCAACCATCCATGATTTACATGAAGGAAGTGGTAAGGCTACCTGGTGTTCCACTTTCTATCATATCTGATCGTGATCCAAGGTTCACATCCAAATTCTAATGAAGTATTCAACATGCTTTGAGAACTGAATTGAATTTCAGTGTGGCCTATCCCCCTCAAACTCATGTCTAATCTAAACGGACTATTTAAACACTTGAGGAAATGATGAGAACATTCTCAGTGGAATTTAAATGTGGATGGGATCAATATCTCCCTTTAGTTAAGATCTCTTACAACAACATCTTCCACTCGAGCATTCAAATGGCACCCTATGAATCTCTATATGGCACGTGATGTATAACTCCTACTTTTTGGCATGAATCTAGTGAGAGAAAACTTCTTGGGCATAATCTTGTGCAAGAGATGAGAGAAAGGTACACGCCATCCAACAACACATTAAGGTTGCTCAAAGTCGACAAAAGAGTTATGCTGACAACTGTAGAAGGGACTTGTAGTTTGATGGTGGTGGCAAATTATTTTTTCGTATTTCACTTTGGAAGAGAGTCACGAGGTTTGGGAAGAAAGGTAAGCTCAGCCCTAGGTACATTGGACCCTATGAAATCCTTGATTTTGTGGGAGGAGTGTCCTATTAGCTTTCACTTCCTCTAAATCTATCACAAGTCCATGATGTCTTCCATGTATCCCTTTTCAAGAAGTACATACCCGGCCCTTCACATGTACTAAATCCAAAGGTGGTACAACTGGAACATGAACTCTCATATGAGGAGCAGTCGGTGGAGGTCATGGATTGTAGATACAAGGTTCTACGCAACAAGACTACTCACCTTGTCAAGGTGTTGTGGAGAAACCACAAATTTCAAGGAGCCACATGGGAACCAGAGGAGTCTATGAGACAGAAGTACCCACACCTTTTCTCAACAGAGAGTACGAGATAAAATTTCAGGGATGAAATTTCTTAAGGGAGGATGAATGTAATGACCTAAACTTTTTATCAATATTTGTTTCCAAATTTTTTGTGTTATTTTATTTTATACTCAAAAAAAATATCTTTTAATTAATGAAGGGAGTATAATTAAATGGGATAGTTTGGTTTTGACTGTTATGTGAATGTTGTTCAATATGACTATAGGAAACTAAACTACTAATGTAACAATTATTGTTTATAAATTCATGTTCTCTTGGTTAATAGAGAAAGAAGATTCAATGGCCTCATCCAGTAGACTCGGGCTGTACGAAGCCCATCTATCAGAGCTTGGGAAGGAGGTAGCATCTCTGGGCTTTACTGTGGACCAAGCCCATTTTGAGGTTCAACATGTGAAGCTTGAACGGAATCTCCTATGGGAGAAGATGAAGCTGATAGAAATCACCACTCGGGAAATGTTGTTTGAGCCGCCACAAGATTCTATCATCATAGCATACCTTACACTTAGGTCATATGTAGGTGTTATAAGGGGCTATGTAATGAGGCCTTAGATAATTTTTTTATTCCCTTTGTATAAATAAAATTTGTATTTCTTATTAAGGTAAATTTTTTGATTTTCAAATTTCCAGAAAAATGTAGGATGAAGTTCCATATTATTGATAAATTTTGGAAAAAATGGTATTTTAGAATATTTTAGTATACTTTAAATAATTAATAATGTGAAATGATTTTCAAAATATGGTCTTCTACATTTGTGATCAGTAAGAAATTTAATGTCTAATAAGATCAACTTGATTCTTTGTAAATAGTAAAGTATGAATAGTAACATACCCTTACAAATAGTAATGAATATTAAATAATCGAAAAAATAGAAACTTCACCCATTAATGTATAAATATAAGGTAGATATATTAAAAGTGAAAAAACGATCATAGTATAAGTTTTGGTATTTCTTTATGTCATAAATACTTTATTTAAAATTTTATAATTAATTTAATAATTTAAAATGGAAAGGTATTTTCATAAAATGTAATAATAAACTATTATTTTATTTTCTTATGGTTATACGATAATTTTATGGGACCTTGATTATTTTTTTAAGGTGTTACAAAAGGAGTTATAGTTTTAAAGTTGTATTTTTTGAATAAATAATGATTTTATTAATAAATTAAATTAAAAATATTTATAAAATTGTTATCATAAAATAGATTAAATTTTTCAATTCAAAGAATAAATATTATGTTAGAGTCAATTTTCGGGATTTTTCTGAAACAGTTGATTTTTCGGTGAATAGTAAAAATACAGTTTTGAGTTTCAGGTGTTTAATGACATCATTGATGATGTAATCATGATTTAATAAATATATTATACTTTTTAAAAGTAATATATTATTTTAGGTGTCCCAAGTGGCAAATACCATGGGAAAATACTCGGGGCAAGGCCATGGTTTTGCAAATACCACTGATAAGGTGTCCCTTGGAAATTAATTAAATATTCCCTCTTTTTTGAAATAAATACCAAGTCATTCCCTCAGTAACTTCATTCCAATATCCTCCTCAACAAAGTTCTAGTATTTTTACCTCCCAAAAATTCCACCCAAGGTTCCCTAAATCCCACCAAGGTCCCAACCTTCAAGCTTTCAAAGTAACTCTTCAAGATAAGGGAAACTTTCACCCTTCTCTTATAGTCATGATTTCATTTAAGTTATGTCTTCCAGTTTCCATATTATTTTGTGGGTGTATGTTATTAAATATTATTATTACGTTCCATTTCATGTCCAAATGAGTAGATACCATTTCTTCTCTCATCAATTTTTTTCTGAATTTTTAAGTGATGTCGTTAGGCTGCAGAATTTTCGTAAAAGAAATCACATCTTCTCTTCTCCTTCGAGTTTCATTTTCATATGGTATTTCATTCAAATATCCCTACAGTGATATTATTTCTTTTTATTACATACACATATTTTATAATTAGTTATTAATTAGTGGGTGGCTCTTTTCCCCCCTCTATTCAATATTTTCTAATAACATGTTATATAATATTTATGTTGCATAAATTTCATCTCAAAATTTATCTCCCTTACTCTCAAGAAATTATCTTGTTTTATTTATCTGAATACCCATACCTATTTCGTTTATACGGGTCTTCATAAATACATAATAATGATATATTTTATTCTGTAATTGGTATACATATAACCCACAATCCCATTCCATGGGTCACAAATGACATAACGATCATGTTTATAACATTTAAAATGTCACGATTTTCAAATGAAACCCATTTATTTTATTCTCTATGGGTTATTTATGAAATTTTTTATTATGATATTTTTTTATCACTTCAAATTAAAGAAATAGTAAGATTTCACCATGATATCACTCTAATTCATTGGGTAAAGAATTTAATCTTTACTGATGACAAGTTTCACAATACCTTGGTGAATAACATTGGTAATTTTTCTATGACACCTTGGGATGACCCTTGGTGATATGTTCATGAATGTATAAATTAAATGTTGTAGACACATATTGAAGTTGTGATTCATGTTATTTTTATTATGATATGCCTCTTTTTCCATTGGTCATGTCTCATGGGTTTCCTCGTGTTCTTATTGATATCACAAGTAAACTGATTCCCTTGCTTTCCTTACTGGGACTTCAACTCACCCTTTCCATCGATGTATGTCTCCAGGTTATGAGATGAAATAACTATACATAGTATGAAATTCTCAAGAATCTTCTCAAGGGGATTTAAAATAGTGTTTCTGTTTTTTGGTTTTATGTTCCCGATTTTCAAGGCACTAGACTATAAAGATCCTCTGTTTGTAAAATGTAATGAAATGTTATGAAATAAAAAGGTGGGATTCCATATCCATTGGGGGTGTCCAAGGGGGTGTACAGGGGGGTATGTGCGAGGGGGGTTCAAGGAGATTGTCCATGGAGTCTAGTGGGGTTCTTCAGGGGGGGTGTCAAGGGGGGATGTCCAGGGAGGTCCAGTGGGGGTGTCCAAGGGGGTCTAGTGGGGAGGGTCCATGGGGGGGTGTCTAGCAGGGGTGTACAGTGCGGGTGTCCAAGGTAGTTTGCAAGGGGGTTATTTTCAGGGGGTTCTGGGGGGAGGGGGAGGTGGTTGTGGTTTCGATTTACATTCTATTATGCATTGGCAAGGTGAAACCAAGGTGGGCAGGTACTATTTCTGGGAAAAGCATCTATACCCATGGTTTGAAAAACTGTGGGTATATATGCTACTGCGAAATTATCTATACCCATAGTTTGTTGAAATGTGGGCATATGTGCTGTGAAGAAATAGTTAAATACCCATGGTTTACTTAACCATGGGTATATAATTTCTTCTGTAAAAATGTATAACTACGGTTCTGAAAACTGTAGGTATAGATGTATCCCGACGGTTTACAGGAACCGTGGGTATGATGAAATTTCAGTGGGATATACCCAGGGTTTCTAAAAAACCATGGGTATAGGGAAATCCCAATAACTCGGGAGTCCATGGTTTATCAAACATTTGGTATAGCCTATACCCATGGTTTGATGG
Source organism: Viscum album (assembly GCA_963277665.1). Classification (NCBI taxonomy): domain Eukaryota; kingdom Viridiplantae; phylum Streptophyta; class Magnoliopsida; order Santalales; family Viscaceae; genus Viscum; species Viscum album. The sequence goes on along the minus strand of OY728152.1, from coordinate 248,034,649 downwards.
GATATACCAACAGTTTGAAACCATGGGAATTGGGCAATTTTCCAATAGTGAGTTGTGATATGGGAAGTAGACATGTGGATCACCTTATATCTTTAATGGATGAGATTTATATGGAATCAGTGGATGTTGTGACATTTGAGTATCCTTGTGTCTTCATAGTGTTTCATGATTTTTTTTGTAATGGCCCCTTTTTTGAACCAGGTGAAAAACCAAAGAAATTTGAATTTTCTAATTTACTAGATGGCCCTTTATTTAAATAGGTTTTTAGAATGAAATTATGAGATTGGGGATATTGTGATGTGTTTTTATTAAAAAATTATTGTAATTATTTTCAAATTAAAATAAAATTAAGTTAAATTAGGGTAAATGGAAAATAACAAAAAAATAAAGAAATTATTTAATATTATTATTGTTATTTTTGTTATTTTATTATTATTATTATCATTCTAGTCTTTAAGAAAGACTAATTCATCCCTCTACGTTACCCCATATCCTTATACACACCATATCCTTTTGGTCTTGTTGGTCGCGGGACGCTCCTCCTCCCATCCTTCTCTCTGATGGATAATTTCAACTATATTTCTTACAGCTTTTCATTTGATCCTTCAGTGTAATCCTCCTCTTCCTTGTCCTTCCCTATTCGTTCCATTTTCCTCTATCCTTGTTTCCTAGGGTTGTTCGTCCAAACTTTAGTATTAGGCATTGACCCGTTTTTTCTTTTATTGTTAGGGTATGAAAATTATCTCTTAGGACACTCTTGTTTGTATTATGGAATCTACCATCAAAGGAAAAGAGGATCATTTTGATTCTTATTGTTTTCGTCACTTTAGGGTAAAGCTTTACATCATTCTTCATTGTCACTCAATTTATAATTGTGGTTTTCAAAAAAAAATTGGTGATAATATTTCTCCTTATGTATGTTGGTCATTTATGCGGTGTTTCTGAGTTCTTGGTCTTGTTTATGGGGCATTTGATGACTCTGTGCAAGATTTAACTCTTATACATTTATAAATATATATATATATATATATATATTCCTTGTACATATTCCCCCATGGAAATGGGAATATGTTCATTGGATTAAAAGATATATATATATATACACACACACACACACACACACATATATATATATATATATGAATGTATGTGGTTGTAAGTGTGGATTGATCTTCGTCAAAAATGTCAGGTTACAAAGTTTTCATCATGGATTGGTGTACTTTTGGGGTGGTATCCCTTTACATTCCCTTAATGTTTAATAATTATTTGACTTCTTCTTTAAAAAAGTTGAATTATGATTTCCTTTGAGAAATTAAACTGTGAACCTTGAATGAAATTCTTAAATATGATAAATTATTTGTTTGACAAAACATTCATGTTTTTATAATAAAACCCCTCCAACATAGGTGAGTTGCATTTTAAGATAAAAAGTAGTGATAATATTTTAATTCTTTTCTTCCTTATTGCATTTGTTCTTATTTTATTCCTCGATGTTATGGTTTGGTATATTGTATCTTAATATATATCCTTCATTGAAGTTAAAAAATGAGTTACCCTTTTTCCATTATACATGTTCATGTAACCAATATAGTTTATAAGAGAATTACTTAACCACTCCAATCTAGTTGATTAATGGACCAAGCTCCACATAAGGGTGTGTAATGATTTTTATAAGTGATTACCCAAGTAGGTAATTTCCATACTAACCATGGTACTTTCTAAGTTCCTTTTTCCGACATTATATCCAATTTCCATGTTTTGATGAAGTAAATAGAATTGTTTGGATGTAATATCATGTCATGGGGGAAAGACTTTCCTTAAATGATTCAATTGAGATTCCATTGTTGTAATAAAATAATTTCATTGATTAGAAGAATTTAATGGAATTTCTTAATTAAATGGTTTGTTCATAATAATTTCATTACATTGTATTAAATGTTTTAAATGAAATGGATCACTCGATATGGGTTGGGAGAGATCATGGGTTCTGTATTAAGGACTCATAAATGGAATTGGGTGCGTGATGGGTTACAACCCAATGTGCTGAGGGAGATGCTTAGGCTTTCAAGGGGATGGATTCCCTATAAGTTTATTATACTACTGAGTGATATCAGATACCTAAGGGAGAAACTGTTGATGGCCCCATTTGAAATATGGCTACACCATTCCTTGGGTGATACTTGGTCCCCTATATGAGAAACCTAAGATGGGATCAGAGATACCATTCCCCAAGTGATACTTGGGACACCTTATGGGTCACCATGGATGGGGTCTGTAGTATTGGATTACATCGTATGTCCCTGTTACGATACAAGGGATCCATTGTAGATAGACTTGGATAGGAATGGGACTCCACTAATGGATTGATGTATTTCTTGTTTATATTATGCATTGAAATTTTTATTTAAAGGCATATAATTAATTTTATAAATGTATTTTTATGGGATCTTCCATATTTATATGGTTCCATTGAAATGGGTTGGGAGAGAATATGGATCTCAAAATATGGACTCATGGATGGACTCACGTGCTCAATGGGTTATGACCTAACATGTCGTGGGTGATGCTTTGTCTTTACAGGTGGGGGATTCCTGGGTAGTTATGACACTCATTAGTGATATTGGTTCCCTAGGGTAGAAACTATGTATTTACTCATTGGCAATATAGATACGCCATGACTCGAGTGATACTCGGTCCCCTACATGTGATGTTGCAATGAACTCAAAGTTACCATGCCTCGAGTGATACATGGGGCACCAAATGGGTCACCTTGGATAGTATTGGTGGTGTTGTATTACATAATATGTTCCCATTGTGATACTTTAGTTCCTTTTTAGATCTCCTTGTATGGGCATAGAACTCCACCACTATATTTGATGGATTGGTTGTATTCTATTGATTGAATGATTTTCTTAGTTTCTTGTGTCATAATTGTTTCTTATCATTTATAGTAGACCATGTACTAGTGATGATTCTCCCATTATTACTATCTTACTTATGTGATGACATGTGAATTAGACCCTAAGATAAAGAAAAATATTTAAGGTATTCCTTCTGGGTTTTCCTTGTTTACTTTGGCTTTTGTAGAAATTCTATACCTTGTATAGGTACTCTTTCATACACCTATCTTAGGCTAATGCAGGTGGTATGGTATATGTTTTCTTTTAGAAACCTAGAAAAAGTAACTATTATTAATTTGTTACCACTATGCATTTATTTTATATGGAACACTTCTTAAATTATATTTCACATACTGGATTGGAATTGATAATGTGTATGTTGAGATACTAAGATATATATCTAACACCCTACTTGGGCACCATTTGTCACCCATTTAGATCTTCTTGATCATAGGTATTTGGATTCATTTCTAGTGTTGTTATGTGTACATGGGATCTAGGGAGCATAGGACTGGGCTCATGCTAAGGATGCTCGAGGAGTTAATTGTTGGGTATTAATTTTTTTATATTTGATTGCTTATACATTATAGTAACATCTAACATTACATGAATCATTATATGGAATTCAAATTTTCCATTTTACTTTTATTTAGTTATTACATTTATTCTCCCACTTTTTTTCTCATTTATTCATGTTTCTATTGTTTTTCATTTATTACCCATGATTATTCTATTTCATAATGATTTACACTAGTTATACCATTGGATATACTCTGATCTATGAGGGAATAGTGTCACCACAGATACACCAAGTGACCAAACTGCTAGTCACCAGCCTCTAGATTTTGGTGAGATTCACTTAATGTCATGTGGAAACTGGTCCAATGATTTTTTTAGTGGTCAGTCAGGCTGGGATATTAAAAAGTAGTATCATAGATAAATTTTTTATTTTTCATACTATCTTGACTGGTAGACAGGAGACTAGGAATGTGTTCATTCTTGGTAAATAGTCGTGCTTGGGACTGATTAACCCATGTATGGGGAAATAACCATATGGCTAGGGTTGGGATTTTTGTTCTTTCTATTTGTTATTACAATTTATATGATTTCCCCTTGAGTGAATGGTTTATTTCCAATAGTTAAATATTTATGGAATTTTATCGAATTTTCCCTTAGCATGTTACGTAATATATCAAGTATTGTATTCATCCTATTTAGGAACATATAAATTCATATTCCATTCCATGTAGTTTCATTATTAGTTCTTCTTCTATTTTTGATTGTGTTCCATGAGGGTATACCCTGCCTTGTATTTATTATCTTTCATATTATATGTCATTCCATGTTTTTTTCTATAGGGTTCCAGATTGTATAACATTCTTGGTGTTTTATTTAACATTTTATCCTCTTTCTTTTAGGTAATTATATTCCATGCTTCTTGTTCATATAGAATGGCATGCCTGTGTACCATAATTTTGTTCTTACATCTTATTGTTATGTGTTAGCAGCATGTAATGACATGGCTCACTTTGTTTTAAATATTAAACTGATGGATTGGGATAAATTTAATTGGATTTGATAAAAAAAAGTGAGCCAATTTTCAGTTTTAAGGTGTACGGGAACCATTCAAATGGGAAAAGGTAACCCTTATACTCAAACCATATTTGAGTTTTAAATATGATTAAAGGATGTTGTGAAAATATAAAAGGATTCTAAAGTTTAATTTCAAAGTGAATTGGTTATGACTAATGGGATCCAATATTTAATGTATTAAGTGTATGGGCACTTCATAAATTTGGGGATGGCAGCCCATGTGACCGTTATATATATGACCATGTGCTATATTTCAAAATGGTCATACATGTGAATGTTGTTTAATTTAAAATGAAATGGTTTACTATATAAAATTTCTACTGGATACAAGTAGGTCAGTTGGGGAAGGTTTCTTATTTTATAACCCACTACAGTTGTTTGAAACTTAAATAATAATAAAAACTTATATTTGGTTTCTTCTTTATGAACCCAGGACGGCCTAGTGGGGCCCTTATAGTTCTCCTCATTTATTATTACTTAAAGAGTCATTTATTTGATAAATTTCTTAATTTATGATGAGATGTAAATAAATTTTTTATTTACTAAAAGTAATTTTATAGGAATTTTATTGTTTTTATGTGATGCATTGGGTAGATCAGGTACCAAGTGATTTTTTTGAAAATGTGTACTTGATGTTTTGAATTAAATATTTTAAATGTTAAAGATTAAATGTGAATAAATGTAAAGGTCTTGGAAATGGAACCCTAGGTGTTGTACCTTGTTCAAAAGCCCTTGTTTAAGGGTATTTTATGTTTCCTCATTGAGTTTCCTTGGAATGGAAGTGGGAGACTTTTACATAGGTTGTTTGCTTTTTATAAATGGATTAGTTGATCAGAATTTTATCCTAGTGACTTTTTGTTTTGTGTTACCAGGTAGTAGAGTCGTTGCATATGATCTTGTGAGGGGATATTCCATGGTTGGTATAAACCTTATAGTATAAATTCATTTATCTTACCATTAGTTGGTTGATGTTTGGTGTCTTTCATGCATCTTTTTCCCTTGTGGGACTTTTAGTTTCCAACTACACCCTTATTTGTAGAGGTGGTCATTGTATACATGGTTTTTTATAAGAATTAGAATCCAAAAATTCTATGTATCATCCATTAGAACATTCCTAGGTCATGGTTGGATGCTTCATAGGTTTCTTGACCCTTTATTTTCCTCAATGATGGAAGACTGTGAATGTAGCCATCCAAACTAATGTTCATATAGGGTAGTACAACTATGGACAAAATATCTAGTTTAGGCCCTCCAATACATCAATTCATTGTACTGGTAATCCTATGTGTAGTATTTAGGATGTGTTTTTTTCTCATATAACCTCGGGGTAGTATGCATTGATATACGTGGAACCATCGACTGTCAAATGTTGAAATGAACTGGTTGTGTTCAGGGAAATATTTAAACCTTGAGCTGTTGAGTGAAGTCTTGAGTCATCTCCATGTAGAGTGACATAGGCATTAAGGAACCAAGTTTTTTTCAATGCTCTCAAGAGACTTGGGTCTTTTGACATACTGGTCGGTCTAGTTTTTGGATTTCATGACCAAAGGATTTGATGTTGTGATCATGGAACGGAGGAGTGTCACGTGCTCTTTTATGGTTTTTTTGGTTCATATATCTTGTAAAAAGCTATTTTATCTTCTCTATCATTGACTAGGATACTCCTAAGGTGGGAAATGTCATGTTGATCTGGTGAATGTTTCCTTCCAAGTATAAGGAGGACAACCAAATAGGGCCATTTATATATTTTTGGTCTTTCTTAAATTACATTTTACGCATGTATGTTTTCTAAATGTCAGTGCTTGATCAGAATCACAAAGTATATGTGGTTATCTATGAACAAAATATTATGGAAATGTCATTGGTCTTAGTGTAATTTGGTGTGTAACGTTTGAGTGATCACGTAATGTCTCATGTGGAAAAAGGAATTGTGATTGGTTTTAATGTTTTGTTGGTAGGTGAATCTATGTTTCTTCAAAGGTATTGACCAATATTGGTTCATCAATTTTCCTTCTAGTAATATTTAAAATCCACATAGTCTATTCTTCTAAGAGACTATCATGATCCATATGTTGAAATTTTCCTTGATTCACTAAAAGAGTGTCTCTCTTAGGCCACACTATAATTTAAAAAGATCTTGAGCTTGTTGGGTGGAACTATTTTGATGTTGCAGACTTGAGGCATGGTTCTTATTAAAGCATAGTTTTTCTGAGTGACCCTTGTGTTCCCAAGTATGAAAACCCTAGATAGAATCTTGTACACCAGATATTTCTTCTAATGTGAACGTTAGGAAGATGGAACTATGGGCTTATTCAATGATCTAATATGGAAATTATGACCTTTAGTAAATGTATCACTTGTAATAATGGAGTTTTAAATACCTTTTAACAGTTCCTTGGACTCTAGTAATTTGATTCTGAGGTTATCCCCAACCTTTTTTCGAGATCTGAGTTGAATATTTAAAATAATGGGTGGTGATTCTTGTGGGTTAGATTGAGATTTCACCTCTTTTAGTGTCTTATCTTGATAGTTTTAAAATTTTTAGGTGGTTTTTTGACCAAGGGATGTCACTAAACGTCAGGTATGGACTTCAGTGGTTGTGGTTATTGTAAACTCTTATTTCCTTGGAGTAAGGCATTCTAGTTTTTTTTGTAATACATTGGTCCTCTAAGATGAGCATCTTCAAATAGTAGGTTGGAGTGGCGCAACAATTTGTTTCTGCTTGATCAATATAAATGGTCATAAAGAACCATTTTGAATCACACCACTGTGTTATGGTGGGTGTATTTTAAAATCTCGACTATTTCTTTCAAGGAAATTTTCCACAACCAGTTTCATTTTGGTCGATCAGAATTCAACTATTTATTTTCAATGAGGTCATTATTATCTCTCGGGATGTATTCAAGATCACCTTATTAAATTAATCATGAAATGAGAATCGTTAAAATGATAAGGGACATTATTTGTAAGAAATTTTGATGGTGGAGGTGATATGGATCGAAATTGGCCCCTTTCCAATATTAAAGGTTGAGACCTATAGTGGGGAACACCACCATTTAGTTGTATCAAGAGATAATAACATGGTCGTGTCTCTATCTAAACAGGACTAGGTAATCTCAATTTCAATGTTTCTATTGGAAAATTATCATTTTCAAGAATCTTAATGGATTAATTTAGTCATTCCTAATCAGTGATTAAAGGTGTGTTGGTCATTTGGAAGCGCAAAAAGACCGTCCGAGAAAGAATTCACAACCCTTATAGGTTGGTGATTTTTTCTTTGTTTCCCTAAAGATTATCAGGGATGAAAAGTTATAAGGTGGGGATGTTTTAATAGCTCGTGTTGTTGAACCGAACAAAAAACCAAGGAAATTTTAATTTTCTTGTTTACTAGATGGTCCATTTTTAAACCAAGATTCAGAAAGAAATTATGAGAGTGGGGACACTATGATGTGATTCTCTTAAAAATAAATTATTTTAATTAATTTTAAATTAATATAAAATTATGTTAAATGAGGGGAAATTGAACCAAATTTTTTAATAATAATAATAAAATTATTATTCATGTTGTTTTGGTTTTTTTCATTTTAGGTTTTAAGAAAACCAAACTTACCCCTCTCCCTTACCCCATAGTGCAATGCACGCCCCCTCCATGGGACCTTCATGGACATGAAATTAACCTCTACCTAACATACTCTCTGATGGATTATTTCAACTATATTTCTTATGGATCTTCATTCGATCCGTCAAGGTAATCCACCTTCTCCCTTCTCTTTACCTATTTCGGTCGTTTTTCACTCTCCTAGTCACCAGGTGAGGTTTGGAGGAACCCTTGGATTAGGGGTTGTCCCATTTTCAATTTTATTCTATTTTTAGGGTATGAAAAGCATCTCTTAGGACACCCTTATTCATATTCCGGCATCCACCACTAAAGGTGAAGAAGATTGGTTTGATTTGTCTTGTCGTCATCGCTTCGGGGTACGGTTTTCCATCAATATCCATTATCACTCAATTTATAATTGGTGGTTTTGAATTTTTTGAGGTACTATTATTCATCCATGGGTTCTTTGGTCTATTCCACAATGTTTTTGTGTTCCAGGTATTTTTTATAGTGTGTTTTATGACTCAGCGAGGGATTTCACTCTTATACATTGGTGTGTGTGTGTGTGTGTGTCATCCTTGTACATATTCCGTCATAGAGAGGGGAGTATTTTCATTGGATTAAAGAATATATATATATATATATATATATATATATATCGGAATGTATGTGGGTACATTTGTGGAGATATCTTCATCAAAAACATCAAGCGCCAAAGTGTTCAGCTTGGCTTATTCTACATTAGAGGAAAGATCCCTTTTATTTCCCTTTAATTTTAATAATGCTTTATTTGATTCTTTAAATAAATTGAATTATCATTTTCTTGTATAAATTGAACTGTGAACCTTGAATGAAATTATTAAATATAATAAATCATTTATTTTATAAACAATGTCATTTTTTGCAATAAAACCCCTCCAATGGAAGTGCACTGTCTTTTGAGCTAAAAAGTAGTGATTATACTTTTATTCATTCCTAGATTATTTCCAAGGTTCTTCTTTTATTCCTTTATTTTACGGTATGGTATATGGAATGTTGAGACCTAACCTTCATTGAAGTTATAAAATGATTTCCCCCTTTTTCCTTATAAAAGTTCATATTTCCAATGCACCTTCTAGGTGCCTAGCTTTATCACTGTAATCTAACTTATTAATGGACCAAGCTCATCCTAAGGGCATGGCATGCTTTGTATAAGGGATTTCCAAAGTAGGTAATTTCCCTCTTGATCATGTTACCCTCTATGTTCATCATTCCACATTAAATCCAATTTCCTTGATTTGATAAATTAAATGTAATGTTTTGGATGGAATAGCTTGTCATGATGGAAATACTTTACTTAAATGATTAAATTAAGACTAAATGGTTATAATAAATTAATTTATATGATTATTTGAATTTAATGGAATGTCTTGATTAAATTCTTTTTTCATACTGAATTTATTTTCCATGTATTAAATTATTTAAATGAAATGGCTCACTGGATACGGGATTGGAGAGAACATTGGTTTCGTATTAAGGACTCATCAAAGGGATCATATACTCGATGGGTTGCGACCTGAATCCCTGGGGGTGATGCTTTGGATTTCCAGGAAATGGATTCTTGGGGGGTTGATTATACTCTTGAGTGATATTGATTCCCTATAGGAGAAACTATGGGTGGAACTATTGGAAATATAACTACTCTATTCCTTGGGTGATACTTAGTCCTCTACATGAGATACATGGGATGAGATCATAGTTACCATGCCTCGAGTGATACTTGGGACACCTATAGGTCACCTTGTATGGTCTTAGTGGTATTTTCTTAAATTATATATTACTATTGCGATACTTGGGATCCTTTGTATACCTCCTTGGATGGGGACAAGACTCCACCAATTGATTAATGGGTTGATTATTTGTCTTGTGAATTGAAATGTTTATCTGAAGTCCTATGATTATTTTTATATATTCCATGATTTTCAATATGTCATGTTAATATGGTTCACTTGGCATAGGCCCATAGAGAACATGGGTTTCATATTAAGGACACATGGACAGACTTACGTTCTAGATGGGTTATGACCAGATGCGCCGAGGGAGATGATTTGTATTTCTAGGAGAGGGCTTTTTGGGTAGTTATTATACTCATGAGTGATACTGGTTCCCTAGGGGAGCAATTGTGGATGGACCCATTTGCAAGATAGCTATACCCATGCCTCTGGTGATACTTGTTCCCCTACATGAGATACTTGGGATGGAATCAGGGTTGCCATGCCTCGAGTGATACTTGGGACACCTTATGGGTCACCTTGGATGGGCTCAATGGTATTAGTATACATCAGATGCTCCCGTTGTGATACATGGGATCCCTTTTAGATCAATTTGGATAGGCATGGGACTCTACCACTAGATTTTACTGATTGTTTTTATTTTATTAATTTAAATTTTTAACTAATTTCTTGTTCCATACTTGTCTTTTATAATTTATATTAGACCATGAACTTGTGATGCTTCTCCCTAGCTTACTAACATACTTATGTGATAACATGTGAATTATACCCCAAACCAAAGCACAAGCTTTGTGGTATGACTTATGGATTTTCCTTTTTTTTACATTGGTCGTTGAATAAATAGTATTACTTACATAGGTACTATCTCAAACACCCATCTTAGGCCAAAGAAAGTAGTATGGGAAGGGTGTTCATTTAGGAACTCTGAACAACTTTCTATTATCAATTTTTTATCACTCTACATTTATTATATATGGTACACTTCTTAAATTATATTTTACAGACTTGATTGGTATTGACATTGTGGATGTTATCCAACTGAGATTTATATCCCACACCCTACATGGGTGTTGTTTGGAACCCAAGTAGATATTCCTTATCACATGTCTGTGGATTTATTTTGTGTGTTGGGTTGTATACATGGGAGCTAGGGAGCACAACAATGGGCTCATGCTCAGGATTCTCTAGGAGTTGACCTTTACGATTTTCTTTTGTTTTGTTATATTGTACTTTTTTTACCTTGTAGTAAAACCTTACATTACATGCATCATTATATGGAATTGGTTTTGTCCATTTTAATTTTATTCAGTTGTTACATTTATTCTTCCATTGTTCTCTTTTATTTTGGTTTCTACTTTTTGTCATTTATTTCTTATTCTTCTACTATTTCTCACTGATTTACACCGGTTATATAATTGTGTATACTCTGATATATAAGGGGATATTCACCCTATGGACACACCCTAGGCCCTCATTGCTAGTCAAAATCCTATGGAATTTAGGGATATGCATTTGAGGTCATGTGGAGAATGGTCCGACTACCGGTTTAGTCGTCAGTCGGGCTGAGATGTTACATTTTTCCTCAGTATGATGTGATGGTACCCCTTGATGTGGTTGATTTTTTGATAGGGTTGTATCATGATGCTTCTTGGATTTCAGTTGAACCTTATTAAATATAACCTTCTAAGATTCATGAGTTGAATATGTAGCTGGATGATCTCTTAAAAATTTCTTTCATCCAACCAAGTGTATCACCATGGGTTTCTCTAGAGTTATTCTCCAAAATGGAATATGGTATTCTATGGTTTTTTATATATTGTTGATGGTTGAGTTATTTCAAGATCAATAATTTCTACCCTCTTCTATGGATAGAAATTTTTTTTACAATCTTAGAGGAGTGATTTGGTTTTCGATGATATATCTAAGGTCTAGATATCACTAGATGAGGTTGAATGATGAGGATTTCTTGGAGATAGACTTCAGATATAGGTACAGGCACTTCAAATTCATGTTCATGTAGTTCAGTGTCATGAACTCACTAGATATGTTCTTGGAGATCATTATTTCATTGTTTTTTGAATTTTATAGACTATTTCATAGTCATGTTCATTGAAAACATATTGATATACTCAAATATATAGGAGGATCCTGTTGATCATATCAGAGTTGTCTTGTAGGTTTTTCAATGCCACTATCTTTATTGATAGTTTTCCAAGTGAATTTTCTACATAAAATATGTATATTTCCATTGTAATTTTGTATCTTAATAGAGTGTGTTCATACACCCATATAAGGTTGAGTATATTGTTGTTTGGGTAGAACCCATGAATGTGGTGGAGGATCCAATGTTCATTGGTCTTGCAAGTATTACCAAATGTTTGAATTTTATTTCTCTTGGGATACAGACACAGTTATAGATTTGACTAGTAAGGATAATGATTTTATGGGGATTGATAACTGTTTTGGTGTATTATGTTATATTAAATAGAATTTTACTAGGGACCAATTTCTTCTGCTGTTAGAGGAGGGTGGGTTTTTAGAAGTTTTCTATGACACATGTTGTCTTGTCTTGAGATGTTTTTTAATGTAGAAGAGAGTGGTGATCTCTTATTGATCTTGGTAGTTATGTCCCCATGAGTTTATCTATTTATCCCATTATCTAGATCTAGTAATAGTGGGGTTTTAACTGAATTTGTAGAGACATTAACTCATCATCAAGGTATTTTTTCACTGATGATAAATTTTTAAAAAAACATATCTTCCTAGAAGGATCTCAATCTATTACATTATAGGTTTATGTTGTTTCAACAACAATATGATTTTCTGATCTATCATACCCTTGGGGTTGAAATTTGGTCTCTATTGTTCTATGTTAGAAATCGTGAGGAGATTTGGCTCGAGAGTTTGTATATATTTCGAAACAGATGGAGGATCTTCACAAAATGAATCGTAATGTGGGAGAGATTAGTGAAAAAGATTTTCATTATTATATTACTATTCAATCATCCTTGTTTCACTAGATGGAAGAGTCTTAGTGGGGAAATTTAGTATTTGAGATGATGCATTATCATGTTTTCCATGATGATGCTCTAGAGGGATGGTTGAATGATGGTAAGAACTGGATGTTGTTCTAGGGGATGTTTTTTTTTAAAGTAATTAATGATGGATATATTTTTGAGTTCAATTGACCACATTTTTTAATAAATCCCAAAGTAAAAAATGATGTATTGTGACTTGAGGAGACAAGTTTTGTGGCTAGGGATAAAATGGATAATTGTAGTGTTTTTGGTGAGTTGTTTGGTTTCTCAACATGTTAAAGAGAGGAATCATGTTCTTGGAGGTTTTTTTCATTCCTTAGAATTTCTATAGTGGAAATGGTAAGGTAAATAAATGGATTTATACAGATGGTTAGTATATTATTTGGGAGGTTGTCATGTAGCCTGGGTAATCAAAGATCGGTTGATGAAATTAGCTCACTTTCTAGAAATCATGGAGTCAGACATCTTGGGTATTTGGGAATGGAGGTATGTGGATGAGGTGGTGATGTTTCATAGAGTCTTGAGATCCATTTTCTCAAATAAAGACACAAATTTCCATAAAAAATAAAGGATTATAGAATTATTTTGGTACTTCTTTTCTCCTTATCAGTACTCTCCCCCTCTAATAGAAGGTCATAAGGAGAGAATTATCCTAAAACTGTAGGATATGTTGTGTAAATTAATCTTAGACTTAGGTGGATCATTTTCGTGAAACTTATATCTAAAATAGTTCACATATAATAATAGATATCAATTTTCCATTGGAAAGGATCTATTTGAGGAATTATATCAGTTGTTGTTTCCATTTCCGTTGTACTAGATAGAGGTTGCATATTTAATATTTTAAGGTCCCGATGAGGTTTAGAGTATAACAAACAATTTCCATCTTATTCATGAGAGGATGAAAGTAGCAGGAGACCAGAATAAGTCTTATGTCGATCACATGAGGAGGCCCTTGGAATTTGAGGTTTTAGACCATGTGTTCTTGAGAGTGTCCCCTTAACATGCGTAGTGAATGTTTGGTAGGGGGAGTAAGCTCTCACATAGGTTTTTTGGGTCCTTCATGGTGTTGGGAGACATTGTTGATGCTTCTTATCATTATAAACTCCTATCATGATTGAAACATATTCATGAAATATTCTACATCTCTCGGCTCTTTTGGTATACTCATAGTGACTCCCATGTCATTAACTAGGGAGAGTTGGATATAAATGATGATGTGAAATATCTAGATAATCTAGTAGAGATATAGTATCATCAAAAAAGGATCAACATTCATGAACCATTATATTGGTTTGTGTGTGGTAGAGGCATGGTTTCCTAGAGAAGTGTATATGGGTGAAATAGAGGCATATGCATTCCCTATATGTGGATATTTTTTTGCCTTTCTTTTCACTTTTTTATTTGTGATGTGATTATTAATATTATTATTTTATGAGATGTTTTGTTTCATTACTATATTATATGTTATGTATGATAAAACCTCTAATAAATGAAAGTGGATGACCTAAGTCCTAATCAAGACACGTTATTCCTTGATCAGATTGAAACGGTGTGGGCGAGTCAGTTTCACCCATATCAGATAGTATATTAAAAAGGATAATGTAATTTATTGAATTATTTGTTTGGTTGTTCAAGTATCATATACTTTTTTCCATGATAGGTTTCTGTTTTGAGGTGGTAGTGAGGGAATGTGGAGGTTTGCGGCTGGAACTCGATGATGTGGTCTTATGCCCAGTGAGGGGTGGTGATATGGTTTCATGGTGATGTGATTTCATGGTGATGTGGTTTCATGGTGATGTGGTTATGTGAGGTGTGTTGTGGGTGTTTTAGTTATGAGTATTTGACTATTGGTAGCAATTGATATGTGCTAATATCCTTGATAGGTATTACATGGGTGGTTGTTTGGACCCATTTTTATTTTCTTCTAGTTTGGTCATGATTCTCATGGTAGAGAATCCTTTGAAATGTATCTAATTTAATTTTTTGTTCCTTACCCACATATTACATTGTTGGTTTGAGGTGTTGGAGTTTCGTTAGAGGTGAAATTATGGGGATATATAGGTTTTATGAGTTGGAACAATAGTTGTGCATTTTCTAGGAGGTTTACGATAGAATTGGGGTTTTCCATAAGAATAAGGTGTACGACCTAAGTAGTAGGTCATCTGATGACTTGTGTATATAAATAGGTTGTGTGTGAAATCAGTTTACATCATAAGATGTGGATTTAAAATGTAATATAATTATATCCCAAGGTTCCATGATTTTCTCCTTGTTTTTTGAGTTTTTAGGGTTTTATGATGATAATTTGGGTTTCATTTCACATAACCATTACCCATGGAATTTACAGTGTAAAGGAAAAATATATTCCATAATACAAGAATTTTAAAGGTTGTAAATAGGTTTTTTCTCCTAATTATTTCCCACTAAATTTTCACCTCTAAGTCTAAACTTTGGAGAAACCCTAGGTGATTTTTAAGGATCACTCTTCCATCCTTTAAATTTATTGATCCTTGGGTTTTGATGGTTAATTTTTGGTGATAAGATATGATTTCACCTCCTTTAACCATTGTTTATTTTAATTATTCCTTCATAGATCTACTATGGTATTATTGTTTTCTTTTGGGGAGATTTTGGGGTTACATTTTTTATAACCCTTGATGTTGAGTATGTTGATATTTGTGTTTTTCCTATGATTGTGGTTTGCGGGTGTTTCTTCTTCTCACGGTGTTGTACAATGAGATTGGTAAGGTCCTTTGAGGTAGGGAATTACTAAATTCTCAATTTTCGTATCATGTAGTAGGTGTTTACTCTTATAATATCTTGATAATATGGTTAGATAGACTGCATTAAAGATAAATAATTCTTCAATGATTAAATTGATATTGAAGGGTGGTGGAATCACTTGTATTTATAGCATTGATATTATTTTTATATTATAATTTTATGGGATTAATTTCCTATAGAAAATCATGGAAGTTGGGGGATTAGTTTTTGATATATTTGATGTGTTGTGGAACCCTTGTTATGTGATTGATTAGATTCACCTTTAAAAAATGGAAATTGGATAACCACTTATTTTTTTTCTAATAAAATGGGTGCCTCATAATTTATGGAATTTTTGAAAATAACCTTAAATAATGAAGTAAAATTCATGAAAATACCCCATTATAAATATTAAAATATCATACTTAATGTGATGTGGAAGGTGTTTTGTTGTTTAGTCATGATGTGGGGCAGCAATGTGATGGGTTTGTTTGGTTTTTCTATGGTGTGAAGATATGACAGGTTTATTTGTATGTGCTATGGGTAGTGATGTGAATGTATTTTTTTGGTTGTTCTATGGGGAAGTGATGTGATAGATTTTTTGGTATTTATTATGGGGCATTAGTTATGGAATATGGTGTTGATGTGGGGATGGTTGACTCAATAAAGGGGGTGACCTATCCGTCGAGTGTTTTTTATTGTCGTAGTTGTATGGGTTGTTTTGGAATTAAATAGTAAAAATATAATTCGAAATAAATGGGATGGTTAATGAGTAAATGGGTTGAATAATGAACTTAGATTGGTAATAAAATGTAGGAAGTTTCATGTGTCTTGTGGATTTTGTCTTTTTGTCTGTTTTTTTATTTATATGTGGACTGAAAGTAGGGTTTATTATGAGTTGGTTAGCGTATTTTTTTGGTTTTGAACCCATATATTGGGATTGTGTATTGATATATATATACGCACATATATATATTCCTTTTTAGTTCTATATTCACCCTACACACATCTATCTCCACATTCCAACACACACACACACACACACACACATATATATATATTGGGAGTGTTTTCCCAATATCTCGGTGGTTAGGATGGATGTCTAGCTACCCATTCTTTTCTTATATCTCTTATATGCAAGTATATATGCTAAGGATGTGATGTAAAAAGGTTATATATTTCTCTAAGTGATAAACTAGGTGTCTCAGGGTGAGATGTAATGTGATTGTGTCATGGATCAGTGAGATGTATTGTGACTGTGTTGTAGGGTGGCTTATGGTGGGTGTCATGGATGGTATAGAAGCGAACATAGTTGATTCTAATTTTTTCATGATACCATAATACTATTGTTATGGTAGTGGATGTGGTGTCATGGACCAGTTGTCTATGTGTGAGATGGGATATGATCATTTTGTGGGGATGTTGTTTATGATATGTAATACAGAATAGATGTGAGTACTAGGATGTACAACATTGGGGTGTGAGGTTGGAAAATATGTGATAAAGTATTGTATTGTACCCTTTTATAAATATAATTCATATTAAGTTTTTATACATGGCTTATATTTTTTAGTGGGCATACCTTGGTGAAATTTGGGTTTGATAGTTGACAGGTTTAGTTATTGCTAGTTTTGTTGTTTTCTCATGGGTGTATAAGTATTATTTTTTTACACGTACATTAGATACTTTAGTTTTCCAAATGAGTAGACTTGTATACTCACCCTACATAAAAAATTGATTTTTAGGTTTCTATGAGGACTACATGGACTATTTTGGATATTAATATCTCAGACATTTTCACAGTTATCCCTGTGTCGATGCCTTATCTTTTATGATGGGTATTTACTTTTGAATACTTATATATATATATATATATATATATTCACATTATACATGAATTGTTGGATGGTTTTGGTTTTATTTTATTTTATTTTATGGAGTTTCTTATTTTTGAGTCATCAAATCATAAAATTATCTTTTATTTATAGAGGTAAATACAACTTATTCATGATATTTTTATACACTCAATGTCCGTCACCAACCCAAGGCCTACTGGAGGTGGGACTCGGGGGTCATTGTCTCTCTTCCCTAAATGAGGGATCCATGGATGGAGGGGTCAGGAAATTAATAATATTAATGTATAATATTAATGATTAATATATTTTATGAATATGAATCTATAAGGATGAAATGAAAATAAATGATAAATATTGATTAACTCATTATTATCAGTCAATTAAGTGAATTATGTTGATCGGGGATTCCATTTTCAAAAAAAATACCATAAATTAAATATATTGGATATTATAATACATAAATACTTTAAATAATATTATTAAACTACATTGACTAGTCTTTTAATAATTAACTTTGTATTAAAAAATGATTCCCAACATCACCATTATTAAACTTGTATGAAATAATCAAAATCACTAAGTTCTAATAATGAAAATAAATTAATAATAATTAATATATGAGTAATGGATGATTATAATTGGTGAGTATAAAAGATTATATATATGAATAAGGTTATAATTTTTTTAATATAGTTTTTTATGTTATACAGGAGTATAACATGCTTTCGTGGAAGTAAAGCGTAAAGTTAATGGTCTCTTAACCAATCTAATTTTAAATTCATGACTATCTGCATTTTAACATAAATATTGGGTAATTATGTTTTCATCTAATTAAACAAAAAATATTTTATTCAACCTTATTTATTCATGGGTTTGTAAGGTCTTTTTACAATTTCTTCTCCCTTTGGATCACAAATTGTCCAAAACGGAAATTTTAAGAGGATTCCACCTTATCAAATTTATGGATAATATTCCTCAACCACATTGATATTATCTGTTTAGTTTTGTTATTTTCCTTATATCTAAACTTATTATTTCACATGGTATTAATTATGTAAAATGAAAATATTTTTGAAATTAATTACATAGTATGTTTTCAGAATGAATTTTCTGAAACCCTAACACTATTTGAAAAAGTGTGCAAAAAATATTACATTTTATCACTTTAAAAATGAATCCCTTTAAAAAATTTATAGATTTTTCAAAATGAATCTTAAACTCTAGGTTTCCATGGTTTTTCAAATAATTATATATTCCCACTGTTTCGTGAAATTTACATATTAAAATTAATTTTATCAATAGAATTGAACATTTATTCTTTTTTCATGTAAAATTTTTAGTGCTTTTATAAATGTGTTTTTGATATATGTTAACACCAATTAATAATTCATATTATTCACTGAGTATATTATCTAATTATTCCACCAAAAAAATATTAATTAGATTTTTCATAATCATGTTATGTTAAAGATTGGATGAATCTCATTATTTTTATGGGATATTCAATATATGTTAAAATTAATAAATATATCTTGTACATGTTGAATGAATATATATATGGAATTTCATTATGAGATAATTGGAAATATAATTATATATTTCTTAAATGCATTGGTTAATTCATTACCTCGTGATATGGTTAGGAATGGGGACTGAATCCAAACCCCTAGGATATATTATTGAAAATGTGGTTGGTGGGATCAGGATTATACATGCCTATAATGATTTCGGTAAATATTTGTATATGATTACATGAAATCTAATGACCCCTTCCCTCTAAAACTACGCCTCCTATACTAGAAATAAAGGAAGAGATATAGTGAAACTAGGTTCTGTCCTCCAGTAAGCTCCCAGTTAGATACTAGGACTCTGGGAATAGAGAAATTCATACATATGGGAGGTCTGAGTGTCATTATAAAGTTGGATTAGAAAATAGGTTATCAACCAGACAACAAACACTATAAAATAATGAATAGAAAATCCCACAATATTTCATGATCTATGTAATGTCACATAAATACAAATAAAAGACTCTATTTGAATTACCAAAAATTAAATTATATGTTAGTAACTCCACAACACCAAGATTATTTATAGAAGTGTCCTCCTTAGTATTCAACACCATGTTGATAAGATATAACATGTTATATATATATATATATATAATAGTGTGAGAATAAAATATATACACATTAGGATCATACCTAATGACTCTCAAGAAAAATTAAAAAGACAACAATAATTCTCTAATGAAGAAATCATAATCAACAACTGCTTATTGGTCAAATAGTTTAGAACCTCACCAAGGCTCACTAACCAAATAACACATCCACATATAATTATATAAGAATATTTCTATCAATAAAGGCTACCTCACAATCATTCCCCACTATTTTTCTTCTATAATGCCCCCAAAATTATATGGATGAGTGTTTATGTCCCTTTTTATCCATCATTCTTATGCCACAAAAAGATTCATTATAATGGGGAAACCTCAATATTCAATTAATGAAACAACTCTCACATCCTCATCATACCATAAACACTTAAAAAATATAATAGTATCATATCAAAACATAACAGAGCCAAAACCCCTTTCCCTACTCCTACCATGAAAAACACCACATTAAACCATATCATCAACTTCTCATCATACCTTATATACTATTAACCAAATAATCACATACCATTAATAAATAACATTTCATGTAAGAGAAAATGGGTAATATATGGTATTTATCCATCTATCCTCATCAACCTACACATTTGGGTGAAACACCTAGAACCTAACACCTATAAGAGTCTATGTAAACTCAAATCTTGGGTCAGGGAATATAAAAAACATACGTAAAATACATTATTTTATAATTACATACATTCACAATCTAGAAATCCACCCAACCAAGACACAAAACTACCACCACCTATGTATCACCATGATTTCAAAAAAACATTTCTTAAATAACACAATCCATCTATCCATTCCAATTTACCAACCACATAACTTGTAGTGGTAATAGATTTATTAGGTACTATATGAGTTAATTTCATCCTTTCTTAATGTGTTTTTAAAATATAAATTTTGTGGGATATTTTTTGTTGTTTTTAGTGGGATTTATAGAGTTTTATAGGATTTTAAGAGGCTTTATGATTTGAGCATGGTATGGGGAAACAATGTGATTCTCTATATAAAACTAAGATACATGTTTGGAGAAGGGAAGTGGATAGAACTTGTTTATATAAATATATATAAATACCACAAAAATCCATGTGTCATGGTATATAGGAGAAAATAATGGTTGGTTCATGGTTATCAAATAATGTGACCAAACTATGTGGGTACTCTCATTAGGAAGAATCCTAAAACGGATTTCGTAAGTTTTTTAAAACCATGAAAACAAACCCTGTGTGTGTTAAATAATTTTCCGAAAATCATAAATAATAGTTATAAACTATGAGATTTTATGCATTATTATTCCTATTTTATTTCCTCTTCAACCTGAATACTTAATAATTCACCTAGTAATTTGATTCACTTTTAAGGTCATTTCCAGTGGATCCAAGCATATATATGATTTGGGAATTTTGGTGTGTGACATAAGAAACTATGTTCTTCAATGCTCTTCTTGATCTACCATGCTTCCCTTGAAAATAATAATATATTAGACATATCATGGATCGGTCTATGGATTTTGATTATATATAATGATTAATTTTTAGATCAATTTTTGAACAGATATGAATCTAGAGTGTCGGTGGAATTCCAAAAATCTATTTTGAATGTCGTGTCATTGGTTGAAACTAAAAAGTATGGAATTTATTCTATTTTATATAATTCTTTTCAATCATGTTCAAAATTGTTGATGTGGTTACATTGGGATAAGTTCTATGGGTCCTTAGAATTCAGGTTATTTCCAATAGGTTTATGGGTATGACTCAAGTATCGTCTCTATAGGATTATCATATATTATCATCAATTAGAATTAGTTAGGAAGTCATCTAACTTTTGGTGAACCTGTATAACCTTGTTTTATTGAAAAATATGGGACTATCATAGATTTTTTATCCCATATTAGGGAAATGTGCATGGAATGTGATGATCATGATGATGCAACTGAACATAGCATAGGTGGGATGAAGGCCTTGAGTCCAGACTGGAGGAAGGATCAGTGGGATGTGATGATAAACAGATCAACCTTAGGAAAATACTGGATATAACAGTCTTTTTTCTTAATGATTAAGGGATAAAAGGTTTGATAGCCATGTGAAATGACCAAGCTGGTCAGTCTGGGAACTGTTCGTAGATATACATTATCATTATGGATAACTATTATTATAACTTATTTTCAAATCATTCTTAAGTTATATAATTGAATTGCATATATCTAGGAAACATGGTATCATGTTTGGCACACGATTGTGCAACATGTGATTTTTAATCCTTTATTATGCATTTATAATTTTCATGTTATTAAAATGTAATACATATTCAATCCTTTTAATGAATCATTGCAGGTGTCCTAGTGGGTTCTATTACACACACCCTAAATGGGAATCTTGATACTCATGTATAATTTATGATTAAAGACTCTAGTAAGGAAAAGTTTCCTTCGGAATTATCTAGATTGTGAATCATAGTTCTAAGAAGAGGAATGATAAAAAACTATTTAGGATTCATTGATTTTTCTTTACTTCTCTATTAACACATTTTATATCCTATTTGGCATACCACATTGTGAATCTGGTTCATTTACATTTATGACAGGGGTAAATTTTGTTACTACATTATTTCTAAATTATAATTTTTTTAAATTGTTGTTTTATTTAATTTATTTTTACAGTGTTTGGTTATCATTACTGATGGTATAATATCTCCAATGGAAACTTATATCCTCACTGCTTATTGGTATCCTCTTATGTTTGGGGATGTGTGCATGTGGTCTTGTATCATCTCTAATCAGGTTCTATTCTAAAAAATCTAGGGTGGGGAATTACAAATGGGTATCAAAGGATTTAGGTTTCCCTTATTTTATTTTTTGATTATAATAGAAAAGTGTGAGGCTATGTTGAACTCCTATGGGGTATTTTCCATGTTTTTTGATAGATCATGTATAACATAACATTGAGTTACCAGGGATGGTATTTATTTTGTAATTTTATTGGATTTAGTTTTGTTTAGAAATTGTGAGTGGGAACATAGGGTCACATTCCAAATATATTCCTACTTTTTATACATGGTAGTTGATTAATTTATTTCCTTAATATGTGCTAGAGTGGGGTGATATATCTATTCACATTAGATAGATAATTATTATCATTTTTTGGGTTTTGTTTGTAAATTATTATGACTAATGTGTAGGTAAATAGAACTAGTCTTGATCCTTGGGTATAACTCTAAGGGGTATAACTTTTTGGTGGGTGTATCATAGAATTGGTCCTCTGATAAGAATAATTTTTTTATCCCTTATCCTGTTTATATTTTTCTCCAATGAATTTTGTCAAGGAATTATAAATTATCATTTAGAATTTTATAATATTCTAAATTAATGATTCTTTAATTATCTTTCTTAATAAGTCACCCTCATTTTAAAATTGGATATACTAGAGGATGAAAATGAGCATACATCATAAACTTATCATGTGGTTTAGTCTTTGGATCCACTCCATTCCAGAGTCTATTTGATTATACATGGCTATGGAAGTGGAGAACAAACAATAATGGTTGATATTACCCATAAAATATATAATGAGTATCTACTGGACTTTTAGTGAACTGGAGGACCATAGGATGTTGGGGACTAGATATTCAACATTGAGATCATATTTTACTTGGTCAAGACACTAAAATAATTAAGAGTTCAAATAGAAACATTAATTCTTCACAAACATTATATTATATCTTGGGGTATCATAGGACAAGAAAGTGAAACTTAGGGTCTTTCATGGAATGCTATCATTAACATATTATTCAGGAAAAAATTTTCCTACATAAAGAGGATAGATCATTCCTATGAATTTATATATTCTTGATTGGGATCCTTTATGATATTTCCATACACAACCCATTTCACAGAAATATTTCACTTTTCACCCTTATTGGATATAAACTACTCACATATGGGTATAAATATAATTATAATTATTCTCCCTGATATTAGATGATTTTTTTTAGCATCAAATGAATAATGAACCCAGTGGATTAGAGAAAGTATTTGAATATTTAGATGGGATAGGACAAGGACCAATTTTTTGGTTTTCTTCTATACATTTTTACTCATATGTGTGTAAATCGGACTACTTTGGTAAGTGTCTCATGTGGTAAAAGGTATTGGAGGACTAAGTATGAACAATGGGGTGATGTTAGTAAGGTTTAGTAGTGTATGGATTATTCCTCTCCCTCTATAGGAGTTCCTAAAGTCTTCAATTATGGAATGTTCAGACTCAACAAAAAATTCATCCATTCACCTCAATGAAATTATTGATGGTGTGGAAATATAGGGAAACTAATATAGTTTTTATCTAAATCATTGAGGATAGGTTTACACAATATTGCCAGAAATTAACTAACTACGAACTAAGGATCTATTCAGGGTCCTCAGAAATATATGCAGACTTCTAATGATGATGAATATTGTGAGTTCTGCATATCAAGAACATATTAGTGGATATGATGTTGTTTAGGGGAATAAATTGTCATAGATTCTAGTTGAATGTGGAGAGGTACCAGAAAACATTCCAGGTATGGTCTTGGCCACATTATATCATTTTAAAACTCTATTTTATACCATTAATTCATTTTCAATTATATAATCCAATTATGTTTCTATTCTTGACATAAAGATTTTTTTTTTCAAATGATTTTATTTATCTCGGCACATACATGGGAATGAATGTTTTTTTAAATACATAGATACCAAGATTTCTTTGTATTTGATTCTATATATGGATATTTTTTGGATTTGAGAATCTAAAAAATTACTAGACATGAGGAGATATTTTGGATAGACTGTTTGACCATCTGTTATGTTCACATCAACTATTTTCATAGGTGGGTATCCATTAATTTAGTTAACTGACAGAATTTTTTAATGATCATGGAATTATGTGTTGAATAATGTAGTGTGGAACAATATTTCAGCCTTATTGGAGCCATCATGGCTCAGGTAGATGGATTTGATATAATAGTAGAACTAGTTTTAGGGTCTACTTCCATTCCTTCAATTATGAATATTTATCAGTATGTCTTTCTATATTACTTCACAAGATATCCTCTAGACCAACAATTTTTTTTTGATAAATAACATTTTATTAGATAATAGCCTATTTAAATTCATCTATATCTAATATAACCAAATGATTTGAGAGAGCTTGAGACTCTTCTTAGAGACATGGAGATAAAGGGTTGTGTTAGAGTGAACATATCTCCATGGGGTAATCTTATATTTTTCTCCAAGAAGATTGATAGTAGTATATGACTTTTTTAGGACAAAAGGATAATGAATTAGGTGATAGTAAAGATTAATTATGTATTACATTAGATTAAATATCTCATTGGTATGTTATGGGGATCCTGGTTTTTCTCTATGATTGATCTCTATTTAAGCTATCAGCGGATTGGGGTTAAAGAAGAAGATACACTAAGATGGTGTTCAAGAGTAGATGTAGATATTAGGAGTACCTAATCTTTCCTTTTGGTTAGAATAATTCCTATTTAGTTTTCACCAATCTGAGGAACTAGATCTTCTATCTATATCTTGAGTCATTAATTATGGTCTTTTCTAATGAAATCATTATATATTAACAAACTTTTGAATTACATGTTGTACCCATTGATAACATGATGAGTGGAATCCTAGTTAATATAATTTATAAAACACCTTTCAAGAGAAGTTTCTATATCCAAGATGAGAATTTTCAGGTCCATTTAATTTATTTAGAATTAATTTATATAGACCCAGGGATGTTAGAAGAAATGATGCCTTGGGATATCCCTTAGAGTGCTTTTGAGATTATGAGTTTCCTCTAGATGGTTGGACACTATAGAGGGTTCGTTGAGGACTTAATCAACTTATAATCATTGGTGGAAGGGATTAACAAGTAGTTGTGATGGATTTAAGGGATTATTAATATAATGAGGATTTTTTTTATTTGAACCTGAAATTGATGAAAGATCCAATTTTGGTTCTTATAAATCCTAATATTGGATACATAGTTTATTTTAATTCCATAGTTGTAAGGTTATGATTTTTGTTGATGTAGATGGTTCACATATTTTCTTATGGGTCATGACACCTATGACCCCATGACTGGATCAATTTGATGTGTGACTAATAGTTGGCAGTTTTGTTCCACTCCATGATATGTTGGAGTCATTATCACTTATATGGGAGGTTTGGTTTTTACATTGTCCACAAATGAATTTGAAATATATTCTCTCAATGGGATATGAATATGAGGTGGAGGTGTTGGGTAGAGTATCTGAAATCATTCAATATTGAGATAACCAACCCAGCACAAAAGGGGAATGAAGTTGTAGATGATATGAGCATGAAAACATTAGAGATACAACCGATTTTTTAGTGTCCATTGTTATAGCAATGATGTATGATGAGTTTTTTTTCATAATGTCTTGAGTATGTATATGAGGATCATGGATTAATGAAATCTTCATTATTCATCATCATGTATTCATTGGGAGATCGGGTGATAAATAACAAAGAGTTAGATCTGGGGGTTTTTAGGATTCGATAATAATTGGGAGGAAGTTTTAGTTCCCATGAAGTATCAATAAACTAAGAGGGGGTGAACCAATGGTTCCTTTTTTATTTTTATAATAAAGTTTCTTAACTAATTTTGAACCCTTTCTTAAATTTTGAAACTAGTTAGAGTTATGATCCGCTCATGTATAACTTCTAAACAATAACTTTCTTATGCAACAAATGTAACGAGATAGTAGCACATGATATTTACATGGTTTGGTATAAATTCATACTCCTTATCCTGTTTGATAGTCCCAAAAACATAGATTTTTTAACAATATTTATTTCATAATACAAGAAAATAAGAAATAAAAAGTTATAAAAAATAACAAAAACTTTTCTACTATAGTTGATCATACACCCAAACTCTCCTTTTCATATCCACATTCCCAACTCTAGTTATAAACCCTTTAAAAAGAAATCCTTTTTAGAAACAAGTAATTATCCATAGTTCCAAGATTTAAATTCACTCTTCTTTTCATATCCACTTCAGAAAGTTCTTCATTTTCACCACAAGTAAGATAAACGAACCATTAACTATTTAATATATTCAAGAACATCAAAAAATTTATGAAGAAATTTTTTGTCTTGAAACATCCTCAAAATCTTCATCCAATATGAATGATCAATCTTTCCAGAAATTCTATCCTGAAAACATTCATTGAAAATTTTAGTTTGATCAACTTTCATCTGACAACCTCAGTTCAATGGTATCACTCCAGTTCCCCATTGTCTTATTATACCTTTTCTCCCCCTTCATTAATTGAGTTGAAACTCAATCGAAAACTCTCTACTTCTATATCCAATGGAACTCCATATGATAGGAATTTTATCCAATGGATATCACCCAGGTAGATCTTACTCAAATGAGTCCAACTCCAATAGTGCTACCTCTGATGGAACTCACTCCGATAGGCTCATTTTGATGGATCTTACTCTGATAGACTCATTCCTAATGGATAACATGCTGATGGATCTTGCTTATATTCAACCAGAAAAACTCTATGGTTGGAATATCAATACCTATCAAAAAAGTATCAGGGTATCATCTCTCAGAACACATGAAATGTTTCAAGTATTAATGTATTTGGTGAAAGGATCTAGCCATAAACATTAAATAATCTTGAATTAATTTAATAATTCACATTTAGGATCTTTTCAAGTTTACAGATTTAGAGAATTAGGTCATAACATATACATAACAATTGTTATATTACATATTGACACTTCTACTCAGTATCCATTTTTTATAAAATAAAAACTCCAAAAAAAGAGTCATGTATAGTTCTATATTTTAGACATCATTACTTTTCCTTGATCCCATCCTTGACCATATTCATCTTTACGTCCTATTAAAAACATTTCAAAAAAACTTGGTATGAGCATAAAAAGCTCACTAAGGGATACACAAAAAAGTAAAAATGTTAGTTTTTCCAAACAACAAGTAAACCATGAATACATTCTCACAAGTAATACTTCTAACCTTTATAAAGTAGTAAATACTCTTCACTAAATAAAATATCATTTCTTACCCTTTTTGTAACCTTAATATTGCCATAAAACCAATAGAAAGAACACATAAAATATAAAGGTAACTTGGGACATAAACATACTTAAATGGAATAACCATATGGTCAACTTCCATGCATATCACTAAATAGAATAGTCATACGACTGACTTCCATACTCAATGCATTGGAGGTTATAACGTAACCACCCATCCTGGATTATCACGGCACCACCCGTCATTTGGTTTATCACGTATCCACCCATCAAATGTCCAAGTAACATTATAAAATCATAACACATAAAATATAAAATATAAAAAATTCAATAATAACATTTTATTTGAAATCACAAGAAATAATTTCAAGATATTGAAATTATAAATCCATTTCAAAAACAAATTTCAATACAAAAACACCCAAAAATATAATTATGGATTTCTTTTCCTTTTAAAAACATTGAGTCTTATAGAAGATGATAACTAATGATTACGGTGGAGGAGAGGTCATTGTCACCACAAACATTAAAAACATTTATTTTTTCGTTTAATAAAATTCTTCATAGAAAAAACATCCGCTTTCAATGAAATTAAAATTAAAAGGGTTTTATTATATAGCGTATAAAATAAAGAGGTGTATATTATCAAAACATTCCTCAATGAAAGGAGATTCAGACGAAGTCCCTTACCTCATGTCCGATATGACCCATTCATTCTTTAATTTCCGTAATAATAAACATAAGTTAATTTCTACTTGCTTAATAACCTTTTAAAATTTTATTATTACTTTTATATCACTTATTACCTAGCAATAACAATTAGTTAATTATTTCAGGTTGTATTAGACATTTTTTCGACGATCGGAACTTGAGTTAAAAATGAACTTGTTATAATTATAAATTGTCCATGTGGTTGAAATTCAATTATCTCTAGAATTTTATTCATGATTTATATATCATATACATTCAGTATTTTTGTTTATAGAATTGTCCATATCATTTAGATATATGAAAATGAAATTCACCGTTCATGGAGTTGGTAAGTCATACGTACGCATCAACGCTTCTTCCACTTCATTTTTAAATAAAAAAATCCAATGATACATAAGTATATTATTGTTACAGTATAATATAATATTTTATATAGGTTATTTATGTTCATTAAGACCATACTTTATACGTTCCATGTATGCTATGAAGGAGTCATATCCCTTTGAGGGGGCGGTAGTCCACACTTCCTCAAATGAAATTATCGTATATATACCACATGAAACGCATAGAGGTATGTTGTAAAATAGAATTACATAAGAATAGAGATAAAAATAAATATCATAAATATAATATATAATTATAGTTCCATCATAATGGACACCAAAAGAGGTGGTAGGAGAATATTTAACAATCATCATTTCGTTAGGTAGTAGTTCACCGTCCATAGAAACATTATGTTCTATACCCATTAGATGGAGGTGTGTGTAAGTGTAGTTATAATCATTATCTTAAAAAAACCTAGTATATTTAGGATACATTTTTTTATTTAAAAAAATAATAAAAAGATCATAGGGAGTGAAGAAGTAAAATAAAAGAAGAGAACTTTAGAGAATACGTAAACTTTAAATCGGGTAACTCCCTTTGGTTTGAATCAAAAGCCTTTATTGAAGTGATTTATACCTATTTTAAGGATTCATGGAGGAATATAGGGATGTTGAGGTCTTCTTGGAGTAGATTTTGGATGAGTAAATGGGCTTGAGATGTTTGTGTAATGGGTTAGAAGTGGAGACCTTTTATAAGAGGGGGGAGGGGCACTTTATGAATGTTTGAAAATATTATTTTATTATAAACTTATTTTCAGTTTAAAAAGGTCCAAAACTTATTCAATTAAAAAATAATGTGCATATAAGTCGAAATAATGTCATCCAATAATAATTGGACAATTTTTGGATAATTTTTAATCCTTACCTTTTTTTTAACCATTTGTTAACTTATTGAACTTTTACCATGTTCAATTATATATTCATACTATATGGTTTATATTGTTAGCATAAAATGACAATAGAACCACAAGTAGTTAATTATTGACATTTTAAACCTTATCTAAGTAATTTTTCCAAATCATAGATTTTTAGGATTATTATATCATTTATTAAAATATTCATTGATTTAAAAACTAATTTATGTCCATTTAAATACTATTCATATGAAGAATTTTAAAAAATCTTTAACAACATTATTCTTTTGAACAACCTATAATAATGAAAAGATAAAAATTCATAATCGTACCTAAAAATTTTGGATGGCATTAAAAGATTAAAAATAATTTTTTTAACATTTATAATCTCATATATTTAAAACATTCATTAATGAGGTAATCCTTACATCATCATTGTTTCATAAATTAATTAATTTATTTGATCTTTAAAAATTATAAATAAAATAAAATGATATAGAAAATAATTTTATATTTGAAATGAATATTTATAGTTGATGATATAACTTATATATCCCCATATAAAATTGTTTTACTAAAAGATATATGTTTATGTTATTTTTTTCTTTACTTTCAATTAATTAATATAATGTGTCATTATCATTCCCAAGTCGCTCCATGGGGTCCCAAAATCGACCAAAGGATACCCATGGTCAGAAATGTATCCAAAAACAGTAATAGGATGCATGTTTGGGTAATTTAATATTATTATAATAATATTTTTTACCATTATTTGACTGATTTACCCTTTAACCATGGTAAATAAAATATTTACTAAAGTAAATATTCATAATGTCTAAAAATAAAATTTTCCTATTTACACAATTTAGACCTCCTGATTCTAAATATGGAGTCCAATTATTCAAATTCAAAACACAGAAGTGGCATAATTTAACTTAAAATTAATTCCCGTTATCAAAACAAAAAAGCGTATTTTTAAGAAATAATCACTATCAAAACATTGACACTTTTTTAAGTACAATTTCAATGTGAAATCACTTCCAATGAAAAAAAATATATTTAATGGAAAAATATAATCCAATTACACTTTAAAACCAATTAAAAATATAATATATCCATATAAATAAAATATATTAAAATGTGTTTCTGAATTAAAATAGAGTATTTTTACTATTCATTAAAAAATAAACTTTATTAGAAAAATACCAAAATTTTACCCTAAGTGAATTTTGATTCCATGATTCAAAAGAATAATTTTATTTTGTCAAATAGAACATAAAAAAGTGACAAAAACTTGATTTAAAAATGGTTCGGCATCAAAAGGTGGTAAATCAACCTTTTAAATAATATTAGAGTATTTATGCTTAAAATTGGATTCATTCACATTTTAAGCCGCTAAATTTTTTTGGATAAATGTAAAAACATTTAACAAACATGTATAATCATATTGTAGTTAGTTTTATTCATTCCTTCTAATACAACTTTTGGGTGTTAACTATCATTTTAAAATATTATTATTATTTTATTATTTTTCAGTATAACTCAACGTTGTGTGTAATGTAAGATTTCAACAAAACCCATTGTTGCGTATCATGTACTCCATAGAACATATCATCCCCTTTCATGTAAAATTAATATTTAATTAACTAATATTAATAAATTTTAAATTTACATATTCTTTATTTAACTGGGATGTTACATCCTTCCCCCATTTTGGAAATTGTATACTCACAATTTTAAAACTGGGCTTGGTAATTTCATTAAAAGTCCCAAATCCAAAAAAGTGTCAATAAAAATATCACTTTAAAATAAATAATTAAAATTAAAATGGTCTCTTGAGATAAAACATACTAGGATTCCAAGAAAACATGGATATGGAGGAAAAACTAAGTGTCAAGTTCTGATGGATAGTGATAGAAAACATGATCAAGAGAAAGTTAACCATCAAAAACCCACAAACTTGTGATAGGTTAAATGGTCTTTAGTTTCCCAGTAGGAAAAGTAAATGGAAAACATTTTTTGTTTTAAGTTTCATTTATTAATGTTGGAGAATTTACTTATGATATTGACTAGGGACATAAAATATATACTTACTTTTGAATAAGAGTTTCATCATTTAATAATTTTCTACCAAAAACTCATCTTTTCTCTAAACAATGAGTGTTCAGGATGACTTGGTCACACCTAAAGTGCTAGAATCAACATTTATAGAATCACATAATACAAAAATATGATCTTTATATTCCCCTTATCTTTAGAAATTAACCAAAACCAAAATGGTTAGTAAAATATCAGATAATCCCTAAAAAAGAATAATACATTATAAAAATAAATTCTACTCTTAATCCCCAAAATTCGAAAAACAGTACCCAAAGTTCAAAAAATACCATTAAATACACAATTTTCCTTATAATTATTTAATATAATCCAATATATGATTGAAACCTAAAACTCATAAGAATTTGAACACAAAGTCTTCCATGATAAATCTTAACAATTTTCTCCAAATAACATCGACTACTCTTAAACTCTCATACTAATGTGTAATTAACCTAGTCACATATTCTCTTTGATAGGTTAATCATTTCCATAAATAACCCAAATCACCAAATGTTCACAATAAAAATATAAAATTTTCCAAAATAAAAATTTACCATTTCTCCACAATTTATATCCCAAACTATTCCATTTTCCTTAGGAATATATTTTCCCAAAAAGATAAAACATCTTCCAAAATAACCTTTATCACATAATCCCCAAATCATTTTCCTATACTAAGGATATCCATTTGATAAAACCTTTGATCGCAAATAAACCTATTCTTGACCAATAAAATCATTTAACTAAAAAATAATAAGTCATACTAACCAAAGACTTCACATAGTCTGGTGGTATGTGATAAATCTCAATCGTACATTGGTTATGGGTTCGATTCCCGTAGATTTATCTAACGTTATGGGTTTTCACCCAGCCTGCATGTTGTCCTTTTTCAAAAACTATACAATTTTATAACATTCCCAAAAATGATACAAAATCCTCAAAAATAATCATAACATGATTTAACCTCAATGGTTGTCTTTTTCCTCTCATTTTCATTCCAACTCATAAAGACCACAATATCTTAATTCATGAAGTCTGATATATATTGACAATTTTTTTACCTTTATAAAATAAAATTATTCCCAAAGAATTAACATCGTACCATGATCATGGAGTCCACCTGGTTTCATCGTCATCTTGTTCAGGTAGATAGATGATCCATGCATTGCAACAATTATTTAGAGATCCGTCAAAATCATTTGCTTCCTTTATCCATATACACATCGTACAACTTGGGTTATATGGGTGATAAAAAACAGTTTCAGAAAATAATCATGTATGAAATATAATTTCAAAACATCTGATAAAACTTTAATTTAATAAAACATTCAGACTAAGTTTTAGTTAAAACATTCAATCAATGTTCCTTTTAAAATACCATTATTATCTACTAAAAGACTATAATTTAAAATCAAATATAAATAGGTTTTTCAAGGGTTTCCTTCTTCAACACCTTTTTCAAAATCATAATATGCTCCAAAATCTTATGATATGGTAAAATATTTAAAAATACCACGAAAATATTTACCTTTATTAAAAATTTGAGAATATTGAGAAAATAAGATTTGATTAAATACAACCCATGATCCAAAATGGTATCGAGGTATAACCGAGGTGTTTTACATCTCAAACAATTTATTTCAAGTGACTTGTATGTAAGAAAATGTTTCAGAGTCATATGGACATGAATTTGCAATAATTATTGCAAGAAAGTCATCAGGAAGAGATAGGTATGTCATTTTAGATCCTCCTCCTTCCATTTGCAATAGACTTTCATTGATCTGAAAAGGTTACAAAATAAGGATTTAACATAATGACTATACATAGATATTAACCATGTGCCTAACAAAAACTCATAATCCCTAAAGTTATCTAAACCTCCATCTGATACCAACTGAAAGGACCCAGCCTTAAACATCACATAATCCTAAATTAAGTTAATAATTCACATTGAGGATACTTTAAAGTTTAGATATTTAGAGAATTAGGTCATAACATATACATAACAATTTGAATATTACATGTATACAATTCTACTCAGTTTCCATTTTTTAATAAAATAAATCCTCTTTAAAAAAAGAGTCATATCTAGTTCCATATTTTATACATCATGACTTTTCCTTGATCCCATCCGTGACATTATACATCTTTAATTCCTGTGAAAAACATTTCAAAATAAACTTGGGATGAGCATGAAAATATCGATAAGGGATACTCAAAGAAGGAAAACTGTTATTTTTTCAAAACAACAAGTAAACCATGAATACTTTATCATAAGTAATAATTTTCACCTTTATGAAGTAGTAAATACTCTTCTCTGAATAAAATATACTTTCTTACCTTTTTTTTTTTCCAAAATATTACCATAACACCAATAGAAAGAACACATAACATATAAAGGTATCTTGAGACATAAACATACTTAAATAGAATAACCATGTGGTCGAATTCCACACATATCACTAAATGGAACATCCATATGGCCGACTTCCATACATAATGCATTGGAGGTTA
The DNA here is from genome assembly GCA_963277665.1 of Viscum album. Taxonomy (NCBI): domain Eukaryota; kingdom Viridiplantae; phylum Streptophyta; class Magnoliopsida; order Santalales; family Viscaceae; genus Viscum; species Viscum album. Next base: position 248,000,302 of record OY728152.1, on the reverse strand, counting down.
TAACGTTAACACCCATCTTGGTTTATCAAAACACCAACCATCATTTGGTTTATCACGTAACCACCCGTCAAATGTCCAAGTACCATTATAAAATCATAACACATAAAATATTTCTAATATAAACATTTTACTAATAACATTTCATTTGCAATCACAATAAATCATTTCAAGATATTCAAATAATCAATCTATTTCAAAAAAAAATTCAATAAAAAACACCCAAAACAGAATAAGGGATTTCTTTTACTTTTAAAAACATTAAGGCTTATAGAGGAAGCCATCTAACGATTACGGTGGCGGAGAGTTCATTGCTGCCAAAAATGTTAAAAAAATTATTTTTGTCATTTAGTAAAATGATTCGTAGAAAAAATGTTCCCTTTTAATGAAATTAATAGTAATATGGGTTTATTATATACCGTATAAAATAAGATGTATATTATCAAAACATGCCTTAATGAAACGAGATTGAGAAGAAGTCCATTACCTTGTGTCCCAGTTGACCTGTTCGTTATTTAATTTCCTAAATAATAAAATTAAGTTAATTTATAATTTCTTAATAACATTTTAAAAGTTTATTATTTCTTTTATATCACTTATTACCTTTCAATAACATCTAGTTAATTATTTGAGTTCATATCGGACATTTTTTCGAAGTTCAGAACTTGAGATAAAAATGAACTTATTATAATTATAAATTGTCCATGTGGTCAAAATTCTATTATCTATAGAATTATTTTCATGATTTATATATCATATATATCATATATATCCAGTATATATGTATATTCCATATTATTTGGATATAGTAAAATGAAATGCACCGTTCATGGAGACAATAATTCGTATGTATGCATAAACTCTACATCCATTTCATTTTTTATTTAAAAAAACAAATGATACAAAGTTATATTATTATTCCAGTATAATATCATATTTTTTATAAGTTACATAGGATAATTAACACCATCCTTTATACGTTCCATGTATAATATGAACGAGTCATATCACTTTGAGGGGGTGGTAGTCTGCACTTCCTCAAATGAAATTATCGTACATATACAACATTAAATTCATAAAGGTATTTCATAAAATATAATTATAGAAGCATAAAGATAAAATAAATATCATATATATCATATATAATTATAGTTCCATCATAATGGCCACCATAATATGTGGAAGTAGAAGATTGAACAATCATGGTTTTGTGAGGTAGTAGTTCATCATCCATAGAATCATTATATTCTATACTCATTAGATGGTGGTGTGTGTAAGTGTAGTTCAAAAAAATCTCATAAAAACAACCTAGTATATTTATTATACTGGTTTGGTTATTTAAAAAAATAATAAATAGAGAATAGGGTGTGAATAAGTAAAATAAAAGAAGAGAACTTGAGAAAAGACGTTACCTTTAAATCTGGTAACTCCATTTGGTTTGAACCAAAAGGCTCACTTGAAATGATTTATGCCTATGTTAAGTCTTATACGAGGAAGATATAGATTTTTAGTGCTTCTTGGAGTAGATTTTGGACGATCCAAGGGGATTCAGAGGTGTGTGTAATGGGATAGAGGTGGTGGCCTTTTATAAGAGGGAGGATGGGCTCTTTAGAAAGGTATGAAAATATTATTTTATTATATACATTTTTTCGGTTTACAAAGGTCCAAAACTTATATAATTAAAAGATAATGTGAATATATGTCTAAATAAAATTATCCAATAATAATTGGACAAGTTTTGGATAATTTTTAATCCTTATCTATTTTATTTAACCCTTTGTTAACTTATTTTAGTTTTACCATGTTCTCTTATATATTAATTCTATATGGTTAATATATTTACCATAAAAAGAAAATTGAAACACAAGTGGTTCATTAATGAAATTATCAACCATATAAGAGTAATTTGGACGAATCTTAGATTTTTAGGATTTTAATATCATTTAATAAAATATTGATTGATTTAAAAAATCATTTATGTTAATTTACATACTATTCATATCAAGACTTTTAGAAAATCTATAACAACTTGATTCTTTCAAAAACACTACAATAATGAAAAGATAAAAAGTCATACGCATCCTTACAATTCGGGGATGGCATAAAAAGTTTCAAAATAAATTTATTTTAACATTTATAATCTCATTTATTTAAAACATTCATTAATGATGTAATCATTACATTATCATTATGTCATAAATAAATTTATTTATTTGATATCTAAAAATTAAAAATAAAATAAAAATAATGTATAAAATCTTTTTATCTTTAAAATTAATATTTATTGTTGAATATATCACATATATAACTGTGTAAAAAATTGTTTATCTAAAAGATATATGTTTTTGTTATTTTTTCCTTACTTTAAATTAATTAATATAAAGTGTCATTATCACTCCCATGTGGCTCCATGGGGTCCCAAAATCGACCCAAGGATGCCCATGGTAGGAAATGTATCTACAAAAAGGAATATGACACATGTTAGGGTAATTTAATATTATTATTATAATATTTGATTACCCATATTTTCCAGATTTACCCTTTAACCATGGTAAATAAAATATTTACTAAAGTAAATATTCATAATTTATAAAAATTAAAGTTATATATTTACACAATTTGGACCTCTAGATTACAAATATAGAATCCATTTTTCCAAATTCAAAACACATAAGTGGAAAAAATTAATTTAAATTTAATTCCCTTTGTCAAAATAAAAAACGTGTCTTTAAGAAATAATAAGTATCAAAAGATTGACACTTGTTTATGTACAATTTCAAAGTAAAATTACGTCTAATAACCAAAATTCGATTCAATGGTAAAAATATAATATAATTAATCTTTAAATAAATTAAAAATATAATATAAACAAATAAATTAATTAGATTAAAAGGCAGCTTTCAATTAAAATATAGTTGTTTTCACTATTCATTAAAAATGAACTTTATCTGAAAAATACCAAAATTTTACCCAAAGTAAATTTTTATGTCCTGATTCTAAAGAAAAATTTTATTTTTTCAAATACAATAGAAAAAAGTGACAAAAACTATATTTAAAAAGGGTTATCCATCAAAAGGTGATAAATCATCCTTTAAAAGAATATTAGAGTATTTATGTTTAAAATTGGATTCATTCACATTTTAAACCTATAACTTTTATTGGATAAACATAAAAACATCTAAAAAACATGTATGATAATATTTTAGTTAGTTCTATTCATTCCCTTCAACACAACATCTGGTCGTTAACTACCATTTAAAATTATAATATTATATTATTATTTTTCAGTATAGCTGAACGTTGTGTGCAACGTAAGATTTCAAAGAAACACGTTGTTGCGTATCGGGTACGCCATCAATCATATAATCCCATTTAAAGTAAAATTAATATTTAATTCACAACTATTAATAAATGTGAAAATTTTATATTCTTTATTTACATGGGATGCTACATTATGTATTCTACTTATAGGCATCACAAATGGAAAAGGTAGTGAAACCAACTCCCTTTCCCACTCAATGGAATTATTAACATCCAAATTTCATGTTTATTTGAATCTTCATCTATTAATTCTTCAAATATTCTCAATACTTAAATAACCTAGTCGAATCTTATTTAATCTTCTTGAAAATTCATGATTATTTGAATTTAAAATCAATTATTCAATTTGATAATCGTAGTTTGATAATTAATTGTTTTATGACTCTATTTGATGGTTTTTTACATAGTCTCAGTCTAATGGACTATTTAAAAAAAATTAATCCTATGAAACTTCCTATAAAAATATCATCTGATTGATAACAAATTCAATAATATGCATTATTTTATCTTAAATCAATTGAATCAACTTGAATACTTTTTATCTTGCCCTAATGAAGAATAAAAACAAATATATGATTGTTTCCTTCAATACCCCACGTTAATTAAAAAATTTGGACCATATTGTTATCACTTTATAAATAATTTGTTTACCTTGAAACACTCTAAAGAATCTCAAAAATTTCTAACATCATCACGTTCTTCCTTAGTAAAATTAAATTCCTCATACTTTTTCTCATACCAATGGAATAATTCCAATTTCCAAAATGAAATACTCCTCTAATCATGCTCTGGTAGATGAATTGGAATCATCAGATGTGGTCAATACGATGTTATGAACCTAATTTTTTCGGTTTCATAAACCATCTGATGAACTAGTTCCTACTATGTGTCCAACGGAGTGACATCAATGTCATACTTATGGATCAGTCTCTGTGGATCATCTGATGTATAGGTGTTCAGAGATCATTTATCCCATCAGTATCAACTCAACTCTACCTTCATTAGTATTATATATGTGACACCTTAATGATACCAATTAATTTATTAAACTGAATGAGTGATGTAAACCCCTTAGATACATTTGTGTCATACCATGTCTAATAGACTTGTTTCAGCTTCCTGTTCGATAGATTGGTATCTGAGGAAAACCAATGAATCATTATTTTGAAATCATTATCTTTATCATCATGTCAATTGGATTAGTAGATATATCATACAAATGTATTGGTCTGATAAGGACATCTGAAAAATATCTAACTTTCACAATAGAACCCTCCTAACCATTTTTTTCTAACAGAGAAGGAATATGATTGTTTGGATTATGTACTTGTCTGATGATCTATTTACTATGTCTTATTGGTCTGATTGAAAACTATCATATTCACCTTCTCACATTTTTTAAACATTGAAGCATCCTTTTAAAAAAACACCATTCTTGAAAAATATTTTATCATGATAACTCTCATTATTTATGAGAACTCTAAGATAGGCATAGCATCATCAGATTTACTTGGACTGGAAATCGTGTGTGATCAACTGGGTATGGAGTTATTTTTCTAGAATCTTAATTGTGTTCCTTTTGATTTTTCATCCAATTCTCTAAATATTATGCATCATCATGGTTAGTCTGATATGGTGTATCCAAAAAACAAAACTCCATATTTTCATCCTTTAAAAAAATATCATCCATTGACCACAAATACAAGAAAAATTAATTTTTTTCCCAACAATATCCTCCTTTTTTATTATTGTTAATACTTATGTATTCTCCATATCTTCTCCCTATAAATTTCTCCCTTATCATATATTCTCCCACTTAATATATCTTCTCCTCCTAATTAATAATCAAATTAAAAGGGACTATTGTGACATGTTTCACCCATTACTAAAATTGTTCTTCAGTAGAACATATGTATCACATGAGTTCCTTAAAAAAGAGAATTTATATAACATCGATATGTATACATGGGTAAACCAGTTGTATAAAAAAGAGTGTAAATTCACCGTAATCAATTTTTTCCATAACACATAATTCATGTAATAAACTATCATATTACATTAAAAAATTTCTTATATTGAGAAATTCTTGAGGAGATTTTTTTATATAAAAGTAAACTAAATCCATCTCAAAAATTTGATCTTATTTTCTTATCATAATTACCCCCTTGAATCATACTTGTTTTTTGGTAGAGATATTTTATTCCAACATCAGTAAGCATTGTGGCCAAAAATTACATAACACCAACAGTGACCAATGAATCTTGATTTTTTGGACAGGTAATAAAATTTTTTCAAAATTTTTTTTTCTTCATAAATCATTGAAAAAATTTATACAATTTATATTTTACTTAATAAATCCTATCTTTTTGGTGAAATATTTTTTCCCTAGAAACATTCATTTGTAATCCTATACTTTCTCCTTCTTTATATTTTTCACCATTAACAACAATTTCCTTATTGAAGTTTTCTCTCATATATTATATTTCACTTTGTGTGGCAAGAAACATTCATTGTGTTTCTAAAAAATCATATTCTTTTTAATCTAACATATTTTTTAATAAAAATATCATTTTTTAGATTCAGCTATCCGCAACTTGTTCTACTAACTTTATTTTATATGTGTAAATTCTATCATTCTGAGATTCTCACATTGATTTTATTTTTCTTCAAAAATTTTGTGTTTTATTTCAAGTTCCACAATATTAATTCACTATCCTCTAACAAAATTGATATTTTTATCCTCTTTCTTTGTCATATCATCCTTCTCAAAACTTAATTACTGAACATTTTTCTTCCACTTCCTTCTTTTTTTCTTAATTTGAGTATTCTACTAAATTGATTTTTCAATATTTATTTTAAAAATACACTCCATACCAATGATCACTTCACCATCATCATAATAGTATGAATAATTACTTAAATATGTAACGTGAGAACTAAAGTTGATTAGATGATCAGAAACATCATTTTATAAGATATCATCCTTCTTTCCTCTTTTTTGATAAATTTTACTCTTCCTTCCATAAGGAAATGTTTCCTTATAATTATTACTCTTTTGTTTAAATTTATTATCATCCCCTTCAGAATCATAATCTTCATCATTAATCCTTGTAAATTTTTATGAAAAATGTCCTTTCCCTTCGTAATTCAAAAAATTGAATGTTTTACCTTTTTCTATTTCTTAGAAAGAAGGGGAAAAATTGTGTTGAAATATTCAACATCATCCTTTTCTTTTGAATAATAAGATTTATCTTCAACTTCTTTATATTTTCCATTTAACAAAGCTTTTAAATCCATTTCTCTATCAAAAATTTTGTGTAAATAAGGATATTTTATCTTTTCATATTCCACAGGAATATTTTAAAGTAAATCCAATGATAAATTTTCACAATCTTATGAAGCTAAAACTATGGAATCAATTATGTCTAGAATAATTCTCATTGGTGTCTTAAAAATTATAGTATCTTCTATATTATCAAAAATACATCTGATTTTACTCACAATTTAATTTACTCTGGTAAAGTAACTATCAATACATTGATCATTATCCATTTTCATATTCTCTAATCTTCTTCTGTGGATTTATAAATTGGATTTCATAACATTCTAATTTCCTGGATAACTACTTCTCAACTTATCCCACACATTTTAGATGTTGGAATCCCCATAATATTTTCATAAAAATTATCAATAAGAATCATCGAAAAATAATATTGTGCATTTACATAAGATTCAATACCTCTCTTATAATCAGAAATCATAGAAGCTTCATTGATGGGAAGAAATCCCACTATTTTTTCATTACTATCTTCAAGGAAATTTGAAAGAATATTAGGAAACATCATATTCTCCAAATATTATAGTTCATTCCATAAAAAAATAGAAAACTCATATTGTTCAATAAATTTAATTTATTTATTATCACAGATGGATCTTTAAAAGGAAACCTCCCTATAATTCCAATTATTATTCCCTGGTTGGATTGAGACCATTGAGAGTGGGATTGAATGTGTGGTTCATTTTTCTTTTTATAATAAATTTTCTTAAATACATTAGAAACCATTATTAATCTATAAAACTTTTTAGAGTTAGGATCAACTCTAGTATAACATTTCAAAATTACCTTTTGTATTTAATAAAAGTAATGATAATGAAACACACAATATTTATAAGTTTCGGTAAAAATTATTACTTCTTTTCATGTTGTATATTACCACCAACCTGGATTATTTTACTATCTCTCTTACAAGAATAAAAAGTACAAAGAAAAAAGGTTCTACAAACCAATAGAAATTTTTTTCTATAGTGGGTTATACCCCCCCCCCCAACTATCCTTTTCAAATACACTTTCCCACGGTTAGTTGTAAACCCTAGAAAACAAAAAAGACTTTTTAGAAACTGGTAAATATCCCCTCTTACAAGATTCAATTTCTTTATTGTTTTTTGATCCACTTTAGAAAGTTCTTTACTTTATCCACAAGTACATTGAATCAATCTTTACCTATATAAAATCTTCAAGAACATCAAAAATTACCTAAATAACTTTTTAGTATTGAAACTTCCTCTAGATCCCTAATAAATATGAATTATCAATCATTCCAGAAATCCTATTTGGAAAATGTTTTCATCAAATGTTATTTTGATCAGTTTTTCTCTAGTAACCTCAGTCTGATTTTCTTGATCTGGTTTCCCTATGCAAGATTATTCTTATTCTTCTCCTACTTTAATTGGGTTGAAACTCAATCATCAAATCACCACTTCATTTTATGATAAAACTCCATCGTACGGGACTTCACTCGGACAGATATCTCCTCGAAAGATCTTACACTAGTGAATCTCACTCTAATGGTTATTTCTCTGATGGAAGTCTTATTGGTGGAATTTTTTTAATAGAAATTACTCTAATGGATTCATTCCAATAGAATAACACACCAATAGATCATTATCATATTCAACCCAAAAGAAAAGTCTTATTTGAATCTCAACACCTATCATAAAAGTCTTAGTGTCTCAGCTCTCAGAATACATGAATAGTTGTAAGTATGAAGGTATCTTTATTTCTGTTTATAGTCTTCGTAGAATGGGATTCATAGGAAAAAATACTTTTCACTTATGAAAAAAATTTCTAAAGTTTGAATATCATGTTGATTTCAGTCTTCATCATTGAATTATTTAACTCTTATCCATAATTATGCAACCTTCTCAAATCTTCATAGATTTTCTCCTAAATTTATTCTTCTTTGAATTTATATTCAATTATTTTGTCTGATAATCATAGTATGATCATTGGTTGTTTTGTGACTCCAACAAATGTTTTTTTGCCTCAGTCTCCGACTGATGGACTTTCTTAAAAAAACTTATTTGACCAGCGGAATTTCTTATGAAAATATATTCCAATTGATCACAAATTCAATAATCTATATTATTTTCTATTTATATAATTGAAAAAACTCCAAATATTTTTCTCTTTCCATACTAAAGAATAAAAACAATAAAATGATTATTTTATCTGATACTCGAAGTCAATTAAAAATGTTTGACCACACTGTTGTAACTTCACTAAAACTTATGTCACCTTCAATCACTCCAAATTATCTTAATCATTTCTCAAATCTTTATGTTCTTCCTTGGTATAATTTAATTCTTCCAACTTTTTCCCAGACCAATTGAATAATATTGGTTTCCAAAATGAAATCATTTTCAAATCATGTGTAGATAGATTAATCTATTTCATAATACATGGTTAATAAGATATTCTGAATCGATTTCTTTAGTATAATACACTATATAATAAACCATATCGTATAATGTTCTTGATGTACCAACATCAATGTCATACTGATGGATTAGTCTTTGTTTCCTTTATAATGTATTAGTTTCAAGAGCTTATTTGACTCATCATTCTCAATTCAACTCTACTTTAGATGGTACTCTATATCTGATGTATTAATGATACAAATAAATTCAATACATTGTATCAGTTTCAAAATACCCTCAAATGGATTGGTTTCATACCGTTTCAGATGGATTAGTGTCATCTTCTAATCTTATCTATCATTATATGTGGTATACCGATGAATCAGTCTATAAAACTCATTCAATTTATCATCCCATCTGATGGATAAGAAGATATATCACACTAATTGATTGGTCTAATCAAGACATTTTCAAAATATCTAACTTTATAAACATCAACCTCATAGCCTTTTGTCTTTTTAATCGAGAGTGAATCTAATGGTTCAGTGGTTATACTTCTCCGATGATATGTTTTTGTGGCTTATGGTTCTGACTAAACCCATCATCTTCATCTTATTAAAATTTCCAAACTCCGAAACATACTTTCCAAAATAATCCATTAGTAAAAAAACATTTATTATGAGGACTCTTATGGTTTATAAGAACTCAATGATCGGTATAGCATCGTCCGATCTACATGGACCGAAAATTATGTCTGATCAACTCTGTATAGAGTTCTATGAACAGAACTATAACTATGTTTTCATTTTATTTTGAATATAATTATTTATTTTTAGTGCATAATCATTTTCATCCTAATAGGGTTTCTGTAACACCTGGAGATTTTGTGATTTTTTTTAATTTATTTAATCTTTTTGATATTTTTCTCTTCACGCAATACTAAAAATATTTTATATTAAATCTCTATATCTGGATTACATTATATAAAACACCAAGTTTTATTGAACTACATAAAACATAATTATAACATTATCTACATGGAAAACTGATGTTATCTTACATTACATTCAAGATTGAATTTCCACGGTGGCATGTGTAACATGCAATAACGAGTTTTTCAGAATAATAATATATTATTAAAATATTATCATTTAATATAATAAGATATAATATAGACATTAATTTAGTGTTTATGAATATTATTAACTATTTTATGATGATATATAGTCTAAAAATTTAATATTAATTCATTGGTTTCCAATTAGTTAAAAATAAAATGAAAACCGATTGAATATAATGGAAAATATTATTATCTTTATAAGTTGTTTTATACAAACAAATTAAATTAATTATCATTTTTGAGTGATATTAATGTAACATATATGTTATATATACAATAAATTATTTTTGATATTTATCTAATAGATTTTATAGACATAAGATAAAAACAAACCCAACTTAATGATTAAAACCAAATATTTTTTATAAAGGTATTTTTACCGACGTTTAATGGATAATAAAATTTAATTCCCATTTTTGGATAATTTATAGATTTAATATGTAAAAAAACTTAATATTTTAATTAAAAACATTAAAATTAGGTTAGGTTAAAATTTTGGTAAATTTCTGTGAGGTTTCATTTTTTTAATTAATAGTGAAAAATACTAGATTTTAGTTCAAAACATATTTTTCATCCAATTAAATTATAAGGTAAAATTACATTTTAAATTTGCTTAAAATATTTTTTAGATAATATTTTTATCAATTATCCCAATATAGTTCATCGAAATAAATTTAACATTTAAATTTAATATAAAAACATAGAAAACCATTGAAAGTTTATAATTTAAAAACCCACATTGTTGACTCGAATGGGGTATTAAATTTAAATTAATTTATGCCACTTATATGATTATAATTTGAAAAAATGGATTCCATACTTGTAATAATAATAATTTCTAATTTCTAGTAAGTTCAAAATAGTTTTTAACCAAAAATATTAGTGAAATAAATTAAAATTTACTATATCGATTAAGGTAAAATTATGTTTAAATAAAGATTAAACCTTAAACATAAAGGCCTAAATGACCAAAAAAACTTGTCCAAAATTTATTTTGTGGACATATTTAGACCCTATAATCACTTTTCTCGACTTTGGAGGAATATTAGATCCAATTTCCATAGGAAAAACATGGTTGGAATTTCCCTTCCCAAAAATTACAAGAGTGACACTCCTCCTCCATTATAAAAAGGCATCATCTCCTCCAACTTCCTCACACATCTCAAGTCACTTAGGCTCAAGAAAGATCTACCCAAATATCTTCTATAAATATCTCTCCTAATCCTAGAATCATCTCTTAGGGCATAAATTAATCCAATGAATCTATTTGGTGGAAACCAAAAGGAGTTACCCCAATAAGAGGTGACATTCTTCCTCGAGTTATTTTATATTATTTCAATTATTCACATCCGAAAATATTATTATTACATGATGTATAACAAAAAAATTCTCCTAAATATACTATTAATTTTTTATCCTATGGTTTTTACCTACACTTACATGAACACCGATCTAATGGGAAACTAACATACTGTTTATGTGTACGAAAAACTACTGCCCTACAAAATGATGATTGTTTGTTCTTCCATTACTACATATCATGGTAGTAATTATGATGTAAACTCTATTTATATATGATATATATTATATATATTATATATTTAATCTTCTTTAAATATTTTACAACATATATCTTTATACTTTCAATTTTTGTAAATATTATAATTTTGTTTGAGAATGTGTGGACTACTACCCCTCAAAGAATTGTGATTCATTAACACAATACATAAAAGGTATAATGGATGGGTTTAGAAAAATTAGATGATATATATGATATAATAATTATACTATAATAATGATATATATATATATTATATACCTTATTTCATTCAAATATGACTATTAAACAGAAATAATGTTCATGCATATGTACGACCTACCGTCTCCATAAATGGTGTATTCAATTTAATAATTCTATATTCTATAGATTATTATAATAAAAATATAATGAATATATATGATATTTATATCTTGTTTTACATTCTTTAAATTATTATATTAGTATAATTAACAAATATATAACAAATTATAACACATATGAAGAACAAAGCGAATATTACCCAAAGTGAAACCTTAACAAATAATTGTTAAGAAGAGGGTAATATTAAGTCATAATAAAACCACATAAGGAATTATATATAATAATATATTTATTTTATAAATTTTTAATAATTTTTTATTAATTATACCTGATTATTTTACCAGTACAATGAGATTCAAGACACAAGGTAAGGGAATTTCATCTCACTTTTTATTTTTATGAGATACATGCCATACTCACCACTATTTCCTTTTGAATGGTGTATATATTTCACATGAATGTATTATATGATTATTATTCTTAAATTTATGTGTAATTAAAAATGCATTGTATGATCTTACATTCTTGGGGTTTATGTTTCAAAAGTTACCAAATCGGTAAGATAGTTTTGTCTCAATTTACCTTCTTTGAAACACATGTCATGTTATGCACCTATATTTTTATACGAGGTGTACATACTACCTTTGACATGTCATATAATAAATCTCATTCATTTAAAGTTATTTTATACTTCATTCAAGTTATCCTTCTTACATGGGGAGTATGGTTCAATGTTACTAAGTGATTGGAGTTTATTGAAATCTAATCGCTTTTCAAGATTATTTATGATTATTCTTCATTTGTTGAAATATTTTAATCCATATCTCAATAACATTAATTAATTTCATTATACTTTAGTAATTCATGATATATTAATGTATTAGTTCCATTTTTCTACTATTTTGTGCATAAGATACTTAATAAATTGTTTTTAAGATTCCTCGATTTGACCCACTCTTTAGTCAGAAATCTATGTTCCTTAAAAACCATGTTTTCTAAAAAGGGTTTCAAAGAAAATTGTACTTTTATCCTTTAATAGTCAAAAAATGTTTTTACCCTTTTATCATTTTCCAATTTTTTCAATGGAATATTCCAATCATTTCCTGAACATGTAATTTAACTAACCTTTTACAGTGAAAAAGGAATGTTCTTCTTACCTCATATGGCATGTACAGATTTACCCACTATCATTTTCGTTAAGCTTTCATTGTATATTTTAGTGGTTAATTTTTAATAATTTTTTTAAATAATCTTCAAAGAAATTTTTTTCCAAACGTTTTCATTATTTATTTATAATTTTTTATCAAGGAAAGATTTTTTTTTCAAAAAAAAAAAAAGTTTCATTCATATATTTTTAAGGAAAAAAATTCATTTTTTCAATGATTTCCTTATAAGTTTTAAATTTAAATTTTTTATAAAAAACTTTCATGCTTATTTTATATGTTTTCAATTAAAAGAGTCTTCCAAATTCTTGAAGACCCTATTTATAAGGTTACAAAGTATTTTAAATGAAATGGATTTAAAAAAATCGTTCTTCTTTTATAAGTTTTCAAGTAAAATAGTTTTCAAAACGTTTCCATGATCTATTTATATGTTTTAAAAGAAAAATTTCTCCAAATTTTTTTTAAATATTTCTTTATAATATTTCAAGATTGTTTTAATGAAAAAAAAATTCAAAAGGTTTTTATGTTTTAAATATACTTTTTCAAAGAAGAAAGAATATATTTCCTTACGAAATGTTTTCAAGACATCTTCTAAAGTTATTTTTCATCTAAGATGATATCTTTTCTTGTTACTCATTCCCTTCTAGAAAATAGTCCAAAGGTTCTATTCATATTTTTTTCATGAATGGTTTACATTTTTATGAAATGATTCTTTTGACACCCATCTCTCTTCCATGGGTTGTATGATTTTATAACCCTCTTATTTTCGTGGGATATGATTATGAAAAATGATAAAGAAACATTTATATTTTTCCACATGATATGATATAATTACAAGTTTATGATACACATTTAATTTCATGTATTATGATATTTTTTTTAAATGATATTGTGCCACATGTATGTATGATTTCATTATGAGATGGGTGGGACCTATATCTACATCTAATGCATTAGGTAAATATTTATATCTCATGATATATACATAGATAGAATGAGAAATTAACTCAATTAAGTATTACAAGGTCTAAACGAGTATTGAACTCAGTTCAGTAATACAGGGTTGGAATGGGGTGTAAAACTAGTTTAGTAGAGGACTTTATACTCAAATATGGCCTTGGAAATGAGGCCACGACTAATATAGAAATAATTTAATTTTTTTATGTGTCTTCCATAATTCCATGTTTTATTCCTATTTTATTATTTCATGGATTATGTTTTTTATTTCCTTAATATTCATGTCTTATGAACTACCATGATTTATTCCATGATTCATGTTTATGATTTTGATATGCAGGGTGCGATCTTCTATTTTTATGATCATGTTATCATACCCGTATTATCATGATTATGCTTACATATCTCCCTTGTTTACCCTTACTAAGCATCTAATCTCACACCTTTTTTATGTACCCTTCCCCAAGTTTAATAATAAATTTTTTGTGTTTGATGTGTCTAGTAGGGGTTTTAGTTAGGAAGAACCTAGTGGGAGATGATGTAACTCATTTATGCACCAGTTTTTATGTTTCCATGATTCCAAAGGAACTATACTAGTTTGGTATTTAGGAATCTATTTGTATAATGTTTTATGTATTATATAAAATTTATGTCATTTTAATGGATGAAATGTTATGGTATTTATAGATGGTATCAGAGCAATGTTTTAGTAAACCATTGGAACCTAGGACATGAAAACCTTAGGAATAACCCTAAGTACATGTCTACCGATAAGTCTAAGGATAAGTATAAGTATAGGAAAATGTCTTTGAATTTTGGTAAAGCCTTGAGACAGTGGTTTCATAGAAATAAATCCATGTCTAGATACTACAAGTGTATGTGGATTTGGAAAAGAATTAACTTGGAGTAACAACTCCAATAAGATGTTCCAGGCCTAACTCGGGGTAATCTGATACACAAAAACAAGCATTGATACACCCCTCATTTGAAAATCTAGGGGGATATTCTTTGGAAATTCATAATATCCTCATGATCCAACATGAATGATTCAAATAGAATTCGTCTATGAATAACCGATGATGAACCTAAGGAGTCATATGTAAATAAGGTGTCATGATTTAGAAAACCTGTAAATAATTGTTTTCATAACTATGTGGTTTTCTACTATGATAAATAATTCTCACACTATGCTTTTGGATTTAATCAATGGTGGTAACTAGAAGGAACTAAATTAACATTAAATTTGATGGATTATTTGCTGATGAGAAGTCAAGTGGGATGATCACTAGATTGAAATATATTGTGATCATGCCTAACAATTTTTCACATAACATGATTAACAATTTGTACCTTAACCAACTCACAGACTCACCAAGGAAGATAAATAAGCAATTCATTGAGAGATTAAATAATTTATACCTTGTTAGAAATAATATTTTTTTTCCTTTTGATCAATAATGTTGATGGAATAACCTAAGTGAATGTATTAGTAAAATAAGAGGATGTTTTGACTTTGTAAAAGGAAACAAAATAAGTGAATGTAAATAGAAAATTAAGATTTTTATTAATGAAATGGATTAGAATATTGGACACCCTAATAAATAATAAAAGGTTAAGTGTTTTAATTGTATAAAAAATGGTTATTATTCATCTCAAAGTCACAAGAGGAAAGCTCGTGAAGAGAATCAGAAAAGTGGTGTGAGTAATGGTTACATTGTTGATGATGTAGTTACTACATATGAAATTTTAAAGGGAAGTGGTATTGTGTGATATGATGAGGTAGACATGTTAATTTATTAAAGATGAAGTAATCAATGTTTTTATGTATTTGGATTCATGAATTATGAAAGGTTAAATATATAACAATTTTCAAGTTTATGTTTTCCCACTGATGATTTACAAGAATACATTGAATGGATCCAATGGAATAGATAAGTGATTTCATAGAAAAGTGATGTCCACGGAAAACAAATAATTAAGGGAAGGATAACCCTTAATATGTTCATTGTGTTACGATAATGTTTTTTGGATAAAGATGTGTTCAATATAAATAAATTGAATGGTACTGATTACCTTTGAACTAATTAAAGACTTGCTGAAAATTAGTTTATGATATCATGGATGAAGTTTACAACTTCTTTGATTTATAAAATATATCTAGTAATCTATGGACTAAGAAATAATTCAATTTTTCCAGAAGTATTTAAGGTAATTTGGTTTGTTACCATATTTCAAGAGAATATGTTATTAGGGTTTTCACATGTCGGGAATGTGACAACCAATAGATAATTTTTGATATATGGGGGATCAATTTTAAGAAGATTTCATTATTTTATTTATAAGGTTTTAGAAATTCATATTTTTTAAGGGTTATAATGTTAACCATTTATGTAAATTTTAAGTTAAAATTCGGATGAGATATTTATGTATTGATATTGTATTGAAAACATTGGTTAAAAGTCTACTTTGTGATTAACCATATTTCAAGGATGTCCATCATATTTACATTTTAAATTATATTAGTGTTGTTTTAGAAAAATAAATCATGTATGTTAGGTGATAAAACATCATGTATGAAAAGTCCAGGGATCATGAACACATGACCGAAGGATGATAAGGTGTTCAAACCTATCACTGGCATACACGATGTTCTGGTTATTATCGAATTATTTGTTATGAATAAATATTTATAATGAAGCAATAGTGTTAATTTTTATGATTATTGATTAATTTATTAATCGTACTAATTTTGAATAATAGTTATAGGAAAATAGTTAAACTTTTCAATTTTTATGGGAATTATGATCTTCTAAAAGTTTATTTTAGTGCCTTAAGTTTCAATGTTTATTTTTGGACTTCCCTTTATTGAAGTAATAGATGAATTAGAAATAAATAAAATAAAACCCAAAGAATGAAATTTTGTTTATATAAATATATCAATTTAGTATATTTCCATATATTCTTGGTCCATAAAATAATTATTCAAATATAGGATAATGGTCATTAAAGAAAATTTGTTGTCCTAACATCTTTTTTTTAACTGATGGAATTTTAAATCATCACATATTTATGAATTTGAGGCACTCAACTTTCCTTTGATCATTAAATTATTTGTTATTGATAACCTAAATCACTCCATATAAATATTTTTTTTGTTTTCTTCATGGATAATTTGCAGTCTCAACCTTTGTTATCCTATGTGAAAACCTAATTTTTGTTACTTTGGGAAATAGTTTTGGTTCAAACTATCCATTTTCAGCAAAAGTTTTAGTATTCATTTTTTGCGATGTGGGTTTCTATAAAATTAACTTTAATGTATAAAACCTTTTATAACATATAAGAATTTAAAGGGAGAAATTAATTTTAAGGGGGGTATAATGTAACACCATGAGATTTTGTGAATTGTTTTTTTCAAATTAATTTAATCTTTTTTGGATTTTTCATTTCAGAGAACACTGAAAAAAGTTTATATTATATCATTATTTCTAGATTGAATTATTGGAAACACAATGTTATCTATAACTACACAAAACATAATGTATAACATGATCTATATAGAACACCAAGGTTGGCATACATTATATGCCAGATTGACTTTCCTCAATGGCCTGTGTAACATGTAATATAGAGTTTTACTGAATAATAATATATTATTAAAATGATATCATTTAATATAATAAAATATAACTAGATGTTAAATTAATGTTTATGAATAGTATTAAATGATTTATGAAAATATATGGTTTACACAAATATAATACAAGTTAATAGGTTACCAAGTATTTTGGAATGAATATGAAAACCGATTGAATATAAAAGAAAATATTGTTGTTATTATTATAATTATTATTACCCTAATAAATGAAATTAATTATAAATAGCCAGTGATATTAATATCATATATATTTTATATATTCTATCTAATATTTTTGATATTTAGCCAATATATTTTATAGATATAATATAAGAACATACCTAAATGTTTTCTTAAAACCCTATATTTTTTATAAATGTATTTTTACATCATTTTAATGGAGAACCCATTCTAAATATAGTTTTTTAACTTTTATAGATTTAATATGTAAAGATAAGGTTTATATTTGAAATATAAACATAAAAATTAGGTTTGGTTAATTTTTTTATTTTATTTTTTGAGATTTCATTTTTTAAGGAGTAGTGAAGAATACTAAATTCTAGTTTAAAACACCCTTTTCATCAAATTTATTTGTAAGGTAAACTTACATTTCAAATTGATTTCTTTATTAAATTAAATAATATTTTTATAAATCAAACCAATTTATGTCATTGGAATCTACTTCACTTTGAAATTTAACACATAAAATGTTTGTGAACATTTTTACATTTAAACATTATATTGTCGACCCGAATGCGATATTTAATTTAAATTAATTTCTTCCACATATATTATTGGAATTTAAAAAAAATTACATATTTTGAATAAGAATAATTTATAATTTATAATAAGGTAAAATTAGTTGTTTACCAAAAATATTAGTAAAAGTTATTAAAATTAATTACATTGATTATGGTAAAATTATTCTTAACTAAGTACAAAACCTTAAACTTAAGGGGCTAAATGACATATAAACATGAAACAATATATTGTATGGAAATATTTAGACACAATAATCACATGGATATAATTTTTACCAATATTTGATCCACCTTACATGGAAAAAATGTGGATGGAATTCTATTTTCTGAAATATATAAGAGTGCCACTCCTCCTCCACTACAAAAAGGTATCCTCTCCTCCTACTTCCTCACAACCCTCAAGACACTTATTATTGGACAATATATTCCAAAATAGATCCTAAAAATCCCTAACCTAATCCTAGATTCTTATCTTTATTACTAAATAAATCCATGGAAGTCCTTTGGTGCCAACCAAAAGGAGTTATCCAAACAAGAGGTAACATTCTTCCTCTAGTTATTTTATATTATTTCGATTATCTACCCCCTAAAATATTATTCTTACATGATTTTATAATAAAATTATTATCCAAAATATACTATGATAATTTTATTCTATGGGATTTACCTAAACTTACACACACTTCCTTCTAATGGATATTGAACATACTATTTATGTGTACGAGGAACTACCGCCTCACACAGCGTCGATTGTTTGTACATACATTACCAACTCTCATGGTTGAAATTATGATGTAAAATCTATTTATATTTTACATATATATTATATTTGTTATTTATTTAATCTTATTTAATTATTTTATATAACATACATTTATACTTTCCATTTTGTGTAAATATGATAATATTGTTTGGGAAACTGTGGACTACCGCCCCCTCAAAGTGATATGATTCATTCACACACTGCATGGAATGTATTACAGAAGGATTAGTGAAATTATATTATATGTAATTATAATATATTAATTATATATATAGAAATATATTTCATTTACCTTCATTATTTCAATACAACTATCAAACAGAAACAACATTCATGTGTATGTATGGCATACCGACTCCATGAACAGTGTATTAAATTTTATACTTTTATACACTATAGGTTTTTATAATAAAAATATAATTTATATAAACTATATTTTTATCATGTTCTATATTCTTTAAATCATGATATAAGTATAAAGATTATTTATATAAAAAATTAAGACACATGTGAAAAACAAAGCGAATATTACCTGAAGTAAAACCATAACATAGAATGTTTAACAAGTGGGTAATACTAAGTCAAAATCAAACCATATATGGTATTAGATATAAAATATGGTCTTTTATAGATTAATATTAAACTTATATTTATTATATAGGAGTTTTTATGAGTACTAATAGTGTTAAGACACAAGGTATGGGGATTTAATCTCACTTTTTATTTTTGTGAAATACATTCCATATTTGCCAATATTTAATTTTTTGTGGTGTATATACTTCCCAAGAATGTATTATATGATGATTATTATTAAATTTATTGGTAATTACATATCCATTATATGATCTTCCTTTCATGTATTTAATATTTCAAAAGTTACTAAATTGTTAAGATAGTTTGTCCTAATTTACCTTTTTTGACCACATGCCTTGTTATGCACCTATATTTTTATAAGAGGTATACATACTACCGTTGACATGTTTTATCATGAATCTAATTCCTTTATTGATATTTTATTCTTAATTTAATTTCACATTATTAAATGGGGATTATGGTTAAAATTTACTAAGTGATAATAGTTTATTGAAACAATCTCATCGCTTGTTAAGATTTATAATGGTTATGCTTTCTTTATTGAAATATGATCATCCATGTATAAAAAACATTATTGAATTTCCATATCCTTGGGTTAGTCATAATATATTCATATATTGGTACCATTTTTCCTTTTTTGGAACATAATACTATTAAGAATGTTTTTTTAAGAAATCCTAAATTTACCCTTACTTCGGTCGGAAATTTGTGTTCCTTCAAAACCATGTTTTCTAAATATGGTTTCAAAGAATATTGTACTATTCTCCAATAGTCATTAAAATAAATTTTTCCCCATTTTTACTTTTACCATTTTTTTCAAAGGAATCTTATTGTCACATTTCGAACAAGGAATTTTTCTAACCTTCTATCGTGTAAAAGGAATGTTTTTATTACCTCATATGGCATATAAGGATTTACCCATTGTCATTTCTTAGAAGATTCCTTTGCATGTTGAAAAGGTTAATTTTTAAGATTTTTTTTTAAATAATCTTCAATGAAATGGATTTCAAAAAGTTTTCATAATTTATTTATAAGTTTTCAAATTATTTTTCGTGGAATGTTTGTTTCAAATGGTTTTTAATATTATTTTTTATTTTTTTGAGGAAAATTGTTTTCAAAATGTTATTAATGGTTCATTCAAAAGTTTTCAAGGAAAAATATTTTCAAAATATTTTTAAGATTATCTTATAATGTTTCGTGGAAAATAATTTTTAATATGATTTCAATCCATATTTATAAGTTTTCAAAGTATTTTGAATGAAATGGTTTTCAAAAAAATTTCAATATCCTTTTATAATTTTTCATGGGAAATTACTTTCAAAGAATTTTCAAGCACTATTTAAATATTTTCGAAGAAAAAGGTTTCCAAAAGGTTTTAAAATCATTATTTATAAGATTTGAAGTTTATTTTAAAGAAGTTTTTTTTAAAATATTTTGATGTATTAAAGATCCTTTTTCAAAGAAGAAAAGATATTTTCCACAACAAATGATTTACAAATATCTTTATTAGTTATTTTTCATCTATGATAGAATGTGTTGATATTACTTATACCCTTATAAAAAACGATCAAATTTTTTATTCATATTTTTTCTTGAATGTTTTATGTTTTTATGGAATTATTCTTATGACACAAGTTTCTATTCCATGGGTTATATGATTTCAAAACCTGCATCTTTTCATGGGTTATAATTTGGAAAAAATGATTATGAAACCTGTATCTTTTTCCATATGTTATTATATGATTACATGTTTATAATACCCATTTCATTTAAGGGATTATGATACTATTTTTAATGGTCTTGTGAAAAATGTATGTATGATTTCATTATAAGATGTGTGGGACCTATATCTCCCTCCAATGAATTAGGTAAAGATTTATTTCTCATGTGATATACATGGATGGAATGAGAAGTGAACTCAGTTCAGTATTACAGGGTTTGAATGAGTAGTGAACTCGGTTTAGTAATATAGGGCTGAAATGGGGTCTGAACCTGGTTTAGTAATGGATATTTTCTTCTAAGTTGGATTTGGAAGTGATATCTTGACTAGTATGAAAATAATTATATATTCTTATGTGTCTTCATAATTCCATGATTTATTCCTATGTTATTATTTAATAGCTTATGTTATTTATTTCCTTAAAATTAATGTCTTCTGAACATCCAAGATATATGCAATGATTCTGGTTTATGTTATTTTATATGAATTTTATGATCTTCTATTTGCATTTATCATATTCTCATACCCTTATTCTCATGATTATGCTTACGCATCTCCCTTGTTCACCCTTACTAAGAATCTGATATCTCCCCTTTTATATGTTTCAATCACATATGTTATGAAGATATGTATTATGTTTAATGTGTATAAGAAGGGTGTTATTCAAGAGGAACCTAGTAGGAGATGAGGTAGCTCAGTTATGTACCGGTGTTTATGTTTCCATGTTTCCAAAGTCACTAGACTAGTGTGATATTTGGGTGTCTATTTGTATAATGTTTAAAGTATTCCCCAAAATTTATCTAATTTTAATGTATTAAGGGACATAATTTTTATAGTGTGTCTAGAAGTAAAAAACTATATATTTCATTCCTTAAAACATATATCATCTTTTGACAAAAAATAGAAAAAAAACATAACTTGGTCCCAATAGAAGTGATCAAATACCATGAGTTTCTTTAGATGATGATGATGTGATCCCTATACATGGGTAAATGTTAATTTTATTCTCATTGAGATATTATATAAGTATATATATTCATGATTCATAATGAGTGGTGTATCCAGGTTTTTCAAAGATGTGTCGTGGATTTTGATTTCTGTTTGTGTGGTTGTGTATAAAGAGTTAAATTGCTAATTTTTATTGACTCCTTACCTAAAATATGGTAAATGTAGAGCATTATTATCCTAGTGGTTTGATTTAGTCACTTCCCAATAATGATTTTTTTTGGATTATTTGATGACGGAATTAATGTGGAGGTTACCCTAAACCCGTAGAATCCATGTTATGGTTTGACTCAAAGTTTATTGGCTGATGAAAATGCTCAATTCTTATAAATCTATGTGATGAATTATATGTGTGAGTTAGGGTTGTTTTACGTCTTGGATATTAAATAACATAATAGAGTTCCCTCATGCCTGTTTTGGGATCGGGACATACATTTCACTTCAAAAAATTTCTGTGGATTGGAGAAGGAATTGGGCACTCTTCCTAAATTGAGTACAATGTATCACCCATTGAACTATGGTCATACATAGTAGAAGATTTATATATTAGAGGATATAACGTGATAATGCTTCATAAATTTTGTTGGATAATTGTATTTTCATATATCTTATGATGAAATGATATATAATAACAGCTTTTAGGCTTCTATTGAGACTTAAATTTATAATGAGATTTATGGCCAGCTATGTCGTTCACTGATGTGTATAAATGAGTTAGGTGAGGCTACTGTTTTGGGGTGAAACATTTTACAAGAGAACTCTGATATAGGGAAGTTGTTCTAGAATATATTAAACACTCCTCCAATAAATCAGTGATTATATACTGGTGGGGGATGTGTCCTATGGAGTTTGTTATTAGTGATAGAGTTTTCTTAGGGGTGAATCCTTATATAGGAAATCAATTGTTTTGAAGGCTTACAATATTGATGCCAATATATATTATGTCACTCAAGATTTAAATGTGTATTGGGACTATGGATTTCCATTTATAAATTAAACTATGCTATTGTGGTATGAATAATGTGGTTTATGTGTCTCAACTCTGATGTTACATGACTAATCATAAACATGTGGTTGATTTTGGGGATATTGAACTTCATCCAGATGCATCATATATGGAACATATGGTTTAGATTATAGAATAGAGTGAGAAGGTATTTTGGGGATAGGTCATTACTTTTTTTCAAATCCAATGGTTTCATTGACAAAGCTAGGAAGAATCTTGAGATTATGATTCTGATATTGGATTCATTGGCCAAATTTATTTCAGCATCATGCATATAGATGATTCTCGAGGATGTGAAGTCTACAGAGGTTGATATAATCATTACCTCATATTTTTTCAATTATTTATGAGTTAATTTACTCCATTTTCATGTTTTTTGAACTATAGATAAAATTATTGGAGTTTTGAGGGAATCTTGAGGGTTCTCAAGAATTTTAGCGGCATTTATTAGGTAGCATGGGTAAATAAAAATTTTGGGAAACCAGAAGGTTCTCTCTAATAAACCATGAATCTTAGTTAGAGGAGGGAATTAGTTGGTGCATGGTTATATAAAGATATATGACATACACGAAAATCTATCTCGATTTGAATATAGGTGAAAATAAAAATTATTGCATGGTTTACCAACCGAGTGACGAGACCATGCAGGTGGCCATGAGAGGTAGAATCCAGACATAATTGGTGCATAATTTTGAAATATGTGTGACCAAAACAAGTGTGCAATAATTAATGATATGAAATTAAATCTTAAAGGAAATAAATCACCAAAATTTACCCATTATTATTACTAATTGCATCCCACTAATTCTTAGACACTTTATAGGTATCTAATAGAAATTTATATCCCTTTTTAACATGTTTCCATTAGTTCCAAGATTTTTGGTGATTGGGGAATTAATTTATGTGATTTAAAAACCTCTATTCATTAGGTTTCATATAAATCTACTCTTATTACCATTATAAATAGAATAAATATTTATTTTACTGGCCATATATATGGATTTTTATGGCTTCTCCTGATAAATTCATTGATTATTTATTGAACAGTGGATGATTTAGCCATTTAGTGAAATTATTTTGATTAATTAGGAATCTAGTGTCAGTGGAGAAACCCAAATGGTATTGACCTATTTACATGGACAAGTGTTCTTTTGAATCTTATTCTTGGACATTGATTCAATTGATATGGGATTGTTTCTAGGGGTCATTCACTTTCCGGCTTGATCAAGATGTTTCTGGGTGTGAAAAATATATTGTCTCTCGATGGGTCTCAGAGATTATCATCAATGATTATGAGGTAGGAAGTTCCATACCATTTTAGGGAACTTATATGGATTTCTTCCTTTATATGATTTATATAACATCATAAATGAATGAACATTTTTTATTATGATCACATGTATATATTTTTATAACTCGTAAAACCCATACAATATTTTTTATTTCAAGACTATGCTTATGTGTCTTGATAAGAAACAAATGATATGTATCCATTGTGATTTTATATAGTTATTGCCTCTCCTGATGATGTTTTTTTATACCTATATATGATCTATCCAATTATTTATAATTATCCAACCTTTGGATGTATTTGTTAGGTCCTCTAGGCAAGATACCCTAAGAGGGGGTGAATTAGGCTATGATAGATTAAAACAATTTCCCATTTTGATCATGTATTGTTGTCAAACGAAACTCTCTTTTCTTTTTTTCCCATTTAACAGTATGAACAAATCTTAAAGCATGAATAGGACATAGTAATTTTACTTGCTTCACCCTCAATGCGCTATGTCAATGTAGAATACACTGGTAATGTGCCAATGTACCAAATATAGTATAAGAGCACTACTATTTACAATGTTTGGTGTAAACTCACTATCCCTCATGGTTTAAAACCAATCACAATTGAAAGCTCATTGATCTCTTAACTAAAGTGTACTTATGGCTTCTTCAAAAGATCCACTCACAATTTTTAGACTTGTAAGTCCCATAATTATCAATAATGAATCCATCCTCCACTATATGTAGATGCTCTATTGATTCCCACTTTTATCCACTGATGAAAAACACTTTATCAAAGATAAAAAGGGAAAATCCAAATCTTTCATGCAACCCTTACTCCATCTTGAGCACAACTTTAATGCCTTGTGTGTAGGACTCCACTTTTTTCACAATGTACCCCTTGCGCACAACTTCAATCTTGAGTGCAACTAAAATCTTACGTGCAACTTCCTTAGGTTGTGTGCAACTCAAAATAATTCACACAACTCCCTTTACTTAAATATATTACGTGATTTGGATCTCATATTCACTCTAAGTGTTGAACTCTTTTAAATGAGGGGGGTCACCACTTATTTAGAGGTGTTGTCGACCCTTGTGGAGAATATTCAACATGTCGCGCAAGATCCTCCTCGAGCATGAAAAACCCCATTGGACATCACAATGGTCGCGCAATTTTCTTTCAATAAATATTTATATAACTATAAATCTATATTGTAAATATAATTTTTAAACACATTTTTATATAATTATATAAAAATAAAATATATTTATAAATATAAATAAATTTAAGAGGTGTCTTGAAATCTCAATGGAATCATGGAGGTTATGGGTTTTTAAAAGGGGTACAAGATGTATTTTAACATGTTGAAGAAGAAAAGTGAAATCATTTTTATGAAAATGGAAATGGATGATAAAAATGTCCCAGTAAATACGTACATATTAACAATCTCGAAACCTCATCTTTCACGCACATTCAAAAAATCTTTCGCACACATAATGCCTTTTCCATTTTTTGACATTCTGAGCTCGAAACATTCCATGTGTGTAAGTTTCCAAACTACCATCAATCTTGCACGTAACATCCTTTTCCAAAAATAAATTTCCCCATTTTCAGA
The DNA here is from genome assembly GCA_963277665.1 of Viscum album. NCBI lineage: Eukaryota > Viridiplantae > Streptophyta > Magnoliopsida > Santalales > Viscaceae > Viscum > Viscum album. The sequence continues at coordinate 247,973,809 of OY728152.1, read as the reverse complement.
TTTTGAGGCCCAAAAATTTGGCAAACACTAGAAAATGACTCCACCTTTTATCTATTATTTTTGTACCACCTATAGATCATCCATTACTTTTTCATGGTTCTTTTTCAACATAAATTGTCAACAATATCTTCAGAACACCACAAATGAACCTAGAAACCCACTAAATCAACAAACAAACCTGCTTTTTTAACAATCACACTCATCTCAAAAATGCTTTAATATAACCATGAGGGATTTTTTCCAAAAATATCCCCATTTGGGTTTGTTGAAAACTCTTTCCTAATATGATACCTCATTGAAGAAAATTATATATTTCACCATCATTCACATCACGCTATCTAGATAACGATCAAAGATTTACTCAATAATACTCTAATCCCACATGATCAAATCTCATCATGAGAAAAAAGAGTATAATGAAAAGTTCATCAATGAATACCTTCAATTATGAAACCAATTCCAAAACCCAATAAAATTCGTTCTTCATGAACCTCATCTATTGTGATATATCTTATTTGATCTATCACTTCTAGAATTGTCAAATTTAAAACTCCTCCTTCTTCACTTCTTGGGTTCTAGTGTTTTCGAAGCTAAGATATGGTTGATAACTTCGATCAATGAAGAAAAACACACACACTCATCATGTTTCTCCACCTATCTCTCTAATCCACCTATCATCTTCTCCCCATGTCTTGACTTAAGAAATTTTATTCCTTCATTAGACACAATTTATCCTCCTTAAAGAGCCACACATTCTCTCCCTCTGTCAAAAATCCTAAAGGTCAGTCCTCTATGGTCTAAAACATTAGAAAAAACATATATCACCACATTAGGGAAAACACACCACGCCATAAGGGGAGAAGGGGTCCCACATCCACACTTTTTCAAGTATGTAGAGTCTATTGGACTCCTAGAGCTAATTGATGCCTCTCAAAAACTTCCTTGGGTAAGGGCTTTCTCAAAATGTTTTCAACCTATATCTCTATAGGAACATACTCCAACTTCACAAGAAGTTACTATAGATTCTCCTTGATAAAATGATATTTGATCTCGATATACTTTGGTTTTTATTGGTGGATTTGATTTTTGCTAACATTGAGAGCACTCGAATTATCACACTAGATTCTGATCAGAGATTTCACTTTAACTCCCATATGATAAAGTTTATGCTTCATCCATAATAATTTTTTGCATGATTGAGTGGCCAATTATACTCAGAATTTGTGGTGTTCAATTAAATTCAATCATGCTTCTTGATTATCAAATAAATACACAATCCAACAAGATTAAAAGCACCTTCTGGCGTTGATTTCCTATCATCCCTTGAACCAGAAGAATCTACATCTATATATCCAAAGATATTTAGCAGATATTTTTCATTATACATCAAACTAAAATCCACAGTTCCTTTGATATACTGAAGTATCCTTTTTACTTCAAGAATGTGTATTTCCTTAAAATTTCTTTGATATCGCGATGCTTGGAATATAGAAAAAACAATATCATTCCTTATCATTGTCAGGTAGAGTATGTTTCCAATAATATTCCTATATTCTAATATTAACTACCTTGACACCATTATCTTTTAATAATTTCATTTGGGTAGAAACCATAGTCTTCATATCCTATGAATGTTCCATTAAAAATCCTTTCAAAATCTCTTTGGAATAATTGGATTAATAAATGAATGTTCCATTCCTTCCTTGTATCACCTGTAAACCAAGGAAAAATGTCATCTCACCAGTCATTGACATTTCAAATTAACTTTTTATGAATTCAAAGAATTGTCTACACTAAGCTTCATCTGATCCACCAAATAATATTTCATCGACATAAACCAACACCATTATCCTTTGATTACTGTCATTGTTGAAATAGAGATTGTAATCAAATCCACCACACTAAAATAAAAGCTTCTTCAAATACTAATCAAGCCTCGAGTACCATACTCTTGGAACTTGTTTCAGCCCATATTGTTCTTTATTCAACCAATACACTATTTTCTCATCTTAATGATTGAGAAAACTATCTAGATGCTCAATATAAACTTCTTCTTCTAGAACCCCATTCAAAAATGATGATTTTACGTCCATCTAGAAAACCTTGATCTTTCTTTTCACTAGAATGGCCAAGAATAATATTATTGTTTCCAGTATTGTAAAAGGTGGAAATGTCTCATTGAAATCAATACCCTTTATCTAGGAGTATCCTTTGCACACTATTCATGCTTTGTTTTGAATCATTGTGTCATATTCATTCATATTTTTGTGAAAGACCCATTTAGCCCTGATGACATTCCTATCTATTGGCCTCAAAGCAATCTCTCACATATGATTCTTCTCAATATAATCTAGATCTTTATTCATAGCCTAAACCCATTTTTCATCTTTAGCTGCATTGGCAAAGCATTTATGCTCTACCAAAGATATGAGTTATGTCTACTATAGTGATTTCTTTTTTATGTATGAACTCGTGTTGTCTGATCACCTATGATATTTTTCCTATCAATATCAGCTTGAATCTTTGGCTTATATGTAGATACATACTTTACTTCCTCTTACTCATCATAAATGTCTTCATATGAATCATTATCTTCCAAATATTCTCCTTATGTGTTTCTTTCCTCCCCATCACTTTTATCAATAAATTATTCATTGTGATGTTGAATGATCTATTCATTTTTCACTACAATGGAATTGTTAATCTTAGCTACATATCCTATCCTCTTATTAAAGCATTTATACGCTCTTATTTTTCCTATGTATCCAAAGAATATCCCATCATCTCCACAAGACTCTAATTTTTTGTGTTTTTCTTTGTGGAGAATAAATCACTTTCTTCCAATGATTCGAAATAATTTTACTATTGGATTATTTCTATACCAAATATCATATGGATTATTTCCTTTTTATATAATAGAACCTTATTAGAAATGTAGACCAATGTCAATACTACTTCCTTAAAAAATTTCTCTTGTCGGTCTTTTTCAATAGGCATTGTTCTAGCCATGTCATTGAAAATATGATTTCTCCTTTCAACCACTCCATTATGTTGAGGAGTTATCACTAAAGAAACTTGATGCCTTATCCTTTCTTTATTAAGATAGTCTTCCACTTGAACTTGTGTGAATTTCATACCATTATAAGTACGAAACATCAGAATTTTCTACCCAAGCATCCTTTTAGATTCCCTCCGATACTGTTTTATGCAACTGAACACATCGGACTTATGGGATGTGAAAAATACCCAATCCATTCTACTATAGTCATCAATAAAAAAGAAAGTAATATCTCATCCCATAAATGGATATTTGTTATATAGGTCCCCAAACATCTACATTCACTAATTCAAGCACTCTTCTTGAGTTCGTTTCCTTTTCCTTGTACGTTTTTCTGATGATTTTCCCTTGTTGACTTGTACCTCACGTATGAGTATGATCACGTGATATCTTAGGGAGGTCTCTAGCTCCATTACACTTCACTAGATCTTATAAGGATGGTTGGAATAGATGACATAGTCGTTTATGCCACATCTTGTTATCTTCCTCTCTAGAAAAAAACACATATCTTCTTATACCCTTACAATGTAAAGATTTACCTTTGTCCTTTTTCACTATAGGATAACTGCACCATCTCTTCCATTGATGATACACATATTATTTGTAAATCTTGTATAATTCTCTAAGTCACATAGTTTACTAACAGTGAGAATATGGTGAATGAGACCTTCTACTACTAAGAAAGTAGCCCTTCTCATCTCTTTTTCCCCAAACTTGGCCTTTCCCAAGCCAATTATCATTAGGCCTTCATCATTTCCAAATTTGAAAACAAATTATTTTTCATACTTTATACCTATAACCAGATCCTTGTTATCTATTATATAGGATGTGCAACCACTATCAAGAATCCATAGACCATAACAGTATGATGCTTTAATGGAAATTTATACAACCACTACCTTCTCATCTCTTTTCTTTTTTATCCATGTTTTTAATTCATACTAGGAATAGATCTATGAACTAGTTCTTCTCCAAAATATTTTGGACTAGCTTCATCCCTATGGGATGAAAATTGGTTTTTTATTTTCATATCACTTGTTTATTTCCTGATTTTATGCCTACGAGAACTTTGGTTCTTCATTGGAACATTCCTCTCTATGGTTGATGTAAAATATTTATCCATGTTCCCAAATCCAACCCACCAAAAACAATGTCACTCAAAATATGTTATATAACATTAATATCTTTTTGGAGTCCATTTTTATCTTATAACCTTTGGTATCTCTTGGATTTAGAACACACATTATGTGAAGGTCCCGTCTTTCCTCAGCAATAATACCTGATATAGGGTGCATTCCTAAATGTTACTTCTTCACTACTGGTTGTCCCATGGGATCTCTAAATATTATCATTCCTCTTTGTCTGATTCATTATCATACCCAAATCAACCTTTAATCTCGAAACAGATACTTGTGCTCTGACTTCAACTTTCATAGCTTTGAATCTTTGGTCAGGCTTCATATCAGTCTTAACATCTAAGCATGATTATTTCTTCTTTTATATTGGACCACTATTATTTACTTCCAAATCTTCATCATCTGAGTGATCTTATTTTCTACTATCATATTGGGAGTCTAGATTTTTTTTATCCTTAACTATTTATCACGGATTAGCAACTTCTTCTTCAAGTTCCTCAATTCATTTTATTTGTTCTATTGTTGTGTTATTCAAACCATCGATCACAATTCTCTATTCCTCAACTCTGAGTTTGTAATCCTCAACTTTCTCTGAGTCCACTGGGAATTAAGACTTATGATCTCCAATTTCCTTCATCAAATCATACATTTCTTCTTCCTTTTGTTTAATATAGATTTTGGAATCATGTACCACTTTGTTGTATTTATTTGTTTTATCTCCAAATATCATTGTCCTCAATACTTTCATCTAATTAAGCCTCCATATCAACTCTTCCATCAGTTTATTATTCATCAATGTCAGTTTCTTCATCTTCCTGAGTGCTACCAACCACTTCCACCATAGAGTTTTCTCCACCAACTTTACATTTCTCTATCTATTAAAACTTTTCAACCTACTATTCATCTGAACTATCACATTCTTTTGAAAGAGTATTATTTTTCTTGAATAAATTTCTCTTAAAATTTTTCTTTCCTTTCACATAGGTTGATGACTTCTTCATAGGGATTTCAACTTCATCCTCATCATATTATTTGAACTTCTTAGGGCACCTTACAGCATTATGGATAACCTTTCCACATCTAAAGTAACCAAGTGGAAGTTTCCCCTTGAACATTCCTTTTCCTCTTTGTAGATTTGAAGAAAGGATTGATATCACCTTGTCTGCCTCTTCGAGAGAGAGAATATTCAATATTGAGCTTCTTCATGGCCTTTAATGCCACCTCTTCAGATTTCAACTTTTTCATAGCATCATTATCATCATTTATCCTTTGATATGCTACAAGGGTACTGTGAATGTTATCCAGTGTTTTCTCTTTTAGATTTTTATCTTCCAATACTAAAACATTCAAATTGAACCGAGGTGTAAGTTTCTTCATGATACGGTTCACAACATATATATATATATATTAAATGACCTCAACAAGACCTCACACATATTCCACTAAAACGTTAACCCTATCAAATAGTGCATCAACGGACTCATTGGGGTTCATTCTCAGATCTTCATACATGCTCCACAGAATCTGCAGCTTTTCCTCTCTAACCTTTGAATAACCTTCATAAATATTAAATATATTTTCCCACATATAATATGATGTTTTTCACGACATCACCTTCATATATATTTCATTGGATATGGATCCCCTAAAGAATTGATTCCCTAGGCATCTGGATCATATTCCCTTCATTCAACTTCTGATAAAGCACCACTAATGATATTAGATGAAATACCTTGCATTGTTTTTGTAAACACATCCATTCCCAAAGACTGAGAGTTGCGTTTAATTTGATTATTACATAGATAAAAATTATACCCATTGAAGCTCGTAACCCATTTGTTATTGATGACCTACATTGCAAGAGAAACACACATATTAACCTCCCTATTATACTAATTGGTAGGCCCACTATGCTAGATACTCTAAGATGGGGGTGAATCATACATATTAAATCAATTTCCACATTTGATCTTGTTTCGTTGTTAAAAAAACACACTTATCTCTCTTTCCCATTATAGAGTATGAAAAAATCTTAAATCATGAATAGGACACAACATTTTTACATGGTTTTCCCTCACTGGGATATGCCCAAGGATCATACATCGGTGATGTGGTGATGTCAGAAATACACTATAACTGCACTGTTGTTTACAATGTTTGGAGTAAACTCATTATCCCTCTTAGTTTACAACCAATCTCAATTGAAATCTCACTGCTCTATCAACTAAAGTGTGCTCACTTATTATTCAATATATCCTCTCATAGTTTATAGACTTTGAGTTCACCTCATTATCTCTAATGAATGCATCCTCTAGTATATGTACATGCTCTATTTATGTCCCACTTTCATCCACTTTTTAATACCACTTTACCACAAATAAACTGGGAATATCCAAATATTTCATGCAAACCTTATTGCATCATGTGCGCAATGTTAATTCCTTGCATGTAAGATTCTAGTTTTTTTGTGAAATACCCCTTGAACACAACTTTAATCTTTAGTGCAACTCAAATATTATATGGAACTTCCTTAGCATGTGCGTAAATTAAAATCTTTCATGAAACTCTATTTGTTTAAAAATATTTCGTGATCTAGAGCTCAGATTATCTCTAATTGTCAATCTCTTTCGAATGAGGACGGTCACCTATTATTTATAGGAATCATTGAACCCAATGCAAAAGATTTTATGTGTGGCGCAAGATCCTCCTCAAGCTCACAAAACCCCATTCGAAATCATATTGGGTGCACATGTTTATTTCGTGTAACCACGTCTTTTGCGCACATTTCCAAATCATTTACACACATCATTCTTTTTCAATTTTTTGACATTCTCATCCTAAAACATTCCTTGTGCTCAAGTATCCAAACCACCTTCAATCTTGCATGCAACTTCCTTTTCTAAAAATAGCTTTCTCCATTTTCCAATTTTGAGTCCCAAAAATATGGCATAAAATAAAAAATAGAACCACATTGTATCGCTTATTTTTGTATCATCTCTAGATCATCCATTTCATTTCCATGGTTGTTTTTCAACATAGGTTGTCAAAAATATCTCTGGAACACCACAACAGAACATGGAAACCCTCTTTGTCAACAAACAAACCCGTTTTATCACCAAACAAAATCACCTCAAAAATTATTTAATGTTACCATGAGGTATTTTTTCCCAACAGTAATTATATTTGTACTTGGTACATGTGGTTTGTAATAATATGGTTTTCCATTAGCGGGAGAGTTCACACAAAAAAAAATATGGTAATGATGGACCTGGACATAGGGTAAGGGAATGAAGGCCTTTACGCCAGTCCTATTGTAGCAGAAGTGAGGGGTGATGGCCATGTGTCCTATCCCTAGGCATAGAAATGATATTATGTAATTGTTTAATGATCTGTGATAAATATATGGTGTGATTTTCATAAATCCTAGCCTCTATTATAATCCATTAAATTTATTATAAATACTATTTATCTTGTGAAAAACTAAGATTATAACTTTTATTCAAATAATTTTTCTGGCTATGAGTTGAATCTAGTATATCCATGTACTATTGTATCTTGATTAGAACATGAACACTTGACATATTATTTTTAATTATTTCTTATGAATATCATGGAACACACTTTTTATACTTTTGAACACACTTTAGGTATGAATTAGTTGTGTCCTGATGGGTTTCATTACTCACAAACATTACATGAATATTGTTACACATTTATACTATATGATTAGGGATCTAGGTATGTACATGGGGTTTGAAGATGATAGCTCAGCTATATAGAATGGGGATGGTAGCAGTACTGGGTTGTACATCAGAGGAATCTGTGATGTTTCATTACTTATCTATTTACACCTTTTATATTTTGGGTTGGCAGGCCACATTGGGTTCTTGGTTTATTTATATGTTTGATATGGGTGAATTTTTTTACAACATTATGTTTATTGTATCTTATTATATAATATAATAGGATGTTATATTTTATTTATGTATATGGTGTACAAAAATGATAATTAAGGGTATATTCTCTCCACTACACTCTCTGTTAATCGGTAGCCTCCTATGTATAGGAGGGAATTCATGAGGTCTCAGAGCATATCAACTCATTTGATATTCTGTAAAATATTTTTTAGGCCGTTTCAAAACCAAAAATCATTTTAAAAGTTCCAAAATTGGCCGCATTTATTACCATACATTTATATATCTATTTACTATCATTACAAGTTTCAATTAAACATCATTATCCTATTTACCAATTCATCATTCATTTATTTCCACCCACAACCAATTACTCCATCCCAATTTTATTTAATTATAATTTGATATTACAATTTTTATGATCTTCATAACTACTGGTAATATATGAAGACCACACACAATGTCATCAACCATTCACACACCAACATCATTCTCCCAAAATATGCAATATCAACACAACCTCATTTACCACACAACCACATCAATCATTAGACCATATCACATGTCATTAAAAAAACATGTTTTATCATCACAAAACATTCAACCTAGAGTACATTTATAACCACCCCCAATAAAATCCTAGAATTTTCCACATAGAACATAAAAAACATAGTAAGCACATTGAACACATAACTGGAAAAATATCATCCACAAAAACAAATTTCAAATTCAGGAAATGGTATTACATAATTTTAATTCATTATGTTTCATGGTAATTATAAAAAAATTATATACTTTCATAGGAAAAAATTTAAATAACAATCTATAAGTTTTTAACCTTTTATTCAGGGTGATTTCAAACATTAAAAAATAGTGGTTTGGAGTAATAGTAAATACTACAAAAAAAGGATCCCCAAACCCATAATTTTTTATAAAATGAAAAATAAACCATAATTGAATTTAAAATTCTTAAAATAAAGTAAATTCATATGAATAATTCACTTATCATTTAATTTGATGATATTTAAATTCATTTTCTTGTTATATCAATCCACATTATCCACCAAAAGGAAAAATATTATTCTATCCCAATAGATACACATAAAATAAGTAGATAATGAGGATCGCAAAAAAAATTTGTTTATTTTAATTATCTTCACAAGACAATATTGATGATGATACATCAAATACATTAACAAAACTAGTTTTTCCTTTGGCAATAGCCCTCTCAAAATGATGTATGGAAATAAAATATGGAATGGGATAGGGGGGAAAAATCTTGAATAACCCAATATTTATCTCCCATGGTAAGGGATAAATGATGATGAAGTGGGATGAAATACCTAATTTGGATTCACTTGGATCACCCATGAACCAAGAGAATCACTGGAGGAAGGATTTGGTTAAAAAATGTTCAAACAAATTTATGGAAAATGGGAAATTAGAAGACTACGATGCAAACTCATACACCATAATGAAAAGGTGGTGAAATAGGGAAGAACTATAAAATAAAGGTACTAAGACATAGTGGAGATGGTGAAAACCATTTCCAAGAAAAATGATAATGTCCACACTATAGGTTTGATAAAATAAGAGAATGATCCAAACACAATCAGAACCACCACACTATTGAATTCTATCGCCAAGAAGGACGTTATGACACAAAAAAGATCTAGGATATATTTATATAAAAATAAATAGTAAAAATAAATCCTCCAAAACTCTATGTAATATCCATGATAATAATATAAGTGACACCAAAAATCACTCCCCAAGGCTCAGCTCTATATTTGATATCCCTTAGCCATCAATGCTTCAGACAAAGAACAACATAAGCCTCCACTCTCAAAAATCCTTACCCATTTTAAATTTCAACTAAAACTCCACCATTAACTCCCCAAATCCTTTTTAACTTACCCTAGACAAAACCATCTATAGAAATCACAATATTTAACTAGAAATAAATTCCATTTACTCACATTATATACCTAGTAAAAAATTCTCATCCAAGAGAATAAATAGAAAACTAAGACGAATTAATGAGATGGGATGTCCAAAAAACAACCCTCTGATATACCTCTCATTGATATAATTAAAATAGAAACACATATAGTCGTTATAAACATAAATTAATATGACAATGACTATGACAAAAATCTCACAACACTTCATTAAGGACACAAATCATGGGATCCATCCTCTATATCTAGATATTCTATTCTTCTGGATGATGTTGTATTTTGTGAAATTTTTAAAATGTTTCATAAATATAATGTATATTAGAAAGTATGGGGTTTTACACCACATAATATTCATTAATCCCTAAAATATTTTTCCAAATATAGAAAAACACACTTCCCATAAATTTGTAAGATTCAAGAAAAAAGTAAAAACAAATGACGAAATACTAAATAAACAAATGGTACAGGGATTTCATCAGACCCTCATGATCCCATGTACTCTTCTACATGTATCCATGCATCCATAACTCTATTTAAATTGGAATAGTCCATTAACACAAAATATTATCTCAATGATATTTGATATCTACTAGCTACCACAAAAATGTTGCATCTTCCTTGATATTAAACTTACTATAGTTGATAACATAGTCGTGATCATGTAGATATTAATGAATATGAGATATATAAAATATTTCATGGATAAAATAAATATATGGAGGAAATTCCAACTCAAATGTGACCTCACCAATGTTCTCTAATACCACGAAAGGTCTGACAAAATAGGGTGACAACTTATATCCCAGACCAAACATCTATTGTCCACATAGTGGGGAAACCATTAGAAACACATTCTATCTATCCTCAAAATTTGATGGAATAATATTTTCAAATGATATGAGACATATTATGGTATTTTGGTTCCATCATCCTCTCATAAACAATCTAGATCATCTCAGATGTACATTCCACCACCAAGGGATTGAGAATTAGTGATTCTACAACTTTGGTATAGAAAAACTTTTTTCGACAAGACTTCTAATAAAATGCCTAAAATTATTTTAGGTTGATGGATGAGTGGTAGTTATTTTTCTAGTTGAACTCATCCTTGTGGATTTTATTCCCACATGATCATACAAAATCCATGTTGTAATATTTCAATATATCCTCTAGCGTCTTGATGGTCCACTCTGTCTTCTTGTCTGTCTGATGATGGAATGTTGTATTAAGGAATTAATGAGTGCCAAAAGAACTCTAAAATCCTATATACAATCATGATGTAATAAAATAATTTGGGTTTGATATGAGGCACGTTGTAACTAAATTTATCCACACAAAATTATGCACAATCCCCCTTACCCAAATATCAATGACACTGGACTCCCTAATGGCTAATAAGTGATATGACTATGTTATCTGATCCATGATTAACTATATAGTATCAAATCCTCCCCTATACTAGGGTAATCCTATGAAAATTAAATTGACATGTCCTACCACTTTTATTTAGTGACATATAAGGAAATAAATAGACACTAGGAAAATGATTCACTATTTTCACCTATTAGAAAACAATACACCATGCCACAAACATTTCCACTTTATGTTTCACCTCAATCAACCAGAACTTTGTCCTCAAGCCATAGTACATTATGGATACTCTTGGATGAACTATAAAATGTGATTTCTTTTAAAATAAACAAAAGACTCCCTCATGTTTCTATATTGGGACCAAAACCATATATGAAACATCAACCATTGTTTATCATCCTCTGACCACCCTTCTATGGTGTCACTATGAAAAAATCGCTTATGCGTTAATTATACATCTATGTCTCCCATTTGAAACTATTTCACCTTTTTCATCTAGGATATTTAACTTAAATTTAGAATAATCATCCTACAACATCAAATTCCATTACATCGAGGTCCATGGATGCTAAATTATAAAATTTTATTTTTTAGGGGAAAATTGATGTAATTAAGATATAAATTTTGTGATTATTCTCAAAAAAAAAATTAGACATTCTTTGTATAAAATTTTAGAAATATTAAAAGAGAAAAGAAATAATAAAGTAATAATTATATAATACTAATAAATTTTAGAAAATATCATTAAATGTTTAAAAAAATATCCAAAAAAATTTATCTAAATTATTTTTTTAAAATTATATTTTACGAAAAATACTAAAAAAAATTAAATCAAATATTGTATTTATAAGAACCCATTTAAAATATATCTAATAGTTTAAAATTAGATAATAATAATAAATAAAATAATAAATAAAATAATACACTTAATTACTCTTGAGATTAAACACTAAATATATATGTTTTCATCATATTAATTTTATTAGGATGCTAGATTCAGTGGTGTCAAAATTGAAATTCTTCATCGAGGTTTTTTGGAAAAAAAATCATTTATATAGTGTATCTTGATTCTACCATGATGTGTGACTTTTTAGCATTTAAGAGATCAAAAATATTCCCATTCTTAGGATAATTTATAGATTAATTGGTGTTTGTGGATAAATTATCTTAGATCTCCCTATCAAAAATACAAGAACAACTAATTTAGAGTAATATTTTAAAATAAAAATTTATAGAAATAATTTTACTAAAAAATAGAAATTAATCTTTATGAGGAATTTTAAAATGAATTGGTTTCTTGAATGAAAGAATAAAATCAAAAATACATAAGAATATAATGTTCATTGGATCACATTAAACCTATATGGTTTGTGATAACCCTACTACCTAGTTATTTTTTATGATGTTGAAATAAGTGGTTACAAATCATAGAGAATTAGTAAGGACAAAAAATTTTATCTAAGGAAAACAATCCACATTAAATAAGTTAGAGTCCATAAAACATGACATATAGAGTAATAGACCCATAATCATGGAGGAATACACTATGTCACCCCTGATTTGAGGCAATTATATTTTTATTGTCCATTTTTAAGCTATGGATTTATTGGTATTAGTATCATAGAGTTTCTGGTTGGTTTAGAAGTGTTTTGGATGGATTTAAGGGTTGTGAATAACTTTAGATTGGTTAGGGGAATCCTTGAAGTTTTCCTAAGAAACCATATAAAATCTTGAAAAAAGATAGGGGAAGGAACATTTTTGGTGTGTGGTTACAGTTTACAATTATTGTTTCGCTAGAAACTTTTTGACATGGGATAGTGGTGTTCCACATTGTTGGGTCACAATCTCTCAAATAGTGCAAACAAATTGTGAAGAATTGGGGTTTTGATAAAGTGGTACCCACACAGTTGGCATATAGTTTTCTAATATATGTATCCTAACCATGTGATGTCATTAAATTATCAAAAATTTCTTATTATATTCTTGATATTCACACAAAAAAATATCAATCATTCTTCCATGGACTACAATCTTAACCACTATCTTTCCTATATTTTTTTGTGTCTCTATTCCCAATAGATTCCGGTTTTAGTAGATAAATGTGTGTTGGATCTATGATATTGATGTAAATTGAAATTTCCTATTATCATTCATATTTCCTATAAATATATTCTTGTTTTTCACTAAACCTATCCTTAGATTAGGGTTTATATTCCTGGATCAATTTGGTCATTCAAATTTTTAAAAATTTATCTGTGGTTTTATTCAAGGATAGGTAAAGGGGAAATATGTCATCTAGATCATGAAATGATTCAGCATGTTGAATGGGATTCTTTATGAGGTTGGTTACTTCTCTCTTTCTCTCTAATCATTCAACAATATAAGGGGTTCAAGTAATAAATGGTTGATAGTTATTTTTAAGAATATACCAATAATTATTTATTTTTTGAAACCCATAATTTATGATTATTAGGACATTCTATTTTTCATTTTTGTTGGAAAAACCTTTGGATTCATGATTGAGATTTTATAAATTGAATTAAACCATATAACCTATTGGAAAAAATCACTTAAAATTTTTGGGCCTTAAATAGGTATTATTGGAATGAGATCTTGGAATATACATAATGGCATGTATTCTTTTTCATAGGGTGGGTCTCTTTTCTTAAATATTATATATCCAATTTACAAAGATATATTGATATCAGGATTTGGAGGAAAGAATGTTTCCAAAAACACATAAGGTAAAATGGGTGTATAGAGACTATTCCATAGAGGAATGAATGGTTTTTTTTGGAAGAGTATCATGGTTAGAATCGTGTTTATTGATTTAATTAATGATTTCTAATCGATAGGTCACATAGTTTACCCAATTTTGATCTGACTGGGAGGATGAAACTCACAAAATACCCATGTCACATAGTTAGGAAACATGGGTTGATAAATCATGTGAAAAAACTTTAAAATGTATTTGTGTAATGTCTCATGGTTTCCATGTAAATATGCATGGTTTACCCTAACTTAGTATAACTATATTACTCCTCTTATACTATCTCAAAATTCCTCATGATTTCTTAGAAAATATATATTATTTCCCATAAACATTATCAAACCTTCACCCTTATAAATCCCTATGATATATTTCAAAGGATAAATAGAAAATCTTTAGAGTAATCCCAATAAATCCCTACATAAAAATTATAAATGAAAAAACAAATCCTTAAACAAGGTTTATCACATTCTCTTGATCAATGTTATATTGTCCTAAAAAATATATTGGAAGTGAATTTCAAGAGTTATGTCCAATGATCAAATATCACATTCTAGTATTTTTCAGGTCTCTTATTGATGTTCGTCATGTTACCATCATAAAAAAACCAAAGGAATATTATTTTTAAGAAAGAAATTATTGATTATGGCCAATAAATAAATTTTTTCATGAATAAATCTGGCATACAGTTCAAGATAAATGGGATCCCATCAATCAACGTGGCTAGAATGGGTCTAGTGTGTCCTCTATTAGGATACAAGGAAGATAATATTAACCAAACAAATTTATTATGGTAAAATAAACTAATAATAAACATAACTAATTCATTAAAGCATATCATATGTTCTAATATACCTAGATGATAACTTTTCATGATTTCTAAATCGATGATGGTTCAACATTAGATATGCATACAAGAATACATTATTTTCCAATAAAAGGGATAATTTAATATGATGACAATCAAAATAATTTTTTTTATGGATTTGTTTCAAAACAACCCTTTTCACATTCATTCGAATCCTTACAGTCATTTTACTGATTATTCTAGGTTTAATAACGTAAATATGCCTATATTCTTGATAAAAAAGTGTATATTCACATGGATTATCACATTACTATATTGTTTCCATCTATAAATGGTATCCCTACTATTGATTTTTTATATAATTATTACAAATCATGATTTTTCCTTTTAGAATCCCACACATGATCAACCAAATAATTAATAAGAGTCACCAAGTAGAAAACTCCAAATCTATTACACTCATTGAAATAAAAAATCATATTAGTAATTAAACTCATTAATTGAAATTATCATGATATTTTTTTGTCTAGTTGGTTATATGACATTCATCATAAAGCATCAATCATGAAATTTCATTTCCCTAGTGTATAAACCAAGTCAAACTTAATCACCTAGATATATTCCATTCATTGTCTTTATATCATGCTAAAATCCATTTTTTATTATATATGTTTCATTATTAAATGATTTTTTAATATTGTGATCTTTTCACCAAAGATATAATGATGTGATGTTTTCAAATCATGATTCAAAATTTCGAATTCTGTGTCACAGGTAAGCTAATTCATTTCCTTAAATCAAAACTATTGCGATCATTAAGATATGATATGATCTCCTTGAATAAGAAAAAAATATATTTCTAGAACCAGACGTTTCATAATATACCACATAACTATTCCACTATTATTTAAAAATAATAATTAATATAATAGTGAGTCTATCCCTAAGATCAAAATGGATTGATGTCCATCATCACTCAACTAAAATTGAGTAACCTTTCTCATTAGTGTTTTCATATTAAATGTGATACATGAGTGTTCATTAATTAATGAGAAATAATAATATCTTTATCCAAAAAAATTGTATATATCAATGTTGTTCTTAGTTTGTTTACAAGAGGAAACATATTCAATATTTTCAGGGCCAAATAATATTCCATTATCTGAAATAAAAATCTTATGTAAGATAACAACATGTATCGAGGTTTCTAATTAGAGGAAAATTTCATAAATTCCGTTATATTTCAAGGTGCTCAAAAAAATCATTAATTTTTCTTCTTGGTTTTCTAAACATTAATAATAAAAATAGAATTAATAAAAAAAATACTATAATAGTAATTCCTAGATAACTTCTAGGGATGTGATTGATCAATTCCATGAAAATAGATAATGAAATTGTGATATTAAATGACCTATAAAATATTCATAATGACCTTAGTGCCTACTCGAATCTGTATTTAAAATATCCACTTTCATAACATGGAGCTACTGATACCCAAATAATATATAAATAGGAACCATTTTTTCACATTTAAAATGATTTTACAGATCATCAATTCAGGGAAATATATATATATTCATTATCATAAGATGATTATATTTATGTTAATAAATGAAAATTCATAATGAACCATTACACTTGTTTAAAAAATAAAGTGGAGAAATATAAGGAGATGTACTCGGTGTTGAAAAACATTTACATTCCAATTTATCTAACTATACATTCAATTCAATTAATTTAATTTCTTATATTCCATGAAATGGATGTGAAGTACTAATTTTTTCATAGAAGGTGATCAATGAAAAACTTCACTTCATTTTCTTAAATAAAAACATTAAAAAATTTGGAAATATATTTTCATACTATCTACAATATAAGAAAAATTCCTATTCTCAATCATGTCATTAGCACCCAAAGTGATTTCATTTATTATATGATAAATACTTCCAATATTTGTTAAAAAAATTCATTATATCCTTATATTCACATTCCAATATACATTAAAGAGATATAGAATTCCATAATGGGATGTAAAAATCACTCACCACACATATAAATTGATTTGATCCTCCAAATAAACTAACTGATCCGTTCCCACGATTTAATCACCCTTAAACAAATTCATAAAATAACATCTCTAAAAAAACTAGACTTCGTCGATTGGTATAAAAAAATTCACACACAATTATGTGTATATCTATCTCTTATTGTAAAACCCCCATCTAAGAGGATCATATTTTTTATTGAAATTTTACTAAACAAGTTACATGTGTTAATTCAAGGTTTAAATTTTTAATACTGAAATGGATTTACCAATATCCTTTAGAAATAAAATTTTCTTATAATCATAAATAAATAATGTTTTACAACAAGAAAAAAATACTTTGAAATGAAAAAGAAAAAATTTATAAATATTACCATTCATCAGTTATAACGTTAAGAAAATATGAAAATCCACCCACCTTGAAATTGTTCTCATTTAACCTAATGAATCCTATCATGATTGAGATGATCTTGAACCACTTTCCAGATATATCAAAAAATCCTAAAATGAATTTTTCAAAACATGACCAATAAAATATATGTAGTAATATAATTCTCGATCTATGTTTCTATTATAAACAAAACAAGTGGATATAGAAATTATTGAATAAGTAAGAGTCCTTGGGGATCATACTATAAATATACTGGATCAAAAAATCATAGATCCATTGAAATAAATATGTGAAGGGAGGATAATCTCCCAAAATTCATAATAGAAAGATAAGGGTTGTTACTGTTTGTAATAGATGTAAGAATAAGTGATTTCATAAGATTATTAGAGTTAATAATAAAATTTTGAAATTTAATTAATGAATTTTCATATTTAGACCTAATATTTTTCAAAATCGTGCACCAACCATGTGGGTTCCACTATCCCAAAACCCCAATGTCACATGGTTTGTCCGAATAGTTTAAAAAATCATGCACCAACTATTGGAAGAACCTCTAATAAATATGATATAGTTTCTAAGGAAATTTATGACATTTTAAATTATCATGCACCAAGCATGCGTCTCCCCATGGACTCTATCATGATTCCACATTTTTACCCATCAAATCTACATAATTTCCTCGAACCATTGTCTTATAATGTTTAATCACCTCAAACCCATACTATTTTCTCCAACACAATATAAATAATATTTACAATTTTGGATTTGATATCGATAATCAAAACCAAATTTTATCAATCCAAAAAATATAACATCATAATAAAATATTGGATCACTTATATTTCTAAATTCCTTTTAGGTTTACAATTGTATAGAATTTGGAGAAACACATTCATATTAGACATTTCTATATAGTAACCATTTTTTCACTAAAAATGACTTTAAAAAAACATGTTTGATTCATCCAAGGTATCATTAAAATCTAGAAAGATGACTTTATTAACATATCTACTCATCAATAATCCCTATAAAAATATTGAAAATTTTATATGTGTAAATAAATTCTTAGTAAGGGATATATAAAAAATAATAAATAAAATCATCTTCCCATTTCAAAAACATAATAAAATATAATATATTTTTTCTTTAAACATAATAAAAATTGAGCATAATAATTATTTACATGAAATTAGATTTACTGCTTAATGATTTTCATAAAAAATTATAAGGGAACAAGGAGAAAAAAATAATAATTAAGAGGTTTTTTGTAACATCTCTCCAATACTCAATGGATTGGGAATGTGGTGGAACATTACTATTCCAAAATGGAAATCCCCAAGACACCGAAGGCTAGTAATATAATCCATGGTCTTTATAATAGTTGGGGGTGATTTTTCCTTTTCAATATTAAACAACCAAACCAAAAACCATAACCAAATAACATCTATATGAGCCCTAAGTACAATGTAGTACAACTCAAAAGTAACCCAAATAAAAAATAGACCATACTATATAAAAATTTGGAAAGCAAATCCAATATTCGAGTATAATGAAGAAGACAAAACTAACAAAATGCAAAGACTCCAAATGCATAAACTCCACAACTACAAACATGCTCAAAGCTCCAACTCCAAAATACATGCTCAAAATATAATGATGCATCACTAAAGAAATGGGATACATTGCCTTTACCTATGTCATAATCTACAATATCTTCAAACACACCAAAGTGACCAAGTAGGGGGTGAGTATAAAACTCTATAGGATTTCTCCAAATGACTTCCCTACTCATGACACTAGGATTGAACATGTTAGTGAATTTATATAAAAAATTAAATAAAGAAATTTAAAAAAAATATCTCAAAACCAACCCATTTCTATGAAAAATAGTTTTTTATGGAAATTAAATGAACATTTCATACAAACCGTTTTGCAAAGCCATTTGTCATAACATGTTCTATTTCACACAACCACACACACGTTCACCCAATATTTGGTGTTACCATTGATTGTGTAACTTCACATCCATACTTAGTCCCTTTGATGGTGGTACCTAATGACCATTATCCATACCATTCAACTCACTCCCAACCATTTATTCCACAAAAAATTCTTAACCAATAATTAAAAACCATTTAAATAAAACAATAATTTTAATGAATAGACATTCAAACCAAAATTCCATGCATCAATCCAAAAAAATATTTTAAAATCATAATTTTAAAATCATGTTACCAATATCACTTTCCACAGAAATAACCAATTTTCACAATTACACAATTCAACACTATAGAGTGATTCCAAAAATAATTGCACAAACATTTTACAAAAAAATTCAAGAAATTCAATAAATTTGAAATCAAGCCTTTGTGTTCCAATAATAGGAGTCAAGAGTGATTCCACCTACCTCAAAAACATAGGAAAAATGAAGAATGGTTTAAATTATCCAACAAACTATGTTAAAACTCAAAAAAAAATGCTTTAGATCTTGTTCCATATCAACCAAACAATCATATATCATCATAATTATCACCAAAAAACCTATATCTATCCCCAACTGATTATATATATGAATCCTTGAGAGGGAATAGGATGATATCTACTAAAAACAACCAAGAAAGTAAACTTACCAAGGAATATGGACCTATAACGCATAAATAATGATCAACATATTTCTACTGGATCAAGGGGAAGGTTCTACACAAACATTAGGAGGAGAGGAAATTGTATTAGAAACTTTTTAGGGTAAAATGATCGAATAATGGGAAAATATGAATTAGATCCACAATTTTTTTATCTTAATTTTAATGGTGCATGGTTAGGGTGTATAGTTAGACAAACCATGTGCAAACTGTGTGCCATTTATTTCCTCCAAACACCCCTTGAATGATTGTCTCACACGGTTACCACAAACATGTTACAACTATACAAAAACCCTCTATACCACATTTCACTATCAATCTAGGGTTTCTATACAGTTTCTCCTAACTTTGAATCTAGCCAGAGACCACTATTTTGGTTTCTTGATTTCCTGGAAGGTGTTTCATTGTTTTCACTAACCTTTATCAAACTGTGAACTTATAGAAAAGTCCCATAAGCTTTTTAAAACTCCTGTAAACCTTATGAAACATAAATCAATAACTTTATATACGTATAATGCGTTAATGGTTAATTACTTGAAACTGGGGGTGCTACAATATCCCCACCATTAGACCTTCCTTCCCAAGAAAGTGGAAAACCATCAATACCCTAAAAGAGTATTGTCCATCACTTGAACATTTCCTTTTTCAATTTTGATGATTACTCTGAAATAAAACCATGTTGTAATAAAACCATAACTAGACTGATGATTTTCTCACACAGGGCTTTATCTTTCTTATCCATAACTCATACCTACACATGAACCAATGAAGAACCTAGCTCTAAGTCAATGTGATCCCATCAAATCACATGGTCAGGTTCAGGCTGATACATTTTCAACTGAGACACATGAAACACATTATGTGCCAAAATAAAATTTGGTGGAAATTCTAATCCATAAGACACCTCACCAACCAATTCTATTATCTCAATGGGTCTTATGTGTCAAGGAGATAACTTCCCCTAATTTCAAAAAGGATGATTCCTAGGCCTTGGAGAGATTCTCAAGAACACAAGATCACTCATCTCAAACAAAAATGGCCATCAAAAATGATCTGCATATGTTTTATGTTGACTATAATATGTCTCCATTCTCTTCCTAGTCAACTGAATCTTCTCTATTTTAACTTTCACAATGCTTGGTCAAACTAGTGAATTATCACCTATTTTAACCCAAAAAAGTTGCGAACAAAAAGGAAACTCATAGAATTATTCAAATGGATCTATATGTATCAAGCCCTGATAATTGTTGTTATACAGGTAATCCACTAAAGGTATGTTATTTTTCCATGAGAAACCAAAATCCATTACAGAAACCCTAAGAATTGTATCCATCATTTTTATTATTCTCTTATATTTTCAATCCATCTGAGGATGATAAATTGTACCCATAGTCAACTGATTCCCAAGGTATTTCTATAAAGATTTTTCCAAAGGAGATATAAACCATATATCATTGTCTGATACTATAAAAATTGGTATACCGTTAATCTTTACCACCCATTATATATATATTTTAGACAATTCACCTACCATATGAGGTTTATGAATAGGGATGAAATGGGCCTAATTTTTGAGTTAATATACTACCACCCATATAGAATCATGTTTATGAACCATCCTTGGGAGACCTATCACAAAATAAAAATCTATATACTCCCATTTAAAAATAGGGATTGGTAAATACATAAAAATACTTGATGGATACTGGTGTGCTAACTTATCCTACTGATAAGTGAGTCATCCCATTACAAAATTATCCACTTTTCCTTTCATGAAAACCCCCCAAAAAATTTATTTCATAGAATTATATAAAAATATTATCCAAGGATGGAGTCCCATCAAAAATTATGGAAAAAATGATGAAGTTGTTTCTAAAAAGACAAAGCTAGGACCATCTAATCTCAAAAATAGAATATTAATCTTCTATAAAGCATACATTTGTCAATTGTCTCCTCCATTGATTTTTTACCAAATCGAAACTCATTTAGAGTAAAACATCTCTTACTCTTTAACCTTCTCAACAAAATCAAGAAAAAATAAATCCAAAAGATAACCACAATACTACCACGGTGATCACCATCTAACTGTATATCAGTTATCACTAACATCAGCCACCACATATCTGAAGCCTCTTTTTACAACTGACTATATTAATTTCTTCTTAATTCATCAGCCACAGAATTACCTTTACTCAGTTTATACATCAAGTCAAATTCAAACATTTGGAGATACTCCATCCATCTTAATTTCTCAGATTAAATTCTATTTGTAAGAAAATGTGTTTCAAACTCATAGGATTTGTAAATAATTTAAGTCTCTCACCAAATAGGTAATGGAAACAAGTATTCAAATCATGAACTACAAAATCTAATTAAAAATCTTGTTTTGGTTTTTTTATCATAAAACTATAGTTTTCATGATCCATCAGCAGAAACATGATCTCTTTGCCTCAGAACACATCTCAAACTAGATATTAAAGCATCACAATACACCACATAACCCTATCCTGATTCTGAAAAAAATCATGATTTTTGATGATTTAAGGTGAAAGTTATTCTCTTGAAAAGACTTTTGACATTCATTATTTGATTAAAAAGGTCCATGTTTCCTTTTCAAAGCATTCCTTGGTGAAGCTAGACATGAAAAGTCATGAAAAATACATCGGTAATAACTATTCAGACTAAGCAAACTGCATATCATGAATAAATTCTTTGTTGGTTTCGTAAAGATCACAACATCTATCACTTATAGATCTATATAAACCCCTTTCATTGAGATTAAATGTCCAATGAAACATCCCTCATGTATCAAAAATGATACATTGAATTCTTGGAATAAAATTTATGATCTGTAAGATTCTCAACACTATAACCAAGTGTTTCTCATGATCATCCATTGTCCTTGAATACCCCAATTTGTCATCCAAAAACACTACAAAAAAAATCCATATATATCTTAAATATCTGATTCATCAATGTGATAAATACTTATGGTGTATTCATAAAACCTAAAGGCATAGACACATACTCGTAATGGAATATATCGACTTTTGAAAGAAGTTTTTATAATATCCTCTTTTTGATCCCATAATTGATGATAGCCCGGTCAAATGTCAATTTTAGAGAAAAATTGGAATCCCCTAAATTAATAAAAAATTATTAATTCATGGAATTGGATACCGATTCCTTATTATATATTGGTTATTTTTGCAATAATCTATAAAAATACACAGAATTCCATCAACATTTTTTAAGAATTAAGACTGGTTCTACCCTTATATACATGATAGGAATAATGTTAACTTTTCTTTACAACTCCCCCAACTAAATCTTAAATTCCATTAATTATATTGGTTCCAACTGGTATGATGGAAGGAAAATAATACTGGTCCCCATAAGGATATCAACCACAAAACTCCACTTTTCTTATTTGTGGAAACCCTGAAAAATTATCAAGAAAAGTATCTGGAAACAGAACAAAAATTTCTAGGAAACCTTTATTCTTGATATCATCCATAGATGCCAAGTCCAAAGATTCTAAATAGTATGATATAGTTCCAACTTCTGGTAAAAAAATCTTACTACACCTTCCCTTGCATTATATTCACCCTTAAAGTGATGATTGATGCCATAATCAGTCATAAAACTAACCCTTTGGGTATAATAATTGATGTGGTATTTGAACATTTTCAACTAATCCGTAACCATGATTATGTCATAGACATCCATCTCAAGCACAATAAAATCCATTATCAACTCAAATCCATCAATTATTATCAAACATGATTTTCTTATTAAGGCTCAATATTCTCTTTATCTAAGAGAAGTTTGAAGTTTCAAAATAGATGGAACCATATCAATATGAAAACCCAAAATATTAACAGCATTTGAAGAAATAAACTAATGGGATAAACCCATATTAAATAAATCTTGAATAACCATAGAATTCAAAATAATCTTACCAATAACAATCAATAGTCCCAATTAATCATCCAAAATCACTTTCTCATCTTCGTACAGTTACTTAATCACTACACATTATTCTTAATTACCTTGTAGAGTTTTCTTGTATTGATGAGTCATGGTATTCATATAATCACCATGGGTTCCTCAATTTTTCTGATGAGAATTATTATGTTTCCCTCATCCTATTGAATCATAGAATGTTTTTGAAACATTAGATATGTCTCAAGTATACAACCTTGGAGCACTGTGACTATGCCACTAAATATTCCCTATATTGTTGAAATTTTGGAGTGCTCTACGTGGTGTTTTACAATCTCACATCATATGGTTTAAATAACCACACCGAAAACTTCTAAGATTTCTCTTTGGATTCAGAGGAAGATTGAAAAATTCAGCCTCCTAATTTTGAGTTACAATAAAACCTTGGAAATATTTTTCAATATTTTGTTTATTCCCAACTTTAGTGTTCCCACCATTTTCTGTAGGTATCAACATGATTCCTCCTCCAATAGTTCATGAGATGTCTCTTTCTTCCACCATCTTTATTTTGACCATCTCTATATAATCGTTTATTTAAAGCATGGAAATCATCAATAAAATCTCCTACCTCAACCACATTTCAAAAATGAATTCCTTCAAGTATTCCATTTTAGTATATTGGGGTTAAAAGGGTATCAAATTCATATATTTTCTGCATAATCTATCACAAAGATATTTTCTTTCTTTAATCTAAAATATTATGTTCGTCTATAAATCCATAACACGTGAGGATGGAATAATTTTTTAAAAAATTCTTTAAAATCCTCCCATGAAATTCCATGGTGTAATTTAGTTTGAACTATTCAATCCCACCACTATCATGGAATATCCTTCAACATTTATATTTCAAACATGACTTTAAACTCTTTTTTGTGCCTAGAAAATAAAATATTTGATTCATCCTATTCATCCACACCTATTATTCCTATAGTTCTCAATCACCCTTAATGATGGATGGATTATACTACTAGAACTGAATAGAATGATCTAGTTTCCTTGGTTCATCTATTATATTCCCTTTATCCATGGATTGAAAATCCATGAAAATACTCTGAACCAGTTGTTGCTTCACTTATGGCTCAGGTGAAACTACAATCTCAGCATCCTCTTCCTAATGGTTTCTAAGATACCTACTAGGTACTATTTTCTATAACAAAAAAACTCCATTTGGTCTCATTATCTAGAGACTAAAGGTATATAATTTTTAAAATTTCCACATTTTACATATCACCGCATTCCTTTATAAAATTCATAATTTTTCCTATTTTAGATCATTTTTTAAAATTCCATCATTATTTTAAAAATCAAACCATTTTCAAAATTCCAATACCATGCCTTTTCAAAATCACACATTTGAAAACAATTTAAACAATTATCAAAAATAAAATATTTTTCACCAAATCATAAATCATTACTCAAAATGAAATATGTTCTCCTAGTGGGAAGTCATTTCTATCAACAAATTTCATGCTCTTCTCATCAGTTAAACCCATGATTATAATGTTACAACTCTTAGAACTGTCTCAAAACACTTATGTATGTCGCTCCCTAGTAACATGAAGTTCATCATAAATATGTTATTTATGACTCTTTATTCTCTATAGTTCATATCTCAACAATCATTCTCCTTTAAACCATTAAAACTCAATTACTAAACTAGAATTATTCTCCAACTCCTGGACCAAAACAAATACAATTCATCAAAAAATGAAAGATGGACTAGCCAAGACTAATTCTATTTTTAACATCGTACCCCTCCTCATTATATTATAAAGGTGATGGAATGTTACTAAGCCTTAGGTGACATCCCCAAGACACCAAAGGATGGAAATAAATTCCAAGGTCTACATTATAGTTGGGGGAAAATTTTACATTTTGAATATAAAATAACCAATCCAAAAACCAAAACTAGAAAACCATTATAGGATACAAGAGTACACCATAACAAAACTCATAAGAATCCAAAACCAACAATATATCATACAAGAGTACATTGTGAAAACTGAACCCAATATCTGAGTATAAATTGAAATACAAAAAAAATATCCAAAGACTCAAAAGATAAAAATAAACACCTATAAACATTCTCTAAGATCTAAATCCATAAGACATTCTCATATAATCATGATGCATCACTAAATAAATGGGTTGTTTTTCCTTTATCGATGTCATGATATACAATATATACAAATGCCCCAAAGTCTCCATATGGGGTGATTATAAAACTGTGTAGTATTTCCCCAAATGACATACCTACTCACTTCAATAAGAAATAAAACATTAGAACATTTGTATAAAATAATTTATATAAAGAAATTTAAAATAGTTTATCTCAAAACCAAACCATTTCAAATAAATAATGTTTTCTATAAACAACAACCAAACAAGTCATATAAACAATTTATCCAATAAATTTGTAAACACCAATTCAATTTCACACAACCACACATAAACACACCCAATCTTGGTGTTACCATTGAAATAGAAACTTCGAATCCATACTATATCACTTCTAAGGTGGTAATTCATGACCATTATCCATCCCATTCAATTCACTCCCAAAAATTTATACCAAAAATCATTCCATACCAATTGTGATTAACCATTTTAATAAAATAATCATTTTATTTAAAACACTTTCCAACCAATTTTCTGTGAATGAAACTAAACAACCGTTTTAAAATTATAATTTAAAAATCTTGTAACTAATTTAACTTTCCAACAAAACAACCAATTTCTAAAATTCCACAAACCATCACTTAATATTGTTTCCAAAAGTCTTTTCACAAAAAAATCACTATTCAATTCAAGAAAATAAATAAATTTTAAATCAAACCTTAAGGTTTTAAGAAGTGGAGTCGAGATTAAATCCACCTACCTCGAAAAATTACATGAAAATGAAGACTCACAAAAATTCTCCAATAAAAACGAGTAGAAACTCAAAAAACCCACCATAGATCTTGTACCATTTCAACCATGAAATCATATCTCATCATGATTGGAATAAAACAACATAGATATATCCCAAATGGGTTATATCTATGACTCTAAGAGAGATAATAATATGAAATCTAAGGAAAATAACCAACAATGGACCCTTACCAATGAATTCGGGCATCCAACACACAAATAATTGCCAATGGAATTCTCTTAGATCAAGGGGAAAGGGCTTCACAACCTTTGGGGAGAGGAAATAATATTAGGGTATTTTGGGGGGAAAATGATCCATTAAGGGGAACATATTAATTAGATACACAATTTTAAGATCTTGATTTTAATGGTGCGTTGTTAGGTCGCATGGTTAGAAAAACTATGCACCATCCACTGCCTCCAAACACTGCATGCATGGTTATATTGTATAGGTATACCAACCATGTGTCAACCGTGAAAAAATCATCTATTCCACTTTTCACGGTTACTTCAGGGTGGCCGCATTTTTTTCCAAACTATACACTTAATTTTGTGCCTAACTGGAGCCCACTATTTTAGTTACATGGTTTCTTATAAGGTATTTCATATATTATTCTAAACATTCTCAAACCATTCACCTCTATAAAAGTCCCAAAAACGTGTAAAAACTCCTCCAAACCTTCCCCAACATATCCCAAAAACATTATACAGTTAAAATAAATAAACAAAGGGTTAATTACGTGAAACTGGGGGTCATAGAATTTAATATAAATCATGATTACCCTTTAAAAAATCATTATGACATACATTTCTAACCAAAAAGGGAGTAATAATTACATTTAATAAAAATATCATTAGCTTACCTTATGAAATCAGACAATTTTCATGAAAATTTATTAGTTAGCATATTAGAGTTATATAGATAACATTGGAAATAATTTTCATATCATGATTACAATCGCTCTAACAAAAAATGGCTTATTAAATTCCATTTATCTAATAGGGGAAACCTATAATCAGTTAACTCTATCAATTTTCCAAATTATTTAGAGATATATCAGGATTTCCCATCATCTAGAGCTATATAGGGGTCACCTTTCATCATCATAAACAATTTCAAAGAACTATAACATAATTATCTCATGTGAATTCATTAATTTTCATCATCATTATCATAAAAATATTAATTTCTCCAATAATAAATACATTTTTAGATATGAAAAAATCCATTCTATTAAAAATAATTTTATGAAATTACTATGAATAAAGGGAAGAAGGTTTATTATTTAAAGATAAAATGTAATATTATGATGGAATAAAATAATTAAAAATATAGTTATTATATTAAGAAAGGTTTTTGATGTTGAGTACTTCAAAATAGAACATTCCTTTTATGTTTTGTATATAATTTCAAATCACGCCGTTTAAAATACATAAAATGATACCTTTTTACAACCTTTGAAATAAAGATAATTGAGGCTCAAAATTTCTTTTATATTTCATTAGTATCAACATAATCACATCCATAATTGGATTTGAATAATGTGGAAAATGAATTAAAATGATTTTTAAACTAACATTTAAAACATTTAAAAGGAGGTTTTAAGGTAGAGTCTCATACATTAAGTATGACTTGTCACATATATTGGTTATCATCTGTATAATTAGCTTTTAAAAATTATTTAAATTCTTAATAAAATTTAATATTTTTAATATAATTTAATTAAACAATATATTTCATTTATTTTAATGACATATTTAATTACCTAATTGGTTATATTCATATCAGGTGTTTTGTGGATGTTCATTTCATAATATCAAAATGACTTCACTATGTTAACCATGGTAAAAAAGTACATTATTCCATAATATCCAAAATATTAAACCTGAAATAAATATAATTCTTATGTATTAATTATTATATATAACTAAAATTTGTTTATGGTTATAAAAATGAAATATCTTACAATTGGGAAGGTGGTAGGTCATACGAACTCTTGTGTAATGATTCCATTTTTCAATGACCCTGAAGAAAAGAAGTTAAGTCTCATTATGTAATTTAAAAATTATTATTATATCATAAATATAATATTACCCTTTTAAATACAACTATATATATAATACATGTGAGGTATTGATTAAAAATTAATAACATCTCTTTGTGGAGGTGGTAATACACACGTCTGCATGAACAACATTATAATTTTTCAAAAAATTCAATGGTAAGAAATAAGAGGAAATAATAACTTCCCCGAATTATAATTATGACATTAATATCATATATATATATATATATTAAATCTATTATTTTATCTATCTGTGAGATTCGGTGATAAAAAAATTAATTAAATTGGTTCAAAAGGTGATATTTCATTGTACACACAAACGATGGCTTGATTTTGATTACATGAATAAGGTGATGGATTTAAGTTAATATATCAAAATAATATAATCTCGTTATATTTTATTTATTTGTTATATTATATCTCAATGTTTAGAAGAGTTTTTAAGGTTGTATAATAATAAATAAAATTAAAATACTTAGTTAAAATATACACCTCTTATTCGAATAACTTCCCTTTAATTACACCTTATGCCCCCAAAAGTTGGTATTCCTCTCCAAATATGAACTATAGGATGTGAGGATGGATTTAGGGAATGTATATGATTAATAATTTGATAATAAAAATTCATATTTTGTTTTATAGAGAAGAGGATATGGGGTTTCCTTTTATATGTTATTGTAGCTCCACTCTAGAATTTCTTTAAATTATTAAATTAATATTAATTAACTTGAATGGGAAAGTGAAACAAATTGATATATTTATAATATAGGATAATTATTTTTCAAAAGGATCTAATCTAAAAAAATTATACATGTTTGGATGATTTTTCTATAACACAACATAAATATATGGTATGTATCTTCATAAAAAATTCAATTTATTCGATAGTTTACATTGCACAAATGAATAGTGAAAAAATTAAATGGTAAATTTACCATTGTAATAGTAATATAACCATTAAGAGTAGAAATATGACCAAAGGAATAGTAACCTTACCTATTAAAGTGTTAATAAAATTATTGTCTCTTATGAATGAAAATAATGTATATTTATATCATGGAATAAGACAATAAATATATTAAAAGTGATAAATTAAGTGTTAGTTTTTTTATGAAATGTAAATATTTACTTACAATTTTATAATTAATATAATAATTTAAAAGAAATTTTACTTTTATAAAATGAATTCAGAAACTAATATTTTTTATTCTTGTGATTATAATATATTTTTACGATACCTTAATAAAATTTTCAAAGTGTCATCAAATCAGTTATAATGTTAAATTTTTTATTTTTTGAATAAATGTTAATTTTAATTAAAATTTACATTTTTTATATTTAGATATTTATTTTCAAAAACATTATTCCATTTTTGAATTATAAATGTCAAAAAATGGTTAGGGTGAATTTCTATGATCTTTCTAAACTAGATGAATTTTTGATGAATAGTGAATTACTGTAATTTAAAGTAATGGCTAAATATATGAATTATTGAGTAATTTATGATGTGTGTATAATACAGAAACCATTATATCTAAATATCCTCCTATATTTACTATAATTATTCGCAAGAATAAAAAATATTTATAGTCTTGATCCAAAATAATAAACTTTTGAAAAAAAATAATCCAAAAACACCCCTCCCCTTCACAATAAATACCACCCATTTCCTCACATATTATAAGCCTTGAATCTTGTCCAATTTATGTTAATTAATAATTCCATGTCTCTTACCCATTTCCAGTATCCTTTTTTAACACAAAAAGACCAATCACAATTCCCTTAAGGAGGTTCTCAAGGAAAAGAATTTAAGAGGTAAAATCCTCATTCGTTCTCTTTTAATATCTTTTATTTTGTTTTATTTTCTTAACCTCTAATTATATCCTCTTTTTAAACGTTAATGATAACTCCAATATCTTATATATACTATAATTTTATTATTCTAATGTAATATCCATCATCAAACCCCTTCTCCTCTCCCTTTTATTCTAAAAATAAAAACATTGTCTATGATGTGTCGATTTACAACCTTCTCGGATGAGGCATTTTATTTTTTCATTACCACCATAAAGTATGGTCATAAAAACATTATTATGGTTATAATATCACCTTAATTAGAGGTATGTTCTGAACCTTTTTGTGTTTTTCCTTTTCGTTTCCTGGGTAGGGCTGAGAAGGAATTGGGAGGATAGCTATAATGATGAAGTCAGAGATTTATTGGATTCTCGGCATAAAACATGGTTGTTCTATAGCATGATAATGATTTACACACAATTTAATATGGTTACATGATTTATAAATTATAAAATAATAATAAATCCATTTTTAACAATAGGTGATTAGTTTTTTATTAATTTAGGGATTTTTAAATGGCATGATGTGTAATTTGGTTACAAGTCAGGCAAAGTCCTGAGGGTTATTTTTAAATAGAAAGATAAGATGAAATTTTTTTTAAAAATATTTATACTTCCTTTATCTCAACCCAAGATCTATCCTCAAGTTATTTTGGAGCCCTAAAACCCTTTCAAGTCATTTGTTTCTACAATTGAAAGTGGTTTTGATTACGGTGTGACTTTCTGGGTAAGCGTTCTCTGTATATCTTCGTCTCTCTCCATTTTCTTCTATAGAGTATGATGTATCATCTTGGTGTTGATGGAGATAAACATATTTTTGATCAAAATTTTTTATAGGTCAAGTTCTTTTATCTCTTACACCTCCATTCTTGTTGGTGGATTTTGTTGCGGGCTTTGTGTTTCCGTGAAAAAAGGTAAGTGGTTCCGTTATGATGGCCAAATTTTTTTAACCATGAATTACTAGATTTAAATTCAATTCTTAAATATAAATTCAATTACTTAAAACTAGTTTCAATTGGTTCATTAAAAACCCAATTCTGTTTAATTAGTGGATTTAAATGTGGAATTAGATTTTGGCACAAAATTAGGGAAAACCCATAATTCCATTGAATTGGGGTGTCTTTGAGAAATTGATGGAAATTGTGGAATTTAAATTTTTTTAATTTTAATTAAGAAATTTATTTATTGAAATTTATTACAAATTTTCATTTTATAAAATGACATAAAATGTATTTCATATAAACCTGGTTGTATTATCTTGAAAAAATGCATGTTTTGATTAAAAACACATTTTTGGGTTTTAAATAGAAAATTGGCGCTTCTGAAATGGGGGAATGGGATGAATTTTATTTATAAATAGTTGTAAAAATACATTTTCTGTAATTTATTGTACTAGAGAACATTTAAGCCTAGGTAATCAATGATTTATTGGGATAACACTCTTTTGACGATTTATAACTGAAACAAAACATAGTGCAGTAGGTCACATCTTTGAAGGGATGGTGATGAGTCTCCTTTTTTCAGTGTTAGAGGTATGTGTGTATAAACATATTGACATGATTGCCTTTGAGTGTGTAAGGATACCATATCCTAGAAATATCATACTTTTTTTCATATGACCATGTTTCTTTCTTATTTATATATGAGATATAAATGTGTTCTAATATTTGTAAACTTTTTTCAAGCCTAATGAATTTATATAAACTATTTTATATAAATTTATTTTTATTCTATTTATTTAAAATATTTACATCATTTCAAATGTAAAACATGAACTATTGTAATTATACTTTGAACTTCCATACCAATTTATTTAAACTTGAAATATTTGATTGGGTAATAAAATGTTAACATCTATTTGTGGAATCCTTGCTGGGACCCTACTGGGCTTTTAGCTCATACCCAACCTATGTCATCGAGTATATGTATATTATCTTCTTCTAGGTTCAATCAAGGGTAAGGTTCCACTTAGTGGTAGTAGTTGTTGATCCTTCGGGCTCAGAGAGTTGTGTCTATTAGGACTTGGGTTTTTATTCTATTTTTTGGTAATTGTTTTAGTACATTTAGTGGTTTACATGTTTAAATTTTGGTATATTCACTAAAAAAATAGTAAATTTGCGATAGTTTTTTAGAGGGGTTTATGCACCAACCCCCACTAATCATGAAATATTGAGGGGGTTCACCATCCCCTCTAACTTTTTTAGCATTATTTTTTTAATGTTTGGTTGGATTTTATAGGTGGCTATGTCAAAACCACTGCGAATTTAATAATTAGTGGTGTTATCTGTTCGGTTGGATTTTGGAGGTGCTATGTGTGTATATATATATATATATTCCTTTAGATATTAGAGTGTATTTTGAACCCCCTCTAATATAATAAATTAATGGGATTCATGTACCACCACTAATACCTTATATTAGTGGGGGTTGTGAACCCCGTCTAATTTATGATATTATATGGGGTTCATGAACCACCGCTAATCCATTTGATTAGAGGGGTTTTTTAACCCCACTTAATTTTTATTTATTTTTAAAATAAGTCTTATATAATTTCAAATTTTATAAGTCTCATTATAAACATATATATATATATATATCCATTATATGAATACTTTAAATAAATACTTATACATATTAACAAAATTGTATACATATATAAATATTGGTATAGATAATATAAATGCAACTATAAATAAATTTGTTCAAATATATAAAATTTAAATAAGGTTTTATAAATATTATACTTTTATATTATGATTTATATTATACATATATTATATTAAATACATTTTTATTGTATATTTATGTATAAATACATTTATATTATATTATGTATACAAATATATATATAATATAGAAAAAATTAAATATAAATATATTTATTATATATAAATTTATATGTATTTTATTTTTATTATATATTTATTAGTATACATTTTTAATTATAAATTAATTTATGAAATATATATATATCATTTAATTATATTATATATTTCCAATTATATGAATGTATTTAATTTTGTGTGTGTGTATATATATTTTTATACATTATATAATAAATATATATATATTTACATACATAAATGTATAATGTAAATGTATTTAATATATTAAATGTATAATATAAATCCTAAAATGTATAAATGTATAGTATTTATAAAAAATATATATAACTATTATAGTTTAAAATATATATATATCATAATAATAATAATAAATATTATTATTGTTACAGACACACACACACATAAATAAAAGTATATAAAAATCATTATATAAATATATATTATTATTGTATTATATCTATAAATATTATTTAAATACATAAATACACATACACTCAAATATAAATGTATAAATATATATTTGTATATATTATATATGCATATCTATAATATATATATATATTATACCCAAATATATATTATAAAAAAACAAAATACAAAAATATATTATATATACCCAAATATATTATATTATTTATATTTATATACACAAATATATATATATATATATAATATTATAATTATATTATATCTATAAATATTATACAAATACATATATACACATACACACACAATATAAATATATATTTATATATTTATATATATTATATATACATAGATATGATATATATATATATATATTATAAAAATATTATAAACAATTATATTATATGGACCAAAATATATTATATTATTTATATTTATATACACAATATATATATATATATAATATTTTTTATGCAAATAAATATAACATATGATATCTAATTAAATATACAATATTGTTTATATAATAGAAAAATCCAGCCGACTCGGTTGATTAAGGTGATTCACTGCATGTAGTAGGTTTCAACTTTGAAACCTGTCAGCGGTAGATTTTTTTAGCTTCATCCTAGGCTATGGGATATAGTTTCATAGGCATGTGCGTTCTGTTAGGGTTCCTTAGAGTTCATCCTATGGGCGTCAGAGGGTTCCACATTAGGGTGTTAGTGGGGTGTCCCGAGGCTTTGTTCGGTGGTTCTCCACGGGGGTGTTTGGGGGTCCAAAGGGGCGTCAGGTGTCATGAGGGGTGTGTCCTGGGGTATCTCCAGGGTGTTCTCCACAGGTTGATAGGGAGGGTCCAAGGGGGTGTTTGGTAGTTGGGGGCTGTCAGGGTGGGTGCTAGAAAAAAATATGGTGTATAATTAAAAAAAATATGGTAGATTAGGGGTGGTTGTAACTGCCCCAAATTGAATCCTTGAATTAGGGGTGGTCAAAACTGCCCCTAATAGGCTGGTTTATGGTAAAATTATGGTAAAATTAGTGGGGGTTAACCTACCCCCCCCCCCCCCAATATAAATTCCGCTAAACACTGCCTCATTTTACCAATGCTTAACCAAAACCGTCTCTTATCAGAGTAGGCGGTCACTTTTGTGACGGATTTATATAACTAACGTTAAAGTTTTTAGAATGTGTTATAACCCCTTCTAATCGCCCAATTTTTTTGTAGTGACTACTCCTTGTGGATTTTTTATTCTGTATGTATAATGACTTTCTTATTGTGCTTCTGTAATGTTTGTGGAAAACTAATTCACACATTCATTTTGTATGATGCTAGGTGATTGTCACTAACCCATGGGGATCGTGAATGCCCTTCAGGCCATGTCAGTGTCGGCTCAGTTATTAGATTACTGGGGTACCTAGGCTAGATTGTGACAAAGTAGTATCAGATAAAGTTTTTCATCCTTCCTTGGTGTTAGTATGAATTTGAGTATTCCTTTCGTGGCTTAAGTGGTAGTTGTGATTGAGTGTCTATCTATCTCTCACTACAATGGACCTTAAGTCACTATGGGTTTTTAGAGAAATACATATTGATGATTAGTTCTAGTATTTTCTCTTATTTTGATTTTGATAGATTAAAATTGAAATCCTGGTTGTCTATTTGTTGGGATTAATTTCCCTTGATGCTCAATTTTAGTCTTCAATATGATGCCTTATCTATTTTCCTCTAATTTTGTGAATCATAATACATCTAAAAAGATGTTTGAATTGGATCCAAGAGAAATCTACTGTTGAACCTCAGTGATCAAATCCTCTAGTGGAACTCATCTTGGTTAAGGTGATTGTGTATACTGTCAAAGCTCTGGGATAGGCACCTATACTGGTTATTGTTTAGGCTCTAGCTATAGAACCTCAGAGGGACATTCTTCGGGATCATTCTCAAGATTTTATTCACCATAAACCACTAGAATTCTGCATCTCTAATGATCCACAAGTTGGTTAGGAATGTTTGATCATGATTGAGTGCTTTTTTTCATTCTTCCAGACATCTGAAGAAATCAAGGTGAAGTGTTCTACCTTCATATTGGATGGTCTGAGTAGGATATGTTGGTACATGATGGTGGGGAGAGGCATTATGAGGTCTTAGATCGGAAAGACTTCAAGGATCTATTAACTGGCTAGTTATAACAAGATTCGATGCTGTTTTTCATGTCTATAGAGTTCTACATAATATTTTATCTGAGTTTTTCTTACTAAAGCTGACCATTTATGCAAATGTTTTGGATAGAGCACTAATGGTTGAAATGGACCTATCTAGAAAGTCAGGGTTGATGGGAGTTTCTTCTTCTCCCAAGGGTAGTGTGTTTCCCTATATGGGATGTAGTAATCATGATGATTCATATGGTGGTTCTCGATAGATAGATTTTTCAAAACCTCCTATATTCCCCACAAGAGGACCTTTTATTTTCTACTAGTGTGTTATGATAGGGCATTCAAAGAGGGTTTTCACTGAGGAACCCAAGATATGTGTCTCCTATGGATGCTCGGGTCACCTATACAAGTTCTTCCATGTTTATTCCACTCTGCATAGTGTCACAGGATCTTTATCACCTTCTAAAAATATTTTTTAATCAGATGACTCACATACAAAAGTGTTCCACACATAGGTATATGGAATGAAGCTTCTTCATGTAGTGGAAGAGTCTCTAAAGGAAGAATATACGGTTCAAGTGACTATAACAGGTACCATCACTATAACATCATCATTAATGACTTCTTTATTAGAAACTGGTGAATATAATTAATTTATTTTAACCCATATTTTTAATATTTTAAATCTCCTTATAAATATTTTATATTATTTGATAGATATTACTACACCCCTTTGTATGAAGATATAGAAAGGTCTTCATAGTTATTCTAGTCTTTTATCCTTATCTGAGGTTGAGATATCTTGGAGTTTTCTGGTTCTCAACATGAAAACTCTTAACATCATATCTGGGATGGAGTGGATCAATTATAATGAATCGTAGGTTGATTGTTATCTCTGACAAGTCTATTTTACTACACCTGATGGGGTTTTCCGAATATTTCAAGGAGAATGGGACCAGAGGTCGAGTAGAGAAAAAAATTATTATCTATAGTTGGGTAAAGTGATACTTATGTTCTCCTTTTATTTGGATTGAGAATATTTTAGGGGTGATCTCCCTCCAGTGGTCGTCGAGTTTCCTAATGTGTTTTTTTCAAACATATCTTGTCTTCCACCAGTAAGGGAGGTGGTTTTTTTCATCATTTTAGTACCTGTTACTCAACCAGTGTAAATTCTTTCTTACTTCATGAAACTAGCTAAAATGAAAGAGTTAAAGATCTAGTTGGATGATCTTTTAGATAAATGTTTTATATCCCTAAGTGTGTCACCTTGGGTGGTTCTAATACAATTTTCTAAGTAGGTTGATGGTTCCCTTTTACCTTATGTTTGTTAATGAAAACTCCAAAGAGTCATGGTAAAGAGAAAGTATCAATTAGCACAGATTTATGATCTATTTGATCAGTTGAAAGGGTTGAATTTCTTATTGATTATAAATCTTGGATCTAGATACCTTCCATTGAGTAAAAAAATACCTAACATTTAGATAAAAAAACTTAAAGAAGTTACGGCCATTATGAGTACCTTTTCATGCCTTTCGGTTTAAAAAATGCTCCTAAAGTTTTCATGGATTCAATGAACAGGATTTTCCATGAGCATCTTGATAACTTTGTGATATTATTTTGGATGGAATCCTGGTTTACTCTAGGTTCGAGGAGGACCATGTGCATCATCTGAGAGAAGCTATTTATTTGTTGAGAAATCAACGATTTTATATCAAGATTTCAAAATGTGATTTCTCACTTTAGGAAGTGAAATTATTGGGACACATCTTGTCAAAACATGTTATTTTAGTTGATCATGAAAATATAATGGATGTAATGTTATGGTAATATCCATTAATTGTTTTTGAGATTCAAGGATTCTTGGGCCATGCTGGGTATTATCATCAGTTTGTTAAGGGCTTTTCAAAGTTGGATTCCCTGGTGAATGATCTAAATCAGAAGGTAGAATAGATTTAATTGATGAAATATGTCCGGATTATTTTGTTTAACTAAAAAAAATTGACTACTACTCAAGTGTTGACTCTTAAAGAGGGCGGTTAGGGTTATGTGGTCTTTTGTGATGTATCAGGTTCTGTTTTGATCTCTGTTCTTATGCAAGGTGATCATGTCGTTGCTTATGGATCTCATCAACTTAGGCCCCACAAGATGAATTATTCAACCCATGAACATAAACTTACAGCTATTATGCATGGATTTAAGATTGTGTGGCATTAACTTTACATAGAAAGATTTAATTTATATTCATACAACAATATATTGAGTTATATATCTTCTAAGAAATTGAATCTCCACCAGAGGAATTGTGTGGAATACCTGCAATATTTCAACTTTGACATTTCTTATACCTCCGGGAAAGGGAATATATTTGTAGATTCTTTGATTAGGAAACTTATGATCCATTCCATGAAACAATATTCGAATGAGTGGAACTTAATGGATCTCTTTGTACAGTTTCATATTGGAGTTTGGGAATCAGGGGATGAGGTTTCCTAATCTAGTGTTTAGTTGAAATATGCTCTTCCCAAAATTATTCTTTAAGAACAGCAGTATGATGATGAGTTCTGTAAAATTAGAGACTCTCTTTATGGTGGGGAGACCATGGATAACTGGTATTTCTCCACCTAGGGTATACTATGCTTTCAGAATAATTTTCTTGTTCTGATAGTAGTAAGAAATGATTTGATAAGGTATTTTCATCAATCCTAATGGAAAGTGAACCCAAGAACCAAAAATATGTTATATAACTTGTGGTGTAAATTCTGGTGGCCATGTATGATACAGGGAATCGCTGAGTTGGTCTCCTGTTGTTATACATTCCAACAGGTCAGGGTCAATCACCAAAAACCTTCGAGTTTACTTCATCAACTAGTATTCCCTACATAGAAGTGGGATGATATCTCTATGGACTTTTTGATTAGTTTTCCTCATACCTATAGATAGAAAAATATGATATGGATTATGGTCAATAGACTAACTAAATCATCTCACTTTCTAACCATTCATGATACAACCAAAGTTGAGTATTTTTTAAATCTCTATGGGAATGATATTGTTCATCTTCACGGATTTCCATCTATTATGGTTTCGGATATAAATCATTGATTCACTTTTTTTTAGAGGACTTCAAGAAGCATCGGGATCTCAGGTCCATTTGAGAACAACATACCATCCATAGTTACATGGAAAATAGAAATAGTTATATAGATTCCTAAGAATATGCTCTATGATTGTTTTATTGACATTGGTGGATCTTGGTAAGACCATCTAGGACTGTTTGAGATTTCTTACAATAATAAATACCATTATATGATTATAATTGCTCTATTTATGGCCTTTTTTAGCTGACCATACATATATTTTTTGTCATGGTCATAGATTGGTGAAAGTTCCAATGTTATACCAATCTTGGTTCAAGAGACAACAAAAAATATTTAGTTTATTAATTAGATAATTTTGATGGAACATAGCCGATATAAGTCCTATGCAGACCATCATTAGAAATTGTTGAAATTTTCAGTTTGTTAATAGGTGTTCTTGAAAGTTTCACCTTGGTTGGGTCATCAATGGATTGGGAGGGAAGGGGAACTTTCTCCTCATTTTTGGGACCTTTTGAGGTTATGGATCAGTTGTGGAATGTTTCTTCACATTTATCAATACCATTGTAGATGATGTAGATACATATCGGGTTCCGTATATGACATCCATGAAGGTATCTATCTGATCCATATGATGTGTTGAGATAGAGTAATATTGGGATTGAACCTAATTTATCTATGAATATACAACCAATTAGTATATTTTATGTTGAAACTAAGTCAGTTTTTTGGAGGAAGATACCTTCGGTTCGATTTCTATGGCAGCATAGTTTAGATTATCATGATACATCGGAGTGTGAGGTACTGATGAGAGAGCAGTGGCCTCACCTTTTTTACATGGAAGCTTCTTGATTGGATTTCTGGGGAAAGAAAAAATTTATGTTGGGGAGGTTTTAACATTTTGTCACCTTTCTCATAGGTATGTTTTAGACCTTGTTAGGAATTTCTTTTTTTTCCTTAGGTAGGGATGAGAAATAATTGGGAGGATAGATATAATAGTGAAGTCTGTGATTTGATGGATTCTTAGCATAATACCTGGTCATTCTATATCCATCTATGACTTTATATATCATTTAATATGGTTATACGATTTTAAAATTATAAAATAGTAATTAATATATTTTTAACAAAATGTGGCTAGTTTTTCAGGGATTTTGGAATTTTTCAATTACACGATGTGTAATTGGGTAATAGGTCATGAGGGTTTTTTTTAAATTGGAATATCAGCTAAAATTTAATTTCCTCCTCTAAAAAGTTACTTTCTTTTGACCCAAGGTCCATCCCCAGGTGTTTTTAGATCCCTTAAACACTTTCAGGTCATTTTGTTCAACAATTGAATGTGGTTTTGATTGCAGTATGACTTTCCAGGTAAGTGTTCTCCTTGTCCCTTCATCTATTTATTTTTTACTTCATTAGAGTATGATAGATCACCATGGGATTAATGGATATAACCCTTATTTTGTTGAATCTTGTTCTAGGTTGAGTTCCTATATCTTTTGTCCCTTTGTTCGTGTCGGTGGGTTCTATTATAGGCTTTTTGTTTCTGTGAAAAGGTTGCGTGGTTCTGTTTGATGGCCAAATTTGATTAACCCTGAATTTATTAATTTAAATTCAATTCTCTGATTTAAATTGAATTAATTGAAACTAATTTAAATTGGTTTATAGATAATACAATTCCATTTAATTGGTGTATTTGAATGTGAAATTTTATTTTTGGCACGAAATTGGGGGAAACCGCCCAATTTCATTGAATTGGTGTGTGTTTGTGAAATTGAAGGAAAATTATTGAATTTAAATTGTTTAATTTAAATTCTGAAACTGATTTCATGAAATTTATTTCAATTTTCTGTTTGAGAAAATTTCATTAAAGGGGTTTGATATAAATCCTGTTGTTTTTTCTTTTAAAGAGGCATGTTTTGATTCAAAACCTATTTTAGATTTTAAATGGAAAATTGAAACTTTTGAAATGGGGGAATGAGATGAATTGTTTTTTTAAAAAATTTAAAAAATAAATTTTTCATCATTTATTGTTCTAGAGAATATGAAAGAATAGGTAGTTAGTGAGTTATTGGGACAACACTCTTTTGATTCTTTATAATAGAAACAAAACATAGTGCAGTGGGTCACATACCTAATGGGATAATGATGAGTCACATTTAGCCAATGCCGTTTGGATGTATTTGTACACATATTTATATGATCACCTTATAGTGTATAATGATCTTGTAGATAATAACTATTTTACCTTTTGGTAGGTGACTACGTTTCATTCTTATTTATATTTGAGATATAAATGTGCGCCAATGTTTGTGAAATATTTTAAATGCCTAATGAATTTATATAAAATGTTTATTAATCCATTTTTTTAAATTATTTTCATCATTTGAAAGGTAAATCATGAATTTTAATAATTATTCCTTGAAAATCCAAACTTGTTTATTTAAACATGAAAGCTTTAACAGGTTAATTAAATACTGTTATCTATTTATGAAATCCTTGGTGAGACACTAATGAGATTTTAGCTCACACACTACATGTTTCTTAGAGTGTTTATAGATTATGTTCTTCCAGGTTTGAGAAAGGGTAAGGCACAACTTGGTGTTATTAGATGTTGGTCCATGGGTCTTGGAGAGTTTTGTCCATTGGGACATGGGTTTTTATCCTATTTTCGAGTACTTTGATATATTACATTCGGTTGTTTACTTATTTTACTTTTGGTACACTAATCTTTATGGAGATTCTGTTTTCCATACATACTGACTTGTTTATCGGACCTCAACAATGTTTGTGGAAAATTCATTCCCACTTTCATTTTGTATAATGTTGGTGCTAGTCTCCGACTTATAGTGATATGGAATGCCCTTTGGGCCATATCAATGTCGTATCAGTTATCGAGTTACTAGGGTACTCAAGCTGGTTTGTGACATTAAATAATATTTTATTGTACATATTATAAGTTGTATAATGGTCTAGAGCCATTA
Source organism: Viscum album (assembly GCA_963277665.1). Lineage (NCBI taxonomy): Eukaryota > Viridiplantae > Streptophyta > Magnoliopsida > Santalales > Viscaceae > Viscum > Viscum album. The sequence continues at coordinate 247,931,387 of OY728152.1, read as the reverse complement.
TATGTACATAATATTAATTAATAAAACAAAAATAGTACTCGATGATAAAAAAACACCAAAATAATCTAAACTATTATTACTAATGTATTATCTAATAAATCATCCTCATATATGGAAACAAAATGATATATATATATATAATACCTTTTAATCCTATAGAATTTAACTAATAAAATATAATTTCAATTCTGTATAACTATTCCCATTATATATGATCTTTCATACATGTATACAAGTGAACCAATCATGAAAATCAAGGAAAGTAACACTCCTAAAGGAAGAAATTGAATCATAAAAATCATCAAAAAGTCCATAAATGAACATAATAAAATTATAATAAATAAAATACATGTTTATGTTATCATGAATTAAATTATTAATGAATATAATTTCATATTACAGAACATTAGGTGCAAGGGTATAACACTTTCAATAATAAGTTTTTGGATTCTCCCAAAACATCCATTTTTCCTTCAAGATAATTTTTCTTTCTCTTTACCCAAATTTTATTATTTATTCTTCTTATTTACTCCTAAATTCTATGTTTGTGTCCCAAACATATGTACCTAGCTCAATTATTCCTTCATTTATGGTGAAATACATGTTCTATAAGGTTCCCTTTTCAATTCCTCTGATGAAGCAAGCCTAATTTAAGGGAACGTTCCATTCTCATAACCATTTCCAAGTACAGTCCATAATCTATTTTAAGACATCAATATTTTTTAAATCAATATTTTTATCATGAAAAAAATATCATAATTAATTTCTTGTTTTATCAAAACAAATAATCATTTTTCCATTTTAAAGACTCTCTAATATTTTCCCTCAAACTGCACTAAATATGCTCTTTTCTAAAGATTCATAAAAACTCTTTTTACATGTTTTCATTTCAGTTGGACATCATTTATCATGATCTATTCCTTTTTACCATATTAATTTTCTTGTATTATTTTAATCCATTATTTTATGGATACCATTATGATATTCTCTTTGGTTATGCTTATTCACTACTTATTCATTGTGTGTGGTGTATGTATAAATCCTTTTTATCATCATTAATTAATGATTTAATTAAATATCCATATTTCTTATATCATGGATATTATTATTGTCTTAGTTGTATACCATTTCTATATATGGTGTTTTTATTGAATTAAATCTATTTATGAAGAATTATTTGGACTTGTAGTGATGGGTGGGTCCCAGTTATTGATAGCCCCTTGATGTATTGGCAGGTCTCATAAGACAAAACAGTTGGCGAAAAACCCTTCATGTTTGTTTCCAAGAAAAATAAGATGTGTTTTTACCCCCATAATTAACCCATCTTGATGAGATAATGGTTCATGTTCTAGATACATGAAATCAAATTAACTTAATGTGTGTTATTATTTAGTGATGGTGCTTAGTGGAAGTAATGGAATCAATACCCACAGACAATTTAGGGATTTCCCAACTAAGAAAGTCAAAATAGTTATTTTTGGAGCTGAGAGGATATTTCCCATATTAGGATAGATTGCACAGGTTATGATGAAGAACCATACTACACTTATGTTTTACCATTTCATGTGGTAGAATCCCCTATCTTTTAGTGGGGCCACTAATTCACTGGTAGTTGAGTAGTAGATAAAATCCATTAAAAATATATTTCAAGAATTATGATGAAATGAAAATAAAAAGTTTGTACTTGAAGTACATTTCATCAAGGAAGATGCTGATCAATGGTGGTGTTTGGTCGAAAATACTAAGGAGGAAGATGAAATAGAAGACATGGAAAGGAGAACTTTTAAAGTAACATTATTCAAAAAAATACATCCCTTGTGAGAAATTAACTGAAATGAATAGAAAATTCCTTAGCTTAAAGAAAATAGAAGAAGAGAGTGTTTTAGAGTATATGGATACCTTCAAAAGACAAGAAAGGTATGATATAGAATACATGAGTGATTCAAAAGATAATATTTATCATTTCATTGAAGTTCTTAATCCAAGATTCAAAGGGAACTAGATTCGCAAACATTTTCATCTTGTGATGAAATAGTATTAAGTTCCATAAAAATGGAGAATGAATTTTCTAGATCATATATCTTCAAGTGAAAGAATGATAATAATAATCCTTTTGATAACCATGGAAATGGATAATTTTCAAATAAGAATGGGGGAATGAAGAAAATTCCATTATGTGAAAATCATCGATATAATCATCAAGGGAAATACTTTAAATACATGGGAGTTTTTTATAAGTTTGATGAAAAGGGTAATCGAGAAAATTAATGAAAAGGGAAGAATCAAATAAATGATGTTCAATGATTGAACTATAATGAAATAAGGAATTATTCAAATCAATGTCCCATGATTTTAGGGAAACTACATTAGAAGAGTCTAAGGGGAGATGGCCAACCTTATGTGATCACCACATCTAAAGTAGGAGTACCCAATGATGTGGTTGAAAGTAAAGTAATCATATATTCAAATTTATCCAATACTTTATTTGATTCTTTGTCATCACATCATTTTATATCTACCCATGTTTCTAAGAAAATTAGATATTTCCCTTTTAATTTAATATGAGAGTTGTTGATCAAAACCACTAAGGTAAGTCTCAATGCAAAAAAATGTGATGCGAAGATCTGATTATGGTATAAAAACATGCTTTATTTTCTGACCTTATCACCATACCTATTTTTATATTTTATATAATCCTTAGTATGGACTATATTTCAAAATACTATGTGAGAATTTGTTGTAAGAAGAAAGAAGTTATGTTTTTTGAGGAAGATGTAGAATATCATATCTTTATATTAGAAACCTCGTCAACTGATTCTTATCTAGATCCACACTCAATAGATATATAGATATACTAAATGAAATTTTTAGGGAGCAAGAGAAAACTATATATAGGGATGATTAAAGTCATATTCAACTTGAGAATATACCAATTATATGGTAATACATTGATGTATTTCCTAAGGAATTACTTAGACACCCCCCAGAGCATAAAGTTGAGTTTAACATTGATTTAATCCCCTATACAAGACCAATATTAAAAATAATAATCGAATGGAAACTGTAGAATTAGTGGAGATGAAGAAACAACTAAAAGAGTTGATTAATAAGGGATTTATTCTCCCTAGTGTTTCTCCATGGGGAGCCCATGTTCTCTTTGTTAAGAAGAAAGATGGATCCTTGAGGATATGCATTGACTATAGAGAAATAAATTATATTAAAGTAAATAAAAAGTATCTTATACCTCAAATTTATTATTTATTTGATTAAATTTATAGAGCTCAATATTTTCTCAAGATTGAACTTTGTTTTTGGGTATCATCAATTACGAGTGAGGAAGAAATATATTCCGAAGATATCTTTTTGGATTAAGTATGGACATTATAAGTTCATAATAATTCCATTTGGATTAAATAATGAACATACTATTTTAGTTGATCTAATGAATAGATTATTAAAGAAATATCTTGATTATTTTTTTTAGTATTTATTTATTATATTATGGTGTATTCTAAAATCTATGAAAACCATGAGAATCACTTGCAGATCATTGTTGAGACTCTCAGAAGGAATGAATTATGTGGTAAATTTATCAAGTGTTCATTATGGCTTCAATAAATTTCTTTTCTTGTACATATTTTCTATAAGGATATAATCTCAGTTGATGATATGAAGAAAAAGACAATACTATAATGGATTATACCAATGTACATAGCCAAGTAACATAGTTATATTGGTTTAGTATGATATTACCAGTGTTTCATTTAGAATTTTTTCCAATTGGCTAACCCATTAACCAAGATCACGTGTAAAGGGGTTAAGTTTGTATGAATAAAATATTGTGTATAATATTTTGAAAAATTAAAGAGAAGATTATTCAATGCTCTGATTTTGACTCTACCATCAGTAAATGATGGGTTTTTCATATACAATGATCCATCAAAGTACTGGGTTATATCCTTATGAAAAATTATAAAGTTATTTCAAGTTCATCAAGGCAGTTAAAGACTCATGAACAAAATTATCTAACTTGTGATCTTGATTTATCATCCATAATCATTTCTATGAAGATATAGAGACACTATATTTATCATTAAATATGATAGATATATACCAATCACAAGAGTTTGAAATACATATTTATATATAAGGAACTCAATATGAGGAAATGATGATTGCTTTAGATACTCAAATATTATGATTGTTCTATACACTACCACCTAGGGAACATAAATAAGGTAGAAGAATAATTAATAAGGAAATATTATCTGCTTTTGACCCAAATGAGGATTAAGAGATATCCTATGTTAATTTATTTAGAATAGATGGATATAGGAATTTTTATGTAAGGGGAAACAACACTCCTTTTTCAAATTACTGTTAAACCATCTTTTCTGAATAATATAAAATGATCTCAATCTAATTACGGAAATTTTCAAAAGAAAATTAATTGCATTAATGATAGAATATTGGCATACTTCTTGTATGAGGATGGAATTATGAAATTATGAAATAGGCTATGTGATCCAACAATATCTGAGCTAAAAGAGAACTATTATATAATTTTCATAGATAAAACATCTCAATACACACTATTAGTACCATGTTGTATAGAGATTTGAAGGAGAATTTTTGGTGTGATAATATGAAGTGGTAAATTGATAACTATATTCAAAAGATGCCTAGGTTTTCAATAGGTAAATGATGAGAGAAAACATCATATAGGATTCATTTAACCTCTATCTATTATTATGTGGTAGTGAGATGAAATTATTATGGTCTTCATCAATGGATTTCCAAATACCCCCATAAATAATGATACAATATGGGCTATTGTTGATCACCTTACAAAATCAGAACATTTTTTTACTATAAGAGAATATTTCTCTCTTGAGAACATTTTAAGACATTATATTAATGAAGTTGTAAGACTTCATGGTGCACCACTTTCAATATAATATTATTGAGATCCATGATTTACATCACAATTATAGAAGATTCTTCAAAAAGGATTTTGATATTGAGCTTCATTTGTGTACTTCTTATCACCCTCAAACAAATTCATAGTCTCAATGGAGTATTAAAACATTGGAAGACTTGTTGAGATCATGATCAGATGAATTTAAAGGTATGTGGGATTATTATTTACCTTTTCTTCCAAAATTATAATTTTCCATTCTATTATTTAAATGGCTTCATATGAAGCATTATATTGAAAGAGATGTTGTACTCCAACTTGTTGGGATGAAGTTAGTGAGAGGAAACTTATGGGCCCATAAATTTTTAAAGAGACAATGAAAAAGGTAAATAATTTTTAGGCTCATATTAAATTAGCTCAAAGTAAGAAAAATAGTTATGTTGAAAACAAGAGAATGTATTTAAATTTCCAAGTTGGAGATCATGTATTTCTAAAATTATCTCCATGGAAGGAAGTTATAAGGTTCGGTATGAAAGGGAAACTGAGACTTAAGTACATTGGAGCATTTTAAATTATATAAATAATTGGGGTTTTATCTTACCAATTATAAATTCCACCAAGTCTCTCCAAAGTTTAGGACATGTTCCATGTATCCTTGTTGAAGTACATTCTAGACCCAACACATGTACTCACATGTGAAGAAATGGAACTGGAACCTAATTTGTCTTACTATAGAGAATCTATCAACATTTTTCACACATGAGAGAAAGTATTGATAAATTTTATGAATCGACTAGTAATGGTTATTTGGAGAAACTATGAAACAGAAGAAGAAACTTGGGAACCATAGGATGTTATGAAGAAAAACTACCCACATCTATTTAGAGGAAAATATTAATGAAAAACAAAATCAAGGATTAAATTTATGAAGGAGGTAATAATATAATATCCCAAGATTTTATGGTATGTATCTTCTTATATAAATTCAATTCATTCAATATTTTACATTACTCAAAAAAACTATGATATACAATTAAATTGTAACTTTACTATTGGAATAGTCATGTGACCATTAGGAATAATAATCCATCCAATAGAATTGTAACCTTAACTATGAAAGTATAACTAAAGTTTAGGTATCTTATCAGTTAAAATATGATATTTTTATATCACAGAACCAGTAAATAATTTTATTAAAAATGGTAAATTAAGTGTTGGTATTTTTTATGAAATGTACATCTTTATTTATAATTTTATAACTAATATAATACTTGAAAATAAATTTTATTGTAATAAAATTCATTCATAAATTAATATTTTATAGTCTTATTATTATAATATAATTTTATGAAACCTTAATTAATTTTTCAAAGTGTCATAAAATATTTTATAATTTTAAAATTGTAATTTTTCAATTAAATGATGATTTTAATTAAAATTAAAATTTCTCATATATAAAAAATTATTTTCAGAAAATGGAGTCCATTTTTTAATTCTACATGTCAAAAAACCTTTAGGGTTATATTTTGGTTTTTTTCTAAAATAGTTTAATTTTTGGTGAATAATGAAATATGGTAATTTATAGAATTAGCTAAATACGTGATTTATTGAGACATTGATGATGTAAAGACGATGTATGAACCATTATATTGAACTTAGCTTATCTATTTACTTTAATTAGACACAAGAATAAAAAATATTCAAATTCTTGATAAAAAATAATAAACTAATTAATAAAATAATCAAAAGACACCTCTCTCCTCCACTATAAATACTATCCCTTTTTCCCACACATTATTAGCCTTGAATATTTTACAATTTCTATAAATTCTTATTCCCCACTCTCTCCCCCATATCTAAGATCCTTTAGCCTCACCAAACTGCCAATCCTAATCCCCTTAAGGAGGTTCTCAAAGAGAAGAATTCAAGATATCGTTCTCTTTTAATTTCTTTTAATTTATTTTATTTTCTTATCATACCCTTATCTCTTCTATCCAAACATGAATGATAAATAAATTATCATATACATACTTAACCTTTATTATTATAATGAAATATCCATTATAAAACCCCTTCTCCTCTCCCTTTTATTCTAAAAATGAAAACATCATCTATGATGTGTCGATTTACTGCCATCATGGACGATGTGTTTTCATTTTTAATTATCACCTTAAATGGTGGTCATAAAACCATTATTATGGTCAAATAAAATATTATTATACATATTAGAAGTTATATAATGTTCTTGAACTTTTATTTATACATAATATTAATTAAATAAATAAAAATATCTTGTGATGATTGAAAAAATTCCAAAATAATCAAAATGGTAATCATTAAGGTTTATCTAATCAATAAACCTGAAATATGGAAACAAATGATATATATATATATATAAGAAAAATTAATATTATTTAATTTCATTAATAATAAATAAATTCACTTATAGAAAACTATTCCCATTTTACCTGATCTTTCATACATGTATACAAGTGAACTAATCATGAAAACCAAGGAAACGAACACCCCAGAACAATAAAATTGAAACATATAAATCATAAAAGAATTATATAAATTAAATTAAAAAGATATACTAATTTAAATACATATTTCAGAGGTTATTAATTAAATTATTAATTAATATAATTTCATTATCCAAGAAATTATGTTCAAGTGAAGAACACTTTCAAACATAAGGTAAGGGATTCACACTGAACATCCATTTTTTCCTTTGGGTTACCCTTATCTATCACTTTACCCAAATATAATTACTAATTATTCATATTTACTCCTACTAAATTATTTTTTATGTTCCAAAAATATGCACCTATTTCAATTATTCCTTCATTTATGGGGAAATACTTATTTTATAAGCTTCTCTTTTCAATTCCACTCGATAAGAAGACCCAGTTTAAGGGAACTTTCCATTTTCTTCCTCATTTTCAAGTAAAATTCATAATATGTTTTAATCCACCAATATATTTATAAAATCACTATTTTTATCATTAAAAACTATCATAATTCATTTCTAGATTTATACAAAATAATAATCCTTTGTAAGTTTTAAAGACTCTTTAATATTTTCACCAAAACCACACTAAAGTGGATCTTTTATAAAGTTATAAAAAGATATTTTTACATGTTTTCATTTTATTTGGACATAATTTATCATGATATATGTTTTTCCCTAATTAATGTCCAACTATTATTTTAATCCAATCTTTCATGGATACAATTATGATATTCCCTTTGGTTATGGTTATTCGCCACATATTCCTTACGTGTGGTGTATGTATACTTCCCTATTATCATAATTCATCGAAGATTTAATTATATATCTATATTTATTTTATCAGGGATATTATTACATTCTTATATTTATACCATTTCTATATATGGATTTTTATTTAATTAAATATATGTATGAAAATTTCCTTGGACTTTCAGGGATGGGTGGGGCTCAGTTATAGATGGCCCCTTGATGCATCGAGGGGTCTCATGAGACAATACAGTTGGTGACAAAATATTCGTGTTTATTTACTAGTATAATCAAAGGGGTTTTACCCACATACATAAACCTTTTTGTTGGTATAATGTTTTATCTAAAAGATACACGACTTCCAATAAATAATCATTTTATTCATTCGGTATTCAGTTATTACTTTCCATGAGGCTTTCACTATGAAAAAATATATGGATGTATTTTAATTATCTAGTATTGATGGAATGTGTTTTTTATATTATTTACCATGATATAATTTCTATTACATATTAAATATGCTTTATTTATTATTGTCTCATATAACCATTAATGGGTATTTGTTCTCACCCTTTTATTTTTTTCCCTTCCCCACATTGGGAGGTTGAAATCTTTGAATAAGTGACCAGAAGTAGTTTATTTTCTTTTTTTTATGTTCCATGTTTAATTACCAATTTAATAAGGGAACCATGTATGTATCTAGTTCTTCATGATCATTAAACTAATCAATCCATTGTATCTATGGCATTATAATAAAACAACTATGGACTCTGGCCTTCTGGGGTTGGGTTTGATACATTTTTACCCTTATCTTTTTATTTATACCCCCACACCCAATTAAACTTTAGTTGATCTTCCAAATATCAAGGTTTTTTACTCTTTCGATGAAAAAAATATTGTTATAAAATTATAATTTACCCATAAATGGAAAATTTATCATAGTATAGACCATATCTCATTCCCTTGTAAAAATATAGTATTTCTATCAATTTTAAATCATTTTATAGAATATTGTTTATTATAAAATATCACTCTTGTCATTTTTGAATCTATTCATTTAATTTGAGTTTAATGTCATATATATAACTATAAGTTAAAAATAAAATACATTTTTATATGAATATTACATTATTACAAACTATAATAAGTCTTTTGGTACCAAAATTCATCTAAAATCCCTTAATTCATTTATTTTTAAAATTATTTACTTTAATTTTTCCACCTCTAGTGAAAGAACTAAGTCAGTGTTGTATAGGAATATGAGTCATTTATATAATCATGAAAAATAATAAATAAATTAACATCATAAATATAATTTTACAATTTATAAAATTAAAAATAAATATTCTTTCATTGATCATTTTTATAATTATGTGAACATATAAGAGAAATTAAAAAAAAAGAGTGGCACGTTTTTTATTTTTATTTTTAAAAAATATTATATAGGTCATTATAAAATAAAAAAAGGATCCAAGTAGAAATAATTTTGAAAATTATAAGATGATGTAAATAATTCACCCATCCAATATTCCAAATACAAGTGATTTGTATATTTTAATCTCGTTTCACATTAGTTGTTACCTTAATTAACCTCATTTACCCTTTACGATGGTTATAACTATTTACTATAGTTTCAATTCATAATGACCAAATATAAAAGTGTCCAATTTACCAAATATTAGTTTCTATAATTCCTAATATTGAATCAATTTTATGAAATTAAATTTATATATATGTAATCATTTAATATAAAAACCTATAAAATACATTGAAAAGTGGTTTTCTAGAAAAAAAATTATTCTTAAGTATAAAATTTTTTTATATCAAAATCAAGCATAAAATTTATTAATATGACCTTAAATTTATAATTTATAATATAAATTATCTAATGTAACTTTAATATCATTTTAAATAGAATTTAACTTTTTTTAATACTTGAAATGAGAAATAAGTTTTCAATAAAAATTTGTATTTTTCACTATTCACTAAAAATATTATTTGTTTAGAAAAATACCAAAATATAATCCTAATATAACATTGGTACATAGATTTTAAAAATTATATACAATTTACAAAATAATAATTTTAAATATTATTGAAATTAATTATAGTATCTACTCCCAAAAAGAAATAGAATGCATTTTTGATGAAACTGTATTTTTGAAGAATAAAATCACTTTACTAAAAATTGAGCTCTTATTTATTAAGAATTAATCAATAAATTTTTATTAAGTAAGATAATTATATATATAATTATTAAATCATTTTCTCCTATTCATACCTTCCAATTGAATTGAATGGTTTTAACAGTCATATTTAAAATAACATTATTGTGTCCTTATTAAAGCTCATTATTGTGTGTATTACATATTATAAAAAAGTGTTATTTTATAATATTAAGTTATTAAATTCTCCCCATAATAACAATTTTTTTAATAAAAATATTTTATTTAACTAAATTATATATGTGTTAATAGTTGAAAAAACCTTTTTTGAAACCCCATATCATAACAAGGATTAATAAAACATCCATTTTATAAGTGGGAAAGGGAAAGAAGATGTTCATCTGGAATAAAACATAACTAGGTTCCCAAATATGATATCATTTATGGGAAGAGAAAACATATACATTGAGGATAAATGAACATTACAATTAATAATCAGAACTGATAGAGAGAATTTATGATAACAACATGGATGATCTTGTGAATTTCAAAGACAAAAACCATTAAAAATGTGGTCTAGAAAAGATCATAAATTGGTATGAAATAGTGGTACTAAAATAAAATATTTATTTCATGATACTTTTCCCAGTTTTTAGGATTTATTTTACCATATAGACTATAAGTATATTGAAACATACTTACTTCATCTTCAATATTTACATAAACACAATTTCGTCCATTAGGTGTATGTTTAAATCTGTTTCCACTTTGTTATTATCTATTATTAAAAGACATGATTAATAAAAATGAATTTTCCATAAATAAATACCTAAAATAAACTTCTAATGATTCATATAATCACTAAAAAAATAAGAATATACTAATAATATAATTACATATTAAGAATAAAATATAATATTTAGCTCAATATGAGATAATGTAAAAAAATATTGAGACCATTATATAATGAAATAAAACATTTACCTCTAAAATTTCCATAATATTACCAATGGTTCAACATGGGTCATTCCATAATTAAGTAACATTATATCCCAAATTACATCAATAACATAAAAATTAATTAATGTTTTACTGCAAGGGTTATATCATACAATTTATAAAACATTCCAAAAAAATTAATATCATTCTTCCAAAATAATTATTCACATTATATCACATGATACACATATGGGTTACTTATACCATAACCAAATAAATTTTTTCCCAAAATATAATTACTAACTTTAAAATCTCATCTCCTAAAACCTAAAAAAGGTGTATTTATTCCTTTTAACTAATGATCAACTTATAAACTGATGATTACATCCATAACTATTAAGTTAACCTCATGGGAAAACATTTTAATCTCCAAATTAATCTAAAATATTCTCTGATACCAACTGTAATATTCTAGAACTAATTCTAATTTATCTAATGTTGATAAAAAAATAATTACATTAATTGATTTGATGCTAATAAACACACATTATTTTTATCCACCCAAATTATACTACAACGACATAAAATATTAGATCACTTATATACCAAATGACGTTTTTTATTAGATTTTTAAAAAATTAGAAAAAAAATATTTGAATGTGGATATTTCCCCATAATACTAATTTTCACATAAAACATGTTACTTATAAAGACATGCTTTCTTTTTTCTTGATATCTTTCATAACTCGTACCTTATTAATTTTAAATATTCTACTCTTCCATCTTCTCAATGAATATTCATTAAAAAATGTGGGGTCATAAAAAAATATCAATAATAAATATATAAAAAGGATGAATGAAACATGTTAGCCATAGTATCATTAAAGAGTGTTTTTATTTAACATATTAATGTATGAGGTTAAATAATCATTTATATGAAATGGGAATTAATATTAAACTAATTTAAAAAATAAATTATAATAAATAATAAATTGAAATCATAATAATTTTGTTTTCCTATAAAAATGAAGAACAATTGAAAAATAAAATCTTAATAACATAACTTTTTACACAAAAATGGCCTAATAATTCCATTATATCAAATGATAAATGTATTTCCTTGAGAAACCAAAATATTTCCAAGAATACACAATAGAAATAATATAAAATTCATATAGGTAACTTAGGAAATCAATTTCAAATCACTATTAAAATCACACTTATATATGGAAAAACCTAGCCAGATAATTACAATAATATCAAATGAGAATTTCATAGTTGGTTAACATAGTTCTTACCCAATACATTATAGAGATATAATGAGATTACCCATTGTCATGTGACATATTAGGCTCACACATCATTGTGAAGGACTCCCATAAACTATAAAATAATCATAAACCATGAAAGGTTTTATTTACTTTATTAAACCCATAAATATGCACTTTTCACCTAGCAGAATAACAATTACTAATACCAAAATAACTATTCAATTTAAAAAAAATCTAAAAAATAGAGAATAATGGGAAAAGGGGTTTTCATTAAAGAAAAAAGGAAGAATATAAAGGATTCAAATTATAAAAATTATATATGGTGGTGTTAAACCCCATCAACTTTTTATACATTATAATAGAACATTCCTTTTACCTTTTATAAATTAAGAAAAAACCTTCCATATAAACTATGTTACAAGATTTTTTATGAAAACATTTTAAAGAAAGATAAAAGATCAATAAAATGTAGTTTATAATTTAATTATATACATATTAATACATCCATAAAATAATTTTATGAATATTGATATGAAATAATAAGATTTTGAAAATCAGTCTTCAATACATTTAAAATAGTGTTATAATATAAACTATCCCTTAACGTAAGTGTGACTTGTCTCACATGTTCTTATATATTATATAATAACAAATTATCAATTAAATAATTACTTATTAACCTTTTTAATTTTTAATACCTTATCATTATATCATTTAATTCTGATATTTACCAAAAATATTTAATTACATAATCGGTTAAGTGCACATCATGTTTTTCGAGGTTGTTCTGTTGATAATTTCAAAATGACTTCGGTATTTTTACCATGTTCAATGAGTTCATTATTCCATAATGTTCCATTTAATACTAATGAAATATTTATAATTTATATACTTTAATTATATTTTTTTAGCAAAAATTTTATGATAGTTATGAAAAATTAATTACCTAACAGTCATGGATACAGTAGGTCATACATACGCTTGAGTAATTTTCAAAATTTTCACCAGAAATGAGGAATTGAAGGTTATAATAATTTTATCTCTTTATAATTATGATTATATCACAAATAACACATAATTTTTTCATTAACATTATATATACCATCAATTTGAGGTAGTGATAAAAATGAATCACATCACTTCATGGAGGTGGTAATCCACTTATACGCATCAACGATGTTTTTTTTTTCAAAGGATGTAATTTTAAGAAAATATAAGACATAATTTTCATGGAATGATAATTTTTTCATTGATATGATATATATAAATTAAATCCATCATTTTATCCAACCTTGATAGGTGGTAACAGAAAAATAATTACATCAGTTCGTATGGAAGTAGTCTTTCATACAAACAAAAGATGGTTTTGTTTCCCATTTTATAAAAAATAAGATGGATTAATTAAAAAAGATGAACATAATAACATCTCAATATATGGGAGATATTAATGATAAACTATACACCTCGTCAAGAACTCTACCATTGAACACTTCATTACAAAACACAGATATTTCCTCCTCAAGCCATTATACATCTTAGTCACACCTGGATAAATTAAAAATGGTGATCTGGTGAAATCATTAAGAAAATTATCATGCATAAATGATGAAACAAAAAACCTTCCCTAGAAAAAAAAAATTGGCAATCTAATAGACCCCATAACACATTAAGAGGGTAGGGGTGAATCGGGGTGTCAACTTTTTTTTAAAGCGACTTATCTTCTATCAATGTTGGTAGGAAATTATTAAACCTATCAGATGGAATCTTGCGGTAATTAAAAAAATAACATATAGAGAGGCAACATAGTTGTTTTAATTGATTCACCACTAAGGGTTAGTCCATGTATAATATTCTAATAGTATGTCAATCATACCTAAATCCACTAATCTTCACTAGTTATTGTGGAATACATAAGTTTAGAAACAGTCACTCTATGTTAGGAACACCTCATTTACATGATTTTTTGGATAGTACACTACCTCCCTCGTAACACTTCAATCAAATCCACATAGATCACCAATTTGGGTAAATTATTACTCATTTTAAAGACTTTATTTTCATATTATAATATTGTAAATTAATTCTTTGTCCCTACCTAACATGATACTCTACTTTCTCTGATGTCCTAAGATGAAGAACCTGAAAGCACTATTAACAAAAACCAAATGTTCAACTCTACTATTGGAGAATATCCTAGTATTTATGAAATCCCCTTTATGTTTCAAAGAAATTAAAATACTCATAAACCAACACACCTTCCCAAATATCCCTACCATCATGAAGCTCTTAGCCTTCACTGAACAAATTGCCTTCACGAAGCTCAATGCCTTCATGAAAAAATGTCATTGTGATGCACATTTTTGTCACATAACACTTATTCTTTGTGCAAATCCAATATTGTTTGAAACATCCAGAACTAAAAATTATTTTCATAGGTTAATACTTGACTAATATTTCCAATATTCTCAAGATCACAAATAAATCCTGATTTGTGATCCTCCCAGTCTTCATGAAATCAATGTTATTTGGCCTTTTATCCAATTATCTTCATGTGTAATGATGTGGGGTTGGAATCATATTTATAGGAACAAGACATTTTGAAGATACCATTCTCCTAGTGTAAATTTAGTGAACCTCTTTATTCATTATTATTAAAATCCTCTATTCATGAATCTCCAGTGAAATTTTACCCATTCTTTATGCTTCTTATTGTAGTGAAGATTTACCATCATTACATAATACATTCAATATGCTTGTTTGTGATGCTCCAAATATTCATGGATAAAAACCATTATGAGGCTGAGCCTTCATAAAAATATTTTTATACTATATTTTAGAAGAGGAAAACTGATAAAACTACATTTTGTTAATCTTTCTCCTTACTACAGATTTGGAGCTCAAAAATTTGGCATACACTGGAAAATGATGCCAACTTCAACATTACATCTATATTGGATTGTAATTTAAATTCCTTAAAAACTCCCTGATCAACCTAGTGCGGATTGACAAAAAACACAAACTAGACTCTATTTTTAGCTGGGAAAGGCCTTGGTTCCTACACCATCCTCTAACCATACATCTAGAGCATCACCATGGCCAACACGATCGTGCATCACCACTACCGTTAAGTCTCCCAACTAATAATCCTCCACTTTATTCATCAAGGATGACAATATAGTCATATAATGAAGACAAACACTACCACTAATCTCTTATGCATCATGATTCATTATTGTATGATCCTCCATCCCTTTCCAAACATCATTAGACTACTGGACCACATATCCTCAGAAATTCTAACTTGGTGCATCAATATAAAACATTCCCAATTCATGGGGTGTAAGATATATCCAAATTGTAATCCTATGGAATCTTTATCCTCCTATACTAACATATATTCAAATATCACAAAGAAAAACATATTATTGGCTCTTGTGGTCTGTGAAAACCACAAATATATCAACGATGTGGTAATTCCACTCTAACCTCTATGAAAACTCAACTACCACTGGCTCTAGATAATTTATACAATAGTTACACTGATGGAGATATAAATTCCATGACCCAAAATAGATCAATTAACTTATCTACATCAAGACACATCCTAATCTTAGACAGAGAGAATTATTGAAAACATAAAACATCACACCCTCTAAAACAAATATAATAACTAGAGAACCAACAAAATTATCAATCAGTTAACTTAATGCTTACAAGAAGTAGTAATTCCACAAAACGTTCTGGTCCTTCCCAGTCATAGATATTAGTGGGGCTATAATATGAGAGAAATATGACACAAACCATTGATAGTACCAAGAAATACCATGAAAACTATGAACATATGAAATGTTATTCGGGTATTCTCAACAAAAAATTGATTTAATATTCAACGGGAACACTTCCATACCCATATGAGACACCACATTCCCAATTAAATTCCACTCTATCATTTATAACATGCACTTGGAGAACATTTCCTAGAGATGATGATGTCAAAGGACCTCGAAAATATATCTATGATTCTCTACATTATCCTCATCTAACACCATGTATATTAATATATTTTCAATGAATATGACAAAAAACCTTCCTAAGTAATCTTATAATATGTATTCCATGAGTCTATGAATATATCTTGCATGTTAATGACACCGAATTACATGAAAATGAACTCAAAGTTCCCATACCTGAACCTACAGGTAGTCTTTTAGATATCCCCATATGTCACCCTAATTTAGTGATATCCATACCACAAGTTGACCTTTAGAAAAATGTCCCCATTTAGCCATTTGGATATATTATTTTTCCTCAAAAGAGGTTAATGGTTATTGACTATTACCTAATTAAACCACATATAGTCTCCCAAAACCCCACTCTATCATCTTCCTACATCTGTACCTCTATGTTTGTGAAATGAATAATTATGGTAACTTCATATCTAATTATTGGGTACAAAGCCTCCTTAATGTTCCACACTCTAGAATACTCATCTATAATGAAATAGGAGGAGAATTGAATGAATTCCTTAAAAAATATCCGAAGATCCCTCACACTAAGTCTCCTCTGTTGAAGGGAGGATAACTTCTTCTACTTCACTACCATTGTCATCAACAATAGAAATTATAAATGAGACTTCTTATGAATGTTTATCCCCAGCACATTTATCAACTTATAGTCACCAGATATAGTATCCATCACTAACACATTGGACTTCACATATGACTAACTACCAATGACACCCAAATCATAGACTAATCTTGTATCAAACTTAAGGTGATCTCAAGATCCTATAACCAATGTTATGTATCCATATCTAAGAGTTTCCCCTCATACTTTCCCAAACTCTACAACTGAATGGAAAGATAATCCCTCTTCCATGCCTCATCGTTCTTTATTAGGTCGATCCTATGATGATCAACTAGATCAACCTAATGAACCACAACTACCTAAGATACTCATGGATAACAATCATGATCCATTCCTTAAAGGTGGGGAGGATTAATAATCCTGGTAGCATATAATATTTTCATATTTTATTTAATATACATAATTTATTTAATTAAATTTCAACAACCAATATATTCATACACTAATATAACAAATCATGATACATACACCTCTCTTAGATATCTACCCTAAAAATAAGTCCAATTCACTTGACTATTCAATAAACTCATAGTTCTTGCATCAGATCAAGGGGGTCCAAAAATCATGTTTCCTAGCCAGTCTTGATATCCCATTTCAAATACCAAGGTTAACTGGACCCATTTCTCTACTAACCAATGAAATCCACATAGTGTAAAACATAAAATTACACCATATCCCTCAACAAGAACCTCTAATACCACTCTCCCATAACCCCCTACTTTCAATGGTACCCCTCATGGGCTAACAATTAATGAATATATAGTGATCTTGGAGTCTCTCCTCTAGTAGGCTTCAAGTTGGGGACAAGAACCAAGGGCATAAAAAATATCACAAATGGGAATAATTACCATATTTGAAAAATATTATGAGATATGATAAAAAACCAGTAAGAAAATATAGAATATAAAATTAAATTATAACCAATACTGTCTAAAAATAAATAATAAATTATGAAATATAAAAATAAAAGTCCACATGTAAACACCAAAAGACTTATCAAAAAATAGTGACAAATTTTTATCTCCAAATACCATGCTAAAATGTTGATTTGGGTACACAATGTCCTCTCAGAAACCTAAAAACATTTTATATATGTAATATGAGATTGCAAGTGTAATATGATGGATCATAAATTAGGTATCTACTTCACATGTGAAAGTATCATAATAATGTGCGAATAAATAAGCAACATAACCCAAAAAGAATCCAGTAGTTCAAATAACCATTAAAAGCCTCACCATACCTCAGTCACAAAACAACATATCCAATATTGTAATATAGTATCAAAAACCTAATGAAGGTTCCCCACTACAGCTTCACCATTGATTTTCCACTCGCATGACCTAACGTCAAACATCCTATGCTCACATCCCTTCTACACATATCACCTCACAAAACTATCCATCTATGATGTGGTTCAATATTCATACCTACCTACACTACCCTTGTAAGTAATAGTATTTTGTGGTTGAATCATTCATCATCACAACACATTCCATTATAAACAAATAAACCTAGTCCATCACATCACATCTCGCCTAAAGAAACCATGGCCATCACACTACAAGTCAATTGAAGAAGCTTGGATTATCACATTACCAGGGAAGTTGGGTATTTGATGTTTAATTATAATCTATCTATTACAAATGGTTTTTATTTGATTTTTTCAAAATTCCAAAGGGGTTTCATGGCCTCAATTCTGATTCTTGAAGACATAATACATTTTATTCTCTATGTTTTCATTGAATGTTGTATTTAGTGAACATGGATGGATTTTTATCACACTATTTTTATTTCATGGTCTTTACTATCCAAATCATGTTCCCTTATTCATGTGGATATTGATTCACTTTTTTCTCCAATGATAGTTTTTTGGGTAACTCAACATTCGTTTGTTGAGTTGTAATTATTTTATTGAACTAATTTTTTATAACATGGTTAATGTATGTCATTTAACTATATTATGTTTTATTTTATTATTTTTCTATAGATATAAATTTCTACCACATAAACCCTTTAAAAAATATTTCTCACCTCTAAGGATATGTTTCTTGTAAGTAATATTTACAACTCAATCCTCCATTAACTATGTTGTATTATATCATCATGAACTTATCCCATCCATAAACGGGTTCTCGCAACATGAAATTATATAATATTGAAATTTTTAATCCTAATTGTGAAAATAGAATTTTATTTAATTCATATTTTATTACGATTTTCACAATTTGAGTTTTGAACAAAGGTTTTTTTCAAAATATTAAGAAGGATTTTTTATTATCACTTCCATATGTTTTATATTCCTCTAAATTTTTTCCAATAAAATCATTAGGAATTTTAAATCCCTTATTATAGAATATTATTTTAAATATAATGTATTTAAATGATTTTCATATTCGTATTTTGTAAAATAAATTGGGAAGTGACCCACGAATTCCTCTATTATGTTAATATTAATATTATTTCTAAATTGCCTTTTAAGTTTTCACTTTTATTTATATTTTAATTTTAAAAGGGATTTAACAAAATTATTTTATGTTTCAAAAATTATAATCTACTATATATTTATATTTTTTAAAAATGAACTCATGATACCATACAATCCATTTCTT
Organism: Viscum album; assembly: GCA_963277665.1. NCBI lineage: Eukaryota > Viridiplantae > Streptophyta > Magnoliopsida > Santalales > Viscaceae > Viscum > Viscum album. Next base: position 247,911,576 of record OY728152.1, on the reverse strand, counting down.
GATCCCTTTGGGGTTGGTATCATTCAATCATTCTTTTTCATGGTTGTTTTACAGATATTTCATTATCCTTCTCAGTTTCCATTGTCACACTAGGACTCTGTTATTTTGAAACTATACAATATCCTCCTATGGATGGATCATAATCATGTTATTATAGTATAAAATTAGTCATATATTCATTGGTATATTTTTTGGGAATATCAAATTATCAAAAAATAAGATTGGATTATATTTACCTGTAAATTAATTTATTCTATTGACATAGGGAAATGTATTTGAATTTTTTATATTGTTATTCTAATACGGATGATTATTGGAGAGTTCGATATTTATTTTTTAAACATCCACCTTCATTATATAGATATATTATGATTATGTTGTCCCTATTATTTATATGGGAAAAAGTATTGTAATTTTTTATATTTTTATTTCAGAATGGATAATTATAATCAAGTTAAATATATATTATTTTACCATCCACATTAATTTATTTTATGGGGTATTTTATTTTTATTTATTTAATTGAATTGGGAAAAATTATTGTAGTTCTTGATTAATATTGAAAAATAATGTAGTTTTATTTGTGTTAACATTCCATATCTTTCATTACAAATATAACCATGTTTTTATTTAGTATGTTGTTCCTTAGGGAATGGTATATATAGTCATGATCAATTTTATTTTGAATGAATTTGAATTAATTTAGTGATTGATGGGGCATGAAATTATATATCCCCTAGACACATCAATTGGTATCATGAGGAAAAAAAGTTTTATTTTGGTGCATGCCTCTTCCCATGATATAATATTGTTTTTCCACTAGTCCTTGACCATGGGTTTTTGATGTCCAACATTATGCATTCCATTAGTACGAGTTATGTATTATTTGTATCAATGTTTTAATATGTTATCATGTATATATAATGCTCTTAGTTTCATGATAATTATGGATTCATGTTGTTTACCTTTTACTACCGTGATATTTATATCAATTTTATGTCATGATTCATTGATTTTTTACATTTTCCCATACAAAGTGTTTGGGTTCAACTCTTATTTTTTTTAAATTTAACGACGTCATGAATGAAATTATTAAAATTGACATGTTTATAATGATATAATATGTGCAATAATTGATGGGAGATGTGGATAACTCGTTATGGGTTAACTAGTATTATATATAATGGAATAATATGTTTGTGTGATACATAGAATACTGGTATTAATAGTTTATTATGTCTCATAATTTTATAAATAACTAAAACTCAAATGTTCCTTGAGATATAAGTGGTAAAATTTATCATTATTGAGTTTTTAATTATGGATAGTTATATCATATATTTTATATGTAGTATAAATTTAACTACGTGTTAATGTCGCTAGATCCTAGAGCATGGGTCTGAGGCATCATAGATGGTGTAAAATGAATGGTTTATATAAATTTATATTTTACATGTCAGTTGAGGATATTTTGAGGGATAATACGGTAAGGGTGATTATAATTTAAATTTTATAAATAAATCATTGGGATAGTATATGTTTTAATTCTAAGGTAATTAGATACATTATATTTTTGGATTATTATAAGAGATATTTAGTTATTACTAAATAAGTATTTCTAAGTATTGGATGACAACAAAAAAATTACTAATGTCAAGATTATGTGATTTTCCTAGACATAAAATCCATATCCTAATACTGGCATGTGGTTGTTATTCTATCATAGATGTACTTTGGGGTAATAAACCCAAATATGGTGTTTTGGGTATTAACTAGACTATGACCTCAAGCATGACAAAGAGGTATTACTGCACACATTTTTGAACACTCTCAGTGGTGAATATTTAGTTAATTCACATAATAATTATGATCAATTATGGGGTATTTGAATATGTTTTGTTTAGATAACCATATAAAAAATGATCGTGGATTACTATGGAATGTACAATTATATTCATAGGTTTATCTAAAAGTATCATTTGATTCAAATAATTGTTTTATAAGGAAATAAATATTTAAATTTATGTTTACATACTCATATTTTGGGTATTATCATAATATTTTTGGTTTTAGTATTTTTTTTTTGAATTGGTTCATGATGATAATGTTGAGAAAGGTATGTATCATGAAATCATGGTTTCATATAAGAGAGTAAGTGAGCATATATATATATATATATATATATATATATATATATCCTTAGTACTATTATTATATTCCTATTATCAAATAAAAGGTTAGTTGTCTAGTCCAAACAGTGGTAATGAGGTAAATATCATAATAGAAATTTAATAATGATGCTCTAATACAATTTAAATTGTGATGTGATATTTATCAGTAACATTTTGTTATATTCAAAAAATAGTTGAAGAATATGTAAAATTTCTAAGGCTCTTTAATCAATATTTTTTAATTAATATTTTGATATCACATATTAAATGACACTAATAACCAAGAGAAATGATTTTATGTAATGGTTATATGTTTTTAGATAACTATTGAAGAACACATTTTTGGGGGATGGATGAGATTTAGGTTTAGAATATACTTGGTGTTGATATAAAAAATGTTTTTGATTTTTAAATATTTAGATGGGTAGTATTGGAAAACATGGGATTTATAATTTATGCATGATGTATTTGTTGAATTTTATCACATTTTTTGGATTATGATATAAATTTATTAGTGTGTAAACTTATAAAATTTTGGATAATACCATTTTTTGTTAATGATGGAGATAATTTTTTATTGGAATATAAGACTTTGTTGTGGTATATTTACATAGATATTCAAATGGTTTTTTGAAAGATTTGTTATATTTAATCTATTATTATCATATATTCAATCATGGTTATATGATTATATGAATTAATAATGTTGTTTGGAGAAAGATAGGTAATTGAATATATCATAATATTGTATGGTAGATATCATATTAGATTTTATACCCTAAATGAAGAATATGGTGTCAATACCCTCACCAACATTCATTAGTGGTTAATAATTTAAATTATGTTGATATTATTTATTTAATGTTGAGAGAATCATACACTTCATAATCTTTATATATAGTTTCCTTTTAATTAATCAATTTTTTCAATAGATATTTCCACCTAAAACACCAAATATAAATAAAACCTTGATATATTTAGATAAAATATACATATTTATGTGTAATAATTAAAACCTAGACAATGAATTTTCAATAATGAATTTGAGTAACCTCTTTGTTGAATATATTTATATTGAAAATAATTAATAATTTTTAGTTTACACAAAACTACTAATATGATAATTCAATGTATAGATATTTATTTTTATTAAAAACTAGATTTTATATTATTCACATTTTTATTTCAAGAAACATATGATTAATGGTGAAAAATAATGCTTTTTATTAATAATTTATCAGCACTAATTTAGTTGGTAAATGAATTTAAATAACAATAATCACAGTTAATATTGGAAATAAAAATGTTACAACAAGAACATTTTTTTATTTTTTTAATGATCTTATTCAAAAATTATTTTATTAATTTAAAAATTAATTGTGAAAATATGGTAAATATTTAAAATTAATTACTAAGGTTTTACCCATGTAAATTTAAACTACTATAAAATTTAAAAAGATAAATATAACATCCCTAAATGAATAAATCTAACTCAAAAATATGTTTTTGAGGTTTTTTTTGACCTAGAATTAGTTTCCCCTAAAAAGTTTTCCTTTTTATGTCCTTTTACACATGAATAGTAACCTTACGCAATCAAAAATGTAAGTTTTACTTCCAAAAATACCCTTCTCCTCACATATAAAAGAGTAATATCAACATCACTTCAAGACATTCCTTCCTTCAAAATTTCTCAATGATACTCTACCACATTTATCTTCATAGAACCCTCTCCTAGGATTCCCTGGTTACCCAAATGCTAACCTCGCCTTCAAGGAGGATAGCTCCCATCCATCCTTTGACCAGGATGTTCCCAACCCTTCCTAGGAGACATTATTTAACAATATCAGTCTGGATGGCTCCATAGACGTATGAATTTTATTATAATCCTCCTATGGAATGTTTTCAGCCATGTCATATAGAAATTCCAAGCTTCACTATCCATTTAGTGATCCGTGGGGGAATATTCTCTAGTGTAAATTCATCCCAGCCAAATACAACTTTATTGTGTGGAGACCATGTTCTAATGATGTTCCAATGGAGATGGAAATCAAATCCATGGGCATTCCATAATAATTGATATGTATATACTACCATGCTCCTAAGGAGGATACCTCCCTCTATATTATCTTTCAATGTGATTGAGAAGGCCATTTATGGAATGATTTAGGTGAGTTCCTAGACTTATCGGCTGAGGTTAACTCTTTTGAGGGATTTTTCAGTGGTAGTTTAGAGGGGATGGTAAAAAAGATGAGGAAGATGTATGATCTATCCCCTTATCCATAGTATTATAGTGCATCTGATAGGCATGCAAAAAATATAAGTCACCATGAGCTCCACCCTTCCCTTCCTGATATGTTCTTCAAATCTAGGTTCCTTATTTCTATGTCGTAAAATCTGTACAAAAACTGGACAACAGATCATTCCCTTCATTGGTATTCCTCTAGCATGAATATGACTGATTCTCTAGGCTCTAGGTAGTCTAGTACCTGGGTGAGCTTGTCCCCTCCCACTCATTTTTCAAAATTAATCACTGATGGTGCTTGTGGGAATGGAATTATGAGGGACGGTGGGGTGGTATATAAATCATTTGGATCAGTGTATCTATCCTTCAATACATATTATTGGGTAGGTAACTCTATTTCCAGTGGAAAGGGCCATGTTGGATGGCCTAGATATTTTCATATCAAGGAAAATCCCCCTCTCTATGGTGGAGACCGATCCTAGGATCCTTTGGAGCTCTTTTAAGGGAACAACCTCCCATCCCTAGCTTATCACGTACCTCATCCACAAGTGTAGGTTTCTTCCCTCCAGTTTCACTAAAATTAAAAATGCGTGGAGTGAGGGTAACTAGATGAAAGACTTCTTGTCCTCTAGAGCTTCCCAGACTCTTCCCCAGATGATTTTTAACTCCCTTGTTTCTCTCCCCCAGGTGGTAGGGATGAGGTAATTGGGGATGCCATCAGCCTCCATTTCTTCAGGCCACCTTGACTTTGTTTTCTTGGATTTATTTCTTTTTTTTCTTAAGTGGCCTTTCTATTCATTACTTTTTTATGAAAAAATGGATTTTCATTAATCAGAGTTACTAGAGGAGGATCTATATTTGATTAAAATGATATAGTCTCACCTTTGAGGATGAAAAACATGAGTATTGTGAACTAGTTATCATATATTCATTATTATATTATTCATATTTTTTATACATAGTAAAATAATAATGTATGTATCAGTGATTTAATTTAATTTATTTATACTAATGGTATTATAATTTTTCATTTATCTATCCCTTCCACTAAGAAAATTGAATTCTTCATACTTGAATATGTGCAGACTATCACAACCATGATCATTGAAATTTATTTTTCATCACCACCATTTATTAATGGTTTCTAGAATAGTTTATTTTGGAAATTTTATTTTTATGACATAAATATAGTTATAGAATTAAACATTTGAGACCATATTAATGATATGATCGATAAAATATTGTCTTTAATTCAATCGTTTAAAATGAGAAAACTATGAAGAAATTGATCTGTTTTTCTAAGTAATTACATCATATAAATTGTAATATCTTTACAATTACTTGAAATTATAAAAAATTATACCAATAAAAACTAAATTAAATCATTATTATTTTGTAATAATGATATTAAAAATATAATATCTTATAATCATCCATTAATCAATGTATGTTCAAGTTTAATTCTCTTTAATGTTCTACTTGAACAATACTATAATTATTGTCATCGATGACTATGAGAAGTAATTTAATGGTATCATATTACATACAAATTTAAATAATTTTTTATTTTGGTATTGTTGTGGTTATATCATAATTTTACTCTTTAATTAAAAAAACACAATTCATTCATTAATAATCTCTAAAGCATGTTCATTTCTGATTTTATCTTCATAATTCCGAACCAAAATTGATTTTAATGGAAAATATAGCTTTATAAAATATCATAGAACATATATTCCAATATAATAGTTTATTTTATAGTGATTTAATTTGTAAAAATATTAGATACCAACATGATATTTACAAAACTAGCACAAAGCGATATTTATTTTTACACCAGTTGTTGAAAATAGGTAAAAATGAGATTATATATATAAGGATTAAAAATGTGGAGTAAAAATTTTAAAATTATCAATAAAATTTTTGGGTATTTATTTATTCAAATTAATTTTATTATTAAATACATTTGTACCATGTGTGGAATGGATAAAGATCAAGGTAGGGGTTTTTACCTCAAAATTACTCTCTTTAATACATATTTAATATTATGCACCTAATTTTTTTGTGGTTTTTGTACTGCCTATTTGAGATATAATATCTTGAATTACGTTTTAATACTTATATATTAATTTCAATTAAAATAACAATCATCCATGGTGTTTTGATTGGAATTTTTCTAAATTCTTAAGGGTTTTCATGGTCTCAATTCTGATTCTTTGAGACATAATAATTATTTTGAACCAATTTTTATTTATATGGTGTGTTCACTTCATAATGTTTTATTTTTATCATACCCTTTATATTTAATTAAATTTAATATAAAAACATTTTCCCTTATCCTTGTGGTCATTAATTTTGTTTTTTCATTGTATTAAGGATTTCATGGTAACTCAACTTTCATTTATTGAATTATGATCATTATCCTGAAATTATTTCATATAATTTATGTAAATTAACACATTTAATTATATTATTTCATATTCCATTTTTCAATAAATATTAATTCCTAACCTACAAACCCTATGAAAAATATTTCTAACTAAATGGGATATGTTCGTCGTATGATATATTGTTAAATCGTGTCTCCTTTCCATGAGTAATATTGTTTCATCATAAACATTTTTCATCAATAGATGGTTTATCCCATATAAATATTATATTATATATTATTTTATAACCCTATTATGATAATTATGTTTTAAAATAAATATTTTTTTATTAATATTTTTACAATGTGAGTTTTGAACCAAGGTATTTTTTTTAAAATATTAAAAATTGTTTTCCCTTTAAAATTTATATGTTCTGTCTTCCTCAAAAAATTTATAAAAGATAATAAATATTTATTTTCAGTCCAATATTAGTAAATATAATTTTTAAAAATCAATATTTTTAATGATTTTTTATTTCACCTTTTGAAAAATACTATAGAAATTGACCCATAAAATCCACTTTTATGTTAATGTTATAAATGATTTATAAAATATATTTTTTATTTTCACATCCAATTAAATTTTCATTTTAAAATTTATTTACCGGAATAAGATTTATTTTTTCTCTTTACACACTAATATATTTTTTAAAATTGAGGGATCAAACTCAAAGTACGAAATAATCCAATTTCTAATCACTTATTGGGGTATCATTAAAGCATTATTTTATATGGATGTTTTTCATATACATAAACATCCTTATTGGTTTCCTTTATTACACTAGGGATATGTTAATATGAAACTATACACCTTATTTATATATATATTTCTTAGGATCATTTTATTCTAGAAATCACTTATCCATATACTCAATACTCTATAAAGTGTGAATATCACATTATATATAACTCAAATTGCATGATGTTCACCTAGAATGTATATTATTCTATTGAAATAGAGATAAGTAGTTTTATTCTATATATTGGTATTCCAGAATGGTTCATTATTGGAAATTTTGCTATGAATTTTTTGATCATCCACTTTATTTCTTTGGATAGGTTATGATCATGTTATCCCATTTATTGACATAGAGAAAAGTATTGGAATTTATATATTATTTTTCAATATGGATAATTATTAGCAAGTTGAAAATATATTTTCTGACAACCTGCCTTTTTCCATGGATATTGCATGATTATGTTATCCCAAATATTGACTTGGTAGAATGTATTTATGTTTATTATTATTATTGACTGTTAAAAAATGTTGATATGTGTAAAAATTATGTAACATTCATTATACTGAGAGTCATACTTTAATTATATAAAATGTCCCTTGAAAATTGTATGAAAATATTGATGACTATTTTGGTCAATGAATTTGAAAAAATCATAATTGGGTGGGGCATGAAATTATATATCCCCTCAATGAATCTATAGTTCTAGTAAGACTTAATAGGTAGGGTTTGGGTGTATGAATCTTCCCAAGAATGGATATTTTCATAGAATAGGGCCTTGATAATTGGTTTTTGAAGTATGGAATTATTAATTCCATCATAATGATTTTGGTATTATTGATATCCATGTCCCCATTTATTTCCATGTATATATAATTCTCCAAATTTCATATTGATTATGGATTCATGTTGTGTAACTATTATATCCAAAATATTCATGTCATGTTTAAAATATAATTTCTTCAGTTTTTGGTTTTCCCCAACTAATATTTTGAGATCAACCCTTACTAAGATTTTACTTCCACCTTGTATGATGAAAATTAGTAAAAGTGACATGTTTTTAGAAGGATATTACATATCGGTGAATTTATGGGATATGTTAAAGAAACATTACAAAAAATGTTTTCAAGATATAAAAAACATGGGATATATTAGTTTATGATGTATCCAAATTATATAAAGATTTAAACCTAAAAACCGCATGATGTAAGAGATGAAATTAAACATTATTTAATTTGAAAAAATGGATTGTTGTATCAAGAATTTTAAAACTATTAACAAGAAAAACATGTGATTATTTTACCAGATCTAGAAGTGGGGGTATGGGTTGTAATGTACCAGAAATTAAAATGTATTTTTTTTACTTATATAGATTAATTTGAAACCAGGTGCTGAGACGGCACATGATTTTGAGGCCTGGGGTGCCTAGAATATTTGTTTGAACTCCTTTAAATAGCGTACATTCTTGGTTTTGGAAACTTTTAAACTGGTGGTCAGATTAAACATATGAGGGCACTATTTCATTTGAAATGATGACTTTTCCTTTGGAAGGGCCTAACCTCGATTGGTGAGGGTTGATGGTTAAAGTTAATTTTTTGGTGTTTTAAATAAAAAACTGAAATAACTTAAAAAAGTTTATTTTATTCCAAATTTCTTGTTGCAACGTATTGATGATTCATCTAGTTCATTTCATAAATGAAACAGCGTAAAGACGTCGGGACTCATCATAATAGAAACACTGAGATATGATTCCTCTATTTAATGGATTAATAGGGATATGGGATCAGGAGAGCATCCTTGTGTTTTATATGAATCTTTGAAAGGAATTTTGTTGGCGAAGGATGAGAGGTGATGAATGATGGATCGCAAATGACAATGAAATCCCCCTCCTCTTCGAAGGTTTTCGCCAACAAAGAAGGATTCTGGATCGAGGATCGGTGAATGATTGTAGTGTGGCTCAATTCTTCACCAGTGTTCGATACAATCTTTGAGGTAGGGGTTTATTTCTAAGTGATTTCTTTATTTCCCTATTTGTTGACTAGAGCGATGAACGCAGATCAACCCATGAACATGTTGACTCATAGATCGATTGTGTATGTAGGATGGTTTTGATTATAGGAATTTGAATCAGGGTAATCCCAGTTTTGATGAGATCTATGATTAGAGTTTTCAATCTCCCCCCCCCCCTCTGATTTCAATTCTAATGTGGATGGATCGAGGTTGACACAAACAGGGGTCAGATCCAGCTGTTTTGGGCATTCTTGTGTTCTTCCAATTTCTCATGGAGCAACAGTCTAGGCTGCCGGCATGATGGCCGGCGGTGATGAAAATCCACGGTCTAGGATGGACTGCTGTGGCGGATCAGATCTTGGCAGGAGGCCGCGAGAGATGGTAGTGCTAGGTAGATGACCACTGGAATGGGAGCCGGGAGTGGCGCAAGGCCACAACCAATAGGGTCGCGGCAACAACGAGGGCCACTGACTCGAAGGCTGGTGGTGGAGGAAACCATGGAAACCGCCACGGGTGGTTATCAGGGACCACTTGTAGGTAGTCAGTGGTGGGCCATGTCACATGATCAGGAACTGCAGTCTAGAGGAATTGTGGAAGAGGACCCGTGACATCATCCTTGGGTGGGGCACATGGTGGTCAGCCGCATTCATCAGGCGGGGAAATTGTGCATGCCGTGTTCATCAGGCGCGTACACAACACCCCCCCCCCCAACCCCACTGCACCCCACGTTCTTTATGTGGGGACGCATCACTAGAAATGTTCCTCAGGTAGGGACATGGTGCCCCTCGCGTTCTTCAGGCGAGGACGCAATAGCCGCAACGTCCTAGGTTGAGCAATGGGCCCGCTCTAGTGGGTCGGGCTTAGCAGGTGGGCCAGGCCAGCACACCGAGTCATGTCGGTGTAGAGAGCCAACTTTAGAACAGTAGTCTAGGTCGGGCCTATAGGGACCGGGTCAACCTGACGGGTCAAGTCGGCAAGACCTAAGCTGGGTCGGACCGGACCTGGACCCAACCAACCCTTTTCACTAAAATGATCATAACTCTCAAAATTCATGTTTGATTGATGAGTTTTTTGCGGCGTTGGTACCCTCGTGATGAGGTTATTCTTTTGAGATACTCTATGTGGGTTTTCATGGAAGTTGACATACAACCCTTGGCTTGAGGAGTAGGTTCTCCTAGAACAAGAACGCTACAAGTGGGATTACTATGGATGGTTGTGACGATAAGACTATGATTGTAGGTTTAAGTGACTCAGCAAGTATATGTGAAATTAGTGGATCTAAGTGACTCAGTGGGTCTAAGTGACTTAGCGGGTCTAAGTGACTTATAGGGCTAAAGTGAATTAGTCGTTCTAAGTGACTCAGTGGGTCTAAGTGACTCAACATTACTGGTTGTTTTATGATTACAACTGATAGTCTTGATTTTCATACTTCAGATTTATACTTGTGTGAGATAACAATGCGACGTGTGTGCTTTATTTTGTGGTCAATCCTTTTTTATCTTTCCTTTATGGTATTACCTTTGTGGTTTGGGGTCCTTACTAAGTATTATTTTACTCACCCCTATATGGGCCTTTCCCGCATGTGTTGTGTCTTGTGCAGAGAACCGAAACTTTGATAGAGACCTTCGTAGTCCATGACTAGGTGGTGCTCAGGGATATCCAATAGATGAGGCATACTTCTACCATTATAGGCAGTGGTCCTTCACCTACCCTTCAGGTAGGGTTTTCTTCTGATGAGCTATCAAAAACTAGTTTACTCATTTGTTTTGTGGGGTTTTTATACTGGACCCTTTACTTTCAGTTATGTACTATTACTCTCAGTGGTTGTCTTAGTAGCATGCATGGTTTACTCAGTGTTTTATTTTTAGAATTTGTGGGCTTGTAGCTGTGTGCATGCATGCAAGTTTAAGGGCAACACATCCCATTTTTTATATAAACCTACTCAGTGCTAGTCACTAACCCCTAGAAAATTAGATGCATGATTGGGGTAGTCCCATCACGGGCCCCACTGGGACTGGTCATGATATAGTGGTATCATAGTGGGTTGGTTCCACATTGGGACCTGGAGTCTATAAGATCGGTTTGTGGCAACAGTGTTAAGTGTTTTGAGTTCAGCTTTTGGGCTGGAGACCACAATTTTTGTGCGGCAGCTGACGTATCCATACACCAGGACTCTAGACACCTACTTTCTAACTCGTTACATGGAAACAATGGTTTCATGGAAATAAATGGTCCATGTATCATATATTATTTGAGTGTGTTCTATTATCCTTCTTGAGTCAAGTCACCCGGTATAATCTATTGATTGTGGTTCATCTTAATCCGTTTCAGGATTCCACCATATAGAAAACCAGTCCGGATTCTGATGCCTGATTACAAGGATGGTATGCCTTACAATGATGCGTTAGTATAGGGACCAGTACCAGAAGTACCCCTACCAGGTGGTGACCCAGTGTTACCATTACTCATCGATCAGTAGTTGAAACCAGCATTACTGATAGAGTATGCACACAAGCTTAGTATATTACAGGAGTTCCAGAGGTAGAGACCTACTAGGTTCAGGGGTGAGACTGACACCTTTGTGGGTGAGGATTGGATTGATGCGGTTATGTGAGTCTTTATTCTAGTGATGATGCCTCTCGAACGGATGGCAGTCTTAGCCACGAGCCTTCTTTAGGGCTTGGTGGGGAGATTCTAGAGCTTGACAACCTAGAAACATGATGAGGTGACCCTCACTTAGAAATACTTGGTGCACCTCTTTAGGTAGTATTTCATTATGGTGATGTTACACTCTATGCGTATACAGGAGCTACTATGCTTGCAGTAGGTTAGCATGATAGTAGCAGAGTACTCAGTGAGATTCACCGAGATTTCTCAATACACCAAATACATGGTGTGAGACCCGTTCTTTAGTGCTCGGGCTTTTGAATAGGGACTACACTAGGAGATCAGGTCATCCCTGGTCTCTCATAGCATACCTACTCAAGATGGGGTGCTAGAGCGAGCTCTACATGTGAAGAGCTTCCTGGAAGAGTATGGGCCAGTATTAGGAGCTTCCAATAGACACAAGGTGGCAGTGTATCTAGCAGTGGGTAGCAGGTAGTAGACAAAGGAACCCAAGTGGGTCAAGACTTCTAGGGGACGGCCCCAAGACATAGGTTTTGAAGTTCGAGGCTCCCAGGGTAGAGGGAGTTAGTAAAATAGAAGGCTATCCTACTCATTTGGTGGTAAGGGAACATAACTCTTGATTTCCTGACTCGCCATAAAAATGTCTAGTAGATGGTTGAGGGACCACTGAGGAAGAGGAAGAGGGTCGAGAAGGGTGGTCTAAAGGGTGGCGGGCGTGGAAGGTGAGTTGGTTGATAGGGGAGGGCCCAACTTCAAGTGATAGAGGCCTATGATCCCAACACTCCAGATATGATTAGAGGTACGATCTATGTCTTCTCCACCTTAGTTGCAGTTCTTATAGACACAGTTTCTAGTTACTCTTTCCTTTCTATGAACCTTGTTCGAATTTCAGATATTATAGTGGATCATTTGGCTCGATCCTTATTCTTAGAGACACCTACTTGAGGGGATTCGATGATCACACATGGGTTTTGGAAGTGTGAGCATACTCTTGGAGGAAATAGATTTGGCTGGAATCTTCTAGTAGTGGCGTTGAGTCCTTTTCATGTAATTATGGGTATGGACTAGTTATCCATAGTCCATGCTCAGATTTACTGTTTTAGGCATAGAGTGTGGTGTGTCTATAGATATGGAACTAGGTTTTCCTTTACCGTGGAATAGGGAATGCTTGTAGTACATGATGGAATTTCTCAGAGTATGTTGCAGCTAATCACTCACCAGTTGGCTAGCCATACCCTCAGTGTGGTAGAAGAGTAGATTCCTCAATTTCTTATAGTGGTGGATGAGTACGAGTAAATCACCCCTGAGGATGTTTTGAGATTACCTCCTCATGGGTAGGTTGACATCTTCATTGATCTATACCCTGGGATGACACCAATATCCACACCAGCATATTGTATGGCTCCCGCAGAGCTTCATGAGTTGAGGGTACCGTTAGAGGACCTGCATAGAAAGGTATTTGTGAGGCCTATTGATTCTCCTTGGGCGTCCCTAGTTTTTTATTTCAATAAGTCGGATGGGATCTTGAGACTATGTTTGGACTAGTGATACCGAAACCAAGTGGCTATGAAGAATAAATATCCACTGCCGAGAATCAATGACCTCTTCGGTCAGCTGAATAGAGAGAGAGGTGATTTTAGAAAATAGACTTCAGGTATGGCTATCATTAGATTCATGTACATGATGAGGATGTATTGAATACAACCTTTAGATGTCGGTATGGAAACTATGACTTCTTAGTGACGCCATTTGGTGTGACCAATAACCCAGCAGTGTGCATAGGACTCATGAACAGGATCTTCTAGCCTTACATTAACATGTTCATCATGGTCTTCATTGATGACATCCTTGTGTACTCAGTGTCTAGGGAGGAGAATGTGGCACACCTGAGGATGGTTCAGGATACACTTCTAGAGAACTATAATTATGGGAAGATATCTAAGTGTTAGTTCTATATTTGTAAAGACCACTTTATAGGATATGTCATTTAAGAGGCTGGAGTTGTAGTGGATTCAGTGAATATAGAGGTGATGCTTGCTTGGAAGCCACCCAGGAGCATGGAAAAGGTGTGGAGTTTCTTGGGTTTGGATGGATATTATAGGAGGTTAATTCCTAAATTTTTTAGGGATGAAGCACCCTTATAAACTTTGACAAGGAAGGGGAAACCCTTTTTGTGGATGGATATGTTCCAACAGAGCTCCGAGGAGTTGAGGCAGAGACTGACAAGTGCCCCCATCTCGAGACTGCCATAGGAGGGTGTTGGTATGTAGTGTTCTACAAAGAATCCGGGACCAGACTGGGTTGTATCCTGATGAAGGGATAAGAGTTAATAACCTACGGTTCATGTTATTTGAGGCAGTATGATTAGAACTCTATGAATTTTGATCTTGAGCTAGCAGTAGAGCTATTTTCATTAAAGATGTGGTGTCACTACATGATGATTGAGCAGTTTACGATCTACTTTGACCATAAAAGTATCGGTTATATATTCTCCCATAATGACCTGAACTTGAGGTAGAATTGGTGGCTAGAGTTCCTCCAGGATTATGACTTCGAGATAGTCTATACTTCTAGGAAGGGGAACGTGGTGGCGGATGCACTCAGTAGGAGATCCGGGTTGTAGTTGCTGAGTGAGGAATCAAAGAAGTTAGCAGTGATGCAGATATACATTGTGGATAGTGATGTAGAAGCTTACCTTTAGTCGATGGTTGTCACTACCCCACCCTTATAGCGAGTTAGGGAGGCATAACTTTGGTATGTTGACTACGAGACCCGATATGCATAGTTGTCCACAGGGAAAGCCCCTGATAGACATTTGATTGTTGGGGAGCACGTCGTTCATTTAAAAGGGCGTATCATTGTACTGTTGATGCTGCGAGAGGAGGATCGGATGGAGTACCAAACTTCTCCTTAGGAAGTACATCCAGAAGTGAATGAAATATACTAAGATCTTCGACATCAGTTCTGGTGGACAATGATGTCAAAGGTAGTCTTAGAGTTCATTCTTCGGTGCCTCACTTGTCAAAAAGTGAAGTCATAGCATCAGTTTCAAGTAGGATTGGATCATCCACTTGAGGTTCCAGAGTGGAAGTGGGATTGTATATCTATGGACTTTGTGATGGTTTAACACACATTTCCTAGGGAATGATACTATATGGTTGATCTTTGACCAACTCACCAAGTCATACCACTTCCTACCCATACAAGATCAGAGTTTGGTAGAGAGTTTGGGATGCCTCTATGTTTAGGAGATGGTTAGACTTCACGGGGTTCCTTCGATGATGGTTTCATACCGTCATGCCCGCTTCACACCGTGTCTATAGAGGGGATTTCAGGAGGTGTTCAAGACTCAACTGTTGTTGAGCAAGACATTTCATCCCGAGATGGATGGAAAGAGGGAGAGGATTATCCTAGTTTTAGATGACATGCTTCATGCTTGCATCCTGGACTTTGGTCATAGTTGAGAGGACCACATACCATTGGTCGAGTTTTCATACCACAACAGATACCATTCCACCATTGATATGGAACTATTCGAGGCACCGTATGGACAACCATTCAAGTCACTTCTATGTTGGATGGACCCATGGGAATTAGCACTCATCGGTCTACAGTTGGTATGAGATATCATCGAGAAGGTGAAGGTCATACAGGAGAAGATGAGGACAACACAGAGAAGGAATAAATCATATGACGATAGGGGATGGAGGCCCTTGGAGTTCGAGGAGGGAGATCATGTGTTCATTTGGGTCTCAACATGACGGGGGTTTCAGAGATTTGGATAGGGAAAAAAGTAGTCTTTGAGATTCATCGACCCTTTCTAGATTCTGAGTAGAGTTGGGGAGGTGGTGTACTGCCTAGCTCTTCCCCCACAGATGCATCTAATGCATGATTTCTTTCACGTGTCATAGTTGAGGAGGTCCATGCATGATCCATTGCACATCATCAACTAGGGTGAGCAGGACATTGATAATGGGGAGATGTTTGCAGAGTTCTCAGTGGAGATAGAGGATCAACAGGAGTGGGTCCTTCATGGACAATTGATTCCTATGGTGCACGTTCGGTGGAACCCTGGGAATCTCCAGGAGGGAAATTGGGATCAGGAGGCTTAGATTCATGCTTAGTATCCCCATTTTTTTAACCCTTGTTTTGGCTTTTGGGGACATAAATCCCTATGTTGGGGAGAATATAATACCCCAAAAATTTCAATTTTAATTTTTTTTAATTATATGGATTAATTTGAAACCAGGTGCTAATATGGAACATGATTCTAAGGCCCATGGATATTTTTTTTAACTCTTTTTAATACCGTACGTGAATTTTTTTTCCAACTTCTAAATTGGTTCCTAGATTAAAAATATGGGTGAAACATTGCATCTGGAACAAAGACTTTTCTTTAGGAATGACCTAAGCTCAACCAGTGCGGGTCGAAGGTAAAAGTTAATTTTTGGTCATTTTAAATAGAATCTTAATAAAGTTTATTTTATTCAAAATTCCTTACTACAACGTAGCACTGATTAAGCTATTTTATTTCATAAATGACACATTGTAATGATGTAGTGACTCAGCATAACAGAAATGATGAAACGTGTTTCCTCCATTTTATTAACTAACAGGGATACGAGGTCTGGAGATAATTGAAGAGTTTTCTCAGAATCATTGAAGAAATTTTGTTGGAAAATGAAGAGTGGTGACGAATGAAGGATCTCCAATGAAAACAAATTCCTACTCCTCTTCAAAGGATTTCTCCAACAATGACATATTCTAGATCAAGGATCAACGAACAATGGTAGTGCAGCTCTATTCTTCACTAGAAATATATCCAATCCTCAAGGTAGGGTTTTATTTCTATGTGATTTATTTCTTTCATTGATCTTGATCTGAATGGAGAATTCTGATCAACCTATGAACAAATTAACTCTCAGATCGACCGCATATGTGCGATGGTTTTGATTGCAGGTATTTGAATCAGGGTCATCCAATTTTTGATGAGATTCATGCTTACAGTTGTTAATCTCTCCCTGATTTCAATTATAATGTGGATGGACTGGTTTTGACATGAACAGGGCCCAAACCCATTTGTTTAGGGTGTTCTTTTGTTCTTCCCATTTCTCATGGTGCAACAGTCCAGCCTACTGGATCGACAATCAGCAGCGATGGTAATTCGTTGTCCATGGTGGACCGCAGTGGCAGATCATCCCATGGTAGAAGGCCAAGGGAGATAGCAGTGCCAAGTGGACAACTACCTATATAGGAGATGGCGGCAATAAAAGTTTATGTCCAGTCATGTTATGAAGATGGCGACAGAAGGCCACAACCAGTCAAGCCACAATGACGGCGAGGGCTGCCAGCTCAAAGGACGGAAGCAGAGGAACCCATGGAAACTGTCGTGGGTGGAAAGTGGCCATCGTCGGTCCATGGAGGACACGGCATGTAGCTCGTGTCATGATGTCAGGATCTACAGTCCAGTGGGACCTTGGCAGAGGACCCGCAGGTGGGAGACACGCCGACCAACCAAATTTTTCAGGTGGGGACTCGGCGCATGCCATGTCTCGGGTGGAGCAACTGGCATGTTCCAGTGGGATATGCTAGGTAGATAGGCTAGCACCAGGCTGGTGTAGCGGCTCGTGCCCAGTCAGTCTGGGCCAGTTCGACCTGGTAGGTCGAGTCAGTAGGACCCGGGCCGGGTCAGGTCGGACCAGACCCGACTGGCCCGTTTTCACTAAAAACACCCATAACTCTCAAACTGTACATCTGATTGATAAGTCATTTGTAGAGTTAGGACCCTCACTATGAGGATGTCATTTTGAGATACACTAAGTGTGTTTTTTATGTGAATTATACATAAGACCTTTTTCTTGGGGTGTAGTTTCTCTAAGAACAACCATACTATGAGCAGGAATCATGTGGCAGACTATGACAAGAAGACTATGACTATGGGTCTAGGTGACTCAGTGGGTCTTATTGAATCAGCAGTGCTAAGTGACTCAGCGGGTCTCTGTGACTCAATGGGCCTAAGTTACTCAGTGGTTCTAAGTGACTCAATGGGTCTAAGTGACTCTACAATACAGGGTGTTCTGTGATTATGTTCGATAGTCTTGCTTTTCATACTTTAGATTTATACATGTGTGAGCTGAAAATACTTTGTGTGTACTTTCCTTTGTAGTCTCTCCATTTTGGTCTTTCCTTTTTGGTCTTAAATTTTTTATTTTGGTTCCTTAATAAGTACTTTTTTACTCACCCATACACGGTCCTTTCCTACAAGTGTCCTGTCTTTTGCAGATGACCGACACTTTGATTGAGACCTTGGTGGTCCAGAACCAGGGGGTGCTCCATGAGATCTGACAGACGAGGCATACTTCTATGGCTATAGGAAGCAGTCCTTCACCTACCCTTCAGGTAGGGTTTTTTCCAGATTAGGTATCAGCAACTAGTGTACTTATTTTATTATAGTTGTCCTTTTGTTGGGATTGTATACTGGCCCATTTGGTTTTGGTTTTGTATTGTTACTCTCAGTGGTTATCTTAGTGGCATGCATAGTTTACTCAATTCATTGTTTAATAATATTTATCTTGAGATATAGGGGTATTAAACTTTTACATATTGTTTTTTCACAATATGATGCATGGAAATTTAGTTTTTTCATAATTATGCTTCAATTTTCATGTTTTTGTATCTTGATTTCACAACCTTTTGTCCAGATATATATTTTTCATTTAATATCACATATACTTCTATCGTTAATTTTTTTTAAATCGTATTATTCCATGTTCATTTTAAAAATTAATTTCTCCTTGGTCATGTTTTCTCTAAAGATAATGATCGTATCTGTGACTATATATTTACAATTAATTTTTCATTTCTAATCATTTGAGATCTTCCCTTTATTATATTTCATTTACCTTAGTCATAAATATGAGTTTTACTAATAGAGCTATAGATGGAATTTTAGAGGAGTAATAATATGGAGAAATGATCACATATATTTTAAAATAAATTTTTAATGTAAATACTCCACATATACACTATTCCCAAAGTATCTCTGAGTTGAGTGAGATTATTTTGAGATGTAATAATAATATAAATTTTTTCCTTGTTTTCCTTAGATAACCCATCTATTTTAATTTGTAAAAGTATGTGTTCTTTAAAATGAACCCATTAGTGGGAGTCTAGGGAGCCTCGTTTAATATCAATTCAATGTTTAAATATTTTTTAAGATTAAAATAGTTATTTTGGAGAATGGTATGAGATAAATTTACTGAAAAAATAGTGATATTTATAATGGATAAGTGTTGGTGTAGGATAACATCAAAAAAATTTGGCAAAATTTTTATAATAAATTTTTGGGAGAAATTAAATCACTCTCTAAGTGCTATAGGTGGATGTCGACTCTTTACTAAATGTGCCTCGGGTTAATAACACAGATAAGGGATGATTGGGAATTGGAATAAATTTCTCCTAGTGCAAAAAAAGGGGACTAATTGAACACATGGTTTGACTCTAATTTTTTATATTCTATTAATAATTCATGTCCTATACAATGAACCATTATGAAGGATTTTAATATGTTGTTAACTAAATGGGATAGGGAACCTGATAGAAAAATTACCATGGATATGAATGGATTGGTCAAAGTGTTTCATAGGTTGAACAAAAATTATTATATGTTTGATGCCAATGATTCTTAGGGGAATAGACCATTGGATTGATATTTTCATATTTATATGTTTTATATTACCATAAAAATTTTTGTTTTAGTATTTTGTTGAAACATGATCATGAAAATGATGCTAGGAATGTATCATCCATCTCCTCATCCATTATCTTTGGAAGAGGTGGTGGGTGTTACATTCCATAGGTGACATCCCCAAGACCCCAAATAATGTAAATAAATTCCAAGGGATTCCTAAATAATTGGGGGATGATTTTCCCTTTTAAGATAAAATAAAAAAAAATCAAAAGAAAAAACCAAAAAAACTTTATGATGCATGAGTATAAGGAAAAACAATTCCAATTAAACCAAACCAAAACTACTAACATATACGAGTACCAAGTGGAAACCAAGTTACATAACCAATGGTTTCAAAATACCACAAAAAAAAGACACCAAAACATGCATCTAGCAATTCCCAAACATCTCCAAGATCCAAATCCACATTCTCATCCCAATTTATCAAGAACAATTGCTAATGAACTGGGATACCTTTCCTTTACCTATGTCTCGATATATAAAATTTGAAAATTCACCATAGTGTTGAAGATGGGAGTGAGTATAAAACTCATTAGTATTTACCTAATTTCAAACTAACTCATGATATTAGTAAAAAAACATGTTAGAAAATTTATATGAAATAGTTTTAAAATAATTTAATACAGTTTATATCAAATCCAAAAAGTTTCTCAAACTAAATAGTTTTCCATGGAAAGTAATAAAAAATCCATTAAAAACATTTTCAAATCCATTTTTCAAACACAATACATTTCAACACATCCACACATGAATGACAACTATGGACCTTCCTATACTTGTGATTGGTGTGATATCCATTCAACAAAGTCTCTCTTGATGAAAAATTTTAATGAGGGGAACTTCACACCCTTATCTATCACATTTGTATGTGGAAAACATCATGCGCTTATCCATACCAAAGGAACATGAACACATGCCCACCATGTATTCCAAAAATCAATGATGAAAAATTTTCCAAAAAAAAAACATTATTTCTTTAAAACTTTTCAAAAAACATTTCCATGTATCAAAACTAATTCATAATGATAAAACCATCATTCTAAAATCAGGTACCAAAATCAATATCCAAAAAAACCAACCAAATTTTGAAAATTTCTAAGAAAATATACCTAAAGAGGTTTATATAAAATCACACAAAGGTTTCACATGAATTTAATTAAATTAAATCAATTTGAAACCAAGCCATAAAGTTCTGATCAATATGAGTTGATAGAGAAGCCAACTACTTCTCAGACATTGTTGAAAATGAAGAATGACACAAAAACTTCAACAAACAAGCTTGGATATTCTATACCTGAACATAGATCGTATTCCCTTCAACCAAAACAACCATATATCATCGTGATTGACATAACACAACATTGATCTATCCCCGGTAGATTGGTTCCATGATTCTAATACAGGGAAGAAGAATATATATATATATGAAAAACAATGAGGTTTGAGAAATTTACAAAGAATCTAGATCTCCAATGTTTTTTGGATTGCAAAAGGATCACTCCTAAACTTTAGGGAGTCACCAATAAAGCCCTAAGAGGATGAGGAATTATTTTTTAGTGAGTAGTAGGGGAAATGAGGATCAATAGACTTAATACAAATTAGATCCATTATTTTTGGATTTTATATGTCAACGTACAATCTTAGAGAACATTGTTTGACAAACCATTCAGTAACCATTCATGAGATAGGGTATCAAACCACACCTTATATGATTGGCTCAAGTGGTTAAACAAACCATGCATGAAACATGATATTCACATCTATCCAAAATTTCATGGTTTATCCTGGGAATCATCTTGACTTGGCCAAACCATGAACCAACCATGCGCCAGCCTACTGATCAATGTTTTCCCTTTCACAGTTTTTTAGAGATGTTGCACAGTTCTTACTAACCATGCCTAAACTGTGCACCTCTAAAATTTCCTCCAAAACACATCTGAACCTCCCAAAATATTAAAAACAATATATATATATATATATATATATAATAAATTAAGGGTCATGAACCTAAAATAAGTGGTGCTAAATTATCCCCACCATTGGTCTTTCCATCACTGGAAAGTATACAACTCTCATTGACTTGGAAGGGTTTGGTTCATTTATTCATAATTTTCATTTCATGCTATAATATTTCTTCCTAAATATAATAATGTTTCTACAAAAACAAAACTAGACTAATGCCTTTACCATGAAATACTTCTCTTTCGTATCCACAATTCATACCAGCACATGAACCAATATAGAATTTAGCTCTAGGTAAATGTGATTCAATCAAACCACGTGGTCAGAATTAGGTTGAAACATTTTAATCTGAGATACATGAAATACACTATGCACTGAACTAAAACTTGATGGAAAATCCATCCAATATTACACCTCACCAACAAGTTCAAGTATCTCAAAATTCAATATGTATTGAGGAGATAACATGCCCTTATTTCCAAATATGACGATGACCAAACCATTGAGAGATTCTCAAGAAAACATGATCACTCATCTCAAATGACAACAAACACTGATGATTATCCATATATTATTTTTGATGACATCAAGTTGTCTTAATCCCATTTTTAATTAGTTGAATATTTTTTGTTCTCACTTCCACATGGCTAGGTCAAACCAGTGAAGTCTCGCCTATTTCATAATGACCAATAATATTATCAATGGAAATTCTATTCTTATAATTATATAAAATAGTATAACACACATAAATAACATATAGAACCTAATAAAAACATCATTTTCATAAATTAAGAATGAAATATATTTTATTTAGAGAAATTAAGGAACCTATACCAATGGAATAATAAATTGACCGTTGAAATAGTAATGTGGCCATTTGGAATAGTAAACCGGCCAGTATAATAGTAACCTCACCTATGAAGGTATAAATAAAATGAGGTACATTATGAATGAAAATATAATAAATTAATTTCAAGGAATAATTAAATTAATGTTTTAGAAATGTTAAATTAAGTATTAATATTTTTGTAAAACATAGTTTTTTTTAAAATTTCATATTTAATATAATGATTTAAAATAAATTATATTTTCATAAAATGGATTCAAAAATTAATATTTTGTTTTATTATGATTATAATATCATTTTATGATACCTTAATTAATTTTTTTGAGGTAAAAAAATTAGTTATAATTTTAAAATCGGTATTTTTTGAATAAATAAGGATTTTAATAAAAAACTAGATTTCTCATATTTAGAAAATTATTTTCATAAAATGGTTTCTGTTTTTTAAATCTAAAAATTGAAAAAAAAAATAGTGTGAATTTTTTGTATTTTTCTAAAATAGATGAATTTTTGTGAATAGTGAAATACTATAATTTATGGTATTTAACATTATAAGTAAATAAATGAATTTTTGAGTCATTTTTGAGTAATGGGTGTTGTAATTGGACATTATATCAAAATAAATTTATCTATTTACTATAATTAGTCACTAGATCAACATTATTGATAGTTTTTCGCCAAAAATAATTAACTAATGAATAAAATAAAAAAACCCCTCTCCTCTAACTATAATTTCTACCTCTCACCTTATCTTATACTCGCACCTTATAAGATATATAGCATTATTATATTAACGAAAATTCCTCTACCAAACCTCTTCCCCACATTCTAGTATTACTGGTCTCACCAAAAGACCATTTCTATGTTTATTAAGGAGCTTCTCAAGGAGATGACACTCAAGTGGTAAAACCCTCCCTATTTCTATATTAATTTCATTTCTTTTCATATCCTTACCTCAACACACCAATAAAAAGTAACATGATTAATCTATTATAATACATATTATTTAATTTTATTATTTTAATGGGATATCTGTCACTTAATATCTTTTCTTCTCTTTTTTATCTTAAAAAAGAAAACATCATCCATGATGTTTCAATTCACCAACTTCATGGGCGATGATTTTTCATTTTATGTTACCTCCTTAAAGGCTGTTCATAAAACCATTTTTAGGGTTAAAATAGATTATAATATTTTTATTACATCTTTTTTTACTTTATCGAACTAATATGTACACATAATATTATATAATACAACAAAACTAGTGTGTGATAGTCAAAAATTAACCAAAATAAACTAACAGCCATCATTAACATTTTATCTAATGAATATTTAACATATTTGAAAAAAATGATATATTGGATCATTTAAATTTATTAAGGGGAATTAATATCATATAATTACACTTCTGTAGTTTTTTCCATTTTACAAGAACTCCCACAATTAAACTCAAGGGAACCAATCCTAAAATCATGAAATGAAAGCTCCCTAAATGATGAAATGGAATTTTATAACTCATAAAAAATGCCATAAATGAACTTAAAAAATTACTAAATCAAATAAATTTTAAATAAGTCATAAATTAATTAATTATTGGTTCTAATTTTATTATCCATGAAATTAAGTACATGTTTAGAATAATTCCAGACGTAAGGTAAGGGATTCTCTTCAAAACTCTATTTTACCTTCGAGTTATGCTTTCTCTCTATTTACCACAACTTAATTATTAATTATTTTTATGTATTCTTCCAATATTCTATGTGTATGATACAAAAATATTTACCAAGATAAATTCTTATTTATTTTATGGGGTAATACATGTTCTATAAGGTTCCTATCTCAATTCCTCCTGATAAGAAAACCTGATTAAAGGGAACTTCCCAATTTCTAACCCATTTTCAAGTAGCTTCCATAATATTTTTTAATCCAACATTATTTTTGTATAATAAACCTTTTTATCATGAAATATTATCTTTTTTTATTTCTGTTTTATACAAATAATTACTCATTTTTTCTCTTTAAGTCACTTTGATATTTTCCCTTAAACCGCACTAAATTGGCTCATTTATAATGTTTGTTAAACACTCATATTATATGATTTCTCTTCAGTTGGAAAAAGTTTATCATGATCTATTCATATTATCCCTTATTAATGTTCATTTATAATTTATTTCTTTTCTTTCATGGACATCATTATGATATTCCCTTTGGTTATGCCTTATGACATGATTATGATACCCATTTCTTTCTATGGGTAACCCTTACGCTTGATTCTTCATGTGGCCCAAATATACATGAACATGTTATGATGGGTGCTCCCAAATAGTGCTCCAAATCATTTTTTATTGTTTAGTCTCATTATACATCATGTTGGGATAGGGATTAAACCTGATTACTTTACCGAACTTTCTCCACTATGTGATATAGTCTTGACAGATAGCCTTGACTCATGTTTATGTCATGTTGTATGTTTCCAAAAAAATCTAAGATGTCATTATTACATGATACCATGTTCTACATGTTATTATTCCATATTTTTATTCATATTTCACTCCTTTTTAGGTCACCATGTTATGCCTTCTAACCTATGTGTTATGTTTTATTACAGTTTTTATTCCCTTACTAGGCTATTTAGTTCATCCCTTTGTTCATGTATTTCCCTGGTTATCCTATTCAGATGTAAGATCTCAAAGGATGTTAGGAGATCATTATATAGACTAAATAAATGTATTTTTATTTTTGTTTCATTCTTTATGATTATGTACCGAATATCACAAAGACACTAAACTTTATGATCCTGGGTTTGTATTTAATGGTTAATTATGCTTAAAATTGTGTAATAATATATGTAATGGTCTAGGGTCACTATACATGGTATCATAGGATGTTCTAGTTAGATTTTGAGATTAGGAATAGAAAAATTTAGTAATCACCCTATGGATAATTCTATCACTATGGATAACTTAGATTAAAACATAGTGAATCACAAGATAGGATATAATTTCCATCGAAATGTTTATTATTATATGTTCAATGTTTTATTTTTATATTATTAATAGCTATGAATCCTTTACCCCTAATATTACTTTATTTTTTTAGTTAATGGATGGAAATAGGAAAACCCTACCAATAGTAAATGTGATAGGAAATGTTATGATTTCCCTAACAAAATTCCAAATCTGATTAGAATGGGAGCTCCAAACATCAAGATAGTACATTCTCAACTCGATAAATTTATGATAATAACATGAATCATGTAGAAAGTCCTCCTTATACTAAGAAATTGAATGTTTCGGTTGAATCCTTTATAAGACAATGGCCTACTATATTTAGTTGATCTTTTGATCCCCTTATCACAAAATAATGGATTAACTCCATTTAGAAGTAATTATCTATCCTCAAGTGCTTAGAACAAGAGAAATTCATAGTGGAGGTCTATCATTTTGATGGTTAATATGATCAATGGTGCAAACTGATCAAAAAATTCGAAGGAGGAAATTGATTCCATGCAAATGGAGGATTTCATGAAAATATTTTCAATAAATATTTTCCCCAAACTCTCAATCTTAAGATAAAAATGGGTTTCCTCATACCAAAGAAAAAGGGAGATGATTCTATCAGGTAATATAAAAAAAGAATTTGAAAGTATTGCATGATATTTCTCCGTCTTTTTCATGAACACTTAAATCAAAGTAGATTACTTCTTTAGTAGACTAAATCTAAGTTTATGAAAATCCTTGGTGATTCAAGACTTTTAAAGATATAAGGATATTTTATATTGTTCCATTGATTTTCAAATGGAGATCAAATATTCTCAGTGGTCTCGTGATCTCGAGATAAAAATAGGGAAATAGAGATTAATATGGGAGGATCAATAGAAAAATACCATAATGGGAAGAAAATTCAACTTCCCATGTGTCAAATTTGTGGGAAGAATAATCTCAGGAACTATCTAAAGGTAAAAGGGAGATATTTTAAATGTATAAGAGAGGATAATATGGCTAATAATTTCCAAATAGATACAAATAATCCCACAAATGTGGAGGAATAAAAGAAGGATAAGATAAACACTCATCCAATAGTTCAGTCTTTCAACTACAAGGAACATGGGAATTATGTGATCCATTTCCCTGAACCAAGGGTTGTAGGAGGAAATCAACAATAAAATCCTCAAAGGCTAGAATGAAGGTAATTTTATATCACTAATACTAAGGTTGATCTCGATAATGATGTTATGATAGGTATGCTGGTTAATCATGAATGAATAGAAAAAATTACTATTTGATTCTGGTTCTATGAATTCTTTCATATCATGCAAGTTTAGTATAACTATTAAAACACCACCTTAAAATATAGAGGCTGAGATATATGTGAGAATAAAAAATAGGGAAATTATTCAATATAAACAATATAACACCTCCCCAGTTAATGTTTATGAATTAAACCTCCTAGACTATATTTTTATACTTCCTGTGGTGGATTTTGATGCTATATTGGGCATGTATTATATATCTTTATATAAATATAACATCAACTTTATGGAAAGAGAGATAACTCTTCACATCTTGAGGCATCCTCTAATTTTATAAGATTGTAAGGAGGGGGATGAATCTCTTTCAGAGTCAACATATCAAGAGTTGATATTATTTCCTTATGAGAAATCATATCTTGCTCAAATGGTTGAGAAAAATGAGAAAATCATTCTCAAAGCCTTGTCCATTGTGAAGGACTACCAAAATGTGTTCCCTATATAATTTCCTAGTATTCCTATGAATAGAGAGGTTGAGTTCTCAATTGAACTTATTCTTAGATCTATGTCTATATCAAGGATACCTTATAGATTTGACAGCATTGTGTTTGAGGAACTAAATAAGCAGTTACAAGGGATTCCGGAAAAGGGTTTTATATGCCCAATTGCTTCACTATGGGGTGATATAGACCTCTTCGTCAGGAAGAAGGATGGATCGACATGCCTCTGCATTGATTATCATGAGCTCAAGAAAATCATGATAATGAACAAGTATCCCCTTCAATTGATATATTATTTGTTTTATAAACTACATGGGGCCATGTATTTCTCTAAGTAGACCTTCAGTCAAGATATCACCAATTAAATATGAATAAGCAAGGTATTTGGAAGACTTCCTTTCAAACAAGATATGGAAACTATGAGTTTATAGTGATGCCCATCATACTTACTAATTCTCCAAGAAATTTCATGTAGTTAATGAGTTGATTCCTTATAGATTAACTCAAAAAAATGGAAGTCTTTATTTATGATATTATGATATACTCCAAGGACAAGGAGGGACAAAAGGAGAATTTTAATGTTGTGATAAAGACTTTGAGAAGGGAGATACTCTATGAAAAGTACAATAAATGTGACTTCTATATGGATAAAGTATCATTATTATGTCATGTTATCACCATAAAATGAATATATGTGGCCCCTTCCAAGAAAACATAAATTGAGGAGTGGCCCAAACCAACATTTGTAACATAGATCCATAGTTTCCATGGTCTAGTTGGGTATTAACAATGATTTGTGAAAAATTTATCACAATTTTATAACCCACTAACCAAGATGAATCAAAAGGAAGTAAAGTTTTAAACACTAGTGAATGTGAAGACTTATTTAGAGATTTGAAAAGGAGGTTTATCACTACACCAATACTCACACTACCAAAAAATGGGTAAATCTTTGTGGTATAAAACGATTCTTAAAAGAATGGATTAGGATTTTAACTAATCAAAAAATCTAAATTTATTGAATCTACCTCAATGAATTTGGAAACACATGAGATAAAATATCCCACACATGATCTGGAGTTTGAAGTTATGATCATTGCATTGAAAATCTGGCGGTATTATCTCTATGGGGATAACTTTGAGATATATACTAATCATGAAATCCTCAAATATATATCCACGCATAAGGATCTTAATATGATCCAAATAATATGGTCATATCTCATTAAGGATTATGAATTCTCATTCAACTATGATTTTAGTAAAAAAATTAAAGTAGTAGATGATCTAAGTACAAAGGATATTACAACATTATCAATTACGAGAATTGAGAAGTTTATAATCTTCTTATATTTTAAAAGGATAGACATGGGAATCATTTTGGAACATTATCAATATAATCTCAAATGACTTATCAACCATCCCTAATTAATAAAATAAATAATTCCCAAAGAAATGATGAATAAATTTAGAAAAAGTTAAAATCTATCAGAAATGGGAAATCCTTAGAGTTAAAAATTGATGAGGAATTATTCTTATGATTTGGGTCATAATTATGTGTATCATCCAATCTAGAGATAAAGAAATATATTATAAATAAAGCACATACCCCAACATTATCTATTCACCCAGGGAGAAAAAATATGTATCATGATATCCTATAGAAATATTACTAGGAAAATATTAAGAAGGATATCATTGAATATACATCAAAGTTCCTGGTATTTTAGTAAGTGAAGGATGAAATGAAAAAAGTTTAAGAGGATGATGCAACCATTACTCATACCAATATTGAAATAGCAAAACATCACCATGGAATTTTTCACTATACATGTAAATACATCCAGATGAAATGATGCTATATGGGTTATTGTGTATCATATTACAAAGACAACTCACTTTATCAAAATTATATAAGACTTATCACTCGACCAACTTGCATGGATATATATCCCAAAAGTAGTGAGGATGCACGGAGTACCACGATCGATTTTATCCAATCGATGTCTGATATTTACCTCCATGTTCTGGAAAAGTCTCCAGTATGATATAAACACTGACTTGAACTTCAATACATCCCATCATCATCAAACTTTTTTTTATTATGATAGTACTATTTAGACAGTGGAATACATGTAGAGAGCATGTTATATGGACTTCAAAGGGGGATGATGCCAAAATATACCTCTAGCTGAGTTCTCATAGAAAAATAGTTTCCACTCAAGAATACAAATGGATTTATACAAATCCCTTCGGGGAAAATAATGTAGAACACTGGCATGTTGGGAAGAAGTCAGTGAACAGAAGCTGCTCAAAACTAAAATGGTTAAAGAAATGGTAGAATAGGTAAAAAATTAACAACTTGTCCAGGATTCCCAAATTCGATAGAAGAGCTATGCAGACAACCATCAATGATACCTTGATTTTAAGGTTCATACATGGTATTCCTCCACATATCTTCATGTAAGAGGATCATGAGATTTCAGAATAAAGGAAAGATGAGTCCTAGGTACATTGTCCCCTTCCAGATTCTGGGTTGTGTTGGAGCCCTATCCTATCGACTAGCTCCTTCCACCTACCATGTATCAAGTACATCATATATTCCATGTATCCCTCTTAAGGAAGTACATACCATATTCCTCGCATGTACTGAATCCATAGGTCATACAACTATAGAACGACCTATCGTATGAAGATCAGCCGATGAAGATCTTAGACCATAGAGATAAAGTTCTAAATAACAAGACTACTCACCCGGTAAAAGTACTATAGAAAAACCATATGTGTGAAAAGGTGACATGGGAACTAGGGGAAGAAATTAAGGAGAATTACCCTCTCCTATTTTCACCATAGTTTCTCAAACAAAATTTTAACAGAGAAATTTAATAAGGGGGAAGAAAGTAATGACCTAGAATATTATCAATTGAAATTACCTTATTATAATTATGTCATATAGTATAAAAAATACATCACATAGAGAACCTAAAAAAATTATTTTAATAAATTAAGAATGAAATAACTGGTATTTATAGAAATTAAGGAACCTCTAACGATATAAAGATAACTTGACCGTTGGAATTGTAATGTGACCATTAAGAATAGTAAATCAGCCAATATAATAATAACCTCACCAATGATATTTTAATAAAATTTAGGTATCTGATGTGTGATAATATAATATATTTATATCATGGAATAAGTGAATAATTTTTTTAAAAATGTTAAATCATATATTTGTATTATTTGTAAAATGTAAATGTTTATTTATAATATTATAATTAATACAATTATTTAAATGAAAAATTATTTTCATAAAATATATTTATAAATTAATTTTTTTCTTATGATTATTATATAATTTTATGATACCATAAATTGTTTTTCAAAGTGTCAAAAAATCATTTATAATTTTAGAATCAATACATTTTGAATAAATGATGTTTTTAATTAAAAATTAAATTTCTAAAATTTATGAAAATATTTTCATAAAATGGAGCCCATTTTTGAAATATACATTGTGATAAATATTATGGTGAATTTTTGGGATTATTTAAAAATAGTTAATTTTTTTGTGAATAATGAAATGTCGTAATTTACTGTATTTAACAATATATGTAAATAAAATAATTTTTGAGTCATGGTTGAGTAATGGATGGTCTAAGTGTCCATTATCTCAAACTCAATTTCTCTATTTACTATACTTAGTCTCAAGAATCAACATAATTTATAGTATTGATCCAAAATAATAAACTAATGTATAAAATAATCAAAAACATCCCTATCCTCCCACTATAAATAGAACCCCTCAAACTTCTTCTACTCACACATTATAAGATCTATAGTTTAATTATATTCTTTCCAATTCCACTACCAAACCTATTCCCTGAATTATATTCTTATAGGCCTCTCAAAATACCATTTCCAAGTTCCTTAAGGAGGTTTTTAAGGAGACAACACTCAAGAGGTAAAACCCTCCCTATTTCTCTTTTAATTTCCTTTCATTTCTTATCCTTATTTCACCTCCCCTATCCGAAGTAACATTATAACTCCATTATCAAAAATATAATATAATTTTATTTTGGTAATGGTATATCCAACATCTAATCTCTTCTCTTATATTTTTTATCTTAAAAATGAAAACCTTGTTTGTGATGTGTCTATTCCCCACCTTCATGGATGATGATTTTTTGTATTCTATTACCACCCTCAAGGATGGTGATAAATCCATTTTTATGGTTAAAAAAAATTCTAATAAATTTTTTATAACTTTTTATTTTTTGGAACTTATATGTATACATAATATTAAATAATATAACAAACCAGTTTGTGGTAATAAAAAAATCACCAAAATAGACTAACGTTCACATTAACATTTAATCTAATGAATTTTTAGAATAACTAAAAAAATTATATGTGGGCCCATTTAAAATTATTTAGGTGAATAAATATCATATAATTCAACTTATATTTTTTTGAACCTTTTTAAAAAAGACTCCCATAATTAAACTCAAGGGAAATAATCATAAAATCACGAAACAAACACCCCTAGAATGATGAAATTGAATTTTATAACTCATAAAAATGTCTATAAATAAACTCAATAAAATTATAATAAATAAAATAAATTTATAATAGGTTATTAATTAATTAATTAATGGATATAATTTTATTATTCAATACATTAAGTAAAAGTGTAGGACAGTTTTGGAAATAAGGTAAAGGATTCTCTCTGAACCTCCATTTTTCTTTCGAGTTATGCTTTCTCTCACTTTACCCAAAAAAATTATCAGTTATTCTTTTTAAATCCTCCAAAATTAGATGTGAATATCCCAAACATATTTACCTCTCTAAATTTTTCATTCTTTGATGGGTAAATACATGTTTTATAAGGTTCCCATATCAATTTCTCCTGATAAGAAAACTCGATTAAAGGGAACTTCCCAATTTCTTACCAGTTTTCAACTATCATCCATAATATGTTTTAAGAAGCATTTATTTTTATAAAATCACTATTTTTATCATTAAAAAATATCTTATATTATTTATGTTTTTATACAAAAAATATTATGTTGTCCTATTTACGTCTCATTAATATTTTCCCTTAAACCGCACTAAAGTGGCTCATTTCAAAAGATTCTTAAACACTATTTTTATATGATTTCACTTTATTTGGAAATAATTTAACATGATATATTACTATTATAACTTATGAATTTTATTGTATGATTTAAATCTATTCTTTCATGGACACCATTATTATATTCCCTTTGGTTATACCTTATGACATGATTATTAGACCCATTTCATTCCATGGGTAACCCCTATGCTTGATTATTTATGCGGCACACATATGCATAAACATGTTACAATGGGTGTTCCTAGATAGTGATCCAATTAATTGGGTAATGTTTAGTATCATGATATATCATGTTGGGATAGGAGTAAACCTAATTCCTTCATGGGACTTTTTCCACCATGTGATAGAGTATTGGTAGTTCGGCTTGAATCATATTTATGTCATGTTGTATGTTGCTTCCACATTTCAATGATGCACTCATTATGTGATCCCATGATGTACATGTTATTATTATATATTTATATTCATGTTCCATTCCTTTTTATGTCATCATGTTATGCCTTCTAACCCATGTACTATTATTTATTCCTCTATTTATTCTCTTATTAGGTCTTTTATCTCATCCCTTTGTTCACATATTCCCCAAGTTATCCTATGCAGGTGTAAGAGCCTAAAGGAAGTTAGAATATCATTATGGATATTAAATAAAATATTTTTTAATTTTGCTTTCATGCATTCTAATTATGTACCTAATCTACCAAAAATACTATACTTTATGATCCTTGGTTTTTATTTTATGGTTAATTATGGATAAAATAATGTAACAATATGTATAAATGACTCGGGTCATTATATGTTTGCACCCAACAAAGTGGATAATGATAGGGACACCCATAAAGTTCTTCAAATGATCTATTTGTATCAATTCTTGATTAATGTTGTTTCATGATAACTACAATATTGGTAAATTCCTTTCCCATGACCCACCATAATCAATTACACAATCCTTGAGCATATAATCAAACATTTGTATTATCCACTCGGATTGTCCATATGTTTGAATATTATATGTTCTAATCATTGTCAACTGAGTCCCAAGGGACTATTTCAAGGACTTCCAAAAATTATTCATAAACATGGGGTCTCTATCTGATACCATAAAAATTGGTACGCCATGCCTTTTTATCACTTCTCAGATATTGATATTTGACAATCCTTCCACCATATTGAATTCAAGAATAGGGATTAAATGGACCAACTTTTTGAGATACTCCACTATCACCCATATGGAATCATCTTAAAAACCCATCATTTGTATACCTGTTAAAAAAATCCATTGATATCTTCTCTCATTTAAACATTGGAATTGGTAAAGACTGCATCATACCTGTTGGTCATTGGTGATCTACCTTAACCTACTGATAGGAGATGCATCACAAAAAAAACTAAGCCACATTTCTTTTCATGATAGACCACAAAATATTTTTTTACAATGAATTATCCATATTTTTTATTCCATGATGAATATAACATCTCAAATAGTGGTAAGTATGAAGTAGTTATTCTTGAAAAGGCAAATGTACGACCATATGATATCGAAACCACAACATTAATCATCTATCAGGTTTATGACCCTCAATAGTATCACCAACACTATGTTTTGGACTCCTAGAAACACATTCAGAATCATATTTATATTAATCTTAACCTTATAAACGAAATCAGTAACAATAGAATCCAGAAAGAAAACTGCAACACTACCTTAGTCTTTACAATCCAAATGTGTTTCATATATCACGGATATTAGCTGACATTGCTCTAAAGAATATTTCATCAAGTGACTATATAACTTTCCTATTAATTTATCTTCCACATATTCCCCGATACTCATTGTATACAATAATTCAAAGTCAAACATTTGAAGATACTCCCTCTGTATTCTTTATTTCAGACTCAAATCACTTTTTGAAAAGTGTGTTTCAAGCTCTTATGATCCATAAACACTGTAAATATCTCACCAAATAGGTAATGACCCCATGTCTTCAAATCATGGACAACAACAGGTAATTCAAATTCTTTTGTTAGGTAATCCTTCTCTTACAAACATAACTTTCTTGGTCCATAATCAACAACATGATCTCCCTTCATGAGGACATAGCCCAACCCAGATCTCGAGGCATCACGAAACACCTCATAAACTTTTATTGATTCTGATAATATCAACACCATTACTAATGTAAGGATAACATTAATCTAATGAAAAGACATCTATCATTCATCATCCCATGGGAATGGAACACCTTACCCTGGAAAATCTTTCATTAGTGAAGCTAATAATGAAAATTCATGAACAAAACATCAATAATAACCATCCAGGCCAAGGAAACTACATATCTTAAAGACATTATTTGTAAGTTTACAAGAGTTCATAGCCTCCATAATTTATGGATCCATATAAAATCATCTTTAAAAGATAAAATTGGCATGGAAATTTACCTCTTGTATCCAAAAAAACACACTTTGAAAGTTTAATATACAGACGATGATCTTGAAAGATACCCAAAACTATCGCCAAGTGTTTCTCATTATCATCCTTTGTATGATAATACACCAGTATTTCATCCATGAACTCCAATAAAAAATAATCATGATTCATTTTAAATATTTTATTCATTAATTCCTTGAAGTTAATTGGTGTATTTGTAATATTAAAAGGCATACCACATACTCCTAATCACCAAATCAAGTCTTGAAATCATTGTTTGGAATATCCTCCTTTCAAGTATGTTTTAGTGATATACCAAACACAATTCAATTTTAGTGAACCACTAGGCTCCCTTAAATTGACCAAATAGACCATTAATGCATGGAATAGGATACCAATTCATTATCATAAATTGTTTAATCTTAGGATAAAAATCCTTTTATTTATATCCTCCTTTTTCAAAAACAAAAATTATGCTACCGACATAGATGTACAAGGCCAAATGAACCCATTTTCTTCCTAATCATCAAATAGGAATTTCAATTCCATTAATTTTGTTGGTTACATCTGATAAGATGGAAGTGAGAGAGAATTGTTCCCGGTTAAGAGATAAATTATAAACTCAACTTCTCTTATGGGTGGAAACTGTGAGAAATTATCAGGAAATACATCATGAATGTGATCAAGAGAAATGGAAACCCTATATTATTTTTCTCATCAATAGACACCATGGTCAAAGCTACCAACTAGTACGATATAGTTCATACCACTAATTCCAACAATCCGGCTTCACTTTCCTTCACATCACAGTCTCCTCTAAAGACATGTGTGAAACCATATACAAATGAAAAAATAACTATTTAGTTATAACAGTCGATGTGAGATTTGAACATTTTAAAACAATCCACACCCAGGATTAAGTCATATACATCCATATCAAGTATAGAGAAATCCCAAATCAATTAAAACCCATAATTTTTTATAAAACATTATTTTTACACTAAGTATTTACATTCTATTTTTCCAATAAGATTTTAATGTTTCAAAATAAAATACATCATCTCCACCTGAAAATATAGAAGATCAAAAACACTTTATGAAATAAATTAGTGTGATGTTCCCATTTTGAAAAAATATTGAATAAGTGTATAATTCAAAATAATCATACCAATCATCATTGAATCACCTGATGGATCACATTTGATCACTATATCATCTCCATACAATTTCTTACTCATCATACTTTCTCTTTATTACACTGTTAAGATTTCACTTGATTGGGAGTCACGGTATTCCTAGAATCACCATTTCTCACATGGTTCTATTGAAGAGTGATATTATTATGCACTCGTCCCATCAAATAATATAATGCCTAAGAAGTATGAGATATATCCCTATCACCCAACATTGGAGAACTATGACAATATCTCAAAAGGTGTCCTATCATGTTTTAATTATGACATTCTCTAAGTGGTTCAATAAAATCTTGTTTCATATTCTCAAAATAACCACCCTAAAAACATCCTCACATGATTTTCAGTCATGGAGGTATGTTTATTAATCTAATATAATGTTTCTAAGATATATGAACACCTTGATAAGAGGTGTCCCACCTTTGACTTTTTTCAATATTGGATTTCCCACGAGTTCCCATAGAAATAAGCATGATTCCTCTAAATATTTTTCTTGATATGTCTATTTCTACCACTATTTCTATATTTCCAATCTCTATATTATTTGATATAAAAAGAATGAAAATATTTGAGTGAATATTTTTCTCAACCTCCAATAATTGTTTTTTCCTTAAAGGAAACACTTGCAGCAACATTAGGAGAAAATTAGACTAAATTTATCAATTTAACCACATAGTCTATCACTGTGAGGTTCTCTAGCTTAAAACCAAATAATTATATTTTTATAGTAATTTGAACACATGAGGATATAATTGGTTGTTGACAATTTATTTAAAACCCTCCCATGCAATGCCTTAGTTTAATTTATCCTGAACTGCTAAATCCCACCACTGGTGTGCAAGATCCTGACGATTACACATCACCATCCTCGCATTTAGATCACCTGGTGTTAAATGGAAATAAAATATTTAAATAATCATATTAATCAACACTTATACCTTTTATAGTTCAGAATCACCCTAGAAGATGGATGGATTCTTATTTCTAAAATCAACTGAGTGGTCCAATTTTCATGGTTCATCATTTCTGTTCCCTATATCCATAGCATGAAAATCCTAGACAATACTATAGACTGATTATTGGTTCACCTGTTTCTCAAGTACAACCACATTCTCAATAGCCACTTCTGGATGGTTTCTTCGATTAATACCTAGTTCCATTCTCTATAACCAAAATAAACATAATTTAGTCTCACTCTCAAGAAACATAAGGCTTAGAATTTCAAATTTACCATATCAATAAGTTCCACAAAATAAATTATCCCAAATAAACCAGTTCAACCATCTTAAAAATCACACAGTCATCCATCTTCCAAAATCTCACCATTTTAATTTTGAAAACATTTTTTAAAATACCACAATAATCCTTTTTAAAATCAAACCACTTTCAATTTTTTTCAAAAATAAAAAAAATAATCACATGATAAATCATTTACTCAAAATGAATTATGAAATATAATTGGAAGTCATTATAATAAATTCATGTCTTGAAACTATCATCTGATAAAACCAAGAAGATGAGGTGATAACCCACCTAAGTGTTTCTTAAAACACTCATGTACTCCAAAACCCTAGTAAGTTGATGTTCAAAGTAAACAAGTTAGCTAATCATTTTTATTCTCTACTTTTTAATTTCTAATGATACTACTCCTTTAAACCAATAAAACTCAATGAATAAACAATAATAATTTTCTAGATCAAGGAAAAAACAAACTAATACCATTTTTAAAATCTCACCCCTCACCCATTGTCCTGGGAAGAGGTGATGGGTGTTACTATCCTTAGGTTACATACCCAAGACACCAAAAGTTGGAAATAAATTCTAGTAGCTTTATAAACATTGAGAGTATGATTTTAAATTTTCTAATAAAACAAACAAACCATATGAAAAACCAAACAAACCATTATATGATGCATGAATATTAGGGAAAACAACTCAAAGTAAACCAAACCAAAACAACAACTGTATTAGAGTATAATGAGGAAACCAAGTGACATAACCAAAGGATTCAACAAAAAAACTAAAAGACACCAAGATATCCATATAAAAATTCCCAACCCACTCTAGGAACAAAATCCACATTCCCTACCCAAGGTATCAAGAAAAGTCACTAAAGAACTTGGATTACATAAATTTACCTGTGTCTCGATATATAACATCTGTAAATGCACTATAGTTCCCAATAAGGGGGTGAGTATAAAAATCAGTAGGATTTCCCCAATAATATCCAAAGTCACACAAATAGGACAAAACATGTAACCAAATTTATATGAAATAGATTAAAAGAATA
Source organism: Viscum album (assembly GCA_963277665.1). Taxonomy (NCBI): domain Eukaryota; kingdom Viridiplantae; phylum Streptophyta; class Magnoliopsida; order Santalales; family Viscaceae; genus Viscum; species Viscum album. The sequence continues at coordinate 247,873,010 of OY728152.1, read as the reverse complement.
TTAATGCAGTTAATATCAAATCCAAATAGTTTCTCTAACAAAATAGTTTTACATGGAAAGTAATAAAACAATTCATTATAATATTTCTCAAATCCATTTGTAAAACTCATTCCATTTTGACACATCCATACATAGACACATGAATTTCAACCCTGTACCTCCCTATACTTGCAAGTGGTGAGTAATTATTTCACAAATATGTCACATTGTGAACTATTTTGATGACAGAAACATCACACCCTTATCCATCCCATTATTACATGGGGAATCATAACACCCTTGTCCATCCCAAATGTACCTAAATAAACTACCAATATATATGTAAAAATACATGCCAACCATTTTCTAAAAAACATTAATTCTATAAAAAAATTAAACAAACATCTTCCATGCATCAAAACCAAACCATGATTTTAAAATCATCATTTTAAAATCATTCACAATAGCACCTTCAACAAAACTAACCGAATTTCTTCAATTTATAAGAAAACTTCATTAAAAGGGGTTCCATAATATCAAACAGGGGTTTCACATCAATTTCAATCAATTAAATAAATTATAGAAAAATACTTTCTGTTCTAATAAAGAGGAGTCGAGGGGGAATACACCTTACTCTCAAACATTGGCGAAAACAAAGAAAGGCACATCAACATGAAAAACCCAAATTATATCATCTAGATCTGAATGTATATATTATTCCCCTTAACCAAAACAATCATATATCATCATTATGGAAATAAATAAATCTAGATATATCCTCAAGGTATTATATCTATGAATCCAATATAATTAAAAAGATTAGATCTAATAAAATGATGATGAATGAGAACTTACTAGTGAATCTAGATCTCCAAAAGCCTTTAGATTGATAAAGGATCAATCCTAGAATAAAGGGAATAACCTATCAAGCCCTAAGAAGAAGAATAATTCATTTTTGTAATATATTAGGAGGAAAAAGTCATAGACAACATAATCCAAATTAGATCCATGATTTTCATATCTAAAATTTCATGGTGCAGGGTAAGGGTGCACAGTTAGAAAAACTGTGTATCATCCATGCATGAGTTACTATCTCAAACCACACCTCACACGTTAGATTGCATAGTTAGAAAAACAATGCACCAACTAAGTTAGTCTACTATGTCCATTCTTTCATGGTTTATTCTGGGAAACCGCATGGTTTGGCCTAACCATTTCCAACCGTACGCATTCCTAGTGATCATTCTTTTCCCATACACAGTTTCTTAGAGGTGTTTCGCAGTTTTTACTAACATTTCTCAAACGTTTCTCCTCTAAAAGGACTAAAAACATGAAAAAAATCCCTCATAAATTCCCAAAACATAAATTAAACATTATATATTCTTAAAATACATAAAAAAGGTTCATGAACCTAAAACTAGGGGTACGATAGGGAATGATATTTAACAAGATTTTTTTTATTATAAAAAAATAACCGGGAAAATATAAATGGTTGAGAACCTTGGAATATATTTATTATGATGGAAAAAAATCATAGTGTTACATAATTTTTAGAGGATGAAATATTAATAGAAATTTAATGTCGATAATCTTATCTATATTAATTAATAATAGAAATTTATCAACCATATTTTTTGGTATATTCAAAAAGTTACGAGGGTTATATGAAACATCTAAAAATTATTCCATAGTAGTTTTTCATTAAATTTTTGGTGAAATATATTAAATGATGTCAATAGTGATAAAAATAAATTTCATTATAAGGCTATATTAATAGGGACAACTATTGAAAAAAAAACATGATTATAAGATAGATAACCCTTAGGTTTGAAAATATGATTACTATAGATAAAAATGATTAAGATAGTATTTACAACCATGCAATTTAGTATTGATTTAATAAAATTGTTATCCATGATATTTTTTGTTATGTTTTTATCATTTTTTGGATTATGAAATATATTAACTATGGTGTAGACATATGTACTATTAGCTAATACCTTTGGAGGGATAAAAATAGTGTTAATTTCTTGAATTTATATAATTATACTATAGTTTAATGTATGGATATTCAAATGGTTTGATAAAATGTATGTTATGGATAATATATGATTAGGAATTATATGTTATTGGGTATATTATTATATAAAAGACAAATTTTGTTTAAGGAATGATAAGTAACTTCATATAGAATAATACAGTAAGGTAGATGTCGTATTATAAGTCATATTCCAATTGATAAATATTTTATAAATCCCTTCACCTACTTTTAAAAATAGTTAATAGTTAAAATTTTATAATGAAATTTATTTATGGTGGTATAATATAATGACCCTAGATTCTAGATTCTTAAAATTAATAACATCATCAAATTATTTCTCCACATTCAACACCATACATAAAAAATACCTAACATACTGACTATTAAGAATATTTATAAATAATAAAAACACTAGTAAATTAAATTATTATAGTCAATTATAAATTCCTACAAAATATGATTGAGAACACAAAATGTTTGTAAAAAAATATTTTTTTCAATAAAATTACTTTTTCAATATGTATGTGAAACATATATTTAAAATAAAAATGTCTGGATTATAGATTTTTAATTTTTAAAATGATATTAATTTTTAAAGTCCACATATAAAAAATAAATCAGGGTCAAATTTTGATAATTTTCATAAATTATTGATTATTAGTTGAATAGTATAAAAATTCATATTTTTGTAATATTTTTTATTTTATGAAATTAAAATAGGACAGGAATGAAATAAATATTTTTAATGATTAGTTATATAAAAATGTATAATTACATTGTAAAAATAATTTAAAAATAATGCGTTGAATTTTTTAAACCCTTGTATAATGTTTTGGAAATATACATAATATTTACCTCAAAAAACTATTCATATTCACTTGTATTAAAAATATGTTTTCATCAATTACAGTAATTAAATCTATAAAAATGGATTTCATATTTTATATCAACATGATGATATTATTTAATATGGTACATTTATTTTCTGGTATAAAATTATGGTCACTCAGATTAATTTTATTAATCATATTAATTGTAAAAATCTAATTTTCCATGATTTTTTATTATTTATGCATGATTTTTTTCTAATAAAATAAATTAATATCATTTATATAAATATTAATATATAATTATTAAACAAATATATAACTTTATTATGTATCATCCAATTGGTATTCAATAGTAATTATGATTAATAATAGTTAATGGTAAAAATAACATTTCTATAAAAATAGTTCATTTATATATTAAATTTTTAAAAGATGAAGTTAAATTTTCAATAATTTAAAAATTTAATTAGATAAAATTTTGTTCAAATATAGGATAATCTATCCAAATTTTTGTATGATTATTTATTTTATAGTTATAATAATAAAATATTACTTAGTTAAAAACTAATAACCTAGGTTGAAACAAAAATGGTAAAATTTAAAAACCTTAATGGTAAATGATGGGATATATATATAATAAATGTGTTCAAATGATAGTAAGAGACATTTTAAACCTTAAATAATCCCCAAATTCCATTATTTCAAGCTTTAATAATCATTGATTCTTGAATTTTCTCATTCCATTATTGAAAAATAATGGGTGTTCAAAAAAGTGTCATTTTATTCACTTATAAAAGGGTAAAATTCCACCACTTCATGCCAAAGTCATTATTTCTAATTTGGTATTAAAAATGTTTCATTTTATTCCTAATGGAATACTATCTCAGTCATATAATCTTTCAGTATTAGTTAGTTATCCTAAGCCCTTTCTTTTTATGGATAATTTCAAGAGAAAGTCCAAGATCCAAAAGTGAGTATTAATTATTCCTAATAATTTCCTTCATAATCATTATATTCATAACCTACACATATGATAGTAATATAATGATATTTTTATCATTTCTATACTGAATATGAATTATATTACAATAAAAAACATTATTTATTCGTTCCCATCCATATATAAATACAAAATAATGTCGAACATGCGTTGTTTGAATTACCACCCCATTAAAATAATTATGTTTTCATAATTTTTTTAATTACTTATTTAAAACACAATCAAAATTATTAAACTGCTAAAAATAACTAAAAAAATTGTTATGATTTGGTAAAAATTATATTAATGCAAAAGAAACATCTTTCATACTAATAATAATTAAATAATTATTGTATGTTTGTGTTTGGGTCCATATATCCACTAATTAGGGAAAAAAATATGATAATATATCTTTTATTACCATGGGAACCTGAAGGAAAATATTATTATATATTAATAATAAATTAATTATCGATTTATAGTTCTATAAAAATTATATTAATTATTTATTTTATAAATAATATATCATCATAAGTTGTTAAAATTTTCAAAATAAGCTAACATCGATTCTTCTTTCATGAAAAATATATAAAAAATAATGGAATGATATAATATCATAAAAAATAAACATAATTTATCTATTCAGTAACTTAAGTGATCTATTAATGTTGAAATTTTATAGAAGATAGAAGAACAATATTATTATTATGAAACTAGTCTAAAATGATCAAGATAACTCACACTCTATTTTGAAAGTAGAAAATGACTAACTAATATACATGTATAGAATAGTAATAAATTTTTTTATTAAGATTTATATTTTTTATATAGATAATTAATGTTCTTTAGAGGATCTCTGAAATTAAGGTAATGGTTTTTTATCTCAAATATAATATCTTGAGACATATTTCTTATTCTAAAAAAATATTTTATTCAGAAATTTGTTTCTAATTCCCCTTGAATATTTTGTATCATGAACCTCTCGTTATTCATTAAATTTAATGATTCATTTGGAAACATAACTTTCACGGGGTTTTTATTCAAATGAATCTAATTTCATAAGGTTTTATTTGACTCATTTACAAATCAAATAGACATGTTTTGTTATTACGTACCATCGTTTAAATTATTTTTTGTATTATCCACCCTATATCATTTAAATATCATGAATATATTTAATATCATGATATTTTAATTTTCATCTCAATGTAACCCACTTATTATTATGCTACCATTATCTTAACTATTTTTGAGACTCAATTCACGTTCATTGAGTTATTATAGTTATTCGTGGACTTATTTCTAATATGAAGGGGAACATTTTGATATTTTATTTTTATATGTGTTATTTTCCCCTTTTTTTCTTGGTATTCACATTTCTACCAAATAAACCCCATTAAAAATATCTCTTATTTCTTGATTTCAAGTATGCATAAGGGATTTGTTAACTCAAAATTACATTATTTTAGTTAATGTATTATGAATTTAGAGTCATTATTTTATGTTTTATAAATTCTTTTTTATCATATTTTATTGGATACATCATGTTTTCTCTCTAGTAAAAATGATTTTTTTAACTCAAAGAGGCTTTCTAGATGAATTTATTTATCATAAAAGTTAATTTTTTTTAAGAATAATTATCTTCCACATTAATAATTGAATTCATCCAATTAAGAAATATTTATTCCCAAAATAATCTTTCTTATTTTTAAACCCAAATGCATATTTATTTGTGTAGTCTTTGTATTTACATTATCCTATTTTGAAATTTAGTTTTTTCCACCCGATTGTATATTGTGGGTTTTAAAAATAGGTGTTTCAATATATTCAAAGGGATTCATATCCTATAAAAATAAAATGTTTTTTCTTCCACTAAAAATTTCATTTTTACAAACACTCTCTTTTTGAAATTATCTATTATTGGAGATTAATTTTAAAAATCATTTTTTAAAACTATTTTATATGTTTTATCACATTTTAATACATGAAACATTAAATAAATTGTAATTAATTTAATAATACAAAGGATATATTGAGGTCCATTTCCTTATAAATTAGTTATTTAATAGATGAAAAAATAAAATTTATTATCTTATGCTTAAATAGATTATTCATAGATGTATCCAAGATTGCTTTTACTTAATATAAAATTTTGGGTACATATATCAAAATAAAGGGGTGAGGATAAAGCACAATAAGGGAATAAACGACAGAAATATTTAGTGTACTATCGTGAGTCATATCAACAAGTCATGATCATAATAACATGAGTCATACAATAATATAATGATCATAAATCAAAACATGGAAATATTTCTAGAATATAAAAATGATACATTTATAAGAATATCACAAAGGTGTAATAAAACATAATAACAAAGGTTATTCACCAAGGTATTGTAAAACATGTCATATCTATATATTAATTATTTACCCAATTCATTGGATCACTAATAGGGTACACCTTTAATATGTCTAAATTAAATTCTTACATATAGATCATAAAAAATCATTAATAACCTGTGGGAAATAATGAATAGGTTTCATGTAAAAGTCAAAAAAAAATTAATAAATGCATAAATATATGGGAATTACATTAATTTAAACCCCTGATAAATGGTATTTTTTCATCTTTTTAAGTCCAAAATCAATGCATCATGGTTAAATCTTGGTTAATACCCCTGAATTGAGAAATGGGTTGGGTATTCAAAATATAAATATCTTTCATGGAAATAAAAGAAAATTAAAGAAATGATTTTAATTGTATAGTGTATATGAAAAAAGACATTGAATTGGATTAACTATCAGCAAGGTAATTATTTAATTAATAGTATATAATTGAGATAATAATTGATTAATTTAAATTCATGAAGCATGATATGATAAAAATACACTACTAAAAGGATGTACTTGAATGTAAAAAATGAAAGGGGATGTGAATTCTCTAGCATTAAAAAGATACTTCCATGAACTTGAGGGATGGAACCTTAATAACTTAATATAACCTTAGAGACTATATGGGAGGTAAAATTACTAGAACATCATAGATAATTTATTTGGATTGGAGAATAAATTTTTTATTGGTGGGTATTTAAAGTAAAATAGGATGAATTGTTTAATAATTTATAAATATAGGTCTTATAATTATTGTTTTTGTAAAATGAAAATCCATTTTCATACCCATGGTTTTTTTCATGTTGTAGTGATTTATTTTAGGTTTTATAAAATTTTAATGAATTATAACCTAAATACAATTTTCAATATTACTTCGGTCATGGAAAATGAAATTTTCTACAAAATATAGCTTGAAAATTATTAATTTCCATTTTAGATTTTGGAAATACATTTATAGGTTTGGCAATTTATTTAAATACATTAAAATAGAGAATATAAATAAAAACCCATTTTTTATTATTAATAATTTATCTTAACTACTGAAACAATTTATTTTTTAATATTTCCATTTTATTTACTCTATATTATACCATATTTTATATTTTATTAAAACATTTGAGAGTCTCAGAAAATTATGAAAACCTAATCACTACATAATTTAAACTTGTTGGTTTAAAAAATGTCATCAATTTTAATAAGAAATTTTTCTATAAATTGTATTTAAAAATATAATATAATTTTTTATTAAGTTTTTTTATTATAGAGTCAAATATCAGTCACTTACAAAAACATTAAATAATTGAATTAAATATTTTTTTAAAAATATTATAACCCATATTTATTTTAATGTATATTAATGGAAATTTTATATATATATAATTTATTTAAAAAATCAATCATAGTATCTTTGTATAAAAATTTATTTTATTATATTCTCTATTAACATGCATTTTATATATGAGTGTAACCCTATATAAGAATACATAATCAATGAAACTATTAATTAATTTCTAAAATAATTATATATTAATACTAATAGGTCCTAGATATTTAAAACCATATCATTTATCCATAGGCTCTAAGGGTAATGTGTGAGGTGGTGGTTGTTTTGTGAAATGGTTCATCAAACATTGATTTTTTGGAGATCTCCACTATATGGAATGTCTCTCATACGTGATTTTTTTCAAGCCTCGCATGTTAAAGCTCTTATATGATTGATCAATAGTGAAACCCCAATGATTCTACCTCGATCCCTATCTTTGAAAATCAACCTTCATAATTCATGATTTTATTCGTTAAGGCCATTGTTTATTTCTTTTTTATTCAATTAACTTTTATAATTACCCTTAGTATATAATAACCATAATGGTCAATTTATTATGGATATATTACTCACTTTCATAATGACCTATGATAATATATACAACAACCATAATGAACAATATTTACTTAATAGTAATTTAATGGTCACATGCTTAGGGTTACATCTCATATTACTTCCTAAATATAAATTATAAAACAGTAAAATTTAAAAATTCTTCCCCCAATGATTTTTATTATTACTTTGATAAAATATATTATATTCCTAACATTTCATTTTCATTTAAAAAAATCATGGAATGTGTTATGTTACTTGAATAGATCAATCATTCATAGTATACCATTTCACGGTCATAATTATTTGGTATTTATATCTCTCTAGTATTCTTAGATATATTAATCATTTTTATTACATGTACTATAATATTATTATTTTTTGTAAATTTATTTATATATACTTACATTGTGCAATAAATTAAAATATTCATTCTGAAAAAGTTTGGTAATTTTAATAATCAAATATGTAATTTTATGTTTATTTCATTATCGCCTAATTAATAAATTACAACTTCTAAATATGCATTCTACTTTGAAAAAATGGGGTATTTGCATTCATTATTTCTTCAGGTTTTCAAGAAGCTTCTATGAACTTCTGGTTTCCCCACATGACTTTCAGAATTATAATGATTTGGTGGTAGTGTTAATAAATAATAAATCACCCAAACACCTTCTCTAATCTTAAATGGTCCAATGTTCCTTGTAATTAGTTTCCATTTATTTATAATTCTTTTAAATCATTTCCATAGTGATATGTTGATAAATAAAATATCCCCAATATGAAATTTTATGTCCTTCCTTCAATTGTTAAGAAAATATTTGTGTCAAATCAGAGCATCCATGATCTATTTCTAAATAACTTGAGCCTTTTCTATAGTCTCCTTCATAATGTATTTTCCTAATAATTTATATTATCCAAAATCATCCCAATAAGTATATTTTCTTCAACTTTTTATATATATAGGATAAAAGGATCCATTTAAATAGTCAAGTGATCTATACTTTAGAGTTTTCTTAATGTTTTAATTGTCCTTTTTGAATTACCATTAGTTTGAGGATGATAGGATGTGATCGTGATTAATTCTATATCTATATAATTTTAAAGGATCCTCCATAACATATAAATGAATCATAGATAATGGTCAAAAAATGATAATGATACATTATGTAGTCTCACTAATTTTTGAATATTGAGATTATGTAGAAGCTTTAGGAATAAATACTCTCTTATGAAAATAAAATGGGATCAATGTTTAAACTTATCAATGATTACCCATATAGAATTATTTCCAATAGCTACTTTAGTTGGGCTAGTGAAAATATCACTAGGGATTTTTTATGACATCCATAAAGGCATGGGTAGTGTTTGAAATACCCCTTTCGAAATTTATCACTCTTCCATAAATTATTAACACACCAATCACCATTTTATATAATCAGTAATATACCATACCATATAATCCCATCAATAATTTTCATGAAGGCCCCTATACATTTTATTTCATCCAATATATATAAAGAATATAGATCTATGAGATTTATTTATCATATCCTTCTTTATATTCATAATAAATGGGATACATATTCTTTTTAAACTTTTAGTACACCTCCTTGATGAATATAAAATTCAGGAAACAAATTATTTTTTATATCATCAATCTTCTATTGGATCAAAGGATTATATCATTGATCTTTTTTGATATTCTCAAGTAATAAGAGTTGCAAAATCCTTAGGATTTTATTAATGATGTTCCATACGATATTATTTCTAGGTTGAACCTTTATAGGTCCTTGATAAATAGATCTCCTTAAATCATTATCATTTCAAGAGGACAGAAATATTTCCTACTCAATTCATATACAACATTGGTTTCTCTTCTAGGGTGATAATGAATTGAACTATCAAATACATTAAGAATCTCCAATCATCTCATTTATCTCGTATTTAGATCATTTTCTGGTAATATATAGTTCAATATTTTTGGTAATTTTTAAATATCACATTTTTACTATCCTGATAGTGTCTCTATATCTTAAGAGGAAAAATTAATACAACTAACTACATATCATGAGTTAGATAATTCTGCTAATGTGGATTTAACTTTCATGATGAATATGTGATCCCCTATTCATTTTCTATGAGAACACATCCCATACCTTTACTAGATTCAACACTATAGATATAAAATCCTTCTTTGATAGATGTTATAGTTAGAATATATTCACTAAACAACTTCTTCAGTAGTTCATGGATACATTAATTGCAATCTGTTGCCTAGATAAACATAAATCCATTTCGATTTCACACAATTAGTTGATTAAAAATACATAATTTTTTTCAAAAACCTTATATATTATCACACTAAACCATGGAATATATTAATATTTTTTACAATTTTAGGATGTGTCCACTCCTCAATGAAATTTTCCTTTGTGGGATCCACTTATACTTTTTCACTGGTCATGATGTTCCCCAAAAAATTTGACCTGTTGTAGATATAACTCACATTTAAGGAATTTATAAAAACTACTCTCTTGTCTCATAGTTTTTAATATGACCCTTTGATGATCCTCATGCTACTTTTGAATTTGAGAATAAATTTAAATATCATCAATAAAGACCAAATGAAATTTATCAATGTAGTCCATAAATACTGTATTCATCAAATAAATTAATATAGAAGGATAATTAATTACGCCAATGGGAATAATAAAAAACTCATAATTCCCATATATTATTAAAAATGAAGTATTTACGATATATTATTCATCACCATCAATAGATGATATCTAGATCAAAGGTTAATCCTATATAAGAATTGAGCCCCTTAATGTTGGTTGAATAAATCAACAATCCTATAAAGAGGGTATTTTTTATTTATTATCATCCAATTATTCTCTCTTTTTTAGGTGGATAGTTACATAAATCCATTGTTATTTTAACAAAGTGAACATGTACTCCCCATGGATACACCGCTGGTCTAATAAAATATTTTTTCAATAGTTATTGTAGTTACTTATTTAATTAATATGACACCACACATCCCATTCTGTATGGGATCATAAATATTGGCATTGATCTAGGTATGAGTTTAATGGAGATCTCTACCTATCTATTTGGAAGAGGTTCAATTAAATCATCTAGAAAACCATCAATGTATTCATGAATAAAAGGGAAATTTTCTAACTTTATACAATCATTTTCAACTCCTTCTTCACTAATCATTTCCATAAATAAGAAATTGGGAGTTTATTTTAGACAAGGCTTATGATGGGATATATCTACTTGGAAAATAACCCTAGGTTGACCATTCATGGCCACTGAAATTAACTTAATTCAATAGATGATCTTATAATTATACTTTCAGAGCTAATATACCACTCGTATATTTTCAAATTCCACCATGGGAATTACTATTGGACTTGTCATAATTTTTTACTCACAAATGTTGATATAAGAGTTTATATACACCTTTTAATCTTGGATAATCCCTCTAGGAGTCTTAACTAATAACACTACATTTATAAGTGCGGGGTTTGATTATTTATTATTTAAAAAAATGGATGAAATAATGAAATTCATAAAACTAGAGTCAAACAATGTACTTTCTAGAATTGAGAGCACAATATGTGTACCTAAAACTACATCGTTTGGATCCTTTATATTAAACTTTGTGATTTTGAATGAATAAAACTTCTCCATTATCATATTCTAAGGTTTATAGTGGTTTCCCTATATTATATTCGGATTTGGAAGTTTATTTTAAATTCCCCCAAATTATCTATAATTAATTAATTGAACATATGGTAGTTCTTTCACCATCATCCCTTTTTCATTTTCTTTAATATGTCGAGGATTCTCCTCACTATGAATTTTCTAAGCTATATGTTCATCTCTTCCATGATTGTATCACATTTTATATCCATGAATGTCATTCCCTAAATATTTCTTCCCACATTTTTTTCATGTGGGTAGTTATATTTTACTTCCTTATCATCCATAGTCAAGATTATTTATTGAGTTCGGATCCATTGATTTCTTTTTCCCATTAAGATTATGAGAACATTTTACCTATCCAAATATTATTTAAACCATTATAAAACTATAAACTATCTCTTAATATTTCCATAGAATTTATTTTTATGATTCTTTTTCTAGTTGGTATTATTCTAAAAAATCATTAATCCATTCCCCCATGATCCATAACAATATTGGTAGTGTATTAACCAATTATTTTAGTATTCATTTACTAGCTTCCCACTAATTCATTTTCCTTGACCTTAAGCTCTAATATTTCCATATAAATATTTTTTTAACATCAATTGTGGAAAATATTTAATGAAAACTATTATCATATAAAATTCCAATTATAGAGGTTTCATCACCCCACTTTGTTTCATATTATTAATCAATTTCCACCACTAATCAGCTTCTCATTTTAAATAGTAAATAACTAGGTTGTGTTTATTTAGCACTAAATAATGGACTATAGTAAATAGATTTTATATCGTGGTAATCCATTGTTATAAAAATAATATATCTATATATCCACTAAAATAATTTGAAATTTGATGCACTAAGGACATATCATCATATTTTTTCCTTCGAGGAGAATCTAAATTTTCAACATAATTTAATTTATTATTAATAACCCATGATTGTTTATTCATCATCCTTAATAACAATTCCATTAAAATTTCCATCATGTTAAGAAGTTCATCAGTGAATCATACATTTCATTTATCATTTCTATGGTTCCTTAAATTTCAAACTATTTTTCTAAAAGGATAAAACATTATTGATAAATGTGTTTCTTTTCAGAATAATTTAATTTTAAATGGATTTTATGTCCTAAAACAACATGTATCAAAAAACTAATCTCCTCCAATAATGATTACATTTTTTATATATGCTTCATAATAGTTTAAAAAATTAATTTTATTATCCAAACATATCCCATGGTGGTGTCAATCAACCTATTTAACAAGACCTCTTTTTTCATTAGGTGAAGATCATGGTAAAATCCAATGAACCCTTTTTGGGGTTACCACCCAACTATTCCTAGAAAAATTCTACTTATAGTATACATACAGGGATTTCATTAGAATAATACTAACCTAATTAGAATTTACCAAAACTATAGGATGTTTTACTATATTTAGACATATACTTATGGTTCTTACTTATGTTTTCAAGTCATAATTTCCACAAATAATTGAACCTTTCTTTGATACCAATTATGGATTATAATATTTTTTTTACATAAAACATTCATTAGGTAATAAATAATTTATTAATACAGAGGATATTCTAACATTTAGTTTCATATAAATTGAGAATGTAATACATGAAAACATAATCATTGTTCCAATCCACATGAAATAATTCATCGTGTATTATTATTATGTTACTTTTACTACATCTCATATTCATGGGAAATATATAAACTGAAAAGGGTGAGCACAAATCCAAGTAAACAAAATGAAAAAAATAAATAATTAGAATTTGATCACGAGTCATTTCAATTAGGAATGATCATAGGAACATGAATCATATCATAATACAATGATCCTGAATTAAAAAGTTTAAATACATCTACAACCTAAAAACTATACATTCATAAGAATATCAATGTGGTTTATCCCTAAGGTTTTATAAAACAAATTACCAAGGTTATTTACCAAGGTATCATAGAATATTTCATCTCTAGAGATAAATTCATTACCAAATTCATTGGAATGATATCAAGGTTCACCCTATAGATGAAAAAAATCCATGTGTTCCACATAGATCATAAGAAGAAAAACTTATTCACTACTCATGGGAAATAATAAATGGGTTTCTAGTAAAAGTCATTAAATTATTGAATGCTTAAAGACATGTGCATTAAATCATTTTTTACCAATGAGATAGTAATTTTGGTCTCATATTTATAAGTACACAATAAATGAATCATGGTTACATCTAGGTTAATAGAAATTAATAGGTATATGGGTTGGGTATTGAAAATATAATGGTATTACATGGAAATAAAAATAAAATAAAGGAATGATTTCTACACCATAACTGGTATATAAAAAAGGAATATTTAATAGGACTAATGAAAGATTAGGGAAGCCTCTCATTAATAGAATATAATTTTCAAATTAAATTTTTTTTTAAAATCATAGGGAAAAATATTATGAAATGCCAATACGAAATTTTTTTACATGAATGTAATGGAAAAAAAATGAATATAATTCTTTACCTTGATGAGTTTCATCCAAAAACATTTGGATAGAACCTTAAGACCATAAGGGAGACTTGGAGTGTCTCAAATGGAGGTTTAATAACAAAAAAAATCATCTCTAATAGATTTTATGGGGATAGGAATTGTTGGATTGCAGGTTATTAATGGTAAGAGAAGAGGAATTGTTTTATAATATCGAAAAATAGGTCTTTGAGTTCTAGTTTCTCGAGAATGATAAGTCATTGGCCTACCCAAGGTTTTTATCCATGATTTATACATTTAAGTCATTATTTATTTTATTTAGATTAATTATTACTGAAATCAATTTTTTAAAATGACATTGGGCAAGAAAAATTAAATTTTCAATAAAATAAGTTTTAAAATTCTTAATTTTAATTTTAGATTTTTTAAAGTAATTTATAGGTTTGGAAAATTATTTAAATCAATTAAAATAAATAATATTAATAAAATATTATATTTTTGGTTGATAAATAATTTAAAAATGTTATTAGATCACTTTTATATATTTATGTTTTCAGAATATGTACCCTATTCTATATAATATTATATATTTTAACAAAAAAAATTGTTTTCCCAAAAAAATATTAAAAATTAACAATTATCTAATTTACACATGATGATTTTAAAATTTTCATCAATTTTATTTTAAATATTTCATTAATTTTATTAAAAAAAATATTGATACATGAGATTAAAATTTTAAATATAAAAAAAATATGTATTGGAATCCACTGGTTTTTATTATACAATTGAATTTACATACCTTAGAAGAACTATAAAAAATTTCATAAATAAATTTCAAAAGTAAATATTTTTGTTTCCAAACATTTAAAAACCTTAATTTTTAGAAATTATTTTAATGTAAATTTAATATATATACGTTTTATAAAAATATAATCACAATCTATTTAAAAAAACTGTTATCATATTCTCTAATAATATTCATTATATATATTAGTGTAACTCTATATAAGAATGAAGAATAAATAAAACTGCTAAATAATTTCTAAAATATTTATACCTTAATACTAATATGGAAAAAATAAATAAATCCTTATAATAGTGGCATGGGATCTAAGGGTATGGTGTGTGATGGTGGTAGTTTCTTGAGTTGGATTGGACATCATTAATCGAGTGGTGATCAAAACTAGATGGAAAATGTCTCATTGTTGATTTCATTTGAGCCTAACGTGATGAACTTATACCTGGTCTTGATAATTAGTGAAACTGAACATGATACCGCCCTCCCAATCTATGGAAAATGAAATGAATAAGTAATAATTATTCTAGGTGATTCCATTATTTATTCCTTATACAGCTAATTAACAGTTCTTATCTCCCATAATATAATGTAACCCTTGGAGAAACATTATAATGGCTATATTACAAAAGGTCATAATGCAAAAAAATCATATAGACCGATGGTCGTATTAAAGAACAGTCATGTAATATTAATGTAATTTTCCTCTGATAACAGTTACACTTTTTATTACAACATTTTTATAATCCACCAAACATTTAAATTTATGAATTTATTCAAAAAGTATTCTAAAGTTATTTTTATAATGTATATCATATTCCTAATTATTATTTTTTATTTAATATTTTTCCTATAAGATGTAATATTCCTGGAAGAGTTCCATATTATGGGGTATACCATGGTGTTGTCATTATATTTTTCTTTTATATGCATATACTTGTCTTATCTATAGTAATTTCTATTATTATAGTACATTTATATTATTATTTTTGTAAAATTATTTATATTTACTTCCATTAATCCACATAATGAGTAGAAATTATGAAAATGAAGAGTTCTTTTATTAATAAAAGAATGAATTTTCACGTTGTTGTATTTTAACTTCACATTTTTCAAATCATTATATCTTTTCCTAGGATCCATTGTTGAATGTTTCTTTTAAAAGTAATGATTTCTCAAAAAAGTTCACATAAAAATTTTAAATATGACTATTTAATGTGACCATAAATTTTTCTATTACACTAAAGAAAATATTTTTTCCTAAAACTCATTTTCCACTTCACCTCCATTTTCCTATTTATCACCAAAGGCCTCATATCAAAGAAAGTTACTTTTCATGAACCACCCCCAAATTTTTCTTATGAAATTCAATTTTAGGTTGATTAATTTTTGGTTATCATCCATATAAATTCTTGAAGTCAATTTTTTTGATAAAATACAAAAAATATTTGGAAATCCATTTTTCTTCCCATGGGTTATTTATGAGGTGATGGATGATTGTTTTCATGTGGCACAAATATGTATGGATGAATGATCTATTGAGACTGATACAACCTTGAGATTATTTTTATTTGATAAAAAATAGTGTTGGTTTTGTTATGATAAATTTTTTAGCCAATTTGGGTTATAGAAATAAATAATATGGCTTGGTTTAGATAAATACCTTAGATATTTTGTGTCTCATAAAGTACTAAAATGGTTTGGTTTTGATAAATCCCTGATATTTTTTGGGTTTGATAAATCCCAAAGATGATTTGGGTATGATAAATCCCTGATAATGTTTTGGTTCATTAATCCCATTAAATATATTCTTCGAGTATTTATATCTCATAAGATATCGATATGAAGTGTGGACATTATTTTTTCACAATATAAAGCATGGACATTTTTTTATCACTATATGAAATGTGGATTTTTTTAGTTCACAATGTTATGCATTCTATATGCTAATGTTTTTCCAAAGGTTATTATTATAATATATTATATGTCCTTCTTGTATTTTTATGTCATTTTCTAATGATTATTCTCCATGAATTATGTTTTAAATATAATTATTATACACCCTTTTTCATATTATATGTTTGTTTTTTTGAAGTCCCTTTTTCATATAAGGTGACTTATGAAAAGGTATTCTTGTTCATTGTTATTTTATTAATGAAATGTAACTCTAATAATGTTTCATATAATGATTATGATCTAAAAAATAGTTACCATTTAATGAGTTATTTTCCTTTACTAATTGTTCAAGATGTCCAATTTCTTATATTTTTTAACCTATGTTATTATGATAAGTGTGACCCAAAGAAATTCAGTATGGGGTTATATATGAATTTTTTGTGGAAAACTGTTCTTATCTATTGTAAAATAAATTTCCAATGTAGCTATTCCTAAATGACCTTAATCTTATTAGTTTTTGGAATTTAATGATATTATATAAAGATGTAATATAAATATGTATCTTTTTCTAGTTTAAATAGGATAATTTCACATTTCAATAATGTTATTCTTTAAAGGTATGCGTTTAAGAACAAGACCCATGTGTTTTGGTATAATTATAATCAATGTTATTTTATTGGGACTATATTCATCATACATAAAAAATTACATAGAATTGATAAACTAATAACCATAGCCAAACTATTGGAATATTATCGTACATTTTCATCTTATTAAAACACTCAATCTCATTCTAAATAACCTCCCAAGTAAATTGTAACCAAATATCTATGGGCTTTGACATATAATTGAAAATGTGATATTTAGATAAATATAGGGATGAATAACATTCATAATACACATCTATATAATAGGATAATAGAGACTTCTCATTTTCTTGTTATTTTAAACAAATCACTATTTTTAAAAAATTGGTTACAATATCATATTTTTCATCAAGGGTGGATAAAGAAACAATATTTTTCATGTTATACATCCATGAAACTGGGGAACCATAAGTAATAAAAACATAACCATTAATTGATTTATGAGTATACACATTAGAATAATTTTTAAAATCAAAAAAACACATTATATAATTATCATAACTTCTAATATTTCAAAAAATAATACATATATATGTACATATAGGAACATACCTATGTATCCATTTCAATACATAGAAATAAGGTTTCCACATGTTTCAAATAAATATTATTAATATAAATATCCTAAAAAGGTGATTTCTACTATAGAGAGAATTATTTCTTACATAAGACAACATAATATATTAGCATATGTTATTTTATTCATAGTGGTAACATCTGACATATGGTTTGGTAACATGGATAGAGATAATGTCAAGTGTTAGTGAAAATACACATCGATAGGATTTTGATGATAGAAAACATATTATTCTAACACCCTCATAGAATATGCACATTGATATATATAGAAAAAATTAGATTCACTATTACTAATGTTTTCCATGCATAATAGTTTCATGATTTTTCATAGATTTTTCATTTTAAAAGTCAAGTTATTTTGGATCATTGAATAATTTATCCACATCATATTATTAACAATAAATATCATATCATCAATATAATATAACATGTAAATACTTTCATATATAACTGGTCTAAGATAAAATAGGGAATCATATTGTATTATATTGAAATAATTTTCATCTATAAAATAATTAAACGGTTTTAACTCTCTCTAAAGGAATCATTATGTACATAAAATATTTTTTTTAAATCCATACATGGTTAGTTATAAAATCATTTTAAAAACCATTTGGATGATTCAAGAAAATTATTTCATCCAAAATTCCATGTGTAAAAGAATTTTTCGCATCAAAATATTTTATATGAATTTCATTACATGTAGAAAAAATAACCCTCAAACCAATTGATTTGTGTTTAACAACTAGAGAAAAAAATTTATATAGGTGATTCCTACATGTTAATGGAATTCTTAATAAACTTTTCAAGAATTATATTTTATTTTATTCCCCTTATAGTTATCATTCCTGAATTTATATATTTCATCAAAACATATAAATATTAAAAAAATTGTTTTATTATAACTATCAAGTTTTGATTTCTTAAAATATATTTAATACCATCATTAATATTAGTAAAAAATACACAAATATATTGTATTCCATGGATTTATTTATGATATTAGTTTTATCCCTATTTATAAAAAAAATATTACTCTCATAAGCATCCAAATTTAGATTATAGAATAAGGGAGAGGGGTGAATAGTCGACTTAACCATATCTCACATTAACTAATATTAGATAATGTCACTTTATCTATCTTCCATTGATTAAAAGTTATATTCTTCTTCACTGAGGACCAATTATGGGGGAAAAGTGGAGGTAGTATTAGGTTCAGACTGCTTATTTAGTTTTAAAAGAACAAATCTCCTATAGATTTAGCCTTTCTACTATCATCAGACTCTTCAGAATTCTACACATGTACAACAACCCCATAAAAACATCAAGACTTATAATACATAGTTTATTATACTAGGTTCTAAATTTTCAGTAGTATTTGAGCATTTACAGTGAAACCAATGAATTAAAAGTTTCATAAACTAAGGGGATCATGTATAAACTTCCAAAAGTGTTTTAAAATAGACATAACATGAAGTTTATTGATAATTATAGTATTATATAATAGTAGTACATTCTTCCCAAAAAAACTAAGGAAATACCGAGTGTGAGAAAATTTTTCATTCTCCATAAAATTATCTTATTCAATATCTTAGATAAATAGTTCTATTATTGGGTCTCCACAACTATATATTATATCAAGAATACACCAAAATTATTTTATTATTTATAAGTTATTTTTTATATATTTAATACATTACAAATCCTAAGGTTTTTCATCTTCATTATTATCTAATTTTAAACTCTTGATTTATAAATCATCAACATTTCAAACATATAAAACTAATAATTCATTATGTGGATCCCTAAATACCATTAGTAATAATATATAAAGGTTCCAATTTAAATCCATCAACCACAGTAGGTGTTCCTATAAAGATCCCATTTTTCTAAATATATATTTTTATTGGTAACCATACCATTGTACATTAACCACTTAAAACTAACATTTTTGGACATTCCATAGACACAATCCTCCTAAAATTGAATGTTTCTTGAGGTTATATCACTCACTATCTGAAAATAAGTATTTTCATCATTTACATTATCCCACATGTTCCCAATAATTCTATGCTAGAACATTATGTTATCTATCACTGGAAGATAGATTGTATTTAACAGTTTCATATCTATTTTACCAACTAAGACATATATATCATTAAAAAAAGTTATTTTAATAAAAGAGAGTCATCCTCTATAAATACTAATACTTAGAGAATGATACATAATGTTTTATCCCATATTGTACAAAAATCATTGGAAAATTATGTTTCTTTTTATTTCACGTACTAATCTAAACTCATTCAATGTTTTTGCTGACCTGTTATGGAGATCTATAGAAACAGAACCTTTACCCTTGATATGAAACTTCAATTTTACCTTAGATACTCCTAACCACTCTCAAAATTTCTCAAATCATGGAAATATACTCTCTTTAGACAAAAATATAATTATTATCCTAAATATAACAGTCCTATTTTCATACATGATAATCATACACTCATTCCGGAAAAATGCAGTATCAAAATTCATATCCTCTAACAATGGTTGATCACTATTACACAGATAATTATTCTTCTTTGTAGAATATATCTTTATTCTCCCAAGAATTTATCACTGATAAAAGCTTACTAATGTACACATGACCATATACTAACTCATTCTATATTTATTATCATCCCTTCACTTACCCCTATTCATTTATACCTCTCATATTAAGTCCCTTTGAGTATTCCTTAATGGGGGTTATTTTTATGTTATTTAGAATGTAAGTACAATTGAACCTACTTAAGAACTAGAGTATATGTGATATATAACCATTAATACATAACAGAACTATATACGTCATATATATATATGTTAATATAATGATAACAAGTGATTCAAAAATAATGAAGAAGTATATATTATAAAAATATATAAAAATCATATCCAAATCCTCAATATGCATTCTGATTGTAGTTCCATGTAATGTCTCAAACATTCCATGTAATTTTTTTATATGGAATTATTTTGAGACTACAAAATTTGAAGGCATGTGATTCTGATGCCTAGAGAGCCCGAAATATAATTCTTAACTTTTTTTAAGGTACGCTCAGTAAACATGCATGCAGGATTTTCTCTCTTTTGAACCGGACCTCAGATTAAAAATATAAGGGAACCACTGAAATCACAGCACCGAGATTCACCTAGAAATGAATTAACTTTGGCCAGCAATGGCCAAGAATAAAAGTTATTTTTTATAATTTTTGAGAAAAATAATAAAATAATTTTAAAAAGTTATTTTATATTCTTTCTCATCCGTTGAGCGGTGGATGGTGACGCTGCGATGCTGAGACGAATCAGCGATGGGGCATATTTATCAGACTCATTAATGGTGTAAAGACACGGATTTTTTCAATGTAATTTTTTTAAAAAAATTATATGGATTTTTATGAGTCTGTGAAAATTAACGGTGCGTGATTCTATGGCCCGGTGTGCCCAGAATGAATTTCGGAACTTTTTTTCAGTTACGTTCAGTAAACACGTGAGCAGTGTTTTTTAACTTTTGAACTATTACTCAGATTAAAAATCTGAGGGCACCATTGAATCTACAGCACTGGGATTCACTTAATGGAGGCTACTCTTTGACCACAGTAGGTCTGGAGAAAAAAGTTAGTTTATGGAACTTTTAATTGAATAAATAAAATAACTTTATTATGTTATTTTATTCTATACATTCAACGGACAAGCGGTAATGTAAGACTGGCGACGTGTCAAGCCAATAAATGGATTGAACCTCCAATCAAAGTAATAGAAACATTGGGGAAAAATATGAAGCTTCCTATTAATGATCCCCAATAACTCACAGTTTCATTACATACTCTCCCCCTCTCCAATAAATATAGAGATTGGGGGAGGGGTATTAGACAATCTTCGCCAAGCAGCGAAGTTATATTGGAGTGTTGTAACGTCGAGCCCTTAGAGGACGGAGCCAACCTCAGCAGAAGGTGACGTGTGACACCGAAACCCCAAACCGGAGTTTGATGTTCGAGAGGTGGTGAGGATGGCTTGTTTCAGTGACAGAGAACAACGAGACTCCCACAACCATGAGCGATCTCTAATGTTTCAAGGTAGGGGGTTGCATTTATTTTGGTTTTCCCCTCTTCTCTTTCTAAAAAGATAAGAACGGATCAACTCACAATCAATTTGAACTGTTGTTTTATTTTATTTTTATATTTGGGAGGGTGTGATTTATTTTTGGGGTAGGGAATTGAAACCGAGGCATGAAATTTAGTTAAAAGTTTTCCCAAAACTCCCCAGGGTTTATCTCTAACACAAAGGGTACGGGCCGACACGAACAAGACCTGATCCGCACCGTTCGTGTGTTATTTGTGATTTCATTTTCTTGAAGTTGGTGACAACCTGAAGCAGGGCCTACCCCCAGTGAAGAGCGCAATCCCAGGAAACTGAAAACACTGATGGTGCAGGAAAGTGGTCCCCTGGTGCATGATTGGTGGCCCGACGAACACCCTGTTGCCAGCACTGGCACCGACAGTGGTGCACAATGGCACAGCAGAGGCATGCGGCAGCACCCGCCGTGTGTCTGATGGAAGACCAGCCGCCGCCCTGGGCGGTGGTAGAGAAGACGAGCCCCCCCCCCCCCCCCCCGGTGGCGAGCCCACGCGCTAGCAGGGATGTGGCCTACGATGGCCGCAGCAGGATCAAAGTTCCCCTGGTATAACCGGCAGCCGGAGGATGGGGCGCGCGGCTATGGCGGGCTCGGTAGAAGAACCTATGACGCGTCGGCCATGGTGCGGAAGAAACTACAGTCCGTCGGCCACAGGTCATAGGAACCCACAGCTCGTCGGTTGCGATGCAGAGGAAACTGCGGCCTGTCGACCATCGCGTGGAGGAACCGTGGCCCATCAGTCGTGGTGTGGAGGACCTGCGGTTCCACATGGCACCGCATTTGGTCAACCCCTGAGGGTTTGATGCACTGACGTGGCCCTACACCAGGTTATCCCTACCCAGACACATCACTTATGGGTGTCCCTGGCGGCCCGCGCCGCCAGGCGGGTGGCACCGCCGGGTCGGTCCAGCGGACCGACACACCACCCAACGGGGGGACACGCGGCCCAGTGGCCTGACCCGTGACCCAGTCAGGTCGGGCTGGGCCTAGCGGGTTGGCTTGACATGTGTCAGGTCGAACCCGCGGCTGGCTAGGTCGACCCAGGTTGAACCAGATCGGCCCATGCCAATCCAGGTTGGGTCGGTCCGACTAAGGCGGACTGGACCCAGACCCAGTACTAACTTGTTACACAAAACAGGCCCTAACATCTAAATCAGACGTCCATTTGATGAACCGTCTACAGCGTCAGGATCTTTAGGAAGAGTTCGTCCTTTTGGGGATGCTCTACCTGAGTTTTGGAGAAATTTGGTGCATAGCCGGGTTGGATCGAATACGAATCCAATCGGGCCCTCGGCACTAAAATGACCATAACTCGCAAACCGTACATTTGATTGATGAGTTGTTTGCAGATTTGGGACTCTCTTGATGAGATGGATATTTTGGAATAATTTTTGGTTACTTCGATGGATATCAATACGTATTTAGTGTCTTGAGGAGTGATTATCCCAGGCATACTATGTATGGAACCCTACGATTGGTTGAGTCCTAAATACTTCTTGAATATTGGCCTAGTGGGAAGCGACTCTGTGTGACCGAGTAGGCCCATAGTGGGGAGTGGCTCAATGTGACCCAACAAACCCATGGTACTCGACAGGAGGTGTACCTCAGTTCGACTAAGCTGAGAAGTGGCACTGTGTGACCCAACATACCCACGGCGGGAAGCGGCTCTGTGAGACCCAGCATACCCACGTTACCTATACGAGATGGGTACCACAACAGTTAAAGGTTAGTGGGAAGTGGCTATGTGTGACCCCGAAGGCCCACTATACTCGATCGAGGAGGATTTATCCTGCAACCGAGGAGTTCAATGATATGATGACCCTTATATCCTTGACCTAAAGTGATACCAGGTGTGAACTGACTTGTGTTGTGTACTTTTGCTTCATGCTTTATGGTTCATCCTTTTTAGAACTCAAGGAGACCTATGGGGGTCTTAGAGTCCCTACTGAGTATCTTCATTCTCACCCCTACATGGGATTTGTCCGCACCTTGTTGTGTCTGGTGCAGATGACATACAATGTTGATCGAGGCTGAGGGAGCTAGGATTGGGTGGTGCATTGAGCTGGACCTTTTTGACGTGACGTGATGTAGGAACTACAGATCGTGAGTTGTTCCTACCCTTTAAGTAGGATCCGTGGTGGAAAATTCAAGAGATTCCTTTCACGTTTCTGCTATTTTTTACCTTTTTTGTACTTGTACTTTTTCCAGTTGGTCTTGTATTCCAGCCCCCTTTATTTTCAGCACTCTTTACTGTAGCAGTTTACTTCACAGTTTCTTTTATTGCATTATAGTCTATGTGGTTGCCTCTGGTTGCATTCTACTCTTTGAGTTTGTACAGGTTCAAATGCAGTGCCTTCATATTTTATGGGTACGCATTTCGGTGCTAGTCGTCAGCCCCTGGCCTATGGAAGGCGAGCTTGGGGTAGTCATGGCATGGGCCCCGGGGGACGGGATGTGACAAAGTGGTATCGGTGGTGGTTGGTTCTACCTCAGAGACTGTAAGTCTATGTTTTTGTTTTAAAGCAAAAATGTTGAGTGTTGATAGTCTGACCTTCTAGTTCGGGGAGTCCAGGGTTGGTGTGACCGCTAATGTATCCATACACAGGAACCTTGAGTCCTGCTTTTCGGCTCAATGCATGAAAATACTGGTTACATTTTCATTTTGTGATTTTGAATAAGAGTCATCTCACTAGGTATAATGTTCTAACTGTGGCACGTCTTGATTTATCTCAGGATGCCTCCACTAGGATGGCGAGCTAGGATCCGTATGCGTAAGGACAACCCTCTCAGCGATGAGGCATCTATACAGGGATTAATGTTCGAGATAGCCCCACCGGGTGGTTCCCCAGTGCTACCACCACCCAATGGTCAGCCCCTACTACCGGAGGTTTCAGTAGATGATGTTCGTAGGCTTAGTACGCTACATGAGTTTCAGAGACAGAGACCTCCCAGGTTCAAGGGTGAGAGAGAACCTCGAGTTGCTGAGGATTGATTAGAGGCTGTGACGCGAGTCTTTTGCTTAGTGAGGACCCCACCCGACCAGATGGAGATCTTGGTGGTGAGCATCCTATAGGGATCAACTGGGAGATGGGAGAGTTTGACCATCTAGGTTCACTATGAGGTGACCCTCACTTGGGATGAATTCAAGAGACTTTTTTGGGATGATTTTTTCCCCACGATGTTGTGCTCTGTGTGCATTCAGAAGCTGCTTCACCTCTACCAGGTTAGCATGACAGTGGTCAAGTACTCAGCGAGGTTCCGAGAGCTTTCCCGATACTGTACGGATATGGGGCGAGACCCTTTCTTCAAGGCTCGGTCCTTCGAGTAGAGGATAAGGAGGTAGATCAGGTCTTCAGTGGTGACCCTCATCATCCCCACCCAGGCGGGAGTACTAGAGCGGGCCCTTCTTGTGGAGAGCTTCCAGTCAGAGCAGGCACCGACAGCGAGAGCCGAAATCAGACCCCATGCAGTAGAGTCTTCAGAAGGCAGTAGGCATCAGGAATTAGGCACATGGAACCAAGCAGTACAGGTCTTTAAAAGGGAGACCCTAGGACTCTGGGTTAGCAGTATGAGGCTCCCTGTCCAGAGGGAGTTAGCAGAAATCCAATCAGTGCTTTACATGCGGTGGACAGGGCCACATGGCTCGTGACTGCCCGACCCACCATATGTATGACCAACAGACAGTTGAGGGACCTCCAAGGAAGAGGTAGATGTTCGAGTGAGGAGTTCTGCAGGGTAGCGGACGTGGAAGGGGAGCTGGTCGTGCAGTAGGGGCTAGGCGGCGATTTGAGGTGCTACCGCCACCACCTCCAGGAGGTCTACCCCAACCCCAGGGAGAAGGTGGACAGGGAAGAGTGCAGCTCCAAGTAGATGAGGTCTATGATCACGGCGCTATAGAGATGATTAGAGGTATGAATTTTTTCTACTCCACCCTAGATGTAGTTCATATAGACACAGGTTCCAGTCACTCTTTTATTTCCACGACCCTTGTTTGGAGCTCAGAGATTCTGACAGAGCTGTTGGCTCGATCTTTATGGCTAGAGACTCATAAAGGAGCATATTCAAGGATTACCCACTGGTTTCGGCAGTGTGATCTTACTCTATAAGGTGAGAGCCTCGGCTAAGATCTCCTAGTAGCGGCTTCGAGGCCTTACGACGTCATCCAAGGTATGGACTGGTTATCCACAGTCCATGCTCAAATTGACTATTTTAGGCAAAAAAGTGTGGTGTGTCTGCACGGATGGGACTAGGTTTTCCTTCGTCGGCGAGAAGGGGACCTTTGCAGCATAGGACAGACTTACCCAGAGGAGGGTTCATCTGATCACCCATCATTTGGCTAGCCTTACCCTCGGGGTAATTGATGTTGAGAGTTTCATCTATCCTGTAGTGGTGGACCAGTATGTCGATGTCTTTCCTGATGATGTCACAGGAATACCTCCACATAGAGAGGTAGACTTCTGCATCGACCTATACCCCAGGACAGCACCAATATCTACACCAACATATCAGATGTCTCCTATGGAGCTTCAGGAGTTACAGGTAAAGTTGGAGGACTTGCAGGGAAAGGGGTTCATTAGACCCAGTGTTTCTCTGTGGGCATCCCTAATTTTGTTTGCCAAGAAGGAAAATGGGAGTTTGAGACTCTGTGTGGACTATCGGTGCCTGAACCAGGTGACTATGAAAAACAAGTATCCACTTCTATGAATTGATGATATTTTCAATCATCTGAAGGGATCTCGTTGGTTTTTGAAGATATACCTCAGATTGGGCTATCATCATATCAGGGTACGAGATGAAGATGTATAGAAGACGGCCTTCATATGTTAGTATGGCCACTATGAGTTCTTGGTTATGCAATTTGGTGTGACCAATGCCCATGCAGTGTTCATGGGACTCATGAAAAGTATTTTCTATCCATACATCGATCGCTTTGTGGTGGTCTTCATCGACGAAATCCTGATATACTCAGCGACGGGGGAGGAGCATGCCTGTCATCTTGGGATATTTATGGATACACTCTGAGATCACCAGCTTTATGGTAATCTCTCAAAGTTCCAGTTCTAGATTCGAGAGGTCCAATTTTTAGGCCATGTTATCTTGGAGGTAGGATTTGTAGTGGATCCAACAAAGATAGAGGTTGTACTTACTTGGGAACCACCCATGAGTTTGACCGAGGTGTGAAGTTTCCTAGGGTTGGCTGGATATTATCGGAGATTCGTGCCTGACTTTTCCAGAGTTGTGGCATGCTTGTTAGTGTTCACGAATAAAGGGAAGCCCTTTATATGGACGTAGAGATTCCAATGGAGTTTTCGAGTGCTGAGACAGAGACTGAAATGTGTTCCCACATTGAGGCTACCCAAAGAGGGCATTGGGTATGTAGTCTACTGCAATGCATCAAGGACTGGACTTGGGTGTGTCTTGATGTAGGAGCGAGTAGTGATCACTTATGGCTTGCGATAGCTGAGACAGCATGAGAAGAACTATTCTACCCATGACCTGGAGTTAGTAGCAGTGGTCTTCGCCCAGAAGATATGGCGGTATTACTTGATGGGCGAACGTTTTACATTCTTCTCTGATCACAAGAGTCTTAGGTATATCTTCTCTCAGAAGGACCTGAACCTGAGACAACGGCGTTGGCTAGAGTTCCTCCAGGACTATGACTTTGAGATAGTATATACTCCTGGGAAGGGGAATGTGGTAATGAATACACTTAGCTGGAGGTCTAGTTTATAGTTGCTGAGTGAGGTGACAAAATAGCTAGCCATGTTGTAGATATCTTTCGTCGATAGAGATAGAGCAGCCTACCTCCAGTCCTTGACAGTCACTCCCCCACTCCTTCAGCAAGTCAGGGAGGCGTAGCTTGGGGACATTGACTGTGAGTCTCGACGTGCTCATATATCATCAGGACAGGCACCTAATGGATTTTCTGATGTTGGGGATCACGTCATTATCTTCAGAGGATGTACCATGGTACTGGTGGCACTACGAGAGGAGTTTTTGATGGAGTTCCATACATCCCCTCTAGCGGTACGTCCTTGTGTGGCGAAGATGTACCTGGATCTCTGTCATCAGCATTAGTGGCCAGGGATGAAGAAGGTTGTAGTAGAGTTTGTTTCATGATTCCTCACTTTTCAGCAAGTGAAGGTCATGCGTCAGGTCCCAGCAAGCTTGGCTTAGCCATTGGAGGTTCCAGAGTGGAAGTGGGATGGGATCTCCATGGAATTTGTGATAAGGATTCCACGTACATCTAGGGGACACAATTCCATATGGGTGATCATTGACCGACTCACCAAGTCATCCCACTTCCTACCTATCAGAAAGTGGGGTTAAGTAGAGGGCTTAGGACACCTCTACATATAGGAGATTGTGTGACTCCATGGGGTTCCATCAATAATCGTCTCTGACTGTGATGCTTTTTTCACATCCCAGTTATAGAAGGGTTTGTAGGAGGCATTCGGGACTCAGCTACATCTGAGCACCGCCTTCTATCCTCAAATGGATGGTCAGACAGAGCAGACCATACAGACACTAGAGGACATGCTTCGTGCATGCATCCTAGATTTTCTCCACTGTTGGGAGGATCATTTTCCCTTAGTGGAGTTTGCTTACAACAATAGTTACCACTCCACCATCAGTATGGCACTATTTGAGCCCATGTACGGTCGACCTTGCAGATCACCTCTATGATAGACAGACCCTGGGGAGTCAGCACTAATGGGTCCAGAGTTGGTGCAGGCTACCACTGAGAAGGTGCAGATCATCTTGGAGTGAATGAAGACTGTGCATAGCAGATAGAAATATTATGCTTACAGGAGTCGGAGACCCTTGGATTTCTAGGAGGGGGACCACAAATTCTTGGGAGACTCCCCTCGATGGGGACTATGGATATTTGGATAAGGAGGTAAGTTATCATTGAGGTTTATTGGACCTTTTCTGATACTTTGGAGGATTGGTGAGGTGGTGTACCACTTGGAACTCCCACCATAGTTGGAAAGGGTGCATGACGTCTTCCACGTATCCCAGTTGAGGGGATACGTGCATGAACCATCTCACGTTATCGACCATAGTGTGCTGGACTTGGACGATGGGGCGACCTTTATGGAGGTTACAGTAGAGATTAAGGATCAATGAGAGTGGTTCCTTCATGGGAGGTTGATACCTATGGTGCGCATTTACTGTCAGCACGGGAACCTCCAAGAGTGAACATGGGATTGGGAGGCTCAGATTCGTGCTTAGTACCCCCATTTTTTTCCTTATTCTATGTTGTGGCTTTTAGGGATGTATATCTATAAGGTGGGGAGAATGTAAAGACCCATATTTTTTACATGTAATTTTTTTTAAATTATATGTAATTTTACGAGTCCGCGAAAATTGACGACGTGTAATTCTGAGGCCCGGTGTACCTGGAATGAATTTCTGAACTTTTTTTTTGGTATATTCAGTAAACGTATGAGCAGAATTTTCTAAAATTTGAATCGTTACTCAGATTAAAAATTGAAGGGAACTGTTGAATCTGCAGCGCCGGGATTCACTTAAGGTGGGATTAAATTCAACCGTAGTAGGTCCGGAGAAAAATTTAGTTTTTTGAACTTTTAATAGAATAAATAAAATAACTTTATTATCTTATTTTATTCTATTCCTCCAACAGACAAGTGCTAAGGTGGGACTGGAAACGTGTCAAGCCAATAAATGGATTGACCCTCCAATCAAAGTAACAACAACATTGGGTTAAATTAGGAAGCTTCCTATTAATGATCCCCAATAACTCCCTACGTCATTACTTACTTTCCCCCTCTCCTATAAATATAGAGCTTGGGGGAGGGGTATCGGACAAGCTTCACCAAGCAGTGAAGTTCTGTTGGAGTGCTGTAATGTTGAGCCCTTAGAGGACATAGCCAACCCTAGCAGAAGGTGATGTGTGACACCGAAACCCCAAACAGGAGTTTAACGTTTGAGAAGTGGTGAGGGAAGCTTATTGCAGGGACGAAGAACAATGAGACTCTGACAACCACAAATGCTCTCTAACATTTCAAGGTAGGGGGTTGCATTGATTTTGGTTTCCCCCTCTTCTCTTTCTAAAAAGATAAGAATAGAACAACTCACAATTAAGTTGAACCGTTTTTTTATTTTATTTTTATATGCAGGACGGTGTGTTTTATAGTTGGGGTCGTAAAAAGAAATTGAGACCGGAAATTTATTTAAACTTTTCCCCCAAAACACCCCTGGGTTTATCTCTAACGCGGAGGGTGCGGGATGACATGAACAAGGCCTGAGCCCCACCATTAGGGTGTTATTTGTGATCACCTTTTCTTAATGTTGGTGACAGACTGAATCAGGGCCTACCCCCACGAAGAGCGCGATCCCAGGAAACCAAAAATACTGACAGCGCAGGAAAGTGGGCCCCCGATGCAAGACTGGTGGCCCGAAAAACACCCTACCACTGGAACTGGCACCGGAAACGGTGCACAGTGGCGCGGCAGCGGCATGCGGCGGCATTGGCCGCATGTCCGGCAGAAGACCATCCGCCACCCCGGGCGGGGGCAGAGCAGAGGAGGGGTGTGCCCCCGATGGTGTACCCACACGGCAGCATGGCTACAGTCTACGATGGTCTCGAATAGAGAAAAGGGAAGCCAGTACAACCAGTGGTCGGGTGATGGGGCGCGCGCCAATGGCGTGCCCGGCAGAGGAACCCGGGGCCCATCAACTGCGGCATAGAGGAAATCGCGGCCTGTCAGCCACGGTGCAGAGGAACCCATAGCCCGTCGGCCATGGTGTGGAGGAACTGGAGGCCCGTCGGCCATGGCCAGAGGAACCCATGGCTCGTAGGCCGCAGCATGGAGAAAACTATGGCCCATCGGGCGCGGCGCGGAGGAACCGCGGCCCATCGGCCGCTTCGTGGGGGACCCATGGCACCACATTGGGTCAACCCCTAAGGGTTTGACCCGCTGACATGGCCCCACACCATGTCATCCCTACATAGACGCATCACGTCCAGGTGTCTCTGGCGGCCTGTGTCGCCAGGCGGGTGGCAACGTTGGGTCGGTCCTGCGGACTGACCCGCCGCCCAGCTGGCCAACCCGTGACCCAGTGGGGTCAGGTCGGGCCCAACGGGCCAGATTTACATGAGTCGGGTTGGACCCGACTCTTTCTGGGTTGAACCAGGTCAAACCGTATCAACCCATTCTGAACCGAGTTGGGCCGGTCTGACTGAGGCAAACCGGACCCAGACCTCATACCGACTTGTTACATAAAACAGGGCCTAACTTCTAAACTGAATGTTCATTTGAAGAACTGTATGCGGTGTCAGGATCCTTAGGATGAGGTGCTCCTTTTTGGGATGCTCCACCTGAGTTTTTTAGAAATTTGGGGCACGGTTGGGTTGGATTGAATACGAATCCAACTGGTCCATCGGCACTAAAACACTTGTAACTCGCAAAACATGCATCTGATTGACAAGAATTTTTCAGCTTTGGGACACTCTTGAGGAGACAGATCTTTTGGAATAATTTATGGTTACTTTTATGGATATCAATATGTAGCGAGTGGCTTGAGTATCGGTTCTCCCAAGCAGACTACGTATGGAACCCTGCGGTTGGTTGAGACCTGAAGACTACTTGATGATTGGCCCAGTAAAAAGCGGCTCTATGTGACCATGCAGGACCATGGTGGGGAGTGGCTCTGTGTGACCCGGAAGTCCCACGGTACTCGACAGGGAAGATTACCTCAATTCGGCCAAGGTGGCAAGCAGCTTTGTGTGACCCGGCATGCCCACGGTACCCATCAGGGATGGGTACCACAGTATTTCAAGGTTAGTGGGAAGGGGATTTGTGTGACCTGGCAGGCCCACTGTACTCGATCGAGGAGGAGTTCTCCAGAAGTCGAGATGTTAGATGATGTGATAACCCTTATATCCTTAACCTAAAGCGATACCTGTTGTGAGATGACTTGTGTTGTGTACTTTTGTTTCGTGCTTTGTGGTTCATCCTTTGTAGAACTCTAGGATACCTGCGGGGGTCTCGGGGTCCCTACTGAGTATCGTCATACTCACACCTACACGGAATTTACCTGCACCTTACTGTGTCTGGTGTAGATGACATTCAATGTTGATTGAGTCTGAGGGATCTAGGACTAGGCGGTGCTTGGAACTAAACCTTTTTGACGTGATGTGAGGCAGGGACTACAGATCGTGAGTTGTTCCTACCCTTCATGTATGATCTGTGGTGGACAATCTCGGAGCTTCCTTTCACTTTTTAGTTGTTTTGTACCTTTTCAGTTGTACTTGTACTTTTTCCAGTAGGTCTTGTATTTTGGCCCCCTTTATTTTCACCACTCTTTACTACAGCAGTTTACTTCACAGTTTCTTTTGTTGCGTTATAGTCTATGTGGTTTCTTCTTGTTACGTTCTACTCTGTGAGTCTATGCAGGTTTAAAGGCATTGCCCTCCCATTTTAGGGATACGCCTTTCGGTGCTAGTCGCCAGCCCCTGGCCTATGGAAGGAAGGCTTGGGGTAGTCACGACACGGGCCCCGGGGGACGGGTCATGACAAATGGCATGTATCACGCAATGTAACGAAGCAATAAAGGAAGCGTAATAGCGTAAAGACACGACGTCTCAGCATAACTAAAACACTACGACATGTTTCCTTTTAATTTTTTGGAATTGGATAGAATTGATTATTAATCGGTGGGAAATCCTTGGATGCACCTCAATCAGTTCTTTCTCTCCAATGAAGAATGAACGCCAACAAATGCCAACATCTTCGATGCCTCTTGATGATCGGATCCGGGAAGCGAC
This sequence comes from Viscum album, assembly GCA_963277665.1. Taxonomy (NCBI): domain Eukaryota; kingdom Viridiplantae; phylum Streptophyta; class Magnoliopsida; order Santalales; family Viscaceae; genus Viscum; species Viscum album. The sequence goes on along the minus strand of OY728152.1, from coordinate 247,839,810 downwards.
GTCGGCGCCTTGAATTCTAGAGGACGAACTCTACAGCATCAAACCTCAAAGAGGTAGAGGTTTGAGTTTTATTTCGAAGTTCTTCCTCATTCTTCTCTTTCTAGAAATGACGAACATGGATCAACCAATGAATATGTCGATCTTCGGTTTGTACGTTTATGTGGGAGGGTGACTATTATTGGGGATTTATTATTCAGGATTATGTTTATCACTTGATATGATTGAAAAAACATCCCTGATCCTTCCCATTATTTAAAACATCTAACACGGAGGGTGCGGGCCGAAACGAACAAAGGCCCGGACCCCTCTGCATGTGTGATTTTGTGAACCGATCATCTGAATCAATGGAAAGGTAGAAATTAGAGCTTCACGGTGAAGAAGGTGACCCGAGAGGGCCATCGGCGTAGAAGGAGTGAATAACGGACCACCGAAGAACGTCTGATGGTCCACTAAACATCCTACCGGTGCGCTGGCGCCGACGGTGGTGTTGCCAGCGGCCGTAGGTGGGGGAGGTGTTGTGCCAGTCATTGCACCGTGGGAAGGGATGTGACCTGCGTCCGGGCCACCCAAATGGCTGGACGAGCCACAGTCCATCGACTATGGCAGGAGGTGGAGGCCCCGAAGCATCCCACAGTGTATGGAGGGTTGGACGTGGCCGGTTTCCGTATCCCGGCCAGGCGATACACCACCGGTTCTCCCCCTGGCGGACCGAGCTAGGGCTAGGAGGCCACGCTATAACATCCCAAGTAAATAAAGAATAATACCTTTTTATATTTATTAATATTTGTGAATTGAATATTAATTTTACTTTAAAAGTGATTCTATGTTCAATGGTGTACCTGATACGCAACAACGTGTTTCTTTGAAGTCTAATGTTACACAAAATGTTGAGTCATACTGAAAAATAATAATATAGTATTATTTTAAATGGTAGATGACACCTAGCTGTTGTATTGGCAGGAATTAATAGAAATTGATTAGACATGTTTTTTAAATGTTTTTACATTTATCCAATAAAAGTTAGGCTAAAAATGTGTTTGAATCTAATTTTAAGCACAAATAGTCCAATATTCTTTAAAAGGTCAATTTACCACCTTTTTTTGGAGAACCATCACTAAATATAGTTTTGGTCACTTTTATATGTTCTATTTGAAAAAATAAAATTATTCTTTATATTTGGGACATCAAAATATACTTTGGGTAAATTTTTGGTATTTTTCTGATAAAATTCATTTTTTTAATGAATAGTGAAAAATACTATGTTTTAATTCAAAATTTCCTTTTAATATAATTTATTTATATGGTTATGTTATCTTTTTAATTGGTTTTAAATTTTAATTAGATTATATTTTAACCATTTAATACAATTTTGGTCATTGGAAGAAATTTCACTTTGAAATTGGATATAAACAAGCGTCAATCTTTTGATAGTTATTATTTCTTAAAAACACGTTTTTTGTTTTGACAATGGGAATTAATTTTAAATTAATTAATACAAATTATATGTTTTGAGTTTGTAAAAATAGACATCATTTTTGAATTCAGAATATGAAATATATCTTAGGCTGAATTTTTGGTATTTTTCTGAAAAAGTTCTATATTTGATGAATAGTGAAAATACTGAGTAATAGTTAAAAAACAGAATTTTTCATTTAAATAAAATTTTACCGCTTCTGTGAATTGAATTTATAAAATCCAACATACATTGTTGTTATTATTAAGTAAAATTTGGTTCAATAATATTAAAATAATTTTAGGTGAATAGTAAATTTTGACTTTTATTTACCGTAGTTAAAGGTAATTAGGGTAATTCAAGGTAAACACAATATTATAAAAATATAAAATTACCTTAACACTTGTCCTAACCTTATTTTATGTGTAATTTATGACCAATACAATATTTGGGTGAGACTTTTGGCCTTTTAAAGCCACTTGGGTAAGATAATGATATTAATAACTTTTTATTTGAAGTAAAAATAAAAATATCATAAACATGTATTGTTTTGATAAAACTATTTTAATGTGGGGTTATATAATTGATATATTTGACTATAAATATTCCTTATAAAGATAAAAAGGTTTCCTACATCATGTTATTTTTTTATAATTTTTAGACATCAAATAAATAAAATTATTTATGACATAATTATGATGATGTGTTTACCTCATTAATGAATTATTTAAATAAATAATATTATAAAAATTTAAAAAATATCCAAAACCTATAAAATTCTTATTGGATGGTTTTATTTCAAACAAGAGTCATCTTAAATTTTAATTTAATATGTTATGGACCTTTAGAAACCAAAAATAATTATATAATAAAATAATATTTTTAAACCTTCCTAAAGAGCCCCTCCTCCCCTTATAAAAAGTTCCCACCTCTAACCCATTACTAACACCTCTAAATCCCCTTGGGTCATCTAAAGTCTCCCCATATAATCTCTCAATATCCCTATATTCCACCTATAATCCTTACCTTAGGAAGAAGGTACTTCAAGAAATCCTTTTGGTTCAAATCAAAGTGAGTTACCTGATTTAAAGGTAACGTCTTCTTTTAAGTTCTTTTCTTTTATTTTACTTCTTCAACCCCCTAAACTATTTGTATTATTTTATTTAATAACAACACCAGTATATTAAATATTCTAGGTTTTTTTATGAAAATCATTCTAACTACACTTACACACATGTCCATCTAATGGGTAAAGAATGTACGGTTTCTATGGACAGCGAACTACTGCCTCACGAAACGATGATTATTAAATCTTCTCCTACCACCTCTTATGGTGGCCATTGTGATGGAAATTTATTTTTATGTGATATATATTATATTTATATTTTATCTATATTTCTTTATTTTTCATTTATATCATACCTTTATGGTTTCCAGAATGGGTAACCACGATAATTTCATTTGAGAAAATACAGACTACCGCCCCCTCAAAGTGATATGACTCATTCATTCCATGTGTGGAATGTATAAAGGATACAGTTAATAAAATTATATATGATATTATACTAGAATTATAATATAGATATTTATCATTAAGTTTTCATTCCATTAAAAATATGAAATAGAAATGAAAGTAGTGTTCATGCGTACGTAGGGCTTACCATCTCCATGAATGGTGTATTTCATTTCATACCTCCAAATGTCATGTACTATTATAGATACATATATATACTGTATATATATGATATATTTGATATCTAAATTGTGAATATCATTCTATAAATAATGAACTTTTGACCATATGGACTACTTGTAAATATAAGAAGTTCATTATTGACTCAAGTACCAAATATAGACAAAATGGCCATTATTAACTTAAATGATTAAATAATGTTTATAACATGGTAATAAGTGATATAAAAAGAGTTATAAACATTAAAAAGTTTCTAAGAAAGTATAAATTAACATTAGTTTTTTATTCAGGAGATTAAAGATCGAACGGTTCAAGTCAGACACGAGGTAAGGGACTTCGTCTCAATCTTATTTCATTGAGGCATGTTTTGTTTTATACATGAATTTATTTTATACGGTGTATAAACTCCTTTTAATTTTCATTTCATTCAAAGGGAATCTTTTTCTATGAGGATTTTTACTAAAAAATGTTTCTTTTAACGTAAGCGGTGACAACGACCTTTTCCACCGCCCCAAGTATTATTTGATCTATGGCTTCCTTAACAAGACATATTATTTTTAAAATTAAATAACATATACTATTTTATGTATTTTGGTGTTAAAAATAATTTTTATAATGGATTTTTTATGTCAATATATTTAAATGATATATTGTGATTGAAATGTGGAAATGTTATTTTTCCTTTATGTTTGTTTTATGTGCTTTGAATATGTTATGGTTCTTGGGATTTATTTACCTATATGGGTGGTTTCATGATAAACCTAGGGAAGGTGAGACTGAGATAGATCTCTAATTTATTGGGTAACATGATGGAGGTAAACGTGAATGTTTTTCTTAAGAGATTTAGGGAATATACTGTGATGGGTATTCCAAATGTAACTCCTTACGTGGCTGTGAAAGCTACAACATAAGAATGTTATAGATGCCATAAGTTACCTTTATGATTTTTGATAACTATGTGTTATTCATAAATCTTATGATTTAATAAAATATGTTAAAGAGATTATGTTATGTATGTATTGATGAAATAATATTTTATTTCCTTTCTTTATAACCCTTACTAAGCATTTTATGCTCATCCCAAGTTTTGAATTGTTTTTCACATGACTTAAAGATGAATAGGGTTAAGGATGGGATCTAGGAAAAGTCATGTTGTCTAAAATATAGAACTAGACATGACTCTTTTTTTTCAAGAGTTTTTATTTTATGAAAAAAAATGGACACTAAGTAGAAGTGTCTACTTTGTAATTTTTGAGATCTAATGTAATTATTAGGGAATAATTCTATAAAAATCTAAACCTGAAAAGATCCTCAATGTGAATTATCCATTTAATTCAAGATTATGAAATTTTTTAAGGTTAGGTCCTTATAATTGGTATCAAAGGGAGGTTTAGATAACATTAGGGGTTATGATATTGTTAAATTAATATCCATAAATTAATTTATGTTAATATTTAAATGATATATCATTTAAAGATTACCTTGTTTCTTTGACTAAGATATTTTTGTGTTCAGAATGGTTTTCCATAGAGAAATCAAGGGAGCTGTGATGAGATGAAATTAGGAGGAAGACAACCTTCCAAATAAGTAACCTGAGATGGTCATAATCATAATTGAACAGTTTTTTGTAGTATGGCATAGTTGACTCAGGATATAAATGTTGGTGGTATCCATGCATGAGATTTGCTAGATCAACCATAGAGGAACATGTTTGTAGTGAATCATTTCATGGGGAAACATCCCCAATCATTCAGAGGATAATCTGACCATGTGTTAGCTGAAGGGTGGATTAAAGCACTAGAGAAGATTTTTGATGTCATGGGGTGTTCAAAAAATCAAAAGTTTAGTCTCGCTATTTACCATTTTGAAGGTGAAGCTGGTCAGTGGTGATCGATGGTGAAAAATATCAGGGATAGTGAGGAAATTGATACTCTTGATTAGGATGAACTCAAAGGTATGTTTCTTGAGAAATATTTTCCTAATGTGGTTCATCTTAGGATGGAAAAACAATTCCTATAATTGAGGTAGGAGGATGACTTAGTGGCTACTTATGAAGAAAAATTCACTCTACTGGAAAGGTATGCTCCAAATTTCATACGAGATCTTGATAGTAAAATCAACCATTTTTACTCAAGATTAAATCCAAATTATCGAACGTCTTTAGCTTCTCATGATTTCAAAAGTTATGAAAAACTTGTTCGATGTGCGAAGAATGTGGAAATGGAGTTTGTTGAAGATCAGGTGTTCTTTGAAAAATAAAAGAATAAGAGGTCGAGGTGGCAAACAAACGGGAAGAAATCTTCAAAAAAAGTCAAATGGTAAGAAACTTAAGTTTACAGTTTGTGAAAATTTGGGAAAAATCATGTTGGGGAATGTCTTTTGAATTCTGGAAAGTGGTACCGATGTGGTAAAATGGGACATAAGGCTCATAATTGTACTAAAAATGATCAGGGTAATGGTTAGAAAAAATATGATTTATAGTCAGTAAAATGTTTTAAGTGAAATGAAATGGTTCATTATGAAAATGAGTGTCTAACAAAGAACTCAACTGAGGGAAAGCAACCAGACTAAATGTAGAAAGGTGTGTTGAAATCATTTGTAAGTACTTAAGTAGATGTTGGACCATCAAATGAAGTAGTATCAGGTACACTGTTTGTTTGTTCATATTATGCCAATGTGTTTTTTGATTCAAGGTCTACACATTCATTCATTTCTGAGAATTTTTCTTGTAAATTGGGAATTCCATCTCAAGATATGAATCCTAAACTTATGGTAAAACACCGGGGAAAATGTTTCAACAAAAATAAATTATAAGAACCTTCATGTCATTGTGTGCATAAATAATCTACCTGCAAACCATATTTTTTTTCCTCTAGTAGAGTTTGATGTTATTTTCGGTGGGGATTGGATTTCCATTTATCATGCTAAGATTTACTACAGAGCTAAAGAGGTTTCTTTTCAGAAAGATTTTCAATTTTTGTACAAGAATGAACCCTTACTTTTGATAACATATCTGAAAGCTGAGAAACTAGTAAAAGATAGAAATGAATGTTACCTTGCACATATTGTTGAAAACAAATGAACTTTCCAGATTAATGATGTTCCATTGGTAAATGAGTATCTTGATGTTTTTACTGAGGATTTTCCTAGTATAATACGTAATCGAGATGTTGAATTTACTGTTGACTTAATTCTTGATTCTAATCCAATTTCAAAACCCCCCTATCGAATGGATCAAATTGAACTTTTAGAATTAAATAAGCAATAGTAAGAGTTATTAGACAAAGGATTCATTTGTCCTAGCACATCACCATGGGGTTCTATTATCTTTTTTGTTAAAAATATAGATGGTTCAATGAAACTATGCCTTGATTATAGAGCATTGAATAACATCACTGTTAAGAACAATTATCCTTTTCCTCATATTGATGATTTATTTGATCAGCTCCAGGGAGCTCATTATTTTTCAACAATTGACTTGAGGTCGGGGTACCATTATTTGAAAGTAATGGAAGAAAACATTATGAAGGCCCCATTTCATACTAGATATGGCCATTATGAATTTTTGGTTATACCTTTTGGATTAACCAATGCACCTACTATATTCATGGATCTTATAAATAGAATTTTCTGTGAGTTCTTGGATATGTTTTTAGTTATGTTTATTTATGATGTTTTGGTTTATTCCAAAAGTAAAGAGGAACATGAAAGTCATTTAAGGGTAGTCTTAAAAACCTTAAAAGAAAAGAAAATTTTTGGGAATTCAGCAAGTGTGAGTTTAGGTTACAACATATTTCATTACTTGGTCACATTGTTTCCAAAATGGAATAATTGTTGATCCTGCTAAAACAAAAGTTGTTGAAGAATGTCCAAGACCTACCAATATCACAAAGATTCGTAGTTTTCTTGGTTTATCAGGTTATTACTGGAGGTTTGTTGAAAATTTTTCACAGTTATCTAGCTCACTAACTAAGTTAACTCAAAAAGGTGTTAAGTTATTTTGGATGAAAGAATTTGATGATTGTTTTTAGGAATTGAAAAGATGATTGGTGATTGGTCCTGTTTTGGAATTACCTTCCAGAAATGGTGAGTTTGTTATATACAGTAATGATTAATTAAATGGACTTGGTTGTGTCCTTAGGCAGAATGATTAGGTAACTGCTTATACTTCACCTCAATTGAAACCTCATGAGTTAAATTACCCTACACATGATTTGGAATTAGCTACTATATTTTTACTTTAAAAATTTCAAGGCGCCATTTTTATGGAGTAAAATGTGAAATATATACTGACCAAAAAAGTTTAAAGTATATATTCACTTATAAAGAATTAAACATGAGATAGAGGAGATGGATGGAATTAATCAAGGATTATGATTGCATAATCGATTAACGTCTGGGAAAAGAAAATAAAGTGGCTGATTCTTTGAGTTGAAAAAGTAATGCTACATTAACCTTGTTATGTTTGGAATGTTATCCTTTGGTTTTTTATTTTATAAACTTTGGAATAGAAGTTTTTGGTGTATAAAATTCCTCTATTTTGTATCAGGTGTCAGTGAAATCGTCTCTATTAGACAAAATTAAGCAAGCGCTGAAGGAATACAATGAGTTGCATAAAAATGTAGAGTTGGTTTATAAGGGTAAGTTACCTGATTTTAACATTGATAATGATTGTGTTTTGAGTTTTGGGAAGATATTAAGTGTTCCTTGTGATTCAAAGTTGAAGAATGAGTTGTTATGTGAAGCTCTTAGTTCTCCGTTTTTAGTTCATCATGGCAGTACTGATATGTACAAAGATATTCAGGGGTATTATTGGTGGGATGTAATGAAAAGAGATATTTATGATTTTACTATGAAGTGTTTGAATTGTCAATAGGTTAAAGTAGAGTGGCAGTTATCGAAAGGGATGCTTCAATATTTACCATTTCGAGAGTGGAAATGGGAAAATATATCCATGGACTTCATTGTGAGATTACCAAAGAAATCTCGAGGTAATAATGCAATATGGGTTATTGTTGATCGATTGACTAAATCTGCTCATTTCCTTCCTATTCAAGATACTTTTTCTCCATATTAACTTTCTTGGTTAAATATTAAAGAGATATTCAGGTTGCATGGATTTCCCCTCTCCATTTTATCTGATTGTGATCCTAGGTTTACTTATAACTTTTGGAAAGGCCTTCAGAAGTTTTTGGGTACTGAATTAAATTTGAGTAAAACCTTTCATCCTCAATTGGATGGGAAGTCAGAATGAACAATTCAATCCTTGGAGGATATGTTATTTGCTTTCTCGATGGATTACTAGGAAATATGGGACCAACATATTTCTTTGGTTAAATTTTCTTATAATAACAGTTTTCATTCTAGTATACAGATGGTTCCATTTGAGGCATTATATGTGAAGAGGTTTCAAACTCCAACTTTTGGGATTAAGTATGTGAAAGGAAGATGATTGGACCAGAAGTGATAGAAGATATGGTAGAAAAGGATCAGTTGATTCAGAAGCACATGAGAAGAGCAAAGGGAAGGCACAAAAGTTATGCGGATAACTGGAGGAAGGATCTTTCTTTTGAGGTAGGTGATCAAGTCCTTCTCAAAGATTCTTCATGGAAAAGTGTGATGTGTTTTGGTAAGAAGGGAAATTTGAGTCTGAGGTTCATTGGACCTTATGAAATCATAGAGAAAGTTGGATCAGTTGCCTACAGAGTGGCTTTACTTCCAATTTTTTCCCAAGTACACAATTTTTTTCATGTCTCAATGTTGAGAAAGTATATGTCGGATCCATCTCAAGTTGTGAGCCCAGAGTTAGTTTAGTTGGAAGAGAATCTCACTTTTGAGGAACAACTAGTCCAGATACTTGACCAAAGAGATAAAGTGTTGCGAAATAAGGTAATTCATCAGGTAAAGGTTTTTTGGAAAAACCATATGGTTGAAAAGACAATGTGGGAATCTAAAAATGCTATGAGGGATAAATACCTGCGAATAAAAATTGTGAGGATACAATTTCAAAAATATGGGAAGGATGTAACATCCCAAGTAAATAAAGAATAATACCTTTTCATATTTATTAATATTTTTGAATTAAATATTAATTTTACTTTAAAGGGGATGCTATGTTCGATGGCAAAACAGATATTCAACAACAAGTTTCCTTGAAGTCTAATGTTACACACATTACTGAGTCATACTGAAAAATAATAATATAATATTATTTTAAATGGTAGATAACATCTAGTCATTATATTAGCGATAATGAATATAAATTGATTATACATGTTTGTTAAATGTTTTTACATTTATCTATCAAAAGTTAGAGGCTTAAAATTTGAATGAATCTAATTTTAAGCACAAATAGTCTAATATTCTTTAAAAACATGATTTACTACCTTTTTATGGTCAAACTTCCTTAAATATAGTTTTTGTCACTTTAATATGTTCTATTTCAAAAAATAAAATTCTTCTTTAGATTTTGGGAATCAAAATTTACTTTGGGTAATTTTTTTGTATTTTTCTAATAAAATTCATTTTTTAATGAAAAGTGAAAAATACTGTATTTTAATTCAAAACTGCCTTTTAATATAATTTATTTATATTATTATACTATATTTTTAATTGGTTTTAAAATTTAATTAGATTATATTTTTACCATTTAATCCAATGTTAGTCATTAGAAAAAAATTTACTTAGAAATTGGACATAAAAAAGTGTCAATCTTTTGATAGTTATTATTTCTTAAAAAAGATTTTAGTTTTGAAAATAGGAATTAATGTTAAATTAATTAATGAAACTTATATATTTTTAATTTTTGAAAATATAAATCATTTTCGAATTCATAATATCAAATATATCTTAGGCTGATTTTTTTGGTATTTTTCTGAAAAACGTCAATTTTTGGTGAATAGTGAAAACACTGAGTAGTAGTTTAAAAACTGAATTTTTCATTTAAATGAAACTTTACCTCTTCTCTGAATTGAATTTCAAAAAACTTACATACATGGTTGTTATTTTTAATTAAAATTTGGTTCAATAAGATGCAAATAATTTTTGGTTAATAGTAATTTTAGACTTTTATTTACAGCGGTTAAAGTTAAATATGTTAATTCAATGAAAAAAAAACATTATAATAATATAAAATTACCATAACACTTGTCCTAAACTTATTGGATGAGTAATGGCGGACCAATACAATCCTTTGGTGAGACTTTTGGCCTTTCAAAGCCACTCGGGTAAGATAATGATATTAATAAATATTTATTTAAAGTAAAAATAAAAAATATCATAAACATGTATTGTTTTTCTAAAAAAAAATTAATGTGGGGTTAAATAATTGATATATTTTACTATAAATATTCATTATAAAGATAAAAAGATTTCCTACATCACATTATTTTTTTTTTATTTTCAGAAACCAAATAAATAAAATTATTTATGACACAATAATGATGCAGTGTTTACCTCATTAATGAATGATTTAAATAAATAAGATTATAAAAATTAAAAAAACATCTCCAATTCTTATTGGATGGTTTTATTTCGAACAAGAGTCGTCCTATCTATAAATTTTATAAGTTTTGGAACTTTAGAAACTAAAAATCATTATATAATAAAATAATATTTTCCAAGCTTCCTAAAGAGCCCCTCCTCCCCCTTATAAAAAGTCCTCACCCTTAACCCATTACTCACACCTCTTATTCCCCATGGATTGTCCAACCTCTTCCCAAATAAGCTTTCAAGATCCATATATTCCACCTAGAAGCCTTACCTTAGGCAGAAGGCACTTCAAGAAATCCTTTTGGTTCAAACCAAAGGGAGTTGCCCGATTTAAAGGTAACATCTTCTTTTAAGTTATTTTCTTTTATTTTACTTCTCCAACCCACTAAACTCTTTTTATTACTTTAGTTTTTTGAAACACCAGTATCCTCAATATACTAGATTGTTTTTATAAGAATTATTTAAACTACACTTACTCACACCTTCATCTAATGGGTAAAGAAGATATTGTTTCTATGGACGGTGAACTACTACCTCATGAAACGATGATTGTTCAATCTTCTCCTACCACCTCTTATGGTGGCCATTATGATGGAAGTGTATATATATATGATATATATTATATTTATATTGTCTCTATGCTTCTGTATTTTTCATTTATACCATACCTTTATGGTTTCCATAATGGGTAAACGCGATAATTTCATTTGAGGAAGTACAGACTACCGCCCCCTCAAAGTGATATGACTCATTCATGACATACGTGGAGCATATAAAGGATAGAGTTAATGAAATTATATATGATATTATACTAGAATTATAATATACCTATTTATCATTAAGTTTTCATTCCATTAAAAATACTAAATAGAAATGAAAGTAGCGTTCATGCATACGTACGGATTATCGTCTCCATGAACGGTGCATTTCATTTCTTACCTCCAAATGTTATGTACTATTATAAATACATATATATATATACTGTATATATATGATATATATGATATCTAAATCATTAATATCATTCTATAAATAATGATCTTTTTACCACATTGACAACTTGTAAATATAAGAAGTTCATTTTTTACTCAAGTACCAAATATCAACAAAATGACCATTATTAACTTAAAAGATTACATAATGTTTATAACACGGAAATAAGTGATATAAGAATATTGATAAACTTGAAAAAGTTTCTTAATCAAGTAGAAACTAACTTTAGTTTATTATTCAGAAGATTAAAGAATGAACGGTTGAAGTCGAACACAAGGTAAGGGAATTTGTCTCAATCTTCTTTCATTGAGGAATATTTTGTTTCATACATGACTTTATTTTATATGGAATATAAACACCTTTTAATTTTCATTTCATTAAAAAGGAATCTTTTTCTATGAGGCATTTTACTAAATGAAAAAAATAATGTTTCTTTTAATGTAAGTGGTGACAATGACCTTTTCCGCCGCCGCAAGTATTATTTGATCTATGGCTTCTTTAACAAGTCATAATGTTTTTAAAAGGAAAATAAATACCATATACTCTTTTATATATTTTGGTATTGAAAATGGTTTTGGTAATGGATTTTTTATGTCAATATATTTATATGGTATATTTTGATTGAAATGTGGAAATTTTATCTTTACTTTATGTTTGTTTTATGTGCTATGAATATGTTATGGTTCTTGGGAATTATTTACCTATATGGCTAGTTTCGTGATAAACCTAGGGTGGGTGAGCCCGAGATAGCTCACCAATTAATTGGGTAACGTGACAGAGGTAAACGTGAATGTTTCCCCTAAAATATTTAGGGAATATGTGGTGATGGTTATTCCAAATGTAACTCCCTATGTGGCTGTGAAAGCAACAACATAATTATGTTATGGATGCCACAAGTTACCTATACGATTTTTGATTACTATGTGTTATTCGTAAATATTATGATTTCATGTTGTATGTTAAAGAGCATATGTTATGTATGAATTGATGAACTAATTTTTTCTCTCTTTTTTTTATAACCCTTACTAAGATTTTTATGCTCATCCCAAGTTTTGAAAAGTTTTTCACAGGACTTAAAGATGAATAGGGTCAAGAATGGGATCAAGGAAAAGTCATGTTGTCTAAAATATGGAACTAGACATGACTCTTTTTTTAGGAGTTTTTATTTTATGAAAAAAATGATAACTGAGTAGAAGTGTCTACTTTGTAATTTTTGAGATGTAATGTAATAGTTATGGCCTAATTCTCTAAAATGATAAACCTGAAATGATCCTCAATGTGAAATATCCATTTAATTCAAGATTATGTAAGGTTTTAAGGATGGGTCCTTATACGCACCCCCAACCCAGTAGTCTAGGTCAGTCTAGCGGGTCGAACCCATGCTGGTGGGCCGGACCCACACTGATGGGCCAGTCCCATGCCCTTCAGGCTAGGCTGGACAAGACTAGGTCACCGGAAAAGACTAGGTCACCAGGAGACCCGAGGGTTGGACCCCTAGCCAAACCAGGTTGAGTCCAGTGAGTCCTATTAGGCCTAGCCCACAAGTTGGGTTGAAACATACTGACTCCTACCCGAAAAAGGTCAGTTCGGGTCAGTCTAAATGAACTGGGGTATGTGGGACCCTTGGGCTGGGTCAGTCGAGACAGTTCAACCGGGTCGGACCGGGCCCCGTCACAACCAGTCTACTGGTCACTAAAACACCCGTATCTTACAAACCATGTGTTCGATTAACAAGTCGTTTGTGGCGTTGAGACCCTCTTGACAAGGAATATCTTTTGGAATGATTTTTTTTGAATTTAATGGATGTTGAGATGCTTCATATGGCTTTATAAGTGTTTCTCTCAAGCACACTATGTACGGAACCTTGCGGTTGACTAAGACTTGATGACTGATTGACGAAGGACTAGTGGTAAGCGGCTCTGTGTGACCGGACAGGCCCATGATGGGGAGCAGCATTATGTGGCTCGGTAGACCCACAGTACTCAACAGGAGTAATACCTCAATTCGGACAAGGTAAGAAGTGGTTCTATGTGACCCGGAAAGCCCACGGTGGGGATCGGCTCTGTGTGACCCCTCATACCCACGATACTCATCAGGGATGAGTACAAAATCAGTACAAGATTAATGGGAATTGGAGCTATGTGACCCAGAAGGCACACTGTACTCGATAGAGGAGTTCACCAGGAGCTGAGGAGTTCGATGATATGAATGATGATACTACAATCACTACCATAGAATATACCTAGTGTGAGATGTCTTGTGCTTCATTCTTTTCTTTGAGGATTGATTTGTGGTCTTTTATTTGTGTTTCATGGTCCCCTACTAAGTATTGTTATACACACCTCTTCATGGGCTTCACTCGAATGTGTTGTTCCTGGTGAAGATGATTGACGCTTCGATAAAAGAGCTTAGGGGGGACGGTTTGTGGCCTAGGACCAGGTGGGGCCCATTAGGACCATGCATATAAGAGATACTACTTCATCTTCTAGTATCTTCACTACTCTTATGATCAGGTGGGGTTTTTTGTGGATGTCCATTAGAGATTCTTTTTGTACTTTATTGTTTCAGTTATTTTGTTGGGTTTTTATTCTATCACACTTAATTTCAATTGTATTTTGGTACTCAGTATTTTTATAGTGTAATTTTTTCCCCTTTAGCATGTTGGGACATGGTTGGGAATGTTTGTTCATATAGGTACTTAAGAAAATTCCTCCCACTTGCAGGTTGACACCTTTGGCGCTAGTCTCCAGCCCCTGGCCTTCGGAAGTTAGGCTTGGGGTAGTCACGGCACTGGCCCTAGGGACAAGTCGTGACATTCCATGGCATATCTTGAAGGTGAAAATATCATTTTCTTATGTAATAATCAATTAAAATATTTATTTCAATATATATCATCATGTTTAGATGATATTTTAACAATTTAAGAGTCAAAAAATAACTCTCTAATAATATTATCACCTAATGACAATAACATGATAATGTGTGCCTTTCGAAGGATATCAGTAAAAGATTATACTTTTATAATTGTACACTATTTTGATCCAAAGTTTATTTTGGATGTTTTTTAGGACATGCGGTGTTTATTCAGACAATATGTTTCCTCTAGTATGTGTAATTTTACTAGAGAATAATAAATGTGAATGATGAAGTGTATATGTTTTACTTTGTTGGATTTTTTTCAATGCATAAATCGCATTCACACTCATATGATATAATGAAATTTTAAGCTCTTCTAATGTTTGTATATGTATATATTAGTTCTGGATGTGTTTAAATATGATTTTTAGGAATTATAGAAATAGTAAAAATTTCATGAAAAAAAAATATGTACTAGTATTTATGTATGATTATTTTTTTACTCTACATATAAGTTATTAAGGATTTATATATGAGTTTGAATATTAGTTTTTCTAATAATAATTTAAATATTATACAAGGAAGAATATGTGTGTGAGTCATTTGGACCAATGTATGAGTCATTTTATCTGTCATATGAGTGATTTCTGTCTTCTTATGAATCGTTAGATGATGCATATGAGTCATTCATAATTAATCATATGACTTTTTTAAGGTGAAATATATGTGTCTTCTCTATATATATATTTTGAAATTATGATTACTTCACTTGAATCTATGTATGAAAAAAAAAATATATAAAATTATACAACTCTGTTGAATGGATAAATAAATGATTTGAATAATTTTTTTTTCTAAAGAAAAAATATTGTGGGATAAGTAAATAGATGTTTTATCATCACTTAAATATCAAAAAATATTATTTTTGGTTTTTAAAAGAATAAAATGGTTCAAATAATGAAGAAGGGGTTTTTTTTGTAGCTGAAAAGAGTAGCAGTTTATGATATAACATATTTGTCAACATATAACATGTATTGTGACTCCATTATGACCTATAGATGATTTCAAAAATTTAATAATATGAAACATGAAGATGAATAATAGGTTTTAAAATAGTTCATGGAAGTTTTTCATTTTAATTTTAATCTCAAAATCATATTCAAAAATATTTTTAGCTACTTTTATTCAATTTAATAAGTAAAAATAAAATGTATATTATATCATTCATGTAATAATTATAATAAGGAGTGAA
Organism: Viscum album; assembly: GCA_963277665.1. NCBI lineage: Eukaryota > Viridiplantae > Streptophyta > Magnoliopsida > Santalales > Viscaceae > Viscum > Viscum album. The sequence continues at coordinate 247,824,072 of OY728152.1, read as the reverse complement.
ATATGTGAACTCTATAGAGTGGTCTAGAAATAATTATCAAGGGTAATATTCATGATAGATAAATGAATAATAAATTATATATATTTCACAATATGAAGAAAAACATTCGAAATTATACTTTGAAGAACTGGAAGAAGAAACACTGCAACAGATTGAATAGATGTCTAGTTATGTTGGAAATAATATTATTGTCCAAAAACCATATCATTTATCCATGTACCAATGAAAAATGTACTTAAACACATTTTAGATACTTGATGTTATAATATTAAAATGATATTACATACTCATTGTACATATATATTGATTCTATATTGTTGTGTGACCTTAATAAAATAAGTATGATTCCAAGGAATGAACATTTTTCTTGAAAGTTTTATATTGTGTATCTTTTTCCCCTTTGTGTTTGTAAGTTTGGAAGTGATCTCATTTCATATTAATAGGTGGTGATTATTTTTTCATGAAGTGAACATAAAAAATAAATCATTAACCACTATATTAGTGAATTTCAGAGATATGTGGAATCATTTTCAATTATTATCATAGTTATGGCTCCCTTCGATATTGAAATATTATTTAGAGTTGGTAGGATTGAAGTTTCTCTCAAGATAAACAGTTTTAAACTGAATATATGCTGTATATAATTGATACCATGATTGATATAATTTTAAGGGGATTCCCACATTTTGTGGTAAAAGTTTCATATATGGAAGGATACAATGTTTTAAATCTATTAATCTACATGTTATGATGTCTTGGATGCTAAAAAAGATAGATTAAACCGCTCATGATGTATTTTTTGTTATGATAGTGGAAGTCAAGAATTATTTATAAAATTATGGAAGTTCTAAAAAAGTTATTTTATCATATATTATAAGGAGTGAAAATATGAAGTTAAAAGGAATAAAAAAAGGAAAATTGAATTTTTAATAAGGATTAGAATATTAAAAATGGTTATACCAAAGTCAAGTCGAAAATTATATTCATTTTTATATTGATGTATGAAATCCTCAAGATTAAGGATAATCTAATTATATCTTTCTTACTCACAAAGGTAAATTAGATTGTGAGTATTATCATAGGCATTCATATTTCAAACAATTATACTTTGGTAGAAAAGATTTTTTGTATCCAACATAACATGTTTGATGAAAAAACATGGATATAGATGTTATAGATTTAGGAACACAACTTAATGATTACTTAAATAACATTTTAATTTCTTATTATAATAGAAATGAAAAAAATTAAGAATAATGTACATGATGAAAAATAAATATCTTTTAATGCCTTAAAAAGGTGAATTATAAGAATAAGGTTAATGAGTATGACTCATAATGTTTAGATTATGATTTAGATAGGATCTTAAGACTGAATAAATAATTTATCATATCTATAAATATTTTAAAATATGAAATATAATTTTAAAGGTAAAACACCCATTAAAATTTTTCTAGTGTGAAGAAATTGGGATGTTTAAGGAAAATTGAATAAAATTTGATGAATAATGTTTTGAGGATTAAGAAAATAATAGAATATTATATGACAAGAAAGAAAATAAATCAATTTTTTCCCCATTATTGAACGAAAATATATTCCATAAATATAAAAAGATAAATTTCTTTTCTAAATTATGTGAATAAAATAAAGATGAATTGGATGTTGAGAATTTTGAAGATAATGATGATGAAAAACAACTCAATAAAAAATGATGTTTAAATTAAAACTACTAATGGAAGAGTGGTTATGAAATCTTTGAGGTAATGAGTGAGAAGGAATTTATAATTAAAAGAAAATTAAATCAATTTACCTAAAATATCTCTAAATTAGAGGAGGAAATCAAGATATTTAAGAGGGAAAATCAATCATCCATTAACCAAGAATCTATATTTAATATAGAAAATATCATGTTGTGAAATCATATTGATGACTTCAATAAACATTATGATGATGATATGAATTCAAACATCAAGATAAAATAATTAATGAATTTTAATGAAAAAATATTGAACATATTTGATAAAAACTAACGAGAGAAAAATATGAACTAAACACTTCTAAATCCATAATTCAGTATTCTATTTCAAAATACTGTGAATGATAGATGAATATTGATTATAAATAATATAAAAATTTCACACATTAAAATATAAATATTTTGAAAAATTCTTTTCGAGAGTCTGAGAAGAATATTAATCTCCAAAAGACCATGTTTATTCAAAGATTGGGAGAGACTCAAAAATCAAGAAATTCTGGGAATAAACACATGATGGAAAAAATTTTATAAAACTACTAACTTGAAAATGTTTTATAAGAATGAAAATTTTAATAATATGATATTAACAATATACATTTATTTTAGTTTATAAAAGGATCTCATATTGGTGACTCAATTAAGGAATAAATTCAGGTACAAAATTCTAGATAGCATATTGTTTACATCAGTAAGTATGCTTTCTATAGGTTATTTTTTTATTGTGTAGGATTTATGAACATAGATAAAATGTTTTTGTTCAATTATAAACATTATTATGTGTATAAAAGGTTTTAAAATCTTGTTCTATGTTGTATTAAATAGTCATAAGTGAATAAAATTCTGAAATAGATTGAAAATTTTGGATCTAAAGAACATAATATATTTGATGTTATTAATAAAAAAATATAGAAGAGGTGACTATACCAATAATAATGTAAATAAATATCTTATCCTTTTAATATAACAAAAAATATTTTTTAGAACCTTAAAAACATGAGGAAAATAAAATAAAAGGTAATGAGAGATTTATAGATGTAAAACTGGCACTTAAATCATCAAAAGTTGTTAATAAATGGATTTTGGATAGTGGTTCTTTTTCTCATTTGACAAGAGATTTAAAACCCCTTATATATGTATTAAATTTTAATTAATGGTTAGTGAATATAAAAAATGATGAATCACTCACAATCAAGGGTTTTGGATCATCTGTGATTCAGAATGATCAATTAAAATCGAAAAAAACTTTTGTTGTTGGTGAACTGAATCACAAATTTCTCACTGTTTTATAGTTATGTCATGAATGAAATGAAGTGATATTTTAAAATAATTGACTTCTAGTGATGATATTTAATTTTTATTATTTTAAAAGATTTTAGTGAGAAAGGGGGAGTTTATTTCAAGTGGTAGATTCTATAAATTCATGTCACATAGGAATCAAATAAGAAAACCTTATATGGTGTCATTTTCCATGTCATCTTAGCCAAAATAGCATGAGAATGATCACTCAGGTAATCAATGGTCATGTTGTTCCATATATAACTAGAGAGACGAGTTTTATGTGCCCAAAATTCTAAAAATTGATAAATTTATATTTATAATGACTTGTACTTTTCATACATAAATATTATGTCTTACTATATGAATATTAATTACATATCAAGATGATCTATTCTAGAACTATAATGGTTCAGTGCCTTTGGATACTTGGATACATAAAAAACTATTATATAAATGATCTATATCATCCCCCACATTTCTTGCAACAAAGAGAACCCATATTATACATACACATATTTAAAAAGTATTCTTATCCCGTGAAAAGGAAAAAAGATGAAGGGGTGAGCTTAGATGATCTATGATGATAAATAGAATAGATATCAGAAAGTGATCAAGAATGAAAATAATACAATCATAAAGGTATGATAACAAAATCATAATATAAAATAATCATACCCAATCATTCAAGGATCATTAATCATGGATCTTGAACTAAGGATTTTTCCTAGAATGACACATAAGACATAAGAGTTTGAAATCAATAATAATCAATATTATTCCATCATAAGGTAACATATGAATTATTTATATGATTCTAGTGTAAAAATAACCATTTAAAATAATTTCTTTAGTTAAGTTTAACTACCATGACAATTGTAGTTGATTGAGTTCACTCCGTGTTCCATCATTTCTTTAGACATTGTTCACTCCCAAGACTGTCTTAGTAGATGAATTCCCTTACTTTATTGGGTTCATACCCCATTATATTCCTTATTATCTTATGAGATATCTATCATTACATAATTCATTGGAAGAATAAATTAATCTTTGACCGTCCATAACAAAATGAAAACTATATATATATATGTGTGTGTGTGTGTGTGTTTTCCACAATATCATAAAACATTCATCATATTCTCATTCCATAACCCATGGATGGGATACAAATTTCAAAAACATTTCAACAAAACATAGTCCATTGATAATAAATAGGTTTCATAAAAATTTAATTTTCATAATTACAAACCATACAGAAGAATAATAAGGATGGTATCATTGGATCATATCTCTAGTAAAGCGTAAGTAATTTCAAAGGGTGTTGTTATTGATGAAAATACTATGAAAATATCATTGGAACATTTAATGAGGAAAATATCATTTTAATTTTGAATTAAATTTCATTTTAAATATAAAAAATTCCAAAATATTAAAGAATATTTTTTAAAATATAAATAATTGTGTATTTTAATGTATGATTCAAATAAAAAAAATAATTATGGATGGTGGGAATAGTTGTTTAGGTTTTGTATGTTAAAACAAATATTCTTTTCATGTTTTTGGAAAGAATCCAAACATCCACCTTCAGAAAATGATAAGAATATTAATTTTAGAAATTATTATATAATTTTATAAATTTTTAAAAATTAAATTAATAATTATTTGGAGAATTATAATATCATTATTGGAAATAATTTTAATAAAATATGGATATGGATTAAAAAATTATCGAATGATGAGTGAAGTAAAATCAATTTTATTTAAAAACATTCCTTTAATATCATGGATAATTTAAAAGATAAAAATGAAATGAAAAAAATTAATATATTTAAATAACCATAAGATAATAAATGAAATATTATTTGTGAGAGATAGATTATATAATTTCATTATAAAAATTTTAAACATATATAGTCTTGGTAAAAATGAGATTATAATACTTAAACTGTAAAGTTTTGGTTACTATTGAATCATGACCCCTGTTAAAGGAATAATATAAGATAAATCATAAAAAATTATAATGCAATATATCAATGGGTCCTCATATAGAACATATTATGGAAAAAGGTGGTGAATGTTCCATAAGTCTCATGGAAATACAAGTGGGATGAGAAACCAATACCTTAAGTACGTCATGCATAAAATGTTTTCAAACATCCCATATAATAAATTTAAATTCATTATAAATAAATAAATAACCATATTCATACCTATAATACAATAAATTATTAACTTATAACATCTTTTCAATATTTCATTAACAATAATTCACTATCATCATCATTTTGGGTATTAACTGCTCTGTTTTTCATGTCAGATTTGGCATGATAGTTTTAGTCTATGAAAATTGGACCTTGTTAATTTGTCTCAAGAATGGTAATAATGTTATAAATATCATATATATTCACTATAAACATATTTAAAACCACTCATATAAATTAGTGATTAAAAAATGAATTGCATCACTATGTGGAGAGGGTAGTGCATACGTACCCATGACTGAGGTTTCCATTTTTTATTTTATGGAATGACAGAATGGTTCATAATAATTCTAAATTAATTAATATTTACTATATCATAAATAATAAATATATATTAAATCTATCATGATAACCATCAATTAATCATGGTGATATAAAATGAATTGAATCTCTATGTCATGGAGGTAGTCCACATATATGAACGAGTGAAACATTCATCTACTATTTTATGTATATGAAGAGGTCAATGAATTTTAAATCCTCATAATAACATATTATTATATTTTTTATTCTATATTCATCATGTTATGATGGATAAAATAGGTTCATATAAAGTATTTGATGAAATAAAATTAAAAGATATTGGTTAATATTTATACAACTTCTTTGACTGAAAGTTATTATTTTTATTTTATCCAATAACTTTTAAGGGAAAGTGAGAACCACCAATTTCAAAAAATTAAGAAAAAACAACAGTATAGGAAACCAAAAAAATACAGTTTCTGCCACTCCCTAGTTGCAACATCATGTTAAGGCCCTCCACCAATGCATGAGAACTCAGCAAACAGTCCCATGCAAAGATGCACGGGCATGGAAGCGATGGTCAGGCCATACCGTCTGAGTATTCCACTCGAAGTGCCATGTAGAGGTGACGACCTCATGATATAAACCCCATATAAAGAAGATCCAGGTAAAATGTTGGAACCTAAACACCCAAATTCCCATCTAGTCACACTAAATGACAATTATAATCTCATTACCAAGAAGTTAAGGGAAATTGAGAAACCACACATTAGCTAGAAAAGGATAAAGCAGAATCATTGAAGAAAAATATAATTCTCCTAGAGCCGATATCCCTAAACAACTTCCAGGATATAGATGTTACCTAAGTGTGCGACACTTCACGCATCAGGCCTTCAAATGCAGTAGTTAGTTTATCCCAGACCTCTATATAGTCCTCGAGCCTGATCATCCCCTTATTGAATCCCCCAACCAATATCGAGCCCTTTTGCCAACCAAAAATATTTCTCTTCATTTAGATTCAATTCAATATTATGGCCCATCATCTTGGCCGCTACCTCTTCAGAGGCATTGAGAAATAGAACATGTTATGTCACTTCATCCTCCGAACTCAGAATCAATTCCAAGTAAATCTCAAGCTGACTAAGTAATTTCATAGGACACATACCCTCATTATTCATCTTCTCATCCATTTTATTTTTTCTGAATGAATCTTCAAGGGAGGTGGCAGGGAGGAGGAGTCCTTCTTCCTCCTTCAGTTACTCCTGTTACTCCTCGAACTATTTTCCCCTCCAGAAAGTCTTTTAGTAGCTTCAATGAACTTCTCCATAAGCTCCCTATTTATACGAAGGCCATTAAATCTATTCTTCACCGAAACAGAATATTTATTCTCTAAAAAGAAAACCCCTATCTTTCCAACTGATCTATGTTCAACCACATCTTGTAAAGCCCCTTAATTTCCTTTATTCATGTCTCCACTTCCCTTTTCCACCTTTACTCATGGAACGCCACCAAAATCCTCTTCTAAACCTTCCATTTTGGTCATGTAAATAACACCCATTGATGTCCTAACATCACTCCGAGCATCTACAACCTTTACAGGTTCGCCATCACTTGGATGCGTAGCTTCTATAGTATGTCCCCTTCCCTTCCTCAAGCAAACATTTTCCAAACAAAAATCCTAGACAGAGTTTTATGTGCCCAAAATTCTAAAAATTGATAAATTTATATTTATAATGACTTGTACTTTTCATACATAAATATTATGTCTTACTATATGAATATTAATTACATATCAAGATGATCTATTCTAGAACTATAAAGGTTTAGTGTCTTTGGATACTTGGATACATAAAAATCTATTATATAAATGATCTATATCATCGCACACATTTCTTGTAACAAAGAGAACCCATATTATACATACACATCTTTAAAAATTATTCTTATCCTGTGAAAAGGAAAAAAGATGAAGGGGTGAGATTAGATGATCTGTGATGATAAATAGAATAGATATCAGAAAATGATCAAGAATGAAAATAATACAATCATAAAGGTATGATAACAAAATCATAATATAAAATAATCATACCCAATCATTCAAGGATCATTAATCATGGATCATGACCTAAGGATTTTTCCTAGAATGACACATAAGACATAAGAGTTTGAAATCAATAATAATCAATCTTATTCCATGATAAGGTAACATATGAATTATTTATAAGATTCTAGTGTAAAAATAACCATTTAAAATAATTTCTTTAGTTAAGTTTAACTACCATGACAATTGTAGTTGACTGAGTTCACTCTATGTTCCATCATTTCCTTAGACATTGTTCACTCCCAAGACTGTCTTAGTAGACGAAGTCCCTTACTGTATTGGGTTCATTCCCCATTAAATTCCTTATTATCTTATGAGATATCTATCATTACATAATTCATTGGATGAATAAATTAATCTTGGACCATCCATAACAAAATGAAAACTATATATATATATATATATGTTTTCCACAATATCATAAAGCATTCATCATATTCTCATTCCATAACCCATGGATGGGATACAAATTTCAAAAACATTTCAACAAAACATAGTCCATTGATAATAAATATGTTTCATAAAAATTTAATTTTCATAATTACAAACCATATAGAAGAATAATAAGGATGGTATCATTGGATCATATCTCTAGTAAAGCGTAAGTAATTTCAAAGGGTGTTGTTATTGATAAAAATACTATGAAAATATTGTTGGAACATTTCTTGAGGAAAATATCATTTTAATTTTGAATTAAATTTCATTTTAAATATAAAAAATTCCAAAATATTAATGAATATTTTTTAAAATATAAATAATTGTGTATTTTAATGTATGATTCAAATAAAAAAATAATTATGGATGGTGGGAATAGTTGTTTTGGTTGTGTATGTTAAAACAAAGATTCTTTTCACGTTTTTGGAAATAATCTAAACATCCACCTTCAGAAAATGATAAGAATATTAATTTTAGAAATTATTATATAATGTTATAAATTTTAAAAAATTAAATTAATAATTATTTGGAGAATTATAATATCATTCTTGGAAATAATTTTAATAAAATATAGATATGGATTAAAAAATTATCGAATGATGAGAGAAGTAAAATCAATTTTATTTGAAAACATTCCTTTAATATCATGGATAATTAAAGAGATAAAAATGAAATGAAAAAAAATAATATATATAAATAACCATAATATAATAAATGAAATATTATTTGTGAGAGATAGATTATATAATTTCATCATAAAAATTTTAAACATATACAATCCTGGTAAAAATGAGATTGTAATACTTAAACTTTAAAGCTTTGGTTACTATTGAATCATGACCCCTGTAAAAGGAATAATATAAGATAAATCATAAAAAATTATAATGTAATATATCAATGGGTCCTCATATAGAACATATTATGGAAAAAGGTGGTGAATGTTCCATAAGTCTCATGGAAATACAAGTGGGATGAGAAACCAATACCTTAAGTACATCATGCATAAAAATTTGCAAACATCCCATATAATAAATTTAAATTCATTATAAATCAATAAAAAACCATATTCATACCTATAATACAATAAATTATTAACTTATAACATCTTTTCAATATTTCATTAACAATAATTCACTATCATCATCATTTTGGGTGTTAAATGCTCTGTTTTTCATGTCCGATTTGGCATGATAGTTTTAGTCTATGAAAATTGGACCTTGTTAATTTGTCTCAAGAATGGTAATAATGTTATAAATATCAAATATATTCACTATAAACATATTTAAAACCACTCATATAAAGTAGTGATTAAAAAATGAATTGCATCACTATGTGGAGAGGGTAGTGCATACGTACCCATGACTAAGGTTTCCATTTTTTATTTTATGGAATGACAGAATGGTTCATAATATTTCTAAATTAATTAATATTTACTATATCATAAATAATAAATATATATTAAATCTATCATGATAACCATCAATTAATCATGGTGATATAAAATGAATTGAATCTCTATGTCAGGGAGGTAGTCCACATATATGAACGAGTGACACATTCATCTACTATTTTATGTATATAAAGAGGTCAATGAATTTTAAATCCCCATAATAAAATCTTATTATATTTTTTATTCTATATTCATCATGTTATGATGGATAAAATAGGTTCATATAAAGTATTTGATGAAATAAAATTAAAAGATATTGGTTAATATTTATACCACTTCTTTGACTGAAAATAATTATTTTTATTTTATCCAATAACTTTTAAGGGAAAGTGAGAACCACCAATTTCAAAAAATTAAGCAAAAACAACAGTATAGGAAACCAAAAAAATATAGGTTCTTCCTCTCCCTAGTTGCAACATCATGTTAAGGCCCTCCACCAAAGCATGAGAACTCAGAAAACAGTCCCATTAAAAGATGCATGGGCATGGAACCGATGGTCAGGCCATACCGTCTGAGTATTCCACTCGAAGTGCCATGTAGAGGTGACGACCTCATGATCTAAACCCCATCTGAAGAAGATCCAGGTAAAATGTTGGAACCTAAACACCAAAATTCCCATCTAGTCACACTAAATGACAAATATAATCTCATTACCATGAAGCTAAGGGAAATTGAGAAACCACACATTAGCTAGAAAAGGATAAAGCAGAATAATTAAAGAAAAATATAATTCTCCTGGAGCCGATATCCCTAAACAACTTCCTGGATATAGATGTTACCTAAGTGTGCGACACTTCACGTATCAGGCCTTCAAATGCGGTAGTCAGTTTATCCTAGACCTCTATATAGTCCTTGAACCTGATCATCCCTTTATTGAATCCCCCAACAAATATCGAGCCCTTTTTTCCAACCAAAAATATTTCTCTTCATTTAGCTTCAATTCAATATTACGGCCCATCATCTTGGCCGCTACCTCGTCAGAGGAATTGAGAAATAGCACATGTTATGTCACTTCATCCTCCAAACTCAGAATCAATTCCAAGGAAAGCTCAAGCTGACTAAGTAATTTCATAGGACACATACCCTCATTATTCATCTTCTCATCCATTTTATTTTTTCTGAATGAATCTTCAAGGGAGGTGGTAGGGAGGAGGATTCCTTCTTCCTCCTTCGGTTACTCTTGTTACTCCTCAGACTATTTTCCCCTCCAGAAAGTCTTTTAGTAGCTTCAATGAACTTCTCTATAAGCTCCCTATTTATACGAAGGCCATCAAATCTATTCTTCACCTGAAAAGAATATTTATTCTCTAAAAATAAAACCCCTATCTTTCCAACTGATCTATGTTCAACCACATCTAGTAAAGCCCCCTAATTTCCTTTGTACAGGTCTCCACTTCCCTTGGCCACCTTTACTCACAGAACGCTACCAAAATCCTCTTCTAAACCTGCCATTTTGGTCATGTAAATAACACCCATTTACGTCCTACCATCACTCCGAGCATCTACAACCTTTACAGGTTCGCCATCACTTGGATGCGTAGCTTCCATAGTATGTTCCCTTCCCTTCCTCAAGCCAACATTTTCCAAACAAAAATCCTAGACAGAGAAATCATATTCACCATTCACCTTGTTCTTCACAGTATCTATACTCCCCAACATCTGACTTCTCAATCAAACTGAAAACTATTGGGATGAGCCATCCTTGATTTTGGATGGTTCGGCAACTTCATCCTGGGACACTGAAGCTTTCCTCCCTGATTGAAATCCATGAACAACCTTATCAAACATATCACGAACACCTTCAAGGTGGTCCTCCTCCACTGGTCATGGAAACTAATAATCTATACCCCCTTCACTAGTTGCCATCTATTTCAGACCAGCTTCCACATAAACCTATGGAGTTTTACCCTTCACGCTATCCTCCTTCCTTGCTGCAAATTGTGTTCCCTATCTATGAGCATATTTTGGATGGGGTGGGTGACCCTTACGGAAAACCTCCAAATCATGACCCAACTGACCGCATGAGGAATAGAAGTTTTTCCATTTCTCATATATGACCCATTTCCTGAATCTATAATCCTTTCCAATCATAATCCATACATGATTAAAGGGATTCTGAGACACATCCAATTCCACACAAACTCATGGATTAACTGGGTGGAAAACTACCTCTGTGAAATTATCCGAGAAATAAAACCTACCGACAAGATTACCTAGCAATAAAATAATAGAGGGATTCTAGAACGGCAAAGGAAGGTTGGGGAATCTTACCCAAACCACTGTAGATGGAAAATCATGATTCATATGAAATTTGAAGAACTAGTGGAAGAGAAAGAATCAGAACTCGTTGAAGCAACAAGGAGCACTCGACCATGCCTTGATGAGGACTACTTCTAATTCAAATAGAATCATGATGTGCTAATTATTAAGCAAGATTAAAAACTCCCTTTCCTAGAGATCCCTTTAATAAGTTAATGGGGGGATACACATTGAGTTTTGTAATATATTTCAATGATATAAGGTAACTTTCATGTGAAAGTGGAAAAAAATAGAAATTAATTCAATAGTAATATATTATATAGTTGAAGTATCTTCAACCAATATGAATTATAAAACTATATGTTGAGACCCTACCCTTATCTCCTGATTTAACCCCTGTTAAACATGTTTTAACAGAAACATCAGTAACAAAATTTGAGTATCTTTACTAATCAATATGACACAAACTAAAGTTGAACCTATAGAATTATATAAATTAATATGATTATAAATATGAATTAAATTTTAATATATTCAATTTATATAATTGGGTAAATTTTATTTTAAATAATTGTGCATACAGTGATGAAAACCCATTTTAGAATAATGCATTTTTAAGAAGAAAACATAATTTACAGCTATTCAATACCTTGTAAAAAACATGAAATGAATTTTAAAATATTTTATTGAATATATAATATATAAATTTCATTAAAACTAGTAAACAATAGTCATTTTTTAAATTTATTAATATAACAACACATTTCATAAAAAAATAGAACAAATGTGTTTTTAGCCCAAAAATGGTCTTATACCAAAATCAAGTATAATGATGATCTCTAATAAATTATTTAGATTATTTAAAAATAAATATTAATTTTTTTATTTATGGTCAAATTAATAATATAATGGGACATTTATTAGAAAATAAATTGTAGTTTTTAAAAAAATATATTTTTTTTCACCATTCACTGAAAAAAAAATATTTTTAAAAAAATTATAAAAAATTTCCCAAAGTTATTCTTGAAATGATAATTTAAAAAATTATAATATTTTTATAAAATAATATTTCATAAAATGGTATAAATTGATTATAATTATTTTCATAAAATTAAATAACAATAACTTTTGAAGAAAATGTATTTTTAAAGCATAAAATGACTTCACTGAAAATAGTTAACTTATTTATCATGAACTAATAAATACATTTTCATTATATTAAATATTTATGAATATATAAAATAATATTGTTATTAATATTCATACCAGATAATATGATAATTATGTTATAAATTAATACTATATCATAATTCATTCAAACTTGGGGATGCATGTAAACTATTCTATAAAAAACTATATGTTTCTTTCAATGTATATATAGAAAAAATCATGGGGTATTATAATTTACCCCATTAAAATAAATATTTATAAATAAATTTCATAACATCACTACAAAAAATGAGCTTATACCTAATTCATAACATCCTTAGGTTCCAATGAAGCTTCCTCAAGGTTATGATTCCTCCAAAGAACGTTAACTATCTGAGTAGTCATATTCTATATAACTTTATCTCTATACTCATTGATTTAATCTGATAGTTCTTGTTTTAAAAGATCATTCTATAGTGAAATAAAATATGAGTTTATAATAGGAAATTTATTAGCTATGTTCCTCCCCCGTAGAGATATATGGGAAACTTCATAAAATTAAGGGACGTTTTTTTTGAGTGACAAGTGATAAGTGATTGTCCCAATCCAATCAAGAATCTCAAAAGGATCAATATAAATAGGTATTAACATTACCTTATTTTTTAATCTCAAAACCTTATTCTATGGAATAATTTTCAGGAATTACTTCTCTCTGACACCAAATTCCAGATCTTGATGAGGACAGTGATCATAACTCAACTATTGACTCCAAGCTACCTTTTTGTGATTCCATTTCCATTTCTAGCTAATGTCCCAATAGATTTATTTCTATAATATCATCCAAAAACTCCCTAGATCTAAACTTATTTCCATATAGTTATTCATAATAATCCATCTGAATTTTAATATCTATATTTTATTAAAAGATATATTTTTATCGATAACGTACAATATTCACAACACTGAGCTTAAACAAAATGTGAAATATTTTTATTATAATGTGATCCTTGTAACTTGGATATTAAATTGGAAGGTATGAATAGAATTAAACAATTATATATATATATATATATTCTAATATATATAAAAATTATTATGGAATAATCACAAAAGAAAATTTTTAAACAATTCTATTCTTCAATGTTATTTTTTCATCAAAAATGTTTTTTCATTGCTATTTTTTAGTGAGTAATATAATAAATTTATAGAACTCTGATACATTTTATTTGAAAAAATAAAAATAATTTTTTAAATAATCATATCAAAAAATTTCTGTGGTGAAATTTTGAGAATTTTATTATAATATTGATATTTCAATGAATTGTGAAAAATAATAAAAAATTATCTAAAACAATATTTTATTATAAAGTATTTATAAAAGAAAATTATGTATTGAATTATTTTCCATTTTTCAATTTTTTCCTATTTATTTAAAATTATTCAATTATTATTTTAGAAATTAATTTTGTATAATAATTTAGTGTAAAACATTTTATATTTAAAAAGGAAAATTTTCTGAAAAAACTATTTTTCATTGTGTTTTACCAATTTAATTTTAAAATAAATTCTTCCACATATGGTTTTTGAATTATGAAAAATTGATTTAATATTTGGAATCAAGATGTTTAAATAAGGTAAATAGGCCTATTTTATTTTTTCAATATGAATAATAACCATACTAATTTTTGTGACCACAATAAATGTTAAAATCATATAATTAAAGTAATAAATAAAATGATATAGACTATAAAATGACCATAAAACTTGAATTACTCTTATTTAATAAGCCCATTTCATCCATACTCATTAAAGATTAATTTATATTTCATTTTCTACGATTTAGATTAGATTATAAAATTTATAGTATTTCATTTCAAGAAAAGTAAAAGATGTCATACTCTTGTTTTAATAATAATACAATTTTTAATATTGGGTTGTCTAGAGGATATTATAATATTTCCATTTTTTAATGATAATAAAATTCTATTTCATAATAATATATGATTATTTTTATAAAAAAATATAAATTTTCAATAAAAATATCTTAAATAATTATTTAAAGGATTCATGTAAGGGTAAAAACCCACAATTAACACCTTTAAATAATATATATAGTATTTTAGGAGTTAGTAACTATGTTATCTTGGTATTACATGTCTCTTGGATCCTCACCATTTAAAGAAAAAAAATATTTAAAATATTACATCATGTGTATATAATTTTTCAATATATATATATATATAACCTGAACGGTGTATCATATGAGAAATCTGAGACTACCATTAGGTCTGCAATGGGGGTTTTATCCATGGTGTGACATATGTTTGACGCACATCAGGTATTTGGTTAAATCACACCCCCATTATGTTTTTTTATGTTCAATTAATAATTTTGTTATTAATTGGATGATTTCTTTTGTGGTATCCAATGTAATAATTATTATATTATTAATTTTTCCAAATAAATGCAATTGATTGTGGTTAATAAAATTTAATTACCATCATCATAATTTAATTTTTGTTTTTTTACTTTTTATTGTGATAATGGTAGATCTTATTTAATAATAATATATTTTAATTATTATTATTATTAAATTGGGAAAATAATTTTTGTGGGTATATATATACGGGATATATATATATCTCTGTGTGTGTGTGAGAGAGAGAGTGAGTGTGTGTGTGTGTATATATATATATATTTGTGTGTGTACATAGGTGTTTATATATATATGGGTGCGTGTGTGTATATAATGCGTATAAATATATATATATATATATATATATATATATATATATACGGATGAATTTTTAATATATAATAATGTATGTTTAAATATATTTAAAAAGTGGAATTAAATTGAAAAAACACTTTATATTTTTTTATGGGGGTGTAATGCCTAATTAAAGAAGAATGGGTGGATTGGGAATTAAATGATATTTAATACATAGTGCATGGCTTTAACATTTGATAATAATAATAATAAATGGTATTTAATAAAATAAGTAAAAAAATTATATAATTTTTTTTGGGTAGATAGTGAACAAACCTCACTCACATCCCTCTATCCCTCTATCTTCTCTCTCTCTCATATATATTTTTATTTTGTTTTTATTATTTTTTCAAACTTCTCTCTTCAATATCTTCACTTATATTGATCAAATTGATGCATCGTTGTTATCATTGGGTTCATCATGAAGAAAAAAATTTAAAACTAATTTTTTCTGAGGGTGATGAGGTTTTGGTGGTGCAGTTAATCTCATACTTTAACCCTCATCATCAGTCATCATTTAACTTAAGGTACAAAGTCCTTAACTATCATTCATATATTATACATGTTATTGATATTATTTTTGGCATGCATGTGAAGCTGTAAGAATCCCATCACTTTAGCATGTATTTTATTATGAGTTTTTGGCAGGAATTATTGTTATTGTTATGCAGCCTGGGAGACCATTTCTTGATGCTTGATCACATGAATTTTGTGTCTCTAGTCTTTGACGTGTGATTTTGTTGCTTTCATACGGACTATGATGACTATGTTTATAGTACTACTTGACTTGACATGATATTGATCTTTCATTTGAATTATATGTATCATATATGTTTTATTCTTATATGTAGTAGTTGAGCATGCAATTTTTGGCCCATTTGGGGGGAATGTGATATGTCACACATGTATTTGTCAACATTTGATAACATGTGAGATATGAAACATGATTGAAGACATGCATGATTTAATGCATGTTTGAGACTATCCTAAGGGGTGGATGTGATAGGCTGGGGTTGGAATGTACAAAGACTATTATAGTCTGAGGGATGTTTCACATGATTTCTCTATCTACGTAGGAGGTATTTGATATGACTTTGGTCGGTATGTGAGACAAGTGCATGTTTTGTCTATCCACTCAAGATGGATGTGATAAAACCATAGTGGTTAGAATATACTTGGACTATCCCAAATAGGGAAATGTGAGGAATGATTAGGGAAATCCACTCAGGGAGAATGTGTCTGGCTAGTTATTAATGTTCCATCCATCATTGTGCTGATGCAGGTACATTTCTCTCGGCATGGTACTGAAGTAGGTAGAGTCAGTCTCCGACGACCCAAAATGTGCGTGGTAATTATGTGATATATTATTTTTAAATATGTACCATTTTTACATTCATGTAATTGACTTGTATATTTTATACACTAATGTAAAGAAGTGTTGGTGGTGTCTTATTGATTCTTGTACTAACATCATACTTGGGTATTTCGGTGCAACTGTGGACTTCATGAATAGAGACGCGATGAAGGGAAAATTCAATATAGTGGAAGGTTAAGTATGTGTAGAAGGAGGATATGTTCATTGATGTATAATTTTAGGGAGGTATTTCTGCTTATTATTTATTTATTTACTAGTTTTATATGTACCCAGAATCCTTGTTTTGATTCAGTTATTATATCTTGTATTTCATCTTTAGTTTTTTATGCATGTACACTTATTATTTCTTTTATTAATACATTTATTTCATTAATTATCAGTTCTATGAAATTATATGGAGGGTATAGTCACCCCACTAAAATATTTTGACCATCTCTAGTAGTTATAATCCTCTTGTATATGGGTAGATGTGCATGTGGTCATATAGCATCTAGCTCAGACCTAGTGGTTCAGGTCGGGATGTTACAAAATGGTATTAGAGGACCAAGTTCACTAAATTATTTCTTCTTTTTACCTTGATTTGGGATATAGTAGACATTATATAGGATGTTTAATACATTTTTAGGGTAACTATGTCAGTGTCTAATCAGCATTGTATAGTGGACCTTCGTGTTTCGATAAAATGAGGAAATTATGTTTTGTTTTTACCATTGATTAAATTCTCCTTGGGTGATGTACATGATGTTAATATATGATTTATGGGATTGAGGGTGTATTCATGCATCATTAATGGGAACTTAGGTGCACATTCCATGTATATAATCCAATTTTTGTGATTTATATTAATTATTTAATTAAATACCTTGTATTGATCAATCTATTTGGGGTATATTTTTTAATCAAGTGATATATCTGGGTTGACATGTTATTGTGATGTATATAATTTGGATTTAATTAGTTAGACATAGAATGTTGTTGTGTAAAAATATATATGATGAATGTGAAAAACGTTCAGGGATTGAGACCATGGTTAGTGGTAGGAGGGGTATATGATGCAATATGGGTAGACTCTTAGGAGAACCTTTTGCGATCACATAGATTGGTTAGGAATTTTGAGGTTTCTAATGTTCATGTGTTTTATATGTTACTCATAATAAATTTCTAAAAAGATAACCACCTATGGTATCCTTCGATACTCATGTGGAACCACACGTTCTGGTGGAAGTTTTTTATAGTGCTTCAGGAATGGAAAACTCATCTTGAATACTCAGTATTAGAGAAAAATATGGGATTTTGGTGGAAGTTAATTAAAGGGTGAAGTTCTACATGTAAAGTATGTATATTTATTTATGTTATTAGTCTATATTTTAATTTAATTCCATAAATCTTGGAAATTTATCCTGAAACAAAAATTGTATCTGTTTACTTTTCCTTAAAGAGAAATCAATGGTCTTTTAACCCATCATAGATTTATGGTTTGGTGATGGTTAAATTTCTCTAGAATTTGTTCTCTATCACTCTCTATCAATCCATGGAGGTTAGTTTTATCTTTCATGTTAATATTTTTACTTCCCACTAATTTTTTCCTATATGGAAACATATTATGGGTTATTCCAAATGAACTTCTTACTTCTTTTTCTCTCTTTTCATGAGTAATTTATATTGACCCATTTTACAATGTGGGATTTCAAAAATTGAATTTTGAACATTCAAAATCTTGGATGCTATTACCAAGTCCAAATTACAAGGACAAAATTTAGTAAATTTGTTATAATTTAATATCCTGAGTTTTTAAAAGAGATATTGTGATCAATAGTGTATAATATACGTAACACTGAGCATAAAAAAACCACAAAATAATATTATTTTAATCTTAATTTTATAACTTAGTAGTTGAATTCATGAGTATGAATATGATTAAATAATTTTTTTAAATATATATAAATATTCTAATAAATAAAAATGTATTTATTATTTTTTAGGAAATAAGAAAAAAAATTAGTAAAACCATTTTTTTAAAAAGTTATGTTATCATTAAAAATGGTTATTGATTGCTATTTTGAGTGAGTAATATAATTAATTTGTTCAAATCTTAAAAAAATTATTAAATAGTTTTCATTTTTTATCTCAGTATATCAAAATTATCCAATGGTGAAACATTGAGCTTTTTATGAAAATATTGATTTTTCGATGAATAGTGAAAATGCAAATTTTTGATTGAGAACTATATTTTCTTATAAAGTATTGATAAATTAAAAAAATATTTTATTTAAAATTTCATTAGTTAATTTTTTTTAACATGATCCAATTATGTTTTTAGGGGTGGGAGTTACTATTGGAATATAATTCAGAATGAGGTGTGTATACTGGTTAAGCATTTTTTATTGGTGGGAAGTTCCCTCTAGGATTTAATTCTTAGTTCATTATACTAATTCCTAAGGTAGAGAATGCAAGTGAAATAGGTTAATTCAAGCCAGTTTCTCTAGTGGAAAAATTCATCACAAATATTATTGCGAACATACTTTCTCGGGTCAGTGAGAAAATCCTATCATGGAACAAGTTTGTATTCTTCAATGTTAGAAACATTCAAGATTTCCTTCCCAATTCTTTGTAATTATTTAATATTCTCATAAAACAAAAAGGGGAGTAAATGTGGCTATGAAACTTGATATTATCAAGGCTTTTGATACGATGGATTGGGGTTTATTCAAAAAAAAATTCCTTAGATTTGGCTTTAGTGTGGTGATTGTTCAATGGATTGAAAAGATGATAGAGTAATCCCACATCTCGATCCTGATTAATGGGTCACCAGAGGGTTACTTCACATGATCCAGGGGGTAAGACAAGGGGACCCCCTTTCATCGATTATCTTTTCTATTGTCGAAGATTATTTGAGAATAACTCTCATCGATATGGTGGACAAGGGGAAGCTTTCTGCTATCAGAGTGGATAGAGGTATATCTTCCCCTTATCACTTGTTTTTTGCTGATGATATTGTTATATTTACATAGGGGGATAGGAAGAACATTGTTAATCTCAAATGGGCTCCCATCCATTATGAAAGTGTATCAGGATAGGAAATTAATTAGGGAAAGTACTTCATTTACTTGGGCAAGGGTCTTTTGGCTGTAAGGAAGACTCAACTTCTAAATATTCTTGGGATTAAGGAGGGATCTCTTCCCTTCACATATCTTGTAGTTACAATGTTTTGGGGAAATCCTAGGGCAGCACATTTCTCAAAGGTACTAACCCAAGTCAGGAAAACTCTTTCCTCGTGGAAAGGGAAATCACTTTCAATGGAAGGAATTTCTTGCCTTATCAAAAATGTTGTTATTTCACATCTTGTATATCCCTTAATGGTATACATTCTTCGAGCATCAGTAATTAAGGCCATTAATTCAATGATTAGTAACTTCTTCTGGAGTGGTAATTTTAGGGAAATGAAACTCATCACAACAAAATGGAGCAAATGTTGTATGTCTGTAAAGCGAGGAGGGCTAGGCATCAAGAATCTTATCTATTTCAATCAGGCAATACAGGACAAGTTTATATGGAACCTAATCCATAAGAAATATGCATCTTTGGATTTTCTTGGAAATAGTATTCTATCAAGACTTATTTCTGAAAAGAAGGGTTATCTTGACTCATCTATTTGGCCTCGTTTGCGCTCAGTATTTCAAAGCATCATGAGGCACTCCCATTGGGTGGTTAGCATGAACTCTACAATGAAATTATAGACAGCCAATTGGACTGGAATTCCTTCTATTGAGACAATTAACCTTGAGGATAATGGTATTAATATCAATCTCTATATTAAAGAGAAGCTTGAAAATATTGAGGTACTTCCCGAAGAGATTTCATCAATCATTAATGATTATGATTTCAATAACCAGGATGATATACTGTTGTGGGAAGGGTATTAGAGTGGTGGGTTGGATTCTAAATCTTTCTACAAGAATCCAATGTAGGGTGAGTGAAAGTGGATTGGTGCGATGAGTAAAAAATGGCTACTCCCATCTATATTCACATTGCTTAGGATACTTTTTTATAACATAGTTCTAGTGGATGATAAAATTAAAAGAATTGGGATATCTCTGTGCTCTAGGTGTGTGTTGTGTCACCAAAATCACGATGATGTGGACCACTTATTTCTATCCTGCAACACTGATTCCTCCCTATGAAAAATAGTTCTTAGCATGTTTGATATTATTCCCCCAAACGCGGTCTTGATCTTGGATCTTCTGTGTGTTCTATTTGGAGTTCAGCAGTCTAAACAAATTAATGTGCTGCTTCGGGTTTCTTGTGTAGAAATCATCCACTCTATCTGGATGGTGCATAATAATATAGTTCACCACTAGGTGTGATTTCATGGATCCACAATTCTATCAGACATTGATGTGTCCATTCATGCTGTCGGCTCCAGGATCAATGACAATTGCAGAAATTATGTAAGGGACCTTATCATCTTGTAGTAGATGAAGGTTGCAGGGTCCTTCCTAAATCGAAGGGGCACTTTGGAGGTTTTGTGGACTCATCCATTCAATGTATGGTTAAAGTGTAATACGTATAGATCCTCCAGTGGAAACCCGGGACCATCAGGCTTCGGGGGGATTTCTAGGGACTTTTAGGGTAATGTTGTGCAGTCCAGTTATGGTCCTTGCGGACATTACACTTCCCTATAAGCTGAAATGCTGGAATTCATCAGAGAAGTTAACATGGCTAGCCAAAAAAATTGGAATAATTTCTGGTTTGAGTGTGATCCAACCATGATCATGATAGTTCTTAGAATGGGTCGGTGCCAACTCTCCTAGAGACTGACAGGTAAATGGATCAACTACCTTGAAAGGATATCCAGCATGAATTACTTTTACACACATAATTTTCAGGAAGGAAATTATAGTGTAGATGGGCTTACCACCAAAGGTATACTAGAAGAAAGATGCCTGATACTAAATGCAGTGACTGATGAATCGATGCATTTCCTTGTGCGGGATAAATGTAAAATACCCTCTTTCTGGATTGTGTAACTATTTTCTTTCTCAATTTTAGAGCCTCTTTGCTCATTTTTCTAAAAAAATAAATAAATTATTATAAAAATATTAATAGTAATATAATTTGAGTTAATTAATGTGATCAAAAAATTATAGATTTCCATTACATGTTTTGGATTTTTCTAATTAATTTATTTTAACTATAATTGTTATCTTGATATTATTAATTTCAAGGTCAAAAATAGTTCTAAAAATTGACATTATTGATATTTTATAATATATAATATTATATAAAGTGATATAAAAATCATAAAAATATTATTTCAGGTAAATTGATTATTATATGGTTTATAATATCAATCAGGGTCCATTTATTGGCCTTTTTATATTTATAGTATCTATATTCACCATCAAAAATCAAAAATCTTTGTTGTCACGGTAAGTTTTAAAAGGGGAAATGAGGGGTTAAAAATAAAAGATAAGGGTAAAAACATAGTCAAAACATATCTAATTTTTATTTCATGATATAATATATCTCCTACACATCTTATCTTCAACATAAATCACTTTATTTCATTTTTAATTGAAAAATAATTTATATTAATTTAATATTTTTGAAATTCCTAGAGTGCCCCTCCCCACTATTATAAAAGGGCACCTCTTATTCCCATTTCTTATTACTTAAATAATCTTTTTACCTAGATTTATAAAAATACCTTACTGTAATACATCCACTCATTATTTCATATTTATTAGGCACAAATAAATCCTTAGTAGTCTTAAGGTGTTAAGTAAAGGAGGTTGTCTGAAGAAGAGGTATCATATTTAATTAAGAAATTCTATTTATTTTTTATTTCACCTCCTTTAAGTCTTAGTTATTTTATTATTATATAATAATATAAATATCATCCATATAATTATGTTTTTTGTTAATATTAAAACCTATATTCATATTCTTTTCTATCAAATAGGAAATGAAGACAGCGTTCGTGTGTATGATTGACAATGGCCATGCGAACAGATGTGATTCATTTTCTGTCAACACATATTATGATTGGTTATAATTATGGAATTAATGTTTTTATATTATATTAAAGAAATATTTATCAGTATTAATAGTTAATATATCATTTAATTTATTACATTTCTATTCATGGAAAATGATAACTTCATCCATGTGTGTGTGTGGACAGCAACCTCCACGAAGCAATGAGATTCATTATTCATCACCACATCACATAAATGATAGATATAAGTATATTAAAATAAGTAACATGATATTTATTTTATAATTATAATTATTTTAAGTATAAAATTATACTTACCTTCTTTCCATAATGATTGTTAAAAAATGTAAACATTACTCATGCATATGTACAGCCTACTATCTCCATGATTGTAACAAAGTTCATTTTTTATAACCATCAATAATTATTGGTTTTACCAGTATAAATGATGTATAAAAATGATAATTTTTTCATTATTATTATTCTAGAGATGATTAAGTAATTAAATCGTTGAACATAGTGAAACTATCGAATTCATTTTTGACTTATATATTGAATATTGTTAAAACATCTTACATGAACTTAAATGATTATGTTATTGTATATAACATAAAAATAAGTTATTTAAAAGTAATAATAAACTTGAAAGATCTCTTATAAATTTAAATAATTAACCAAATTTTATTATTCTAGAAGTTAAATAATGTATGTGAAAAGCCAGACTCAAGGTAATTTATTTTAAAAATCTTATTTAACTATTCCCTTAAAGATCTTTTTTCTACCATATCCATATGATTTCATTCTAAAAAATATTTTAAGAAATTTTTAAGTATACTTATATGACTTCTTAAATCCATTTTTACCCATATATGAATTTTTATAAAATGGTTTAGAAGGAATATTTTTTTAGTTTTCCAAATGAGGAACTTTATGTATTTTCCAACAAAAATATGGAAGGAATGATTTTAAAAATTATATATAATTAATCTATTTCCCGCCAAAATAACTAATTATATAATTGAAAAATAATTTACATATTTTAAAAGTTTCTTTATAAATAATTTTTTTTTTAATATGTTCCCTATTTTTATATTTTATGAAGTGATTTCAAAATGGAAAGGTTTTTTATAAAGAATGTATGTATAATGAAAGCGTTCATGTTTTATTATTATTTTATGATTCTTGGGTATTCCTTATGATCATGGGTGGTTATTTTATAAACCAAATATGGGTGGTTCTAGGATATTCCTCTAATGAATTGGCTATGTTTGTATTGGAAGGTGACTGCGATGTTTATTCCAAGTATAACTATGATAGTTACTCCAAGTATAATCACAAGGTTTATATCAGGTATAACCATGGGGGTTATTTCATATGTAATAATGAGGGTTACTACATGAGTAATTTTGATAAGAAAATGATGCACCAAGTTATCTAAATGAATTTTCTATGGTTTCTATGGTATTTTATGGAAATCATATGAATTCATAAGGTAAAATAAAGTATATTTTACTTCTTAAGGCTAAAAATGTAACTTTGTGAGAAAGTTATTATGAGTTTTTCATGATTTCAAAGAAACCTTATGACTTTAATTTTTTTCTTTATTATTTTTTGTGAAAATATTTAGGTAGATAAGATAATTTATTGAGTAATAAAATGTTTATTTAAATCCAAAAGTTAATTTTAAAAAATAAAAAAAAGTATAAGTATTTATGGAGTACTGGTTTATTTCTTTATTTTTATGTCACCTACTGATATTTGTATTCTCATCCCACATTTTAACTTTTTCTTTCATAGTTCTTAAGTCTGGTTAAGGGAAAAGTAAGATGTCTATTTTAAAGTCATGAAGTTTTTTTATGAAAATGAATTGTGATTCATTTTAAAAAATTTATATTAAGGAAAATATTTATACTGATTAAAAGTGTAAACTTTCTTATATATATGTATGGTTTTTATATAATATTTCTGAATATACTCTCTAAAATTCAAAAATAAAAATATCATTGAAATTATAATAAAGTGAAATGTAGTCTAAAGATACTATAATATGAAATTTTCAAGTTTAGTTATTTAAATAAATGTGTGAATGAAAGCCATTATTTTATGAAAAATTGACTTTTAGATGGTGTTAATACCAAAAAACTATGAAATTTATATTACAAATATCAACATATATTCTGGGGTTTGAATAGTCCTCTATAGATGACCATCTAGAAAATGATGATAAGAATTACTAAAACATGATATTTTATTTAGATCTTGTTGAAGACTTCTCATAAAAATCTAGGTTATCCCTAGATCTTCATAAGGTATAATATAATTTAGAACAATATAAAACTATACAACATCCTTAAGGAATATCATATAAATAAGATCAAGATATATATCTTCTCTAATAACTATTAAGTGGGAAAAATTTAGGAATATCGAGTGCAAACTAAATAGAATTATAGTCATTAGACATTTTGGGGAGTTCAAAGAAGAAATACATTGTGATATTTTCCTATTTCCTTTATAGTAAGTCTAATGGTTGTAACATACCCTTAGAATTCCTTCTACCAGCCTTAACTTTCTAATATACCATGACCCAAGATACATACTCTGCAATATTTTTCATCTTTTTTCCCAAATTAAATAATCTTTTAGATCTTAACACATCTTTGAACATATATGATGAATAATTATTGATTTGATACGAGATTATTCCAAATTAAATTTCTTAAAGTCTAGTGTTGTTAAGAAAAATACTTTGTTCCAGAACCTTATCATTCCATCATAATCAAGGTTAAACTCTAGATGATTTATCACCATCTTTTAATACTATATATCCATATTTTTGCGACCCTTTAATCTTCACAATGATATAAATTTGTATAGTCAATTTATTAAGATATGTTTTATACACTCCCTTATAGATTACAAGGTCCATCAATTTTAAATCCATTAATATTAGTTATGTCATGACTCGTCCCCTGGGGTCTGTGTCGTGACTACCCCAAGCCCGCCTTTCAGAGGCCAGGGGCTGGCGACTAGCACCGGAAATGTGTATCCCAAAAATGGGAAGGCATTGCATTTAAACCTATACATACGCACAAAGTATAACACAACAAGAAGAAACCACTAAGTAAAATATTGTAGTAAAAAGAGTTTTGAAAGTAAAGGGGTCGGAATAAAAGTCCAACTAAAAGTATGAGTACAACTCAAAAGTACAAATACAACTGAAAATTGAAAATAAAATCCTGGATTGTCCACCATGAATCCTACCTGAAGGGTAGGTAAAACTCACAATCAGTAGTCCCCACATCATGTCACACTAAATGGTCCTCCTCCGAGTACCATCCAGTCTTGGTTCCCTCAGCCTCGATCAATGTTATAAGTCATCTACACAAGACACAACAAGGTGCGGGTGAAGCCCATGCAAGGGTGAGTATAACGATACTCAGTAGGGACCCTGAGACCCCGTAGGTCTCCTAAAGTTCCAAAATGGAAAACCACAAAGCAATAAATCTACTCTACTTAGGTATATTCCCATACATACACTTAAGTTATCAAGATATACACATCTCATACATAAGGGACGAATACCACAAAGGTAACACCATAAAGGTAACACCACGAAGGTAAAAGTACCATACAGGTAACACCACAAAGGTTAAACCATGAAGGTAAAAGTACCACACAAGTATCACCATGAATGTAAAATTACCACATAGTTATCACCACAAAGATAGTACCATGTAGGTAAAAGTACCACATAGGTATCACCACGAAGATAGTACCACGAAGGTAAAAGTACCAAACATGTATCACCATGAAGATAGTACCTCGAAGGTAAAAGTACCACACAGGTATCAACACGAAGATAGTACCACGAAGGTAAAATTACCACACATGTATCACCCAGAATATAGTACCACCAAGGTAAAAGTACCACACAGGTATCACCATGAAGATCGTACCATGAAGGTAAAAGTCTTAGTTCAAACAGAGTATCAGCTCAAACCAGGTTTTCAGTGAATTATAGAAGTACATATGATTAGTCGTGAAGATAGAACATCTTATTCTTTCAATAGGCACTACTTCTGATTACGGAGTCTGAACCACCCAGGATTGATAGGTAATAACCCCCACAATAACCCACACAGGATCTGACCCACATAGGATCGGTATGTGCTGACCCGCATTGGATCGCTGAGCGTTGACCCATACATGATTGGTATGCACTGACCCACATAGGATCGCTGAGCTATGACCCACATAGGATATGACCCACATAGGATATGACCCACACAAGATAAGTATGTGTTGACCCACACAGGATCGGTATGCGCTGACCCACACAGGATCGCAGAGCGCTGACCCGCACAGGATCTGATCCACACAGGATCAGTATGTGGTGACCCACACAGGATCGTTGAGCGCTGACCCACACAATATAGATAGTTACTAACCCCCACAATGACCCAAAAAAGATCTGACCCGCCTATATTCAATAGGTAACCAACCTCTGTATGATCCGTCTCCAACCTCCGCCTCACTACCAGCCACTGGATTCCTCGCACTCGATGCGCTTGAGTTCCGTAGAATCTACCCTTGAGATATCGGTCATACCTAAACCACCAAAAATTTCCATGAATAAGTATCCCAAATTTCGGTCATGTAATAAGGGACACAACACAACAGATGGCGCATCAATCAGATGCACGGTTGGTAAGTTATTAATGTTTCTGCTCCAAGGGCCTAGTTGGATTTGGATTCAATCCAACCCCGTCATACTCCAACATTATCCAAAACTCAAGTGGAGTATACCAAAAGGACCATCTCGATCCAAGGATTCTTGCGCTCTAGATGGTTCATCAATTAGATGCCCAGATCACAAGTTATGGCCAAAAAGGTGAAACTGGGTCCATATGGGCCTAGGTCCGATCTGACCTGCCCCGACCCGGCCTAGGCCGAACCGACCCAGTCCGGTCTACCCCGGCCTGACCCATCCTCGTCCGACCCGACTCGGTACTGGTCGGCCTGACCTGACCCGGGTCTGGCCTAGACCTCGTTGGGCCCGGCCCGCTGGGCAATGGTCTGGCTTAGCCCGCGAAGGGGGAAGCCCGGCCTGCCCTTTGGGGCGTTGCCCGGTGGCACGGCCCGGTGGTGTGGCCCGGTGGCGCGGCCCACTGGGGCGGCCCGCAGTGTGGCCCGTGGAAGGGTGGACTACCATGGTCTGGTTTGTCCTAGTCGACGACCTGGAGGGAGGCGCCTCCCAGGTCACCCGAACGGCCAAAGGGTCGTTCAATTTTTGGAAGTGAGACCCGCCAGAGCGGGTCCGGCTTGGTTCTTCGGCCACCCTTATACCTCCTCCATGGCCAAGCATTTCCGGCCTCCTTATCTGGCGGTGCAGATGCACATCGCCGCTACACCACACAGTCGGTCGTATGCCGGCCGCCACCCTGCTCTGTCGCGGCCGATGAGTCGCGATCTCTTTCTCAACTGGTGGCGCGGACATGCGCCACACTCCTTCCTCACGGCCAGCTGGGTGTCGACCACCACCTTCTTTCACGATCCATCATGACTTTGTTCCATGCCCTAAAATTATGTCGTTCTCATATTCACGATCCTTGGTTCGATGGCTCTGCTTCCATACATCGTGCTCAACAAATTTTTGTGTTTCCGGCGTTATTAATTATTTGTCATCAAATATCGAATGAAGAACGAAAGAAAAAGGGGTATGGTATACGTGTGGGATGATGGACATGTTTATTAGTCCATCGTCATTGTGAATCCAGAATATAAATAATCAACAAAAAGATATTTAACCATAATTCAATTTAAACCCACTACCTCGTTCGTTCATTGGAGGTGTCATGAGGAAGAGGATGAACTCTATGAAGGGGACGCCGACGTTCTTCACTTTCACAACACATTTCTGATCCGATATTGTGTGTCATCCTCATTCTTGATCCAGAGAAAGTTCTTCATTGGAGTATATTTCTCCAAAGGTTCTCCCAATCTCTCCTATCCTTTGTCAATGATTTCTCCCACCAAAGATGTGGTTCCAATATTAATACATTAAGTTGTTAATTCAATTAATGTTGGAACTTTAATTAAGTAAAGGTTGTCACATTAAGATGGGAGGATTCCAAGGGTTTCCCAATATTAAATAGGGGTTTGGGTGGTCCCCACCATTATGAATTCAAATGGAAGATTTCAAAAGAAAAATAAAATAAAAGTTGTTTTATTTTATTTTTATTCTTTTAACTTTCCAATGAAAATATAGAAACCTAACTTTCACTCTCGACCTACTTCGGTTGAGGTGAAGGTCTCCTTAAAAGAATATTAGTGTTGTGAGTTCAACGATGTCCTTGGATTTCAATTATGATCACCAGTTCAAAAGTTACAAAACACTGCTTGTGCATTTACTAAACGTACCCGAAAAAAGTTTGAAAAATTATTAATAGTCACCCTTAACCCATGTCGATCAAGGTTAGGCTCTTCCTAATTGAAACATTCCCCAAAAAGCCCAACGGTACTCTCATATTTCCAATCTATGTTTCCATTTAAAAGATATAAATTTTACAATAAAATAATTGTCACTTAATTATTTTATTTACAGCCAAAAACTAACTTTCACTGGTGGCCCGTGCCAGCCAATGTTAGTATCTTCCTAAAGACAGAATACCCTCATGAGTTCAATGATGGTCTCAGATTTTAAATCTGAGTTACTTTTCGTGAGTTATAATCATTTGAAAAATAAAAGAATTTTATTTAATTATTTTATTTATGGTTATTCCATTTTTGGGTTTTCTCACGGGAGGCACGGGCCGACAAAACTTAAGTCGCACCTAGGGTAAACCCGCCATCTTGAGTGAAATGGTGCCCCCAGATTTCTGATCCGAGTAACCGATTAAGAGTTATTCTACTTTTTTAGAAAAACTACTTACGAGAGCTAATTAAAGCTTAACAAAACTTCGAAAGATCATTCCGAGCACTCTGGGCCTCAGAATCACACACCGTCAGATTTCACAATCATGAAATAATTCCATATAATTTAAAAAAATTAACATAATTTCTGGTACATTACAAGTTATTTTTTTATCATCATCGTATATAAGAAATCATGATCATTTCAAATCAAATAATCAGCCACCCTCTTTTCCTTCATAGGGTGGTAATGTTTTGTGAATTAACCATCATTAATCAATTTGAACCTTATTCTCATTCTCATATTCCACCCTTTCTGGTAGAATATATATTTTTTATTTTTATGATCAATATATATGTCACACATTTCTACATAAATATAATTCATCCATATCATTATTTCAATGAATGGCATTGCTAAGTATAAGTCATGATTTTGGTAATTTTCATCATGAACCTTCAATTATAATAGGTAATAATTCATCGCTATATCATTTTCATATAAACATATCCCATCCCTATATTCTATGGATCACTATAAATCAAAAAATATTTTCCTTTGTAGGGATGTGTTAGAAAAGGTTCCTTGACCAACCTTCACTACAGTTTCTTGAAATATTCTTCAAAATTATCAGTCTAAAGGAACATAACTCCCTTTAGATTTAACATGGTGGGTGTATTAGATAACTATGATAAATCCTTTATAAATAATTGATAATATTCAACCATTACCAGAAAACTACAAATCTCAGTCATAATGGCTATTCTCAGCCATTTTACAAGAACATACGTCATTGATCGATCCACAGATATACCCTCACATGGGATTATATGAACCATAAAAATGAAATATAATGTAAAAATATATATAATTATCTAATTTTTTCATAAAAATTTTCATTCCTTAGGGTTATCAGGGATCTTATCATTTTATCTTCATACTCTTCCTTTCTCTTGGAGTATATACGAATATCTTCAATAAAGACTACTAGAATTTTATCATAGTAATCTATAAGGACAGTATTCATTAAATAAATCATTATAGTGGGTAATTAATAAGAAAAAATTACATCACTATACTTTCTAAGTGTCCATTACTTAAATGTAATGTAATCTTGGGTATTAATTCATTTTTTACTCTCAGTTGATAGTATCCAGATCGAAGATCAATCATTGGAAAATATTGAGCTCTTAGAAATTGATTAAATAAATCATCAATATTGGATAGAGTATACTTATTTTTTATAATGATATTACTATATTTCTAATAATAAATGATGAGTTTCATTGATTAATCATTCATTATAATAAAAAAATAGGTGCAACCCAAGTGATTCACTTTGCAGAATAAATCCCATTTAATGATTCTATAGGGTTTGTTTAAATAATTCCTAAAACTCAATTCATTATATTATATCTAGATAAATTTTAATAGTTTTAGCACTAGGTATTAGTTCTATTGAAAAATAAACATCATTATTTAGAGGAATAAAAATAAATTCTTCCATAAAAACATCATTGAACTTCAATATAATAGGTATATATTTGATTTAAAATTTCTCCCCAACCATCTATGATAAATAACCCCTTTGAAAAGGACTTAAGAATAATGAAATGGATGATATTTATATTGGATGTTCATGTTTACCATCACACTAATAGAAAATAATTTTTTGGTTTGGAATATCAAATATTACCTCACTTAATAATTTATATTTGATTTATATAATGAAATCCAATCCATGCCTAATGTCAAATAAAATTCAAGGAGATATTATGAAGAAAATTACTACAAACTTCATTTAAATAAGAAGAATAAACTTGAGATGAGATCATTATATAATTATGAGATCTTTATTTACAATTCAATATCTAATAATTGAGGATAATTAATTAATATTACTTGATACTTTCCCTAAAATATAGGAATTCATATCACTAATCTCAAATAAGAAACATCAATATTTGATTATATCTATCACATACACAAATTCATAATTCTATCTTCAACTCATTACTAAAACTAAAATTGTTATAATTACCATAAATCATCAATAATAAGAGTAATCGGTCAAGATATTTCATTTATAGGATGTTTATAACTTGACATCTTATTTTCAATATATGTCACCTTTGGTTTGACCTATGTTATATGTAGTCATAATATATTAATATATATCATAATGGATCATAAGGAAAATGTTAATTAAACTAAACATATCCAATGGGAGTATCTGACTCGGTGTGTTATAAGGTCCCATTTACCATGAAATAGAATGATGGATGAGATATACTTGGAAAAATATTTTCAAGGTTATTTCCATGATATTTGTATATAACAAAACCATATAAAATTGTAGTATCTAGAAAGTTATTTATTTATAGGAAAACTGTACACCATTATTTACTTTAATATAGGATATTATCTAATGATTAGACTTAACCTAATGGTTATCATTAAACATTTATCATCCTAGTTTCCAAAAATAACTAGATATTTCTTTGATAATACAAATAACAACCTATACTTTTAATACATAAATATTTAATCTTATTATAGGACTATTTATTTCATATCGACATGTTCTATTCCAAAACAATAATGGTTTAGTGTATTTAGAATAATAAAATGGTATATAAAAGATCTACATCATTTACCACTTAGTTCATCCTAACCAGCACTATTATTATACATAACCTACCAAAAACCATTCTTCTTACCCAAGGTAAATGAATCATAATAAAGGGTGATATCATTTTCACAATATGGGTAAAAATATATATATTAATATATTATCATAAATGATAAAAAAAATCATAATGGAATAATAACATTATCAGAATATAAAAAATTCATACAAAACATTCAAGTAACTATTATCATGAATCAAATAATAATGAATTTTGATAATATAAAACATAATTCATAAGAGTGAGGAATATTAAATAATCATTCATGTTCTACATTAACATAAAATAAAAAAATTATATAAGTTTGGGTCATACACATAATCATATAAAATTATTTTTTTAGTTAAGACCCACTTTCAAGATTATCATAGTGTACTGGGTCCACTCCCCCATTCCTTTATTTCCTTATTCAATGTTCACTCAATAAAATATCTTATTTTAAATAGTCCCATACTGAACTGGGTCCACTCCCTATTCTATCCCTTATTATCTCATGAGATATCCATCATTACCAAATTCATTGGGAAACTATATAATTTCAAGCCCCCGTTGCATAATAAATACCATAAATATGTGTTCCATAATATCAAGAACCATTAATCATATTATCATATCCTAATATATTTAAATTATATGAGTTATTTAAAAATTTAATGATATCATAAGCCATTTAAAATAAAAAATTTCTTAATCATCTCATCGTCATAATTATGAACCATCAATAGAAATAATAATGTTATTATTATTGGATCATATCCCAATTAAACCATATTTAACATCAAAGTATGTTTTTATAGATCAAAATACAATTAAATGATTTTCATAATATTTCATGATGAAAAAATATTTCACATTTTTCATTCACATGTTTTAAAAAATAAAACATTCAAAATTTTAAGTAAATAATGTTATTTGAAATTAATTATTGGTATTTTTAATGGATGATTCAAATAAAATATAATTTTTCATGGATAGTCAATTAAATCATATTGTGTTTGTTAAAATAATTATTACTTTCATGTTTTCAATAACAAATCAAAAGTCCCTCATTCAGAAAATGAAAATATGAATATTTTTAACCAATTTTATAGATATTAATACATGTGTAAAATTGAATTTAAGAATTTTTTTTAGAATACTAAAAAAATTCTAGATTATATTAATTTAAATATGTACATTTAAGTGAAAATTTCAAATTAAAGAGTGAAAATAAGTTGGGCTTCCTAAAAACATTATTTCGGTATCTTGAGAACATAAGGGATGGAAAATGAAAGGAAAACATGTATTCTATAGAAATAAATATAGTATAATAAATGAAATAATATTGGGGAGATATATAACAAATAATTTTATTATCGTAAATTTAAACATAAACAATCCTATTAAAAATTTGATTCTTATATAAAACCCTTAAAACTTTGGTTACTATTGAATCATAACCATTATTAAAGGCATAAAATCAAATGAAAAATTAATTATCAATAATATAAATAAATTCATGATATATCATATTAAATGGAATGTAAGTACACCACATGGATGATATAAATGGTTTATACGACATATGTCTCATTAATCAAATTTGAGATGAGAAACCCTTACCAAAAGACTATTGTTCATAGAAAGTGATATAAACTCCAATATAATAAATTTAAAATTATAATAATTCTAAAAAATAACCAAATTCACAACTATAATACCATACATGGTTTAATTGTATAATATTATCACTCATTCATAAACAATCATTCATTTCTATTATTATTTCAGGTGGTAACTACTTCACTTTTCATGTATCTTTTTGTTCAGTGGTTATGGTACTTGAACTTTGATCATTGATCCTTCGTCTCCAGATGTTAATAATGATATAAATATCATATATATTAAAAACATACATATTTTTAACCATGCATATAAATACGATAATAAAAATTATTAGATCACTGTGTAGACATGGTAGACCATACACACATGCATGTAATGTTTCCATTTTTTTATGGATAGAATGAAAGAAAGGTAAATGTTAATTAAGAATTTAACATTAATTATTATATATTATATATTATATATTATATATAGATATTGAATATATCATTATATCTAACTATGAATGATAATTATGGAAAATGAATTGTATACCTATGTTGAGGTGGTAGTCTACATGTATGCACATGCGATACATTCATCCCCCATTTGATGGATAATAGGGAAAATGGTTTTCAAATACTCTAAATAATAACTCATTATAATAATGATACTGAATTAATTATGTTATGATTGATATAATTTTAATAGTGTATGTAGATAAAGAAATAAAATTGAACAATATCGATTAATATTTATACATTTTCATTGAGATTCCTACATGGCATACACTATATTCCTTAAAGGATTTATCATAGGAGAGAAAAATAAAATATAAGATGAAGGGAAGGAAAATAGGAATTTTTTGGAATATTTATTTGTCGGTATAGATGTAGTGTCCTGACCCAAAATCCAATAAGTGGTATCTTGAGTCGGCTGGCCACATGACCTCAAGTGCACCTCTTGATACACCAGAGGCTGGCGACTAGCAGTGAGGGTTTGTGATGGTATAGTGAAGATACCATACTCTCATATTTAGAGTAATTAAAACTATTAAATAATAAATTGTAATATCATATTCAGTAATAAATAATAATTAGTGTACTAATAAATCACCATATAAGTATAAAGACAGAAGAAAAATTAAAATCAAATAAAAATTGATGATGATCATGTCGTGTTTCAATACAATAGGAATGTACTTGAGATATAGGGATACTTGAATAGATAACATGCTAAAAAAATAGAAAATACCAAACTATTCAATTACTAACATCATCATCATTGGCTTGGTCCTCTTCTATTTTAGTTCATCCCTTTACTAAGAATCAAACATCAGAAGTTGGATGCTTCCTTTTAACTATACCTGTAATTATGAAGCTTTCCCTTTTTCCATGGGTGTCCTAAGCTCTTTGTGATAAATACAAAGTATTCCACCACCAAAAACTTATATATCAATCCTATAATTTCATTTAACATGAGTAGTGTGACTGTAATAATAAATTTAGGGTAATAAAATAAACAACCATATCGGATTGGGTTCCTCACAACATACACTAATGATGATACATACTTCTACCTAATTCAAATGTCTCTAAACCAAGGCTAAACTATATAGATATAGTATGTAAATATATCCTAAACCTTCTATAATACATTAATGGAAAGTTAAATAATAGGTCCCTCAAGGAGTCAATTGTAATTAAGGTCGAACCCAAGAATGTTCTTTGGTTTAGAAGACATCTCATGATATTTATAACTGGAATTCAAAAAATTAATACAATGCATCCTTGTGATTAAATATTAATAAAATAATAGGTATATCCAAGGTGTTCTGTCAAGATGAACTCAAGTATTTCACTATGATCACTATATATAATAATAAATATAAGATTCTATCCAAGGTGACCCGTAAGAATATTCCCAAGTATCACTCTAAGTATGGTGTAAAGTATGAATCTATGAAACTTTCCTAGGTATACCACATAGGGGACCAAGTATATCTCATTTCTTGATAATTAATGTTATTGGTGTTCCCATTTATGGAATTCTAATAAATAAACCATGTATCACTCCTAGCATAAATAAATTTATCTACAATTTTAATTAATAACCATGATGAACCCATCAAAGGTGTAATTAATTTGGGACCCTTATATCTCTATCGGTATGCCATGAAGGAATGGTTTAAATATCAATAAATCATACCATTTAAAAATTAATTTCATTCACAACACATTAAACAAGTTGGAAGATTCATTTAATTTAAAAAAAACATGTTATAGCATAAATCACAGGGGGATAACACATGGCCTATCATCTCCCTTAGATCATTTCACATTCCAAAACATTTATTTCAAGGATAAAGAACACACCTTAATTTTTGAATTAATTTGTATTCCAAAACATGATTCTTTTATACCATTATGTATGGTAACACTTATAAGGGTTGATCACATTAATGTGATCAACCAACCATGTTAATTCATGGTTAGATAAGACTACATTAGGTATGGGGAAAACATTTAATTTAATTTAATATGTTTTATAAAGAAGACACATGAGGAGTCTGGTGCATGGAAAAATGGAACATGATAAAATAAAATGATAATTTATAGAAAAATAATTATACCACTTATCATAAGTGTGTAGTACTCTCCTCATCCAGTATCATCCATTGAATCGAGCTATAATGGGAGAAATCAAATGAAAATATGAAAGACATGAAAATACGGCATATGATCTCCCACAAAAATAGCACGAAGTATGGTAGAATAAACCATGAAATGAAGGAAGAGAAACAAGTATATTACCATTGTAGATCCAACATGATCAATGGTGAATAAAATAGATCACAGACAAAGGAAGAACCATGAGACCCTAGGATTGTCATCTAGGGGCTCCAATGGAGGAGGCCTTGGTGTGAAAGGGATAAAAAAGAGCCCCTATCAAAAGAATGGGTTATTCCCCCATTTTAAAAATAGATCCTATATTTTAAACTATGGTTATTTTAATATGCATCATGTATTTCTCAGGTTTTTTCCCTCTCAAGAAAATCCAATTCACAATGTGGAAGGGGGTCTATCAAAACAAATACATGTCATGTATTTGGTAGGAAGTTAACATTCAGCCTCTAACCCTCCTTCTACATCCTAGCTTGAAGAAACCTGACCAACCCAAAGGATTATTCACTAGGATCTAAACCAAAATAAAAACTCAACAATTGTTTGATATAATTTTAAATAAATATTTACACTAAGAGAATATGGAAGGTTACAACCTACCCTCCTTAAGAAAACTATTCAATGAGTTCCCCTTCTGAGGGAGGTAAATTTTAATTTGAAAAATATTCTAGAAACTGATGATTTTCATCAAAATATACCTCCCATGTATTATCATATACACGAATATCCTACAATATCACCCAAACTATAGGAAATGACCTACCTCAGAGAGCCTTAGTTCTTTGATTGATGACACATATTAGATGCTAAATAATGGAAAAATATTCCTCTAGATCAATATCCTCATGATCAAAAAATGATATGGGTTGGAGTAATAGAATCAAATCTATTATACATAGATGATATCAACCATGTCTAGTTTCTATGAGGTAAAGACAACTGATAGGCTACTAGACCAACCCTCTCCATGATCTCAAAAGGACCAACATAACAAGGTGATAACTATCCCTATTTCTAAACCTGTTAATGAACCAATCTATGTGAAACTCATAAAAAGACTCAATATCCCACCTCATACTCTAGAGTTCCACAATGATGATATGAATAAGACTTATGTCCAGACTGATCTGTAGTCATATGCTTCTGAATTAGCTATACTTTCTCTATTGTCTCTTGGGTAAGATGAGGACCCAGTACTAATGCATCTTCATCCTCAAACCAGCATAGGGGTGAATTGAATGGCCTATTATAAAGGTAATCATAGGAAAAAATTTAAATTGTTTCCCAAAAATTGTTATTCTAGTAAAGGTCAAAAAGGAAGTTGGTTCTTCTCCCAAGAACCTCAAAAATAATTGACACATGATCGGATCATGTCTTATAGCACCATATCATATGCTAGGACTGACCATCGGTCTAAGATTGATATGATGTACTCAATTGAACCTATGAACCTAATTCTTTGTTTAACCCCCTCCATAACCACGATGAAAACCAAGTATTCATTCTCAATATAAGAGAATGGGGAAAACCATAGTGGCATACAATCTCCCGAATATAAATCCTCTCAAGATCATCAATATAGAATCTCTTTTAGATTGGTAGGACATGTACAACCTTGTTCAAACTATTGACAATCACTTCTACTACATCACTTCATCATGGTGATCTTAGTAAAACTAACAAAAAATCTATGGGGATTTCATCCCATTTCAACTCAATAATGGACAGAGGCTGTAAAAGTACAGTAGGCCATTGGTGCTCTGCCTTCACCTGCTTACTTGTCTAACACCATGTGATAAAAACTACAATCTACCTCTTGATACCTAGACACAAATACTGACAACACATCTCTCAATAAATCTTGATATGCCTAGGGTATACTATCAAAATAGAGGCATGAGATTCCCACATCAATTATTCTCATATGTCTGAAGGGACATTGATAAAATTGTGGATGTGCAGGATCTCATCCTCATTAATAACACAACCTAGTGGTGGGCCCTCACAAAACACATTTTCTCTCAAGACTAGGCCATTGGGATTTGAAATATGTCTCATATTAACCCATTCCAAAAGGGAGTATATCACATAAAAAACTACTAAAAAAGGCTTCCCAAGATATTCATGAACCTCCAGGTGCATCTTTGAAAATTGGTCCATCAACTACCACTCACATCTGGCCTCTTGGATGGCCATTTTATGAGTCTTATATCTTAAGTATTAAACCATAGAATTTCTCTTTCTGGGTGTATAAGAAATATCAAAGTTAAACAACTAAATATATTCTATCATTCTATGTTATAATATATTTAAATCATGATTTATGGAAATATATTTGATAATTTTATGGTATGTGTAAATGAAGAATCATTCTACCAATAGATAATGCCTCTAATAATGTAAAGCATGAACCAAGGTTTATAACTAGAGGTTGTTCATGGATTAATTCTGCTAATGAGTTCTCAACTATCAGGAACAATGCACTAAAACTATTTTTCCCTATATCAAAACTGAGCCAATTCTGATTCTCGACACAATTTAATAAATTCTATAGATTCTACCCGAATTTGGTAGAATCGGTATCAGTGTTAAATTTAGCGTCCCTCTCCACTCTTAAAAGGATAACTCATAGAACTCTAACCATAATATCTTCACACCCTTCATATTCAAGTTTGTAAGAGGTGAAACTATGCATGAGTGGTCTTGAATAAAATCTCTATAATATTCATCCAGCTTAAGAAATTATATATGTCAAACACATTCTTGGGATGCTCCTAGGAAACTATGGTTTTAACCTTCTAAAGGTCAATAGATACTATTTCATATGATATTATGTGACCTAGGAAGTTCACTTCGTCAATCCAAAAGTGTAATTTTGTGATTTAAGAATATATCTGATACTCTATTAAAGTATTCATCACGATCTAATGATTTTTTGAATGGTTTTTTATGGAATGAGAATACACCAAGATATCATCCACAAATACTACCAAAAAAGAATATAGATACAGGTGGAAAAAACAATTTAACAAATCTATAAAGACTTTAGGGATATTCATAAGGCCAAACAACATAACCAAATACAAGTATAAGCCTTATTTACTCTAGAACGTTGTATGCAGTATGTCTGGCGGTCCAACACATACCTAATGGCATCCTGACCTCAAATCATTCTTCGAGAAAACTTTTTCTCCTCATATAAAGCCAAAGAGGTTATCTATATGAGGTAGCGGATAATGATTCTTAACTGAAAGTTGTTTCAATTAGAGATAATCATTGCACAACCTCTAGTTATAAACCTTCACTAACTCAATGGTGAACTCCACCACTCTCATATGAGCTAAAATAGATAAATAGTTGGGGAAGATGTCCCTAAAGAAATCCACCACATAATGAAATTCCATAAATCATACTCCTTGATCACTCATAAAGAGACTATCCCTCTAGGATTCCGCTTTACCCATCCCATGATGCTCAGGTCCATCTCAACATGTTCTGACATCCCATTATCTCTTATGAATATGAGTACTACCCTCAATTGATGTAAAAGATACCCTATAATGAAAAAATAAACATGGGTGTGGTAAGGCACTATCCATTCCATTCTGAATATGAATTCAAAACCTATCATCTCAAGGATAAATAAATTCCATGCAAATCAGTAACCATCTATCTCAAGGGGGGTTACTCCATGCACCGTCGTATACTCTCTGATCCAACGCCTAATAGTTTTTCGAGAGTTATCATTCCATATAAGTATTCTATACCTAGGTTAGTATTTCCAAAATTTACAAACATATAAAAGAGTGTGAAGTTCTCATATCAATGTATGAATAATGTAAATTTGAGTCTTCTAAGATAGTAACTCAAATAGTATAATTCCCAAGACTCTTCTCCTCAGAAGTAGGTTTCACAACATACTAATGTCCAGATCCACTATCATGAGATGAAACCTTTCAAGCTTGGGTAGGTCCACTCTACTAGAACCGAACCTCTAAATTCTGACTACCTTGACTATGACCACCTCATCAGCTTGATCATCCAGTAGTATACTAGATCTCATCTGACATGAATCTATAGATCCTATACCTGAATACGGTGTTAGTAAAAATCCCTTCTCACTAGGAACTAGAGGTAAAATTCAACACAAATACTAAAGGTGACCCATCCTTCCACATGATTGGAACTCGATTGGGTTGCTTGTACACCGAGGATTCTAATTTTCAATCATACTACACTGGTGGAACACCACATAAATTTTATTGTAAATAATCTGACACGTGATGCATCCATGAAGAGACTCGAAACAACATTTCCTTCTAATAGATGAATCACCTCCCTGCCTTGATATTGTACTTCTGAATATCACACTGCTAGCTTCCCTTAGGTTCTTATAAGTGATGAGGATCGAGTTTACTATATCTAAAATGGTGTTCTGATGAATGAAATTCAACTATGATTGTATGGTCTACACAATACCATCCTCAAACCATCTCATAATTATCAATTCATCACTATTTAGTTTCGGTGCAAAATGGTGAACCTTAATGAAATGAAATAAATTCTCCATCAAAGACATATCTCCCTATTTTCTTTATATAAACTATATAGTGTGGTTTTCTCTCAACGTCTTTAGAAAAAATTTAGTCATAGAAGTATTTTTTTAAGTCCTCATAGACCATACAATGATGTTGATCAGCCTAAGAGATGACATCACACCAACGTTGGGAAGAGTCAAGTATCATGTAGGTGGTGAGAATTACCCTATACTCTATAGGTGTATTTAAATGTCCAAATATAGATAACAAGTCCTACAACTATGACTTATCAGCCTAAGGACCACCATCCCTTGAGATGGTCAGAGGATGTTGATGCTGGAATTCCTGCATTAACTCTTCCATAGTATGGGATGGTCATGGAACTCCCTATATGGAATGCATGAAGAATAAGAAGCTATCTCAAAATTGAGTATCAGTTCCTAGTGGGGTATCAATAGGATATTCCTCTAGAGGAACTACAAGAGGTATTACCAGTGGCTTATGTCCCACTACCTCAATAGCATCGTTGTCACCACCCTCTTAGTGCATGACTTGAGGACTTCAAGGTGGAATTGCTAATCAATTTCTAAATATATTCCTTAGATAAGATTTAACCATAGACAAGAATAATAGATAATATGAAAGGATAGGTACACATCCTTCCTATAAATGAGTCACACCTTTATGCATGCTTCTAAATCTATTTCTATGTGATAAGAAGATCATAGAGGATTATAAGAGAAACTTCATACTACCCACTACCAAAGTTGTGTCAGGTTCATGGTCTCATATCACATTCAAAGGGCGCTGATATATGGATTTTAAATTTCAAGGTATAGAGGAAAACACCCTTTAAATTAAAATTGGCATCCCCATTTAACAATAACCATTTAATTCAAAATTAATTTTTATTTAAGTTCCTACTTATTTATATGTTATAATATATCATAGTTCAGTTACATGTGTCATCATTCATAATTTATGAAAACTCATACTCTATAAATTTCAATTGGTAGGTCATGTAACTATGACCAAACATTTACATCCAGCATAAAGGTATAACATTTCATGTATAATGGCTTGATTGAATGAACTACTATTCCAAATTTATAGAATTTCATGCGTCATAAATTACAAATGACATTCAATTAAATAATAAATTAATTATTCAGCCTTTAGAACTAGTGGTTAATGGCCTAAACGTGGTATAGTTGGATAATTAAGGTTCCATCATCAATCAATATTGGAAAACACAATTTATATTGATTCATACACTTTAATTAATGCAATTATTTTTTCTATAAAATAAATTTTATCAAATTTCCATATATAATAATCCAATCACTCACAATAATCACAGGAAATACAGGCAATTCATGTAATAATATATACCTATATGGAATGGCATAATGCATGAATTTTTAATCCTAAAGTTCTTATAATGATCCATGATATGATACACCCTTATCATACAAGTCCATGGAAAATGATTCATGTTATTTATAGAAACAATAATAATTTCAAAAAGATTGTGTGTCACCCAATGATGAAATCAATTCCATTGTAATAGGCACAATCCAATAAAAACAATATCCAATAGTAGGTAAGTTGGGTTTCCCCCATACATGGGTTAGCTACTCCAAATCATAGGTTCAATACCAAATTCTAGAACATTTCTAGTTTTCTTTCTAATACCCAAATAGTAAGACCAAAGGGGAAAAAAGATTTTATTCCACTTTTTGGAATCCTGACTCAGATTCCACTAAATGGTTCCCCAAGACGGTTTTCCAGATGACCTCAAGTGTTAATCCCCATATTCCAAAGGCTACTAACTAGAAACAAGGTTATGTGATGGTATAGTAGGAAAACTATACCCTCGTGATTAGGGTAATCCAATATTGTAAATAATAAATGGTAATAGTGGAAGTAGTAATAAATAATCAGCAGTAGAATAATAAATCACCAGACAAGTAAACGTGTGAAAGGTAAATCAAAATCAGATACAAAATTTTGATGGTCATGTCACATAGATATAAAAAAGGAATTTACTTGGGATATAGGGGGGATAGGCATATAAAACATGCTGAAAAATGAAAAAGACCAAAATCTTCTGTCACTACCATTACGAGCATAGGCTTGGTCCTCTCCCCTTGAACTCCATCTTTGTAGTATAAATAAATCATTATAATATGGATACTTACCTTTATCTATACATGAAATCATGTGGTCTGCTCAGGTACTATGGATGTCTTGAGAAAGGTGTGAGATATACTCTATAGGCCACCACCAACGGTGTCTAGAAAAATTCATTCCATGCATATAAAATGGGAAGTGTGCCTATAATAATAAATTTAAGGTAATAAAATAAAATAATATCAAATCAGGTTCCTTATGGGATAACCGACTCATACTAACTTCTTTTTACTAAGATAGATATCTCTAAACCAAGGCCAACCTATACAGATACAGTATGTGTATATATCATAAACCTATTTTCATATATATATGTAGAGGGAAATAACTAGTTCATCAAGAGTTATGTGTAACATATGCCAAACCCAAGCATGTTCATTGGATTAACAGTTGACTCCTGATATTTATAACTAGTATCCAATCATTTAATATAAGGCATCCATAGAATTTAATTTGAATAAATTATTAGGAACTTACAAGGATATCCATAAAGTGTAACCCAAGTATCACACTAGGAGAACTATAAATTCCCATAATAGTAAGATTCTATCCATGGCGATCTGTAAGTGGAATCCCAAGTATCACTCTATGTACTGTTTAAAACCTAACCCTCTATTCCCAACCTATGTATACCATACAGTGGACCAAGTATTACTCGTGGCATGGTAATTCATCTACTTAGTAATCATGTCCATGATATTCTACTAAAGAAACCAAGTATCCCTCTAGATACATTGAAATTCAATTAAACATTTAACTAATGTGCTCAATGAGCACATATAAGGTGTCCTTAAGATTTGTCCCATGTATTTCCATTGGCTTGGCATGAAGTTATGGTTTAACTATCAATAAATCGTATCATTTAACAAAGAATTTCATTTATAACACTTCAACCAATTTGGAAATTTTATTTATTTTAAACAAATCATTCTATGGAAAAAAGTACAAGGGGCCTAAAACATGGCCTTCATCTCCCTTAAATCATTTCACATTCCATAGCATTTATTACAGGGTCAATTCACATACCTAAAATGGTTATTTAATTTCAATTACAAAATATGAGGCTTGTGAACC
This sequence comes from Viscum album, assembly GCA_963277665.1. Classification (NCBI taxonomy): domain Eukaryota; kingdom Viridiplantae; phylum Streptophyta; class Magnoliopsida; order Santalales; family Viscaceae; genus Viscum; species Viscum album. Next base: position 247,779,321 of record OY728152.1, on the reverse strand, counting down.
TTTATGTAAGAGAACACCAATAAGGGTGTGTCTGGTCGAAGCGATCCGCTAACTATGTCGATTAATAATTATCTAGGATGGTGTTGGGTGTAGGGAAAAATTAATTTTATTAGATAGGGTCAATGGATTTAACATTATAGGACTCTAGTGTGCGTAAAAACTTATCATGACAAATATAGTTTAGATAAAAAAGAACTAGATCAACTAACTTACAAATTTAGTAATCTCCTAATCTATTATTTCCCTCTAATCAAACTAAAATGGGAGAAATTATAAGAAATGTTGAAATCCATGAAAATAGGGTATATGAGATCACCCCAAAATAGCACAAGAGATATTGTAATAAAGTGAGAAAGGAAGGAAGAGGAACAAGGTACTTATCATTGAGGATCCAACATGACCAATAGTAAAGAAAAAAAATCTTGGATTATAGAATCTTACCTTTTTAATAAAAAAAACTTTTCATTACATTGTACAAGATAGAGAATATTTTAAAGTTTAGTTTCTTGAAAAAAAGGTACATAATAAATGAAAACATACAAAAATATTCTAAACAACATAAATGTATTAATAACTATTTTATCCTAATTAATTTCACATTATATTATAATCTAGGGACGTACAACATATAAAAGGGTGAGTAAAATGCCCAGTAAGGGGAAATAAGAGAAACTGTCTACATGTGATCTTGGGGGAAAATCACTAAGAACATGAGGAATATAATAAAGGAATTAGAAAATTAAAATGGGGAATATAATAATAAAAATCACTTAAATGTTAACATGGAAATTTGGCTACAAAATTTAAATGATATATTATTAAGAATATCACCATGTTTTATCACTAAGGTGATATAAACATTACTCAGGTTATTCCCCACGGTATTGTAAAACATGTCATCTATAAGGATTAAATTCTTTACCCAATTCATTAGAGAGCTATCAGGACACACCCTTCATATTTATTAATTAATGCGATCCACATAGATCATAATAAAACAATTCATAAATAACCTATAGAGAATATAAGAAATTGGTTTTATATAAAAATCATAGCGTTTTAAAAAAAGTGTTTCAAGACAATATCTTTGGGTCATTATTAGCCCAAGAAAAAGGAAGGAAGGATTCATGTATGTTAATAATATAATAAAATAGAGTATTTTTACATATTTTTGAATACCCTTGGAAAATAAATATATTTCTGTATTCACAAACGAATAAAAGTTAATTTCTTTAAAAAATGAAATAAATATTGAGATGAAAAATAAGTAGCATAACGGGTATGAAACATGTTTTTATAAAATAGTGAAAATAGAGGGGGAAAGGGTATCCCATTAATAAAATTATCTTAATACATTACAGGGATATAATAAAATGGATAAAAAAAATTAAATTTTAAATACATACGAGAACTTGAAAGGAAAAGAGAAGGTGAGATTTCCCTTACCTTGAAGAGTTGATCCTAAAACATGAGGATCAGGACCTTGGGGGCTTGAGAACACCATGGGAGGAATCCTGGAAGGTAAAAATTTCATATCTTCATGGATGAATAATTTGGAGTGAAATGTAATAGTTAAATGGGTGGGTATTTAATGAAAAAAATGAGGATTTGTTTATTAATTTTCTTGGACACCTAGGTAGTGGTAAGTGAAAAACCACGGTATTTTCCATGGTATTAGACATTTAGGAAACCTATTATGATATTTTAATCCAAAAATAGTCTTCCAACATTTTATATTGATTATTACATCATTATGACATAATTATAAAGTCATTAAACTTACCAAAAAACTCAAACTGTATTTTTACTATTCATGAAAAACTAAAGTATTTTAAAAAATTATCATAGATTCCACCTAACCTAATTTAGATGTGATGATTTCAAAAAATGATTTTTATTTTAATATAATAATTATATAAATAATATAATTTTAACTTTTAAATATAAAATTCATTATTTATTAAAAATAATAACTGATAGAAAATGCATAGTGAAATTGACACTTGAAAACAAATTATCATTTTAATTTAAATAGGATTGTTTTAACAATAATATTTCATTAAAACAAAAAATATTAATAATACCATATTTTACTATAATAATTATATATTTTCTAAAAAGTATAATTTTTATCCAAAAAATCAATTTATCAAATTCGTCAAATTCGTCATATTTTTATGTAACTAAGGTCTCAAAAATGTAACCCCTTATAAAACCCGCATACAACCTAAGTGTAAGGTGATCAATGGTGATAAATTCATGGGTAAAATCAGCTAAGATCGCCCAAGTGGTAATTTCCACCAACTTGAACTTATCCTGAAGGAGATTTTGTTCAAGCTTAACATATTAAAGCTCAGCTTGGGATTGGTCAAGATATAATCTCATTTATGCTACCTCCCTCCCAAGTTCTAAAAAATGGTTTCTGTACAGCCCGACTATACTAGTTGAGGCCATCGTTCCTCCTTTTTGCATTAATTATCCTTTGTCATTTATACTTATTAATACTAATTATAACATTAAAATTTTTATCAATAGTATTGTTTCAAATGGTAATATTGACCAATGGTAATATTGACCAATGTTCATATTAACCAATGGTCATAATTGACCAAGGGTCATATAATGGTCAAAACCTAGTGTTCACGTTTCAATTTATTCTCACTTCATTATTAAATAGGTATAGTTTTTTTAGAACTAAATAATATAATACACACATTTATAGGAAAAAAATACCATTCAAAAAGTTTGGGTCCTTACATTCTTCCCCCCTTATGAAATTTCATCCCTGAAATTTCATCTTGTGCTCTCAGTTGATAAAATGTGTGGGTACTTCTGTCTCATTATCTCCTCTAGTTATAACTTCACTTTTTTATATTTTTGTTTACTCCACAACACTTTGATGAGGTGGGTAGTTTAGTTTTTTAGAACCTTATCTCTATAGTTCAATATCTTTGTTGGATTCTCTTTATAAGAGATGTCATTTTCTAGTTGCGCAACCTTAGGATTTAGTACATATGAAGGTTCAAAAATATAATTCCTCAAGAGAGAAATGTGGAATACATCATGAACTAGATCTAGATTTGGAGGAAGTGAAATTTGATAGGCCACTGATCCTATCCAGTCAAGTATTTAATAGGGTCCAATGTATAGGGGGATAATCATCCCTTTCTTTACAAACCTCATGGATCTCTTCCATGGTGAAATTTTAAGGAAGTATTTTTCACCAACATCAAACTCCAAGTCCCTTCGACAGTTGTTAGAATAGATTTTTTTCTAAATATATGTATCCTTTAGGTTTTTCGGATTAAATGAACATTTTATATCATCTATTGCACAAGATTGAGCCCAAGAAACTTTCCCTCACCAACTCCATCCCAACAAGCATGAGTTCAACATTGTTTCACATATAGTGCTTCATAGGGTGTCGTTTGAATACTAGAATGTAATGTGATGTTATTTGAGAACTCAACTAAGGGTAGATGTTGATCCCATTAACCTTTAAATTCCATTTATAATGTTCTTTGGATTTCCTGGAGTGATGAATATTCCTTTTAGATTGGCCATCAGTTTGGGGGTGATAGGCCCTACTGAAATTCAATTTGGTGCCCATATCATATTGAATACTTCTACAAAATTTTGATGTGAACCTTGGATCATGATAAAATATAATATAAAGTGTCACTCCATGAAACCTCACCACTTCCGTTATGTAAACCATGTAATGTTTATCAAGAGATATGTCTTCCCAGATATAGATAAAATGGTCAGTCTTGGTGAGATGGTCCACAATAACCCATATCACTTTTTTTCCTTTGGATGTTCTTGGGAGACCAATGACAAGGTACATAGTGACATTTTACCACTTCCATGTTGGTATGGGTAGTGCTTTTAATACCCCTTTAGGAATTTTTCGCTTTTCCTTCAATTTTTGACACACCAAGAAACTTGTATTTTAATTAGAAATATCCATTTTCATGTTATCCTACCAATAATGATCACTAAGGTACCTATAAATTTTTTGTGCTTCCAGGATGTATAGATAATGTATATATATGAGATTAATCCATAATTTCCTTATTTATTTATGGAATATATGGAACACATAGCCTTTTATGAAATTTTAGTACACCTTCTTGATCAATATTGAACTTAGAAAACTTCCAATTATTCACTTCCTCTATCTTATTCTGTAACAAAGGATCTTCTCTTTGATATTTCTTCATCTTAAAGAGTAATAATGGTTGAGAAATCATTGGTGATATGGTATATTATTTCCCTTCCCTTATGATTCCCATGCCTAGTTTTACTATGTCTTTTATTAAAGGATATCCTTAAATCATCATCATTGATTAAACAGTAAGGTACTTCCTACTTAAAGAATCAATGACATTGTTTTCTCTTTCAGGATGATAATGAATTGAAAAAACATGGTATTTAAGAATTCAAACCATCTCCTCTTTCTCATTTTCAATTCCTTTTTCATTCAAATAAACTTAAAACTTTGGTGGTCTATATATATATAATAATTCTCCCCATAAAGATAGTGCCTTCATATATTCAGAGCAAAAAACAAATACAGCCAGCTCCAGGTCATGCGCAGGATAATTCTGATCATGAGGCATCAACTATAATAATTCATAAGCAAACACCTTTTTATTTTTCTTGAGGATACACCCAATCCCTTTTAGATATGCATTGATAAAAATAATGAATCCTTCTTTGATAGAGGGTAGAGTTAACATGGGTGTAGTAACTAATCTCTTCTTCAACTCTTGGAAACTTCATTCAGGCTCCTTTTTCCAAATGAACTTAGACCCTTTTCTAGTTAACTTTGTTAGTGGATTAGAAATTAATGAATTTTTTTCAAAAACCTTCTATAATATCCTACTAAAACAAGGAAACTATGAATCTCAATTACTATTGTAGTATGAGGCCACTTCTCTACAACCTTTGTCTTTATAGGATTAACTTATATTCCTTCATTGGTTACAATGTGCCCCATGAAATCAACTAGCTGTAACTCAATTTCAAATTTTATGAACTTTACAAATATCCTCTCCTTCCTCAGAGCTTGTAATATAACCCTTAGATGATCCTCATGCTCCCCACGACTTTTAGAATGTATCAAGATATCATCAATAAAAACTACCACAATGTTATCAAGGTATTCCTTAAACAGTCTACTCATAAAATACATAAATATAGCAGGAGAATTAGTCAAGCCAAATGGAATAACCAAAAACTCATAATGCCTATATCTTTATTTGAAGTTGGTCTCTATAATATCTTATTTCATTACCCTTAATTAATGATAACCAGGTCGAAGATCAATCTTGGAGAAGAATTTATCCCCACAAAGCTAGTAAAATAAATCATTAATCCTTAGAAGAGGGTACTTATTATTAATCATGATCCTTTTAAGTTCTCTATAATTAATGTATATCCACATTGATTCATCCTTATTCTTTACAAAGATAGTAGGTTCTCCCCAAGGAGACACACTTGGTCAGATATACCACTTCTCAAAAAGATCTTAGAGTTGTTTATTTAATTACCCTAGCTCCACATTTTCCATTCTATATGGGGTCTTCGATATTATCTTGGAATTAATCATGAAATCAATGGATAACTCTACCTATCCTTCTGGGGGAGGTCTAGGTAAGTCCTCTAGAAATATGTCAACATATTCTTAAATGATGGGGCCATTTTCTATTCTTATTATTTCATTTATTTTTTCATCTTCACCAATCATTTACATAAAGAAGGTAATGGGATGTTCTTGTAGAAAAAGATCAGGTCAGGATATCTCTCATTTGAAAACAATTGTACATTTTACATTCAATACTACTGGGATTTCCATCTGCATTTGATCTTAGTATTATACTTTGAGATCCAGTCCATCCCTCGTATAATTTCAAATTCCATCATGGGAATGACTACTATATTTGAAATGATATTATGCTCTCCAAAGTAAATACTATAGTTTCTATACACTATTGATGCTTGGATAATCCCTCTAGGATCCTTGGATGATATTTCTACTTCTATTAGTTCAATTATTTATTCTATATTCTTTGAAAACATGAAATAAACAAAGGAATGTGTAGAACCTGAATCAAACAAAGTACTTTATAAATCTTAGAGAACAACAAGCGTACCATCCACCACATTATTTGGAGCTCCAAATTCAGTTATCTTGGTATAAAAATCATGACCTTTCTCTATATTACTAATTTTATTTTGATGGTGATTCCTCTACATTAACTTTGGATTTGGATAGTGATTGGAAAAGTTCTCAGGTTATCCACACTTGAAGCATTGGACTTCAGGCTAGTCATATACCATCTTCCATTTGTCATTATCATTGATAATTTTAGGCTTCACCTCACTATGATAGTTCTAAGCTATATTGTCATCTCTTCCACACTTGTTACATTTTCCACTCCTGATAAAGTAGTTTGTTGAGTTCTTATTCCCACATTTGTTTCACATGGGAAGTTTCACTTGCTTTCCCCATATTCCATGATCAATGTTCCTCCCCAATTTTTTCTATAATGATATCATATTTACAATCAATTTTTTAGACCACTACATCTTATTGAATCCAAATATGGGGTCTTAGTCTAATGAAGAATCTATCAACCTTTCCATTAGGATCTATAAAAAACTAGAGGTGTAACGTAAAACTCTTATGAAGTTAATCTCATAGCTTCCCACAAATTTAATTTCCTTTTTCTTCCGCTCTAAGAATCCCTTCTCCATTTTAGTTCTCATAGAATGAGGGAAATACTTATTGAAAAATATTCCCATGAACTCTTCCCACTCCATAACATCAATCTCCCCTCTTGGATTCTTATTTTTAACCAGCTCCTTCCATTATTCATCTTCTCCCTCTAAGAAGTAAATAGACATGGTTAATTTCTATTATTATGAACTACAGAGTATAGAAAATATCTTTCGTATAGAGCATATCCATTTTTCATCAATCAATGGGTAGGTAGACTCATATAAAGAAGGTGTTCATTGATTCATAAAGGACTCAATGGAATTTTTTTCCCTTCAAGGTGAATTTGGTCTCTCAGCTTGCTCTAATTTATTGTTCATGACTCAAGTAATTTGATTCTTCATTCTCACAAAGTTTTTCATTATATATTCCATCAAAGGTTTATTAGTGCATGGTCCGTTGTTCTCACTATTTAAGCAGTTTCTTCTATTTCCCACCTTTTTCTAAAAGAAGTAAAAAATTGTGAGAAATGTGTTTATTTTAATAATAATATAATTATAGAAGAATTTTATGACATAAAACATGTTTTTTAAAGATGTTAATCATTTAAAATAATATAATTTTCTATAAATCCTGTATAATTATTCATAAAAATCTTATGATTAACTAAACATATCCCTATGGATTTTCAAACTAGGTGCACAGTAAGGCATGTTGTCATGTACAAAGATACACCGAGTCAATACTAACACACCTTTTCTGAGTTCTTAACCCTAGGTACATATATGTCAGAACCACATCAACTTGTTTATATCTAGACATGTATTTCTTTTCTCTAAAACTATTAACTAGTTATTTTAATAAATTTCCAATATGTTTTCATAAAATTTAATTTTCTCTACGGTTCTTCCTAAAGTTTTAAAATCATAATTTCCACAAATAACTAAACTTTTTCTCTAATACCAACTATGGAATCATACCTATTTAGTACATAAATTCTTCATTATATTATATAAAATAAAGGATATTTTAAAGATTAGTTTCTTGGAAAAAAGATACGTAATACATGAAAACTTACAAAAATTATAAAAAAATAAAATGATTATTCATTGGTTCATCCTAAGTAATTTTACATCATCTCATAACCTGGGGATACACATCAATGGAAAGGGTGAGAAAAATTTCTATTAATAGAAAACAAGAGAAACATTCCACATGAGATGATGAGGAAAAATCATTAAGAACATGAGGAATATCAAAAAGGAATGAGAAAATGAAAAAGGGGGAATATCATAAGATAAATAAAATTAATCATAACATGGAAATGTGGTTACAAAATTTAAATTAGACATACTTAAGAATATAACAATGGTTATTCACTGAGTTTTCATAATAATTACCAAGGTTATTCACTAAGGTATCATAAAACATGTCATCTCTAGATATTTAATTCATTAACCAATGAATTGGAGAACTATAAGAGAAATCCATTAATATGTATTAATTAATTTTATCTACATATATCATAATAAAAATTTCAATAAATAACCTATGGATAATAGAATAAATGGGTTTCATATAAAAAACATGGCATTTTAAAAAAAATATTAAAGACAAGATCTTTTTGTCATTATTAACCCATGAAAAAGGAAGAAGGGTTTCATGTATGTTAATCCCAAAATAAAATAGGTCATTTTAACCCTTGAAAATTAATAGTTTTGGTTATTAAAAAAATAAAATAAGTAAACTTCTTGAGAAAAAGAGATAATTTTTTTGATGAAAATTTGGCTGCATAACGAGTCTGAAATATGGTTTTAGAAAATAGTAAAAAGAGTGGGTAAAATGGTATTACATTTATAAAAGAATCCTAATACAATAATTCGATATAATAAAATGGATATAAGTACATATTTTGGAAATTTTAAAGACATACTATATAAAAAGGGAACTTGAAAGGAAAAGAGAAGTTGATATTTTACTTTCCTTGAAGTGTTGATACTAAAACATGAGGATTGGGACCTAGGGGGATTGAGGACACCATAGAAGGACTCATTGAGAGTTAAAACTATAATATATTCATGGATGGATAAATGGGAGTGAAATTAAATGGATAAATGGGTGGATATTTATTGAAAAATAGGAGGATTTTTTATTAATTTCCATGGACACCTAGGTAGTGGTAAATGAAAAACCATGGGCTTGCCCATGGTATTTTCCCATGGTATTGGACACTTGGTACACCTATTATGTTATTTTAATCCAAAATCGTTTAATAGAATTTTATATTACTTATTACATCATTATGACATAATTATGAAGTCATTAAACTTACCGAAAACCTCAAACTATATTTTTACTATTCATGAAAAACTAAAATATTTTTGAAAATTATCATAAATTCACTCTAACCTAATTATAATGGGATGATTTTAAAAGATGACAATTATTTTATAATAATAATTATCTAAATATGATAATTTTAACTTTTTAATATAAAAATACATATTTATTAAAAATAATACTGGATAGAAAATGCATTATGATATTTCTGACACTTTAGAAAAAATATTTTACCATTTATTATTAAATAGGAGTGTTTTAATCATAATATTTTATTAAAATAAACATTATTAATAATACCATAGTTTATTATAATAATTATATCTCTTATAAAAAGTATAATTTCTGTTCAAAAATAATTTTATCAAATTCTTCATATTTTCAAGAAAAACTATTTTCAAAATAGAATTGATGGAATAACAATTTTATTTATACAAAAATGATTACTCATTAAATAAAAAATTTCATGACACATATACCCTTCTAACACCCACATAAAACCTAAGGGTTATGTTTACAATGGTGATAGATTCATGGGGTGGCTCAGCTAACATCGCTCTGGTGGGAATTTCCACTGACTTGAACTTATCCCAAAGGAAATTTTGTTCAAACTTCAATCATTAAAGCTCAGATTGGGATTATTCAAGAGATAATCCCAGTGACTCCATGTACCTCCCATGTTCTAACAAATGAGCTTCGTACGGCATAAATCCACTGGTTGAGTTCATTATTCCTCATTTCGGTGTAAATTATCCTTTTTCATTTCTACTTATAAATAATAATTATAACCGTAAAATTATTATCAAGAGTATTTTTTAAAATGGTCATATCAAAAAAGTCATTTTGACTAATGGTCATATAATTGTTGAAACCTGATGGTCACATTTCAAATCATACTCTCTTCATTATTAAATAGAAATAGTTTTTTTGAGTAAAAAAAACATAACAGACAAATTTTTAGGAAATAAATAACATTTAAAAAGTTGGGTTTGTTACATAGATGATGAAGAAACAGGGGATCCTAAGATAGGCATGGAGGAGCAATAACATAGTAGGCCCTATTGTGAAAGGGAAAAGAAATGATCTCTTGTCAAAATATGGGGTTTTCCCCTTTTTTTTAAAAACAGATCCCTTAATTTACATAGCATGAAACACATCATGTATTTCTTAGGTTTTCCCCCTCCTTATAAAATCCAATCCATGATGTGAAAGGGTGTCTAGTCAGACAAATATGCATCGTGTATTTATCCCAAAGTTAGCCTCCATCCTCCATCCCTCCTACTACTTTCTTCCCAGCTTCAAACGAATCATCCCAATGTCGTAGTCACCAAGATCTAATAAAAAATAACCACTCAAAAAGGGTTTTAACTAATTTTAAATAAACCTTGCTTATCATAGAATCTATGATGTTAAAATAGAAGGATCAAATTCTATGACTAATTCTGGATAAGAGGTTCCCTTTATAATTGAAGGGATAGAGACACATAGAATTTCTTAAATAACTTAAAGTATATATTGTCACATCATGTTAATGTGGCTCAAAATGGATATAAATTAGAATATAGGACTACATAAGGATGAAATATATTCATTTAATAATAATTAAACTAGTTTCTGCCTCATTCCTACAATTATCTCTTGGATTAACCCCTCAGTAAACCTATTTTAACATTAATTGTTGTAATAACATGTTATGTTTTTTACTATTAAATATGAGAAAAAATAATATTTAATATATTAGATATTAATAAATCTTATGACTCTAAATAATATTTCATAATTATAAGACAAAATTTTTAATAGTGTAATGATTTAGTTCTTAAATAAGAGTGAAAACCACAATGAAAACCCATTACAGGATAATTCATTTTAAGCATAAAACATAATTTAATTATATTTATTACCTTATATATAAAATAAAATAAATTTGAAAATATTTTATTGAATTTTTAATAAAAAATGTCATTTAACCCAAAAATCAATAAAGATTAATTTAATTTATTATCGTAAAAAACATTTACGCCATTAAAAATGTTTTTAGAAGAAAATAAATGTGGTTTAAGACCAAACATGAAATTATAAAAAAAAAATTAGGTATAGCAATGATTCCTATGTAATTTATGGGAGAATATGTTAATTTATTTTCAAATTCAAAACAAAATGGGATATTTAAATTAACATAATTGAATATTTTTACAAAAAAACAACATATTTTACTATTCCCTGAAAAATATATCTTTTATGAAAATTATAAAAATTCACCCAAATATAATATTTCAAAAATTATTTCAATTTATATTCATTTATTTAAATATAATTTCTAAATATGGTAGCAATGAATTATAATTTTTATTCAAAAAATTTAATAAAAATATCATTTAAATAAAACATAATTTGTTATCACATATTGACATTAAAGATGATATTTTAAATTATTATTATAAATTATTAAATAAATATTAATTAATTAAAACCTTTACACATAATTTTACTAATTTGGTTACTATTACCCATAATAGTCAATTTAATGGCTCAATAATAAAGGATTATTATATTACAGTTCATTTATACTTGGCGTTTCATGTAAAGAAATCTATCAAATACCTCAATTTTATTTCCAAGGAAATAAACATAAAATAATGTGTATTAAATTAATTATCCAGACATGAATGTAGAGATTAAATTTAATCATCAATTAGATCATATTCATTAAAACTTTTTTAGACTAAGGAAGAAGATATTAACAAATAGATATAAGTATTTTATTTCCATTATTTATGAATTTAATCAATTTAATTGTCTTACAATTATCAAACATATATTATATGCGGTAATAATCTTAGAAAATATTGAAGAATTGTAGAAAAGATAGTAGTTCCTTATTAATTAATATCAATATAGATAATATTGTTGAGTATATAATAGGATTATTTGAATGTAAGATTGAGAAGAATGGTATTCACTATGAATTAAGGGCACTATATCAACCACAACAAAATATAATATCAAAATATAAAAATTGATCTCTTGTGAAAATGGACTAAAATATGTTGATAAAGCATGAAACATCACAATATTTTTTAGATAATATATTAGGGTAGTGGTTTATATTCCAAAATGATTCTTATATAGGAAAAATTATATATGTATTAATTTGTGATTTATTTTAAAAACTCTTCATGATTTTATATACCTTAGTCTGTGTAATAGCCCCAGTGTAGTAAAATTTAAATGTGAACATCTAAGAATGTTTGAACAAATAATTATTTATGGTCACTTCTTCTGTTATCCTCATAATGGGAATAGATTCTACTATGGAAACAAATAGAAAGGTAATATTGTTGATTCTACTAATGTGAAGGTGTCATAACAAAAAATTAATAAAATAACAAATGAAGAACCAAGCTCCCTAAATGATGAATATAATTCAATATTTTTTAAACTTATAGTTTAATTTTATGAATATGGTTATTTTTTAGAAGAAATTAAAGGTGAAGATGGTGGTTTAATTGCTTCATGATATGAATAAACATATCATTCATCCCATACAAAGTTGATAATGAATTTTCAGGTGTGGATATCAATGGATAATAGTAAAAATGGGATTAAACATCAATAACATTGAAGATAGCATCACATACCTTGCTATTTTCTCAATTTTAACCAAGGGATTTTTCATATGATTAAAATAATCAATGTTGGTTTGATGGTATGAATGAATAGTTTGGTTATATAGAGAATAATGAAGCATGAGAGTTAGTACCCAGGATGAAAAATGAAAATATAATTGTCATTAAATATGTATTATCAAATAATTTAAATGAATATTTTTATGTTGTGAGAAACTAATATTGAATTGTGATTAAATAGTTTCATCATTTGGAAGGAATTAATTTTGATGATACCATTTCCCCAATAGAAATTCTAAAAATCATGAGGATATTTCTTGTTTTCCTGCACAAAGTAAATATATGATATTATAAATGGACGTTCATTTTCATTTCCTCAATGGTAACTATGAAGAATGGTTTTATATTTAAAAATGTTATGTATTCCTTCTTGGTGAAGAATGAAATTATATTCACAGGTTAAAGAAGGATTCATATGGGTTTAACCAAGCCCTATAAACATTTTATTCTAATCTGCATGCTATCTTGAAGAAGTTGATGTCAAAAAAGGAATCATAAAAAATAACCTCTACATTAATGAAGAAAAATAGATATTTTTCATTTTTATTTTTTTTATTATAATATTATATTTTTTAGATGTAAATAAAGTCTTTGTGAATAATTTTATTTAGTGATAAATATTTTAATTTCAATATCTATTCTGTATGAGATAAGATATTTTTAGGTTTACAAATCCCTCAAGATAATGAACAAATTTTTATTTCTCCTGAGTTGTATGATCGGGAGCTTATAATGATGTTTAGAAAACAGGATTCAAATATTTCTACCACACCCATTTATGTGGGTACTATGTTTCCTAATGATATAAAAGGAATGTATGTTGATCAAAGATAATTTTGAAAACTTATTAGGCATTTTTATACATCAAAATATCAAGATTGTATATTTTTTATGTTTTTACACATTGTGATCCCTATAAAAGTTCACCAACAATTACTAATTAATGTATGGAAATATGTTTCCTAGGTATATGAAAGGAATAATTGACGTCATGTGTAAATATAATATCAATGGATATAATAATATATTTATATTTTCATATGTTTATTAGGTAGGAAATATTGATGATTGGAGGATTACTTCTGGTACTGTTTTCTTCCTTGTTGATAGGTGTGTTTGTTGGAAGATTTAGAATAATTTTTTTGTGAAACTAAGTATTATTGAATAAGTGTATGCACTTAACACTCCTTCCACAACTAAACTTATATGGATTAAAACTCAACTAGATGATATTAATTTTGAGATTAAATTACCATTGAAATTGGGATGTGATAACCAATTTCCTATTAACACATCAATAAATAAGGTTCAATATTTAAGGTCAAATCATAATGATATAAAATATAATTTAATCATTACACTTATCTAAAATAATGATTTAAAAATTGAATTTATTCCTCGATAAGATTGAGAGGAAAATATTTTCACTAAACTATTACTAAATATTTTTTTTAAAAATGTGATATTTATAATGGGTTTAAACCTCATTTCTCTCAAAGATAAGTCATGGTGATTCTTTACCCTCTCATTTTTTTCATGGGATTATTATTTTATATGGGGTAATTTTAAAATATAAATAACATTATGATTATAATTTTCATTTGACCACAAAGGGGGTGAAAAGGGAAATAAAAACCTTATAGGTATAGTAATCCCCTCTAATGTTTTTAACTATTTGGGGGAGTGATATATTAGGGGAATCATATATTTATAGATACTTATTAAATGTAATATGATATGATTTATTTAATATTTTGGTGTGGGAAAACATATATTTTTTTATATAACATTAAAAATATAAAAAATTATTATAATATTTGGAATCTATAAAATGTTTTATATCCAATCAACAATTATAAAAAAAAATTAAGGCAGGGTTATAAGAATTTGTTAGCTACATTTTCTATAAATAGTTATCATTAGTGGTAAAAGTGATGATTTTCAAGTGGTATTTGATAATAATATGTCAATGGTTTTTAATAATCTAATTAAATTACTTTTAAATGTGATATCAAGAGGATTTAATGATGATAAGATTAACTTAAATAATTAATATTATGGGTATATGGTTTTATTGTTAAATATTCTTGTTACCTACACCAATTTTGAGAAAGTAGGATTATAATTATTCAATGATGATTTATTACTAAGTGGATTGAGTTTTACTATTATTTAAATTCCCAGGATACTAAAAATATAAAAAGGGGTTATTATTGATCCTAAGAGTAATTTATGTTTTTTTAGTACATGTTTAGTTTTTTGAGAATAAAAATTTCCTATGGTATATATAATTCTTCTAGAGAAGTAGAATTATATATTTTCAAGTTCATATGGTCTATTGTGTTGGATTTTTTCCCAATTAATAAATCATATTCCTTCTCACGTGATACAATATGAGGTAAATATATAACTGTTTTTAAGTGTATTTATCATTTTTGGAGATTTTTGGGAATGATTTGGAGGAATTATAGAAGTTATACTTATCTGAAATTTTTTATAGTAGTGGTTTTTTATGAGTTATTGTGGAAATTATGTATGAATTATTTAAGACTACTATAATAGCCTGTAAACAAGTTATTCTTAGTATACATAAAAAATTAGAAATAATATTCTGTTAATATAAATCATTTCAACCAACATAAAAGTCATTTGATCTAGTGTATGAGTGATTTCAGTCTATTTATGAGTCATTTTTCATTCTATATATGATTTATTCAAGGAGAACCCTATAATTCATCTCCATAGATGTCATTTGATGTTATGTATGGATAATATAATGTTATGTATGAGTCAATACTTACAATTTTTTGTTTTAATTTTACAAAATGGAAAAATAATATATTTATAAAATATTTATTTTATATTAATAATTAAATTGGGAAATGGTAAATGTGTTTTATAATGTTCAAAAATCATAAAATGGGATTTTTGATTCATGAAAAAGATAGAAAATGATTGAACAAATAAAAAATCATTTTATTTTGAAGTTTAAATGATGATAAATTATTATTTTAACTAAATAGACACACTAAAATATTTTTCCTAAAAACTTAATGGTATAGAGATGATTTTTAATATATAATATAAAGGATAAATAACAAGAAGACATTTTTGGAAAATATTTTATGGAGATATTCAATTGAATTTTAAATTCAAATTCAAAATCAAATTTATTTTACAGATTATATAATGTGATTACATAAACTTATTATTATATCATCCAAACAAGAAGAATAATAACCAATACATTATGTGACCACTCTAGTGTGATCCATAAATAATTTCCAATGTCAATATTCAAGAATGATATAATAATAATATGTTCATTTCTAGATAACACGTATTGAGTAAAAAACTATGAGTGTATAGGTCAAAGAAGTATATGATGAACAATTTATGCAATAAATTTAATCAAAGTTCAGTTTATATCAAGATTCCATTATTATTGAAAAAACCTTGTCATTTATCATTATAATAGTTTGTCAATCAATAAAAAAAGTGAGATACTTGTTGTAACATGAGTAAAATGATATTCCTTGCTCATTGTAACTACAAGTTGATACTAGTGGGTTGTATAATCTCAATGAAATAATGATCATTATAATCATTGAGAATTAGTTTTGAATGTTTATCCTTATAAATATGTTGTCCCCTTCATGTTTATGTGTTTGGAAGAAACCTAAATTCACATTAATAGGTAGAGATTCTTTTTAAAATAAGGAAACATAGGAATAATTTAAATCAATGATTCACTCCCCCACCCTCAATGATTGACACTGATGTATGGGTCCCTTTTAAAACTATTATCTAATGAAAATTATGGTAAGAATGTTCTTTAGACTACAAAGTTCATTAATAATCCCATATCCTTCAATATTCACATTCATTTTAATCATCGTTAGATTAGAATCATCTCCCCAATGAATTTATCTTTTTCAAATTTCATAGTACCCTTCTTTGTGAGTGAGTTAGCTTTTATACCAATTTTTATGGGTTATATTGTTATTGTATTACTTATTAAATAGGTAGGATCCAATAGTATATAATATCTCTTTATAGTTTGTCTATAAAAATTGTTTTATTATGAAAAATCATATGAATGTCTATAAGGAAGATTAATTAAATCATGTTTCAAGAGAGAAAGTAGAAAATATAATAGAACCATGTATATAAGTTACATCAGTTCGTGTTAATCCTAAATGGATGATGATAGTTACACTATATTTATCATTATTATACAATATAAATTAGTAGTAATAATTAATCAAAATATAGTAAGGACTATATAGTTTATATGATGAAACATGCCCTAGGTAAACCGGGTGTTATTACTCAATCCTATCACATGGAGTAAGTGAATCATATTTCATTATGGAAGGATGCTAATCAACCATGCATAAATGGATATATCTAAATATAGGATAATAAAAAATGATGAAAGTTATAAAGTTTCCTTCTTTTTGTGGAATCAATTATAAATACATTATAATGGCTATAATGGGAAACTCAGAGAATGGATCTTATGTAAGACCTTCCATATAAAAATATAAAATTCTTCAGTAATATCCAATAGGATACAAAATAGGTACCATTATCAATGATCTCCACACCATACTTTAATGGATCTACCTACTAAGCCTCAAATCTAATCCCCTCCACCATCACCCTCTTGAGAACGCTCTCTCTCTCTCTCTATGGGAACCAAACCGTGAGGATTTTCTATCTTGGGGAAGATAAATGAAATAGAAATAAAATATTTGAATCTTAAAAGACATCATCAAATAATTAAAATTGATGGGAATGTTGGTAAAAGAATGGGTTACATAATAACAGTATGGAATGGATAAACTAAGTTATTTGTAATGACATGTCTACCCATGAAGGTACGGATCATTTTTTTCTAGTTTTAATTCTTTGTTTTATCTTTGTAAATGTTCCATACAAAATAAAGAATATTTTAAAAGAAACTTTGTCTTGTTTGGAGTCTGTATTTCTTTAAATTGGACGAGCAGAGTGGGTCACATGGTTAGCACATTGTTAGTGATAATCGTGTGAATCAACTGTGTGAGGTACCTAGTTCACTGAAGATGCCACATGGCTATATACATTGGTTGGATTATTCTAGACACCATTGGTGGTGTCCTGATGAGTTTATCTCAAACCCTACTTAATCATCCCTTAGTACTTGAGTATAGATAATTAATATAGGTTTGGATAAGGTAAATTTCCATATCATTAATTCTGGACCCGTTTAGCTTATATCTTAGAGCGTGGGAGCATAAGACCGAGCATATGCTTATTATGCTAGTGGAACTATATTTTGGACTTTTTGTTTTTGTATATAATGATGTATAAAACTGAAATATAGATCCCATGTATCCCCTTTTTGTATATTAGCATTCCATTACAACATCATGTATATGAATCAGCCTATGGCTTAATTAATATTGTAGTTTCTTGGTTGTTTATGCTTCAGTAAATGATTATTATTCTTATTTTCTCTAGTCTATTTATTATATTATGCTTCTTCTAATAATATTTTTTTATTTTATCTATTATGACACTATGATATGAGGGTATAGTCTCCCAACTATACCACCTTGGACCCTCTCTACTGGTCTGAAGCCTATGGCGTATGGGGAGGCACACTTGAGGACATTTGACCCATTGTCTTGGGGTTCTGTTATAGTGGATCTCAGATCGGGATATTACAAAGTGGTATCAAAGGATCTTTTTTCCATTTTTATTACAGTTTGGTTATTATATAGGATAATAGGATGTAATTGAATTTGTTAATGAGATTTTTCCTAGGAGTAGTCAACCCACATATAGGGGAAACCCAAATTACCCAAGATGGGTTAATGCTATTACTAGATTACACCAATTATAGTAAATACAATTTCACCATTGGGTGAATCACATGAATTGTAATCTTATTATTATTGATGTTATTGATACATAATTTTTTCTTTGGAATGGTAAAATAAGGATTTATAATTTCATGCATCATTATTGTCACAGTAGGATTAATATTCCATTCATTTTTTCCATGTCATGTCTACTTTCTGCATGAATTTGTCTATTGCATATAGTTTAGTTCATAGATTAATATATAAATAGATGTTCTAATGCTTATTGAATGGATAATATTATTAGACTAATTAAATTTCATGCATCAATATAAATGGTGTTTTTGCGAATAGATTGGTGATGACACCTTAATTGTCCAATTATACCTTGTTGTGGGTTCTGTACGTACTCGTTCCATGGAAAAAAACAATATAGTTGATTGGATTTCTTGAATTTAAAAGGTAATTTATGGATTATTTACTTCTATAAATCCTAAATGGTGGTTCATGTAATTAAATCATTGCATTTGACCTGTTACATCCTGATACCAGATGAAAAGGTTTGGTTGTAGGTAAATGTTGTACGAATTGAAATTTATAAGGAGTGTGACTTTTATAAATTGGAAATGGTTACATATATAAATATACCAAGATATATATTGACATATTTTTATAAAAATTATGAACTCCATAAAATTTAATCTTTTAAATGAAATGGTTACCACCTAATGGGATTCTAATTGATAAGTAAAAGGTGTTTTCCTATATACCTTGAAGTTGAAACTCTATATATTGGAACCTATGCTATGTTATAAAAGAACTATACCCAATATCGGCAATATTATTGGGTAGTTTCTGTGTCTCCTATAATTATTATGGCCTATTATGGTATTTATTTTATTTCCTAGACAAGGATTTTGATGTAGGTAGAGAGGTGTGACCTTTTCTATATGAATCATATATACCCATCATATTATCTATATATAATCATTTCAACTAATAATCTATCTTATAAAGCATGTGTTTTGTATTATATAATCATGAAACCATGAAAGCCTTGAGTTATATGACAAGAAGGTTGGGATGAACACACTTTTTAGGGGTGTCCCATGATCCTCCAATGATACATCTTATAATGTCGCTAATGGACTTTCCTATTATTCTTGATTTATTCACTGATTCCCAATTCAAGGAGGGTTTTCTTCATATGATGTAGTATATGAAATTATTTTCTCAACCTGCCTCAAATATTGTAGAGTTTACTTGAAAGTTCCAGTAGCATCATCCTCCCACCTTCCCTAGGGATGGAGAAAATCATGTTGTAGAGTCATTGATTGAGGTCATGATTTCAATATTTGAGAATTTGGAGATTCCTTCAGAGTGGAGGGTCAATATTTCTACCTATGTGGTACTAGGTTATTCTATGAAATGGTGGGATATCATTACCAAGGAAGACTGACATAGATACATGATCTGTAGGTCTTTATAGAAATCCTTATATGATTAATTCTTTCAAAAGACATCAAGAGATGACCAGGCTAGAGATTTTATGAACCTATAGTAGGTAGCCATGTCTATCATATATTATGGATGTTTCACTAAAATAAAGTGATTCACACCAACTCTAGTGGGTGGTGATCTTATGAATATTAGAAAATTTGAGGATGGGTTATTGTATTACATTTGGTCTCAGGTTAAAATAATTCAATTAACAAATATTTTTTAAATAGTCAACCAGGCCCTCATTAATAATTAGAATCTTTGGGAAGTCAATTGTGTGATCCAGAGCGGTTCAGCACCTAAACCAGCAAATGGTTCTTCTAGAGGATGAAAGTTTCTTTTTGAGGTTTCTCATAGGGTTAGTAACAGTCATGAAACGCATACTAACAGTTTACATATATGTCACTGGTGTGGGAAACCGGGACACATGGAACTGAAATCTATTCGAGATCTATTTTATTTTAGAGGATGTGGAAGGATGGGACATATATATCACTTATGAAAGACATTTCCATTGGTACCTAGAGAGAGGGTGGAAACCAACTCCACATTCTGGAGAAATATTAGTAGTATCTTACTAGTAAGGTAGCTGGAATACCTCCAGCAGCTCAAGCTGATGTGGTGATCGAGGTAGAGGGAATCAAACTCGGGACATATAGTGCTAGTAGAGAAAGGCTTCTTAGGGGAGTTAGGCTATGACTCAGAGCTATAGTATGGGGTAGTTACATGCAGTGATACCTATGAAGAAGGAGTATAAAACTGGACCTTCTATTGCTCGAGGTACTATTCTAGTAGCCTATACAATGGTGTTTACATTATTTGACACTAGTGCATCATACTCTACTATATATAAGGATATTTTAGAGTGTCTATTAATCGATATTGATAATTTCTATGGCCACATGACACTCATCACACCTTTGTGTATTCAATCAAAGTGTGGTCTCTAATATAATTATTTTCCCCTTAAGATAGTCATATATCTTTTCTTATGGAATCTTTTCATCCAGAACCTGACATGGTTTGATATAATTATTTTATTGGATGGGTTAGTCACCTATCAATCACATATTGATTGAAATTTATGGATGGTGAATTTTACATAACCATAGGAAGTTATACATGTACACAATGAATAATGGTATGTCCATGCATCTAGAGTAGGATATGAACATCATAGGTAGGTCAGAGTGACAGCTCATATTTCCATTCTTTCATGGGTGATCATGGATTACAACCCATTTTTTCTCTCTTTGGGTGAATTTTTTTAGAGGCGTCTTCCCTGATTACTTTTTTAGGCTACCTCCAGTGATAGGGGTATAATTCACCATTGATCTAGTGCCAGGAGTGGCACCAATGTCCATTACACCTTACAAGATGGAACCCACAGATAATATAGAGTTCAATAAGTAGTCATAAGACACATAGGATAAAGGTTTTATCTGACCTATTACCTCTCCATTAGGTTCACACATCCTTTTATCCAAGAAGGAGGATGGTTCCATCATGTGTTGCGTGGATTACAAATGGTTGAATCAGCTTATGGTTTAGAATTGGTGTCCACTACATCAAATAAATGAACTATTTTATTAGTTACAAGGACTAAGGGTGTTCTCAAAGATTTATTTGAGTTTGGGATATCATTAGTTTCATGTTAAGTATTTATACATTCCTCACATAGATTTCTGGAAAAGGTATGGTCTTTATGAGTACCTGGTAATGTTGTTCAGTCTCACAAACATGCATGTTGTTTTTATGAATCTAATGAATTGGGTTTTACACCAATGTATTAATTCATTAATGGTAGTATTTTTGGATGAAATATTAGTGTATTCTCACTCTCAATGAGAACATGACCAATATCTTGAGATTGTAATGAATTCACTGAGAGGGAACTAGCTTCATGAAAATCCCACCAAATTCTACTTTCAGATTGACAAAATTCACTTCCTGGGACATATCAACTTCTATTTAGGAGTATCATTTGACCTAAAGAAGGTTATAGATTTAGTTTTATGGGAGTATTATAAAAAATTCATTGATATACGATGTTTTTTTAGAGATAGATGAATATTATAGATGCTTCATCTAAGATTCCTCGCACCTTTTTGTGCCTCTAATGTAATTTTCACAAATGGTTATGAAATTTGTATGATCAGAAGAAAGTGAAATAGCCTTTCCAGAGTTAAAAGGTAGGATACATTTAGCACTAATTTTGATTCTATTAGATCCATTAAAGAGCTACGTAGTTTATTGTGACACATCATGTATCAAGCTTGGGGAAGTTTTGATATATTATGAGTGAGTTTTAGAATACGGGTCTCATCATTTGAGGCATCACGAATGGAATTACCCAACACACAACCTTGATCTAGCTGTATTTATTCAAGATTTATATTTTTGATGCATTATCTACATGGGGATAATTTTTGGTACTTAATGAACATGAACCAATCGAGTATATATTTAAATAGTATGATCTCAATCTCAATAAATGAAAATTGGTTGAATATAAGAAATTGTTTGATTTTGAGCTTCCCTAAGAACCTATAAAAGGCAATATAGTAGTTGATTCTATGGTCTAGAAGACTCATATATAGGCTATTCAAGAAGCCAGTCATGAGTGGAAACTTGTGGTCTTGCTTTCATAAAGTCATGATGTGGTGTAGGAGGATCGTGGGAATATTTTCCTCTCTAATTTATAAGTGAACTATACCCTTCTGAAATGGGTGAGAATGAGGAAACACTCAAATCCCAAGGAATTAGTCCTTTGATGATGATTCACCTTCTTTTTGGATGAGAACTTATGCTATTGTGGGCGTGTTTGTGTCCTATTATACATTATAGAGGAGTTGATATGAGAATATCACACCTTATTTTGGGTGGTACATCCAAGTTTCATAAAGAATTATTGAGACATACTTCTCATGTATTGGTGTCCTCCTGTTAAATAGGAGATATGCATCTTCATCATTTAGTTTCCCACATGTCAATAGGTGAAGGTAGACCATCAGTGAACATTTTGGATTTTACAGTCGTTTTCCATTATTAAGTGGAAATGTGATGGTTTCTCGATGGAATTTTTGACATGTTTTCCTAGATCAACTCAAGGAAACAATACAGTTTATGTAGTCATTTATTGGTTTTTTAAGGTCACACACTTCTTAATTATTTGATATACCTTCAGGGTAGATGATCTAGGGAATCTATACATTTTGGAGGTCATATGTCTTCATAGAGATCCTCGATCAATCATATCTGATAGGGGCACTCATTTCATCTCTCATGTCTGGAAATGGTTGTATAAACCCTTGGGTACACAGGTGATTCTGGGCATGGCCTTTTACCCTCAGCCTGATGGAACAATAGAGCATACAATTCTGGTTTTAGAGGAAATTCTATGTGCATGTGTTCTTGACTTCAGGGGTCCTTGGAAAGACATATACCCATTTTTGAGTTCTCTTACAATAATAACATTCAATATACCATCCAAATAGATCCCTATGATGAATTATATAGTAATCCATTTCAATCACCTCAATCCTAGTTATAGGTAAGGGAGGTATCTTTTCTTGGACTATGTATCATCTAGGGGACTTTAGAGCAGGTCTAGTTGATTTGGAAGTGCATATTGATAGCATAGTTGAAATAGTAGTCATATGCCAATTTCCAATGATTACATCTTGAGTTTGAGGTTAGGGATCATTTAATTTTGTGTATTTCACCTAGTATAGTCCATCAAAAAATTCAGAATTAGGGTAATCTTTTACCTAGGTTCTTTAGTCCCTTTATGGTTTTGAAATAAATCAGACTAGTGGTTTACTGGATAACACTTCCTTATAGATATTGGTTTATGCATGATTTTTTTCACATGTATCATCTAAACTAGTATGTTTCATTACCCTTTTCACATTTTACATTCTTATGTGGTTAATTTATATGTGGATTTTTACTTCGAGGATTATCCAGTGCATACTGTCTATTAGAGATTGAAGACTATTTGAGGTAGCTCAGTTCCTTTAGTACAGGTGAAATGGTAGCATGGCTGAGTATAAGAAGAGACCTAGGAGTGTAAAACTAATTTTTGATCCCAATGGATAGATCTTTTCTTAGAAAATTCCTCTTTAACCTCTAAAGGCTAACTTGGATATGAGTTTCTTTAATGAGGGGAGGTTGTAACGACCCAGCTTAACACGATGGTACATCTCGTTTTTTAAGTTTTAATTCATTGTTTTATCTTGGTAAACATGACCTATGGCCTATAGAAGGTTTCAAGAGTCTCTAAGGATTTTTGGAAGCCTAAATTTCTAAAAATTGGTCAAGTAGAGTGGGCCCCATGGTTAGAGCATGGTTAGTGATAATTGTGCAACCCAACCGTGTGAGGTAACCATTGCACATGAGTGGCTAAAAATGTTATCTACTGTTGTATAATCCATGATTCGTACCCATGTAGGGTTTTAGAAATTTTTGATAGAGTAATTTTGAATGTCTTGTTCATGTTTAGTAAAACCAGGCACAAATCCTATGTGAGTGGGGTTCATGAGCAGTGGTTGGCGCATGGTTGGTGCATGGTTTGGTCAAACATGCATCCAAACCATTTGACCCATTATTTGATGGTTATTTTATCATTTTTCCCCTAAATATTATTAAATCCTCCCCTAAACTCTTTTTTCCCATTTCTAGAATGTAACACCTTTTCCCCTCTTCTGAAGCTCCCCCTCATATTTTCTAGGTTCATTGATAACTCCCACATCCAAAATCAGATTTTGTCACCACTGGTAATGTTGGATATAAATTGGTAATATCTCTAGTCATTTTACTTCCTATCATAGTTTATATTCCCATATCTTTCACTATTTTGGTGTGAGAACATATGCCTTATTTTTAGGGCATTGGTCCATTTTTTCCACTTTCTTTAGTTCTTCTTTGAATCAAAGGATGATACCAGATGAGTGGTCAGTTATGGACCTAAGGTAGGTGGCATAGAAATTTTATCTAAAAGTTAAGATGTTTTTAGATATTTTCCTTCATGCCGCTCATCATAAATTTTTTCACAATTCCTTAGAATGTTTCATTCTTTCTTAAATTAATTAAAACGTGATGGGATATACCCATACACCCAATTAAATTTTTATAGGTTTCCTACATCATTTATATTCACCCATTTTGGTGTTCTAAATTAATTTCCCTTTATTATATAATTTATCATTTGACCAATAAACCTGTTATTTTTTGGATTGATATGAAATTATAATTTCCTAACTTTGATAATCAAATGGATTTATTTAATTTAATATAAGTTGGTAAAAGGCCATGACACATGTTATATATTTATAAATGTGAATTATAAATTGGTCACCCTTGGTTAATTGTACTGAGTGATTATAAATTTTTTAGATTTAAACACTAATTTATATTATTAATTGTATTCCATGATTATTGGATATTGAACGAAGATTAAGGGACTTGTTGAGCATGATGTTTCATGCTCCCTTACATTGGGTGATGGTAATAACATCTCACACCATTATACTTTATTTGGTTGATGGTTTTGACATCCCACATTCTTCTGTATCAGGTTTTGGGCATGAAGACTCACACCAACATCTTAAGTGATTGGAATAATGTATCACATTCATATGATATTTAGGGCTTGTACCCCTTATTTGAGCCAGTGGCTCGTTATACTAGTTATAAATACCTAAGTTAAGCCCCAGGTCCAGCTGACACCCAATATCCATGCATATACTTCTAGATGTATATACATATAGAGTGTATATATATATGTGTCTGTGCATATTATATATATATATGGTTACTATATATACAGTTACCAATTTTATAAATTCTGAACTATGATGAAGTAGGTAGAGTATTTCGGGTATCCCATAGGAACATAATATGAATATTATTTAATTTAAATCATTGTTCATGATTCATTTTACCTACACACTTATATATTATGTACACTAGATGGATTATTCTAGAAACTGTTGGTGGTGGACTACTAAGTTTATCTCAAACCCTACTCAGGCCGCCCTTAGTACCCGAGTATACTTCATGACTACAGGTGTGGATAAGGGAAAGTTCCCTATCATAGATTCCTAGTGTATTTATCTTATTACTTGGATAATGGGAGTAGAAGGTAGGTCGTATTCTCTTAATGCTAATGGAGCTGTATTTTTTCAATTTTTTTATTTTTGTATAGCATGATTTATATGCTTGTACTCTAGATCCCCTGTATCCCCTTTTTTTATATCAGTATTCCAGGACATCATCGTGTAAATGACTCAGTGTTTATCTTCATTACTATTTTTATTTCTTGGCTTTTTAGGCCTTTTTAGGTGATTATTATTCATGTTTCCTCTATGCCATCTGTTATATTATTCTTCTACTGCTTCAGTTTATTTATTATATCCTATTTTCCACTCTGATATATGGGTATAGTCTCCCCATTATACAACCTTAGACCCCTCACTGTAAGTTGGTATCCTCTATCATATGGGGAGACATTCTTGAGCCTATGTGACCCACCATCTTGGGGCACCATTATAATGGATCTCGAGTTAGGTTGTTACATTATTCGATGAAATAACTACAAAATATATCACATACACACAAAATAAAGGAATATTCTATGATATATAAAACATGATTCTAATCCAATCTAAGACACAAAGAAAACATTGAACAAAAATAAAAAACACATTTGTAGAATAATTGTATCAATAAAGATCAACAATATAGAGTACCCAATCGAGATAACATATTTTTAAAAATAAAAAATAAAAAAATCATGGAGATAATTTTCTCAATTTGAAAGGCATGGAAAAAATAACATGAATGAAAATATGTTAAATAAATGAAAATATTTATTGAAAATTAAAATAATTTAGAAATACAGAAATTAAAATTCATAATTGGTGGCTAATTTTTCATTATTTTTGGTCAAAAATATATTTTATTTACCAAAAACTACTCTGAGATTATTGTGATCTCATAATTCTCAATCAACTTTTTCAATGATCAATACATATCAGTCAGCTTCTCAAAAAATGAATCATTTTATCATTTCTAGTTTGTGTGGTCATGAAATATCTAGGTTTACCCAATGAAATTTCTCAATTAGTCTCTTATATGAAATTTGAATATGAATCACTAGTCATTACAATTGGGATCATCATTAATGTTTTCTCATGCCATATATAAGAACCCAATTCTTATTCTTGAGGTACGGGTTTCTTCTTTTCCTTTTTCCTTAAGTGTTTTTGAGAAAAAAGGAAAATGGGGGAAAATCCCAAATTTTGTGGGTACACGCCGTGTACTTTGGCCGTGTGGGAAGAGTACACAGGGCATGTAGGACTGCCAGTGATCAAGGGTATAAAAACTTACTACACATCATGTACTTAGGATTTAAATGTCGTGTAATTAGTCAGTAGGTGAAAAGTAAGATGGTGGGAGTAGCTGCCAGCTGAGCGAAAGTACACACCATGTATTCAGAAATACATGCCTTGTACTCATGTTGATAGATGAACAGTGCGGTGGTCAAAATGAGCCACCAGAGGAATAGTTATAAAAATGAAAAGTACATGTTGTGTACTTGGAAGTACACACCTTGTAGTTTTTTTTTTGATTTAAATGTGCAGTAGCCTCCTCTTTTGAAAGAGGAAGCTTAGGATGTCGGAAGATCACAGGAGAGAGGGCTGGATCTTGGAGGAGCTCCCAATCATCCACCGAAACTTGGTTTCCTTTGCTGATGGTCTCGATTGAATCGTGTAGGTGAGTTCTTAACTCTTCTTGAACCCTTCCTTCCAATTCTTTCCTGAGAGAAAGTTATTTGAGTTGGAATGAGTAGTTCTTCATCCTAGATCTACGTCGTTCTCGAATGTTTTGGAAGGCTCTGTTCATGTATATTGATCAGAGGAGATCAAGGTAGGTGGTCTGGTGTTTAATTCGAACTTTCATGTTGTTTTTGTGTACCATTGCGCTACGTGCCCATGTTTGGGGTGCCGTATATATAAGGCCTTGATTAATTAAATACCTAGAATTACGTAGGTAGTTTAATGAATCTGTACAACTGTTGACTGGGATCATTGCTTGGATTTTGGGCCACCCCATGGGTGTGTTTCCCTTGTTTAGCCATTTGGACAGGATACCTGTGGGTATACCATGATTTTTAGCATGCTTTGAATTTCCTGGAGAGTAATTTTGTATAAATTTCTTGCTTATGTGTTGGGATCGGCCCGAATACTTGCTTAGCCTGAGGGCAGTGTTCATTTAGCCTGTAAGCAACTTTTCTCATGCATGTGGGTAGTAGTTTCTATGCATTTGGGAGACACCTTGTATGCCTGTGGGTAATATTTGTTATTCCTTTGAGTAGTCACCTGCGGGTTTCGATGCTGATTACCTGAGGGTAAGGATTTTCATGTATGCGGACAACATTTACTTTGTATATTCACTGTGGGGATTTACTATGTTTCACCTTCCAAGCTAAATCACAAGCTTGTAATTAATAAATGATTAATAAAGTGGAAATGTAACTGGTAGAGATAGTTACTTTTGAGTACTGCCTAGTTTACTGAATTTTATTATTGCACACAATTGTTGCACATTTCCACTGACAGTTGGGAATGGGACTTTGGTGCTACCTAATAGGATTTATTTCTCACACCCTGTTTGGGTCATGTATTGGGCCCAAACAGATTATATTTCTGTAGGAGTTGATAAGGGAAAGAGTCCCTATATAGGTACTTGATTGTTGCAGAGGTGTGGGAGAGCATGGGACCAAGCTTAGGCTCACGATGCGGCTAAGTTCCTACTGCACTGTTTTGTTTTACTTTGTTGTACTTGTACTTTGTATTGGATTATTCTAAATTGCAGTGTATCCTATTTTGGCTGCTTTCTTAAACTTAGGGACATATTGCATCATTATATATGATTGTTGGTCTTTTATTTACTTCAGCACTCTGCCTATTTCAGCATTGGTATTGTTTACTGCTTCCTCTTTTTGTATGTTTATATCTATTTCCACTGTGCTACACTTTTAAAAATGAGTGCATAGTTTCCCCACTATTAGACCCCGGCCCTCACTGCTAGTCATCAGCCTCTGGCGTTTGGGGAAATGCGTTTGAGGTCATGTGACTAACCGTGTTCGGGGAACCTGTTGAGTGGCACCCAGATCCAGGATGTTACAAAGTGGTATCAGAGGGGTTTCTTTTCTCTTGACTTACTGTTTGGCACCTATAGCCAGGGATCGGACAGAATAGGTACTTGGTAATAAGTTGTGCCCGGGAGTAGCTAACCCGTGTACAGGGAAAAGCCAATTTACCTCGTGTTGCAATTTTTCCGATTTTTCAATTTTACAGTTGATTTGATTTTAACCGTTGGGTGATGCACTTGTGGTGTGCTGTTATTTTTTTTACTTTGTGTTCTATTAAGTTGCAACCCGATGAGATGAGGGTATGCCATCACATGCATCATTTAGGAACATGTTAGAATCACATGTCATGCATAGTTTTCATGCCATGTAGGTGCATTAGAAATTTCATGTTGTTGTGATAGATGTTTTACTAGTAATGCATGTTGTTGTGATAGATGCCTTGATAAAATACCTGCTATTTGATAGGGTATTTTTATGTAAGTTTTTGTAGAATGAACGCCAAACTTTGGTTCTTAAAGATTATGGGCCCTCATTGACCGTAATTTGGTGGTTCATTGACTATTTTACTTTGTTATAACATGTATAAGATGCCAATATTTGATTCCCAGGAAGTATGGGCCCTCATGGATCGAAATTTGGCACTTAGGTGTTGGTTTTAGTGTTTTTCTGGGCTTCGGAGTAGTTTCTTAGGCTTACTGTTCGGAAAAACCCAGAATACACATCATGTAGTTTTGAATACATGCCATGTACTCTTCTGTTCGGGAAGAAATGAAAATTTTTAAGGTACATTCCGGGTACCGTATGTACACGCCGTGTAGTTTCTACCTGTTTCGTAGGCTGTGTAGGCAGAAACACGAGGTAACAGAACTTTGAAAGCACATGTCATGTACTGATTGTACACGCTGTGTTGTATTGACCATGTGGCCGTCGTGTAACTAACAACACGAGCAGAGAAAAATATGGCCTTATACATGCCATGTCAATAATGCACACACCGTGTAGTTTGACATGGGGATCTGGCCATGTAACTAACAGAAACGGGTCGGTGTTACCTCATCTTGGATACGTCGTGTACCTGTGGGACACGTTGTGTAGTCTTGACCGGTGAGAGATCATGTAGACTTGGCCGTGTGGCTGGGGAAATGGGGAGGTGTACACACCATGTGCGGTTTAACACAACGTGTAGTGTCAGTTGAGTAGCCGGTCATGTCACTAACAACACGGTTAGTTGGAAATTAGGTTATACATGTTGTGTCTATCTAGAACATAATGTGTAGTTTGAGCTGTGTACCCAGCCGTGTAACGAACAACACGGGTCAATGAAGCTCATCTCGTACATGTTGTGTATATGTTGTACATGTCATGTAGTCTTGTTTAAAGGAGAGCTGTGTGGATAAACCATGTAGAAGGACTCAGGAACGGGAAGAAAATTCAATTACACGCCGTGTGTGTGGAAAACACTCTGTGTGTGTGGACAACACATCGTGTGTTTGGGGTGTTACATGACCAGTTTTGGAAAAAGTACACGCCCATGTGAAATAATTGAGGGAACACACCATGTAGTTATTATAAAAGTCGTGTAGTCTTGTTTGTAAAACTTGAATGTTTTCTTTTCCTTGTTCCCTTCTTACACTCCTTGTTTTCAGTCCTTAAAGATCTTAATATAAGGTGTGTGTTTGACCTTGTAGATTCATGCCACTGAGATGACCACATGTTGTTAACCAGGAGAGTGACAATGAGTATACTCTAGAGATGGTAGACCATGGGCTACCAATGGATCCTTCATCATAGATAGATTTGGTGCCAGCAGTTATACCGGGAACATGCACGGATGTGAAGTTCCGTGAAGGGTTTATGCGGTTCATGCAGACCTTCCAGGGAGCACCACTGGCTGCCACATCTATGGCAGAGCTGACGTGCATATTCCTGCAGCAGCAGCATCCGGCTATGTTTTTAGGGGATATCAAATGACAATCTATGGAGTCTTGGCTAGGTTCTATGCAGACTATTTTTGATAATCTGAAGACGCATCTAGGGAAGAGGGTCAAGCTCACTACATACATGCTGCGTGATTCTGCCAAGAGATGGTGGGATGTTACCACCCATAACAAGCATCACCAAGACATGGAATGGGAATATTTTCAGGCAGTCTTCTAAGACTTCTTCTTCCCGGAGACACTAAGGGAAGATCGACCTCGAGAGTTCATGAATTTGCAGTATGGCTCTATGTCAGTGATGGATTATTCTACCCGCTTCACCGAGCTATAGCGCTTTGCACCTATTCTGGTGGGTGATGAGACTTTGAGGGCTTGACACTTTGAGGATGGTCTTCGATATGACATTTGAGCATTGGTGAACATTTTCAGGTTGCCTACAGTGCATGCTATTGTGAACCAGGCACTGATTACTGAACGGAACATACGGGAAGCTATTGGTGCAGGCCAGGGCGGTTCGACACCATTTTCTAGTACTATTTGTACTGGTAAGAGGAAGAGGTAGATGTATTTCTCTCATGGTGTCAGTACTAGCAATAATAACTCTTCAGGTGGCCAGGTCATGTGCTACCAGTGTGGTAGAGAGGGGAACAAGAGACCTCAGTGTCCATGTGACCCCATGGAGTGCCGAGATTGCGGAAGGATGGGTCATCTGCAGCATTTTTGCAGGGCATTTCCACTAGTGGCTAGTGAGAGGGGTTCAGTTCAGACTCCATGTGTGCGAGCAGGGCCAAAAGCTTCTTTTTAGTCAGGGAATTAGGAGACGTTGGGACGTTCAGGCCGAGGTGGTGGCCGTGGTCATGGTAGCCAGACACCAGGATCTCATAGACAGCAGGGTGGGTTAGCTAAGGGTCACCAGGCTGTGTCGTAGGGCTCCGGCACTAGGAAGTAATATGTAGTGCAATAGACCCAATAAGAGCAGGATTCTGGACTTTCCACTGTCAGAGGTACTATTCTAGTTGCTTTTGTTTTATCTTCTGTACTTTTCGATACGGGTTCTACACATAGATTTATATATGTGCCCTTTGTGGAGATCCTTGGGATCTTTGTTTCTTCTTCTTCTGATATTATGACACTAGACACTTCGTTGGGGACTAGAACGGCTGGTGTGCGTTAGTGCAGGGAGTGCCCCCTAGAGGTTGGTGGGTGTCACTTTCTATAGGACCTCTATGTCTTAGAGATGACGAGCTATGATGTCATTATCAGGATGGACTGGTTGGTACCTTTTCAAGCCTTCGTAGATTTCTACCATCGTAGGGTGAGTTTCACGTCACCAGAGGGTTGAGAGTTTCTACACAAGGGCGAATGGGATGTCCAGGAAAGCTGAGCTGGACCCGTGCATCGTGGGTGAGGTGGTGTGACAACCCAAATGGTGAGTTTATATCTGGATGACTAGGGAACTTGTCAAAAGAATTTCTCTCTAGTAGTTGATCATTTTAGGGATGTCTTCCCAGAATATTTTTCAGGTATACCTCTGGAGCGAGAGGTGGATTTCTCTATTGAGCTAGTTTCAGGAGCAGCACCGGTGTCCATTACTCCTTATAGGATGGCTACACTAGAGTTTCAGGAGATCAAGAGGTGGTTGGAGGAGTTACAAGGAAAGGGTTTCATCTGACCCAGTACTTCTCCTTGGGGTTCGCCTGTCCTGTTTTCTAAAGAGGATGGTACCCTCAGACTTTGTGTGGATTATCGGAAGCTAAACTAGTTGACGGTCAAGAACTAATATCCCTTGTCGAGGATCGATGATATTTTTGATCAACTTAGAGGAGCACGAGTGTTCTCTAAGATTGAATTGATATCTGGATATCATCAGTTATGCATTAGGCCATAGAACATACCGCTTACAGCTTTTTCAGAAAAGATATAGTCTATACGAGAACTTGGTTATGTCGTTAGGACTCACGAACATGCCAGCAGTTTTCATGGCTCTGATGAATCGTGTGTTCCACACTCATTTGGATTCTTTTGTGGTAGTCTTCATGGACGATATCTTGGTGTACTCTCACACTCGACATGACCATGATACCCATCTTGATATCATTTTGAGTACACTGAGATAGCATTATCTATATGTTATGCTCTCAAAGTGCCACTTTTGGATAGACCAGATACACTTCCTGGGTCATATCATCTCAGAGGTAGGAGTTGCAGTAGACCTAGAGAAGGTGAGACCAGTAGTTTCCTGGGAGCATCCCAAGAACGTGTTAGAAATATGGAGTTTCTTGGGGCTGACTCATTACTACAGGCGCTTTATATAGGACCTCTCCCGCTTAGCAGTGTTGTTTATGGGTTTGACTAAGAAGGGTGTAAAGTTCGTTTGGTCATAAGCTTGTGAGACAGCCTTTCAGGAGCTGAAGGGAAGGTTTACATCAGCACCAGCCCTGATACTTCCAGAGTAAGGGAAGATCTATACAGTTTATTGTGATGCATTAGGTATTGGGCTGGGAGTAGTGTTGATGCAACGCGATCGACTAGTTGCATACAAGTCTCAGTAGTTGAGGCCACATGAGAGGAATTACCCGACGCATGATCTCGAGTTGGCTGCAGTTGTTCATGTGTTACACTATTGGAGACATTATCTCCTGGGAGAACATTTTGTGGAGTTTATGGACCACAAAATCTGAAATATATCTTTACCCGGCGTGACTTGAACTTGAGACAGGGAAGGTGGGTTGAGTACCTTCAGTCCTTTCACTTTGAGTTTTCCTATACACCTGGTAAGGGTAATTCAGTTGCTGATGCGCTAATTAGGAGGACTCAGATACAGGTAGTGAAGGAGGCCAGTGGTGAGTGGAGGCTCATGGATTTGTTCTCTGAGATGTATTTGGAGGTGCATGATAGTCAGGGGTGAGCCTATCTTTCTTCCTTAGCTGTGACTTCTACCCTCCTGGATAGAGTGAGGATGAGACAGCTATCAGATTCTGAAGGCCTAGTTCTACGGGAGTTGGTGGAAAGTGAGGAACCTCTTCCTGATTGGACCCATGGATGAGTGTGGGTTCCATGGGATATAAGTGAGGAGATGATGCGGGAGTTTCATGCTTCAGCTTGGGTAGTTCATCACGAAGTTACCAAAATGTACTATGACTTGAGACGTCAGTATTGGTGGACGGGTATGAAAAGGGAAGTAGAAGTTTTTGTTGCGAGATGTTCCACCTGTCGACAGGTGAAGGCGGATCATTAGAGTCTAGCTAGATGGTTACAACAGTTACCCATTCCGGAGTGGAAATAGGATGATGTCGTGATGGATTTCATGATCGGGTTTCCGAGGTCACCTCGAGGTAGTGATGTTGTGTGGGTTGTTGTGGAAAGACTTACAAAGGTAGATCACTTTTTGCCGATCAAGGAGACCTTCGGTGTTGATGATCTCAGTAATTTTTATATCTGAGAGGTAATACGCCTTCATGCGGTCCCCCATTCTATCGTTTCAGATAGGGATTCCCATTTTACGTCTCGTTTCCAGAAGAGTTTACAAAGGTCACTCGGTACATAGGTGATTCTGAGCATAGCTTACCACCCTCAGACCGATGTCCAGTCATAGTGTATGATATAGGTGCTAGAGGACATGCTGCGTACAAGCATCCTAGACTTTGGGGGCTCTTTGGAGAATCACATGCCCCAGTTCGAGTTTGCCTATAATAATAGTTTTCAGTAAACTCTTGAGATGGAACCTTACGATGATTTATATGGTAGACCATGCCAATCACCTTTGTGCTGGTTGGAGTCAGGTGAAGCATCTTTACTGGGGCCATGTCTCGTGCAGGAGACTTCAGAGCAGGTCCAGTTGATACAGAATCAGATGGCTACTGCATAGTCCCATCATAAATCTTATTCTGATCTCCACAGATGACCCTTAATGTTCTTGGTCGGGGATTAGGTGTTCTTACGTGTTTCGTTGAGGTTGGGACATAGGCGGATTGTGAGATAGGGTAAACTTTCACCAAGGTATGTGGGGCCGTTTGAGATTCTGGAGAGAGTCGGGCCAGTTTCCTATCGGTTGCAGTTACCACAGAGGTACTGGACCATGCACGATGTCTTCCATGTATCTCAGCTGTGTTGTTATCACTCATACTCAGCTCATGTCTTTCAGCCTGAGGAGGTTGATCTTTTGGATGATGTTTCCTTTGAGGAGCATCTGATTCGTATTGTTGGTAGAAGCATGAAGGTTCTTCGAGGCTAGTCATTTCCTCTCATACGGGTTCTATGGTAGCATGGATAAGTGTAAGACAAAACATGGAAGTGGGAGACTGACGTGCATGCCCAGTGGCCAGAGTTATTCTGAGCTTTATCTTTACCACCCTAGGGAGGGAAATTCAGGGACGAATTTCTTTAAGGGGGGAAGTTTGTAAGTACCCGGTTCTTATTCTAGAGTTATGGGTTTCTTCTTTTCCTTTTTCCTTAAGTGTTTTTGAGAAAAATTGAAAATGGGGAAATCCCAAATTTTGTGGGTACATGCCATGTACTTTTCCACACACTATGTACTTTGGTCGTGTGGGAAGAGTACACAGGGCGTCTAGGACTGTCGGTGATGAAGGGTGTAAAAACTGACTACACACCATGTACTTAGCATTTACATGTTGTGTAATCAGTCAGCAGGTGAACACTAAGGCAGTGGGATTAGCCGCCATCTGAGTGACAGTACACGCCGTGTATTCAGAAATACACACTGTGTACTCATGTCGATAGATGAACAGTGCGACGGTGAAAAGTATCCACCAGAGGAACAGTTAAAAAATGAAAAGTATGTATCTTGTACTTGGATGTACATGTCGTGTAGTTTTTTTTTTCTTAAAATGGGCAGTAGCCTCCTCTTTCAACAGAGGAAGCTTAGGATGTCAGAAGAGTGCAGGGGAGAGGGCTGGAGCTTAGAGGAGCTCCCAATCGTCCACCGGAACTCGGTTTCCTTCACTAACGGTCTTGATTGAACCGCGCGGGTGAGTTATTCATTCTTCTTGAACCCTTCCTTCCAATTATTTCCCAAGGGAAAATTATTTGAGTTTGAACGAGTAGTTGTTAATCCCAGGCGCCATTCATGTATATTGATCAGAGGAGATCAAGGTAGGTAGTATGGTGTTTAATTCCAATTGTCATTTTGTTTTTGTGTACCATTGCGCTACACACCCATGTTTGGGGTGTTGTATGGCTGAGTCATTGATTAATTAAACACCTATAATTGCACAAGTAATTTAATTTATATGTACAACTGTTGATTGGGATCATTTCTTGGATCCAAGTCCACCCCATGGGTGTTTTTTCCTTGTTTAGCCATTTGGCTAGGATACCTATGGGTATACCATGATTTTAAGAATTCTTTCAATTGTCTTGAGAGGGATTTTATATAAATTTATTGCTTATGTGTTGGGCTCGGCTCGGTTACTTGCTTAGCCTGAGGGTAGTGTTCGTTTATCCTGTGGGAAACTTTTCTCATGTCTGTGGGCAGTAGTTTTT
Source organism: Viscum album (assembly GCA_963277665.1). Lineage (NCBI taxonomy): Eukaryota > Viridiplantae > Streptophyta > Magnoliopsida > Santalales > Viscaceae > Viscum > Viscum album. The sequence continues at coordinate 247,742,620 of OY728152.1, read as the reverse complement.
GTGCCTGTGGGAGACACCTTGTACGCCTATGGGCAATATTCGTTATGCCTGTGGGCAGTCACCTGTGGGTTTCGATGCTGATTACCTGAGGGTAAGGATTTGCATGTATGTATACAATGTTTACTTTGTATATTCACTATGGTGATTTACTATGTTTCACTTGCCAAGATAAAGCACAAGCTTGGAATTAATAAATGATTAATAAAGTGGAAATGCAACTGGTAGAGATAGTTACTTTTGAGTACTGCCTAGTTTACTGTATTTTCTTATTGCACACTGCTATTGCACATTTCCACTGACAGTTGGGCACAGGCCTTTGGTGGTTGCCTATTGGGATTTATTTCTCACACCCAGTTTGGGTCATGTCTCGGGCCCAAAGAGATTATATTGTTGCAGGTGTTGATAAGGGAAAGAGTCCCTATATAGGTACTTGATTGTTTTAGAGGAGTGGGAGAGCATGGGACTGAGCTTAGGCTCACAATACGGATGAGTACCTGCTACACTATTTTTTTTCCTTTGTTGTACTTGTACTTTGTATTAGATTATTCTAAATTGTAGTGCATCATGTTTTGGCTTCTTTCTTAGGCTTGGGGACATATTGCATCATTATATATAACTATTGGTCTTTTCTTTAATTCATAACTCTATCTATTTCAGCATTGGTATTATTTACTTCTTTCACTTTTTGTAGGTTTATATCTATTTCTGTTGTGCTACACTTTGACAAATGAGGGTATAGTTTCCCAACTATCAGACCTAGGCCCTCACTGCTAGTCGGCAGCCTCTGGCATTTGGGGAAATGTGCTTGAGGTCATGTGACCAACTGGGTTCGGGGAACCCGTTGAGTGGCACCTGGATCTGGGATATTACACCATATCTTCAACCCTATTTATCCTGGTGATATATAAAAAAAATTTGGTTATACTCTAAATGTAGATGTTTCTATCATGAAAGTGATAAACCTCGTTTTTTCTAGTATATTCAAAGATATTTAGTTGGGTAATGTCATACTTCTATATTTTAATTAATATCGGTACTGAAGAGTGTTTAAAAAATATCTAATATGAAAACATACCAATTAAATATCCTTGATATACTAACATGATCTATAATTTCATTTGTATTAGCTCCTCTATTCTCCACAAGTTCTCATTCCATAGAATGAACGACTACTAATGAATATTCTATTGCATTTGTCTATAGTGTTCTTGGAGAAAATGTAATGTGGATCCTGAAATTTTTTTGTAAAATCCACCTCAGACTCAGTTATTTCTAATATGAAATCACTTATGAACCATTCAAAATAAAAATAAAATTTTCAGGTTGCTTCCATGATACTATGTCATCTATAAACAAAAAGGATCAATTTATTATTATTGATATATATTCTCTAAAATTAACCAAAAAAACTAACAAGAATATATCGTCATTATGATATCAATAAATTCTCACTCAATTCCCCTTAATAATGAAAGTTGAGTAAAAAAGGGATGATTTTTTTCAGTCCAAAACCTAATTTCATCAGGCTTTAGGGAAGAGTTAGTAGAAATTTTTATAGAAATAGATGTGAAAAACTAAATCCTTTTTTAAAATGATGTGGAAAATAAAAAATCATTCCACTATTCCTTGTTAAATTCTTAGCTTGATTTGACTAATGAATTATTGCCTCAGAATAGAGATTATCTTAATATTTCAATTAAAGAAAGATATACTCTAACATTCAAAAGAATGTAGTAAATAATATTTTATTTCTTTTAAGTCCATAATTGTTGAAGTGGATCAATGTATTCTATCAAATCATTTCCTTGTATTGAATTTTCTATTAAAAATTATGTAAATATATATATTTCAATGTCAAGGGAATTCAATATATTATAAAAGAAATGATAATATCATTCACTGGAAATTTTTTTTTGGTATATATGATTTATCCAGTAGATACCCCTTCAAAAATTGTTTCACATGAAAAAAATGATATATTAGGTAATTTTCTTATACATTATAAAAAATGGGATTCTTTTTATTAAAGTATTTTAATTTATCATTTAAAAAACTCATGATAATTTCTTTTTAGTTAAATTTTTCTATCAAGGGATAAATTATTTATTTTAATTTACTATAGTTTATGAAAAATTATTTATATATGAATGATATAATATTTAAAATGTATATAAATTATTTCAATCATCCAAACTCGAACCATTTATTTAGGGTGGATATTTCAACACCATTATACTTAAACTTGAATATCATGGAAACTATTATCCTTATCTAGTATATATAGATTATTTTAATTACATAAAAATAATGAATATACTAACTCCTCTTCTAATATAAGACTTCATACCTAAAATTTCTCCTCCCCCTCATCACATATCGTTTCCTTTACCCTTCACTTGTTGGAATACAAACCTCAGCTGTATATATTTGAAATAAAGTTGGTTTCCTATAAAAAATTATAGATTTTATTTTTATTTTTTATTTTAAAAATCATAAATATTTATTCTATATTAAATAATAATGATACATTTAGAAATATTTGGATTTTGGGATGACTATTTTTCTAATATGGAAAAGTTTTATGATAATGAATTCTCCTTGTATTGTATATATGGATATGGTTTTTTATTAATTTCCCCAAGGGTATTTGTTTTAATTATAAAAATTAATATAAAATACAAAACAAATTTTTACTATGATGCATTGTTTTTTTATTGGTTATAGGTTTTACCTTACTATTATGAGGACATTTGGGAGGGGGAAAGATTCCATAGATACCTTATAAAACCATAGAGTTTTATTTATCAACCATTTCATTATTATGATAGTATAGTTGTGTTGTTTTATTCATGATCATCCAATAATTTCATATATGATAAGACGGTCTGGAAGTAAGTTTTATACTTTCTTGAATAAATAATGAATATTATTTCATGGAACAACAATTATGTGGGGGTAGTTGTTTTCATGGAACTTGCATAATGGAATTAAAATTGCCAAAATTATTACCAGAGTGTGGTTCATTGTTTCCTTTATAGATAGATGTTGTGATGTTGGTTGATGCCTTATTCCTCTATAAGAATATCAATGGATTTTCAATCCTTTTTTATAAAGTTATATTTTTATATTTTCAAAATCATACTCTATTTTTAATCAATCCATTTGGTTAAAATTATTATTCATTCAAATCCCTTATTCCTTTATACTATTTTAAACCACATTAAAAGGATCTCATGAACTTAGTGGCATGCTCACATACATTCAAAACCCAAAAAAAATGATTAATAAACCCCGTAAATAGTAAAAACATCCCATACATTGTGATTAATTCTACAATAATTCAATTATATAGTTATATTAGAATGTGATTTATATTTTAATGATTTTATTGGGTAAAATTGAGATTCAATAGGGATGAATAAAGAATAAAAATAATGATAAATATATAATTATTTTAGAAATTTAATAAATAGAACACACAATAAATTCCTCAGTTATTTAATTTATTATAGGGATTTAAAATATTAATAAAGATAAATAAGAAACATATTTTATTTAGGTGAAAAAATATACCTATAATAAATATCGATAGTGTTATTATCATTAAGATTTATCTCAAAATTCAATTTATCAAGGAATAAAATTTTTATGTAAAGTTCAATTTAATTAAATTAAAATTTATTAAAAATTAAGTATGCATATTTTATAAAAAAATAAATAATATTAAAAAGATTATAGGGTTCCATATTGAATATAAGATATTTCTAGAATTAATTTATTACAATCCAAAATTACCTTTGGATTACAATAATATTAATATTATTACAACTATTATTATTATTATTACCTTATAATGTGTATCCTAGAAGTTATACCCATATGGATGTAATGGGGAAGTCTCATCTTTGAGACTCCTCAGGTGTATGCGTGTGATTTCATGTGTGTTTCATTGAAAATTTGTTCAATAATCCAAAAGTATAATAATTTTTTTAAAATAATATTGTTGTTGTTGATTTTTTTTTTGGGTGTTTTTTTTTATTATTTGGTATTGTATACTATAGGTTTGGGGTTCTATTATTAGTGTATCCAGTTTTATGGATTAAAATTTAGGTACTGTAATAGACAATATAGTTGGGGAACTGTAATATATACATTATTGATCTAACTTCAAAAGAACATGGTATCAGTACTATATAATATAAATTTATTTTAACTATATATAGTCACTATAAATTTATAATAAAGTGGATATACAATGATGGTCATGGTTATTTATAATAGATGGGATTAATTTTGTATGACTCTAGATGAGACTAAATTTGGGATAGTGGCCAAGCCCAGTTGGGTCTTGTGGTGGGTGTGTGGGTTCTACATATAATTTATATACCAAATACTAATGGAAATTATTATTATTATTATTATTATTATTATTATTATTATTTCCACGCGTTCAATGAATTATTGATTTTAACCATTACTGACATCTGGGAAGTAATGTGGTCATACTTCTCTACATATATATGTCTATGTTGGAGTATTTTACTATTATTTCCTAAAAAAATTCCCAATTTTAATAATTATAGTAATAATAATTATTCTTATTAATAAACTTTAAATTATTAAATTAAAAATAATTTTAAAAAATACAGATCAATAAACTCATTTCTTAATATCATCTAGAGATTTTTCTTCATATCAAATGAAAAATATGTTCGAAAATCTCCAACCTTTCAACCTATATTTAAATTTGTGTCTTTAATTTCTATTTTTTCATGTTTCATATGATATAATGTATTTGGATCCATATTTCCATTTTACTTCATCTTCATTATTAAGATAATCTATAGGGAACCAATCAAATTTTACAATGAGAATCATGAATTTTCATGAATTTCAAAAATGTTTATTAATTATATATTATTTTTTAGAGATATTAATTTCCTTTCATAAAACATTGTGTTTAGGGAATATAAAAGAATTTTTTTCTTACACTTTAGGGATGTATATGCTGTATTTTTATTCCTACTATACTATTGAGGAATCTTTTTTACTACGCATTAAAATCATATAATAAATAGTGAACCTTTTATTAATTAATTGTTTCTTTTAAATGTTGTGACTGAAAAAAAAAGATATTTTAATTTATTCCTTAAAATAAAAATTTAATATCTATGATAATTTCATTACAATCAGGTTTTTCTATATTTCTAATCATAATGAGTCTAATGATTTAATTTTCTTACTTGAATATTTGTTTATTTTATAAATATCACATTAAAAGGATATGTGAGTACCCTTCAACTTCAATTAACCCCAAATACCATAGAGTCCAAATAAACACATTAAAAAAACAAAATGTCTAAATATAATAATAAACTAGAAGGTTAATAAAATAAAATGAAGTATAATGGTTTACATGATACATGGGCCCCTAATGGACTCCATAATGTTTCACCATAGACATAGAGTGCATCAAACTGAGGGTGCTTTGGTTTAATGACCCTGACATATTTTTTATGAATTTATCTTTTATATTTTATATTTTATATTTTTATCTAAGTACTATTTTATTTTGAGGATGAAAATTTATTATAATATTTCAAGAGGTTTTGGTATAAAAGGGAGAAGGGTGTTAGGTATTGGAAGAACCATGAATCTATTATATTAGTATCAGTACCCGGTGGGGCCTTAGGTTTCTAGGATGTTCCATTTGATTCATTGAGCACCTAATGTCCTAGTACTAGTTACATATTTTAATATTAAGAAAAATCCATTAATAAATATAATTTATTTCATTTCAAATCCAAAAATAATACCACATTTTTTTAGAGAATTAGATTTATTTATAATCTACACACTTCTCTTATTTATTCAAAGAATCATTAGGTCTATAAGGTAGGGAATTGTATCACCTCTAACCTCTCTATATATTCTATATATTAGGAACATTAAATTAAATCTCTTGTATCCATAACCATGATCAATTTAAATCCATCTAAATACTATGATTCATTTCAAGAAAGTTTCTTTTAAGAATTTTATAGGTATAATTAAGGTAAGAACATGTTTTCAATTTCCAAATTCATTTTCCACAAGCCTTAATATTGTTTAAAAAATTTAGAACCATTACCAAGTGGTTGTGAAATGGTTTATTGTTACATACCTCCTCTCCCTGCATTCCCATAAGAACTATATACTAATTAATTGGTATACCTTTCCCTCTTTGCTACTATACTCATAGATAGTTAACATTATAACAGTCTGGGAGTGAGTGAACTAATCATAGACCAATAGTTTTAATTAATAATTAATTTACCAAATAATTTACTTGTAAAAGGAGTATTTTTTCACTTATATAGTTGTAACTTTTTTTATTCCATGTTATAAATTGATTAATTTTTTTCGATTCGACACCTTGCATAGACTTCCTATTACATTGATTAGGGTTTATAAAATAATATTGATCTGAATTAGTTAATTTGGATGATGTATATAATGGAATAATTTTTAGGCTTATTTATTTTCCATTACATTCTTTATAATATTCAAATGGATGGTAGGTATATATTTTTTATACATGTTATACATTTATTATATATATAAATATTGTCTTATTTGGGAACAAGAAAATACCCACATGATGGAATACATGATAGATACTTGGGAATAATGTTAATATGATATTCAGTATAAAGTTTGGTGGTTTAGGATTGGATTAAAAAAACATAACTAGTTATACCCATTCCTCTATTACATGGGAAAGGGTGTATGATTTACTTGACTCATTATACCTAAATCTATTTCCCCATAATATTGTTCACTTGGACCCCTAATTCAATTGCAAAAATATACTCATATAGGTGGTGCATACATTTATATTTTTTAGATATATAAACATACTTACAAGGACTCACATTTTGGGTAACATGAGGTGATATTCTCAAATACTGAGTCAAGGATCAATGTAAGTAAGTAAGTATTGATCCTCCATTCTAAGGGAGTTACATTTTAATTCCAATAAATATGTGTAGATATTTTTAAAATTCCTTATGATTTTTTTCTCATTATTACCTTAGATTTTTATTGTTTATTATGTATACTCTAGATATAATAAGTTTTTATGAGTGTGGTGGTGATCACCTACTAGTTTTTTATACTCATTCCCTAAATTATCCCCTCTCAGGGATTCATACAAACCTTTTTATTCAGAATCTAAGTAAGGGAATAATACCCAAAAATGAAGACTACTTTCAAAAGGATTTTCGGGGTTGGAGAATTATTTTTTCTTACATTTAGGGTAGTCAAATTGATTTAACTTTGGATATCCTTTCCACATTCTGGTGAGACTACATTCCTAGTAGTATTACATTTTTCCCATAGGCCTTATTTGGCCACTACAATTCTTTATTATTTGTTTTTTATTAGTGTCTGATATTTCATGTGTCTTTTTTATGTTTATAGACTTTATATGTATAATAATGAATGTATATATCATGGTATACATATTTTCATCACTATAAACATCCATTTATGGTATTTTTTAAAACACTTTCATTGTATAACAATTATCAATTTTTATTTACATTGAGGAGGAAAACCACTACCCATATGTGTATCGTATAACCCCAATTTTGAATAATAACCTATTTAGATATAGAGGTATGTATGAGGTGTATAAATTAAATGGTTTAGGGGTAGTATAGTTATTCTGGTAACAAACATTACAAAATTTATTTCATACCCATCCATATAGCTCTTGTGTTTGATACATGACAGAAAAAAAAGATAATAGGTTTATCTGGATATAGAAAATAAACCATAAATATTTCTATATAATATTATTATAAAAGAATATTAAGTTTAAATGGATTGTTTTTATTGATTTTTATATTTTTCATTGATAAAGTTATTTTACATCAATAATAATAAATAATATTAGATATATATTATTAGGCATGAGTAGGGTATCATTCCACATTGTGCATCTTCCTATCACTATTTATTATATTATTATTAGAACAGTTTTATAGCTTATATTATCTGAAAATAATAATAACAAATAAATATTATTTTATTATATATAAATTGTGAAGTATTATTTCAAAATTTATTAATAACTAATTACTTTTCTTGATATACACTTTATATATTGATAATATAAATATTATTTCATTTTATCTTAAATCATTTTATTTTGTTATATGATTCTCTAAGAATTTTCACTATTTTAAAATTTTCAATAAATGGTGTTTTAAATGAAAATAGTTTTGATAAATTAATTTTGAGAATATATTTATGGGTTTGCACCTGACTTAAATAACGTAGTTAGATCTTATGGGATGATTCTTTTGGTTAAGAGAGTACTTATTTATTTTCAAACTCATTTTAGAGGATGATTCCATGAAAATGACCCCAATATTTTAAAAAAGGGGAAAAGGATAATTTACTACCAAGGAGTCCTATTTTTTACCCTTGGTTCATTAAGAGGCTTGTATAAATATTTAATGAAGTAGTTCAGTAGATCAATTAAAGGAGTATAAAACCTCTGATATCATGTGGTGTTTTCATTTCATCCATCCTCTTATGGTTTATAGTGAAATATATATATTCAAGATACTGATGAGTGGTTAATTCCATATATAATATCTACAAAACCATTAAAATCATAATGAAAAACCAAATTTGGTTTTCTACCTTCATATTGGAAGGGATGGAATACTAATAGTGGGATCTGATCCTCAAGGCCGAGATAGACCTGGGCCTCACCAGGGAAATTATCCAAGAGATATTCATTGGATAATTTTACCTATATTCGATTTTTTTATAAAATATAATATAACACCTTGATATATAATATGTATTTTCCTTTAAATAAACTTAATGAATTTGATAGCTTTCCTTATACACAACTCTAAGTGTATATGAACCGTGATATAGTAAACCATTATAACGTAGAAATTAAATTGGAAAGTATGAATAGTAATATCCAATCTATGATAAAATATGTATAATGTTTTTAAATAATTCAATTATATTGGTTAATATATAATAAATATGTACTCAATTTTTAGTAGTCTTTTAATGCTTCAGAAATGTGATTTCTTCAAAATTTGTTTTTAATATTTTTATTCGCACTATAATTACAATTAATTTCAGAATTTTATTAAATTTTTAATTTTAAAAATTAATACCATTTTTTAAATCATAATTTAAATATTATATTTGGGTTAATTTACTGGATTTTTCTAAAAGAATTATCTTTTAGTGAATAGTTAAAAATATGATTTTTCTACAAACAGTCAACTCAATTGAAGTAAGATACCAATTAAGTTATTAATTTGAACAGAAATTATCATAATAATCATTTATATATAAATATTATAATTAATTACATATTAATAATCACTATAAATTATTTTTTTGTTCATTTTTGGGATAAAAAACAAATTTTTTCTAAAAATTATTTTTTGCACAAAATGTCATTTTATGTTAATAAATTAAATTAATTTATATTAATTATTTTTTTATTAATATTATTATATTATATATTAAATAAAATATTTTAAAATTCATGTATGGTTTTTAAAAGTCATTTAATGGAATTTAATTAAGTTTTATGCTTAAAAATTCATATTTTAAAAAGGGTTTTTCATTGTTATTTGTGAACTTATTTAAAATTAAACTATATATATTATATAATTGGTATATATTAATTTTAATTACATATTTATAATCCATTTAATTAATATAATTTAATAATTTCCTCATATTTTTTCACTTTTAATAATAAAAATTGTAAAAATTTTGTTACGACAGGAAATGTTAAAGCATGTTTACTGGGTGTTAAACCAAGATATAAGTGTAAGAATGCCAGAAAGAACTACCAAATTTTTTTTGAATGAATATATTTAGACTATATAATATTATAAATTATAATAAATTTCCATTTAGATACACATTCCAATGAATTTGATCTTATATAATTGACAATTTTTAAGAAAATCCATGTGTGTCTCTCCCCTCACTTTTAAAAGGGAACCTCTTCTCCTCCTTTATGCACACCATATAAGACATATATCTTAAAAAATACCTACTATGAAAAATTTCTAGATTACTTCCCTTCATCCTTGATCTTCTAATATTCTCTTAAGACTAATTCTTTAATGATTAATTAGTAAATAACATGATTTCTCTCGAAGATGTGGCATAGATCTTAGTAAATCTCTTTCAATTTTATTTCTTCTTCTACTTCCCCTAAACATTTAATATCCTTAAAATGGGATTAATATATTATAAAACATATATATAGATTTTATTATTATTATTTCAAAACAATTTACCATATTTTTCCATCTAATGATAGATGATAGTATTGTTTGGGCATACGTGTGGACTACTACATCCACGTAGCAATATGATTCATTTTACATCCCCATATTTATTGTTTGGTTATTATTTTATATTTAATTTATACCTAAGATATTTATGATATATAAATTATTCTATAATTTTGAATTACAATTTTACCTTTATTTGGTTTCGTCCATCAAAAAATGGAAATGTCAGTCATGCGTACGTACGGACAATCATCTCCACATAGTAATGCACCCAATTTTTCATCACTATTTTATATGAATGGTTATTATATATATAATATTATATTTTTTTCATTATTAAGAATTTTTAGATGATGTAACCATGATCAATGTGAAGGGCCACAACCACCAAACAAAACATATAAGAAAAACGAAGTTATTAACACTAAATTATAACGGTAATGAAACATTATTAATGAATGGGTGATGAGATATTATAAGTATACAATTTATGGTATTATAAGAATTATTATTATTATATTATATAATTATAAAATATTTTATTTTATTTTATAGGAATTTATAGTGCGTATGAAGCACGATAGACGTGAGGTAAGGGTTTTATGATACTACATTTTTTTATTTGGATTCTTTATGATTAAATCAACCGATTATGAATTTATCTGATTTATATATCAAAAGTATTATTAATTTTCTTCAAATTTATTTATTTATTTATATTACACTTTTCCCTTAATTTTTATCTCTTTATGTACTTAACAAAATGAAATGATGTTTTAAGGAAAACTAACTATGATTTTCTCTTATGTCGTGAATATTTTCTTCCATGACTATATTTTCTTTAAAATGATTTTAGGGATAATTTTAATATTTAGGAAAGATTATTGAAATTTAATTTTTTCAACAATATTTTACTATCATTATCATGATTTAAAAATAATATTCTTATAATTTTAAAATGTGGTGCTTCTAACGTTTACCAATAATGTGAATTAATTTTTTTATGTACACCACATGAGAGGATTTCTCTAACATCATGAATCTACTTTTCATTTAATATTAATTTATTATTTTAAATTTTTATCTTCATATAAAAAATATTCCTTAATATTTAAATAATTTCTTTATTTTAAAGAAGTTCTTTCAGAATGAAAAGTATATTTTACACAAGAAGGTTATAGTGATCTTCTAATTGTATTATCATTTTGAAAAAACACCCCAATATTTCTTATGATGTACTTGGTATAAGATGAAATGTAATAATAATTATTTTTTCAATTTATGTTTTATGATTATGATGTTAAAATGATTGTGAATCATGTATCATTTCTATAGGTTATGATATACTAGTATAGTTATTGTTTTAGGATCTTATGGAACATGTATATATGGTTTTCCTTATGTGACTAGTGTTCCCAATATTATATATCCCTATAATGAGTTTTGTAGTGAAGTATATCTCATGAGATAAGAATTAATGATATGATAAGTGAACCATATTCTTTAAGGTAATTTTTCCAATAAGATATCCATGGGTGTGAACCTTGAGTAAGGAAATGATATAAAGGGGAGTGTACCTACTCCACTATGATAGTCTTGTAAGTAATCTATGACTATGAAAATGATTTTATATGATTATATGTATGAAATAAACTTATGTGAAATACTTAATATATTTTTTCATAGATATTTATTTATTATTTATTTTTCCAAACTCATATATATCCAGTCTTTTTATTCATTAAACTTTATGTCTTATTTTGTGATTTTGATCTATAAATTGATGTGTATGATTTTATAATGTTATAAATATGTTATCATACAATTATTATTATCATATTACCACTTATGATCATTTATTAATATCTATTATTCTTATCTTTACTAGGAATTCAATCTCATACTTTCTTGTATTTCGCTTCCCAAGATTGGGTAGAAAGGTTTTATATATGTTATGTCTAAAAAGGCTGTTATTTTTGAGGATCTTAATAGTAATTTATATACATCATTTATATACAAATTTTTTATGTATTAATGTTACCAAATACAAAAAACAATTATTGTTCTGGTATTGATCATATTGATATGTAATGGATGTTTTTTCTGATAATGTGTAATATTTAGGTATGTAATGTTATGTCACTATACTTAGTATCATAGCAAAGTATAGTGACTTATGTAAACATAGATTCATAAATTCTAATGAGAACCCTTAGGATAAGACTAATTATAGGAGAACAACCTATATTATGGTAAAGTAAGGACTATGGTTTTCCTAGGAAAACACACCCCTTCCAGGATATTACCAGTGGATGTGGTTTTGGAATAGATGCAACTATGGGTAATAACCCCAAAAAGTGTTAGTTGGATATATATCAAATATCATCAAGGTGAAAAATTAATGAGACCATACATAGAAACTATTTTCACACTCATGAGGGATATAATTATGTTAATTCATATTTTCATTGAGATTCATTATGAAGGATTGGAATAGTTAATAACCATGTATATCTAAGGATAAACCTAATGTGTCATAGATTGAAAATAAGGTATCAGGATTTATACATCCAATAAATTTTTATCTTTATTATATGATTTAACACTATGATTATTTTTTCATACTATTCATTTTGGTTTTCTTCCAAGGTTGGAACTAGAAGGAATCATGTTAACGCTGAATGCGATAGATAATTCAATGATTTTCATCTTTAGAAACAAAATGATATGGGTAATTATAAACAACTTTTTGGTTATATTGACACAAATTTATCAATCTATGAATCATACTGACCTTCCAAATGAGAAAAATAGGAAACAATGTGTCATTTATTCCTTCATGATGCAACACCTGCCTTATTTTAGTGGGTTTTTAATCCACTAATTTAAGATAAATATATCAGTACCATTGAAAATGTAGTTTTTATTTTCTAGTTATCATAAAATGAAATATTTATATTATATTTCTACCATTTAAAAGTTTATTCATATTAATGATTGAATCATGACAAGAATAAGAGCCAACAGAAGGAAATTGGTTGCATAGAGTGGAATGAGTTTATGAGGTTATTTTACAATATGTACCTTCCCCATATTATTTACACAAATATGGGGAATTAATTCATTGATCTTTAAAATATTTATAATGAATTAATTAGATCCAATTATTATGATAATATAATAATTTATAAGAATGCTTATGTTATTTTTACTAAGCATTAAAATAAAATTAAATGTTTCTTTAGTGGCTTAAAACCAAGTGTCTGAAGGGAATTGGTCATAAGGGGAATAATTGGCTATGAAAAAATTGTTCAATGTACTATTAAAATGGGAATGGATATTTTATCAACCCATAAATATCTTGGTTTTTATAAGAAAATAAATATGTAATTAAAAAGAAAAAAATAAGAAAAACCATTGAAGTTAGAAGTTTATTTTCCCTTTATGAAAAATGTGTTGAAATAAGCATAAAGGAATTTTCTTAAGGGGAATGGGAAATTTTTAAAAATTTGAATAGTTGGATATTTGGAAATAAAATTATGTTTTAATGGGATGATTTTATCTAATGATTCAAATAGAGATAAATATATATATAATGATCTAACTACACTTAAATCATATACTCAAAAATTTTATTTACATTATGATAACTAATGCTTAAATCTGTGGGATAATGACATTGATCCCAGTCAGTAACTACTTATTCACAGAGAAAAATGTAATTCTCAATTGATCATAACTACCAAGGTGTGGTGCGGTAATAAACTTGTTAAAGGCATGAATATGATTCACTCTTGAACTATTATTGTCTTATTTTATTCCATCCCGACAAAATATTCTATATCTGAAGAATTTAGTAAAGGTATCACATTATAACACCAATGATTAGATTGTTGAAATATTACTAAAATTTCCTAATGGTATTATGATCACATCTTAAGTCTTTGAATCATCCCCAATTGATGTTTTTGGGAATTTTCTCTATGAAAATATTTTTATTCCTCCTTTAGTTGAATTTGAGGTCATTTTGGTAATAGAAATTATTTGTTTATATAAATACCATATCAATTATAAATGAAGGAATGTCACATTTGATATTCTAAAAAACATATGATTGTATATTAGTGCATGGATAAATATAAACATCTAATGGAAATCATATCTTTTACATGGATTTTGATTCTTATTCAACAGTGGTATTTATCAAATATAGCTATGGAGAAACTCAACATTAATGATATACTTATTTTATGGGAGATTTTTTATATATTTTCAGAATAGATACCTAATTTTATTCCAAATAAAGAATTCAAGTTTTAAATAGAAATCATACTCGATGATATACATATTTCAAAGACAATATATAGAATGTTCTTAATTGAGTTATAAGAATAAAATAAGTAACTCTAGGATAATATTTATAAGGTATTTATTCAACCATGTGCATCAAAATAGGGTGAACCTATACATTTTATTATCAATAAATATAAATCATTGAGACTCTACCCTAATTATCTAGAACTCAATAAGATAATTTTTAATAACATTTATAATTTTCCCTGTATTTATAGTGATGTCATTTCATCTTATAATTTCCCCTAATATCTTCATAGATTTAGTGAATATAGACTTTAGAGATTAGATTAATCAATTCATGATAGTCTATATAGACTATATTCCTATATATGCATTAATAAAGTAAGATCATAAAGATCATAGGAGGATTTTATTGAACACCCTAATGAAGGAACAGTCGTATGGAAAATTAAAAAAAAATTAATTTCATATAATTTTTTTTAATTTTGTTTATATAATGACAACCAAAAATATATCGATGGACACATCAATGTTTAAATTTATTGAAACTTGTCCCATACCAACCACTGTGACTAATATTTATAATTTTTGGATTATTTATATATTATTGATTTTTTTTATGGATTTATCATGAATATCTAATCTATTGATCATTTTAAATGAAATGGGTGTTATGTTCCTTATAACTAATGAATGTGAATAAAATATCAATGAAATAATGATAATGTTGGTTGGGTAACCTGTACTCACACTACACTATAGTGTTTAAGGGATTGTGATTTATAGTGATGAATCAAAAAATGGGTCGGGGTGTGTAACACCCCGAGATTTTGTGAATTATTTTATTCAAATTAATTTAACCTTTTTGATATTTGTCATTTCCTGCAACACTGAAAACATTTTATTTTATATTAAATCAGTATGTTTGGCTTGTGTTATATGCAACACCAAGTTAATTTTTCACAAAAAAAACAAAATAAATTTTAGCTTAATCTACACGGAACACATAGGTTATCTTGTGTTACACACAACAATGACTTTCCATGATGGCTTACATAACACACAATATAGAGTTTTATGGAACTATAATATATTATTAAAATTTTATTATTTAATATAATAAGATATAACCTAGCCGTTAAATTATAGGTTATTAATAGTATTAACAAATTTATAAAAATATATGGTTTACAAAAATATAATATGAATTAATAGTTTACCAATTAATTATAAATGAATATGAAATTAATTGAATATAAAAGAAAATATTATTATTTTTTTGGTCACAAAGTTGTTTTATGCTAATAAATTAAATTAAATACAATTAGTGAGTAATATTAATGTAATATATATTTTATATATTATATTAAATTTTTTTTATATTAATTCAATAGATTTTATAGACATAAGATAAGAACAAACCCAATTTTATGCTTAAAAATATATATTTTTATAAATTTAGTTTTTCCGCCTTTTAATGGATAACCCATTATAAATAAAAAATTTGGAAATTTTATAGATTTAATATGTCAAAACAAACTTTATATTTGAAAACAAAACATAAAAATTATGTTAGGATAATATTTTGGTATTTTTCTCTAAGGTTTTATTTTTTTAATGAGTAGTTAAAAATACTGAATTTTAGTTCAAAACTTATATTTCATATTGTAACGTCCTGGATCTGGGTTTCACACAATGGGTGCCCCAAACTGGTTGGTCACAAGAACTCAAGTGCATTTCCCAAACACCAGAGGCTGCCAACTAGCTGTGGGGGCCTAGGTCTAATAGTGGGGAAACTATGCCCTCATTTTTCAAAGTGTAGCACAGTGGAGAAATACAAACATACCAAGAGTGGAAGCAGTAAATGATTTAAAGCTGAAATGGAAGACAGTACCACAGTAAAATATAATCAACGGTCATATATAAGGTGATGCCACATGTCCCTAATTCTAAGAAAACAGCCAAAACAGGATACACTGCAATCTAAAACAAGGTACAAGTACAGTAAAGAAAAACAAAATAGTGATGCAGGAACTCAGCAGCATCGCAAGACTAAGCTCGGTCTCATGCTCTCCTACTCCTCTACAACAATCAAGTACCTGTGTAGGGACTCTTTCTCTTATCAACACCTACAACAATATAATATATTTAGGCCCAAGACATGACCCAAACAGGGTGTGAGAAATAAACCCCAGTAGGCAACCACCAAAGGCACGTGCCCAAATGTTAGTGAAAATGTGCAACAACAGTATGCAATAAAGAAATGAAGTAAGCTAGGAAGTAATCAAAAGAATCTACTCCTATCAGTTACATTACAATTTAATTATTATTTAACAATTCAATATAAATGAATTAGTTGTTCCCGAGACCCGGCCTCAACCGACAATCTCTTATATAGTGCCACAGTAAAAACCACAACAGGTTATCTAACAAGTAAAAGGTAATAACAATACCAAGCCTGTGCTTTAGCTTGGAAGTTATAACATAAGAAATCACCAAAGTGAATATTCTAGTAAACATTGTCCTCGGGAATACTAGTCCTTACCCTTAGGCAAGTTGAAATGAAACCCTCAGGTGACTACCCTTAGTCATAAAAAATATTTCCCTCAGGCGTACAAGATGTCGCCCTTAGGCACAGAAGCTACTGCCTACAGGCATAAGAAATATTTCCCTCAGGCTAAACGAAACATTTCCCTCAGGCTAAGAAAAAAATTTCCCTCAGGCTATGCAAGTAACCATGTCGAGACCAACACATAAGCAAGCAATTTAAATATGTTTCCTATCAAGAAAACTGAAACATGCTATAATCACGGCATACCCACAAAATGCTAAACAAGGTAAATGCACCCACAGGGTGGCCCTGGATCAAAGAAACGATCCCAAACAAAATTTTATACATGTTCGTTAGATTATCTATGCAATTATAGATATCTTAACAGCTATGGCCTCATCCATACGACACCCCAAACATGGGCGCGTAGCACAACTGTATACAAAATCAACTCAACAGTAGGAAATAAACACCAAACCACCTACCTCGAGCTCCTCTGATTGATATATCTGAACGACGCCTCCCAAAATAGCCGATAATTACATAGATATGAGGTAAAAATTTACCCGTTCAAACTCAAATAACTTCCCATAGGGTAAGAATTGGAAGGAGAGGTTCAAGAAGAGAGAAGATCTCACCTACGTAGTTCAAACGAGATCAAAGTTCGAGGAATCGGAGTCCCATTGTGCGATCGGGAGCTCCTCCAAGTTCCAGCCTCCTATTCCGCATCTCCCGTCGATTTCTATGCCTCCTCTACCGAATGAGGAGTCTACAGCCTATTTTTAACAAAAAAAAACATAACTACACAGTGTGTACTCTCAAGTACACAGCGTGTACTTTCCATTTTTTTAATTGTTCCTTTGGCGGTCACTTTCCACCACCTCACTGTTCATCTGCTGACTTGGTTACACAGCGTGTATTACTATGTACATGGTGTGTACTATCATTCCACTGGTGGCTACTCCCACTGCCTTATTTTTCACCTATCAACTGATTACATGGCGTGTATTACTAAGTAAATGGTGTGTATTACTAAGTACATGGCGTGTAGTTAGTTTTTACACCATGAATCGTCGATAATCCTACACGCCCTATATTCTCATCCCACATGGACAAAGTACATGGAGTGTGGAAAAGTACAAGACGTGTACCCATAAATTTGGGATTTTTTAACCCATTTTTCTTATATTCTCAAAAACATTAAAGGAAAAGGAAAAAAGAAACTAGTACCTCAAGGATAAGAACTGGGCTCTTAAACTTCTCCCCTTAAATAAATTCATCCCCGAATTTCCCTTCCATGGGTGGTGAAGATAAAGCTGACAACAACTCTGGCCACTGGGCACATACGTCGATTTTCCACTCCCAGGTTTTGTCCTACACTCGGCCATGCTTCCATAGCACCCTTATGAGAGGAACTGACCAGCCTCGGAGAACCATCATGCTCCTATCAACAATACGAATCGGATGCTCCTAAAAGGATGCATCGACCTGAAGTTCAACATCCTCAAGATGAAAAATGTGAGACGGTTCTGAGTGATAATGGTGTAGATGAGATACGTGGAAGACCTCGTGCATGGCCTGGTACCTATGTGGTAATTGAAACCGATATGCAATCGGCCCAACTCTCTCCAGAATCTCAAACGGCCCCACATACCTCGGTGAAAGTTGACCCTGTCTCCTAATCCACCTGTGTCCCAACCTCAGTGAAACACGCAAGAGAACCTGATCCCCAACCACAAACTCCAAGGGTCGCCTACGGCGATCAGCATAAGATTTCTGATGATACTTTGTAGTAGCCATCTGCTTCTATATCAACTAGACCTTATCTTAAGTCTCATGCACGAGACGTCATCCCAGTAAAGCTGCCTCACCTGCCTCCAACCAGCACAAAGGTGATTGGCATGACCTACCATATAAAATCTCGTAAGGTTCCATCTCAATAGTTTCTTGAAAACTATTATTGTAAGAAAACTCAACTAGGGGTATGTGCTTCTTCCAAGAGCCCCCAAAGTCCAAGATGCATGCACGCATCATTTCCTCTAGCACCTGTATCGTATGCTATGACTGGCCATTGGTCTGAGGGTTGTAAGTTGTGCTCATAAGCACCTGTGTACCCAGTTCCCTCTGAAAACTCTACCAGAAAAAAGATGTAAAACGGGTGTCCCTATCTAAAACGATAGAACAAGGGACCCCATGAAGATGTACTAACTCTCAGATATACAACTTCTCAAGTTCGTCAACATCGAAGGTCTCCTTAATCAACAAAAATTGATCTACATTTGTAAGTCTGTCCACAACAACCCACACGGCATCATTACCTCAAGGTGACCTCAGCAACTCAGTCATAGAGTCTATTGCGACATCATCCCATTTCCACTCCGGAATGGGTAACTTTTGTTATAGTTCGGCTGGCCTCTGATGCTCCACCTTCACCTGCTGACAAGTGGAACATCTCGTAACGAAACCAGCTACCTCTCTTTTCATACCTGGACACCAACACTAATGTCTCAAGTCATGGTACATTTTGGTAACTCCAGAGGGCACAACCCAAGCTAATGCATGAAATTCCCACATAAACTCCTTGTGTATATCCCCTAGAACCCACACTCATCCATGGATACAAAGTACCTCATCATCACCTATCATCCAACCAAGAGGAGGGTCCTCACTTTCCACCAACTCCCATAGAACTAGGTATTTTGAATCTGATAGTTGTCTCATCCTCACTCTATCCAGGCGGGTATAATTCATAGCTAAGGATGAAAGATAGGCTCAACCCTGACTATCGTGCACCTCCAAATGCATCTCAGAGAACAAATCCATAAGTTGCCACTCACCACTGGCCTCCTGCACTACCTGTATCTGATTCTCCTACTCAGTGCATTAGCTACTGTGTTACCCTTTCTAGGTGTATAGGCAAGCTCGAAGTCAAAGGACTGAAGGTATTCAACCCACCTTCATTGTCTCAAATTTAAGTCACGATGGGTAAAGATGTATTTAATACTTTTGTGGTCCATAACACCACAAAATGTTCTCCCAAGAGATAATGTCTCCAACAGCATAACGCATGCACAACTGCATCCAACTCGAGATCATGCATTGGGTAATTCCTCTCATGTGGACTCAACTGCAGAGACCCTTATGCAACTAATCAATCGCCCTGCATCAACACTGCTCCCAGACCAATACCTGATGCATCATAGTAAACTGTATAGATCTTCCCTTTCACTGTAAGTATCAGGACTGGTGATGATGTCCATCTTCCCTTCAGCTCCTGAAATCCTATCTCGCAAGCTTCTGACCAAACAAACTTCACACCCTTCTTAGTCAAACCCATCAACAACACTACTAAGCAGGAGAAGTCCTATATAAAGTGCATGTAGTAACCAGCCATCCCCAAGAAACTCCGTATTTCAAACACATTCTGAGGCTACTCCCAGGAAACTACTTCTCTCACTTTCTATAGGTCTACTGTAACTCCTACCTCTAAGATAATAAGACCTAGGAAGTGTATCTGGTCCATCAAAAAGTGTAACTTTGAGATATTAACATATAACTGATTCTCTCTCAGTGTACAAAAAATGATCTCAAGATTTGTGGCATGGTCGTGTCAAGTGTGAGAGTACACCAAGATATCGTCCACGAAGACTACCACAAAATAATCCAGATATGGATGGAACACATGATTCATTAGATCCATGAAAACTGTTGGTGTGTTCATGAGTCTGAATGGCATGACCAAGTACTCATATAGACCATATCTACTCTGAAAGGCGGTAAGCGGTTTGTTCCATGGTCTAACGCACAACTGATAATATCCGGATCTCAATTAAATCTCCGAGAACACTCATGATCCTCAAAGTTGATCATAAAGATCATCAATCCTCAATAAGGGATATCAGTTCTTGACCGTCAACTAGTTCATATTCCGATAATCCACGCAAAGTATGAGGGTATCGTCCACCTTCTTTGCAAACAGGATAGGCGAACCCCAAGGAGAAGTACTGGGTCCAATGAAACCCATTGCATGCAACTCCTCTAACTGCTTCTTGAGCTCCTGAAATTCTGGTGTATCCATCCTATAAGGAGGAATGGACACTGGTCCCACTCCTGGCACAAGATCAGTAGATAAATCCACCTCTCGCTCTGGAGGTAGACCTGAAAATTCATCCAGGAAGACATCCCTGAAATGATTAACCACTGGAGGGAAATCCTTCTAAAAATTTACCTGGTCATCCAGATATAAACTCGCAATCTGGGATGTCACTCCACCTCTCCCACGATGCTTGGGTCCATCTCGGCTCGCCTGTACATCCCATTCACCCTTGTATAGAAACTCTCCACCATCTGGTGACGTGAAACTCACCCTACGATGATAGAAATCTAAAAAGGCTCGAAAGGATACCAACCAGTCCATCCCGAGAATGAAATCATATCCTATCATCTCTAAAACATAGGGGTCCCATAAAAAGTGACACCCACCAACCTCTAGGGGAACTCCTTTCACTAATGCACACCTGCTATTCTATTTCCCAATGAAGTGTCTAGCATCATGATATCTGAAGAAGAATAAACACATAGCCCAATGCTCTCCACAATGGGCACAGATATAAATCTATGGGTTGCACCAGTATCGAAAATTACTGAAGACAAAATAGAAGCAACTAGAATAGTACCTCAAATAGTGGAAGGTCTGGGATCCAACTCCTTTTGGGTCTGTTGTACTGCATATGTCTGCCCAGTTTCGTGGCCCTATGACACAGCCTAGCTACCCTGAGCTGACCTGCCATGTTGTCTCTGAGATCCTGATGTCTGGATACCACGGCCACAACAACCACCTCAGCCAAAACGTCCTGACATATTCCAATTCCCTGACTGGTAAGAAGCTTCTGGCCCTTCCGCTGCACGTGGAGTATGCACAGAAGCCCTCTCACTAGTCACTGGTGGAAACACCCAGCAAAAATGCTGAAGATGACCCATCTTTCTGCAAACCCAGCACTCCATTGGGTCACGTGGACACTGAGGTCTCTTGTGCCCCTCTTTACCACACTATTAACACATTACCTGGCCACTTGATGAATTATTCTAGCTAGTACTACCACCATGAGAGAAATTCATCTATCTCTTCCTCTTACCGATAGATATAGTACCAGTGGCTAGTGCCAAACCACCCTGGTCTGCACCACTAGATTCCTGCAAGTTCCACTCATTAATCAATGCCTGATTCACAATTTCATGCACTGTAGGAAACCTGAAAACATTCACCAGTGCTCGGATGTCATATCGAATACCATCCTCAAAGAGTCTATCCCTCAATGTCTCATCACCCACCAGAACATGTGCAAAATACTGTAGCTTGGTGAAGCAGGCAGAATAATCCATCACGGAAATGGCACCCTACTGCAGATTCATGAACTCTCAAGATCAATCTTCCCTTAGAGTCTCTGGAAAGAAAAATTCATATAAGACTACCTGAAAATCTTTCCATGCCATGTCTCGTTGATGCTCAGTCTGGTTGGTAACATTCAACCATCTCTTTGCGGAATCAATCAGCATGTACCTAGAGAGCTTGACCCTCCTCCTGGAGGCGTCTCAAGATGCTCGAAGATAGTATGCAATGAATCCAGCCATGACTCTGCAACTTGTGGTCCTCCATACCTTGAAAATGTAGGTGGATACTACTGCTGGAATATACGTGTTAGCTCTGTCATAGATGTGGAAGCCAGCGGTGCTCCCTGGAAGGTCTGCATGAACCGCAAGAAGCTTTCACGGAACTACGCATCCACGCCTACATCCGGTATAAAGGCCGGTGCTGCATCTGGCTCTTCTGGAGGATCCATCGGTAGCCCATGGCCTACCATCTCTGGAGTATAATCATTACCGCTCTCTTGGTGAACAACTCGTGGTCGTCTCGATGGCATGACTCTACAAGGTCAAACACATGCCTTAGATTGTGATCATCAAAGACTAAGAACTAGAAACGTATTAAGGGAATACGGAAAAAAACATTCAAGTTTTACATAACAAGACTACACAGCGTGTATAATAACTACACGGTGTATTCCTGTAAGTCTTTCACATGGGTGTGTACTTCTGCAAGAACTGGTTGTGTAACACCCCAAACACATGGCGTGTTGTCTGCACACATGGCATATACTTGAATTTTCTTCCCCTTCCCAAGTCCTTCTACATGGCTAATCCACATGGCTCTCTTTTGAATGAGACTACACGGAATGTATAAGGTCTAAACGGCGTCCACCCTTAAGCCCTTACATGGTCGTGTTCTGATGCTGGTTTGGGTGTGTCTCAACCCTCGGTACATGGCCTGTTACACCCGCACATGGCATGTATACCACTCCATCTCCCTAGCCACATGACCAAGTCTACATGGTCTCTTACCGGTCAAGACTACACGGCGTGTCCCACAGGTACACGTCGTGTACTAGACGAGATTCGCCGACTCGTGTTGTTCGAGACATGGCCGGATACACGGGTCACAATACACAGCGTATTCCAGATGGACACGGTGTGTACGAGGAAGGATAAACCCGACCTGTTTTGTTAGTTACATGGTTGGATCCCTAGATTTAACTACATGGAATGTTTGGCTTTGACACGGTGTTTATAAGCTCATATTTATCTATTTGTGTTGTTAGTTACATGGTGGACACAGGGTCAACACAACACGCTGTGTACAATCGGTACATGGCGTGTGCCCTCAAAAGCTTCACTATCCCGTGTTTCTACCCACATGACCTATGACACGGGTAGAAACTATACGACGTGTATATAAGTTACACAGTGTGTACTTTAAAATTTTCATTTCTTCCCGAACAGAAGAGTACATGGTGTGTGTTCATAGAACTACACGTCGTGTTGTCTGGGTTTCTGGACAGTAAGCCTCAGAAAATACTTCAGAGCCCCTTTTCTTAAATTTCAAGTGTCTTTATGCCAAATTATGATCTGTGGGGGGCCATACTCCCCGTGAACCAAAGTTTAGCACCTAACCTTTCCCATTATAGTACAAAACACAACAAAATGTTGGGTCAGGATCCGTTAAATTCCAGTCCAAGAGAGCCCATACTTCTCAGGAACCAAAGTTTAGTATCCATAAACCCAACCGTAACATATACAAATACCCTATCAATAGTATGTGTATCTATCAAGGTACCTATCACAACAGCATGCATTTTATAGCACAACATATATCACACCAACATGCAATTTATAATGCACCTACATGGCATGTAAACTATGCATGGAATGTGATTCTAACGTGTGCCTAAATGATGCATGAGATGGCATACCCTCATCTCATCAGGTTGTGACTAAATAGTACCCAAGTATAAAAATATAAACAACACACCACAAATGCATCACCCAACGGTGAAATCAAATCAACTGAAAAATTAAAAAACCAGAAAAAAAATTGTAACACGAGGTAAATTGGATTTTCCATGTACAAGGGTTAGCTAATCCTGGGCACAGCTTATTACCAAGTGTTATTCCATCCTATCCCTAGCTATAGGCTCCAAACAGTAAGTCAAGAAGAAAAGAAATCCTTATGATACCACTTTGTAACTTCCCGAATCCGGGTTCCACACAACGGGTGCCCTGAACTCGGTTGGTCACATGACCTCAAGCGCATTTCCCAAATGCCAGAGGCTGCCGACTAGCAATGAGGGCCTAGGTCTGATTTTGTGGAAACTATGCCCTCATTTGTAAAAGTGTAGCATAGCAGAGAAATAAAAACATACCAAGAGAAGAAATAGTAAATAGTTTAAAGCTAAAATGGAAGATGGTACTGCAGTAAAAGATAATCAACAGTCATATATAAGGTGATTCCACATGTCCCTAATTCTAAGAAAATATCCAAAACAGGATACACTACAATCTAAAACAAGGTACAAGTACAACAAAGAAAAAAAATAGTGCAGCAGGAACTCAGCAGCATCGCAAGACTAAGCTCGGTCATATTCTCTCCTACTCCTCTGCAACAATCAAGTACCTGTGTAGGGACTCTTTACCTTATCAAAACCTATAGCAATATAATCTGTTTGGGTCCAAGACATGACCCAAAAAGGGTGTGAGAAATAAATCCTAGTAGGAAACCACAAAAGGCATGTGCCCAACTATCAGTGAAAATTTACAATAGCAGTATGCAACAAATAAATGCAGTAAGCTAGGAAGTACTCAAAAGCAGCTACTCCTACCAGTTCCAATACCATTTAATTATTATTTAACAATTCAATATAATTTATGTTTAAGTTCCCGAGACCCAGACTCAACTAACAATCTCTTATACAGTTCCACAGAAAAAACCACAACATGTTATCTAACAAGTAGAAGGTAATAACATTACCAATCCTGTTCTTTAGCTTGGCAGGTATAACATAATAAATCACCACAGTGAATATTTCGGTAAACATTGTCCTCAGACACACTAGTCCTTACCCTCAGGAAAGATAAAACGAAACCCTCAGGTGACTTTCCTCAGTTATAATGAATATTTCCCTATGGTGTACGAGATGTCACCCTCAGGCATAAAAGCTGCTACCCACAGGCATAAGAAATATTTCCCTCAGGCTAAACGAAACACTTCCCTCAGGACAAGAAAAACATTTCCCTCAGGATAAGCAAGTAACCAGGCCAATCCTAACACATAAGAAAGCTATTTAAATATGTTTCCTATCAAGAAAACTGAAACATGCTATAATCACGGCATACCCACGGGTATCCTAGACAAACAGCTAAACAAGGGAAACGCACCCACAAGGTGGCCCTAGATCAAAGAAACAATCCCAAAAAACAGTTTATACATGTTTATTAGATTATCTATACAATTCTAGATATCTTAATAGCTAAGGCCTCAGCCATACGACACCCCGAACATGATCATGTAGCACAACTATACACAAAATCAACTCAACGGGTTGGAAATAAACATCAAACCACCTACCTCGATCACCTCTGATCGATATACGTGAATGACACCTCCCAAAACAAACGAGAATGACATAGATATGAGGTAAAAATTTACCCCTTAAAAATAAAATATCTTCCCTTAGGGGAATAATTGGAAGGAGAGGTTCAAGAAGAGATAAGATCTCACCCACGCGGTTCAAACGAGATTGACAGCGGAGGAATCAGAGTCTCGGTGTGCGATCGGGAGCTCCTCTAAGTTCTGACCTTCTCTTCCATGGCTCCCATCGAGTTATATGCCTCCTCTGCTGAATGAGGAGGTTACTACCTATTTTTAACAAAAAAATCATGACAACATGGCGTGTACTCTCAAGTACACGGCGTGCACTTTCAATTTTTTAACTGTTCCAATGGCGGCCACTTTCCACCGCCTCACTGTTCATCTGCGAACTTGGTTACATGGTGTGTATTACTAAGTACACAACATGTACTATCATTACACCGGTGGCTACTCCCACTGCCTTACTGTTCATGTGCCGACTAATTACATAGCGTGTATTGCTAAGTACATAGTGTGTAGTTAGTTTTTACACCCTGAATCGCCGACAAGCCTACACACCCTGTATTCTCGTCCCACAAAACCAAAGCACATGGAGTGTGTAAAGGTACATAGTGTGTACCTATAAATTTGGGATTTTCCCCCCTTTTTCATTATTTTCTCAAAAACATTAAAGGAAAAGGAAAAGAAGAAACTCATACCTCAAGGATAAGAATTGGGTTCATACACATATAACACATTTATAAGGTCAAATTATATATTAAATTATTTTAAAAGTTTAATTAGATCATATTTTTATCAATTAATCCAATTTAGGTTATTGGAATCAATTTCACTTTGAAATTGGATATTAAAATTAGAAAAAATTTGGACGTTTTAACTTTAAAAACCCACAGTGTCATACCATTAGCAGGATTTTTTTAAAATTAATTTCTATCAGTTCTGTGATTATAATTTTAAAAAATGGATTAAATATTTTGAATTATATTAATTTAAAATTTATAATAATTTCAAAACAGTTTTTTTCCAAAAATATTAGTGAAAGTGATTAAAATTAATTACAATAATTAAGGGAAAAATTAGGTTAACGATGTACATAACCTTAATGTTAAGACCCAAAATGACATAGAAACTTTTCCAAAACCAATTTTATAGATATTATTAAGACATTAAACTTTCTATATTGAGTTTTTTTGGTTTTTTATGACTTTTTTTAGGTCAGAACAAGGGTACACCTAACATGTTTTCAAAAATTCCAAGTGTGTCATTTCCCTTCCCTATAAAAGGCCACCATATCTCCCTCCTCTTCACACCTCTCAAACCACTTAGTTTTGTCCATGATATACCCAATAAATTTAAAAACATCCCTAAATTTCTCATATAATCCTCCCCTTGGGTAGAAATAAATCCAAGGAAGCCTTCTGGCACAAACAAAAAGGAGTTACCTGATTAAGAGGTAACATCTTCTCTCAAAGCTCATTTCTTCTATTTTATTTCTCCACCCCCTTCAATATATTTATTCCATGATTATATAACAACACTAGTATCTTCAATATAATATTATTTTTTTATAATAAGGGTTCTACTTGCACTTACACACACCTCCATCTAAAGGGTAACCGATATTTTGTTTGTGTGTATGGCGAACTACTGCCTCACAAAACAAATATTCTTTGTTTTTTCCTTTACCACCTCTCATGGTGGATATTATGATGGAAAATATGTTTATATATCTTATATATTATATTTATTATGTATTTAATATTATTTTATAATTTTACCACACATATATTTGTTCTTTCCATTTGGTGTAAATATGATAATTTCGATTGAGGAAGTGTGCACTACTACCCCCTCAAAGCGATGTGATTCGTTCACACACTACATAGAAAGTATTAAGGATAGATTTAGGGAAATTATATGATATATATGATATAATAATTCTAATGAAATAATTATATATATACATATATGTAAACATATGTCATTTTCCTTCTTTCTTTCAATACGATAATAAAAACGGAAACAACGTTCATGCGTATGTACGACTTACTGTCTCCATGAATGGTGTATTACATTTATTACTTATATATTCTAAAGATTATTATAATACACATATAATAAATATAAATCATATTTATATCATGGCTTACATTCTATAAATCATGATATAAGTATAAGTAGCAAATATATAAGAAATTAAGACACATAAGAAGAACAAAGCGGGTATTACCTGAAATGAAATCTTAACATAGGATTATTAACAAGTGGGTAATATATGGTCATAATAAAAACATATATGGTATTATATATAAAAATATAGTTCTTTAAAATATGTATAATAAATTTTTATTTATTATACATGTGGTTTTAATAAGTAAAATGAGATTCAAGACACAAGCTATGTGAATTTCATCTCACTTTTTATTTCTGTGAGATACATGCTTCATTCACCAACCACTACACCAAAATAAGTGTTTAATGGTGGTTTTTTAGTGGAAGTTTATTAAACCACTGCTAAAACATTCATTTTTTCAAAATCCAAACACTTCTCCCCTGAACCCTGCACTCCCTTTATCCCTGTTACCCCCTGACACCCTGCAGCCCTACCCTCGTCGCGCCTCACTGTTGCACCTCACCACTAGTCCCGAGCATCACCACCCTTCGTCGATCCCGAGCCTTGCTGCCCCTCTATTGTAAGATTTTTGGATTCCTAAAGATGAATTTTTAGGTTATTTAAATGTAGATATTCAAAAAATATCTTTGATTATCTTTGTGTGATAGTTCTAGATATTCAAAAAAGAAAAGTTTTGACGCTAATTATGATGACCAAACTCTATGATTTCAATATTATCATTTTGAATAGTTTCAAATGTATAGATGATTTTGTTACTTATTTTTCATATACTTTCTAATTTTTTATATTGGAAAATATCATCATGGTCTTTTGAGATTTAAATAAGAGGAAATTATTTTAAGAAAAGTGTTTTATGAGGAATTAATTAAGACTAGAAATTTAAAATTGATTATTAAATAATCTGTACATAAAGTTCTTAAATCAGTAGGGAGCTTCAATTTTGTTTTGAATATTATTAAGGATCAAATAAAAGATCTATCTTTTGTGTTAAATCATGATAGAGACCATGAAAGGTATTTTTATATCTAATTTAGATACCATTGTAAACCAAATGGATCCAGTATCAATAAAGGGAGGATACTTTTTTATTATGGAATGGATTTAGTTTAAGGAGGATACATAACCTATTGTAATCAATTTATTACATTATTGATACATATATTTATTATAATAATCTTGGGAATAGTAAGTAAAAAGTCACTCACATTGGGAGTGAACCTTGTAAAAAACTTGTGTGCCTTATGTTCAAGTTTGTATTTTGCAAACAAGTAAGTGATAGTTTCTAATGTCAAGGGGTAATTGACTTTAACCAGTTAAATATGGTTATTTAGAAAGGAAATTATATTGACTTAGTAATATTAATTCAAACCCCTTCATAGTATTACATATCAGATCACCTAGGAACATTAGGTAATTGGGATGAAAAGCCTTGGAGAAAACCCTTAGTTCTATGGAGCTAGCATAAGTGTATCGGGATATAATTTTATACTCAAATTTATTCTTATTAATTTCATCATAATTAATTTTTAAAAAATTTCTAAGATGGATGGAAGAAATATATGTACTGATAGGAATTCCTTATGTGGTGGATATAATAGTTAATGTGATGGTTATTCATATGTTCAAAAAACATCATGGGTGATTATATTGAAAACATCATGGTTGTATTAACACAATGACTCAATTTATGGATAATAACCATAACCATATGAAAAGTCCTACTTCATTATGGCATTGACCTGAGGAAATGACTGATTTTATTTTCTGGGCCCATGGATCCACTTATAGTTTAATGGTGGGAATCATTATTCTAGAAGATATTTAATATAGGGGAACACTATGAACAATAGAATGTTTTTTAAATAATTTATCATCTTGAAGGAAATTTTTATTAATGTTTTGCATTAATAAATTTTATAAATAATGAAGAATACATTTAATCTATGTCATGGTGTGATTACATGAGGTTTTTCTTTGATAAATACTTCCCACAAAATATAAAAAACAAGATGATATTAAAATTCCTTGAACTAAAGTAGAAGAACAATGTATCCACTATGACACATGATGTTAACTTTACTCAATTAGAAAGGTATGCTTGTGTAT
This sequence comes from Viscum album, assembly GCA_963277665.1. Classification (NCBI taxonomy): domain Eukaryota; kingdom Viridiplantae; phylum Streptophyta; class Magnoliopsida; order Santalales; family Viscaceae; genus Viscum; species Viscum album. The sequence continues at coordinate 247,712,192 of OY728152.1, read as the reverse complement.
TTTTCATTGATCTATAATGTAATATTGACAGATTTTATAATGTATTAAATCCAAGTCTTTATAATACTTTAGAAATCTATGAGGTCAATATTTATAAAGGAATGTTATGTTATACTGGAAAGTTTTAAATATAGTTATTGAATAGTCAATGGTCTTGGAGTCTTTGATAATAAGTTTAAAGTGGAGAACCATGTTGGAAGTTCATCTAATAGAGAGGGGGGTGGAAGAAGTTTTAGTATCCCATGTGTAATAAACCAACCCAAGATTCCCCCTCCAAATCCATGATTCATCCCACTACAAGGCCTAAAGTGAATTATTGATCACCATAGGATAGAAATTAGTTCCTGAGAATCAAACATACTCTATTAGTAAATATTTCACCTAATAAAATATAATTCAAGACAAGTGGGTTCCACCCAAACCTCATAATATCCTTCTATTAAATTGGTGGGTCATACATACATGATAAGAAGTTTTGAAATAACATAAAACCAAACATGGAATAGAAACTCAAAACCAAATGTAAACAATAAGGCCAATTCAAATATAAAACAAAGTGTACATAAATAATTTTAAAATAAAGTAAACAATGTGATGGTAAGCCTATTAGGCTGAATATACATGAGATACCAAAATAAATGACCAAAAATAACCAAAACATGAACCATTGTTACTCATCACTGTGTGAATAAGGGGTATCTATCACCTATACACCTACTTCAAAAACCCTAAAAAAGATACAATAAACCCACTACCTCATAGAGGATCATTTCCTTTAATCGGGTAAAATAATATAATATATATACACCATAAATGTGGCTATAGGGTGTGAGTATAACAAACCCCATAGGATTACACCACATGTTGTAACACCCTATTCTCACTTTTATGTGTTTAAATTTATTATATTATATATAATCTTAAGTTTAAAGTGTTTTGTGATGAAAAATATAATAAATTGGATACTTTTATAAGATGTAAGGTTTTCACATGGTTTTGTAAACTATGAAATTAAACTGGGTAAGTAAACAATGAAACCTACTAGAAAAGGGGAATTGATTTTATTTTTTTATTTTTTTATTTTTTTATTATTTTTTCCATAATTTCATTCCCCACTTTGAAAATGAATTTCAAGATACCTACCCCTACCAAATATCTCCCTCTCATATCCTTCCATAGTGTAATCTAAGTAATTTATTAGTGGTTTCTCATTCAAATCATAAGGTGAGGGTCTCTTAGCTCTTATCCTTCCTTATTCTCTTTATTTCTTCCTTGGTTATCATCTCTTCTCTAACCCTAGAACCATGGTGTTTGAACCTTATGTTTAGGGATTTCTTAAATGGGGGTTTTGTTTTCTAGGTATTGTGAATTTCCTCCTATGACATCATATTCTATTATTCATCGAAGGTGATGTGCTTTTTTCATTAAGGTAGGTGTCTTTATAACCTTCCTTTTATTTGGGAGTTATTTTAATGATTGTTTTTTTAAACTTTTTTTATTAACTAGAAAACTAATTTATAATATACTTGTAATGGTTTTATCAAATAAAAACACTACTTTCCCATGTCTTCCTTATAGAAAAATAAAAGGAATTCATAATGATAAGGTATTTTAATTTCAAATGTAATTATATGCATGTTTCATGTTTGATAAAATTCCAATGAGGATTTTCTCTAAAATAAATGAATTACACAATATGTTTTCTACTAAATTGATTTATAATGGTGGGTACTCCATGGATCAAGAATTTTCCTTACCTAAAAAAGGATGTTCTTGGTTTATAGAAATGTATTATTAACATTATTTATTGATTGTGATTTTAATTTTATATTTCTTGCATATTCTTTAGACTTAAATTTTTTTTTGGATTTAAATGTATGATGAAGAATTACGAAACACCCATGTGTATAATATTCAATTTATTTCTAAAGAATGTTATCCATTTTTGTTTTTTCTATAAATAGAAGCTAAGGAAAGAAGTGGATAATGAATAATAAAGTCCTTTAGAACATCATAGATTCATTATACTGATTTGTTGAGGCATTTCTAGTTTCCTTATATTTCCTTGTTCTATGTTAATTAAAGAAATGTTGAAGTTCACTACTATACACCAGTTTCTTCATAGAAATATTCTAATAGTCCAAATAGTTGTATTATTTTTTATAAGTGTCTGTAATTATTATTTCACATATGGTTATATGTACATTTAAAAGGTAGTTTATGGTTATTAAACATATTCATATTTTTTTCAACTAGTATATATGAATCTATTTTCCTATTTAGTAATAGTTATGTGTTTTATTTTATTTTTTTAATAATTTTTAGGCACATTGTGATATATATGGATAAAATACGGATCACATTATTGAGGAACACACCTCCGTATACTAAGGGTTTGGAGGAGTTTTAAGATTTTTCAATTTCCAATCGATCTATTGATGGGAGAATAAGATTTCCATATCTGAAATGTAAATTTATAATATGGTTGAAGATAGATGAAGTTTATTAACACTTGATATTGAAGCAATTCCATGCTCATTATTTGTGTTGGATTTGGCATGGAGAATCGAACATTACAGAAAGGTTGAGCACTAATTTCAATCCACATAATGAGCTCCCAACTTCATCGACAATGGAAAATGAAATGAAAACCCTTATAAATGATGCATTAATAATTGAAAGACACCAAAATCAAAATCAAACATATCAGAACAACCAGTTGAGGGTGCTACAAATAGCAATGTGACAAGTGATGTTTTTGAGACTATAGGACAACCATATCAAGATTATAAAATATCATTAGATCCTTCTCTTGATTCTATGGAGACTAATATAAGACAAAACTTCACTGAGTAGAGATATACATTTCATGGTTTAGTTGATGATGGAAATAAAGAGTTTTATAATGGTTGTTTGAAATATTCAAAACTTTATTTTTTGCTGAAGTTGTACCATATCAAATTCCAATGTGTAATTACAAATAAGGAGATTTCCATGATATTGGAATTTTTGCGTGATTCATTTCCTAAAACAAAGATCCCTAAGTCCTTTCATGATATGAAAAAAGTTGTTAACAATCTTTTTTATAATTATACAAAAATTCATGTGTGTCCCAATGATTGTATGCTTTATTTGGGAGAGAATTCAAGTAGAAAGGATTGTAATAAATGTTCTTCTTATATATTTTAGTATATGGGTTATGTTGGAAGTTTGAATCAATATACTATCATGAAGAAGAATAAAATGAACACACCTGTAAAGATTTTACAATAATTTTTTAAATCCTTGATTGCAAAGATTATTCAGGTCATCAAAAACTATTGAACACAAGAAGTGTCATCCTGTAGATAATAAAAAATGATGGGTTAATGTGACATCCAAGAGATTCAAAATCATGGAAGACATTTGATTCATTACAACTGGATTTCTCATCTAATCCTAGGAATGTTTGATTGGGATTGGCTACCAATGGATTCAGCCCATTTGGGATTTTGAGTACCAGTTATAGCATTTGGACAGTTGTTTTTATCCCTTATAATCTTCCTTAGTGGATGTGTATGCAACAAACATATTTTATCATTTCAATGATTATTCTTGGAAACAAATTCTTGGAAATGATATTTATGTATACTTTTATCTTTTAACTAAATAATTATAGGAGTTATGGAGCAATGGTGTTGAGACATATGATGCATCTTCTAGAACAATGTTCAAAATGAAATCTTCTCTAATGTGGACCATTAGTGACTTCCCTGGACTTGGGAATTTATCTATTTGGAACACTTACAAGGGTTTGTCTTTTATTTTTTGTAACTTTTATTTTGAGTCCAAGTGGCTACCTCATAGTAGAAAATAGTACTTATTGTGTCATTGAAGAGTTCTTGATGCATCTCATAGATTTAGGATGAACAAGTCAAAATTCAATGGTTTCATTAATCGTAAACCATCTCAAAAGTTGCTAACAGGTTATGAAAATATTGAAAAAACTTGGAAATGTTGAAACAGAATTGGGGAAGGTTAATCATTTGAATGATAGTGTGAAACAAGTTCAAAGTGCTTCATCAAGTGAAATCAAAATGAAAAAATGGAAGAAAAAAAGTATATTCTTTAAACGTCTGTGTTGGGAATTTAATTTATTGTGGAATAATCTTGATGTGATGCATATTGAGAATACTTTTTGTGAAAATTTTATCTTCAAATTTCTTAATGATCATGGAAATTCAAAGGATCATCTCAATTCTCAGAAAGACTTGCAAGCAATGAACATAAAGCGTGAACACTTTCCAGATGAGAATGTAAAGTATACGTCATCAATTTTTTCAATGAAAAATAGGGATAAAGATACATTCCATATAATTTTAAAACATGTGAAGGTATATTATGGGTATTAAAGTAACATCTCAAGGTGTGTTGACTTAATGAATCATAGGTTACATGGACTGAAAATCCACGATTCACATATTTTGTTATAGCAGTTACTTCCATTAGCATTGCGTACATTATTACATGAAAAGGTTACTACTATTATACTCTAATTATACATATTTTTAGACAGCTATGTGAGAAAAAACTACATCCATTTCATCTTGACAACCTTTAGGAGAGATTTGTATTGAAACTTTTTTCAATGGAGATGATCTTTCCTCAATCATTTTTTACTGTCATGTAGCATTTAACTATGCATTTGGTTGAAGAAGATAAATTAGGATGCCTCATACATTATCTATGGATGTATCCAATTTATAGGTATATCATTTATATGTTTTTCATTTCAGTAAACAATTATTGGAACTTCATTAAATACATAATTATGTTTTTTTATTTTATTTCACAAATATATTGGCCATTTGAAATCATACGTTAAAATTAAAGCTCAACCTGAAGGATCTATTTTTGGAGGCTATTTGGAAGAGTAGTGTCTTACCTTTTGTTCTAGATACTTGGATGATTTTGAGACAACATTAAATCTAGTTGGATGTGTTTATGACATATCAAATAAATTTGAAATACATGGGAAATAAAAAATATTTCCTATTATTGGTCAATCATTTGGGATAAGCTCAAATGTTACACTAACAGAAATGGAATTATTACTGGCACATAGATATATGTTTCTGAATAGTGAGATTTTAGATCTATTTATTGAAGAGATGAGGATACAAACAAATAGATTAATGAGAGCATGAACATGAAATGAGAAAGTTATAACAAAATCTGTTAATAATGGTCTTTTATAATGGTTTGCATGATATGTATGTTTATAAATATTTTAATAAATATATATATTAGGTTGATACATATATTTTTTAAATATAATAATTTATATTAATATTTTTAGATCATTAATACTGATACTTGAGTATATTTTTCTGAAGATTTGAATTTTCTTGCTCAAGGTCCTCTAAAACAAGCTAGAAAGTTTGACGCTTACAACGTGAATGGATTTAGATTCCATATAGTTGATTGGGAAGAGGGTTTGAAAACACATAATAGTGGCATATTTAAATTTTTTTTAAGTAGAATAATCTGTAAAATTGAATGATATTATATAATTAAACTACCACGGATATTTTTCAGTTGTTTTATTCAAATGTAATTGGGTAGATATTATCAGGGATGTTAAAAGAGATTCCTTGCAATTTACTTCTGTGAACTTCTATCGCTTGATGGATGTTGGTGATCATGAACTACATGATCCATGTATCTTATCATCACAAGAGAAAATGGTATATTATGTGAAAGATTTTTTGGATGAATGGTGGAGTGTAGTTGCTCATGTAAAACAAAGAGACTTTTATAATATGGGTGATAAAGTGGAAGATTTGACCTCTAACATTTAATACCATCAATAGAAAGAATCAGACTTATTTTTCCATCATGATATTGAAAATATCAATATTGTAAGAGTGGTTGAAGTAGATTAAGTAATGATAGAGTAGGAAATCGACATGATGAAAGGTGAAAATGATTGTATGTGTAGGTATCCCTTCATTTATCAACCACTTATGTCATTTGTGCAGTCATTCATTATCATTATTATGTATATTTTGTTTGTTAGTATTGTACATATATTATCATTTCTAATTATTGTCAATATTAATTTTTTGAAATATATGTTCTGAAAATAATTTTATTTTATTAAATGACAGGAATGTTGAGGAAGCATTATACTCGCACTATGGGGTCAAAGAGTTTTTCTAGAAGCTGATTGACTTTAATAATCTTTTTATTAGTTTAAATATTTATTATAAAATGTTATCTATTTAATATATTAAACTGTTGATTTATCTTTGTTTAATGAAATCATCATGTTTAGGTCACCAAGCATCCTGAACAGAAGTTTGGTTGAATGTTCATAAAAAATATGATGGGAGTTTTGTTAATGAGGTTGCCAAAGAAGTGGGGGTATGAATTCATTTTTCATTATAAAAACTTATTATCATTTGTCACTATGTTAATATATATTGCTACTAATATGAATAATATTTGATTTATAGGTAAAAATTAAATAAGTATGGGATATCAATCCCATATAGTCCTACTCAGTCTCCCAAGATAATCCATTTAGTAAAGTCCTTGGGAAGGAGCATCCTGGTCGAGTGTGTGGATGGGTTTGGGACTATTACCATATAAGGTCTTTGGCAGACCAAAGGGGATTAAAAGTGATAATTAGTGGTGATAAGGTAAATCACACAACTTCTAAATCATTTATTTCATAAAATTTTAATGATTTTAATTATAAATATAAATATACTAAATTGTTTAATTTTTATCAGAAAGTAGAGATGGAGATGAAGAGGGTGATGAGTAGAGTTCATCATTGGAAATGATTAGTGGAGAGTTTTTGTTCATGTATCATTACATCCAATGTAGGTATTTTTTATCTTTTTCTTATATTTTTTATTGGATCAGGACAACATGTGCTCTATTTATGTGTTGTATAACCATGTGTCTATATGTTGCGTTTCATTTGGATATGGAGAATAAAATTATGATATAATCATATATGATGTTTAGTTTTTTTCTGTCTTTTACATATAGGTTTATTATTTTAATGATTTTTGTTTCGTTTTATTCTCTCAATGTATTGAGAAATTTATTATTTCTTTCAATGTGTTGTTTTCCTTGGTCAGTGTGTTGATTCTTTATGTTTTGGTGTGAATCAGCATACATTGATTCTTTAGTTTTAATGTATTGTTTTCCTTATACTTTGATGATATATTTGATGATCTGTTAAAATTTTTAGGGTCACTATTTTTTTGTTCTGACTGCAGGTTATGGGGCTATAAAATCTACACCTTGGTTTTTTTAATTCATGATATAGCGACAATTTAAATCACCGCTAGAGATAGATTTTTTTTCGTAGCAGTTTAAATCATGGCTATATTATGGTATGTTTATATGGGAGGTGGTTAAAACTACTGGTAAATATGAAAAAATATTTCTTAACATTGTTTTTATCCATATTAGTGGTAGGTTTCTCGGTAAAAAAAAATATAGACTTTAGCAGTAGTTGAAAACCGCCGCTAAATCCCAGTTATTTTTTTAAATAAAAATCATTGCTAAAATAATGAAAATCGCAACTAAATACGTATTCTAGGACTATTTTCTGAAACCACCTCTAAATGGATGAAAATTCTTCATGTCGATTATCGACGCCAATTTTAGCGGTGGTTTTTTGAAACCGTCGCAGAACCATATTGTAGCAGTTTAAACCGCCGCTAGATATAAAAATACTGCCATTATACGGTGAGTTTTTTTAGTGAACCCTTCCTTTTATGTGGTTTGTATAATTACTATGAGTATATTATATTATTATTATTATTATTAAATTTATGGTTAATTACATATACATTATATGATCTCCCTTTCATTGGGTTTATGTTTCAAAAGTTAGAAAATCAGTAAGATAGTTTTGTCTCAATTTTCCTTCTTTGAGACACATTCCATGTTATGCACCTGTATTTTTATATGAGGTGTATATAATAACTTTGAAATGTTATATAATTAATCTCCTTACTTTAATAATATTTTAGTCTTCATCTAATTTCATTTTCTTACATGGGAATTATGGTTGAAATTTACTAAGTGATAAGAGTTTACTGAAACAATCTCATCGCTTTTCAGGATTTTTTATGATTATGATTCATTTTTTGAAATATTATGATCCATCCCTCAATAGAAATTATAAAATTTCTTATCCCTGATTTATTAATGATATATTCATGTATTGGTAGAATTTTAACACTCATTGGTATAAAAGATAGTTAAGAAAATGTTTTTTTAAGAAATCCTGACTTTACCCTCTCACCAGTCAAAAAAATTTCCCTTCAAAACTATGTTTTCTAAAAATTATTTCTAAGAATATTGTAGTATTATCCTATAAAATCTAAAATATATTTTTCCCCTTTTTTATTTTACCAATTTTTTCAAAGGAATTTATTTCACTTTCCGAACAAAGAATTTTTTTTAACCTTTTACCATGAAAAAGGAATGTTCTTCTTACCTCCTACAGCATGTATGGATTTACCCACCGTCATTTCTTTGAAGATTCCTTTACATGTTTAAAATTTTAATTTTTAAGAACAAATTTCTATTTTTATTCAAAAAAATGGATTTCAAAACATTTTCATGATTTCTTTATAGGTTTTAAAATCATTTTTCTAGGAAAAATTTTTTCAAATGGTTTTTAAGATTATTTTATAAGTTTTCAAGGAAAATTTTTTTAAAAATGTTTTCAAAGATTCCATTATAATTTTTCAAGAATTTTTTTTAAATGCTTTAAATATTATTTTATAATTTTTCAAGGAAATTTTTTTACAAAATTCTTTCAATATTATTTTATGAGTTTTTAAGGAAGGTTGTTTCCAAAATGTTTTCAAATCTTCTTTTATAAGTTTTGAGATAAAATGTTTTTCAAAATATTATCAAAATATCTTTATATGTTTTCAAAGAAAAAGGTTTCCAAAAGGTTTTAAAATATTTATTTATAAGATTTCAATTTTATTTTTAAGAAAATGGTTTCCAAAAGATTATTTTGTTTTAAAGAGCCTTTTATCAAAAATAAAAGATATTTTCCTCAAGAAATATTTTCAAAATATCTTTCTAAGTTATTTTCCATTTAAGATGAAATATCTTGATGTTACTAATTCCCTTCTAAGAAATGATCCAAATGTTTCATTCATATTATTTCATTAATTTTTAATGTTTTTAATTGAATTATTCTAATGACACTCATTTCTCTTCCATGGGTTATATGCTTTTGAATCCTGCTTCTTTTTAGGAGTTATTATTTTTATGAAATTATTATGAAACATATATATTTTTCCATAGGTTATGATATGATTATATGTTTATGATACCCATTTAATTTCATGGATATGATATTATTATTGTGTAAAGACCCAGAAATTTCAAGTAATTTTTTTTAAATAATTTGGAATTTTTCAAGTCTGTGGCTTCTGACGGCACTTGATTCTATGGCCCGCTGTGCCCGGAATCAATTTCAGAAATTTAGCTCGGGTACGTTCAGTGAACGAATGAGTGGGTTTTTCTATCTTTTGAACCAGTGCTCGGAATTAAAATCTGAGGGCACCGATGAACTCGCAGCGTCGGTAATTGCTTAAGGGGACACTTACCGTAGTTGTGTTCCCAATGGAGGAAAAGATAATTTTTTGGGGTTTATTTAAGAAGTAAATAAAAAATTTTGGAACAATTTTTATTTCTTAAGGTGGTTTTTCTCTCCCATGGGTAGTTAATATTGGGTTCCACAGCCACTTAACTACCCAGGTTTGGGTGTTAGAGAGGTGGGGGCCCACACGAGCCCCACCATTTGATTTCCTCTAATCTCATTAAGAACCCCCCCCCCCCCCCATTAATTGGAAAAACCCCCATTTATTTTCCAACGCGCCAAGTTAATGAGGAACCTTCCTCTTTTTATTTTTTTATTTAACTTCCCACACGTTTAATAATGGGGAACCTTACCTCTACCTTCTTAAATTAATTGTCATCACGTTTTATTTAATGTGGTGATTTAACTTGGAAGTGTTACTTTGCGTGTATAATAAAATAATAGGAGGAACCTATTATTTTATTAAGGAGAAGAGCATCGTTGTGAGAGGAAGAATGACGAAGAACGCCGGCCTCTGACGAAGAACGCCAGTTCCTTAAAGATCGACGATTCACCACCCTTTCTCTTCTCCACGATAAGAGAGGAGACGCTGCTTCCTCCTTGGAGTGCTCCAATGAATCCTACGATCTTCTTCCCCGAGATTCCATCTACCGCGACGCTGACATCCGACATCAACTGTTGAGGTAGGGGAAAATTTTGTATATTCTTCTTTTATGGGAATTATACCCTCAACATGGAGTGTATTTATTTGGTGATTCTTTGAACCGCTAACGCGGTGGGTGTGGACTAACGAAAAAGTCCTAACCCACTGCTACTTTTTTATTGATGTGCGGAATAATTGGAGATGACAAAATCGGACTGGAATGGCGATTGGAAGCCTTCACAGTGATGTATGGGTCCCGAGACGACCGTTGGCGCAGACGGGAGTGAAATCGGACCACCTGAATGGCTCTGGTGGCCTGCGGAAGTCTCTGGCGGCGTGGGTCACTGGCGCGGTGGTGCCCCGGTGCGCCGCCAGTAGGAGCCCGCCGCGGCGGCGAGGCATGGGATCCTGCGGCCACGCGGGACCCAGGGGTGACGCGGCGTCGGTCACCGCCTCCGTGGAACACAAAGGGGGGACCGCGTCCCCCCTGCTCGGCCCGCTGGCCGAGCCAGCGCACCCCCCATCCGGGATGGGGCGGGTCGTGTGGACCGGGCCGGGTCGCGCGGACCGGGCCGGGCCCAGACCCGGGTCGGACCGGGCCCAAACCCCCCACTTCTGACCGTTTTCGGTCTTTTCCCATAACTTGAGCTACGAACCTCCGATCGACACACCGTTAGTTGCATAGGAATCCTTGGATCGAGACGGTCATTTCATTATATTACTCTTGAGGTTACGGCAAAGTTCTGGTACGGCTGGGTTGGTTCAAACCTGAAACCAACTGGGCCCTTGGAGCGGCAACACTTATATCTTAAGGTTCAGACATCTGATTGACGTGTCGTCAATTTAGTTGGCATATTTTTGTTGAGACGGTACTTTTGGATTACTCCACTTGAGGTTTGGGCGTAGTTGGAGTACGGTCAGCTTCGTTTTATCTTAAAAACCAACAGGGCCCCTGGAGCGGAAAAGCCAATAACTCTAAGACCGGGCATCTGATTGACGCACCTTCTGTCACGTTGGGTTTCTTTTTAACGAGACGGAACTTTAGAATACATCAAATCTGGACTTCATGACAGTTTATTTATCTACCCTTAGCTCGGGGAGCAGACCCTCCTGGAAACGAGTGTGCTGTGTGCGGGAACCCTAGAGCTGGCTGCGACTGTGATGATGAAGACTGTACCTGGGTCCTCCGTGGGTTGGGTAGCGAGGAAGATTGTACTTGGATACTTCGTGGGTTCGGCAACGATGACGACTATACTTGGATCCTTCGTGGGTTCGGCAGTGAGGACAACTTTACTTGGATCCTTCGTGGGTTCGGCAGCGAGGACGACTGTACTTGGATCCTCCATGGGTTCAACAGTGATGTGAATGTAATGGGATCCTCCATAGGGTCTGATAGCAATGACTACTGTTCTTGTATCCTACGTGGGTCCGACAGTATGACCTCTATACTTGTATCCTGAGTGGGTCCGGCAGAGTAGCTGGTCCTATATCCTATGTGGGTCTAACATCTTAGCTAGTCCTGTATCCTATGTGGTTCCAACAACTTAGATGAATTAGTGACTACATCTGATCATCTCTAATGCTATACGAAAGATGTATACCTTTGTGGGATGAGTCTTGACATCAATATTTATCAACGATGTGTTTGAGTTGTGTTTTCCTGTGTGGACTGGGTTGTGCTTTCCTGTGTGGAATGGGTTGTGATTTCCTGTGTGGACTAAGTTGTGTTTTTCTGTGTGGACTGGGTTGTGCTTTCCTGTGTGGACTGGGTTGTGATTTCTTGTGTGGACTGGTTTGTGCTTTCCTGTGTGGACTGGGTTGTGATTTCCTGTGTGGACTGGGTTGTGATTTCCTATGTGGACTGAGTTGTGTTTTCCTGTGTGGATTGGGTTGTTCTTTCCTGTGTGGAATAGGTTGTGATTTCCTGTGTGGACTGAGTTGTATTTTCCTATGTGGACTGGGTTGTGTTTTCCTGTGTGGACTGGCTGAGGTTGGGCTCGAGAGTTGGAGGCGAACTCTAATGGATGACTTAGGTATATGTATGGGCATATACCTAAGTAGAGTCGGTTGATACTTTGGGATTGTATCTTTCCATTGTGGCTTATCCTTCATGGATTCTGAGAGACCTTCGGGGGTCTCGGGGTCCCTACTGAGTATCGTATACTCACCCATGCACGAGTTATGCCCACACTACATTGTGTTGGATGCATATGACGGACATCACTGGTCGAGGAGGAGGCTTGTGGAGATGGACGGTACCCATAGTAGGACCACTTGGTGGGACGTACACGGAGCAGACGGCCGGACCCGGGGAGATGAAGAGACTATCTGTACCCACCCTTTAGGTGGGATTTCTGGAGGACGACTCGGTGTTGCTATTTTACTTATTGTTATTGTACTTTTATTTCAGTTGTACTGTATTTTCAGTTGGGTTTGTATACTGGCTCATTTACTTTTCAGCACATACCCTGTACCCAGTTTTACTTAGTTCTTACTTCACCTGCACACTCTGTTGTGTATGTTAATTCATAAAGGCAATGTCTTCCCTTCTTTTTGGGATTTATGCCTTTGGTTCTAGTCACCTTCCCCTGGCCTATGGAAGGTGGGCTTAGGGTATTCATGGCATGGGCCCCGAGGACGGGTTGTGACAAATTGGTATCAGAGGAGTCGGTTCTACCACAAAACTCAGGACTCGTATCTCTCCCTTCAGTGAATCAATAGTGTTACGAGTACTGGGTGTGGTTTTCAGTCCAGGGAGTCAAGTGTTGGTGCGGCGGCCGACGTATCCATATACCAGGACCCTAACCTCTGATTTCTGACTTAGTGCACGAAAACACTGATTGCGTGTGTGTTTCCTTTCAAATTTTTCTTTGTGATTACTTTGTGTCAGCTCACCAGGTATATTGTTTGACCTTGGAACACCTGTTTCTTTTCAGGATGGCCCCACGAAGGCAGCCAACTAGGGTTCCTAGTTACACGCGGGATGGTAGTCCACCGAGCAATGAGGCTTCGGTGCAGGGCCCCATTGCAGCGGAGGCACCAGCGGTACCACTACCCGCTGGGCCACTGATACCACCAGCCCCAACAGCGAAGAGTGCACGCAGCCTGAGCGCGTTGCATGAATTTCAGAGATAGAGGTCGCCCAGGTTCCGCAGAGAGACGGATTCTCAGGCATTCGAGGATTGACTGGAGGCTATCATCAGAGTCTTCAGGTTGGTAGGGACACTAGCAGACCTCATGGTGATCCTTTACGCGAGTCTCCTGCACGCGGCAGTAGGTAGATGGTGGAGCCTGATGCTCTAGATGCACGATGAGGCATCTCTACTATGGACGAACTTCGAGAGCCTCTTCTACTCTGAGATTGTTCCAGCCACCCTCTGTGCGGTGTGCATTCAGGAGTTACTGCAGCTGCGACAGGGCAGCATGACAGTAGCCCAGTACTCGGCGAGATTTACCGACCTCTCGTTCTACTCCACAGATATGGTACGGGACCCATTCTTCCGGGCCTGGACCTTTGAACAGGGACTGAGGCATGAGATCAGGGCTTTGATGATCTCCCTCAACATCCTGACGTAAGAAGGGGTGTTGGAGAGAGCCCTTCTAGTGGAGATTTTTCTCGCTAAGCAGTCACCAGTGTTGAGACCCTCCGTAGGTCGACACGTAGCGGAGTCTCCAGCAGTCGGTAGTAGACATCAGACGCAGGGGTCCAAGCGGACCAGGCCGTCAGTTGGGAAACCTCATGATACAGGTTCGGTGGTGTGGGGCACATGGCACAAAGCCATCCATACGAGGAGCAGGAAGTGCTATGCATGCGGCGGGCAGGGTCACATGGCTTGAGACTGCCCGACCCACCCTGCAGATGAGCAGCAAGCGGTAGAGGGACCTCCCAGGCAGAGGTTCGACCGTGGTGGTCCGCCGGGAGCAGGCGGACGTGGCAGAGGGGCTGGCCAAGTAGTAGGTGGTGGGCGATGTTTCGAGGCCCTACCACCACCACCATTGTGGAGACCACCCCGACCGCAGGGAACGGTTGGATAGGAGAGAGCTCATCTTCAGGAACCTGAGGCCTACGACCATAGAGCTCTAAAAGCAGACGGACAGGAGTGGTACTAGCTCCAGGCATGGATACTTTTGATCATGTTGCTTCTAGCTTTGTAAATGTCGTTGTTTGTGGTTTCTTTGTGTCTTTGTACTATGAGCTGCAGTAATAAAAGACACTTGTCCTTGTGACGTTTTCTATCTTGTCCTTTTCGTACGGTTTATGTTGTGAGTTTCCGGTTAAAACCATTGACTTGACCCTCACTTGTGAGATTACAACTGGGGGAGACCCAATAACCATGCACTGATGCCGATAGTGTGACTCAACCCTTGGAGGCGAGAGTAACGGTTGGATCTCTTAGTAGTAGTGTCGAGGCCTTATGACGTCGTCTATGACATGGAATTGTATCGTTCATGTCAGGATTGACTGTATTAGGAAAAGAATGTGGTTCATCCAGGGGTTGAGACCAGGTTTCTCTTTTCAGAAGAGGATAAATCTCAATAGCTCTTTGGTAGAACGTAGACAAAGAAGGGAGGATATGAGTTCTTACAATTTTCTAGTCTCACCCATTGTTCATTGATCGAATGGTTAATAGTTCTCTCCAACTCAATAGTCTCAGGTGTATCTTCTCATAGAAGGACATGAACCTGAGACAGTGGCGATGGCTTGAATTCCTCTAGGACTATGACTTTGAGATAGTTTATACTCCTAGGGAGGGGATCGCTATAGAAGATGCTCCTAGTAGGAGATCGGGCATTTAGTTGTTCGGAGTAGCGAGACAGCAGTTGGCTGCGTTGGAGATATCCTTTGTGGATAATGATGGAATCAGCACGTGTAGAACCAGAGATGGTTCAGGCTTTGATGGAGAAGGTGCAAATCATCCAAGAGCGGATGAGGACTGCACAGAGTAGATGGATGTCCTATGATGATAGGAGGCGGAGACCACTGGAGTTTGAGGATTGAGATCACGTTTTATTACGGGTCTCACCTCGATGTGGATTACGGAGTTTTGGCCGCAGAAGCAAGTTATCTTTGCGCTTCATTGGACCATTCCAGGTCCTCAGCAGGGTAGGCGAGGTGGCATACCGCTTGGCCCTTCCACCTCAGTTGCACCGGGAACACGACGTCTTCCACGTATCTCAGCTGAGGAGATACGTGCACGACCCGATGCATATCATCGACCTCGGGGAGTTGGGAATCGATGACGGGGAGACTTTTGTGGAGGTCCTAGTGGAGATTGAGGATCGATAGGAGTGGATCCTACATGAATGGTTGATATCTCTGGTTCGCATTCGTTGGCAGCACGGGAACCTCCCGGAGAGCACATGGGAGCGGGAGGCTCAGATGCATGCTCATTACCCTCTTTTGTTCCCCTAGTTTATGTTGCAGTTTTACCGGGACGTAAAGCCCTGATATGGGAGTGATGTAAAGACCCATGAATTTCAAGGAATTTTTTTTAAAATACTTTGGAATTTTTCGAGTCTGTGGCTTCTGACGACACTTGATTCTGAGGCCCGGTGTGCCCGAAATCAATTTATAAAGTTTAGCTCGGGTACATTCAGTGACGAACGAGCAGGTTTTTCTATCTTTTGAACCAGTGTTCGGAATTAAAATCCGAGGGCACCGATGAATTCGTAGTGCCAGTAATTTCTTAAGGGGTCACTTACCTAGTTGTGTTTGAAATGGAGGAGAAGATAATTTTTGGGGGTTTATTTAAGAAGTAAATAAAAATTGTCGGAACAATTTTTATTTCTTAAGGTGGTTTTTCCTCCCATGGGTAGTTAAGAGTGGGGCCCACATCCACTTAACTACCCAAGTGTGGGTGTTAGAGAGGTGGGGGCCCCCACGATCCCCAGTATTTTATTTCCTCTAATCTCATTAAGAACCCCCCCCCCCCATTAATTGGCAAAACCCCCATTTATTTTCCAACGCGTCAAGTTAATGAGGAACCTTCCTCTTTTTCTTTTTTTATTTAACTGACAACGCGTTTAATAATGGGGAACCTTTCCTCTCCCTTATTAAATTAATTTTCATCACGTTTTATTTAATGCGGTGATTTAATTTGGGAGCATTACTTTGCATTTATAATAAAATAATAGGAGGAACCTATTATTTTATTACGGAGGAGAGCATCGTTGTGCGAGGAAGAACGATGAAGAATGCCGGCCTCTGACGAAGAACGAAGAAGAATGCCTATTCCTCAAAGATCGAAGATGAGCCACCCTTTCTCTTCTCCGCAACAAGATAGTAAATGCCGCTTCCACCTCGGCGCGCTCTGACGACTCCTATGATCCTCTTCCCCACGACGCCATCTACTGCAACACTGACGTCTGACATCAACTGTTGAGGTAGGGGAAAAATTTGTATATTCTTCTTTTATGAGAATTATACCCTCGGCATGGCGTGTATTTATTTGGTGATTCTTTGAACCACTAACGCGGTGGGTGCGGACTAACGAACAAGTCCAAACCCACCGCTACTTGGTTCTTGATGTGCGGAATAATTGGCAAAGACAAAGCGGGACCGAAATGGCGATTGGAAGCCTTCGTAGTGACATACGGGTCCCGAGACGACCGATGGCGTATATGGGAGAAATATCGGACCATAGGAATGACTCTGGTGGCCCGCGGAAGTCTCCGGCAGTGCGGGCACCGGCGGCCAGAGGCGGGCGGCCAGCACCGGCCGGCCGCCCGGAGGCGGCGGCGCCCCGGCGCGCCGCCGGCAGGAGCCCGCCGCGGCTTCAGACGCGGCGGTGAGGCATGGGATCCCACATTGGTGCGAGGCAGATCAGGTCAGGTCACGCGGACCGGGCCGGGTAGCGCAGACCGGGTCAGGCCGCGCCCAGCCGGTCCGGGCCGACCCAAGGGGGGGTTGGGCTGGGTCGGACCGGGCCCATGCCCCCCGCTTCGGACTGTTTTCGGTATTTTGCCGATAACTTGAGATACGGACCTCTGATCTATGCACCATCAGCTGCGTAGGAATCCTTTGATCGAGACGGTCATTTTGGTATATTACACTCGAGGTTTCGGCAAAGTTTGTGTACAAACAGGTTGGTTCGAACCCGAAACCAACCGGGCCCTTGGAGCGGAAACACTTATATCTTAAGGGTCGGACGTCCGATTGACGTGCCGTCAATTGAGTTGGGAACTTTTTGTTGAGATGGTACTTTTGGATTACTCCACTTGAGTTTTGGACGCAGTTAGAGTATGGTCGGTTTGGTTTTAGCTTAAAAACCAACCAGGCCCCTAGAGCGGAAAAGCCAATAACTCTCAGACCGGGCGTCCGATTGACGCACCGTCTATCACGTTGGGTTTCTTTTGATGAGACAGAACTTTGGAATACATCAAATCTGGACTTCATGATAGTTTATGTATTGACCCTTTGCTCGGGGAGTGGATCCTCCCAGAAACGAGCGTGCTGTGTGCGGGAACCCTAGATCTTGCTGTGACTGTGACGATGACGATTGTACATGGATCCTCTGTGGGTTTTGCAGTGAGGAAGACAGTACTTGGATCCTTCATGGGCTCGGCAGTGATGAATACTGTACTTGGATCCTCCATGGGTTCGACAGTGAGGACGAATGTACTTGGATCCTCCGTGGGTTCGGTAGCGAGGACGACTGTACTTGGATCCTCTGTGGGTTCGACAGCGATGACGACTGTACTAGGATCATCCATAGGGTCCGACAGTGATGAATATTGTTCTTGTATCCTACATGGGTCCGACAGTATGACCTATGTACTTGTATCCTGAGTGGGTCTGGCAGAGTAGCTGGTCTTGTATCCTATGTGGGTTTGACAGCTTAGCTAGTCCTGTATCCTATGTGGGTCCAACAACTTAGATGAATTAGTGACTACATCTGATCATCTCTAGCGCTATACGAAAGATGTATACCTGTGTGATATGAGTCTTGACTTCAATCTTTATCAACGATGTGTTTGAGTTGTTTTTTCCTGTGTGGAATGGGTTGTTCTTTCCTGTGTGGACTAGGTTGTGATTTCCTATGTGGACTGAGTTGTGTTTTCCTGTGTGGACTGGGTTGTGCTTTCCTCTATGGACTGGGTTGTTATTTCCTGTGTGGACTAGGTTGTGCTTTACCGTGTGGACTGGGTTGTGATTTCCTGTGTGGACTGGGTTGTGATTTCCTGTGTGGACTGAGTTGTGTTTTCCTGTGTGGACTGGGTTGTGCTTTGCTGTGTGGACTAGGTTGTGATTTCCTGTGTAGACTGGGTTGTGTTTTCCTGTGTGGACTGGGTTGTGTTTTCCTGTGTGGACTGGTTGATCTTGGGATCGAGAGTTGGAGGAGAACTTTAATGGATGACTTAGGTATATGTATGGTCATATACCTAAGTAGAGTTGGTTTATACTTCGTAATTGTATCTTTCCTTTTTGGCTTATCCTTCATGGATTCTGAGAGACCTTCGAGGGCCTCGGGGTCCCTACTGAGTATCATATACTCACCCCTACACGGGCTATGCCCAAACTACGTTGTGTTGGATGCATACAATGGACAGCACTGATCAAGGAAGAGTCTTGTGGAGCTGGACGGTACCCGGAGGTGGACCACTTGGCGGGACGTACACAGAGCGGATGACCGGACCCGGGGAGCTGAGGAGACTATCTGTACCCACACTTTAGGTGGGATTTCTGGAGGACAACTCGTTTTTTCTATTTTAATTACTTTTGTTTTACTTTTCTTTCAGTTGTACTGCATTTTCAGTTGGGTTTGTATACTGGCCCATTTACTTTTCAGCACTTATCTTGTACCCAGTTTTACTTAGTTCTTACTTCACTTGTGTACCCTGTTGTATATGTTAATTCATAAAGGAAATGCTTTCCCTTCTTTTTGGGATTTACGCCTTTGGTGCTAGTCTCTAGCCCCTGGCCTATGGAAGGCGGGCTTGGGGTAGTCACGGCACAGGCCCTGAGGATGGGTCGTGACATATTGATTATTTTTTGGCACCTGTATGTATGATTTCAGTATGAGATGGGTGGGACTAACATATCCCTCCAATGAATTGGGTAAAGATCTATATCTAATAATATAAACATGTGTGGAATGACAAATGAACTAGGATCAATATTAAAGGGAGAGAAAAAGAAATGAACTCAGTTTAGTATTATAGGGTTGGAATGAGGACTGAGCACAGTTCAGTAATACAGGGCTGGAATGGGGTGTGAACCCAGTTCAGTAAAGGACTTTTCCCACTAAGATGGTCTTGGCTGCAATGCCTTGACTAATATGGAAATCATTATATATGATTATGTGTATACAAAAATTCAATGTTTTATTCCTATGTTATTCTTTCATGGCATATGTTATTTATTTCCTTATGATTCATATCTTACGAACTTTCAAGATTTATTCCATGATTCATGTTTATTATCTTTGATATGCAGGGTATGGTCTTCTATTTTCATGATCATATTCTTATACCCTTATTCTCATGATTATTCTTGCATATCTCCCCTTTTTACCCTTATTTAGTATATGAACTCACTCATTTTTTGTGTTTCCTTCCCCCAGATTATGAAGATATGTATTAAGTATGATGTGTCTAAGAAGGGTTCTAGTCATGAAGAACATAGTGGGAGATGATTTAGCTCACTTATGTACCAGTTTTTATGTTTCCATGTTTCTAAAGGCACTAGACTAATACATCATTTGGGAATCTATTTGTTTAATGTTTTAAGTATTACCCAAAAGAGATGTATTTTTAATGTATTAAAATTGAGGGTCATTATAGTTGGTATTAGATCCAAGGTTTAGTTAACCTTTGTAATCTAGGATGAGAAAACCTTAGTGAGAACCCTAAAGACATGTCTAAGGATAAGTCTAAGGATATGGAAAAGTATAGGAAAATGTCATGTAATTTTTGTAAATGGGTAGAGTGAGTGTTTTCCTAGTAATACATCCAATTATATATACTATAAGTGGATGTGGCACGATAATAGATGTAACTATGGGTAACAACTCTAAAAAGATGTTTTGGGCCTGACTTAGGGTAATCTGGTACATAACAATGGGTCTTGCTACACACCTGGTTTGACACTCCCAGGGGGTATGCTTTGGAAATTCATAAACTCTTCACTAACTATTATGAAGTATTTAAATATAATATGTCTATAAATAACAAGTTTTCATTAATTAAAAGGTGGGTTTCATGATTTAGGAATCTTATAATAATTTTTCATGATTATATGGCCTGAATGGACCAAAGGCCTTCCTTTTTTATTATGGATAATACCCCTTTAAGGGATGAAGGAGAA
The DNA here is from genome assembly GCA_963277665.1 of Viscum album. NCBI lineage: Eukaryota > Viridiplantae > Streptophyta > Magnoliopsida > Santalales > Viscaceae > Viscum > Viscum album. The sequence continues at coordinate 247,691,612 of OY728152.1, read as the reverse complement.
CCCGTACATGACCCATAGTCCCAAGGAACAAGGCTCAAAAAGACCCACAATACATGACCTGAAGGCCTAGAGGAATACCATGCCCAATACATGACCCATAGACCCAACCCACTAGAACTTACCCTCCCAAACTTTTGCATCATTGATCTTCTAGATCCCCACCTTGCATTTCTAATTGTCTATAATTTCCCCATACAAAGCTGCATGGTGCCTGGTCCCAAGGGTTGTTGTCATACCCTCTCATTCTTCCAATCCGGTCAGTTCTGCTTCTAGAGACTACTATTTTTGTTGCTCTAATCCTCTTCTGGGGCCTGCTCTATGTGAACTAGGCTCTGATCCTCTTTTGGGGCCCGCTCTATGTTTCTCACCTTGTGCTCTCTGGTTTTAGTCAATACAGATAACTAGGAGGAACATGGTTAAAATTAAATGTTGCATATATGGAAAGTGTGGGCACTATGAAAATTGATTTCCCAATTGGAAATCTCATAAAGAGAATAAGGAAGGTAGTATGAGTATTGGTTATACTTATGAAGATAAAGAGATTTCAGACGGCATATGAAAGGTATGTGATGTTCTTCTACTATTGTTTACATTAATAATACTAAGAATGATTAGATTTTGGTTGATTAACCTTAATACATGATTCATATTTCATATTCTAGGAAAGATTTATTGAGGAATAAGTTGATGAAGCCTAAGTAATGGTTTAAGAATAATGTTGGATGAATGAAGTACTTGTGTTTTGGAATTCAAAGATTATGTTATATGAATCATGAAATATAAAATTATTTTCAGTATAAGTTTTTCATTAATGATTAAAAAGGATATGTTGATAGGTGTTGTTGAGGTACAAAAGTGATTTCATTGAAAGGTGATATTTTGATTAGGTAAACCTTAATTTATTCCTGATGTTGGGATAATTATGTTAGGATAAATATATGTTGGATGGTACTTATTACCATAGAATTGTTAAAGGATTTGGTGAAAAAGTATAACATTTTATCATAGATAAAGTAAAAAAATTCTTAGATGTAAGTAATATATCTAGTAATCTTTGGAATAAGTAATCATGCATGTTTTCCATAAGGATTTATGGTAATTTAGGTTATTATCATGTTTCAATAGGATGTACGATGAGGCTATTCAAATGTTTGGAATGTGACAACCAGAAGATACTTTTTGATATATGGAGGATCAACATTGATTTGATTTAATGACCTTATTTCTAATTTTTTGGATTTTCATCTTTCAGAAGGGTTATATGGTTAACCATTCATGAAAATTTTAAGTTAAAATTTGGAGGAAATTTTTATGTATTGATATTACATCGAAAACCTTGGTTAAAAGTTTATTTAGTGACTAACCTTATTTCAAGGATGTCCATCATATTTTGGAAATTGTGTTAGTGTGGTTTTAGAAAAGGACATCATGTATTTCGGGTGACAACTAATCAAGTCTGGAAAGGCCATAGGTCTTGAACCCATGACTTAAGTACAATAAGGGTTGTATGCCTACCACTATCCTACATGATGTTCTAGTTAATGTGTAATTATTTTTTATGAATAAATATTAATGGTGGACCAGTAGAGTTACTTTTTATGTTTAGAGATTAATGTATCAATCATATTGATTTTGAAGAATAGTTAGATAAAATTAGTTATACTTTTCATTATTTTAAGGGATTTAAGATCTGTTAAAAGTTTATTTTAGTATGTTAGGCATTGAAGTTAATTTCTAAACAACCATTTCTTGAAGTAATGGATGAAATATAAATTGATAAAATCACAACCAAAGAATGAAATTTTGTTTATAGAAATATTTCAAGTATGTATATTTCTATTTATTATTTTTTAATAAAATAATTACTCAACTTAATGAAAAATGATAAAAAAAATTCCTAGTACCTTTAATTTTTTGAACTTATGGCCATTTAAATTTTCACATATTTATGAATTTTAGTCCCTCAGCTTTTAATTGGTCAATCACTTGATTTTTATTGATTAACTCAATAAATACCTATGAATATTTATTATTTTCATCCAATTCCATGTTTCACTTTCCACCTATGTTCTCCTATGTGGAAACCTAGTTATATGTTACATTGGGTAACTATTATGGCTCCAACTTTCCCTTCTTAAGGGAAGTTTTAGTATTCATTTTTACGATGTGAGTTTCTATGAATGAAACTTTCAAGTAGTAAAACTTTATAACCCAGAAGAATTTAGGGAAGGAAATTCATTTTAAAGGGGGTAGAATGTAACAACTTGAGATTTTGTGAATTATTTTTTTCGAATTAATTTAACCTTTTTGATATTTTCATTTCACGCAACACTAAAAATAGTTTATTTTATATCAAAGCACTATATTTCTCTTGATTTATACGCAACACCAAGTTAGTCCTGCACTACATGAAAAATAAATTTTATCTTTCTCTACACATAAAACTGATCTTATCTTATATTACACGCAACAATGACTTTCCTCGATGGCTTATAGAACACGCAAGATTGAGTTTTACTATACTATAATATATTATTAAATGTTATTAATTAATATAATAAGATATAACATAGCCGTTAAATTAGATCTTTTGAAGTTTATTAACTAATTTATGAAAATTTATTTTTTACACAAATATAAGAGGAATTCATATGTTACCAATTAATTATAAATGAATATGAAAACCAATTAAATATAAAAGGAAATATTATTTTTTTATGGTTACAAATATATTTTACCATAATAAATTAAAATAAATATAATTAGTGAGTGATATTAATGTAATATAAATGGTACATATTCAATAAAATATTTTTTATATTCATTAAATATATTTTATATTCATAAGATAATAACTAACCCAATTTTATGCTTAAAAACATATATTTTTATAAATGTAGTTTTACCTTATTTTAATGAAGAACCAATTTTAAATCGCAATTTTCGAAATTTTTTTATATTTAATATGTTAAATTAAACTTAATATTTTAAATATAAACATAAAAATTAGGTTAGGATAATTTTTTGGTATTTTTCTGTATGGTTTCATTTTTAAATGAATAGTAAAAAATACTGAATTTCAATTCAAAACTGTTTTTCATATAATTAATTTATAAGGTTAAATTAAATTTTAAATTGGATTAAAATTTTAATTAGATAATTTTTTTATCAATTAATCCAATTCTGGTCATTGTAATCAATTTCACTTTGAAATTGGGTATAAAAACTTAGCAAACTTTTGGATGTTTTTACTTTAAAAACACGCAGTGTTGTCCCGTTAGCGGGATTATTTTTTAAATTAATTTCTAACACTTATATGATTAGAATTTGGAAAAATGGATTCCATATTTTTAATCATAATAATTTATAATTTATTATAAATTCAAATTATTTTTCTGACCAAAAATATTAGTGAAAGTGATTAAAATTAATTACAACGATTAAGAGAATAATTAGGTTAACAAAGTACTAAACCTTAAATTTAAGACCCCAAACGAAATATAAAATTATAAAACACACATTTTATGTCAATTATTCATCCATAAAACTTCAATTATTTACTTTGGTTGGTTTTTTATGAGTTTTTTTAGATAAAAACATGGGTACACCTAACTTTTTTTCAAAAATGCCAAGTGTGTCATTTCCCTTCCATATAAAAGGACACCACATCTCCCTCTTCTTCACGCATCAAAAACCACTTAGGTTCGGCCAATATATACCCAATAAACTTCCCAAAATCCCTCCCTTACTCCTATAATCCTCCACTTGGGCAGAAATCAATCCAAGAAAGCCTTTTGTCCCAAACCAAAAGGAGTTACCCGATTAAGAGGTAACGTCTTCTCTCAAACTCTGTTCTTATATTTTCTTTCTCCACTCCCTCCACTCTCTTTATTACATTATTTTATAACACAAACAGTATATTCAATATACAATGTTGTCTTTATGATATGTTTTTTACCTACACTGACACACACCTTTATCTAATCGGTAAACAATATATTGTTTATGTGTGCGGTGAACTACCGCCTCACAAAACAATGATTGCTCATTTTTTCATTTACCTCTTATCATGGTGGAAATTATGATGGAAAATATGTTTATATATGTTATATATTATATTTATTATGAATTTTATCTTGTGTAATACTTTTAACACACATATATTTATACTTTCTATTTTGTGTAAATATGATCATTTTGTTTGAGGATGTGTGGACTACCACCCCTCAAAGCGATGTGATTCATTCACACACCACATGGAATGTATTAAGTATGGGTTTAGTGAAATTATATTATATATATGATTTAATAATTATTCTAGAATAATGATATATATACATATATATACACATATGTCATTTACCTTCTTTCTTTCAATACAATAATAAAAACGGAAACAGCGTTCATGCGTACGTACGGCTTACCGTCACTATAAACGTTGTATTCAATTTCATAATTCTATATTATATAGAATATTATAATTGAAATATAATTAATATAAATGATATTTATATCATAGTTTACATTCTAGAAATCATGATATAAGTTTAAGGACCATGGATATAATAAATTAAGACACGTGTGAAGAATAAAGAGCATATTACCTGAATTGAAACCTTAACGTAATATTGTTAACAAGAGGGTAATATAAGGTCATAATAAAACCATATATTTTATTAAATATAATAATATGGTTCTATAAAATATGTTTAATAAATTTATATTTATTACACTATTGGTGTGAACGAGTATAGCGAGAGTCAAGACACAAGGTAAGGGAATTTCATCTCACTTTTTATTTTCATGAGATACATGCTTTATTAACCACCCATTGCTTTTTTGTGGTGTGTATACTTACCATGAATGTATTATTTTATTCTTATTATTAAATTTATTGGTAATTAAATATCAATTCTGTGATCTTCCTTTCATTGGGTTTATGTTTCAAAAGCTACCAAATCGATAAGATAGTTTTTTCTCAATTTACCTTCTTTAAGACACATGCTTGGTAGTAAAGCTATATTTTTATAGGATGGGTATATATTGACTTTGAAATATTATATAATGAATATAATTACTTTAATTATATTTTAATGTTTTAATAATTTCACTTTCTTACATGGTGAATATGGTTCAAAGTTAATAAGTGATAAGATTTTATTGAAACAATCACATCGCTTTTCGAGATTGTTTATGATTATGCTTCCTTTATTGAAATATTATGATCTATACCTAAATATAGCTCATGAAATTTCTTATCCCCTAGTTATTCATGATATATTCATGTATTTTAATAATTTTTCTACTCTTTGGAACATAATATAGTCAAGAAAGTGTTTTTTAAGAAAGCCTAACTTTAACATTTCTTTAGTCAGAAATATGTATTCCTTAAAAACCATGTTTTCTAAAATGGGTTTCCAAGAATATTATAATATTCTCCTATAAAATTTAAAATAAAATTTTCCCTTTTTTCATTTTAACAGTGTTTTCAAAGGAATATTCCTTTTTATATCTGAAGTTATTTTTCTAACCTTTTACTGAGAAAAAGGAATATTCTTCTTACCTCGTACAACATGTACGGATTTACCCACCATAATTTTTTTGAAGCTTCCTTTGCATGTTTAAAAGGTTTATTTTTAAGAAAAAAAATTAAAAATTAATTTTTAAATAAATGGTTTTCAAAAAAAAATTCATGATTTATTTATAGGTTTTCAAATTATTTTTCAATGAAAGATTTTTTCAAAAGGTTTTTAATATTTTTTTATAAGTTTTCAAGGAAAATTGCTTTGAAATTTTTTTCAAAGCTTCCTTTATAAGTTTTCAAAGAAAATTTTATTCAAAAAAAATTCAAGATTATTTTATAATTTTTCAAGGAAAATTTTTTAAAAAATGATTTCAATATTCTTTTATAAGTTTTCATGGAAAGTTGTTTTTTAAATGTATTCAAATATTCTTTTATAATATTTCAAATAAAATGGTTTTTAAAATGTTTTCAAGCTCTCTTTATATGTTTTCAAAGAAAAAGGTTTCCAAAAGTTTTTAGAATATTTATTTATAATATTTCAAGTTTATTTTCATGAAAATGGTTTTCAAAATGTTTTTATATTATAAAGAGACCTTTTTTAAATAAGAAATGATATTTTACTCAATAAATTTTTTAAAAATATCATTGAAAGTTATTTTCCATATAAAATGACATTTATTGATGTTACTCATGTAGTTTTAGGAAAATATCTAAAGGTTCCATTCATATTATTTCTTGAATGGATTATGTTTTTATGGGATCATTTTTATGACACTCATTTCTCTTCCACATGTTATATATTTTTGAAACCCGCTTCTTTTCACAGGTTATGATTTTGAGGAAATGATTATGAAACCTGCGTCTTTTTTCATAGGTTGTGATATGATTATATTTTTATGATACCCATTTCATTTCATGTGTTATGATATGATTATTGATGATTTTGTGGCACATGTATGTGTGATTTAATTATGAGTTAGGTGGGACCTATATCTCCCTCCAATTCATTAGGTAAAGATTTATTTCTCATAAGATAGACATGGTTGGAAAGATAAATAAACTCAGTTTAGTATTACAGGGTTAGAATAATAAATTAACTAGGTTAATTATTATAGGGATAAAATGAGTAGTGAACTCAGTTCAGTAATACATGGATGGAATGGGGTGTGAACCCAGTTTAGTAAATTATTTTATCCACTAAGATGGCCTTGGAAACAATTCCTTGACTACTATGGAAATAATTATATATACTTACGTGTCTTCCCTAATTTCATGTTTTATTCCTATGTTATGCTTTCAAGGATTATGTTCTTTATTTCCTTATTATTCATATCTTATGAACTTATAAGCATTATGTCATGATTCATGTTTATGATCTTTGATATGCAGGGTATGGTCGTCTATTTTCATTGTCATGTTCTTATACCCTTATTATCATGATTATGCTTATATATCTCCCATTTTTACCCTTATTGGGCATCTGAGCACATCCCTTTTTATGTTTCCTTTCCCCAGGTTACGAAGATATGTATTAAGTATGATGTGTATAAGAAGGGTACTAGTCATGAAGAACATAGTGGGAGATAATTTATCTCCCTTATGTACTAGAATTTATGTTTCCATGTTTTCAAAGTAACTAGACTAATACAGTCTTTGGGTGTTTATTTTTTTAATGTTTTAAGTATTCTACAAAAGATATGTAATGTTAATGTATAAAAATATAAGGTCTTTATAGGTTGTTTTCTTATGTAAAATGATGTAGATATTGTATATTACTCATGAAAATTAATGGCTCCTGATCAATATTACCTGACTCATGATTTGGAGTTATTGGTGGTAATAATTTTATTAATGATCGAGAGGAATTGTATTTACAAGGAAATATTTGAAATATATACTGATCATAAAAGTTTAATGTAAAAATTAACACAAAAAGAGATGATTATAGGCCAGTGAATATGGTTGGAGTTGACTGATGATTATTAATTCTCAATACATTATCACCATTGTAAAGTGAATAATGTTTTGGATACTTTAAGTTGAAAGGATAATGATATCTTATCAACAATAATCATTACAAAAGATCCAATATTTATGTATTTAAAAAGGATGAAACTTGAAATATTCTTGGAAGGGTAGAAATATTTTATTTATCAAATGACTTTTAAACCATTATCCATGTTATGAATAAAGTGGTTGAAGTGGAGGATATGGAATAGTAAAAGGAGATGGGATATATTTCATAGTTAATCCTTGATTTTGATGAAATGATAAGCTTATAGAACTAGTTGTGTTTCCCATCAATACCATACATGAAGAAGGAACTATTGGTTTCTAATCCTATTTAATCATCCTATATTTATCCTGGAAATATGATAATGTATAATGATTTGAAAGTGTATTTATATTAAGAAAACATGCAAAGAGAAATTATACAGTAAATATCGTAATGCTTTATTGGTAAACAATTTAAGATTTATATATAGAATTCTAAGGTGATTTTCCAACCATTACCCATACCAAAAATATAAATGGGAATACATCACCATGGATTTTTTCATCAGACTCCCCAAATCATCTAAAGTCCAAATTTTTATTTGAGATTTAGTCAATAACATTACAAATTAAACACACTAAACTGATATTAGAAAATATATATCTTTTAAAAACTTTAAAAGATGTAAATTAAATAAGTGGTAAGGTTTCATGGGGTACCAAATTATATTATATTTTATTGGGATCTAATTTTTACCTAAATAAACTAGAAAATACATCTGATTGTTCTAGATACAAAGTTGTGTTTCAGTAATTCCTATCATCCTAAAATAGATAGTCAGTCTAATAGAACCATTAAAACCTTAGATGATATATTGAGACTCTTTTATATAGATATTAGTGGTGGTTGACAGCATCAACTTCCTCTAGTTGAGTTTTCACACAACAAAATATTTCACTCAAGCATTTAGATGGATCCTTATAGTACCTTCCATTTAAAGAACTATATAACTCTAAAATACTATGATGAATTTGGTGAAATAAATATTTTAAGACCTAATAGAGATGTTTAAATGGAAGATAAAGTTATTACCATTCAGAAACACATTGAGATATATTAGATTAGATATAAGACAAATACTGATAATCATCGGTGTGATGTGGAATATGAAGTTGGTGAGAAAGTTTTTTTGCAAATTTCCCCACATATGAATGTTATGAAATTTTAAATAAAGGGGAATATGATACCCTTGTATATTGGTATTTTCATTATTGATTATATTGAGATATTTCTTTTTCATGTGGTAGTCATATTAAACCTCTATCAAGGTCTTGATTTCATCCATGTATCTCTCTTGGCGAAGTATATTATTTATCATTCATACTTACTAATATCAAAGGATATACCACTAGAGTATGATCTTTCATATGATGAATAATTGGTAGAAATAATATATCATAGAGATAAAGTTCTACTGAACAACTCTACTCACCTGGTTTAATATCTCTGGAGGAATCATAAATTTGATTAAGCTATATGGGAACCAAAGTATGTGATGTATCAAAGAAATCATAATTTATTTATATCAATGTGATTAAATTTTAATGGTGAAATTAATTTTTAGGGGGGTATAATGTTACACACCAAGATTTTATATGTATTTCATTTGAAATATTATTTAAGTATTCGATATTGTTCCTTACACGTAACCTCGACTCAAAATAGACCATGATATAGTAAACCATTATAACCTAACCATTAAATTAGATGGTATAAATATTATTTAACAATTTATGGAAAAATATTTTCAATGGTTTTAAAAATTAAGAATTCAATGATTAATTCAAAAAAATAAGTACTCAATTTTCAGTAAAATCATTTTATAATTTAAAAAAATCAAAATGTTTTTATCATGTTTTTTCATGGGTAACTTATAATTAATTTATAATGTATTTAAAAAAATTAAATGAATATATTTTGTTAAATAATAATTTTTACATTATCTTAGAGTTATTTTTAGTAAATTTCTAAAAGATTTATTTTTCATAGAATATTGAAAAATAATGTTTTTTTGTAAAAACTATTATTTATTTTCATGTGAATGACCATGTCACACTCTCAGTTTGAGACATTCCATCATTTTATTCTTTTTTATTTTCATTTGATTCTATGGGTTGGATAAAGTTCTATTAGTGTTTAGAGGATTAAATGGGATAAGAACCAATAATCGGCTTCTGTGAAAATATATACGAACAAATTACACTGTAAATTTTGGTTTTATGAGGTAAATATTTTGGGGATATGTTTATGGTGAAACCCCATTTCAACCATAAAATGGTATTATGATGTAAATTTATTTTTCCCCAAAAAAATAACATAGGCGACAAGTTTTTTGGTGTAAGTGACTCTTGGTGAATTTATGACTTAAATTTTCAATTAACATCATAAATTGTTCGGGAAAAACGTTTTTACCCTAGATAGTGATTGTATTTTTCTAATATGTTGTTTCTTTACTCCTATCGAATCCAATAGAAAACCCTTAGCTATTACCAGTGATTTTCAACCACAAGACTCCTTGAAAAAAGAATCATTTAGAAATATTTATGGAATCAAATGTTAGGATCTCTTTCTTCCTCCATGCCTTAGATCTCCTTAGTTTATCATGTGAGGAATAATAGATTTATGGGTAAGACTAGATATATGGGTATGGTTATTTATTGATGATATGTCCTTGGGATTTTTTAAAGGAATGAGAGATAGAGGTTTTATCTATAGATTCATCTTGGATCCTTTGTGTTATTCATAATCGACATAGGTGGCTTCTCTCCTAATATACTATTCTAGAATGTGTTGGATTTAATTTTAATAAATTTTACTTGTGAATTTATTGGAAATCACTTGATTAGTTTATATAGAAGACCTTTATTTTGATTTGATTTAAAAATGGTAATTTTAAAAGATGCTCATGATATTTTTTAATTAAATGTTTTCAAAGTATTTGGTTTTCAAAAAAAAATTATGTGGAAAACTATTTGATATGGATAATGGTCTTGTAATACATGATAGTGTGTGTTCATATTGTGTTGTAAAAAGGCATGTTGAAATATAATTAGATCTTAATGTCGACTAGAATGGCACAAGGGGATGTCACCGAGTAGCAACACGGTGAAAGACATATTTCCCCTCACAAGTGTTGGGATTGACATTCAGAATCAATTTGTGTGTGACTATGAAACATGGAAATGGGTATTCTAAGTATAAAGTGAAAGGGAAATTGGAATTAATCATTTTTTTAAATTTCATGTTTTAATAGTTTCCTTTTGATAAACTATTTTTACATTATCCCCCTCTTTTTTATATAAAATTTCGTAACTTATTCTTATCCTAGTGGAATTTGTGGGAAGAAGTATAGAAAATCATATTGAGTGATATACTCTCCCCCTACTTTGTAACCATTTTATGTTTGCATATTTCATTTACCAAGATATGGGGAAGGTTCATGTTTCCTATTTCTCTAGTGGTGATACTTTTGGTTATTGAATCTAGAGTTAGGGAGTGTTTGTGTATTTGTTTGGGATGGTACCACTTTGGTTCCAATGCCTTTTTATTTTGATTCTAACCCTTTCTCACTTATTTCATTTTCTTTTGTACTTTTATATTAATATTGTACCGCTATTTTATTGAGTGATGTGTTTTATTATCATTCCATATTTAGTTTTTCTTGGTTGTTATATATCTATTGATTAGTTGTATGGGTTCATAGGGAAAATCGTATCCCTATGACTTCTTAATCCTTTGACATTTATTTCCATACTTTAGTTTCTTGGGGATTTCATCTAATTTCAATAGATTTTCCCCTCTTATCAAACCAATGAGGAGGGTTGGGGTGTTACAAATAGTATCATTCTTGGTCGTTCTGAATATATTTTTGTGGAAAATGGTGTCAGTTTTGTTCAGACCTTGAGTTGAGTTGGTATTAAGGAGATAAGAATGTTGAAAATTTAAATATGTAGCATAAAAATATGTATCTAACCTTTTTATACTAAACTTAATTTTTCCAACATGTTAAGGTATAAAATTGTTCTAAGACACTTCTAGGAGTGTTGTTATCTCTTCTTATTGGTTTTAATCGATAAGTATTTCTTACAATGTATTTCAGTGGACTTCCCACTAGGATTTCATTTTTCATATTCTATTTAATGATTTTTGAAAAATTATTATAACTTTTAAAATTTTTATTTTTTTAATGATGGTTCCACAAGTTGTTTCTTAGGTTAATGATAATTTTTTGTTACGTTTTTGAAAATTATTCAAGACTTGGATTCTTGGAGAGAAATGGTCTAAATGTTATAATTTTCTTCTTATAGAAAATGGATCTAGGGAGATGTAGTAGAAATAAATATGATTAAGAAGCTAAAAATAAGGTATCACCTAAGACGTAGGTGAACCAACAACTTTTAAAGATTATTGTTCAATAGTTTCAAGTTTTTGGCAGAAGAAAACAAAATGATGAATCGAGGAAAGTTGATAAATAAGTGACATTTTAGAAGAATAATCAACCTATGTCTTGAGGGGATTATTTCATAAAAAATAATAATTGTGTCACAATTAAATGAATATATTCTTCAATTTTCTTGGTACATTTGAAGATTTGAGGATTTATTTAGAAACCTATATGTTAGAAGATATTTCGTGCTAATGGTTGTATTTATCTTCCCATGATAAATCTAACCAAGGAATTGTGTGGGAGGATTTTGAGTAATTGATCAATAGAAAATTATTTCCATATACATTTAAAATGGAAATTATAAAATATCTTTTCATCTTGAAGTAAGAAAAACTTTATGTTATAGAGTATGGAACTATGTTTATGAACATTGTTCATTTTTTCGAGGAAGTAGTAGTTGGAGCTTCCTTAAAAGTGTGTATCTCTGAGTTATGATTATGACTAGAGATTAAATCTAATATAGTTGTTCCCTATGTTATATATTATACATAAATGGTTAATAGGTAAATAGTTGAAAAAGGGGATCTTGTTTAAAAATTTTCAGGTGGTAGTATATTCATTCCCATGGGGATATGTTTCAAATATAGCATGAGATATAAGATAAAGAGGTATGTCGACTCTTAGGGAGGTAGAAAAACTTAGGATCAGACTATAGAATTTGTTAATTATCCTACAATATCTGATACCAAATCAGGTTGTTTTCAGTGCATTTTGTTGATACATAGGAAGAGAGAATACACTTCACCATTGAGGAATTCCCACCACTTCCAAAAGAGACGCCATATTAAGAATTTTTTCCATAAAATTTTAGAGATAAATAGGTGGAATGGGCCTTGAACCAGCCTTAAATATCATATGATTGTATGTAATAGTCTCATCAGACTAGTTCACCTCCATAGACATAGGTGACCCATAATTTTTCTAGGAACACTTAAGTTGTTCATTCAATACATCATCAAAGAAGTATGAGCTATCATGTGATAGTTGAAAATAGTTTTATAGAGAAAAAAAAGTGTTGTAAGTGAGCTACCAGGTCCCTTTATGATACATGGTACCATTCTCCTGAATTGAAATATTATCCATGTCACGCTTGATATAGGAGCATCACATTATTTACTTGATTATTCTATGGTTAAATAGTTTTATTTCACATGAAAATGATTCCACATGTCAAGATTATCAAAAAAACACTTGGGAATGAGGAGTGTATAGGATTTAAATTCCCATCATGTTTCATTACTATTGATGGAATGTAGTTTTCATAGGATTTTATAGTCTTGGAGATGGATTTTTTTATTTAATATTTTGTATGGACTGGCCGGTGGGATTTAAATATCATATTGACTCCTATATGTGGTGGATGATGTTTACATCCTTGGATGGAGTCCTCCACTTTTTAAAGGGGGTTGAGATTGAAATATAGGAAATATTAGACCTTTATTGAAATTTGAGGTAACCATATCTAGACAATTAGTATAAATGACTTTGGTAGCTATTGATAAAATAGGAAATGATAATATTTATAAAATAGGGGATCGATACCCATATTTTTTTCTTAATGATCACTTTGGGTAACCACCCAAAAGATAAATAAAATTTATAATCAGCATACTCCTAGGAACAAGCATTATTTCACTAACATCTTAGAGAATCACTACTGGAAAACTAACCTTTACCAACGGTTTGGAACCGTTGGTATAGGCCTCCAAACCGTTGGTATAGCCTATACCAATGGTTTAGAGAACCGTAGCCAAGTAAGCTGTTGGGATAGGTCTATACCAACAGGTTTCCAAAAACCATTGGTATAGACCTATACCAATGGTTAACTGTTGGTATAGGTAATATGAAATCTATACCAACGGTAATGGAACCGTTGGTATATAAATTCCAAAAATAAAACATCCGCTGGGATTTGATCCCACGACCCCTCGTTTATAATCGAACGACTTAACCACTAAGCTAACATCACTTTTGTAAACATAATTTCATAAATATATATATGTATTATCATAATTATTTAAAATTTTGATTTATAGAATGTTCTCGGTTAGTAGAGCTGGAAAAAAATTAAAGAACATATCCCAACGGTTTTCAAAACCGTTGGGAAAGGTTAGGGGTGGGTTGAGTATTTTAGGCCGAAGGTTGATTTTCTGGGTGTTTTTTCCCAACAGTTTTGGTGAACCGTTCGGAAAGAGTGACCTTTCCCAACGGTTTTGGTAAACCGTTGGGAAAGAGGCTCAAAACACACCCTTTCCCAACGGTTTAGCATGAACCGTTGGGAAAGGTCACTCTTTCCCAACAGTTTTGGTGAACCGTTGGGAAAGAGGCTCAAAACACACCCTTTCCCAACGGTTTAGCATAAACCATTGAGAAAGAGTGACCCTTTCCCAACGGTTTGCCAAACCTTTGGGAAAGGTGGGGAAATCTATGGCTTTCCCAACGGTTTTGGTGAACCGTTGGGAAAAGGTAGCTATACCAACGGTTTTTACAAACCGTTGGTATAGAAGTGTTGGGAAAGATCATATTTCCAGTAGTGAATGTATCCAAATGCGTTGTGGGAATTAACAGTTTGTTGTGAAGAGTTAGAATGTAAAGTCTATATCACACTAAGTATGTTTCCTTGGGATAGACTAGTTTTATAATTAAATAAGGTAGATAGTACTCCTTGATTATGTGTTGATTATCATAAGTCAAATTATGTAATGATTAAAAATCAATATCCTCTTCCTTGAATAATTGATATGTTTTATCAATTATAGGGATCCAATTGGTTCACTAAAATTTTTCTATGATCAGGGTATCATCATCTTAGAGTTAGAAGAGGGGATATTTAAAAAAATACTTTTAGAAGATGTTATGTCCACTATAAATATATTATTATTCTATTTTAGACTGACGAATGCACCATAAGTTTTCATGGATTTTGTGAAATGTATCTTCAAAAGGTAACTCAAACCCTTTGTTGCCTTATTTGTTGATTATGTTCTAGTATACTCTAGGTATAGGAATGGCCATGAGAATAACTTAGAAATTGTACTGAGTATATTGTGGGAAAATCATTTGAATTCTAACTTACTAAGTGAGACTTTTCATCAAAGAAGTATGTTTCCTTGGGAATATAATTTCCAAAGAAGAAATATCAATTGACCCTATAATGATAGAAGTAGTATCCTTTTTAAAAACAAAAAAATAATTTTTTTAGGTACGTAGTTCTCTAGTATTAACAAGCTATTATCGCTGCTTTGTTCGAGGTTTCTCAAGACTTTCTTCTCCCATGAATTCTCAAACAAGAAAAGGTTTTCCATTTGTATGTAATGATGTATGTCAAAAATTATTTTTCAAACATAAAATTAATCTCACCTTAAAAACCATCCTAATATTTACAGAATCATGTAACAACTATGCACTATATTTTGATTCATCTAGATTAGATCTTGGTTATTTTCTCATGCAGGGAGGACATGTTTTGGCCTATAGTTCAAGTTATTTGTGACTTAATGAGAATAATTATCCTACGCATGATCTATAATTAGATGTGGTTATCCTTGCCTTAAAAACATGGAGGCATTATCTCATTGGGGAAAATGTACAAAGTGATAAAAGATAATTTATAGTGGGAAGGTATGAAAAGAAATATTGTAGAATATGTGATGAAGTTAATGAAATGTTAGTAGGTAAATACTAAATAGAAAATATCAATAGGTGTGTTTCAATATTTAGTTATACCTTTATGGAAGTGGGAATAAATTGTGACGTATTTTTTCATAGGCATGTCAATAACATTATAGAAATAATATGTAATATGGGTAGTAGTGGACAAGCTTACAAAGTTGGGACACTTTTTCTATATCAAAGAATACAAAAAATTATAGGTCATAGAAACTTTTTATATCAAATAAGTAGTCGGGTTTCATGGAGTTCCACCTTTGATTGTATCTGATAGAGACCCATGTTTTGCTTCTCAGTTTTTGAGATCATTATAACAGTCACATGGATGTAAATTGATTATAATAATATTATATCATCCACAAATGGATGGGAAGCTTGAATGAACTGTTTATAAATTAGATTTTATGCTCAGAGCATTCATCATGGACATTGGTGGTTCATGGGAGGATTATATGACTTTGGTCGAATTATCCTATAACAACATTTATCAGGAGATAATATAGATGGATTTATTCCAGTCCTTATATATCCACCCTTATATCTCTTCTTTTTTTGTGTAAATAGGAGAAACGTATTGATTAGACCAAGAAATTTCCATGAGATTATTGAGAATTTCCAAATTATGTAGAAGTGGATGGATACACATAATGCAGACAGAATATATTTACAGATAATCATCTTTGACCTTTAACATCTGATGTTATTGAGAATTTTTTTCTTGAATTTATCTCCAAAAAATGGTTGTATACTCTTGAGAAAAAAAGGGATGTTAGATTCATGGTACATGGGACCATATGATGTTATATAATGGATTGGAACTATTATACACCAGTTAGAATTGCACCATCGAGATTTAGTGTTATTCAAAATTTCTTCCATGTTCCTCAACTAAAGAAGTATCATTCTGATCCACATCATGTGATCAGTGAGGATCATGTTAATCTTAATATAGATATAAATTTTATCCATAAATTGGTATAGGTTTTGAATAGATAGGAAAATACCTTTCAAGGGAGATATATTTCCTTGGTCTAGGTTTTATGGTATCCTGGTATGTTTCAATAGGATACATTGGAATGTGAAAAGGTTATGTGGGAGAAATGGATAGACTTGTTCAAGATTAATGTTGATATCCAGCTTCCCAAGTACAGAAATCCAAAATTTTGGGTGAATGTAGTTCCCATGGTTTCTAGTACAAAATCATTGTATGCCTTTTTCTATGTCTTTAGAGTATTTGGGTTGGATAAACTTCTATATGTGTTCATATGATTAGAAGGGAAAATAAATTAGAGCAAAATACTAGAAAAATATGACTAAGAAATTTAAATCATAAATTATGGTTTAATGACATTTATATTTTGGGGAATATTTTCAGGATATAAAATTAGTTACTCCATATAATGGTCTTATGTCATAAAATCAGTTTTCCCTAGAGAAATAACTGAGGTGATGGTTTTCTTGACGTAAGTGAACCTCGATGAATTCATGGTATAAATATTCAATTTAAACTCTAAAAAATTTGGGACCTCTAGGATTTAGTCATTTCTATAGATTTATTTTTATAATATGATTTTTCTTTTCATCTATTAAACCCCATGGAAAAACTATAGAAATTTTTGGTGATTTTCGACTTTCAAACTCCTTGGACAACGAATCATTGAGAATTATTTTGTAGAATCAAAGGCAAGGATCTCCTTATTCCTTATTAACATGGATCTATTTATTTTGTCTCATGTAGAATAATATATCATTGGGTAAGATTGGATATATTGGAATGGTTTTATATTGATGATATCTCCTTCTGATTTACTAAAGTAATTAGAGAAGGAGGTTTGATCTATAGATTCATCTTGGATCCTTTGCAATATTCATAATTGAGGAAGGTGGATTATTTATTATTATACTATTCTAGAACTTTTCTTATATAATTTTGATACATTTTCCTTGTGATTTTATTTAAAATACATTGAATAATTTATCTAGAATACTTTTTTTATTTGATTTCAAAAGGGTTGTTTTGAATGATGTCCATGTGATGTTTTAATTAAATGTTTTCAAAGGATTCAGTCTTGAAGAGAAATGTTTTGTGTGGAAAACTATTTGATATAGATGATGGTATTAGAATTTATGGTTTTGTGTGTTTATATTTCATTTTATGAGGCCTTGATTAAATTGACATGGTGTTTGGTGCCGACTAGAAAGGCACAAGTGCATATCACCTAGTGAAAACTTAGAGAAAGATGGATTTCCAATCCTTAGTGTTGGGTTTGTCATTTGGCATGAATGTATGTGTGAATATGGAACATAGAAATGGGTATTCCATGTGTAAAGTGTAATTAATGATTTTTTTAAATTTCATTCTTTAATAATTTCATTTTGATAAACTATTTTAAAAACCTCACCCCCTATTTTATATAAAATCTACTAACTTGTTTTTTATCCTATTGGAATGAGTTGGATGTGTTTTTGGAAATAATACTTAGCGATATAATCACTCCATTCTTGGTCACCTATGTGTGTTTTCTTATTCTATATACCTAGATATAGGGAAGGGTCATGTTTCATAGTTCTCTTGTGGTGATCCTTAATGTCATGGTTTACTTGTTGAAGCTAGTGCTGGGGAGTGTCTGAATTTTTTTCTGAGATGGTTATTTTCAAGATGGTAATGAAAAATCTTTTAGTTGGATATATTTTTCATGGGAAATATATAATTAACCTCTTTAATGTGGCTATATTGAACTAAAAACTCAGAAAAATTTAAAACCACTGAAAATGATTTATTGAAAATTGATAAATAATCTCATTTTTAAAAAAATAGTGGTTTCAGATGGGATCACATTTTAGTATAGTTTATAACATTAAAACATCATATTTCCCACAATAAAGCTCCAAATTTTCTTCAATGTTGAATAAAAGAAGGGGAAAACATGTAAATTCAATTTTAATGTCATGAAGAATTTAGCAATTTAGTATATTAAAAACGTTATCAATGGTTTATAAGAAATACCAATGAAATTTTTCCACAAAACAAATAAATAAAAACATAGAGCATGCACAGAAGTTTCGCTACATATTACCAATTCAATAGTTTAGTTCAAGAGAAATTTTTTTATTTTAGTTCATGTTCATGGAATAGTTCAATTTTATTTTCATCCAAGAAATTAATATCCTTATTGTTAGAATATTATCATACACTCTAAATTAAAACATTTAATAATAGTAACCAACATGCTTCATCACTAATTTCAGTATACTAATATCAAAAATTTTAAATTCTTTTATGTTCAAATCGGTAGCAGCAATGAACAGATATTAAAAATATGAAAATGAGAAGAATTTTAAACTATAAAACTCCTTGAATGATAATAATTATTCCCATTAAATTACACTTAAATTTCCTCCTTCATTCCTATAAAATAAGTCTCTCTTGTAAGTTTTAATGATCCTAAAAAATGTAAACATATTATTATTAGATTCATGAAATTTCATCTCATATAAAATTAAAACAGAGTTTAAGAATATAAGGGGTTGAAACCATAATTTGTTTTTTCAGTTTTTAACTTCTCTAAATCATTTTAAAGTGTAATGAATCTACTCCAATTGGGAAATAAAGGGGAGAGAATCCCCAAATGGATTATTCATCAAAGAATCTAGTTGATACTCAAGGTAAATAAAAATGACATCATATTTATATTTAGAAAAATTTATTCACTATAAAACAACACTAAATAATTAAAAATAATCCTAACACTAAAAATGGTTATTACCTTCCCCCACACTTATTACAAACAAAATCAAAAAGTAAGGGAAGAAACAACCTGATTTATTCTGTGATATTTAGCTTCCAAGATCAAGATTACCTCCCCCATTTGTTCTGTATTACATTCTCTAAATATTTTTAGTCAATGTCCATTAAAAATAAATAGAACATACTTCCCAAGATCTTTAATATAAACATCACTAAAATGGTAAATGTGTGTTATAATAAAAGTTTCATCCTACTTGGAATATAATTTACATGGAAAAATCATCAGCCCCAAGTTGTATAAGAACACTGTATCTCCAATCTTAAATTATTTATTCATGATTAACTTATCATGCATAGCCTTTCTTTTCTAAAAAATCCTTGCATTTTAATAATCATTATTCCTTATTTCCTCCAACTCTTGCAAACATAGATTCCTCTATTTTCTAGCTTTAAAAAGATTCAAATTAAAATATTTTACAACCCAAAACGTTTTATGATAAACTTTTAAAGGAAAATGAAAAGGTATTATTGAAACTATCCTATAAGGTGATATCCCTATGGGTGACTTAGAGGAAGTCCAATGTGAACAATGAGAATCCTCAACTCTCAAGCCCCAATATTTTCTATTCTGATTATTATTTTTCTCAATAATATGCTTAATATATCTATTTGAAACTTCATCCTTCTCATTTGTTTGTGGGTGATAGTTTAATGACCCACCAATTCTCTTTGTCCTGAGATTACAATGAGTCATTACTAGGCCTTAAGCGACATCCCCAAGATGCCAAAGGTTGGAAATAAATTCTGAAGGGCTTAAAATACAAGTGGGGGTGATTTACCCTTTAAGAAATAAGACAATAAACCAACCAACCATTCAATATATGATTCATGAACAAAGAAATACAACTCAACAACTTTATGTATCTCAAAACCACATCAAAGTATGAAATGAAAGAAAAATAACCAAGTATCAAAGTACATAGTGGATAAATGATACAAGACTCTCAAAAGACTATAAGACTCCATGATCCATAAGATCCAAGCTCCACAATCTCCAAACATCCCAAACATCATGAGTTAGTTCTAAAAACATGGGAAACGTTACCTTTTCCCCTGTCCCGGAAGATATCATCTGCAAAAGCACCAAAGTTCCAAAGCATGGGTGAGTATAAAACTCAGTAGGTTTTCTCCAATGACTTCCCTACTCATGACACTAGGATAGAAGAGTTAGAAACAATTATATAAAATAGTTTATATAAAACAATTTACCAAAATAGTTTATAACTGAATAAAAAAAAGTTCCAAAAATCCTTTGCAACCAAGTGAAAACAAAACCAGATGAAACCAATTTCCAGAAAGTTATTTTTTAAAACAAATAACTAATAAAAGCTTTGAAACAATTTCACAATATCCCCTTTTTTCATACCCAACCATCCCAAAAACCCCTGAAACCAACCATGCATGCTATGTTATGACAGTTCCATACTCATGAGCGGTTTCTTGTCGATCTACCAAGTCATCACAAGGTAATTGTTTCCCATGCGCCATTAACCCTTTAGCACCGAGCACAAGGTTATATTTCAACCAAGCCATGTATATGAAATATGAACTTTATATACTGTGATTCATTTAACCTTTGGAATTGAGCACAAGGTTATATTTCAACCAAGCCCCAGAAATGCTATATGAACTCACACCAATATGTCCAAGGTTCATCCCAAAACACATTTTAAATAAAAACACCCATTTTATTGAAAACAAATTCCATAAAAGTAATTTCAATACCAAACCATTTAAATATAACATCTTTTTTATTGAAAACAAAAATTTCATCAATCCATTTAACAACTCCATAGAATAAATAATTTAAAATCATCATTTTAAATTCAAGAGGCTTAATCACTTTGCACAAAAATTCACCAGGATTTCACAATTTCACTAAATTATTAAATCGTCACTAAAGAATATTTCTTCCATGATTTTCACAATAAATTCCATTCAAATAAACCAATTTGAAACTAAGTCAATAAATTCTATCAAGAGGAGTCGAGAGAGAAGCCTCCTACCTCAAAGGTTTTGATGAAAACCACAACGAACAAAGAACACTCAAGAAAACTGGGTTGATTATCCAAGAACCTGCCTTAGATCTCTTCTCCTAGAAAGAACAAGACAAAATCTCATCATATTTGGAATCCACACACTTATATCTACCCATAATGGGTGTAGATATAAGAAACCAAGAGTAGAGGAAAATTATATCTAAGTAGATCTTAGAAACTGATCGGGAACGATGAAGAATGATCGCAAACATCAAGAATATGGCTTTGATTTTCCAAGGAAAGCCTTAGGATCACCTCCAAAACGCTTGAGAGAGGTTCTCATACCTTCAAGTGAGAGTAATACTAAGTTACATATTCTTAGTAGAAAAACCAAGTCACTTAGAGGAAAAACGTGTGAGATCTACTTTTTTAGGATCTCACTTAAGTGTCCGCACGGTTAGTTCGCACGATTAGACAAACCGTGCACTAACCGTGCATTATCCACTGCCTCAGTAGACCCTCCCACAGCCTCCTTGCATGGTCTCTTGAACTATGCTCCAACCATGTGGGAGACACTACCTAAATAGTGCCTACTACGCACGGTTTGGCCGCACGGTTAAACAAACTGTGCGCCGCCCATGTGACTTCCCCTTTGCCTAAAAACTTTATTCAAAGTTATACTGACTCTCCCATTCATCACCCATAACTTTATAACCATGAAAATCATAAACTAAGGGTTATATACCAGAAATTGGGGGTATTACATTCTCCCAGAAAGTAGAAAACCCTCACCCGACTGAAAGAGTTTCGGCCACCACTCCTTCACTTCCTTTTCACGTTCCCAAGTCTCTTCCTGAATCTGACCATGCCTCCATAAAACCCGCACTAGACTAATTCATTTTCCATGAAAGACTTTTTCATGCATATCCAAAATCAATACTGGGATATGTGTCAATGAAGCATCTGGATCTAGGTCAACGTGATCCCATTTGATCACATGGTTAGGATTAGGCTGATACTTTTTCAATAGAGATACATGGAACACATTATGCATCGAACTGAACTGTGGTGGTAATGCCAACCGATATTCCACCTATTAGACCAATTATATTATCTCTAAAGTGACTAAGTAACTAGGAGATAGCTTTCCCTATTTCCCAAAATGATTATTTCCAAGCCTTGGACGTATCCTCAAGAAGAAATGATCACTCACAGCAAACGATGATGTTCGTCTATAATGATCTGCATAAGATTTCTAAAGACTCTGATCCATCTCCATCCTCTTTCTAATAAAATGGATCTTATTCATTGTTTCATGGACAAGGATCATCCCAACTAGTAAAGTTTCACCTATTTCCACCCATCATAGTGGAGAAGGACAAGGACTCCCATACTATGATTTAGATAGAACCATTTGTATCGAGGCTTGATAGATACTATTTTATGAGAACTCCACCAAGGGAATATTTGCCTCCCATGATCCACCAAAATCCATTACACAATACCACAACATGTCTTCCAACATTTGTATTATCCACTCATATTTTTCATCCGTCTGAGGATGATACGCCGTGCTCATAGTCAATTGAGTCCCAAGAGCTTGTTTTAAGGATTTCCAAAAATGAGACATGAACCTCGGATCTCTGTCTGAGACTATTAAAACTGGTACGTCATTCCTCTTTACCACTTCTTGGATATAGAGTTTTGACAGATCCTCCACCATATGAGTTTCACGAATAGGGATGGACTGGGACGACTTGGTAAGACAATCCACAATCCCCCATATGGAATAATGTTTCAGAACCATTCTTGGAAGACCTGTAACAAAATCCATTTCTATCTACTCACATTTCCACACTGGGGTAGGTAATGACTGCAACATACCTGCTGGTCTCTGATTCCCTACTTTAACCTACTGAAAAGTTAATCACCACGAGATGAACTCAGTCGCCTTCCTTTTCATGTCACTCCACCAAAATTGTGCCTTTAATGCCTTATACATCTTCTGTGTACTTGGATGTGTAGTCCATCTCGAATGGTGGTAAGCATGAAGGAGTTGTTCTTGAAAAGCCATGGGTATAAATATCTGATCTCTAAAGCACAAAACTGAACTCTCATCAAGTTTCTATCCCTCAATGGTCTCCCTACCATTGAGTTTTGAACTCATAACTAGACATTCTGCATCAGATGTTTGTTCTTTATTTACCATATTTACCAAATCAGGAACAAGAATAGCTAAAAATAAATCCACAACATTACCTCGATCTTCACATTCCATATGCATGTCGGCTAGAACTGACATCAACTACCATTCATCTGAAGTTTCGTTTTCCAACTAAGCATATGACTTTCTACTCAATGCATCTGCCACTAAATTCCCTTTTCTTGGTGTATAAATCAAGTCAAAGTCAAACATTTGGAGATACTCCATTCATCTCCTTTTCCTCAGATTAAAATCTCACTGAGAGAAAATGTGTTTCAAACTTTTGTGGTCTGTGAACATAGTGAATTTCTCACCAAAGAGATAGTGTTGCCAGGTTTTCAAGGCATGGATGACTATAGATAACTCTAAATCATGTGTTGGGTAATTCTTCTCATGCACCCTCAATTACTATGAACCATAAGAAACCACATGGTCTCCTTGCATGAGAACATATCCCAACCCTAATCCTAAAGCATCACAGTACACCACATACCCCTATCCTAATTCTAGAAAAATCAAGATAAGTTCTAATGTAAGTCGAACTTTCAACTCCTAAAACTACTTTTGGATTTCCTCTATCCATTGAAATGGATCATTCTTCTTTGTCAGAGTTTTCATTGGAGAAGATAGCCATGAGAAATCAAGCACAAAGTGTCGGTAGTAACTAGATTGATCAAGAAAACTTCATATATCGAAGACATTATTTAGTGGTTTCCATGAGATAACAACTTATATCTTTTCAGGATCAACAGAAATGACTTTTTTAGAAATGACATGGCCAAGAAAATGTACTTTCTATATCCAAAAATCACACTTTTATAATTTTCCATACAAACAGTGATCTCTCAAGATTTGTAACACTGTTTACAAATGCTCCTCATGTTCATCTCTTGTCTTTGAATACACCAAGATTTCGTCCACAAACACCATAAAAAAAGAATCCAGATATCTCTGAAATATCTAATTCATCAAATCCATGAAGACTGTTGGTGAATTGGTTAGACTGAAAGTAGTGACTACATATTCATAGTGGCCATATATGCTTCTGAAAGCTGTATTCATAAAATCCTCCTTCCTAACTCGCAATTGATCATATCCTAATCACAATTCAATCTTGGAGAACCATTTTTCTCCCATTAATTGATAAAAAAGTTCATCAATGCATGGGAGTGGATACCTATTCTTTATTGTAACTTGGTTAAGCTTATGATAATCAACACACAGCCAAATAGTTCCATCTGATTTCTTTATGAACAAGACCTATGCTGCCCATGGAGATGTACTTGGTCGAATGAAACCCTTGGTTTCCAGTTCTTCCAACTGAACATTAAATTCCTTAACTCTATTGGTCCCATCCTATAAGATGGAATAAAAATAGTACTGGTCCCCGGAAGGAGATCAATTATAAACTCCACTTCTCTTATAGGTGGTAACCATAAGAAGTTCTTAGGTAATACATCAAGAAATTGATCCAAAAATGCTTGAAAATTAGTTTCTTCGATCTCATCCATTTATTCTAAATTCAATGCTACCAACTGATAAGAGATCATTAGCACCATTGGTTCCAACAAGCTCTTTTCACCTTTCTTTACCATCCTCTCTCCTCTGAAGAGATGCTAAATGTCATCCTCAGTAATAAAACTCAATTTTCTCCTATAAAAGTTGATCTGAGCCTTGAACATTGTCAACCAATATATACCCAGGATTACATCATAAAAATTCATGTACAACATCGAGAAGTATCATTTCAGTTCAACTCTATCTACAGTTATAGCACATGGTCTACACTTAAAGGCTTGACATTATCTTTCACTAAGAGGAGTATACAGTTTTAAGACAGAAGGCATAATTTCTAACTTTAAACATAGAAAATCCACAGCACGATAAGAAATGAAAGAATGTGATGCATCAGTATCAAAGAGAACTTGCACAAGGGTATAATTAAAAAGAATCATACCTCTCACTATAGATGGTACAGCATGATCATCAATAATCATCTGCTCATCTCCATATAATTGCTTCTGTGCTGCACTGTTCTCCTTATTGCCTTGATGAGATTGACCTGGTTGAGGATTCATGGTATTTCTAGAATTTTCATGGCAAGCTCTATTATGCTGATGAGATTGATTATGTTTTCCTCGTCCTATCGAATCATACGATGCTTGCGATGATTGAGAAGTGTCCTGAGCACCTGAACTTGGAGCACTGTGATAATAGCACTAAAGATGTCCCATCTTGTTGCAATTATGACATGCTCTAGGTTGTGTCATACACTCTCTATTTATGTGGTCAAGAAAAACACATTGAAAGCAACTTGCTTTTATCTGGGGTCATAGTGGAAGGTTCACTGATCCCACCGTCTGATTCTGATTTCCACTTCCACCTTAGAAATAGGTGTACCTTTTCTGCTTGTTCCCAACGGTTGAGTTCCCACCATTCGTTGTAGGTATCATCATTCCCCCTCCTATCAATCCCGAAATATCACGTTCAGCCATAGTCGCTCTGTTCATCGTCTCTATATAATCCGTAATACAGAGCACCAAAATCTTCGATTGAATCTTCTACCGTAGCCTTGATTCGAAGATGTGTGCCTTCAAATACACACTTGCCTCAACCTCTGGTGAAAAGGGACTCAATTCATGAATTTAGTTGCGTAATCTGTGACATAGAGGCTCTCTTGTTTCAGGCTGAAGATGTCTGTCATTTTCTGGATCTTGAACGTATGAGGATATAATTATTTGTTGAAAAATTCTTCAAAATCCCCCCATGTAAGGCCTTCATCTAATTTAGCCTACACCTCTAAATCCCACCACTGGTGTGCAAGATCCTTGAGAATATATGTCACCAGTTTGACCTTGAGATCTGATAGGGTGATGATGAAATTGAAGATATGATTCATCCTACTTAGAAATACCTCTTCCTTCTCGGGTTCAGCATCACCTTGGAATTTCGGTGGATTCTGATTTATAAACTAGATGGTATAATCCATACGCCTTGGTTCAATCCTCTGGTTCCCTATATCCACAGCTTGAAAATCTTGGACAATACTCTGAACCATCTCTTGGTTCACCCATGGTTCATGTGCAACCACATTCTCCACAGCTTCTTCAGGTTGGTTTCGACGATGCCTATTGGTGCCATTTTCTAAACCAATAACAGACTCTATCAATCTCACTCTCTAGAAACTGATAGATTAGAATTTCAAATTCTATCACATCAACTATCACAACATTGTTTTCAAAATGACCTTTTTCAATGTTCAACCATTTTTGAAAACATTCAACATGTTTTTTGAAAATCAAACCATTTTCAAAATACATGAAATATCATGTTTTCAAAATCGTTCATTTGAAAACAATTTCAGAATTTTTTTTCAAAAATTTACATCTTTGCACAAAATCATAAATCATTTCTCACAATTAGATATGCAATCCTAGTGGGAATCCATTCCTCTACAATACATTTCATGCTCATCTCATTGGATAAACCCATGACAATGAGATTTCCAACATTCTAGAAGTGTATCCAAAACACTTATGTACCCAACACCCTGGTAACTTTAAGTTCAAAATAAATGGGATAACTACATCTTTTTATGCTATACATTTCAAGTTATGACAACCCTACTCCTGTCTAAGATTACAACCCAAGGAATATATGAAAAGGAATTCCAACTCCAAGACTAAGAACACTGTTTATTTTTACCACAGGGGAAGGACTAGACTAACACCATTTGTAATTACCTGCCAATTCTCATTGGATTGAGAGTACAAAGAGTCATTAATAGGCCTTAAGCGATGTCCCCAAGACTCCAAAGGCTATAAATAAATTTCAAAGGGTTTCAAATACAAGTGGTGGTGATTTACCCTTTAAGAAATAATCCAAAAAACCAACCAACCATTCACTATATGATTCATGAACAAATAAAGACAACTCAACAACTTTATGTATCTCAAAACTACATCAAAGTATGAAACAATAGAAAAATAACCAAGTATCAAAGTACACAGTGGATAAATTACACAAGACACTCAAAATACTAAAAGACTTCATACTCTAAAAGTTCCAATCTCTACAATCTCTAACCAGTCCAAACATCAAGAGGTAGTGCTAAAAATGTGGGAAATGTTACCTTTGCCCCTATCCCGGAAGATAGCATCTACAAAAGTACCAAAGTGACAAAGCAGAGGTGAGTATAAAACTCAGTAGGTTTTCCACAATGAATTTTATACTCATTCCACTATGATATAAGAGTTATAAAAAATTACATAAAATAGTTTATATAAAACAATTTACCAAAATAATTTTTAACTAAATAAAAACAAATTCCAAAAACCATTTGCAACCAAGTGAAAAAAAACAAATGAAATCAATTTCTAGAAAGGTATTTTTCCAAAAAAATAACTAATCAAAGCTTTTAAAACATATCACAATATCCCCTTTTTTTCATACCCAACCATCCCAAAAACCCATGCAACCAACCATGCATGATATGTTATGACAGTTCTATACTCATGACGGGTTTCTCATCGATCTACCAAGTCATCACAAGGTAATTGTTTCCCATGTTCCATTAACCCTTTGGCACTGAGCACAATGTTATATTTCAACCAAGCCCCATATATGAAATATGAACTTTATATCTCATGTTCCATTTAACCTTCGGCACTGAGCACAAGGTCATATTTCAACCAAGCCCCATAAATTCAATATGAACTCACACCAATATGTACAAGGATCATTCCAAAACACATTTTCAATAAAAACACCCTTTTTATTGAAAACAAATTCCATCAAAGTCATTTCAATATCAAACCATTTCAATAAAACATAATTTTTACTGAAAACCAAAATTTCATCAATCCATTTAACAACTCCAGCGAATCAATAATTTTAAATCATAATTTTAACTTCAAGAGGCCTAATCACTTTGCACAAAAATTCACCAAGATTTCACAATTTCACTAAAGACATAAATCATCACTAAAGAAGATTTCTTCCATGATTTTCACAATCAATTCCATTCAAATAAACCAATTTTAAACTACAAAAATCAATTCTAGTAAGAGGATTCTAAAGATAATCCTACTACCTCAAAGGTTTTGATGAAAACCACAATGAAAAAAGAACGCTCAAGAAAACCGGGTTGATTCTCCAAAAAACGCCTTAGATATCTTCTCCTATCAAGACCAATACCAAATATCATCATATTTGGAATCCACACACTTAGATATACCCATAACGAGTGAAGATCTAAGAAAACAAGAGAAGTGGATAAGTTGAACTAAGTAGATCTAAGAAACAGATCAAGAACAATGAAGAACAATCGCATACCTCAAGAATCTGGCTTTGATTCACCAAGGAAAGCCTTCTGATCACCTCTAAAATTCTTGGGATAGGTTCTTATACCATCAAGGGAGAGTAATACCAAGTTATGGCTGCTTAGGAGAAAAAATGAGCCACTTAGAGGCAAAAATGTGTGAGATCCACTTTTTTAAGATCTCACTTAAGTGCCTGCACTGTTAGTTTGCACGGTAAGACAAAATTTTTTCTAACCATGCATTAACCACTGCCTTGGCAGGCCCTCTCATGGACACCTCGCATGGTCTCGTGAACAGTGCTCCAACCATGTGGGGTCCACTACCTAAATAGTGCCTAATACGCATGGTTTGGCCGCATGGTTAGACAAACTGTGTGCCGCCCGTGAAACTTCCCCTTTACCTAAAAACTTCATTCAAAGTCCTCATAACTCTCTTATTCATCACCCTTAACTTTATAACCATGAAAAGCATCAAGTAAGGGTTACATACCAAAAACCAGGTGTGCTACAGATAGGGTGTAAAAACAAAAGTAAATACCCCATATCTTTCAAGATAATCCTCTAGAGTCCTATTACAGAAATGAGTTCCTTGGTCTATGAGAATAAATCTTGGAATCCCACGTCTTCAAAACAAATTACCTAGGAAAAATTGGGACAATAACCTAACATCTTATTTTCTAGATTTAATAACATCAATCCACTTCACCATATATTCAATAATAATGAGGGTTTACAATTATCCAAAGGAATTATAAAAAGAACCCATAAATTCAATTCCCCAAAAATCAAAGACATAATAAAACAAAAAAGGTTGTTGTAGAATCTAATTTCATTGAGAAATGTTTCCTTGGAATTGATGAGATTAAAAACACATTCAAAACTAATTAGAATAATTAAAAATGGTAGGATAGAATATTATAGAATATATAACATTTATAGAAAAATATTTTGGCCTAAAGTTGACACCATAACTCAAACTATGGAAAAATTTCGTAAATAATGAAATTTTCATAATTCAGGATATATCTCTTAAAAATTTGATCACTTAAAATGTTCCACAAGTAGGGGTCATCCCAGAACTATTTACCTGAATCAAAAATAAATTTTGAAACTTGATTTGTAGAAAAATACTATGGAAAAATTTCAATAGCCATGTAATGCACATTATTTGAAAACCTTTTCCTTTTTTCTATAGCAAAATAATACAACTTATCCCTTGGGAAAACATTTATTATGGGATAAAAAAATGTTTTATCTTATGAAAATTACACATGTATTCTACTAAAATTATCATCCATATTATTCTCAATTACTTTTCCATCTTGTATCTCTATATAAAATTCCTAAAGTAATAAGATCCATCTAACTAGCTTTGGTTTTGATTCTAGGTTATTCATAAGATATATAATAGAATAGTGATCAGTAACAACCAAACTATAAATCCCAAAAGATATCTCATAAACTTATCAAGTTCCATCACAAAATCTAATATCTCCTTTTATGGTGATGGGTAATTGGATTGGATAGAATCTAGATTCTGAGAAGCATAATCAATGACATGTGATTTACTCTCTACTCCTTTCCAATATAAATCCCTAAATATAATTCTAAATAATCATTCATAAGATCAAAAGTTAAACTCTAATCAGTTGGTTTAACTATATTTGTGTATAAAATCTCCTATTTTTTTCATTAAAGGCTTTCTTACACTTCTCTTTAAA
Organism: Viscum album; assembly: GCA_963277665.1. Classification (NCBI taxonomy): domain Eukaryota; kingdom Viridiplantae; phylum Streptophyta; class Magnoliopsida; order Santalales; family Viscaceae; genus Viscum; species Viscum album. The sequence goes on along the minus strand of OY728152.1, from coordinate 247,660,885 downwards.
GGGAAAATAAACTTTTTTCTGAAGAATTCTTATCAAAGGAAAATAATTGTGGATGAAATATTTTATAAGCCTCATATAAAACCCCGAATGACCAAGAAAAGATATAATATCCTTCACATTATTAGGAAATTGTAGTTAATATATGATTACAAACTTAGAATTTTCCTCCCAAATTCCATTCTTAGACACATCATGACTGAGAAAAATTATACTCTAAACCATAAAATGGAATTTTTCAAAGTTTATAAAAATTTTGTTATCATTGTAAACTCTAATAATAGATTATAAACTAATCATAATACTCTCAAAATATATACCATACACTATAAATTCATCCATAAAAAACTTTCATTCATTCCACAATAAACTCAAAAAAAAATTCTAAGCATGCATCTTTGGAAGGTGGAAACAGAATTGCCTAGTATGAATGGTATTATACAATAAGAAAAGGTATCAAAAGGACATATAAAAGTTGTTTTATCCTAGTCCTATAGAGCTATTTTAATATGGAAGTATCCATAAAAACCATCTAGGATTCAATAATGGGACTTAATTTCTTACGTCTCTAGGATTTGATCAAAAAAGGTAAGGGAAACTAGTATTTCCTAGTTACTAAATTCAACCTAAAATAATCAATGCATACCCTATAGTTTTTGTGAAATATAGAAGGCAATATATCTCTAAATTCAGTCTTAACTACTTTCAATCCACAATTTTTAGGAATTATTTTTACTATACTTACCCATAGACTATTAGTAATGGGTAAATCCTACCCACATCCAATATGGTATTAACCACTTTCTTTATTATTTCAAGAAGGGTAGGGTTCAATGTCCTTTGAAATTGTCTTAAAGGATTGAAACTATTCTCTAGAATAATCTTATTCATACACAATGAAGTACTAACACCTATTAAATCTTATAAGGATTGTCTTATGGCCTAACAATTCTTCCCAAGGACCTCAATGTGTTGATTTTCTTGTTCATTGGAAATCTCACTTGAAATTATAATAAGAAGTTGTTGTTTGTATTGAAATTATTTATATTTCAAATTTTTATGAAAATTTTTGAGTTCAAGTTTGGATGTGTAGCCCTATTTGGATAAATTTGGTTCAATGGGTTCTTTAAGTTCATTTTTAGCCACTAAAATTTCCCCAAGAATAGAATAAATGAAATATCATACACTAGCAGTAAATTCAATTTCAAGAAGAAAATACTTTTCATACTAAAAATAATTTTTAGATTGAAGTTCAAAAATATTATTTGACTATTCAATGATATTTTGAGAAAAAATTGGGTAAATTTCAGAATAATCTTAAAAGTTTCACCGATTTCAAATTAAATTTTAGATATAAAATCAAAATTTTCAGAAGTGGTACAGGTTTCGAAGGTTTTAGAAACACCCTCATCATTTTCATTATCACCTTTATAAAAAACATCATTATTAACATGTTTATAAATTCCAAAATAGTGTAAGATTTTACAAAATATAGATTCAATTTCAGATTCATCATTAGAACAGTTTTTAGAATTTTCAGATTCAAAAATTTCTTCAACAGAAATTGGTTCATTTTCAATAAAATGTTCATTTTACAAAGAATATAGATGTCATATATCTTGAATAAAATAAAGAAAATAATTCCATGTAAAAACATTAAATCATATTAGCATGATGTACATAATTATCATTACACTGAGTATTTCATTGATTGAAAGATATAGAAATTAACCATAATTTTTCCAAAATCTAAAGAAAGAGTACCTTCATGAATATTGTTTATTGTCTTAGCGGTTTTCATGAATGTTATTCATAAAATTTATGGTTCATGTGAACTAAATCGACTATATTCCATGACTATACTATAAAATTTTTAAGAAAAACTAAATATTTTACCCTTAATAGTACATCTTATGTGATGTCCCAGACCCGAATGCCACTTAATAAGTGCCCTAATCCCGGTGGGCCATATGTCCTCAAGCACATCTCCCCAAACACCAAAGTCTATCGACTAGAAGTGAGGACCTATGGTGTTTCTGTGGGGAGACTATTACCTCATTACTAGAGTGTAGCACAATGGATAAATATAAACAGAGGTAAATAGAAAAAGAAATATAAGTAAATAGTGGAAGTAGGCTAATGAAATAAATTGAAAATGATAATAATAACTGAATCAAATGGAATAATTGGTGATGATATTTAATGTCACTAAAAAACTAGAAAACATGGATACAAGACAGCAGGTATATCATGTTCCACAAAAGTGTAAAGGAAATAAAAAGACTATCCCAAGAATCCTAAGCTCTGACTTGATCATCTGCTATCAAGATCCATCCTAAATAGTAGGCAATCAAGTGTTAAAATCCCTATGCTTCCCTACCAAATGGATCCAAGAGAGGCTGTGAGATAAATCTCATTGTTACACCACCAATGGTGTCTATAACATATGTCCTCTATAATGGAAATGTAACATTTTTCAATCATGAATATATAAAGTAAATCAGTACGATGTAACTAAATACCCAAGTACCTGATTCATCCCTCAGATGGTGTTTGAAGATTATACCAATTCATTATTTGGTTATTACTAGTCTATAATTAAGTTACATGTCAACAATAGTAAAGGTTCTAAGATGTAACAAGTAAACCTATAATGATATGTAATAATGAAGCTCCAAGGTAATAAACAAGTAAACATAGACCTCAAGGGTCACAAACTCAGTAATAATAGTATCCTAGATAAGGGTAAGAGTATAATCCATAGAGCATAGTCCATGTAATTCCACAATAAGATGCCTACCGAGTCCAAGGAGTTCATCCATGGAAAAATAGAGCTAAGCAATGACTGTGCTTGATGGGATTTAACCATGGAACCTACTTTTCACATATAGATCCATGGATTGTATCCAAGTAATCTTGTAATAATACAAGAGGGATCCTACAGTGTCATATCGGGCATCCAAAGTTAGACAATGATCAGTTTCCAGGTGGGTCTCAACCTAATAAATCCATATCCTTGAATTGGAATGGGGTTCTGGAGTGCTCAAGGCATTCCCTATAGATTCCAAGGTGAGCTCGAGTCAGACCACTCCTATTTGATAATCATGTCATATAATATTTCATAAGTTTTGATCCATTACCTTTCATTAGTGTGACAAGGATAATTGAGCATGAAACCATTTAATCAAGTCTCAATTAATCATTAAGTCCATTTGGTTCAAGCCTTGCCTTTCATTAGTTTGACAAGGAAAAGTATCTTTTAACCATTCATTTATTCCATTTAAGTCATTTCAACAAGCAAGGTTCACTCCACTAACTTCTATCAACATGGTAATGGGTGCTACAAATATGAAACCTATTATTCAGTTACATTTAAAAAGGGAAAGTAATATACTTAGTATACTTCCCAATTTCCATTTCGCATAAGTTTATTAATTGAAGCACTTACCATAGGCAGGTCAAGTGGTCAGAATACATGGTACTTTACATTATGAAATTTACAATATAAATCAATCCATTTAATATAGAAAAGCTTACCCTTAGGAAGGTCAACCCAAGGCACACCCAAATGGTGGATCAAACATGTCAAAACACTAAAATGAAAATTATGGTATAACATCTGATATGGGATGGATGGAGTTTTGCGAGTAACCACAAATAACTAATAACATATTTGGAAAGAGAATAACCATATAGTTCTAATTATTATAATCATGGAATATAAATTCAATAAATGGAACCTAATTAAATCGGAGGGCCCCACACAACAATTCCAAAATCAATGAACTTGAGGGATGAGTTATAGACCACCCACATTAGGCTCGTACAACTCTCCTCCTCTAGTATCAGCCTTTGATTTTTCTTAGATCAGAGTAGATCTGAGAAAAAGGTAAAAATGATTGCACCTTGATAACTAGGTCGAGAGAAAGAGAGACAAATAACGGATCATACAGGCCTGAGTACTTATCATTGCGCATCCAACATGAAGAACGAAAGCTCAAACATATCCTAGATAAATAATATCTCTTTATCCCTAGATTTTTTCTTCAAAAAGATCCAAAATGAAAGAAATGGGGGATAATCCCATTGGAAATCATAATAGGGAAGGAGGGGATTAATTAGATCGTTAAGGGAAAAAGGTAAAATTGCCCAAAATTTAGCCTATGCATGGTTTTCCCATGTGATTTTCCAAACCATGCGCAAACCATGCATGGGTACCTAGAGAAGAGGGTCACTTCACATTAAGGTTGCACAGTTAGGGAAACTGTGTTCCAATCCTGTGATATGGATCTACCCAAAAATGCAGACCACCCATACAGTTATATCTAACCATGCGGCCTACCTACATCGTTTACTCTAACCGTGTGACAAGGCTAGTTTTTCGAAAAGAAAATATTGGTTTTGGGCTCTGAAAAAGCCCTGTAAAACCTTGGGATCTTATCTAACTCATTAAGAATCTATATTTGGTCCAAAATAAAAAATTAGACCTAAATTTAAAGTATTTATACATGAATTAAAAATTAGGTTCTTACAGTTTCCCCCCTTAAAATACATGTCCCTAAGTTTACCTTCCAAGGGTGGAGAAACACTATCTGAGAACAAATCTAGTCATTGGGCACATATATCGCCCTCCCACTCCCAATTATCATCCTGCATGCGGTCATTCTGCCATAGTACTCGTACTAGAGGGACAGACCAGCCTCAGAGAGCCTCCATGCTCTATTCAATGATGTGTATTGTATACTCCTCAAAGGTATAATTGAAATCTAACTCAACTTACTCAGGATCAAAGGTATTAGATGGGTCAACATGATATTGGTGAAGTTGTGAAACAAGGAAGACATTGTGCATGGAATGGTACCTCTGAGGTAGTTTCAACTGATAGGATACCATCCTGACTCTCTCTAGAATCTCAAACATCCCTACATAACAAGGAAAAAACTTCCCTTGCTTATGTATCCATTTATTCTCTATCCTGGGTGATACTTGAAGGAAAACATGATCCCCAACCTTGAACTCCAGAGGTCATCAATGGTGATCATCATAAGATTTTTGTCTAGAGTGAGTAGTATTCATACGCTTTCTGATCATCTGAACCTGCTCTAAAGTATCCTAAACAAGATGAGGTCTTAATAGTGTTTCCTCACCTACCTCTAGCTAGCGTGGGGGTAAACATTATGACCTATCATACAAGGACTCAAAATGATCTATCTGAATTATTTCCTGAAAGTTGTTATTATAGGTGAACATAATGAGAGGGATGTTCTTCTCCCAACAACTACTGAAATCAAAGACATATTCTCGAAGCATGTCCTCTAGAAACTATTTTTTATGTTTCAATTTTTCATCGGTCTGAGGGTGAATTTTTTTTTCTTAGAATCACCTATTTACCCATCACTTTTTTCAATCCCTACTAGTACTATGATGGGAAATGAGCATACCTATCTAAAATGATAGTACAAGGGACCCCACATAATTGTATGATCTCATGGACATACAGTATTCATAACTATTTGACTAATAAGGTCTCCCAAATATGAATGAAATGATCTACTTTCATTAGTCGATCAATAACCGCCCATACTACATCACTATCTCTCAGAAACCTAGGAAAGCCAATTATGAGATCCATGGAAATATCTTCTCATTTCCATTCTAGGACTAGAAGTGGTTGTAACAATCCTGCAGGTCTCTGGTGCTCTGCCTTCACCTGCTGATTGTTGGAACACCTAGTGATAAAGATCTTTATCTGATGTTTCATCCCTGGATGCCAATACTAGTGTTTCATATCTCGATATATCTTAGAGATACCTGGATGAACTTACCCTTCATGACCCTTCCCAGTGGGGTCTGCGCCACGACTCCCCAAGCCCGCCTCCAATAGGCCAGGGGCTGGTGACTAGCACCGAGTAGGCATATCACTAACATGGGAGGCATTGCCTAAGTACATGTACACATGCACACATCTTCAAGCCCACAAATAATGAAATTTAAAACCCTAAGGAACAAAATGCATGCATACAACTAAACCCCAACCAACAGAGTACGAAGAAAGGTAGAGTACTAAAAAGTAAATTGGGCCAAAATACAAGCCCACCAAAAACAAAAAAACAAGAGTCTGAAAACTGCAAAGTCCAACCTGTAAGCACAAAAGGTACTGGGACTGCTTCTCGTAGTCATAGGAATGCCTCGGCCTATAGGGAACTCAGAAATCTCGGTCCTATCCCGCTCTGCCCTGGACTCTATCAAAAGGTTTCTCGTCTGCACAAGACACCAGACGTGCGGGCAAAGCCCGTGCAGGGGTGAGTATAACAATACTCAGTAGAGAACCCTGAAAACCACAAAGCAGTACACAAAGTAAAGGTACAGTCAGCTATGCACAGTATATGTCTACAAAATATATAGAACAAACCAGATATATTCAAAACCCATACCCGTGGTCTAGAGACAAGTCACACCACCACATACCCCCGTTAGGGATTCTGTTCGAAGATTCCGTGATGCACTCGTTCTGTGAGAACACACTCCACGAGTCTTATAGATCTAATGACGTATGTCCGAGAAGTTTTTTTTTTCGGGAACCGTCACGAGAGATAACTAAACTCATTACGGTAGACACACTCCTGAGTGAAAAGGTTATGGTAGATAGAAGCACTCATTATGGAAGACACACTCCTGAGTGGGAAAGATCATGATACATAGATGAGGATCACTGCCAGGGCCATGGAAGATACCGTGACTCATCCGGATTCACCAGTTAGGTGATACACTAGCTAGGTATAGGATCAACGCCCGGTAAGGTTGTTCATTTCGATGCCTGACTCTACCTAGGGCCAGGAATGGATAGAGGATCTCGATCCGGGCCTCTCGGATGGATGCCTGACTCTATCACAGAAAGTCCTTCTGAATGGATCGTACTCCTAAGTGGTAAATGATGCCTGACCTTCAGGTGAACGAGAAGAAGGGGCACTAACCCAAAATAAAGATGTCCAAGGTATGGTGAATGAAAGGACCATGCCGTTTTCCAAAAAGTACACGGCGTGTAGAAAAGGTACACGCCGTGTTGTCTGACCTCGGGTACTGCTCGTGTACAATGGCCCATGTCAAAGGCTGGTCATGTAGGAAAAACTAAGTTCACGGCATGTAGTATGGTGTACATGCAGTGTCTGGGTAACTGGGGTTGGCTCCATGTACTCTGTCCATGTGCTTGTACACGGTCATCAACCCGTGTACTATAACCCGTGTAATCTGCACACGGGGTGACCCGCGTTACTGGCCTCACTTGGCCGTGTGATGTAGTACATGGTCGTTCACTCCATCCTGTGTCCGCGTATCCCCGAGATACATGCTGATCTCTGTGTAGCCTCTTCTATCGCATTGTACATGCCGTGTCGCCTGAAGCCGTGTATCTCATCCCGTGTCTGTGTACTACCCAAATACACGTCGAGCTTCGGGGAAATTCCAACACGTCGTGTGACCGGGGTCACACACCGTGTTATTCCTCTCTGACCCCGAAACCCTAGCATCCTCCAGCAGTAGTACACGGCATGTTCTTCAGAAGTACACGCCATCTATTCTGGAAATTTCCAGAAATGACGCCCTTCGCCGGTGCGCCTCCTATGGTGCTCCGATCATCGATCCGGCCATCCGATCACCGCAACAATTCCAGGTTTTGGTCGCCCCGAAACCATGAAGCATCTTCCGTCATTTTCGGGCCTCCGATCGGCTCCAAAAACATGATTTGATCTTCCCGCACGAAGAACGCTCGAAGAACGCCCCTTTCCGATCCGGCCCGATTCATCGTCTGTCGTCGTCGCTGCACCTCCACAAGGTCGTTACGGTGTTGAACCTTCGATTTGGGATCTTTGCGTCATGGAACGGATGTACAACGATTCGTTGTTCATCGCCCTGTGAAGAACGCGAAGAACGCACGAGGAAAAAATGGGGAAGGAAAATCCAATAAACAAATCGAGGAACGAACCTCCACCATCGTTCGTCATGGAATTGATCGGCTCCCGTTAATAGGTTTAAATGGAGAAGAGATCAACATAAATAAAAGCATGGATTATTTCCCCAAAATCATCCCAAAGAAAAACCTCCCGCAAGAACGTACGAATCTGCAGATCAACTTGTTCGTGGTTGATCCGCGTTCGTCGTTTAAACTCAAAAATGGGGAAAGAGGAATGAAATAACAACTTGTACCTCAAACCGGTTGAAGAGCGATCATCGTGATATGTCTGCCGAAGGGATTCGTCAAAATACGAGGGGTGTCGATTGCTCACGTTGTCATCGTCCGCCAACGCATCCTCCTCCACCCAAGCTCCAAGAGAAATATCTCTCTCTCTCAACTCGCAGGGTTATGAGGCTAACCCTGCAAATTTTCCATAAGCGTGTATTTATAGAGGATGATTAGGTCACTGCTCAAAAAAAGGAAATGTTTTAAAATAATAAAATAAATTATTAATATATTTTATTCCTTATAAAGTGCTTCCTCTTTTACTTTTTAAAACGTCCAAAACTAACCTTTGCAACTGACCTGCGCCGGTCGAGGTTAGAACCGTTCTTAGGTAAAGTCATCCTCCCGGACGCAACGGTGCCCTCAGATTTTTAATCCGGGCACCCGTTTGGGAACTACCACAACAGCGCGCGAGCGCCGACTCACTTAACTTAAAAAAAGTTCAAACCACCATTCCGAGCTCACCGGGCCTCGGAATGAGGTGTTGTCTTTGCGCTTGGTCTCAAAATAATTCCATATAATATAAACAAAAAATATGAGACATTAAATTCTCCCCACATTGGGGCTTTACATCCCCGAAAAGCCAAAACAAGGGCTACTCAAAAAGATGTGGGTACTGGGTACATATATGAGCCTCCCACTCCCACGTTCTCTTCTAAAGATTCCCGTGTTACCACTGGACGCGAACCAAGGGAATCGATCGCCCACAAATGATTCTCTCCTTCCGATCCTTGATCTCCACTGGGTACTCAAAAAAGGTCACTCCATCCTCGATGTCCAGCTCGCCCCAGTCTATGATGCGCGATGGGTCATGCACGTACCTCCTCAGCTGCGACACGTGGAAGACATCATGTACCTGATGCAACTGTGGTGGTAGAGATGGTGGTATGCCACCTCTCCAACTCTGTAAAGAATCTAGAAAGGTCCGATGAACCTAGGAGATAGATTTCTTCCTCGTCCAAATCTCTGCAACCCTCGTCGAGGTGAGACCCGAAGAAAGACATGGTCTCCCTCTTCGAACTCCAGAGGTCTCTGTCGCCTATCAACATAAGACTTCTGCCGGCTCTGTGCAGTCTTCATCCGCTCCCGGATGATCTGCATCTTCTCTATGGTGGCTCGTACTAACTCTGTACCCATGAGTGCTGACCCTTCGGGGTCAGTCCAGCAAAGCGGTGACCGATAGGGTCTCCCAAACAAGGCCTGGGACGGTGCCATACCGATGGTGGAGTGGTAGCTATTGTTGTATGCAAACTCCGCCAGTGGTAGGTGGTCCTCCCAACTACGACCAAAGTCCAAGATACAAGATCGCAACATATCCTCCAGAACCTGAATGGTCCTCTCCGTCTGAGCATCCATCTGGGGATGAAACGCTGCGCTCAAGCGTAGATGAGTCCCAAAATCCTCCTGCAATCCATTCCACAACCAGGATGTGAATAGGGAATCTCGGTCTAATACTATAGTCGAGGGGACTCCATGAAGTAGAACTATCTCCTGCACGTAGAGGCATTTTAATCTCTCTACGGAACTCTGCTCCCTAATAGCTAGGAAGTGGGATTCCTTGGTGAGTCGGTCAATGATCACCCAGATGGAATCATGCCCCTTGGACGTTCGTGGTAAGTCTTTTACGAAGTCCATCGATATTCCATCCCACTTCCACTCTGGAACTTCCAGGGGTGAGATAATCCCGCAGGAACCTGGTGCTCAGCCTTCACCTGCTGGCATGTGAGGCATCGAGAAACGAACTCTGCCACTCCCTTCTTCATGCCTGACCACCAAAACTGTCATCGGAGATCCCAGTACATCTTTGCTACTCCAGGATGTAACTCCAAAGGGGATTTATGAAACTCCCTCAGGATCTCCTCCTGCAATTCCACTGGTATAACAGAGCTTCCTCTAAAAATAATTACATGCTCCCCACCTTGTGAATATCCATCAAGTGCATGTTCCATGGATAACTGAGAACGTAAATCTACACAGTCGACATCCCCAAGCTGTGCCTCCCTAACTCGTTGTAAGAGTGGAGGGGTGACAACCATTGACTATAGGTAATTTGTATCCTCTTCATCCATGAAGGATAATTGTAACGTGGCTAACTGTTGTGTCACCTCACTCAACAGATTTGATCTTGACCTTCTGCTAAGAGCATCTGCCACCTTGTTCCACTTTCTAGGAGTATAGATGATCTCAAATTCATAGTCCTGGAGGAACTCTATCCAACACCTCTGCCTCATATTCAGATCCTTCTGTGAGAAGATGTACTTGAGTATCTTGTGGTCAGAGTAGACAATAAAACGCTTGCCCATAAGGTAGTGTCGTCACATCTTCAATGTGAAGACTACCGCTGCCAGATCGAGATCATGGGTCGAATAGTTCTCCTCATGTGGCCTAAGCAAGTGTGAACCATAATCAATCATTACATTTCACCGCATCAGGACACAGCCAATCCCGGTCGCTGATGCGTCGCAGAAAACTACGTACTCGACACCCTCCTCTGGGAATCTCAAGACTGGGGTGCTCGTCAAACTTTGTCTCAACTTCTCGAAATCCTGCTGGAACTTTTCTGTCCACACGAAGGGTTTCCCCTTCCTGGTTAAGGCTGTCATCAGTGCTGATATCCAGGAGAAGTTAGGAATGAATCTCCGGTAATATCCTGCCAACCCAAGGATGCTTTTCACCTCCATCACACTCTGAGGTGGCTCCCATGATAACACAGCCTCCACCTTGGCTGGGTCCATAGCTACTCTATCTGCTGAGATGACATGTCCTAGAAAGTGGACCTCATGAATCTAGAACTAACACTTCGAGAGCTTCCCATAAAGCTGGTGCTCTCGGAGTATGTCCAGAACCATCCACAGGTGTCTCACATGCTCCTCCTCTGATTTCGAGTACACGAGGATGTCATCAATGAAGACCACTAAGAACCGGTGCAAGTACGGCTGGAAGATCCACTTCATCAGTACCATGAACACTGTGGGGGCATTCGTCACACCGAAAGGAATCACCAAGTACTCATAGTGACCGTAGCAGCATCTGAAATCCGTCTTCAGTATATTCTCATCCCGCACTCGTAGCTGGTGATAGCCTGATCGAAGGTCAACCTTCGAGAACCATTGTGCACCTATTAGCTGATCAAAGAGGTCAGAGATTCTCGGTAGTGGATACTTGTTCTTCACCGTCACCTGGTTCAGGTGCCGGTAATCCATGAACAACCTCAGACTCCCATCTTCCTTCTTGGAAAAAAAGACTGGGGCCGCCTAGGGTGAGACGCGGGGTCTTACGAAACCCTTGCTCTTCAAATCCTCCAACTGCACCCTCAGCTCGCGAAGCTCTGCAGGAGCCATCCGATATTCCTATGAGGAGATCGGTGTCTTCCCGGAGTGTAGGTTTATGTAGAAGTCGATTTCCCGGTGGGGAGGTAGTCCTAGCACATCTTCGGGAAATACGGCCTCATACTCTACCACAACTGCTGGGAACTGGGATCTCACAACATTCACCACTCCGAGGGTAAGGCTAGATATCTCACGAGTGATTGGCTATAACCTCCTATGCATGAGCCCATTTTGTTCTACCTGGGTCTCCTTTTCTCCAAAAAAGGAAAACCTTGTTCCATCCTGGCGGCCACACCGCACTCTTCGCCTAAAATAGTCAATCTGGGCATGGACCAAAGATAACCAATCCATACCGAGAATGACGTTGAAAGGCCTCGACGCTACCACCAAGTGGTTCCAACCAAAAATATTTCCTCCAAGGGTAAGATCACACTGTCTGCAATGGTGTGTGATCGTTGAGTCTCCTCCTATAGATGTTTCCAAGCGTAAGGATCGAGTCAACAGTTCTACCAGAATATCGAGGTTTTGTGAAAGACATGTGGCTATAAGGGAATGACTGGCACCTTTTTCTATGAGTACATAAGCTAAGGTAGAAAAGACACAGATCTTACCTCAAATAATCCCTGGAGCCCTTGGGTCGTATGCCTCGACCGCATGCAGCTGTCCTCGCCCCTGTCCCCCAGCTCCCTAAGCCTGGTGCGGACCTCCTCGGGGTGGTGGTGCAAGTAAGTCAAAGCGTCTGCCACCACCTACAGCTCTCCCTGCTCCTCTTCCATGTCCGCCACCTGGAGGGTCTGCCTGTTCCATTCTCTACCTCTGCCTCAGTGGTCCATCCACCGCTTCCCTGTCAGCAGCTCGACGGGTCGGGCAATCTCTAGTGAGATTTCCCCTACCGTCGCATGCGTAGCATCACTTCTCCCTAGGCTGACTGGATCCAACCTGAGAGCCATGGACTGTCGATCCCCTATCCTGGGTCCTCCTCTGATTTCTCTCACATCCTGATCCCTGCGTCTGATGCCGGCTCCCTGCCCATGAGGTCTCCGCACCTGTATGCCTGCTGCTGACTGTCGGCGACTGTCTCTGCTCCGCCAAGAAGCTCTCGACCACCAAAGCTCGCTCTAGCATTCCAGCATAAGTCGATATGAATAGAGGAACGAAACTAGCTCGGATGTCTCGTCGTAGACCTCGCTCAAAGGTCCGAGCTCTGAAGTACTGATCCTTGACCATATCCATCGAGTACCAGGCGAGGTTCGTGAACCTCAATGAATAGTCAGCTACTGTCATACTGCCCTGCTGGAGCTGAAGAAGCTCCTGGATGCACACAGATCTCAGCGTAACTGAACAGAACTCCTCCCTGAAGATTCGCCCAAACTCCTTCCATGAAAGAGTCTCCTCATCGTGAGTTTCTGTGGTCAGAATCCACCATCGTTCGTCCGAACCCTGAAGAAGGCTCGCTCCTGGGATCACTATCTGGTTTTCTGGTGTCCTCACTAGACGGAAAACCCTGGTCACCGCCTCAAGATAGTCCTCAGCCGCCTGAGGGTCGAGCTCGCCTCAAAACCTGAGGGTTCTCTGTCTCTAGAACTCATGGAGCGCAATAAGCATGCGCTCCTCACCGATCGGTACTGCGGGTACCACTAGCTGCTCCACTAGTGGTGGTATAGCAGGTGCACCACCTGGTAGCACCACCTGGGGAGCTGGTCCCTATATCAAATCCTCATCACTGAGGGGGTTATCCTCATGATCGTGCTGTTGAATCCTAGCGGGTATGCGTCACAGAGGCATCCTGTAAAGAAACAATATGTACCATGGTCAATGAGTATATCTGGATAGCTGACACAAAGGACATGGAAAACACGACCCATTCCTATATGATGCATGTACCTTTTATTTCCCCACAACCAGTTTTTTCGTGTACCGAGTTGAAAAGCAGGTTATCAGAGTCCTGGTGTATGGATAGGTCGGCCGCCGCACCAACACTGGAGTCTCTCGCCTAAAACCCGAGCCCGAAATGCTTAACAATGTTGCCCCAAACCAAACTCACAGACTCTTGGTCCTAAGGTAGAACCGACCACCTTTGATACCACTCTATCACAACCCGTCCCAGTGGGGCCCACGCCGCAACTCCTGAATCCCACCTCCAATAGTCCAGGGGCTGGTGACTAGCCCCGAGTAGGCATATCAATAACATGGGAGGCATTTCCTAAGTACCGGTACACACTCACACATCTCCAAGACCACAAATGTTGAAATGTAAAACACAAAGGAACAAAATGCATGAATACAACTAAACCCCAACCAACAGAGTACGATGAAAGGTAGAGTACTAAAAAGTAAATTGGTCCAAAATACAAGCCCACCAAAAACAAACAAACAAGTGTCTGAAAACTGCAATGTCCAACCTGTAAGCACAAAAGGTACTGGGACTGCTACTCGTATCCGTAGGAACGCCTCGGCCTGTAGAGAACTCAGAAAGCTCGGTCATGTCCTAGTCCGCCCTGGACTCTGTCAAAAGGATTCTCGTTTGTACAAGACACCAGACGTGTGGGCAAAGCCCGTGCAGGGGTGAGTATAACAATACTCAGTAGAGAACCCTGAAAACCACAAAGTAGTACACAAAATAAAGGTACAGTCAGCTATGCACATTATATGTCTAAAGAACATATAGAACAAACCAGATATACTCAAAACCCAGACCCGTGGTCTAGAGACAAGTCACACCACTGCATACCCTCATTAGGGATTCTGTTCGAAGATTCTGTGATGCACTCGTTCCGAGAGAACACACTCCACGAGTCTTATAGCTCTGATGATGTTTGTCCGAGAAGTGTTGTTCATCGGGAACCGTCATGACAGATAGCTACACTCATTATAAGAGACACACTTCTGAGTGAAAAGGTTATGGTAGATAGAAGAACTCATTTCGGGAGACACACTCCTGAGTGGGAAAGATCACTATACACATATGAGGATCACTGCCAGGGCCATGGAGGATACCGCGACTCATCCGGATTCACCAGTTAGGTGATACACCAGCTAGGTAGAGGATAAACGCCCAGTAAGGTTGGTCACGTCGATGCCTGACTCTACCTAGGGTCAGGAATGGATAGGGGATCTCAATCTAGGCCTCTCGGATGGATGCCTAACTCTATCATAGAAAGTCCTGCTGAAGGGATCATACTCCTAAGTGGGAAATGATGCCTGAACTTCAGGGGAATGAGAAGAAGGGGTACTAACCCAAAGGAAATATTTCAAAGGTATAGTGAACAAAAGGACCATGTCGTTTTCCAAAAAGTGCACGACATGTAGAAAAGGTACACGCCGTGTTGTCTGACCTTGGGTACTGCTCGTGTACAACGGCTCATGTCAAAGGCTGGTTGTGTAGGAAAAACTAAGCACACGGCATGTAGTACGGTGTACATGCCGTGTCTGGGTAACTGGGGTTGGCTCCGTGTACTCTGGCCATGTTCCCATACACGGTCATCAACCCGTGTACTACAACCCGTGTAATCTGCACACGGGGTGACCCGCATTACTGGCCTCGCCTGGCTGTGTGATGGATTACATGGTCGTGCACTCCATCCCGTGTCCGCGTATCCCTGAGATACACGCCGAGCTCCATGTAGATGCTTCAGTCGCGCTGTACATGTTGTTTCTCCTGAAGTCGTGTAGCTCATCCCATGTCTGTGTACTACCCAAAGTACACGCCGAGCTTTGGGGAAAGTCCAACATGCCGTGTGACCAGGGTCAAACTCCATGTTATTCCTCTCTAACCTCGAAACCCTAGCCTCCACCGCCAGTAGTACACGGCATGTTCTTCGGAAGTACACGTCGTGTATTCTGGAAATTTCCAGAAATGATGCCCTTCACTAGCGCGCCTCCCGTGGTGCTCCGATCATCGATCTGCCCGTCCGATCACCGCAAAACTTCCAGGTTTTGGTCACCCTGATACCATGAAGCTGATTCCGTCATTTTCGGGCCTCCGATCGGCTCTAAAAACATGATTTGATCTTCCCACTTGAAGAATGCTCGAAGAACGCCCCTTTCCGATCCGGCCTGATTCATCATCTTTCGTCATCAGCGCACCTCCACAAGGTCTTTTCAGTGTTGAACCTTCAATTTGGGATCGTTTCGTTATGGAACGGATGCGAAACGATCTGTTGTTCATCACCCCGCGAAGAACGCGAAGAACACGCGAGGAAAGAATGGGGAAGGAAAATCCAATAAACAAATCAAGGAACGAACTTCCACTGTCATTCGTCACGGCGTTAATCCAATCCCATTAATAGGTTTTAAACGGAGCAGAGATCAACATAAATAAAAGCATGGATTATTTCCCCAAAATCATCCCAAAGAAAACCCTCCCGCAAGAACGTACGAATCCGAGGATCAACTTGTTCGTGGTTGATCTGCATTCATCGTTTAAACTCAAAAACGGGGAAAGAGGAATGAAATAACAACCCCTACCTCAAACCGGTTGAAGAACGATCATCGCGACATGTCCGCCGAAGGGATTAGTCAAAATCTGAGGGTCGTCGATTGCTCACGTCATCATCGTCTGCCAATGCATCCTCCTCTGCCCAAGCTCCAAGAGAAATCTCTCTCTCTCTCAACTCGTAGGGTTATGAGGCTAACCCTGTGAATTTTCCATAAGCGTGTATTTATAGGGGAGGATTAGGTCGCTGCTCAAAAAAAGGAAATGTTTTAAAACAATAAAATAAATTATTAATTTATTTTATTCCTTCTAAAGTGCTTCCTCTTTTACTTTTTAAAATGTCCAAAACTAACCTTTGCAGCCGACCTACACCGGTTGAGGTTAGAACTGTTCTTAGGTAAATTCTTCGTCCCAGACACAACGGTGCCCTCATATTTTTAATCCGGGCACTTGTTTGGGAACTACCACAACCACGCGCGAGCGCCGACTCACTTAACTTAAAAAAAGTTAAAACCACCATTCCAAGCTCATCGGGATGTGAAGCGAGCGTCTCGGTGTGAGACTATAGTCGAGGGGACGCCATGAAGCCGAACTATCTCCTGCACGTAGAGGCGTCCCATGCTCTCTACGGAACTCTTCTCCCTAATAGCTAGGAAGTGGGCCGACTTGGTGAGTCGGTCAACAATCACCTAGATGGAATCTGGCCCCTTGGACGTCCATGGTAATCCTATCATGAATTCCATCGATATTCCATCCCACTTCCACTCTGGAAATTCCAGGGGGTGAGCTAATCCGGCTGGAACCTGGTACTCATCCTTCACCTGCTGGCATGTGAGGCATCGAGAAACTAACTATGCCACTGCCTTATTCATGCCTAACCACCAGAATTGTCGTCGGAGATCCTGTTACATATTTGCTACTCCAGGATGTACCGCCAAAGGGGATGTATGAAACTCCCTCAGGATCTCCTCCTGCAACGCCACTGGTACAACAGTGCATCCTCTGAAAAGAAGTACGTGCTCCCCACCTTGTGAATATCCATCAGGTGCATGTCCCGTGAATAACTGAGCACGTAAAGCTACACAGTCGACATCCCCAAGTTTTTCCTCCCTAACTCGCTGTAAGAGTGGAGGGGTGACAACCATAAACTGTAGGTAAGTTGTATCCTCTCCATCCACAAAGGATAACTATAACACGGCTAACTACTATGTCGCCTCACTCAACAGTTGTGAGCTCGACCTTCTACTAAGAGTATCTGCCACCTTTTTCCCCTTTCCAGCAGTATATATGATCTCAAAATCATAGTCCTGGAGGAACTCTAGCCAATGCCTCTGCCTCAGATTCAGATCCTTCTATGAGAAGATGCACTTGAGTCTCTTATGGTCAGAGTAGACAATAAACCACTCGCCCATAAGGTAGTGTCACCACATCTTCAACATGAAGACTACCTATGTCAGCTCGAGATCATGGTTCGCATAGTTCTTCTCATGTGGCCTAAGTTGGCATGAACCATAAGCAATCACTGCATGCCGCTGCATCAGGACATATCCAAGCCCATTCCCTGATGTGTCACAGAAAACTACGTACTCGACACCCTCCTCTGGTAATCTCAAGACTAGGGCGCTCATCAAACTCTGTCTCAACTTCTCGAAATCCTGGTGGAACTTTTCTGTCCACACGAAGGGTTTCCCATTCCTGGTCAAGGATGTCATCGGTGCTGATATCCGGGAGAAGTTAGGAATGAATCTCTGGTAATATCCTGTCAACCCAAGGAAGCTCCGCACCTCCGTCACGCTCTTAGGTGGCTCCCATGATAACACAGCCTCCACCTTGGCTGGGTCCACAACTACTCTATCTTCTGAGATGTCATATCCTAGAAAGTGGACCTCGTGAATCCAGAACTGACACTTCAAGAGCTTCCCATAAAGCTGGTGCTCCCAGAGTATGTCCAGAACCATCCGCAGGTGTCTTGCATGCTCCTCCTCTGACGCCGAGTACACGAGGATGTCGTCGATGAAGACCCCTACGAATCGGTCCAAGTACGGATGGAAGATCCGGTTCATCAGTCCCATGAACACTTCGGGGGCGTTCATCATGAAGAAAGGCATCACCAAGTTCTCATAGTGACCGTAGCGGCATCTGAAATTTGTCTTCGGTATATCCTCATCCCACACTCGTAGCTGGTGATAGCATGATCGAAGGTCAACCTTCGAGAACCACTGTGCCCCTCTTAGCTGACTGAAGAGGACATCGATTCTCGGCAGTGGATACTTTTTCTTCACCGTCACTTGGTTCAGGTGCCAGTAATCCACGCACAACCTCAGACTCCCATCTGCCTTCTTAGAAAACAAGAATGGGGCTGCCCAGGGTGAGACGTTAGGTCTTACGAAACCCTTGCCCTGCAAACCCTTCAACTGCATCCTGAGCTTGCAAAGCTCTGCGGGAGCCATCTGAAAAGCCGATGAGGTGGTCGGTGTCGTCTCAGGGTGTAAGTCGATGCAGAAGTCAATTTCCCGGTGGTGAGGTAGTCCTAGAACATCTTTGGGAACGACGCCCTCGTACTCCGCCACTACTGGTGGGAATTGGGAGCTCACAACATCCACCGCTCTGAGGGTAAGGATAGCTATCTCATGAGTGATTGGTTGTACCCTCCTATGTATGAGCCCATTTTGTGCTGCCTGGGTCTCCTTTTCTCCAATGAAGGAAAACCTTGTTCCATCACGGCGGACACACCGCACTCTTTGCCTAAAACAGTCAATCTGGGCATGGACCGAAGATAACCAATCCATACCGAGAATGAAGTCGTAAGGCATCAACGCTGCCACCAAGAGGTTCCAACCAAAACTCTCACCTCCAAGGGTAAGATCACATTGTCTTCAAAGGTGTGTGATCATCGAGTCTCCTCCTGTAGGTGTTTCCAAGCGTAAGGATCGAGTCAACGGTTCTACCGAAATCTTGACGTTTTGTACAAGACATGTGGCTATAAGGGAATGACGGGAACCTATGTCTATGAGTAAGGCAGATAAGGTAGAAAAGACACAGATCATACCTCAAATCATCCCTAGAGCCCCTGGGTCATATGCCTCAACCTCATACAGTTGTCCTCGCCCCTATCCCCCAGCTCCCTGAGCCTGGTGCGGACCTCCTGGGGGTGGTGGTGGAAGTAAGTCAAAGCGTCTGCCACCACCTGTAGATCTCCCTGATCCTCTTCCATGTCCGCCGCCTAGAGGGTCTTCCTGTTCCATTCTCTGCATCTGCCTCGGTGGTCCATCCACCGCTTCCCTGTCAGTAGCTCGACGGGTCGGGCAATCTCTAGCGAGATGTCCCCTATCGTCCCATGCGTAGCATCACTTCTCCCTAGGCTGACTGGATCCATCCTGAGAGCCCTGGACTATCGATCCCCTATCATGAGCCCTCCTCAGACGTCTCTCACATCCTGATCCCTATATCTAATGTTGGCTCCCTGCCGCCGAGGTCTCCACACCTGTCTGCCTGCTGCTGACTGCCGGCGGCTGTCTCTGCTCTTCCAAGAAGCTCTCGAACACCAAATCTCGCTCGAGCACTCCAGCATAAGTCGATATTCATAGAGGAACGACACTAGCTTGGATGTCCCATCATAGACCTCGCTCAAAGGTTCATGCTCTGAAGTACTGATCCCTGACCATATCAATCAAGTACCGGGTGAGGTTTGTGAACCTCGATGAATAGTCAGCTACTGTCATACTGCCCTGTTGGAGCTGAAGAAGCTCCTGGATGCGCACATCTCTCATTGTAATTGAAGATAACTCCTCCCTGAAGAGTCGCTCGAACTCTGCCCATGAAAGAGTCTCCTTGTCGTGAGTCTGTGTGGTCAGAATCCACCATCGTTCGGTCGAACCCTGACGAAGTCTCACTCCTAGGATCACCATCTGGTCTGCTGGTGTCCTCACTAGACGGAAAACCCTGGTCACTGCCTCAAGCCAGTCCTCATCCGCCTGAGGGTCGGGCTTGCCTTGGAACCTAAGGGGTCTCTGTCTCTAGAACTCATGGAGTGTGCTAAGCCTGCTCTCCTCGTCGGTCGGTACCACGGGTACCACTGGCTGCTCCACTGGTGGTGGTATAGCAGGTGCACCACCTGGTGGCAACGCCGGGGGAGCTGGTCCCTGTATCAAAGCATCCTCACTGAGGGAGTCATCCTCGTGATCGTGCTTCTGAATCCTAGCGGGTATGCGTCGCGGAGGCATCCTATAAAGAAACAAGATGTACCATGGTCAATGAGTATATCTGGATAGCTGACACAAAGGACATGGAAAACATGACCAATTCCTATATGATGCATGTACCTTTTATTTCCCTGCAACCAGTGTTTTCATGTACCGAGTCAAAAAGTAGGTTATCAGAGTCCTGGTGTATGGATACGTCAGCCGCCGCACCAACACTAGAGTCTCAAGCCTGAAATCCGATCCCGAAATGCTTAACACTGTTGCCCCAAACCAAACTCACAGACTCTTGGTCCTAAGGTAGAACCGATCACCTTTGATACCACTCTGTCACGACCCGTCCTAGTGGGGCCCGTGCCGCGACTCCCCAAGCCTGCCTCCAATAGTCTAGGGGCTGGTGACTAGCACTGAGTGGGCATATCACTAACATGGGAGGCATTGCCTAAGTACCTGTACACATGCACACATCTCCAAGCCCACAAATACTGAAATGTAAAACACTAAGGAAAAAAATGCGTGCATACAACTAAACCCCAACCAATAGAATATGACAAAAGGTAGAGTACTAAAAAGTAAACTGGGCCAAAATACAAGCCCACCAAAAACAAACAAACAATAGTCTGAAAACTGCAAAGTCCAACTTGTAAGCAGAAAAGGTACTAGGACTGCTGCTCATAGCCATAGGAACGCCTCGGCCTGTAGGTAACTCAGAAAGCTCGGTCATGTCCTGGTCCACCCTGGACCCTATCAAAAGGCTGATCATCTGCACAAGACACCAGACGTGCGGGCAAAGCCCGTGCAGGGGTGAGTATAACAATACTCATTAGAGAACCCTGAAAACCACAAAGCAGTACACAAAGTAAAGGTACAGTCATCTATGAACAGTATATGTCTATAGAACATATAGAACAAACCAGATATACTCAAAACCTAGACCCGTGGCCTAGAGACAAGTCACACCACCGCATACCCCCGTTTGGGATTCTGTTCGAAGATTCCGTGATGCACTCATTCTGGGAGAACACACTCCATGAGTCTTATATCTCTGATGACGTCCGTCCAAGAAGTGTTGTTCATCGGGAACCGTCAAGAGATATAGCTACACTCATTACGGAAGACAAACTCCTGAGTGAAAAGGTTACGGTAGATAGAAGCACTCATTACGAGAGACACACTCCTGAGTGGGAAAGATCACAATACACAGATGAGGATCACTGCCAGGGCCATGGAAGATATCGCGACTCATCTGGATTCACCAGTTAGGTGATACACCATCTATGTAGAGGATCAATGCCCGATAAGTTTGGTCACGTCGATGCCTGACTCTACCTAGGGTCAGGAATGGATAGAGGATCTTGATCCGGGCCTCTCGGATTGATGCCTGACTCTATCACAAAAAGTCCTGCTGAAGGGATCATACTCCTCAGTTGGAAATGATGCATGGCCTTCAGGGGAACAAGAAGAATAGGAACTAACCCCAAAGAAAGATTTCCAAGGTACGGTGAATGAAAGGACCATTTCGTTTTCCAAAAAGTACACGGCATATAGAAAAGGTACACGCTCTGTTGTCTGACCCTGGGTACTGCCCATGTACAATGGCCCGTGTCAAAGGCTGGTCATGTAGGAAAAACTAAGTACACGACATGTAGTACGGTTTACACGCCGTGTCTGGGTAACTGGGGTTGGCTCTGCGTACTATGGCCATGTGCATGTACACGGTCATCAACCCGTGTACTACAGCCCGTGTAATCTGCACACGGGGTGACCCGCGTTACTGGCCTCTCCTAGTCGTGTTATGGAGTACACGGTTGTGAACTCCATCCCATTTACACGTATCCCTGAGATACACGCCGAGCTCCGCGTAGCTTCTTCTGTCGCGTTGTACACGCCGTGTCTCCTGAAGCCGTGTAGCTCATCATGTGTATGTGTACTACCCAAAGTACACGCCGAGCTTCGGGGAAAGTCCAACACGTCGTGTGACCGGGGTCACACACCGTGTTATTCCTATCTGACTCCAAAACCCTATCCACCACTGCCAGTAGTACACGGCGTGTTCTTCAGAAGTACACGTCGTGTATTCTGGAAATTTCCAGAAACGATGCCCTTCGCCGGCGCGCCTCCCGTGGTGCTCCGATCATCAATCTGGTTGTCCGATCACCGCAATACTTCCTGGTTTTAGTCACCTCAACACCACAAAGATGCTTCCGTTGTTTTCAGGCCTTCAATCGGCTCCGAAAACATGATTTGATCCTCCCGCGTGAAGAACGCTCGAAGAACTCCCCATTCTGATCCGGCCCGATTCGTCGTTTTCCGTCGTCGTCACACCTCTACAAGGTTATTGCGGTGTTGAACCTTCGATTTGGGATCATTGCATCGCAGAACGGATGCACAACGATCCGTTGTTCGTCGCCCCGCGAAGAACATGAATAACGTGTGAGGAAAGAATGGGGAAGGAAAATCCAATAAAAGAATCGAGGAACGAACCTCCACTGTCATTCGTCACGGCATTGATCCGCTCCCGTTAATAGGTTTAAACGGAGAAGAGATCAAAATAAATAAAAGCATGGATTATTTCCCCAAAATCATCCCAAAGAAAACCCTCCCGCAAGAACATACGAATCCATGGATCAACTTGTCCATGGTTGATCCGCGTTCGTTGTTTAAACTCAAAAACGGGGAAATAATAATGAAATAACAACCCCTACCTCAAACTGGTTGAAGAAAGATCATCGCGATGCGTCTTCCAAAGGGATTTGTCAAAATATGAGGGGCTTCAATTGCTCACATCGTCGTCATCCGCCAACGCTTCCTCCTCCACCCAAGCTCCAAGAGAAATCTCTCTCTCTCTCAACTCACAGGGTTATGAGGCTAACCTTGTGAATTTTTCATAAGCGTGTATTTAAAGGGGAGGATTAGGTCGCTGCTCAAAAAAAGGAAATTTTTTAAAATAATAAAATAAATTATTAATTTATTTTATTCCTTATAAAGTGCTTCTTCTTTTACTTTTTAAAATGTCCAAAACTAACCTTTGCAGCCGAGCTGCATCGGTCGAGGTTAGAACTGTTCTTAGGTAAAGTCGACATCCCAGACGCAAGGATTCCCTAATATTTTTAATCTGGGCACCCGTTTGGTAACTACCACAACCGTGCGTGAGTTCCAACTCATTTAACTTAAAAAAAAGTTCAAACCACCGTTCCGAGCTCACCGGGCCTCAGAATGAGGTGTTGTATCTACGCCTGGTCTCAAAATAATTCCATATAATATAAACAGAAAATCCGAGACATTACATTCCCACTGAGAAGTATGGGACTCATGCATTAACTCCTCTCTCATATATATAGAAACCCAGACACATCCTTGAATATGCAGGATGTCATCTTTATCTACAAACCAGTCCAAATGTGGGTAATCTCCTAATATACTCTCATGGAAAACCAAGCCCTCAGATTTTGAAAAGTTTCTACCATTTACATTCTCAAGGAGGGAAGAGGTGAATGTTAAAGATGAGAGGTAATTCTACTTGTGACTATCATGAAATGCCAGATGAAACTCAGAAAAGAGGGCCATTAACTTCCATTAATCACTGGCTTCACATAAAGCATGTGCCTGAGTATTCTAACTCATCATATCCACAACTACATTGCCCTTCCTAATCATATAGGCAAGATCAAAATCAAAGGATTTTGGATATTTGACCCATCTTTGATGTCTGAGGTTCAACTATCGAGATATTTACGCAACGACTTTATCCTCCTATATCAGTACTACTCTTAGGACGATGCCTGATGCATCATAGAAAATTGTATAACCTATTTCTAGATTTGGAAGAGTTGGAATAGGTGTCAAGACAAGACTCTCTTTCTGCTCCTGAAAGTCTTTCTCACACACTTCTGACCATAGGAACTTGACACCCTTATTTGTAAGACCAGTGAGAGGTGCAACAAGGCATGATAAGTCCTGTATGAAATGCATGTAATATCTATCCAGTCCCAAGAAACTATTTATATCAAACAAGTTATTAGGCTTCTCCCAGGAAACTATAGCACTAAACTTTTCAATGTTTATAGATACACCTAATTCTGAAATAATATGACCCAAGAAGTGAACTTTTTTATCCATAATTGAAACTTAGAAAGCTTAGTCTAAAGATGATTCCATCTCAGTGTACTCAAAATGGTCTCAAGGTGTTTTGAATAGTCATTATGAGTTTTTGAATACACAAAAATTTCTTCCACAAATACCACAACACGAAGAATCGAGATAGGGATGGAAACCCCTATTCATTAGATCCATGAAAATGGTGGGAATGTTCATAAGATCGAATGGCATAATAAGGTACTCATACAGACCATACCTACTATGAAAAGTTGTACAAGGTATTTCTGATGGCCTTACTCACACTTGGTGATTTATTGACCTTAGTTAAATCTTAAAGAATTCTCTAGCTCCTCGGATCTGGTCGAAGAGATCATCTATTTGAGGTAATTGATATCGTCTCCTGATCTTAAGTTGGTTAAACTTTCTGTAATCCACACATAGACGTAAGGTTTCATCTGGATTCTTGGTGAAAATCATGGGCAAACCCCAAGAGTATTTATTGGTCCATATAAAACCATGGCCTCTAAATCATCTAACTTCCACTTGAACTCCTAAATATCTATAGGTGTCATCTTGTAAAGAGGAATAGACACTGGAGTTACTCCTAAAACAAGCTCAATCAATAACTCTAGTTCTCTTTGAGGTGTTAATCTAGAAAAATCGTCAGAAAAGACTTCCCTAAAACGGTCCTCTACTAGAGGTAAATCAACTTTATGTTAACCCTAATCCTTCATGAAGAGATTTATAATATGGGAGGTCACTCCACCTAGACAATGATGCTCTAGTCTCGCTCTACTGGCCCGAACATCCCACTTACCCTTATGTAGATAACTGATACCCTATGGTTATGTAAAATATACACTATAGTGATAACAGTCTACAAAATCATGATACTGAACCAACCACTCCATCCTGAGAATGACATCTAATCTCATCATCTCAAGAATAAATAAGAAAGGGTAACTTCCTACCTCAAGGGGATAGTCCCTGCATTGGAATATGCCCTCATACCACACTCCTAATGGTGTATCTAGGGTCATTACACCACAATAATATTTTATATACAGTACAAGACTTTCAATGATAGATAAAAAGATAAAAGAGTTCGAATCACCTATTTCAGATAAATTAGATATTATATTTGATGCCACTATAATATTACCTTGTATTATAGATGGTCCCACTAACTGATCCTCAGGTATCAGCTGTAGTGCATGAAACTAGCCCGATCCATGGCCCTATGCAACAGCTAGACTACCATGGTTATAACTTCTCTATTGGTGTTGCTGGTGATTAGGGGTCTATCTACCATGACCATGACCACCTCCTTGGCCATTCCTACTAGTGTTATTTCAACTCCCCACCTGAAGTGGCTCAAAAGAACCAGTTCATGAAGGTGGAGCTGGCCCGGATCCTTTTCCACTTGAAGCTGGTTGAAAGATCCTGCAGAAATGCTGAAGATGACCCATATAGACACAATCCTGGCACTCTATTGGGTCTCTATCACAATGAAGCTTCAGGTTCCCCTATCTTCTACACTGATGACATGCCATAAAGCTATAAAAATGAGTACTCTGGTTGTCACTTCCCTAATGAGAAACCTCAAGGGAAGATTTACTACCACCAGGAGAACTACTGGAATGTCACAGCACTGATCCTCTATTACCAGTTCTATTTTCATACCTCAGGTTATGCTCATTAATAAGATCTTGATTGACTATTTTAGAAAAATTTGGAAAGCAAAAGACATTCACCTACATATGAATGGTATACTGAAGTCCATCATCAAAATGTCGAGCACAAAAAAATCTCATCACTAGCTAGAAGTGGTGAAAAGTGTTGTAAATTAGTGAAATTCACTAAATATTCCCTAACTAACATATAACACTACTCGATATTCATGAACTCCCTAGCTCCATTAGATCTCAGCATCTGAGGAAAGAGATGATCATAGAAGGTAGTCTATAAATCAACCCACAACATGCCCTGATGATGACCATCCTAGGTAATCACATCTCACCAGTGCTTGTCTGAATCACACAACATGTATGTGGAAAGATTTACCTCCTCTATGGAGGCATATCCATATGCTCAAAGATAGAAAGGGTGGAATCTATCCAAGACTTAGTAGCCTGTGGTCCACCATCCCTTAAGAAAGTAGGTGGAGGATGCTACTGGAACTTGTGAGTCAAATCAAGCATCGTAGGTGAAAGCCATGGGGAACCATTCATGGACTGCATTAAATGTATGAAACTATCATGAACTTGGGAATCAGTTCCCAAATCAGGTACAGTAGGTGCTACCTCAAGTGGCACTCTTGTAGGTAAGACTGGTAGATCAGGGCCCACCATGTTTGAAGCATGATCATCTCCACCTTCTAGGCATACGATATGAGTATTTTGTGGCGGAATTGGTTTATAAATTCCAAGAACACACCTCATAAAAACATTAAGCAGATGGATAACAACACTAGTGAAATCTGAACATAATAAAACTCACTACCCAAGGAATACTACCCCAACTACTCACTTAGAAGGCCAGGTATCAGTAAGTTCAAAAGTATATGTTTCATTTCATTTTTAAATTTAATTACCAAGTTCACTCATTTACCTTTAATAAACATGAAAATGAAGAATAAGGACATGAAACTATTTCATATTATAAGTCTTGTTTCACTTTATAATGGATATCCATTCCCCTTGAATCAGTTCCCATACACCTCATCAATGAAAATTACACCCATTTATTTATAGCATAATGGATTGACTGAGTAAATTAATCATCTCGAGACATTAGGGCCCATACACCTCATGAATTGAGACATTAAATCACTCAATCACAACCAAGAGTAATACAAGAATAATCTAACTATCACAACATCACTCATCAATCACAAGCATACCAAGAAATGAAAAGAAGTGAAATGCACCTATATGGAATGGCAATGTGCATGACATGCGAATTACAAGTTCCAAATATGATGCATGTAACAATGCTCCATTCCATCATATCATCAAGCCAAGTATAAAATTTAATCTCAATCATAATAAAAATCAATAGCACTACACAACATGTGTGTCACCCAACAGTGAAAGAATATCAACTGTAATAGGAAAAAACATAACAATAATTATAATTTAGGAAACTTGTATTTTACTGCTAACATGGGTTCGCAGTGCCTAGGAACAACTTATGACCAAGTCCCAAATATTCCTAATCTCCTAACTATTGTCTCCAAATAGTAAATTACGAAATGAAAACACCTCTTATACCACGTTGTGACATCCTAAGCTCGGATGCCACTTAATTGGTGCACTGAGCCCCATGGTCCACAAGGTTTCAAGATAATCTCTCCAAACACTAGAGGCTGATGACTAGTAGCGAGGGCCTAGGGTGTGTTTGTCTATGCCCTCATTACAAGAGTGTAGAAAAATGGATAAATATAAACATAGGTAAATAGTGAAAGCAATATAAGTAAATAGTATAAGAAGACTAAGGAAATAAATTAAAAAGGATAACAATAACTAAATCATCTAGAATAACTGATGATGGTATTTCATGTCACTAGAAAACTATAAAACATGGATACAAGACAACAATAATAACATGTTCCACAAAAGTATAAAGGAAATCAAAAGACTATCCAAAGAATCTTGAGCTCAAGCTCAGTCATCTGCTATCAAGATCCATCCTAAACAATAAGAAATCAAGTGTTCAAAGTATT
The DNA here is from genome assembly GCA_963277665.1 of Viscum album. Lineage (NCBI taxonomy): Eukaryota > Viridiplantae > Streptophyta > Magnoliopsida > Santalales > Viscaceae > Viscum > Viscum album. Next base: position 247,632,867 of record OY728152.1, on the reverse strand, counting down.
ATGCTTCCCTTTATCAACACTTGTATTCATATAATCTTCCTTGAGTACCAAACTATGCCTGGAGAGGGTGTGAGATAAATCTCAGTGGGCCCCCACCAATAGTGTCTATAACATTTGTCCCGTGTAATGGAAATGTAACAGTGTGCAAGCATGAATATATAAAGTAAATAAGTGTGATGTAAATAAATACCCAAGTACCTACTTCAGCCATCGGTTGGTGTTTAAAGATGTAGCCAATTAATTATTTGGTTATTACCATTTTATAATTAAGTCACATGTTAACAATAGTAAAGGTTCCAAGATTTAATAAGGAAACATGTAATGATATTTAATAATGAATTTCCAAGGTAATAACCAAGGAAATTTATACCGCAAAGGTCAGTGACTCAGTAATAACTATATCCTAGATAAGTGTAATAGTGTAATATATGGATAATAGTCTAGGTAATTCCAAAATAAGATGTCTACCGAGTCCAAGGATTTCATCCAATGTAAAATGGGGCTAAGAAATGACTGGGCCTGATAAGATTTAACCGTAGAACCCACTTTCCAAAGTTGGATACAAGGAGTGTATCCAAAGAATCCTGTAATAATACTTGAGGGATCCTATAGTGTCATACTAGGCATCCAAAGTTAGAAAAGTATCTAGTTCTAGGTGGGTCTCAACCTAATCAATCCATATCCTTGAATCAAAATGGGGTTCCCGAGTGCTCAAGGCATTCCCTATATAATCCAAGGTAAGATTGAGTCAAGACACTCTTATTTGATAATGATGTCATATAATATTTCATAAGGTTCAAGCCATTACCTTTCATTAGTGTGACAAGGCTAATTGAGCATGCAACCATTTAATCAAGTCTTAATTAATTGGTAAGTCCATTTGGTTCAAACCTTGTCTTTCATTAGTGTGATGAGTCTAAGTAGCTTGAAACCATTCATTTAATCCATTTAAGTCATTTTAATAATCAAGGTTCACTCAGCTACCTTCCATCAACAAGGTAGGGGTGCTACGAACCTGCAACCTATTATTCAAATACATTTAAAAGGGGAAATTCATATACATAGTATACTTTCCAATTTGCATTTCACATAAGTTTATTAATTGAAACACTTACCTTATGAGGGTAAATTTTCGGGAATACATGGTACTTTCCATTTTCAATTCACAATATAAATCAATCCATTTAATATAGAAAAGCTTACCCATAGGAAGTTCAAGCCAAGTCACGCCTGAATAGTGGCTAGAATGTGTCAAAACACTAAAACAAAAATTATGGCATAACATACTATATGGGATGGATGGATTTATGGGCATAACCACTAAAAAATAACTACATATTTGGAAATATCATAACCATATGGTTCTAATTATTATAATCATGGAATATAAATTCAGTAAATGGCACTCAATGAAATCAGTAGTCCCCACATGAAAATTCCAAAATCAATAAACTTGAAGGCTGAGTTATAGACCACCCACCTTAGGCCCGTATGACTCTCCTCCTCTAGTATCATCCTTTTATTTTTCTTAGATTGGAGTATATATGAGAAAAAGGTAAAAAATGATCACACTTTGATAACTAGGTCCCAAGCAAGAGAAATGAAGAACGGATCAAATGGACCCAAGTACTTACCATTGTGCACAAAACGTGATGAATGGAAGCTCAAATAGATCCCATATGAAAAATATCTCTTGATCCCATGATTTAGCCTTTAAAAAGATAAAAAATGAGAGAAATGGAGTCTAATCCTGCTATGTATTAGGGAAGAATGAGGGGATTAATTGGATCATTAAGGGAAAAAGGTAAAATTACCTAAAATTTATCATGTGCAAGATTTTCTTGCATGGTTTTCCAAACCATGCACAAACCATACATGGGTACCTTGAAAAGAGGGGTAACTACTTGGTTAGGTCACACGGTTAGGGAAACCGTGTGCCAATTGTGCGATATGGATCTTCCTAAAAATGCATACCAACCGCACGGTTAGATTTAACTGTACACCCAACCAATATATTTTACTCTAACCATGTGATAGGGCCATTTTATCCAAAAAAAGATGGGTTACAGGTTTTGAACAAGCCTTAGACACCCTCGGGACCTTCAATAACTCATTAATCATCCATATTAGGTCCAAAATAAATAATTAGACATAAATTTAATGTATCCATACCTGAGTGAAAAAATGGGTTCTTACATCTTCAATAACCCCGAATGGCTTAATTATGATCCTATTATCTAGATGGGTGATAATTTCAGATTTCTTAATCTCTCCAACTGGCACAAATAAGAATATAGAATAAGGAATCACACTTTTAGAGGCTTCCAAATCTAACATTTCATCTTAAAACTAATTATTACCAATGACACATGGGATATAAAATGTACCTGGATCCTTACATTTAAATGGAAGTAGATGTTGAATCAAGGAAGAAAACTTTCATCCCAAATTAACTTTCTCACCTCCATTGAGTTTCCTTTTGTGATTTCATGTTATTTAAGAAACATATCATAAAAAGGGATCTATTTTACAGAATATAAAAAAAGTATATTAACATGTAATTTCCTAAAAGATTCAAGTACTTCCATTTCTTTTTCTGTTTCAATAATTTTCATAATAGGAGAGCTGTCCAAAGGAAAAGGTTGTGGCTCCCTATATATTTTCAAGTCATCATAAACCTTCTTCTTCCCTTTCTAGGATCCCATTAGGTTTATAAAATCTATAAAGGTTCATTCAATTTGGATTTCAATCTTTTTAATTTATTATTCCATTTAAGTTGGTGTGTAGATAGTAGGCTATTATGAATATTCATTAGGATGTAAAATATTTCCTCCAAACTGTTTTTCAATAGGTGATAAAAAAGGTCAACATGTAGTTTAACAACTTTATAGGGTGGTTTTGACACTTATCTGTGACATTTTCTATTAATTACCAAATTTTTAATATCCTTTTTAGGTTTTTTTCAATTTTTTCTTTCTGTGGATTATGAATTTCAGTTCCAGTTCTCAAAAGTATTGCACAAACACTCTCTCTTCCTATTGGTTTTACTTAAACTTTTGATGTAAAATTTCTAATTCTTTGATTCTTTAAACCAATGATCTTTTTTTACATTTGACCCATTTTATTAACCTTGTTTTCTAGAAATAATTGTTGTTGTTTTGAAATATATTGTTTATTTTTAACCATTTTTTAGGGTGTGAATTGTTTCTTTTATTAGACTATTATTTTGAGTTTTATATATTTTGAATGTTCATATAATTCCCCCCAGCATGGTTTCTATTTTTTTTATTGAACCTATTCTGCTGTTCAAAATTTTGGGGCTAGAAATTCTTTTTTTTTATCATTAGGAATAAAATCTTTTTTTTATTCTATCCTTGGTTGAAATTTTTTTTTGATTGGAAGGGTCTAGATTAGAAATTTTATTTTTATAATTGAATTTTTGGATTATTATACAATGGTTTTCTAGGAAATATCACACTAAAATATTATTTTGTTTCAAGAAATTGTATAAATTGATTATTAAAATGATCAATGAATGAAAAAATACCACAATTCATCTAAATAGGATAAACTGCTTTTGGTTGGGATTGCAAGGGAGATGATTTAGTAAACATCTATTTCATCACACATTCAAGTTCAATTAATTGATTCTCAATACAGATATTATCAGAATTGGAAGGGGAAACTTCCAAATCTGGTTTAACATGGATAATTCTGCTAGTACCAAATTCTTTTGAACTCTATTCCATGTTAGAGATGATATTATTAGCATCTATTGGATTCCTTTCAACCAAATCTCCTCTTATAGCATCATATATCACACTCCTCTCAATTAAAAATAAACCATAGTTAAAATATTGAATAAGGAGTTGATCATAAATTTGGTGATTATTCCATCTACAGGAAAACTTCTTAAAACTATTACATTACTCATAAAGTGTCTCCCATTGGATCTACCTAATGTCATATATTTATTTCATAATAGAGGTAGTCCTAGAGGATTTAAAAAAATCAAATAATTTTTTCTCTAGCTGATGTCAACTTCCTGTAGTGTTTGATTATGAATAGAAAAGCCATTATTTTTTCATATATATATAAGAAAAATGGGAAATATCTCATCTTAATCTGATCCTCACATACCACATGGGGATTTATTGTGATGCACACCATGTGGAACTCATGAAAATTCTTATGAGGATCTTCTACATGCAGTCCGTGGAATTTTTAAAATTAATGTATCACTCCTGATCAAATATCCTAACTAGAAGAAATATCAAGATATCATAATAAATTTTTATGCTTATCAATATTATGAGAATAAAAATCCTTCATAGTCTCACATTCATCCATGTTCTCCTTGTTTTTAAAATTTTTAGATTTTACGGATATGTTTTTTGTGTTTCTTTTTGTGTTGTTTATATTTTTGTAGGATTTTCGATCTCTATAACATGTTTTTTCCTGTTATTAAACTTTTATATTTCTATGATTATATAAATTTTTAGTTTCATAACTTTGTAAGAAGCTATTGGATGAGAAACATCTTTTTTCTAAAAGGACAATTTTTTAAACTTTTTATTTTTTTTCAAAAAGATAATTTTTTTATTTAACCCCTTGGAACCCTCCTCAGAAACATCGCCAATTTATTAAAGGTATTTTTTTCATTTATATAATATTAAATATTTTTAGTCTCTAAAATACTACAATATAGCACCAACTACGGTTGTCTCCCAATGAGAATTCACTTAAGAAGCTTCTTTTTCCTGATTTTTATTATTTTTTACAAAAAAAATCTATTTTTAGGGGGGTATCTAAGAGACAATATTGAAACTATACTAATTATAGACACTTTTCAAAAAGATAACATGAGAAAATAAGAAGCATCAAATGAAAAGTGTATAGAAATAAAAAATGGTTCAGTTCCCTTCCCAAGTGATTCTATCAGTTCATCCATTCTTCATTACATAAAAATAATTCATTCGATAAATTATCTCAACCCACAGTCCAAAATCTATAAACTATGTGCCTTATTATGTTTAAAAAGTCAAATCTAGAAAATGATATATCATTATTTTATCTTCATTCATCAAGACCTTGTCAAATTATTCAATTATCATAAAACACCATGACATAATCAAACTATTTTTCTCACAATTATTGATTGATGATTTATAAGCTTCAACAATGAGAATAGGCCATCTAACTCCTAATTAGACTAACATATCAGTTTACACCCATTGAACAACACACACCAATCAGCTATGTCCCAGTCAATGAATGGAAGTGAAAAGGAAACAAAATGATATATTATGTAATCATCAAACATTGATCAATTATTTAAAAATTGTAAATCTAGAGGAAATTTATTATTTGAATGAAAGGAGAAAATCTTGGAACAAATTCCCTAGTAGAAACCACAAGGTACGAACACAAGAATAATTTAAAAATTATGTCTGGGGAACATGATCAAACTTTGATCTTCATCTCCATGATAAGAAATTAATTCTTCTCAAGAATCATTAGAAGATATCCTAGTTTTACCATCATTATCTCCACTCCATTTATTTTAAAATATTTTATTATAATTATTTTTCATCTTCCTCTGTCTAGAAATTCCAGAATGTAGAATTCTATGTAAAAGTATAGGGAGTTTCAATAATTTTTATTCTAGGTCATGACCTCTAATCTCGTAATCCTTTAGTGATATCTTATGTGATGTGAAAAAATTTCTCATCATCTTTTCACTGCACTATTGTTTTATCACTTACCTTCAACAAAATATTCTACTAAAAATATAATTAACTGATTATACAAAAAAACTCCAATAAATTATAGGTAATTAATTTTAAACTGTTTTTAGTTGGAAAATCTGTATAGCTTCTATAACTTCAAGCTGAGTGATTTATCAAATTCCTCATACAATAATGAACTCGAGATTTTCCTTTGGATGGAATGTCACTGGAAATATAAAAAAACTCATCTCCATTTCCTAGCTGCATTCAAACAACAAAAATGAAAAAAAAAACTAATCCTCAATTCATAATATCTCTTTCATGGTGTAATATGGAAGCAAAACATGTATGTGGCACCACAAGTTTCACTCTCCCATTCCCATGCACACTATCAAGTGAAACAATGATGATACTCATGGAAACAAACAAATCTCATTGAAGACTCTAAAATGAATGCCATAATATTTGGTAGAAGTGGGTTTTTTGGTCTCAAGGAAACATTCTAAAAAGAAGTCTTTTTTATTTTAAAAACACATGAAGATCAACATCTAAATTTAGAAAAATCAACAACATGGGAAATATTGTGAGATCTCGAGTCCCCTTCAACATCCCCAACAAGCTCGAACTCTTTAACGACCCAAACTTTTATCACTGGAAACTCCCTTCTTATAATTATGGTATATAGTATAAACCACAGAAAAATCACTTTGAGAACACAATATAATCTTTATAAATGAATAATTAATGAAATAATAAGTATTTCTAGACAATAAGAAACCTATACTGATGAAATAGTAACTCGACCTTTGGTAGTATAATGTGACCCTTATGAATAGAAAACTAGAAAATTGAATAGTAACCTCACTAACAAAGGTATAAATAAAATTTATCCATATTATAAGTGAAAATATGATATAATTATATCATATTATCGGTAAATAAATATTTAAAACAATATTAATTAAGTGTTGGTATTTTTTGTAAGTCATAAATATTTAATTACAATTTTATGATTAATTTAATAATTTAAAATAAAATTTATTTTCATAAAATTTATTCTAAAATTAATATTTTTTTCTCATGATTATGATATAATTTTATGAGACCTTATTTAATTTTTCAAATTGTTATAAAATCTATTATAATTTTAAAATATGTATTTTTTGAGTAAATGATGATTTTGATTAAAAATTAAATTTCTCATATTTAGAAAATTATTTTCATAAAATGGACCTCATTTTTTAATTCTAAATTTTGAAAAATGGTTAGGGTTAATTTTTGGGTTTTTTCTAAATACATGAATTTTTGGTGAATAGTAAAATATAATAATTTACGATAAATGCTAAATACATGAATTATGGAGTCATAGATGATGTATGGATGATGTAAGACCAAAATATCAAACTATAATTTAGTATGTTAATATATTTAGTGATAATTCTAAAATTAGTCATAGTCTTGAGCCAAAATAATAAACTAATGAATTGAATAATAAGAAAACACTCCTCTCTTCCACTGTACATACCACCCCTCGACACCTCATCTCCTCACACCTTCCAAGATTTGAGCCATGTCCAAATTCTTCCCAATAATCTTCCCAATCCCTGCCCCATTTCCATGAGATCTTGGTCTCATCAAAATACCAAAACCTTTTCCCTAAGGAGATTTTCAAGGAGGATAAATTCAGGAGGTAAATTCCTTTTTCCTTTTATTTTAATTTCTTTTCAAGTTATTTTCTTATTATCTCCTCACATACCCTAATCTAAATGGTATTATAATTCTAGTACCTCACATATATTGGAATGTTATTATTCTAATGGAATAATCCATCATTAAACCCCTCTTCTCTTCCTTTTATTCTAAAAATGAAAACGCCATCCGTGAGGTGTTAATTTATTGGCATCAAGGATAACAAATTTTCATTTACCATTAACACCAACAAATATGGTCATAAAACCATTTTTATGGTTAAAAAATATAATATATTTATTAAATACTATTTAATGTTATGGAATAATTATATACGCATGATGTTAAATAATAAAACAAACCAGTTCATTGTGAGTGAAAACCGCCCAAAATAATCCAAATGATTATCACCAACATCTTATCTAATGATTCATCCTCACCCAAAACAACCAAATGATTTATATGATCATTTAACCTTCTGGGTGTTCATTAATAACTTATAACTTCATTTCTATATTTCTATTTCCATTTTACATGAACATCCATACTCTTATACAAGAGAATCAATCATGAAAACTAAGGAAACGAGCACTCTCGAATGATGAAATTGAACACTATAACTCATCAAAAGAGGCCATAAATGAACTTAAAAAAATTATAATAAATAAATTACATGTATAAAATTTTCTTTAATTATTAATTAATTAATTAATCTAATTTTATTATTTAGTACATTAAGATCAAGTGCAGAATCGTTTCGAACATAAGGTAAGGGATTCTACCCGAACCCCCATTTTTCATTTGGGTTAATCTTTCTATCTATTTACTCCAATGTAATGATTATTAATTTTTGTATAATCATTATAAATTTTTTTATATGTTCCAAAGTCATATATACAGATTATACCATCCCTATTTGATATGGAAATACATATTTTAAAAAGTTCCTCTTCTCAAATATTCCTGATAAGCAAGCCCGATTGAAGGGAACTTCCTGGTTTCTTACCATCCATAATCTATTTTAAGGAACCATTATTTTTATAAAAACACTAATTTTATCATGAAAAAATATCTTGGTTCATTTATATTTTTATGAAAACAAATATTCCTTGTTCCTATTTAAATGCTCTTTAATATTTTCCTTAAATTGCACTAAAATGTTTCATTTCTAATGTATCTTAAACACTTTTTTGCATGTTTTCACTCCAGTTTAACATCACTTATCATGATCTATTCCTATTTTAACTTATTAACTTTCATTTATTATTTAAACCATTTATTCCATGGACACATTTATGATATTCCCTTTTGGATATTTCACATGAGTATAATACCCAATTCTTTCCATGGGTAACCTTTATGTTATGTTCGATTCCTTATGTATGATTCTTCATGTGACACACATATTCATGAATATTTTATTATGGGTTCACCCTAATATTTCTCCAATTCATTAGTTAATTTTTAGTCTCATGAGACGCCATGTTGGAATAAGGAGTGAACCTGATTCCATTATGGGACTTTTTCCTTCATGTGATATAGTCTTGGAGGTTAGCCTTGACTCGTTTTTAGGTCATGATATATGTTTTTTACACATTCCCATGATTCCATGATTATATATTCTCATGTTATACATGTTATTATTCCTTATGTATATTCATGTTTCATTTATTTTATGCCATCATTTTTTCCTTCTAACCCATGTGTTATGTTTTTTTCCTATGCTTATTTCCTTAGTGGGCTTTTTAGCTCATCTATTTTGTTCATGTATTCCCCAAGTTATCCTATGAAATTATAGGATCTCAATGGAAGTTATGAGATCATTATGGAGATTAAATAAAATATTTTTTTCATGATGTACTTAATCTTTCAAAGACACTAGACCTTAAGATCCTTGGATTGAAATATTTTGTTTATTTATGCTTAAAATCATGTAATGATATGTGTATGAGGATAGGGTTTCTATAGTTGGTATCATAAGAAAGGTCTGGTTATTTTTTGGGATTAGGATTATAAAACTCTATAAAAATCATTATATATAAGACTAAGTGTAAGAAAACATCCCTAAATTTTGGTTAGTATTGAGTAAATTGTTTATTAAGAAAATAAATCCCTATATGGATACTACAAGTGGATGTGGATCTGGAATAGATATACCTAGGAGTAAAAACTCTAACAAGGTGTTCTGAGCCTGACTTGGGGTAACCTGGTACACAACAAAAGGCCTTACGAAATACTTAATTTGACACTCCTGGGGAATATGCTTTGGTAAATTCATAAGCTCATTACAAACCATTATTAAGGAAACAAAAAAAGTCCATAAGGATATATGTTAGGAAATAGACCGTGGACAACCTATATTGAAACCTAGGTAATCATAAGTTTTGATATAACTTTAATTTACAATTTTATCCTTCTATGTTCAATTTTTTCTTTTTATATGCTTATTTTCTAAGTATTCAATCCCCCTAATTGTACTTTATTTTTCTTAGTTAATGGATATAAATAGAGGAACTCATGCCAACAATTAATGTGATAGGAAATGTGACTATTTCCCTAATTATATGCCAAATATGATTGGAATGGGTGCTCAAAAATTTATGACATTACTTGCTCAGCTAGCTCAAGTTATGAATAATAACTTGAATCATGTGGAATTCCCTCCTTCTACAAAGAAAGAGAAATTTTTCATCAAATCCTTTATGGGTAAAAGGACTCCCATGTTTAGTGGATCTTTCAATCCCCTCCTCATAGAAAAATGGATTAGCTCCATTGAGAAGATATTCTCTATCATCTAGTGCTCATAAGAATATAATGTTATACTGGAAGTCTATCGTTTTTATGGGGGAATTGATTAATGGTGGACACTGATCAATAACACAATGTACAAGGAGGAAATTGATTCTATGGAATGGGAGGATTTTAAGAAAATATTTCAAAAAATATTTTCCCCAAACCCTCCATCTCATGATGTAAAAGGAATTACTCATACTGAAGTAAAAGAAAGATGAGTCTGTTATGGTGTATGAAGAAAACTCCACAAGGCTTACAAGATATGCCTCTGTATTTTTAATGAACACTGAAAGAAAGGTGGATCTCTTCTTTAGTGGACTAAAGTCGAGTATATGAAAATCCTTGGTGATTCAATACTTCAACAGTTATGAAAAGATTTTCGGTTGTACCCTCAAGGTTGAAATTGAGATCAGAGACTCTTAGTGGTCTCATGGGCCCAGTGACAAAAGGAGGAAAATGGAGTTTAATATGGATGATAAATCCTATGATGGAAAGAAGACCCTACATCCCACATGTCAAAAGTGTGTGAAAAATCATCCTATAAACTACTTAAAGGGAACCAAGAGATTACTCAAATGTGGAAGATAAGGGAATATGTAAAATAACTACTAATGGGATATGAAGAATTACACTAATAAAGAAGAAGAAAGGAATGTTCATATCAACACTCATCTTTTAGTGAAGTGTTACAACTGCAAGGAACATGGGAATTATGTGAACCATTTCTCAAAGCCAAGGTTCATTTGAGGCAATCAATAACAACAACCTTCAAGTTAGCAAGGAAGGGAATATTCTATCACTACTGCTAAGGTGGAACCGAAAAATGACATGGTGATAGGTATGATAGTTATTCATTAAATAATAGATAATGTACTATTTGATTCTGGTTCTATGAATTCTTTCATATCTTTCAAGTTTAGTAGAACTATACAAATACCATCTCAAAATTTAGAGGTTGAGTTATCTATGATAATAGTAAATGGGGCAATTATTGCATCCAAGTTTTATAACTCCTCTCTAGTTAATGTTTGTGGACTGAACCTCTAAGTTAATATTCCCATACTTCCTTTGGTGGAGTTCGATTCTATATTGGGAATATATTGGCTATATTTATATAAATTCAACATCAAATTTCAGGAAAGGTAGATCACTCTTCACATCCCAAAGCATCCTATAATTCTGTAAAGTGTAAATATGAAGATGAATCTCCTTTAGAATCATCATCTCAAGTGTAGATACTAATGCCTTTTGAGTAATTATATTTATCCCAAATGATTGAGATAAAGGATAGAATTATGCTTGAAGACATACCCATTGTGAGGGACTATACTAATGTGTTCCCTGAAGAGTTACCTTGTGTTACTCATGATCGATAGGTTGATTTTGTAGGACCCCGGGATACCCTAAGAGGGGAGGGGTGAATCAGGGTGGAAAATTTTTCTTTTAAAGAGATGGATCTTGTTCCCACGTTGGTAGGAACTTGTTAAACCTGTATGATGAATATGATCAGAAAGAAAACATTCACATGCAGAGAGATGACACAACACTTTTTACTTGGTTCACCACTAACGGCTACGTCCAAAGAGCATACGTCAATAGATTGTCAGTCGTACCAAATTCAACTATTCTTCACTAGTTGTGGATTACAATGGTTCGGGCATAGTCACTCTGTCCCAGGCTCACTATCTTTACAAAGGTTCGGGGATATCTCACTACGCCCCTCGGGTCACTCCCCTTGACTCCCCCTGGATCACTGCCTTTGGTGAAGTCCCACTCAGTTTATAGACGTGAATTTCTCTTCATCATTGCAATAGAATTCATTCTATATTGTATGTAGATTCTCTTTTGAAGTCCAGTTCTCACCAGTAGACTAATCTCACTTTTCACCGAAGGTATCGGGCAATCTTCCAGCTTTTTTTCAGCTTCAAAAAGATGGGCGTACTTCAACAACACCTGGCGCGCTTCTCCAGGCCGGCACGCAAGTTTCAAAGACAGCGCACAAATTATAACTGGTGCGCAAGTCTACCTCAACCACTTGCACAACACTCACTTCAAAAACTTCAAACTTGCACGACTCACATTCCTTTTCACTCAAACCGGTTTTGACGTGTAGCAAACAACTATCGTGTAACTTATACTTGTGCGAGCCACAACCACTTGCACAACCACTACACCTGCGCGATGAGAGAACTGAATTTCTCTAACTCTCGAACTTAATTGAAAATGAGGAGGGGTGGTTCTCTATTTATAGGCAAACTGGACACCCTACATGGTGGCGTGCAAGACTCCTCTCAGCGTGCATGTTCTGGCGTGCAACTCCCACCGCCCTAGCCTCTGTCGCACTACTCACTTGTGAAACCAAACCAATACTTGCGCGACCCTCTTTCCTTTTCCATATTTTGAAGATCTGATCTTGAAAAACATATGGCACGCAACTTTCCAATCCTCCTAGGCACCAGCGCGCAATTCCTTTCTCGGTGTGCAAGTCACTTGCGCGACACATGTCAGGCGCGCAAGTCCCTTTACCAAAAAAAACATTGTTTTCCCCTTTTGTCAAATTTTAGGTCCAGAAATTTGGAAAACACTGGAAAACAGTTCCACCTTCAATATTGTTATCTGCTTGACCTGTATGAGTACTTTTCTGGGACACATTCTGAATTTCCTATGAGGATTGACAAAAAACACAAACCATTCTCCAATTTATGCATATATGACCATGGTTCCAACAATACCCCCCTTTGGGTTTGTTGGAAATCAGTAAATAAATTCAATAGATCACTATCCTCATGAAAAGCAAAAATAAAAGAATTAACTTAGCCAACACACTAAGTCTACGTGAGCAATGCTCAGTGTAGAAAACAAGAGATAAATCTTGAATTGGGTTCTTGTGTTTTAGAATTCTCAGTGATTCCCAATAGATTCTCTTACAGTGTCACAGAAGCATTACATTCCTGAACATGCCTGAAATTATTCCTTTCTCCCCCATTGAAAAAAAAACCCAAAGACCGGTAATTGTTCCTTGTTAAGCTCTAACAACACTCCCCTTGGATAGTATCTCCCCCACAAACCTGCATCACATCCATAAACAGATTAAAAACAGTTAACATAACTGGGGAGAGTGGATTTTCGTAACCTCCTTATGAACTGGGAGGTGGCTGAACACCGAGGTTCAACCGATGCTTCACAAATACAGTCGTTGACAGTGGATTGGTTAGGATATCAACCAATTGCTCATCAGTTTCCACATGATCCATTCTAATCATGCCTTGTTAAACTTTCTCTTTGATAAAGTGATACCGAATTTCAATATGTTTTGTACGAGAATGTTGAACCGGATTATTCGTAAGATTAAGTGAGCTCTTGTTATCATAGTAAATCGCCATTGGTTGCTTCAACTCACCACCAATATCTGTTAATTGTTGCTTCATCCATAGTAGTTGAATGCATGCCTTTGTGGTGGAGATATAATCAGCTTCAGCAGTACTAAGAGAAGTACTTTCTTGTTTCTTTATCAACCATACAACACATTTATTCCCAACATAGAATGCTCCACCACTGGTGGACTTTCTGTCCACAACATCGCCAGCCCAGTCAGTATCAGAAAATGATGATAATTCACGGTTCCTTCCTGCAGCAAAGTATAATCCAAAATTGTGAGTACCTTGAATATACCTCATGATTCTTTTTACTGCTTTTATATGTTCCTCCTTTGGATTACTCTGAAAGCGGGATGCAAGACATGTGGCAAAGACAATATCTGGTTGTGTCGCTGTTAGGTATAGTAGGCTCCCAATGATCCTCCTGTACATGGTGGGATCTACAGAGGTCCCATCTTCATGCTTTCCAAGTTTAGTTCCAACTAGAATCGAAGTTGACATCGGTTTGGAGTCTTGCATATTAAACTTCTTCAGCAACTCTCTTGCATACTTTTCCTGAGAAATGAAAGTGTAATCCTTCCTTTGAATCACTTGCATCCCCAAGAAATATGTGAGCTCCCCAATCATAGACATTTCAAATTTTGATTTCATGTGATTGGAAAATTCATCCACTGATTTCTTCCTGCTGCCACCAAATATGATATCATCAATGTAGACTAGAACCATGAATTGATATTTTGGAGAATTCTTCACATATAGATTTTGATCTACTCCTCCTCTTTTGAATTCCAACTTCTTGAGATACGAGTCCAACCAGGAATACCATGCTCGTGGTGCCTGCTTCAAACCATATAGAGCTTTCTTCAGTTTGCAGACCTTTGTTTCATCAATACTAAGAACAAAACCCACTGGTTTTTCAATGTAGACTTTTTTTTGAGTACACCATTCAAGAATGTTTTCTTAAAATCCATTTGATATACTTTATATCCTATTTGGAGTTCCATGGCAAGGAAAATCCTGATTGACTCCATTCTAGCCATTGGAGTAAAGGTTTCTTCAACATCAACACCTTCAATCTGGGAGTATCCTTTACATACCAGTCATGCCTTGTTTCTGATAACACTTCCATGCTCATAAAAATTATTCTTGAAGATCCATTTTGTACCAATAAAATCATGACCTTCGGGTCTCTAGAAAAGATCTCATATCTGATTCTTGTCAATCTGATCTAACTCTTCATCCATGGCTTTAACCCATGATTCATCCTTTGTAGATTCTTCAAATGAGGATAGCTCCACAACTGACAAAAATGCAGATTGTGTGTTATTCCTCATCCTCCTTGTTTGTGTGGGTGCACTCTTGTCCCCAATTATGTTAGATGGATCAATCTCAGCTCTATGATTTCTCCTGTGCGGTTCAGGTGAATTCTCTCCAGCCACAGTTTCTTCTTCAGATTCTTCTTTTGAGTCAACATCATGATGTGACTGCTGAGTGTTTTTTACAGCTTCCTCTATTTCTGTATTTTTATTTTCTCCACGTTCACTTTCTTCCTCACTTTCTATCACATCATCATATGATGTCCTTGAATAATTTGTGGTTTTACCTTCAATTATCTTAACATCACTGCTTTCTAAAATCCTTCCTAATCACTTGTTAAAACACTTGTAGGCTTTGTTGTCATTGGATACCCAAGAAAATTCCTTCATCAGCATTGTCACCAAACTTCCCTTGACTTCCTTCTTTATTCTGGATGAAACATTTTCTTCTGAAAACATGAAAGTATTTCAATGAAGGATTCCTTCCATGCCAAAATTCATATGGTTTCTTTGTTTCTCCCATATAAAGCCCTGTTTGATTCTGAATGTGTACTTCTGCTTCAACAGCTTCCTTCCAGTAATGGTGAGAGATACCACTCTCAATCAGCATAGTCCTAGCCATATTATTGACCTGTCGATTCTAGAACTCAACAACTCCACATTGTTGTGGGGTTCTCAAAATAGTTACCTAATGATGTATTCCATGTTTTTATAGGTAATTCTCAAACTCAATGGACGTGTATTCCCCTCTATTGTCAGATCGCAACACTTTGATTGTTCATCCAGTATCATTCTTAGTGATTCGCTGATATGTTTTCATGTAGTCAAGCACTTTTCATTTACTGTGAATGACCATAACACATTCCATTCTACTGTAATCATCAATGAAAAGGACAAAGTACCTTTCTCCATGAGTTCTGACAATATTTATTGGCACGCATACATTTGTATTAATTAGATCAAGAAGATGAGATGCTCTTTTCTTCTTTGGCCGATATGAACTGCAGACCAGCTTTCTACGAATGCAAGCATCACAAGACTTTTCACGCTCACGCTTCAGGTTGGGAATGTCCATGAAAATCCTCAATTTTTATATTTTCTCCATGTCTTGTTGATTGATGTGTCCTAGTCTCTGATGCCACAAATTGTTTTCTTCTTCAACAGTCATGTAACAAGCATTTTCTTTACTATCAACCTGATACAAGTTGCCTTCAGTTCTGTATCCCTTCATAAGTGAATTTCCTGTCTTTCCATTGATAGTTCAGCCTTTCTGATTAAAAGTAACTATAATTCCCTAGTCACAGAGTTGACTCATGCTAAGTAGATTATGACGTAGGCCATCTATGTAAAAGACTTCAGTATTTTTTAGCTCTCTATTAGCTAATTTAGTACTTCCACTACCTTTAATTTTCAGAGCTCCATCATTACCAAATCGTACTATACCATCAAACTTCCTTTTGATATCCATTAATAGGTCAGCATTACCTATCATATGAGATGAACAACCACTATCCAGAATCTAGGTATTGTTGCTTTTTATAGATTTGAGGGCCACCTCTGTAAGGTTGGATTTCTCAATTTTCTTCCTTTCTTTCCATGAGACATTGGATTAAGTATAGAACACTGATGGCCTTTCAATTATCTCATCTGTGTACATTGGTTCTTCATAATCAAAGTCTTCTTCGAGATTAGAAAACCTGTTTGAAAGAGAAACATTATCTTGTTGATGAGATTTGACATGTCTTGAACTCTGGTATGAGGTGTCCAAGTCCCTTCTCTGCCTGTAATTAACAGCCTTATGACCAAAGTTAGAACAATGAAAACAGTATCCATAGAAACTATTTCTTCTATAAGATGGAGGATATGAAGTCAGTATCCTTTGTTGACGTCCCAAATATTCCCCATTCAAGTAGCTCCTTGTCTCTTCACAATATGACATGGTATGGCCCAGATAGCCACAGAACTGACACTTCATGAGAGGAAATTTCTTCTCACTTGAATTTCTCCTCATACCTTCTTCCTTGGGAGAATAGTTGGACTGCTTGTCATTTATGAATGTTTGAGGATAATTTTCAGTTATCCTTTTATTTTGGATTGGGGGGTTCTTTTTCATCACTTCAGGAAACGTTTCAACATGTCCAACTTTCATCTTGTCTTTCTTTTGTCTCTCTTTACTTCCAGAAGTTGATGTCTCAGATTCACAGCCAATTCCACTCTTTCCCATGCAAGCGGGTATTTGATCACTTAGGATTTTTTCAACCCCATATGAACCACACTTGGATCTTGCCAGTAATTCTACATCTGAGAATCTTCCAAACTGTATTTTCTTCCTTGATTATTTTGAAAATGATTCAGTCTCAAGTTTACTCCTAAGAGTAACAACTTCCTCCTCAAGACCCTCAGCAGTCTTGGATTTTTCTTCCAGTATGGATGTGAGGTCGTTGATGACATTTCCCTGCTCTTCAATTCTCAACTTCAGATCCCCTACATCATCATTGCTTTCAAGTATTTTAGATTATACTTTCACCAATTCTTCTAGTCGTTCAATTTCAGTTTTAAGTTGATCAATATATTCCGTTGATTCTTCTACAATTTATTTCTACTTATAGCAACTCTTACATTTAATATTAAGCTTAATAACAGCATTCTTAAGTTGCAACTCAGAATCTGCACTAGTTTTCAACTGATTTTCTCCACCAGTATCTTCTGATTTTTCAACAGTGGCCATCATGGAATCATGGTTCCCAGTTTTAAATTCTAGTTCTTCTTTATCACATAATTCATTATCATCTTCTTCCTCTTCACAGACAAAACTCTTCTTCAGAACTTTATTTCTAGATTTGAAGTATCCTTTCTTGAAAACCCTTTTCTGAGTCTTCTCAATGTTTTCAGCATCACTATCATCATCATCTATCTTTCTTAAGCACTGAGAGGAAATGTGCCCGACTTTGCCACAACGAAAGAAAGCTAGAGGTAATTTCCCTTTGAATTTCCCTTTTCCCTTCTAGAACATTTTGGAAATGAGAGAAAGAATTTATTTTTCCTCATCATCTTCACCACTACTATATTGTGAAATTTTCAGTTTCTCCATGGATTTGAATGCCATTTCATTGCTTACTCATGTAGTAGTATCTTCTGGTTTGACTCTCATTTAATATGCCACTAGGCTACTCAATAGATCATCCAAAGAAAGTTTATAAAGATATATTTCCTCAAGGGCCGACACCTTTTCATTGTACAGGGGTGGAAGTCTTCTTAATATTTTCTTTACAATGTCAACATCTTTGATTTCATCACCTAGACCCCGAATTGCTCCAACCACTTCAGTAATTAGATTGAAGGATTCTGCATTCTCATCAGGATGCATCTTCAGATCATCAAACCTATTGTGTAGGACTTGTAGTTTTGATTCCTTCACTTTTATATCTCCTTCATAAATATTTTCAATTTTATCCCACATGGACTTTGCTGAGGTGAAACTCAATACCTTTAGATAGATCTGATCAGAAAGGGCTGCAGTGAGAGAATTCTGCGCTTTAGCATCAGCACTAAGAATTTTTCTATCGGCATCCGTCAAAGCCAGCCATGTTGGATCAGTAACATGTATACCTTGGAAAGTGGAAAAAAGTAATTCCATTCCAAGGGATCTTATATGATATCTCATTCTATTCTTCCAGATCTAGAAATTACTTCCATCTAAGAGAGGGAATCCCCTGACATTGACTGCATTCTCCATGATGACAAAGGACAGATTCAACACCAGTAACCTTTACCCTCTGATACCACTTGTAGGACCCCGGGACACCCTGAGAGGGGAGGGGTGAATCAGGGTGGTAACTTTTTCTTTTAAAGATATGGATCTTGTTCCCATGTTGGTAGGAACTTGTTAAACCTATATGATGAATATGATCAGAAAGCAAACATTCACATGCAGAGAGATGACATAGCACTTTTTACTTGGTTCACCACTAAGGGCTATGTCTAAGGAACATACGCCGACAGGTCTTCGGTCGTACCAAATTCCACTATTCTTCACTATTTGTGGATTACAATGGTTTGGGCATAGTCACTTTGTCCCAGTATCACTACCTTTATAAAGGTTCAGGGATAGCTCACTGCGTCCCTCAGGTCACTCCCATTGACTCCCCTAGCTCACTACCTTTGGTGAAGTCCCACTCAGTTTATAGACATGAAGGTCTCCTCATAATTGCAAAAGAATGTATCCTATGTTGTATGTAGATGATCTGTTGAAGTCCAACTCTCACCAGTAGACTAATCTCACTTTTCACTGAAGGTATCGGGCAATCTTCCAGATTTTGTGCAACTTCAAAAATATGGGCGTACTTCAACAACACCTGTCGTGCTTCTCCAGTCCAGCGCACAAGTTTCAAAGACGGAACGCAAGTTATAATTGGAATGAAAGTCTACCTCAACCACTTGCACAACACTCACTTCAACAACTTCAAACATGCTGGACTCACATTCCTTTTCACCCAAACCGTTTTTGACGCGCAGCAAACAACTGTCGCGCAACTTATACTTTCGCGACCCACAACCACTTATGAGACCACTACACCTGCGTGACGGGAGCACTAAATTTCTCTAAATCTCGATCTTCGTTGAAAATGAGGAGGGGTGTTCCTCTATTTATAGGCAAACTGGACACCCTGCGCGGTGGCACGCAAGCCTCCTCTCGGCATGCAAGTTCTGGCGCGCAACTTCAATTGCCCTAGCCTCTTTCCCACTACTCACTTGCACAACCAAACAAATACTTGTGCGACCCTCTTTCCTTTTCCATATTTTGAAGATATGATCTTGAAAAACATATGGCTTGCAACTTTCCAATCCTCCTAGGCACCGGCGCGCAATTCCTTTCTCGGCACGCAAGTCACTTGTGCGACACATGTCTGGCGCGCAAGTCCCTTTACCAAAAAAACATTGTTTTCCCCTTTTGTCAAATTTGAGGTCCAGAAATTTGGAAAACACTTGAAAACTTTCCACCTTCAATACTATTATCTTCTTGACCTGTATGAGTACTTTTCTGGCACACATTTTGAATTTTCTCTGAGGATTGACAACAAACACAAACCATTCACCAATTCATGCATAGATGACCATGGTTCCAACAGATTTCTCAATTGAACTTATTCCTAGATCTCTACCTATATCAAAGACACCTTATAGAATGAGCATAATTAAGATGGAATAACTAAAGAATCAGTTATAGGAAAATATAGACAACGGTTTTATATGCCCGAGTACTCCACATGGGGTGCACCAGTCCTCTTCATTAAGAAGAAAATGGATCAACGCACCTCTGCATTGATTATCTTGATCTCAAAAAAATCAAGATGAAGAACAAGTATCACCTGCCAGAGATGGATTACTTGTTTGATCAGCTATGTGGGGATAGTAATTTCTCTAAGGTGGAACTTCATTCGAGATATCACCAATTAAAGGTGAGGAAGGAAAATATTCAAAAGACTAACTTTATAACAAGTTATGTACACTATGATTTCATAGTGATTCCCTTTAGACTCACTAATTCTTCATCAATTATCATGGTCTTAATAAATAGAGTCTTTAGAGATTACCGTGACAATTTTGTGGTAGTCTTTATTGATGATATTCTGATATAATCCAAGAGTAAGGAGGAATATGAGGAGAATTTGAATATTGTTCTAAATAACTTATAAGGGGATAAAATTTATTCAATTTATAATAAATGTGAGTTATATATATAAGAAGTATCATTATTAGGGAAATTAATCACTAGAAAATGGATATTTGTGGACCCTTTTAAGA
This sequence comes from Viscum album, assembly GCA_963277665.1. Taxonomy (NCBI): domain Eukaryota; kingdom Viridiplantae; phylum Streptophyta; class Magnoliopsida; order Santalales; family Viscaceae; genus Viscum; species Viscum album. The sequence goes on along the minus strand of OY728152.1, from coordinate 247,612,158 downwards.
AGGAGGCAATTGATGAGTGGATCAGGCCAACATCTATAACGGATATATATAGTTTCCTTGGTCTAGATGGGTATTAACGATGATTTGTTAATAAATTCTCATGATTTTAGAACCCACTAACCAAGCTTACTCAGAAGGGAGAAAAGTTTTTCTGGACTAGTGAATGTGAATACTGCTTTAAAGATTTGAAAAAGAGGCTTATCACTACACTAGTGCTCACACTTCTAATAAGTGGGGAACTTGTTATGGTGTACAGTGATGCCTCAAAGAAGTTATTAGGTTCTATACTGATGAAAAATGAAAAATTTATATCCTATGCCTCAAGGTAGTTGAAAATCCATGAGTAAACCTATCCCATGCATGATATGGAGTTGGTAGTTGTGAAATTTGTGTTGAAAATCTAGTGGCATTATCTATATGGGGAGAAGTGTTAGATATATACTAATCACAAGAGTCTCAAATATATATTCACATAGAATGGGATTAATATACACTAGTGAAGATGGTTAGAGCTCATTAAATATTATGACTGTTTAATCCATTACTATTCCAGTAATGCAAATAAGGTAGCAGATGCTCTAAGTTGATAGGATCCTACATCTTTATCAATGATGTTAATTAAGAATGATCCAATATTCTTAGACCTTCTAAGTATGGACATGGGAATAATTAAGGAGGTAACATCATCAATCCATTCTCAAATGATTTCTCAACCATCCCTTATGGAGAAAATAACGGATGCTCAAAGAAATGATATGGAAATTCAGAAGAAGGTGGAATCCATGAGAAAAGGGAAATCATCAGAGTTCAAAATGGATGCATAATGTGTCATGAGATTTGGGTCATGACTATTTGTACCATCCAATCCATAGATAAAGAAGGATCTTATGAAAGATGCACATAGTTCAACCTTCTCTATTCACCCAGGGAGCACAAATATGTATCGATATCTCTAAGAAAACTACTAGTGGGAGAATATGAAAAAGGAGATCACTGAATATACATAAAAGTTCCTAGTATTTTGTAATGTCCCGAAGCTGGATGCCACCCAAAGTGGTGCCCCGATCCCAGTTGTTCACAAGGCCTCAAGTGCATCTCCCCAAACACCAGAGGCTTCTAACTAGTAGAGAGGGCCTAGGTGAGTCAGTGGGGAGGCTATTCCATCATTACCAAAGTATCAAAGAGGAATTCAATAACATGAAATAAATAGTGGAAGTGAAATAAATAGCAGACAACTAAAATTAAGAAAATACAGGAATAAAAATCAATAGCCAGAAGTATCTCATATTAAAAATGATGCAGATGGTACAAGTTTCTAGAAAATAGCCAGAACAATACATGGAAATACAGTACAATACAAGTATCCCAAAAAGAAAAAATGATCAAAAGGGTATCCCAACATTTCAAGCCTCATCTTGTTCCTATTCTCCCCTTCTCCAAATCTATATTCAACAACCAGTACTAGGGTGTTTTCCCCAATCATCACCTGAAACCATATAATCTTTTTGGGTCCCAAAGGAGGCCAAAACAGGGTTTGAGATAAACATCCCAGTAGGCAACCACCCAGGTCTATATAGTTCTGATAGAAATTCTATAAAGTTGTTATAAAGTGTAAACAACCCATAAGTAAGTGAATATTCCCATGGCATAATTCTACTGTAACAAGTGAAACCAAACATCCCTCAAGGATACTTGAAAAAGAGAGTCATCTCTTAACAAGGTAGCTAGAACAGTTAAACAAGCAAGTCACATGGTCACATCGTACATCCATCTGCATCATGAAACCACAACCATGTTGTATAAAAAAATAAATTGTCCCATGGACATGATGTATAGTTTAATGTAGACCACAACGGCCAAATTCAAGGTGTTAGCAAACCAAGGCATCTAAGTAAAACATCTAGACCATGGAGGTCCATATCTAAAGAGATTTTATAAGGAATCCCATCGATTCCCATGGTTAAACTTGGTGAAAACTCGATTAGGCACTGGTTGGGGTCCTAGGATCATGGAAAAAGCAAGTCCTACACGAGCCAAAGCAAGCCGGATCCACAGGGTAGAAAGGCTTGAGGCATACCATAGAATCAAGACCTAAGGGGCAGAGTCAACCAAAGTCATCCACTACCGCATTCCAAATCCATGGAGAGTAGTCCATGACATATATCAAACCATCATTCAAGCATTCAATTCAAACATTCAAATTAAACTTTCATAAACATGTGAGTATACCCACCCACATCAACAAGCACAATCCATGAGTATACCCACTCATGAAAACCATTTATTATTTATCATTCATATGGTCCTTCCCTCCCATATAAACCATTTAACATGCCTTTAACCATTTTATATAGGTATACCCAACCATATCAACACATTCCATTAAGCCAAGCTATCAAAATAGACAAGGCATAACATGATATTCATTCATCTAGGAGGAAGTACATCTCCTAAACATGATACTCAAGCTATAAAGGCATTAAAGGGCTTCCTCTAACTAGTCAAACACAATTACACACCCCTTGGGTGGTTAAAACTGGAATAAACAATATTTTTCCATAAGGCGCACCCCTCAGTGACCTCGAAATGAGAAACGAGTGTCAAAGAACCTAAACGGAACCCATGTTCAACCTCACTAGGTCTAAATCCAGCTACTAAAATCTAATCACTCAAAATAGGGACCTCATTGGAAAGTCCAATGAATGGAATATCAGTCAAATTCCTGAAAGACACCAAGAAAAGCTGAAAGAAAGTACAAACCACCTACATCGCCTCAGTAATAGACAGCTCATCCAGTATCAAGGCATGATTTGTTCTAGTTTCAAAGAAATATAAAGAATGGATGAATAACGGGATATTAGGGAATATGAGCCTAAATCCAAATAGCACATTCATTGTTCTGAAGAATCAAGAATGACTAAAAAGTAATGTAGGCCTTACTGTTTCATATCCATAGGGATGATCAATGATCAAAACGGAAGTTGGATAGAGGAGCTGGCTCAAAGCCTACTTTAGGCGCCAAAGGGGAGATCTCCACAGAGGAATTTGTGTGTGGAATAAGAAAACCCAATATGGGTTTAAAAAGGAAATTTATTTTTAATTTAAAATTTAAATAAAAAACATATAGAAAGGTTGCACGGTTTACCTACATGATTTCCCAAACCGTGCAGAAACTGTGTGCACCTCTCTGCCTAAGAGGGCCAATTCGCATGGTTAACCCACATAGTTTGACTAACCGTGCAGTAACTGTGTGGAACTGCTCTTCCCAAAACCTATAGTTTTCATACCTCTCGCACGGTTTAGACTAACTGTGCACAGGCCATGCACAAACTGTGCGCCATGTCATTTTCAACCCAAAACTTGGTTTCGGCCTCAAACAATCCCCGGACACCTCCAAAACACCCATGATCAAGTTAAGCATTCACATAAGGCCATAAAAAAGGAATTTAAACCAAAAATAAAAGGATCTATACCTCGTACGAAAACTAGGGTTCTTACAATCTTACCCCCTTATACCAATTCGTCCCTGAATTGCTCTCTAAAGGGTGGTCAATATTCATCTGAGAACAATTCCAGCCAATGAGCACGTATGTCAGCCTCCCTCTCCCAAGTCTCGTCCTGTAAATGTCCATGCTTCCATATCACCTGTACTAGAGGAACTGATCGGCCTCGAAGAACCTTTGTGCTCCTGTCAACAAAACGAATCGGATGCTCCTCAAAGGATGCATCAACCTAAAGCTCAACCTCCTCAAGTTGAAAAATGTGAGATGGTTATGTGTGATAGAGGCACAGCTAAGATACATGGAAGATGTCATGGATGGATCGGTACCTATGAGGTAACTTTAATTGATAGGAAACTGACCCAACTCTCTCTAGAATCTTGAATGGCCCGACATATCTTGGTGAAATTTTACCTAGTTTCCTAATCTGCCTATGTCCCAACCTTAGTGAAACATGTAAGAAAACCCAGTCCCTTACCTCGAACTCTAGAGTTTATCTACAGTGATCGGAATAAGATTTATGATGAGACTATGTAGTAACCATTCATTTCTTAATCAACTAGACCTACTCATAAGTCTCCTGCATGAGACGTCGTCCCAGTAAAGTTGCATCTCCTACCTCTAACCAGTATAGGGGAGAACAAAATGTCCTATTGTATAAATTTTCATAAGGTTACATCTATATTGTCTTCTGATAACTGTTATTGTAGGATAAATCAACCAGGGGAATGTTCCACTCCCAAGAGCCCCTAAAATCCAAGATGTATGCTCGAAGCCTGTCCTCTATCACATGTATCGTATGATCTTACTAGACATCAGTTTGAGAGTGGTATTCTGTTCTCAGAAGAACCTGTGTACCCAGTTCCCTCTAAAATCTCTTCCAAAAATGAGATGTAAAGTGGGTGTCCCTATCTGAAATGATAGTGTGTGGGACCCCATGAAGTTGTACCACCTCTCGGATGTACAACTTTTAAAGATCATCAACAATGAAGGTATAATTGATTGGTAAGAAATGAGAAACCTTCATAAAACTATAAACGATAACCCACACAACATCATTACCTCGAGGAGACCACAGAAAACTTATCACAAAATCCATCGCAACATCATTCCATTTCCACTCTATGATAGGTAACTACTGTAAAATCCTATCCGTCCACTGATGTTCCTCCTTCACCTGCTGACAGGTGGAACACCTAGTAACAAAACAAGATACCTATCTCTTCATTCTCAGCCACCAGTTCTAACGTCTCAAGTCATAGTACATCTTAGTAACCCCGGGATTCACTACCCAATATGAAGCATGAAACTCTTTCATCAACTCCTCACCTATATCCAGTGAAACCCAGACACGTCCATGTATACTCAAGATCACATCATTTCCTATTATCCAAACAGGAGGAGGGTCCTCACCTACCACACCTTCTCGTATAACTAGGACTTCTAAATCTAATAGCCACCTCATCCTAACTATGTACAGTAGGGTATAGGTAATATCTAAGGATGAAATAAAAGTCTTCCCCTATCTATCATGCACCTCCAGATGCATCTCAAAAAATAACGCCATAAGCTACCACTCGCTACTGACCTGCTACACTGTCTGTATCTGATTCCTCTTGCTTAATACATTGGCTACGGCATTTCCTTTACTAGTCATATAGGCAAGATCGAAGTCAAAGGACTGCAGGTACACCACCGACCTTCGCTGCCTCAAATTTAGATCACACTACGTAAAGATATACTTGAGGATTTTGTGGTCTCTGAACACCACAAAATGCTCTCCCAGTAAATACTGCCTCCAATAGTGCAACAAATGAACAACTATGGTTAACTCAAGATCATATGTGGGGTATTTCTTATCGTGAGGCCTTAGCTATCGAGACCTATACACCACGACTCAATATCCTTGCATTAGCACTACCCCCATCCCAATACCTAAAGTGTCACAGTACATCGTGTAGCTCTTGCCCTATTCTGGAAGTATCAGGACTAGTGCTAATGTAAATCTCCCTTTCAGCTCCTGAAAGGCTATCTCACAAGATTCTGACCACACAAACTTTACACCCTTATTAGTCAATCCCATCAACAGCATTGCTAAGCATGATAAGTCCTATATAAAATTCCTATAGTAGCCATCTATCCCCAAGAAACATCATATTTAAAAAATGTTCTTGGGTTGTTATCAAGAAACTATAGCTCTCGCCTTCTCTGGGTCCACTGATACTCCTGTCTCCAAGATAATGTGACCTAGGAAGTGAATCTGATCCATCAGAAAGTGGCACTTTGCGAGCTTCGCATATAACTGATGCTCTCTCAATGTATTCAAAATGATATAAAGGAGTTTGGAATGGTCATGTCAATTATGATAATACACCAAGATATATTCCACAAAAACCACCACAAAAGAATCCAGGTAAGGGTGGAACACTCGGTTCATCAAAGCCATGAAAACCGTTGGTGCGTTCATGAGATCAAACGGCATAACTAGATACTTGTATAACCCATACCTGCTATGAAAGGTTGTACGTGGTATGTCTACAAGTTGAACACACACCTAGTGATATCCTGACCTCAATTAAATATTTAATAAGACTCGAGCTCCTAGAATCTGATAAAATAGTTCATCTATCCGTGGAAAAGGATATTATCTTTTAACCATCAGCTGGTTCAGTTTCCGATAGTCCACACATAGCCTAAGAGTATCATATGCCTTTTTCACAAAAAGGACCAGAGAACCCCACAGAGAAGTACTGGGTTTGATAAAACCCTTCTCCTCTAAATCCTCTAGCTACCTCTTGATCTCCAGCAACTTCTTCATAGCCATCCTATAAGGAGGAATGGATATTGATGAAGCTCTTGGAACTAGCTCGATGGAGAACTCTACCTCTCTCTTAGGAGGTAAACTAGAAAAGTCATCGGTAAATATGTCCCTAAAGTGATCCAACAGTAGAAGAAAGTATGCCTAACTCATTCCCTAATCATCTAGAAACAAACTAGAAATTTGGGTTATCATCCAGCCCATCCCACAATGCTCGAGTCCAGATCTGATCGCCTGGACATCCCATTCACCCTTGTGAATAAACACTGCACCCTCTCATGATGTGAAATTCACCCTTCAACGATATCAGTAAATGTACACTTGATAATAAATGATCCATTCCATTCTGATAATGATTTCAAACCCTGTAATATTGAGGAAATAAAGATTCCAAAAGAATTGGCACCCACCAACCTCACGGGGACACTCCATACACTAGATTACATACCCGTTCTAACTCTCAATGGTGTGTCTAGCATAAAAACGCCCTCAGAAAGAAAAACCATAGGCCCAAGTATTTTTACCACTCACATAGATATTAAACTATGAGAGGCACATGTATCAAAAAGAGCAAATTCAATAGTAAAAGCTACTAAGATTGTACATCACTGTAGAAAGGTTGGGATCCTGCTCCTATTGTGTCTATTTCACTGTATAAGTCTGGCATGTACTGCAGGCCTATGACCCTACCTAGCTACCCTGATCTGATATACCCTACTGTATTTGAGAACCCAGTGTCTAGATACCATGTCCACAACCACCACTTCCCTGGCCTGACCGGCCTGCACTGCTCAAACTCCCGACCTGACGTGGAACTGAAGAAACTGCTCCTGAACTTGATGTTGGAGCTTACCCCCTACTACTTGTAGCTAGAGGGAAGGTCAATCAAAACCACTACATGTACCCCATAATATCTCAATATTGGAACTCGATTGGGTCAAGTTCACACTAATTTTTCATGTAGCCTCACCTAACACGCTGATGGAAAACCACCAATCTTCCTGCTGACCAACACTCACATCACGGGAAGCCTCAAAATGGTGTTTCCTACCTAAAGATGTAGATCCACTGGGGTGAGAAACATTGCTCCCCTATTATGTACCCCCATCTTCCCTCAGGTTCTTCTCTATAATCAGTGCCTGATTCACAATATTAATGATAAAAGTAAACCTAAACACGTTAACCTGAGATTTGATAGCATGTCTAAGACCTTCCTCGAAGTGTCTCTCCCTCAACAGCTCCTCAATAAGATACATCAGTGAAAAACATTATAGATTTGTAAATAATGTCGAGTATTCCATAACTGTCATCGTGCCTTGCTCCAGACGCATGAACTCACTAGCCTTCTCTTCTCATAGAGTCACAGGGTAAAACTAGTCGTAGAAGCAGGTTTAGAATTCATTCCAACCCATATTCTACAACCCATCATCCTGGTTCAAAATGTCTCACCAGCGCTTTGCCGCTCCACGTAGCATATACTTCATGAGCTTGGCCCTCCGCTCTGGAGGCATCTCCAGATACTCAAAAATTTATAATGGGGTATCTATACATAGCTATATATCCTTTATTCTGCCATCCCCTGAAAACGTAGGAGGATGTTGTTGTTGTAACACCCGTGTCAGCTCAGCCATAGTTAAGGCTTGCTGCGGTACTCCCTGGAAAGTCTATATATAGCAAAAGAAACCCTCTCAGAACTATGCCTCAGCACCTATGTCCGGAACAACATTAGGTTTCACAGCTGGCACTATAGGAGGATGAAGTAGTATCCCATGGCCCACCATCTATGAAGTATGGTAATCACCTCCATCATGGCGTACCACTGGAGTTCGTTGTGGTGGCATGTCTCTACAATGCCAAACGCATGCCTTATGAAAGAAAAACATGAAATCATAAATCTAAAATGTGTAGGATAGGTCAAAAACCTCCTAGAAACCAAGTCAAACCCACAACCTACTTCTAAATCCAGGAATGTATAAAGAACATCCAATGAACCACTAGATATTATGCCTCTTTCCCACTCAAAATCTAGTTCTAGGTCAAGTATATATTCACCATTCAAGTTTCCATTTCTATTCAGTTATTCAGGAAATTTCACCATGGGGGCCCATAACACCTCACAAACTCAAAACTTGGTTCCCAGTCAAATCATACATATAACAAGTTCATTTAACATTTACATTTCATCAGTGCATCATTTCCCAATTCATAAGGGCTCATACTCTTTATGGATTGAAATATGATGTCACACCTTTATCCACTCTGCCCAACTAACACAATAGCAGGCACAATTATCACATCAGCTATCACAACATCATGTAGTATCTAATGCATCCTAGATGGCATGGCATAATGCATGGCATGTGATTCTAACAAGTTTCTATATGATGCATGAGATGGAACACCCTCATCTCATCGGGTTGAAACAAAAATAGAACCCAAAATTGCATCAATAGTAATATCATAAATCAAGTGCATCACCCAATGGTGAAATCAAATCAACTTTAATAGTTCAAATCTAGAAAATAAAAACCCATTTAGATGCAATTTGTCTTTTCCCTATACGCGGGGTAGCTACTCCTGGGCACAGTTTATTACCAAATTCCATTTATTTTCTATCCCAGTCTAATTTCTCCAAAAAGTAAGTCAAACCAGAAAAGAAAACTCCTCTTATACCACTTTGTAACATCCTGAACCTATATGCCACCTGAAACGGTGCCCTGATCCCAATTGTTCAAAAGGCTTCAAGCGTATATCCCCAAACACCATAGGTTGTCGACTATCAGCGGGGTCTTAGGTGAGTCAGTGGGGAGACTATGCCCTCATTATCATAGTATCACAGCGGAAGTCAATAACATGCAATAAATAGAAGAAGCGAAATAAACAAAAGAAAACTAAAAGTAAGACAAGACATGAATACATATCAATATCCATAATTATCTCATATACAAAATGATGCAGACGGTACAAGTTTCTTGAAAATAGATAGAATATTACAAGGAAATACAGTACAGTAGAAGTATCCCAAAAAGAACAAAAGACCAAAAAGGTATCCCAGCATCACAAGCCTCAGCTTGGTCCTATTCTCCCTTGATCCAAATCCACAGTCAACAAACTGTACTAGGGCACTTTCCCTAATCATCACTTAAAACCATATAATCTGTTTGGGTCTCCAAGGAGGCGCAAACAGGGTGTGAGATAAACATCCCGGTAGGAAACTACCCAATTCTATACAGTTCTAACAGTAATTCTATAAAGGTTTTATCAAGTGTAAACAACCCGTAAGTAAGTGAATATGCCCATGGAATAATTCTATTGTAACAAGTGAAACCAAAAAACCCTCAAGGATACCTACAAAAGAGATTCAGCTCCTAACAATTCATCTATAACTGGTAAACAAGAAAGTCACATGGCCACTCCGTACATCCATCTGTATCATGCAACCATAACCATGTTGTATAAATAAATCAATTGTCCCACGACCACACCGTATAGTGTAGTGTATACCCAAGGGTTGGATCCAAGGTGTCAGCAGACCAATGAATCCAATTAAAACATCTAGACCATGGAGGGTCGGATCCAAGGATCTTGTCCAAGGAATCCCATCAAGTCCAATGGGCATCCCTGGTGGAAACTCGGTTAGGCACTGGTTGGGGTCTAAGGATTATGGAAAAAAGAAAGTCCTACATGAGCCTAAGCAATCCGGATCCACAAGGTAGCAAGGCCCGAGGCATCCCACAGAATCAAGACCCAATGAGGTAGAGTCAACCCAAGGTGTACACTACCGCATTCCAGATCCATGGAGATCATTCCATGGAATCTATCAAACTATCATTCAAGCATTCAAATCAAACATTCAAATTAAACATTCATAAATATATGAGTATACCCACCCACATCAACAAGCACAAGTCATGAGTATACCCACTCATGCAGTCCATTTATCATTTATCAAGCACATGGGCCTACCCACACATATAAACTATTTAATATGCCTTTAAGAATTTTATATAGGTATACCCACCCATATCAACACATTCCATTTAAGTTAAGATATCAAAATAAACAAGGCATAACATGATATTAATTAATCAATGAGGCAGTATATATCCTAAATAGGCTACTCAAGCTATTAAGGCATTAATGGGCTTCCTCTAACTAGGAAAACACAAGCATACACCCATCGGGTGGTTAAAACTAGCATAACAATCTTTTTCCTTAAGGCGCACCCCTCAGGTGACCTCGAAACGAGCAACGGGAGCCAACGCACCTAAACCGAACCCATGGTCAACTTCACTAGGTCCAACTCCAACAACTAAAAGCTACTTTCTCAAAAATGATACCTCATTAAAAAGTCTAACAAATGAAATATCGGAAAAATGCCAGAAAAACACAAAGAAAATCCAAAAATAAAGTATATACCACCTACCTCACCTTGGTAGTAGATAGATCATCCAGTATCAAGTCTTGATTCATCTGGTTTTGGGAGAAATCTTAATAATGGACTAAGAAAGGGATATTAAAGCATATGTGCCTAAATATAAATAGAGTAGTCATTGTTCTAAAGAATCCAGAATGACTAAAAAGGAATGTACTCCTTACCATTATGGATTTGTAGGGACGATCAGCAATCAAAATAGAATACAGATGGAGGATCTGGCTCAAAGCCTACTTTAGGTGCCAAAGGGGAGATCTCTACAGAGGGATTTGTGCATGGAAGAAGAAACCCCAATATGGTTTTAAAAAGGAAATTTATTTTTAATTTAAAATCTATTTTAAAAAAATCACACAGCAAGGTTGCACGGTTTACCCGCACGGTTTCCCAAATTGTGTGGAAACCGCGTGCACCTCTCTGCCTAGGAGGGCCACTTTGCACAATTACCCTGTATGGTTTGACTAACCGTGCGATGACCATGTAGAATCGATCTGCCCAAAACCTATACTTTTCAGACCTCTCACATGGTTTAGAATAACCATGTGCAGGCCATGTGCAAACCGTGTGCTAGGTCATTTGCAAACCAATACTTGGTTTCAGCCTCTGAACAAGCCCCAGACAGCTCCAAAACACCTGTGATCAAGTTAAGCATTCACATAAGGACATAACAAGGTAATTAAACAAAAAATAAAGGTATTTTTACCTCTTAAAAAAACCTGGGTTCTTACATATTTCAATAATTGAAGGTCTAAATGAAAAAGTCTAATGGGATGATGAAACCACTACCCATTCCAAAATGGAAGTGGGAGAACATTACCATGGACTTTTTCACTAGAATTATAAATACATCTAGAGGAAACAATTCTATATGGGTGGTTATGTATCATCTTAAAAAGACATATCACTTTATCGCAATTCAAGAGGATTTATCACTCAATGAACTTGCACAGATATATATCAGAGACGTGGTAAGGTTGCATGGGGTACCATTGTCAATTGTATTTGATCGAGATACGAGATTCTCTTCAAAGTTTTAGAAATGTATCTAATATTCTCTAATCACTATGCTGATCTTTATTACGTCCTATCATCCTAAAACTAATGGTCAAACTAAGAGGAATATTTAGACACTGGAATACATGTTGAGAGCATGTTCTATGGAATTTAATAGAGGATGGGACCAACATCTACCTCTGCTCAAGTTCTATTACAACAATAGTTTCCACTCGAGTATCCAAATGGATCTATATGAAGTCAGTGAACGTAAGCTGTTAGGACCTGAAATGATCGAAGAAATGGCGGAGATAGTGAAAACCATTCAACAGCACATCAAGGTATCCCAAAGTCGACAAAAGAGCTATGTATACAATCTTCAATGATAAATTGAGTTTAATGTTGGAGACATGGAATTCCTACACATATATCCATGGAAAAATATCATGAAATTTGGGAATAAAGGAAAGAAAAGTCCCAGGTACATTGTCCCCTTTGAGATTCTTGATCGTATTGGAGTTGTGTCGTATCGATAAGCACTTACACCAACCATGTCTCAAGTACATGAGGTACTCCATGTATCCCTCTTGAGGAAGTACATACCATATCCTTCACATATACTAAATTCATAGGTGGTATAGTTGTAAAATGATCTCTCATAGGATGAGTAGCCAGTGAAGATCTTGGATCATAGAGATAAAGTTCTATGCAACAAGACTACTCACCTAGTCAAAGTACTATGGTGGAACCATAATTATGAAGAGGCAATATTAGAACTAAAGGAGGAAATGAAGGATAAGCACCCTCACATGTTTTTACCATAGTATGTAAAACAAAATTTTGAGGGTGAAATTTCATAAGGGGGAAGAATGTAACAACCCAAAATTTTATCATTGTAAAATCCCATCTTATAATTATTTCATATAGTATAAACCACATAAAATAACTTTTAGAACACAACACAAACCTTATAAATGAAAAATAAATTAAATAAAAATTATTCCTAGAGGTTAAGGAACCTATACTGATGAAATAGTAACTTGACCTTTGGAATAGTAATGTGACCCTTATGAATGATAAACTAGAAAATTGAATAGTGACCTCACTAAAAAAATTATAAATAAGATTTATCTGTATTATAATTGAAAATATGATATAATAATATCATAGTATAAGTAAATAAATATTTTAAAAATTATTAATTAAGTGTTGGTATTTTTTTAAGTCATAAATATTTAATTACAATTTTATGATTAATTTAATAATTTAAAGGAAAATGTATTTTAATAAAATTTATTTTTAAATTAATATTTTTTTTTCTCATGATTATGATATAATTTTATGATACCTTAGTAATTTTTTCAAAGTGTTATAAAATCCGTTATAATTTTAAAATCTGTATTTTTCGAGTAAATGATAATTTTAATTAATAAATAAATTTATAATATTTAGAAAATTATTTTCATAAAATTTAGTTAATTTTTAAATTATACATGTCTAAAAATTGTTATGATGATTTTTTTGATTTTTTCTAAAATACTTTAATTTTTGTAAATAGTAAAATATGATAATTTAATATAAATTCTAAATACATTAATTATGGTGTCATAGATGATGTATGACTAATAAAAACAAAAAATATAGAATAATCCTTTAGTATTTTAGTATATTTAGTGATAATTCTCAAACTATTCGTAGTCTTGATCCAAAATAATTAACTAATTAATTAAATAATGATAAAACACACCTATCCTCCACTATAAATACCACCCCTCACCACCTCATATTCTCACACCTTACAATTTTTTAACCTTATCCAAATTCAACCCAATAATCTTCCCAATACCCTCCCCCACATCTAGAATCTCTTGGTCTCATCAAAATACCAAAACCTTCTCCATAAGTAGGTTTTCAAAGATGATAAATTCAAGAGGTAAATTCCTCTTTCCTTTTCTTTTAATTTCTTTTCAAGTTCTTTTCTTATTTTCTCATAAACTCACCTCATCCAAATGGTATGATAACTCCATTACCTCAAATATACTGTAATTTTATTATTTTAATTTACTAATCCATCATTAAACCCATATCCTATCCCTTTTATTCTAAAAATGAAAACATCGTTCGTAAGGTATTAATTTGTTGCCTTCAAGGGTGAAAATTTGTCATTTTCCATTAACGCCTACAACGCTGGTAATAAAACCATTTTTATGGTTAAAAAATTATAATATATGTATTACATACTATGTATTTTTCTAGAATAATTATATACACATTATGTTAAATAATAAAACAAACATGTTCGTTGTGAGGAAAAACCATCCAAAATAATCCAAACGATTATCACTACCATCTTATCTAATGATTCATCCTCACCCAAAATAACCAAATAACTTATATGATAATTTATCCTTATGTATGTTAATTAATAAATTATAACTTCAATTTTGGATTCCAATTTCCATTTTACATGAACTTCTATACTCTTATACAAGTGAATCAATCATGAAAACTAAGAAAACGAGCACTCCCACACGATGAAATTGAACACTATAACTCATCAAAAAGGACATAAATGAAACTAATAAAATTATAATAAATAAAATACATGTATAAAAGTGTGTATAATTATTAATTAATGAATCTAATTTGATTATTCAATACATTAAGATCAAGTGAAGAACCATTTCAGACATATGGTAAGGGATTCTACCCGAACCCCCATTTTTTCCTTCAGGTTACTCTTTCAATCTCTTTACTCTAATGTAATGATTCTTTATTTTATTTTTGATTCTTATAAATTCGTTTATATTTTCAAAACTCATATATCCAGATCAAATCTTCCTTAATTTATGGGGAAATACATTTTTTAAAAAGTTTCCCTTCTCAAATCTTTCTGATATGCAAACCCGATTAAAGGGAACTTCCTGATTTCTTACCAATTTTCAAGTACCATCCATAATATGTTTTAAGCCATAATTTTTTTTATAAAAAAACTAATTTTATAATTATATTTTTTTTGTTAATTTATAGTTTTATGAAAACAAATATACCTTATTCCTCTTTAAATGCTCTTAAATATTTTCCTTAAACTGCACTAAAATGTTTCATTTCTAATGTCCCTTAAACACTCTTTTGCATGTTTTCACTCAATTTTGACATTAATTATCATGATATAAACCTATTTTACCTTATTAATTTCCATTTATGATTTAAATACTTTCTTTAATGGACATATTTTTTATATTCCCTTTTTATATGCCTTTTGACATGAGTATGATACCCAATTCTTTCCATAGGTAACCCTTATGTTATGTTTGATTCATTATGTATGATTCTTCATGTGGAAACATATTCATGAACATATTATTATAGGTGAACCTATATAGTGCTCCATTTAATTGGGTAATGTTTAGTCTCATGAGATTTCATGTTGTGACAAGGAGTGAACCTGGTTCCTTTATGGGAATTTTTCTACTATGTGATATAGTCTTGGAGGTTAGCCTTGACTCATATTTATGTAATGTTATATGATGTTTCCATATTCCTATGATGCCATAATTATATTTTCCCGTGTTATAAATTTTATTATTCCTCATTTATATTCATATTTCATTCCTTTTATTCCATCATGTTTTTTCTTCTAAGTGATGTGCTATGTTTTATTCCTATGATTATTTCCTTACTGGTCTTTTTAGCTCATCCCTTTCATCCAATGGCCTGAAGGCCTTCATTTTTTATTTATTTTTGATAATACACATTTCAAGGGGGGGATGTGGAACCCTTAAAATTCCCATAGGCATAAGTATTACATGGCCATGTAGGTCTTAGAGGAATTCATTTCCCGTAGGCTTCAAACATTACATACAACCCAAAGTAACTACTTGGAACTACTCCTCCCAGCATCTTCATCGTGAAATCATCTCTCCACCTTCGCATGGCTATTCGGATAGGTTATCCCATGTATGAACAGCCTTATCCCGATGTCAGGTGTCATACCCTCTCATTCTTGTAATATGTTTATCTTCTGCTGTGGTGAAAGCTCCTTGTTCATCCTCCTATAGAGCTTGTTCCTTGTAGGTTGTCTGGTTTGCATCTGCAATAAAGGTGTCCCTAAGTCCTTAAGGTGTCCCTAAGACCTTATTTTCCCGAAGTCTTGGGTGTCCCAAAGGCCTTAAAGGACTCGGGGACCAAATCGGTGGCCCGAAGGCCTAAACGAGGGCAAATTCCTAACTGCTACAGTGCCAAATAGTTTCTGCTACAGTTCCCGCTATAGTTCCTGCTACAGTACTATACAGTTCCCACTACAATACTGCTACAGAACCCAGAAATTGTGCCTCTGCCTGGATTTGATCCTGGGTCACATGAATGTACTTAAGAGTCCTCACCAACCGGGCTGAGGCTCATGTGTTAGCTCATCCCTTTTGTTCATGTATTCCTTAGGTTATCCTATGTAGTTATAGGATCTCAATGGATGTTAGTATATTATTATGGATATTAAATAAAATATATTTTCATGATGTTCCTAATCTTCCAAACACACTAGACCTTAAGATCCTTGGCTTGTAATTTGATGTTTATTTATGCTTAAAATCATGTATTGATATGTGTAAAGGACTGGAGTTTCTATAAACTCCCTTAATCTAGTCTCCTTGATTCATATCGGCCTTAGAATAATTTTTCAAATGAATATTTTCCATAAATGACTATTGAGTAAGAGAATACCAATTAAAATCTTCTATTTTGAAGGCATTAAGGCTTGGTTCTCAATAATTCACATATCTTGTGATGTTAGACGGACTTCAAAACTATGGTAGAGACTTTGTAATCAGCGGTGTTGGTAAAAATGGTATCAGATCTTTTTAAAGAGGCATCATATCCTTTAAGATATTATTATCCCATCATTTTCTTCTTCAGTGGGGTCTCAACCAGAGCCATATTTGAAGCTTCACGCTCACAAGCTTGGTGGACATAAGAGGTGGAGGTGACTTGAATCCTCATTATAATGTCTCTTTAACATTTTGAAGTTGTTCACCAATCATAATCCTCAAATATATAGGACTTATATTTAGCTCCGGGATATCCTTTATTCAACGGAGGGTCAGTTTTAGATACGGTTCGTTATATTATTTATTGCATAGATAGTGAGTTGGATCCAAAAATGGTGGTAGGATCTAGGGTAGGAATTATAGTAGAAGTTACTAATTTGGATAGAGGAAACTACTCTATTAAGTTTCTATAATCATGGAGGCTTGGACTTTAGGTTTTTCTTCGACAACTCCAATCTCCACCATGACTGGGATTGAATTTCCTTTAACTTCTTAAGGAAGTTTCAGATTCAATCATAAAATCCACATATAAATGAGTCCATTTGATCATAAACAGCATCAGATTTAGTTTCATATTGGTTTTAATCGTCTAAATCAGCTCTCTATTTCTAATCTATGTCAATGGGTTCAATGTGATTCATTCAAAATTGTGAAAATGATGATTAGTGGTAATGTCACCAGGTGTAATCTTCTTCAACAGGGTCTACATTTATAGTTATAATTGTGTATGTGATGATTCAAGTGCTATAATATTTAGATACATGAGACCATCTTCAACGTAATACTATAAATGAGTAAAACACCATTTTGGAATCAAAATTTACCTCCAACCCATCTCTATATCTAGTAGAAAATTGGAGTAAAGAGACATTTCGTGTCAAAGTAGAAAGAACAAAAAAATCAATAACTTGATGCAAGAAAACCTCTCTATGACAGAGTATGAAGATAAGATTATAAACTTAGTTCATTTTTCAGAGTATTTAAAAGTTATTACATCCATGAAATAACATATCTTTGAGTAGATATTGTATATAGAGATTCCATCAATGATAGTCATTCCCTATATTTCATATTATATAAATATTTTCAATAAGGAAATAGTTTAAGAAATGAATCTTGTAGGAAATGTTATAGGAGGTAGTCTATTTTTTCCCATGGGGATAGGTTTCAAATATTGTTTGGGAAATAAGAGAAAGACATATGTATACTCCCATAGAGATAGTATAAATCAGGCTCAAACTAAAAAATCAATTAATTTTCTTACAAAATCTAATAACAAATCAGGTTATTTTGGGTGAAATTTTTTAACACACAGGAAGAGATAATGTACTACACCACTGAGGAATTTACATCACTACTATAAGAGATTCCATATTGATAATTTTTTCCTTAATATTTAGATACCAACAGGTGTAATTGGCTCTACTCATCCTTAGATTTCGTATTCTTGGATAGGATAGTCTAATTAGACTAGTTCACATCCACAAACAATGGTGAACCATGATATTTCTAGGAACAATTTATTTTTTCAGTCAACACATCAGAACATAAGTAATACCTATCTCATAATAGTTTGGAAATAGTTCTATGGTGCAGAACTAGATATTTCAAGAGAGAAAATAGGTCCCCCTACGATACTAGGTAACATTCTCTTAAACTTAACTATTATCCATGTCTTGTTTTATACTGTAGAAATAAATTCTTTCCTTACTTCATTTGTGGTTATAAAATTGTATTTCATGTGGAAATGATGCCACATGTCATGAGTATCAAAAGACCCCTTGGACAGTGGGAGTGTATAGGATTTAAATGACCAACATTTTCCATTACCATTGATATAGTGTAGTTTCTATGGGATTTTAGGGTCCTGGAGATGTATGTTTTTTATTTAATCTTAGGTAAAAACTAGATGATGGGATTTAAATCCCATATTGACTATTATGAATGATAGGTAATGTTATATACTTGGATGGAGTCCTCTAATTTTTCAAGGGTTATTGGGATATAAATTTAGGAAGAGTTTTAACTTTATTGATTATTAAGGGAATTAACTCTACGTTGTTATAAGAAATGACTTTGGAAGCTGTTGATTAAATAAGAAATGAGACTTCTCCTAAAATTGAGGATCAAAACCTATATGTTTTTCTGAATGATATCTCTAGGTTACCACCTAAATGATAAATAATTTTTACTATCTTCATACTCATAGGAACAATCCCTATTTCACTACCATATTATAGAATGTATCTAAATGATTTGAAGTAATTAAAGGTTTATCTTGAAGAGTTGGAATGTAAAGGCTTTATCATACCTAGTACATTGCCTTGGGTTGTACTAGTTTTATTTGTAAAGAATGTAGATGGTAATCATTTCTTATGTGTTTATTATTGTATGTTGAATTAAGAAATGATTAAAAATCAGTATCCACTTCCTCAAATTGTTTATCGGTTTGATCAATTAATGGGAACCAAGTGGTTTTATAAAATTGTTCTATGCTCAGGATATCATCAGCTTAGATCTAAAAGAGAGGATATTCCAAAAAAAATACTTTTTAAAGATGCTATTTCCATTATGAATATGTTGTTATCCCCTTTTAAATGAATAATGAACTATAATTATTCATGGATTTGATGAACCATTTCTTTTACTGGTACCTCAGCTCCTTTTTTATATTTTCTGATGATATAATAGTATATTCTTGAAATATAAATGTCCATGATGAGAGCTTAGAAATTGTACTAAGTATCTTGTAGTAACATTATTTGTATTATATTATTTATAAGTGAGACTTATGGATCCAAGAACACTTTTAGTCAGTCGTGTAATTTCTAAAGAATAAATATAAGTTGGATATAGAAAGATATTATCAATAGTATCTTGGCAGACACAAAATAATTTTTTGAGGTACACAGTTTTATGGGATAAACAAGCTGTTATCACTACTCTATTAAATATTTCTCAAGAAATTATTCTACCATGAATTATATGACAAGAAACTTTTCTCCATTAGTATGTAATGATTAATGTTATAAATTATTTTTGGGACATAAAATTCATCTCACCTCAGAACATATCTTAATCTTAAAAACCCCTGTAACAGCTATGAGGTATATTGTGACTCATATAAATCTAATATTGGTTGTGTTATCATGCATGGAAACCATGTTGTGGCCTATGGTTCTAGGTAGTTGTGAGTGAATGAGAAGAATTTTCTTACGCATGATATGGAAATATCTACAGTTTTCCTTGCCTTAAAAACATTGAGTAATTACCTCTTTAGAGAAAATTTTATAGTTTTCACTGACCATAAGTGTTTGAAATATATCTTTTATAGTGAGACCAGAACTTGAGGCAACATAGATTGATAGAGTACCTCCATATGTTTTATTTTGACTTGTTTTACACACCTAGTAAAGGTAATTCGGTAATAGATTCATTGTGTCAGAAATTGTATAGAAAAGTAATCCAATATGCTTGTGACCAATGGTATTTGATTAATATGATTGATGATATGAATTTAGATAGTTCTTCACAAGGTGAGAGTGAATTTTTATTTCTAGTAAGTCTTTTTCAAGACTTTGTAAAGTTAGTAAAAAAATATCAGATAGCATATTCTAATTGTATCACCATTAGGTCAAACCAAAATAGTGGGGAGACTCCTGATGATTGGATAGAAGATGAAAACTCTTTAATACACATCCAGAATCAAATTATAGTTCCCCAATATTTTAAGAAACAAATCCTTTTGGCATACCCCCATTTGAAATTGGTTATTCATCTAGGTGTGTAGAAAATGTAAAAGGAGATAAAATCACATTTATGGTGGGAGGGTATGAAAAGAAAGATTGCAGACTATGTCATGAAATGTCTGACATCTTGAAAGGTAATGAATGAACATCAAAGATCGGTTGGTTTGAAATAGTCTATTGTTATACCTATATAGAAGTGGGAATAAATTTTGATGGATTTTTTCATAGGCCTGCCAAGAACATTATAGAAACAATATATAATATGGGTAGTAGTGGATTGACTTACAAATTTGGGACTCTTTATCTCTATCAGATAATCCAACGTGGTAGTGGACTTTGAAAATTTTTATACAAAATATGTTGTTATGTTACATGGAGTTCCAAATTAAATTTTATATAAGACCCCATTTTACTTCTCAATTTTGGAGATCATTGCAATAGGCTCTTGTAAGTCAATTGACTATAATCATAGTATATAATCCACAAATGTATGCATAGTCAAGATTTTCTCTTAAGGCATTAGAATTTATTCTTAGAGCATTCATCATGGATATTGGTGGTTTATGGGAGGATCATATGCACTTGGTCTAATTATCCTATAAAATAATTTATCAGGAAACAGTACTATTGGCTTCATTCGAGTCTTTGTATATCCATCTTTATCACTTTTCTTTATGTTGGGTAGAAATAGGAGAAACAAATATAATTAGACCAAGTATTTTCTATGATAATATAGTGAAATTCCAAATTATATAGAAGTGGATGTCTACAGAAAAATGCAGACAGAAGTTGTATACAAATAATCATCTCCAACCTTTATCTGTTAATGATATGGACCATTTTTTCATGAATATATGAAAAAAAAACATGTTCATCGATGCTTGGGGAAACAAGGTAAGTTAGATCAATGGTAAGTGGGTCTATTTGAGGCTATATAATGTATTTCCACTATTGTGTATCGGTAAGAATTATCTCTAAAATTCATTATTGTTCAGAATGTCTTACATGTTTCTCAACTAATGAAGTATCATTCCAATACACATCATGTGACCAGTTAGGATCATGTTAATATTGATAACAATGTGGATTTTATCTAAAAACTAGTAAAGGTTGTGGAAAGAAAGGAATATAACCTTCAAGGGAGATATATTTCTTTAGTCTATGTTTTATGGTATCTTTCTATGGTCTAAGAGGAAACATTGGAACATGAAATGGTTATGCGGGATAAATGGCCTAACTTATTCAAGATCACTATTGATATATAGCTTCCCAAGGATGGAAAACCCAAAGTTTGGGAGAATTTAGCACCCCCAGTTTGAGGTACACCAACATTTTAGACCATTGTCTTGTCTTTTGTGTCTTTTGGTTGGATAAAGTTCTAGGTGTGTTTGGAGGATTATAGGGGTAAAGAACCTTGAGCCATCTACTTCAAAAATATGTATGAACAATTTACATCATAAATTTTTTTTACAACATAAATAGTTCAGGTAATATTTTTAGGATGTAAAAATAGTTATGTCATAAAATTTACTTTTTCATATAATTCGTTTTCCCCAAAAAAAATAATCGAGGTGATGGGTTTTTTGATGTAAGTGACCCTCAATGAATTTATGATGTAAATTTTCAATTTATACCATAAATAATTCAATCCTAGAAAGATTTATTCAGGCCTATGGATATATTTTTCTAATACACTCTTTCATTGTATCTATCAAATCCCAGGGTAAAACCAAAGAAATATTGAATGATTTTTGACTTCTGGACTCCTTGTTCAATGAATCATTGAGCTAGTTTTTTCTGGAATAAAAGGTTAGGATCTCCTTATCCATTATAAACTTGGATATCCTTGGTTTGTATCATGTTTAATCATATATTTGTGGTTATGAATGGATATTTGGGTATAGTTTTGTGAAACATCCCAACCCAGGTTCCAATAAATGGTGCCCCAAACCGGTTGGTCACATGCCCTCAAGTGTGCATCTCCCTATTCTAGAGGGTGCTAACTATTAGCGAGGGTCTAGTAAGTCAGTCATGGGGAGACTATACACTCTTTTATCATAGTAAAACACCAATATAATAAAACAATAAAAAATAAGTATGGAATCATACAAATAACCAGAACAATACCAAGTCACATGATAGTCAAAACAAGAAATATTATACTCAAATGAAAGGGAAATAATTCTATGACAATGTAATTGTCAAGTGTCTAAAATAAAACTAAAAATAAATACACAATGAATCCAAATTGGGTCCTGAACCATGTCCAGTTCCCTCACACATGCTCCATTCCCAAATAGAAACCTATCCTCGGGCCATTCCCTTATCTTGTCCCGCAATAAAAAAGTATGCTCAGGTGCTGATCAGGCGGCCTGAGTAGGGTGTGAGTACAACTCCATAGGTCACCACAAAAGGTGTTTAAAACAATTCTAGACACAAGTTAGTGTATGAAAATCTATAAGTAAATAAATACAATTCATAATTAAATAGTTATCACATTGTCATTTATTCTCTACTTGTCGCTTTATCCTCGGGTTTGTCCCATTTCTCTAATTCAACTCACAATTCATCATTATAATTAGTTTGGTGTGGAACTCCATTTATAACACTCAACATCTCAATCGGTGTAGATTTCCATGTATCACACCCATCTTTCTCAATCAATGTAGATCGTCATGTCTACCACTCGACCTCACAAGCTCTTGTATCAACTATTGGGGTAGAACGCCCTGTCTCACACCCCAACTTCTCAATTGGTCTAAAACTCCATGTCTATCACCCACTTTCTCAATAATTCACATCACTTATTAATTCATCAGAATTGACCACATCATTACCTTACTAATACAATAATTATTTAACATATAAAAGACCATTAGTTAACCCAACAATTAACTAAGTAAACAACCCATTAATTAATTCATCAATTAATTAATAAATCAACACAAATATTATTCCATAATTAATTCTCTACATTTCATTATCCAAACCAAATCTCAAATTTTCATAATTAATCTCATAATTAATTATCTTAATCAACTTCATGGCGCATAATTAATTCACCATTAATTATCTCACATATCCAAACATCATATCATAATTAATTCCCCATGATTAATTATCTCAAACCCAACCACATTCTATATCTCAATTATAATATAAAAAATCATAAAAAAGTCCCCCAAATCAATCTTCTATTTGTACATCCCCTTATCCTCGTGGTTCAATCATCTATTTAATCACCAAGGCAACCACAAGTCAATTCCACATTCCTAATTACTCCAATTTAGGAAATAAATTTTCAAGGGAAGATAAAAAATAAATAGTCTCACATAAAAATATCAAATCCATAAAAATGGGAGTTCGATTTAGACCACCTACCTCAATTCGTTGATGGATGTTTTCCCAGCAAAAATCCCCAAAATCTGAGCCACACAATGATGTCAATCAAGATCTGGATCTAAATCCATAAACCCAAAATCAAGATCAAAGGAATCAAGATCTTTCAACTCTAGATCTAGATATATAGTCCAAGATCTAGATCTCAACTCATAAGTTTATATCTATGTAAATAGTGGAGATCTTCCATGAAAATATCAAATAAAGATAGAAGAAAGAACAGAAGAAGGAACGAGATGAAATCCACTCACTAGGAAGATAGAGGATCTTCAATACAGGATTTGGATCTCAAAAAATGGTGTTCGAATGGACTTGGAATCCCTATATAAAAATCTAGGATCTTCTATAATTCATCAAGCCTGAGTTTAGGTTTAAATAGAGGGGTTTCAAGGGTTCAGGTGATTTAAAAACTAATTTTCAGATAATAAAAACTCGTACGCACAGTTTCCTAGGTAGGGGCACACAGTTAGGGTAAACTGTGCGCCAACCATGTGGACCTCTTTTACCAAGTTCACGTGGTTACTCCTAAATAGATACATGGTTTATCAAACCATGCTCTAACCATGTGGACCCTCACTACCTAGGGTCACATGATTACCTGGTTTTAGGGTCACGGTTTTTTAAACCGTGAGCAAACTGTGCACAGCCCTTCGTCCTTTAATTTTTCTTGAAAACTCACCCAAACACACCCCAAGACACAACTAAAAAGAAAAGGTACTTAAAAACAACAATAATTACCTGAAAATGGGACTAAGATGACTCCATAAAAGGTCGGGATCTTACAAACTGCACACCTTATAACAAATCGTCCTTGAGCTGCACTCCCAAACTTCACTAAGATTACGAGCCAAAAATATTAGACCATTGATCCCTCATGTCTGTTTCCAATTCCCAAGTGTCCTCTTGAGCACGTCCATGTTTCTATAACACACAAAATATTGGCATGGTCTTTCCCCCATAACACTTTCTCACTGTGATCCAGCACACGTATCGGGTGCTCCTCAAAGGATGCATCTATCTCGAGGTCAACCTTATCCACATCGATCACATGAGAAGGGTAGGGGCGATACCGCCATAGTTTTAAAACATGGAAAACATCATGCATAGAGTTGATTTTTTTTTTGGAAGGGACAATCGCTATACCATCGGCCCAATTCTCTCCACTACCTCAAACGGTCCTACAAACTTGAGTGCCAACCTGCCCTACCTCAGTATCCTGTGGTGACCCAACCTAGGCGGCACCCGAAGAAATACATGATCACCCTCTATAAACTCTAGGGGTTGTCTCTTTATATTAACATACGAATATTTTCTACTTTGATCTGTATCCATACATTTTCGAATCAATTGCACCAGCTCTGATCTCTCCTGCACGAGACTCAATCCCAACAACTCTGACTCGCCCGCCTCTATCCAACATAGCGGTGATCTAAAAGGTCTAACATAAAGATCCTAATATGGTTCCATATGTATAGTTTTTTAATAACTATTATTATATGAGAACTCCACTAAATCCAATTTCTTCTCCCAAGAACCACCAAAGTCCCTGAAACATATCCTCTAACACGTGTATGGTATGCTCTGACTACCCATCTGTCTATGGTTGGAAAGTTGTACTCAATAAAACCTATGTGCTAAGCGCCTTCTGAAAGCCCAACCAAAAACATGAAGTAAAGCATGAGTCATGATATGAAACTATAGTCCGTAGAATCCCATGAAAACAAACTATCTCCTAAACATGAAGTTCCCCCAACTATTCCACTTTGAAGGTTTCCATGATAGGAAAGAAAAGAAATACCTTTTTCAGTCACAATTACCCAAATAGCATCATTATTCTTAAGCATATTTGGAAGACCTACCACAAAATCCATAGTCACGTTATTCCACTTCCATTCTGGAATAGGCAACATCTATAATAGACCTCCAGGTTGTTGATGCTCTACCTTCACCTCTTCATAGGTGAAACATCTTATCATGAAACCTGTTATCTCATTTTTCATTCCTGGACACCAAAACCGTTGATGTAGGTCATGGTACATTTTTTTCACCCCGGGATGTACTGCCCACTTTGAGGCATGAAATTATCACATGAGTTCCTCTCACATACTCATAGTAACCACAACTCAATCCTTCACATAGATGACTTAATCCTCAACTATCAACCAGTCTGAAGGTGTATCCTCACCTTCAAGGATTTCCCTCAAGGATAAAAACTTTAGATCCTTTTACTACCTATCCCTGATGCATCTCAAAAGTGCAGACTACACTATGACTGAAACTATATTCATTTTCTCCTAACTCTCCTAAACCACCACATTAATTTCATCTAGAAAAGTCATCATCTTCCACTCCACACTTGAATCATGTACCAATTGAGTGTAAGTTTTCCTTCTCAAGGCATCAGCCATACTATTCCCCTTTCTAGGTGTATATACCAGATCAAAGTAAAAGGACTACATATACTCTACCCATCCTCACTTTAGAATATTCAAGTCTCATTGTGAAAATATGCACTTAAATATTTTTTGATCTATAAAAATAGTAAACTTTTCACCCAAAATATAGTTTCACCAACACTTAATATCATAAAACACTACTGGAAAATCAAGGTCATGTGTGGGGTAATTCCATTCATATGGCCTCAATTGTCAAGACCCATAATCAATGACTCGTTCCCCTTACATCAACACAGCTCTGAGTCCTATCCCAGAAGCTTCACAATACACCATGTACTCCTCACCTGACTCGGGTAAGATCAAAATTGGTGCTGATGTCAATCGATTATTCAACTCGTGGAAATCATTCTCACATGCTTCTATCCATTCAAAATTTATCCCTTTCTTTTTCAAAACCAAAATCGGTGATGCTAATTGGGAAAATTCCTGGATGAAACTCTTGTATTATTCATTTAATCCCAAAAAGATTCAGATATCAAAAAAATTATTGGGTTTCTCCCAAGAAACCACTACATGCACCTTTTCTGGGTCCACTTCCAAACCTTCTTCTAAGATGATGTGCCCCAAAAAGTGCACCTGATCAATCCAAAATTGACACTTAAATATCTTGGTGTATAATCCATGCTCTCTCAGTGTACTCAGAATGATTTCAAGATGTTGGTCATTATCATCATGAGTCTTAGAGTACACCAAGATTTCATCCATGAACACCGCCACAAACTGATCTAGGTACAGATGAAATATCCTATTCATCGAGTCCATAAACACTATTGGAGCATTCATCAACCCAAACAGTATCACGAAAAACTCAAAAAGACCATATTTGATCCTAAAAGTAGTCTTTGGTATATTAGAAGTTCGAAATCTCACCTAATGATACCATAATCTCAAATCAATATTTGAGGACACAAAAGATCCCTTTAGCTGGTCAAATAGATCATTGATATGCAGAGGTGGATATAGGTTCTTCACACTCATTTTTTTCAGATTTAGGTAATTGACACATAAATGTAAAATCCCTTCATCCTTATTTGAAAACAATATAGGTGATCCCCAAGGTAGTGTGCTTGGATGGATAAACCCCTTATCCTCTAGTTCCTCCAACTGATTCTTGAGTTCTTGAACTTCATTCAGTACCATTCTGTAAGGTGGAATAGATACTGACTTAGCCCCCAGAATGATCTCAATAGTGAATTCCACTTCTCTCTCAGATGGAAACCCTAATAATTCTTCAGGAAAGACATCTTGGAACTATTCTACAACTGGTGGAAGGAAATATTGCCTACCAATCCCATCTTTGAGAAAAAAGAATAGAAACTTGGGCTATGAGATCTCCCAGTTGCTGATTAATTGACCATGCTCAGCTTGCCTGGATATCCCACTCTCCACAATGAACATACTGGTCTCCCTTTGGAGACACAAAGGTTACTCTCCTGTGATAACAATCGATGTGGGCTCGTTATATGACTAACCAGTCCAAACCCATAATCAGGTCGAAACCCATCATATTAAGGACATAGATATCCCAATTAAAATGATACTCCCTGATCTATAGTGAACATCCCTTTCATAGACGGATATCTCTAGGTCGTGTTCCCAATGGTGTATCGATATTCATTACTCCACTTACAGAATCCATCTCCAAGCTCAAACCATTAACAAGATTTGCATATATAAATAAATGAGAGGCACTAGTATCAAACAAGACACCAGATAAAGTAGAATCTACTAGAATAGTACCTCTCACTATTGATGGCCTGGCCTTACTCTCCACAAGTGTAGGCTGCACAACATGTAACCATCCTACCCCTCTCCCATGTGGCATCGTTTAACTCCCCTGAGTAGTGCCACTCTACTGATATGGGCACTCATACCCTAAATCACCACATCCACATCCACAGCTTCTCCCTTAGTACCATCATGTCACGGATTCCTGCATAACTTCTATAGGTGTCTAATATTTCCTATAAATTGGCACCCCACTAGTGGTTGAGGACAACATTTGTGGTAGTGTCCCAGCTTACGACACTGGTGTAAAAGCACCTGAGTAATATCCTGAGCAACTGTTCCTTCTGATTGTCCACCTTTCTTTCCATTTTCTTGACTAAGGTTCTCGTAACGGGGCTTCCTGCTCTCAGAAAGTGCACTTCCTGATTGTCTAGTGACAACTATCTATCCAGTACTAGAATCCTCCTTCAGGTCCCCCTATGAAATGAGAGCCTGATTCACCACTTCTGAGAACTTCTTCATCCTAAATATATTCACCTGGGACTTAATTTCACATCTAATTATGTCCTAAAATAGTTTTTACAAAGTAGCCTCATCTTCCACAAAAAATGGATCAAAATTCTATAAATCTATGAAATGTTCAGAATAATCAATTATGGACATGCTTCCCTGGGTTAGATTCATAAAATTTGAAGCCTTATCTTTTCTCAGTGTCTCTAGATAGAAGTGCTCCAAGAACTTCTACAGAAATTAATTCCATAACATATCATCAGTCTATCTAAATCGTACCTGAATGTCCAACCAGTGCTCCGCTGACCCCCATAGCATATAAGTATCCAACATGACCCTCCTCTCTGCCGGAGTATCCAAATGGTCAATTATAGTCTCTATGGATTCAATCCAGAAATCATCTCCCTCAGGTACACCCTCTCTAGTAAAATTCAGAGGGTGTTGTAGCTAAAACTCCATTGTCAACTCAAACATGCTTTTCAGAACCTACCCTGGGCCACTCTCCATGAATTGAATAAAATGATAAAAGTTCTCTTGGAACTGGTCCCCTTCCTTTTATGATTTCACCAACGATGCCTCAATTTCCTTATCTGGAAGTTTGTTCTGAGCTATACACCTCAATATTCCCCTCAAAAAGTGTCGTCGAGGCATAATCTCTACAATTCCAAACACATGTCATAGGTCTCACAACACAAACTTATAAGATTTAAATAAGAGGAAAAAGAAACACAACAAGTTTCAACATGTCCTTTTTCCATTTCTCTCCACACGGTAAACACCGAGGCACTTTCACTAACCTTAACCATCTCACTCCTAGGTCTTGGTTAACAAGGGTAAGCACATCTTCATTAACAAGTTTCTCATTTAGACACCCAATTATTCTCAATTTTCATCATTTTTTAATATTTCTCAATTCATTTTAGACACTATTTTCATTTCAATATCATAACAAGGGAAATAATTTAAGTTCAACAACTTACCTATAACCCGTTTTCACGTGAGTGCCTAAAATGATGCATGTCACAATAACCCTGAGTGCCTAGAATAATGCATAAAGACTCAAATCTCATTCCTCTTTAGGCCATGAGTCAATATTTAATAAATCTCAAAACCAATTATCACATCACACCACAAGTGCATCACCCAAGGTGAAATAATATCCAATTGTAACAACAAATAACAATCACAATAATCCCACCTTGAGTACCTAGATTTTCCCTCATACATGGGTTTGAAACTCCCATGAACAAGCTCATTACCAAGCCTCAACTCTTCCTAGTATCCTCTCTACCTTTCCCAAAACAGTAATATAAAATAAGAATAAATAAATAAAACTCCTCTGATACCATTTTGTAACGTCCCAACCCAGGTACCACTAAACAGTTCCCTAAAACGGTTGGTCACATGCCCTCAAGAATGCCTCCCCATACGCTAGATGGTTACAAATAGCATTGAGGGTCTAGTAAGTTAGTCGTGAGGATATTATACCCTCTTTTATTAGAGTAAAACACTAATAGAAGCAAACAACAATAAAAAAGTGAGGAAGCATATAAATAACCAGAACAATACCAAGTCACATGATAGACAAAACAGGAAATACAATACTCAATTGAAAGGAAAATAATTCTATGATAATGAAAGTTTCAAGTGTCTATAATGGAATTGAAAATAAAGATACAACAACTCCCAAGTGGGTCCTGAACCATGTCTAGTTCCCTCACCCATGCGCCATTCCCAAACAACAACCTATCCTAAGTCCTTTCCCTTATCTTGTCCTACAAAAATAAAATCTAATTGGGTTCCAATCAGGTGACCGGAGTAGGGTGTGAGTACAACTCAGTAGGCCACCACCAATGGTGTCTAAAACAAGTCCAGTCACAAGTTAATGTATGCAACTCTATAAGTCAATAAATACAATGCACAATTAAATAGTAATCATGTTGTCATTTATTCTTTACTTGTCACTTTAAACTTGGGTTTGACCCATTTCTCTAATTCAACTCATAATTCATAATTATCATTAGTTTGATGTGGAACTCCATGTCTAACACTCAACATCTCAATCAGTGTATATCGCCATGTCTCACACCCCTCTTTCTCAATCGGTGTAGATTGTTATGTCTACCACTCGACCTCAAAAGTGCTTGTATCAACTATTGGGGTAGAATGTCATGTCTCCCACCCCAACTTCTCAATTGGTCTAAAACACCAAGTCTAGCACCCACTTTATCAAAAATTCATATCATTTATTAATTCATCATAATTGACCACATCATTACCTTTCTAATCCAATGATTAATTAAACGTATCAAAGACCATTAGTTAACCCAACAATTAACTAAGTATACAACCCATTAATTAATTCATCAATTAATTAATAAAGCAACGCAGATATTATTCCATAATTAATTCTCCATAATTAATTATCCAAACCAAATCTCAACTTTTCATAATTAATCTCAAAATTAATTGTCTTAATCAACATCATGGCATGTAATTAATTCACCATTAATTATATCACATAGAAAAAACATCATCTCATAATTAATTCCCCCAAATTAATTATCTGAAACCCAACCACATTATATATCTCAATTACAATATTCAAAATCATAAACAATTTCCCCAAATCAATCATCTAATTGGACAGCCCCTTAGCCCCATGGTTCAATCATCCATTTAATCACCAAGGCAACCACAATTCAATTCCACATTCATAATTACTCCAATTTAAGAAATCAATTATCAAGGGGAGATAAAAAATAAATAATATCACATACACATATCAAATCCATGACTATGGGATTTTGATTTAGACCACCTAACTCAGTTCATTGACTGATGTTTTCCTAGTGGAAATCCCCAAAATCTAAGCAGCACAACGACGTCGATCAAGATCTAGATCTAAATCCCTAAACCCAAAATTAAGATCGAAGACATCAAGATCTTTCAACCCTAGACCTATATTTATAACCCTATATCTAGATCTCAACACATAGGTTTAGATATATGGAAATAGTGGATATATTCCATGAAAATATCAAAGAAATATAGAGGAAAGAATGGAAGAAGCAATGGGATGAAATCCACTTACCGGGAATAGAGCAGATCATCAATCCAGGCTTTAGATCTCAAAAAACAGTGTTTGAATGGCCTTGGAATCCCTCCAAAAAGCTCGAGGATCTCCTATAATTCATCAAGCCCAAGACTAGGTCAAAATAAAGGGTTTTGGGGGGTTCGTGTGATTTAAAAACTAATTTTTAGATAATAAAAATATGCGCACACAGTTTCTTGGGCCGAGGTACACGGTTAGGGTAAACTGTATGCCAACCATCCAAACCTCTCTGACCAAGTTCGCATGGTTACTTTTAAAGAGCCACATGGTTTATCAAACCATTATCTAATTGTGTGGACCCTCACTACCCAGGGTCACACGATTACCTGGGTTTAGGCACATGTTTTTTCAAACCATGTACAGCCCTCTATCCATTAATTTTTCTTAAAAACTCACCCAAACGCACCCTAAGACACAACTCCAAAACAAAGGTGCTTAAAAGCAACAAAAATTACCTAAAAACAAGTCTGATATAACTCTGTAAATGGTCTAGATCTTACAATTTATTTTGATGATATATCATTGGGATTTGTTAAAGGAATGAGAGGAAGAGGTTAGATCTATGGATTCATCTTAGATCCTTTACAATATTCATAATTGAGGTAGGTGGATTCTCACCCACTCTACTATTCTAGAAATTATTTTATTGAATTTTGATAAATTTTACAAGTGATTTTATAGGAAATATCTTGATTAGTTTATGTGGAATACCTTTATTTTGATGTTATTTTAAAAGGATAGTTTTGAAATATTCTCATGAGATGTTTTAATTAAATGATTTCAAAGGATTTGGTTTTGTAATGATTTTTTTTGTGAGGAAAAATATTTTATATAGATGTTAGTCTTGGAATACATGGTTATGTGTGTTCATATTTTATTTTGTAGTACTTTTTTTAAATATACATGGTTCTCGGTGCCGATGGGAAAGGCATAAGTGGATATCACCTAGTGACAACTTGGTGAAAGAGGAATTTCCACTCTTGAGTGTTGGGATTATCATTCATCATGAATGAATGTGTGACTATGGAACATAGAAATGGTTTTTCTAAGTTTAAGTTAAAATGTAAAGTGTAATTAATTATTTTGTTAAATTTATTTATTTAACTATTTCCTTTTGATAAAGTATTTTTATATTATCACCCTTTGTTTTATATAAAATGTGCTAACTTGTTCTTGTCATAGTGGCATGTGTTGGAAGTATTTGGGTAAATAATATTGAGTGATATACTCACCCCCATACTGAGAACCTATGTGTGTTTGCATATTTTATGTACTGAGAAACAGGGAAGGGTCATATTTTGTACTTTTCTTGTGGTGATATTTGACAACATGGTTAGGTTACTGAAGTTGGAGTTAGGGAGTATCTGTATCTTTTTCTAGGATGGTTATTTTCAACAGGGAAATAGAAATTGTTTTACTCGACTATATCTAAAATTTAATATATAAATAACCTTCTTTAAGTGGATACATATCACTCAAACTTCAAAAAAAATAAAACCACTAAAAACGATTTATTAGAAATTGAGAAAAAATAAAATTTAAAAAAAGTTAGGGGTTTTCAATGGGATCACATTTTTTTATAGTTTATAACATTTAAACACCCTATCCCCCAAACTAAAGCTCAAAATTTTACTCAATGTTTAATCCAAGGTAGATAAAACATGTAAATTCAATTTTAATGTTGAAATAGATTAAGAAATTCACTAGATTTAAAACATGATTAATGGGTTGCAAGAAATATCAATGAATTTTTTCACCAAAAAAATAAATAACAATGCACAACATGCACAAAGGTGTTACTACAAATTACCACTTTAATAGTTCATTTCAAGAGAAAGGTTTTAATGTCAGTTCATGTTCATGGAATATTGCTATTTCATTTTCAAAAAATCAAGTAATATCCTTCATGTAAGAACACTAACATACACTCTAAATTAAATCATTTAATGGTTGTTACTGGAATGTTTCATCATAAATTTCAGAATACTACTATCATTAATTTTCAATTATTTTAAAATAATTAAGTTTAAATCAATAGTGGTAATAAATGGATTTCAAAAACATGAAAATGAGAATAATTTTAAACTATAAAACTCCATGAAATATGAAATTTATTCCAATTCAAATATTTTTAAATTCATGACTTATTTATTCTAAAATAATTCTATCTAGTAATAATGGAAGCTCCTAAAAAATGTAAACCGATTAACTTTAGATTTGTGAAATTTCATCTCAAGTAAAATAAAACCATATTTTAATAATATAAGGGGATAAATCCAGATTTTTTTTAGATTCTAGCTTTTATGAATCATTTTAAAATGAAAATAATCTGATCCAATAGGAAAATAAAATGGATATCATCCCCAAATGGATTCTTCATAGCCAAATCTAGTGGATACTCTTAGTGAATATAAAGAAAATCATCTTTCTATTGAGGCCAAATTATTCAGTATAAAGTAACACTAAAGAAACAAAAAAATCCTAAGACTAAAAAATGATAATACCTTCCCCCACACTTATTCTAAACAAAATAAAAATGTATGGGAACAAACAACTTGATTTTTTCAGTGATATTTAGCTTCCAACAGTACGATTTCCTCCCCCAGAGGTTCCATATTACATTCTATAAATATTTTCATCTGATGTTAATTACTAGTAAATTGAACATCCTTCCCATGATCTTTAATCTTTACATCTCTAAAATGGAAAATATGAGTTATAATAAAAGTTCCATCCTATTTGGAACGAAATTTAACTAGGAAAATATTCATCCTAGAGTTGTACAACAATAATTTATCTCCAATATAAAATTAATTATTAAAGATCATCTTGTCGTGATCATCCTTGGTTTTATAATAAAAAATACTTTCATTTTTATAATCATTATTCATTATTTCCTCCAACTCTTGGAAACATGGATTCTTCTCTTTTCCATCTTCAAAAAATATTCAAATTACAAGATTTGAAAACCCAAAAATATTTATTCCCAAATTCAATAGGAAAATGAAAATCTCTTCCAAAAACTATCCTATAAGGTGATATCCTTATTGGAGTATTAGAGGAAGTCCTATACACTCAAAGAGAATCATCAAGAATCAAGATCCAATATTTCTTGTTTGGGTTAATAGTTTTCTCGATAATAAACTTAATCTGTCTATTTGAAACTTCATCCATCCCATTTGTTTGAGTATGATTGGGTGTAGAAACTTTTTTACATTCCCCATATCTTTTATGAAAATTCTCAAGAGTATTATTACATAAATGAGTTCCTTGTTCTGTGAGAATAAATTTGGGCATCCCAAATATACAAAAATAGATTGTTGTAGACAAATTGGGACACCACCCTATCATCGTCTGTTCTAACTTGAATAATGTTAATCTCATTTTACATATATTAAACAACAAGGAGGATGTACACATATCCAAAGGAATTAGTAAAAGAACCCATAAATTCCATTCCCCAAAAATAAAATACATCATAAAATAACAAAGGTTGTTGTGGAATCTCATGTAATTGAGAAATGTTTCCTTATAATTGACATGCATTACAAATACTAAGAAACTTAAAAGAATCATTAAAATGGTAGGATAAAATATTCATGAATCTAGAACTTTTCTAATAGTCCTGTGTGGCCCAAAGTGGCCACCATAACTCAATCTATGGAAAATTTTCATAACTAAAGAAATTTCAGAATTTGGGATACATATCCTAACACTTTGATCACTTCACATGTTCCAAAAGTAAGGATCGTCGCAAACATATTTCCTTGACTCAAAATTCATTTTAGACACTGTTTTCTTGTAAAAAATGTGGAATAATTTTAGCAGATAAGTAATTCACGTTATTTGAAAACCCTTCCCTTTTGTCCCCAATGGTATAATAAAACTTCTCCTTAGGGAAAACCTCTCTTATAGGTTCAACGAAAGATTTGTCTTGAAAAAAATCATCAGGTATCCTACTAAAATGATTAACCATAGTATTATCAATTCCTTTTCTATCTTGGATCTCTACATCAAGTTCTTGGAGTAATAGGATCCATCTAACCATCCTTGGTTTTGATTATTTCTTTTTCTTGAGATGTCTAATAGCAGAATGATCAGTGACAACCAAACTATAGATACCAAATGATAACTCCTAAACTTATAAAGGGAAAACAAAACATCTAATAGATCCTTTTATATTTTGGAGTAATTTTATTGGGTACCATCTAGAGTCCTATAAGAATAAAAAATGACATGTGATTTTTTTCTTCACTCTTTCCCTAAGAACAACCCCTAAAGATAATTCTAAATAATATTTCATCATATCAAAAGGAAAACTCTAATCATGTGGTTAAACTCATGGTGGGTATACAAGATTCTATTTCAGTTAATTAAAGTCTTACATCTACTTATCTTTAAAATAAAATGTAACTACTTTCTGAATAATTATTATCAAAGGAAAAGTAGTTCGGATAAAATATTTTATGAACCGGCTATAAAATGTAGCATAACCAAGAAAATATCTAATATCCTTCATAATATTAATAAATGGAATTGAAGATATGATTTAAACCTTATAATTTTCCACCCTAATTCCACTATTAGACACTTTATGAACAAGCACAATTGTACTCTCAAATATAAAATGTAATTTTTAAAAGTTCAGAGCAAGGTTCTTCTCATTTAAAACTCTAAGAATAACTACAAAATTACTCAGACTTATCTAAAAATAAGGAACATACACTGTAAATTCATCCATAAAAAACATCCATTAATTACTCAAGAAACTCAAAAAAATGATATGCATGCATATTTGGAAGGTGGAATGGTCATTACATAGTCTAAATTTCATTATCTGATAAGAAAAGGTACTAAAAGTACATATAAAAGTATTTTTATCCTAGTCCTTTGGAGCTATGTGAATTTTCAAGTATCTAAAAAATAATCTAGGTTGAAATAATGGGATTGAATAGATAACCTCTCTAGGATTTGATAAAAAAATAAAGGTAAAGTAGTCTTTCTTAGTTACTAAATTCAGCCTCAGATAATCAATGCATGCCCTCCACTTGATGGGAAAGCAAGTAGGAACTAGCCCTTCAAAATTAGTCTTAACTACTATGAATCCACCCTTTTCAGAATTATTTTCAGTAGACTTTCCCATTGACTATAATAAATAGGGTAAATTATACCTACCTCCAATAAGGTAGTAACATATTTCTTTACTA
Source organism: Viscum album (assembly GCA_963277665.1). Lineage (NCBI taxonomy): Eukaryota > Viridiplantae > Streptophyta > Magnoliopsida > Santalales > Viscaceae > Viscum > Viscum album. The sequence goes on along the minus strand of OY728152.1, from coordinate 247,575,425 downwards.
CTTGAATAAGGGTAGGGTTCAATATCCTTTAAAATTGTCTGATAGGTTTTCAATTTTCGTCTATAAGAACCCTATGCATACACACCAAAGGACTAATAGCTAGTAAATCTTATAATTATAAACCTATGGCCTTCTTATTATTATTAAGGATATCTAAGTGTAGATTTTCTTTTTCATTGGACATCCCACTTCAAATTATAATTGGAAGTTTTTTTTGTATTCCAAGTAGCTATATTTAAAATTTTTGGGCAATTGTTTGAGTTCATGTGTGTATGTGTTGTCCCCTTTTGATAAAAAAGGTTCTACTATTTCTTTAAGTTCATTTTAAGCCACTAATAAATTCCTAAGTATAGTAGAACTCTAATATCCAAGTCTAGAAATACATTTATTTTCAATAATAAAGTACATTTCATTGTCAATAGAATTTTTTTTTAAAATTTAAAAATATAAGGTGAACTTTAAATGATATTTTGAGTAGAATTTAGGTAGATTTATTCAGAATATAAATATGCTTCATCCATTTTAGATTCAATTTTATAAATAAAATAAGAATTAGTAGTGGTGGGACTTGTTTCAAAGATTTCAGAAACATTTTCATCATCTTCATTATCACTTTTAGAAGAATACTTCATCCTGAACATGTTCATAAATTCAAAAATAGCATAAAATTTAACAAAATATAGATTTAATTTAATATTCATCATTGAAATTGATTTTACAATTTTCATATTAAAAATTCTTCTGTAGAAAAAGGTTTATTTTCAAGAGAATGTTCATTTTCCAAAGAATCTAGGGTTCGGCTATCTTGAATAAATATAAGAAATAACTCTATAAAAAACCAGTAAATCATGTTATCTTGGTGTATAGAGTGGCCATCCAAAGGGTGTTTCATTGATTCAAAGATACATAAATTAACCATAGTACCTCCAATATCTAAATAAATAGTACCTTTATGAACATTTATTATTTCCTTATTATTTTTCCAGAATTTTATTCCTAATATTGATGGTTCATGTGAACTAAATCAACCATATTCTATGTCTATAATGTAAAATCAGAAAGGAAAAATAAATATTTTTCCCTTACTAACACATCTTCAACAACTCCATCTAGCTTATCCATACTCCTATTAGCTAGTTTGATGACAATTCCATATTTCTTAAGCTATCCAACCTGCATAAATATGAAGATATAATAAGGAATCACATATATGGAGGCTCCTAAATATAAAATTTCATCTTAAAAATAATGATTAACAATGAAAAATGGGATTTAAAACATACCTATATCCTTGAATTTAATAGGTAGGGGATGATGAATCATGGTATAAATAATTCTTTCCAAATTAACTTTCTCAACTCCCTTGAGTTTCCTTTTGTGAGTGTACATATCTTTAAAAACATAGCATAATGAGGGATCTATTTCACATAACCTAAAAAACTGATATTAACTTGTACTTTCCTAAAAGTTTCAAGTACTTTTCCATTTTAGTATCAACATTATTATTAATAAGATGGATTCTAAAAGGATAAGAAGGTGGATCCTTATACCTTTTCAAGTCATCATTAACTTTTTTCTTCCCTTTGTAAGAGCCCATTAGGTTTATAAAATGCCTAAGGTTCTTTCAAGTTGGATTTCATTATTTTTATTTTATTTTTTTTATTCATATGGTGTGTGGATATCAGGTTTTGTGAATATTAAGTAGAATGTTATATGGTTCCTGCAGAATGATTTTTAGTAAGTTATAATGTAATGTCCAAGAAATTCCATGTAATTTGTTTTAATTATATGGGATTATTTTGATACCATACACTCAGACATCACATGATTCTGAGGCCCGGTGATCCTAGAATAGAATTTTTAACCTTTTTTAAGTTAATTTAAATAAATGTACGAGTGGGTTTTTCTAACTTATAAATCGGTGATCAAATCAAAAATACTAGGGCATCGTTGAACTTATAACGATGGGATTCTCCTATAAAATACCTAACTTTGACCGATGAGGGTCGATCGGAAAAGATAGTTTTTGGACTTGTTTCTCTTCACCATTAAGCGGTGGCACGTCAGTATTGCAGTAGCGGTGATGAGGTGATGATGAGTTTCATTAAATGAATCCCATTAATGATTATCGTAAATGTTCAATGTAACAAATCAATAATTGAAGTGTAATAGGTATGTTATTTCATTAATGAAACAGTGTAACGACGTGATGATGCAGTGTAATAGAAATGTTACGATGTGTTTCTCTTTTAATGAGATAACTAGTTGGAGAATCAGAGCTAGAATTTTATTTGATAGACGGTGAGGAAATTCTCTCCAACGAAGAACTTCATCAAGTCCCTAGAGAAAACGACGCACCTCAAAGAACGGGACCGACGAACGATGAACTCATTCTCCTTCCACCCTTTAAAAGATCACTAGAAACATGGGAAGTGGATCAAGAATTGAGAATGAAGGTGTGTGATGCCACTCTTCCCCGACCAATGAATCTATCCTAGATAAGGGTTACTTTTTTGTAATTTTAATTCCCTATTATTTATTCTAAATCAACAAACACAGATCAACCCATGAACAGGTTAATCTGCGGATCACTTTTTCTTGTAGGAGGGAGCTTATTCTCAGGGTTTTTCATGGGGATTAATTTTGATAGAATTGAAATCCTATCCCCCACCCATGTTTTAAATAAACTCTAACATGGAGGGTGCGGGTCGACACGAACAAGGCCCGAGCCCCTCCACCTTTGTTAACTCTTGTGTGTTCTTCGTGGATTCAAATCTGGATAGATGGAAAGGAATTTTCAAGGTCTTATTAGGGAATATGGCACCCCATAGTGTCTAAAGGCATAGATGGTTCGAAGAACGGACCACTGGAGAGAACCTGGTGGTCTGCAAAACATCCCTCTAGTGCGCGAATGCCAGTGGCCGTGGTTGCGGGCGGGTGACGGTGCGACACGATGGTGTGTCGAGGCGGTCTGTGGCTAGCTCGGGCTGTAGCGGTGTGAAAAGACCCACCGGTAGTGGGCCGGTGGCTAGCGAATAGGGATGCATCCACCCGGCTACATCGGTGGAGTGGTTCGTGGCTGGGGTCACGACTTAGCATGCAGACACGCAATCCAGCAGTGACCACGTGCGGGATGAGGGGGTGGGTAATATAGCCAGCTTCAGTGGACAAAAACTGGAAACCACCTGGCATATGGGCTGGGAACAAACCGGAGCACCTGTTGTGAGATGGTTCAGATGGAACCGGGTCGCTAGGTGACCCAACGGACTGGACCGCCGGTTGAAAAGGGCTGGGTCCAGCAAGGCCCAATGGGCCTGGCCCAGTGGCTAGGCTAGACCAGGCTGGCCTAGACCTGAACTGGGTTGGTTTAGATCAGTTAAACTAGTTTGGGGCATATGGGTCCCTCAAGCCAGGTTGGTCGGGTTGGTCCGGTCGGGTCAGACTGAGCCCAGACACAACCGGCCCCTATTCAATAAAATGTCAATTTCTTTTAGATCAGGTGTTTGTTTGATGAACCGTTTGCAGAATTGTAACCCTCGTAACAAGGTGGTTATTTTAGAATGCTCTAAGGAGGCTTTCATGGAAGTTTAATTACAATGAATGGCTTGATAAGTGGATTCTATCATAATTAAGTGTGCTACGTGCGGGAATCCTACAGTTGGATAAGACCTGAAGACTGCTGACAAGCAGGGACAAGTGACCATGTAGGCCTTGAAGAAAACAAACCCTATGTGGATCATCTTCAAGAGACCTTGTGTGCATCATATCTAAGAGAACCTGTATGGATCAGCTACAAGTGACCATGTGTGGATCAGCTACAAGTGACCCTATATGGATCAGCTCCAAGAGACCTTGTTTGGATCAGCTACAAGCGACCCTGTGTGGATCATCTCCAAGAGACCCTGTGTGGATCAGCTACAATTTGACCTATGTGAACCACCTATGATGTCCTAAGTGGGAAGTGGATCTATGTGACCCAGAAGACCCACTGTACACATTAGGGATGAGTACCTCAGCAGTCTAAGATGTTCAGTGTTATGACTAATATTCTTGATTTCCATAATTTATATTATACCTATGTGAGTTTTCTTACTTTGTGATCATGATTTTCGATTTGCTTTGTGGATTGCTTTGTGGTCTTTCCTTTGTGGTTTGGGGTCCCTAATGAGTATTTTATTACTCACCCCTTCATGGGCTTCACCCGCACATGTTGTGTCTGGTGTAGATGACCGACACCTTGATGAAAGACTTGGTGGGCTAGGACCCGGTGGTGCCCGGTGAGATCAGGCAGGTGGGGTGTACTTCTACGACTTCCGGCAGCTACTTTATACTTACCCATCAGGTGGGGTTTTCAGTGGACGGATTTCCAAAGATCTTTTATACTTTCCTGTTTTCATTTTTTATTTTGTTGGGTTTGTATTCTGGCCCATTTTACCTATATCTTGTACCTTTACTTGGTGATTGTTTAGTGTCATTCATTTTTTCCTTTCCAGTTTTTGGGACGTTTTTGTGTGTGTGTGCATACAGATACTCAGGAAAATTCCTCCCACTTACAGTTTGATGCCTTCAGATCTAGTCTCCAACCCCTGGCCTTTGGGAGGTGGGCTTAGGGGAGTCACGGCATGGGACTTAGGGGATGGGTTGTGACAAAGTAGTATCAGAGGTGTTCGGTTCTACCTCAAATATCGGGAGTCTGTTGTTTTGTTTTTTGGTCAATAGTGTTAAATGTTTCAATTTTGGCTTTCAGATTCATGGAGTCCAGTGTGGGTGTGGAGACTGACGTATCCATACACTAAGACCTTGAATTATTCTTTTCAGCTCTATACATAAAAAACATTGGTTTCATGAATCATATAGGAATTGAGTGTTTCCTCGTGTTCTTCTGGGATCAGAGTCAGCTCACTAGGTATAATCTACTAACTATGGTACATCTTGATCTATTTCAAGATGCCTCCACGTAGATAGCCAGTTAGAATTATGATACGTGACCGTGAGGATAGCTCACCTATCAATGAGGTTTCAGTTTAAGGACCAGTTCTAGAGATGACCTCGTCGGGTGGTGAGTCAGTGTTACCTCCACCCATTGATCAGAAGTTACTATCAGCACTACTGGTGGAGGAAACATGCATACATAGTGCCTTACATGAGTTTAAAATACAGAGACCTACCAGGTTATGGGGAGAGATAGATCCTTAGTTCATTGAGGACTGGCTGGAGGTGGTGATGTGGGTCTTCTTCTTAGTGAGGAATCCACTTGACTAGATTGAGATCTTATCTGCGATCCTTCTTTAGGGATCGGAACAGAGATGGTGGAGCTTGAAAATTCACACTCATGATGAAGTGACCCTCTCCTGGATTGACTTTGATTGGATTTTTCGATAGGATTTCTTCCCCACGACATTGCGATCAGTGCACATACAGGAGCTTCATCACCTACAACAGGGTATCATGCCAGTGGCTGAGTACTCTACAAGTTTTATAGACCTCTCCTTCTACTCTATAAATATGGTACGAGACCCATTATTTAGGGCCCAGACCTTTGATCAGGGACTATGATGGGATATTAGTGCATCGATGATTTCCCTCAACATCCCCACTCAGGTCGGAGTGCTATAGAGAGATCTATTAGTAGAGATATTCCTCACAGAGAATGCATCGATGGTGGGAGCTACCACCAGGCGATAGGTGGTCGATTCATCCATGGTGGGTAGTCGAAGGATGATGCAGAGGTCTAAGCGGTCTAGACCATCTGGAGGTTTGTTCATGACTTTTCCAGAGTATCAGTACCCTTATCATCTTTGACACGGAAGGAATATCCCTTCGTGTGGATGGAGAAGTGTTAGCAGAGTTTCCAAGAGCTGAGGAGGAGATTAACAAGTGCCCCATCTTGAGACTACCAAAGGAGGCCATTGGGTATGTAGTTTTTTGCGACGCATCAAGGACCAGATTGGGTTGTGTCCTGATGCAGAAGTGATCAGTGATCACCTATGGTTCACAGCATTTGAGGTAGCATGGGCAGAACTATGTGACCCATGACTTGAAGTTAGCAACAGTGATCTTTTCTTTGAAGATGTGGTGGAACTACTTGATGGGTGAGTGGTTTAAATTCTACTACGACCACAATAGCCTCAGGTATATCTTCTCCTGGAAGTACCTAAACTTGAGGCAGTGGTAATGGATATAGTTCCTTCCGTACTATGACTTCGAGAGAGTATATACTCTTGGGAAGGGGAATGTGGTGGCAGATGCACTCAGAAGGAGGTCCAATTTGCAGCTACTGAGTGGGACGATGGAGAACATATACCCAATGTAGATATCCTTCATGGATGATGATGGATCAACTTACCTTCAGTCTATGACTATCACTCCCCCTTTCTTATAGCAAGTTAGGGAGGCACAACTGGTGGATGTTGACTATGAGTCCTGACGCGCTCAATTATCCTCAGGACCGGCTCCTGATGGATTTTCAATAGGTTGGGAGCATGTCATCCTTTTTAGAGGGTGAATCATAGTACCAGTAGAATTAAAGGAGGAGGTGTTTAAGGAGTTCCATACATCCCCTCTGGAAGTACATCCAGGTGTGGTGATGATGTACCAGGATCTCAAACATCAGTATTGGTGTCCAGGGATAAAGAAAGTGATATCAAAGTTCGTTTCATGGTGCCTCACTTATTAGTGAGTGAAGGCTGAGCATTAGGTTCCAACAAGCTTGGCACAGCCACTTGAGATACCAGAGTGGAAGTGGGATGGTATCACAAAGGACTTTGTGATAGGATTACTACACATTTCCAAGGCCCATGATTCTATCTGGGTGATTGTTGTCTGACTCATCAAGTCAGCTCACTTTTTACCCATCCGAGAGTAGGGATCAGTAGAGGGTTTGGGATGCCTCTACATATAGAATATAGTGTAGCTTCATAGGGTGTCCTCGATGATCATCTCAGACCATGATGCTTGCTTCACATCTTGGCTGTGGAAGGAATTATTGGAGGCGTCTGGGGCTTAGCTTCTCTTAAGAATAGCCTTTCACCCATAGACTGATGGTCAGACGGAGTGGACCATATAGATCTTGGAGGATATTCTTTTTTCTTGTGTTCTTGATTTTGGTTGTAGTTGGGAGGACCACCTATCACTAGTAGAGTTTGCATACAACAAAATCTATCACTCTATCATTGTCATGACACTGTTTGAGGCATTGTATGGGCGGCCTTGCAGATCACCTCTATTCTGGACAGACCCAGGGGAGTCAGCACTCATGGGTCCAGAGTTGGTACGGGCTACCACTGAGAAGGTTCAGATCATCCAGGAATGGATGAGGACTGCATAGAGCAGTAATAAATCTTATTCTTATAGGAGATGGAGGCCCTTGGAGTTTGAGGAGGGAAACCATGTTTTCCTTCGGGTCTCACCCCAATGGGGATTGTGGAGATTTGGTTGGGGTGGCAATTTATCTATGAGGTTTATCGGCCATTTCTAGATTCTGAGCATAGTTGGCGAGGTGGCATACTGCCTAACCCTCCCCCCACAGATGCACCAGGTGCACGATGTTTTCCACATGTCACAACTGAGGGGTACGTGCATGATCCATCGCACAACATCGACTAGGGTGAACTGTACATTAACGATGGGGAGATGTTTATGTAGTTTCCAGTGGAGATAGAGGATCGAAAAGAGAGGCTCATTCATGGGAATTTGATTCCTCTATTGCATTTTCGATGGTAGTATAGGAATCTCCGGGAGAGAACATGGGAGTGGGAGTCTCTGATTCATACTCAGTTCCCCCATTTGATTGTTTAGCCCTTGTTTCAGCTTATGGGGAAGTGAAACCCTAAAGGTGGGGGTAATGTAATGTCTCATAAATTACATGTAATTTTTTTAGATTATATGGGATTATTTTGAGACCAGACGCTCAGACAGAACCTGATTCTGAGGCTTGGTGAGCCTGAAATAGAATTTTAAACTTTTTTAAGTTCATTTAAATAAATGTGCGAGTGGGATTTTTTAACTTTCAAACCTGTGATTATATCAAAAATACGAGGGAACCATTGAACTCAAAACTATGGGATTCTCCTAGATAGGACCTAACTTCAACCAGTGAGGGTAGACCAGAAAAGATAGTTTTCATACATTTTGGAAGAAAAATAAAATAACTTAAAAAAGTTATTTTATTTGTTTCTCTTCACCATTGAGTGGTGGCAAGTCAGCACTACAATGGTAGTGATGAGGCGATGATGAGTTGCATTAAATTAAACCCATTAATGAAGCTCTTAAATATTCAGTGTAAAAACTCATTAATTGAAGTGTAACAGATACATTGTTTCATTAATGAAACATCATAACAACATGATGACGTATCATAACAGAAATGTTTCAATTCATTTCTCTTTTAATGAGATAAAATCTTGGAGAATTAGATCTAGAATTTTCTATAATAGATGGAAAGGAAATTTTCTCCAATGAAGAATGTCGAAGAATTGCTAGCGACAACGATGCACCTCAAATAACGGGACCAATGAATGATGAATGCATTCTCCTTCCACTATTTTAAGGATTGCTAGAAACGTGGGAAGTGGATAAAGAATGAAAAATGAAGGCACATGACACTGCTCTTCCCCAACCAACGAATCTATCCCAGGTAGGGGTTACTTTTTTTAATTTTAATTCCCAATTCTTTATTCTAAAACAATGAACGTGGATCAACCCATGATCAGGTTTATTCGTGGATTGCTTGTTCTTGTGGGAGGGAGATTATTCTCAGGGTTTTTCATCGGGATTAATTTTGATAGAATCGTAATACTATCCCCCATGTTTTAGAGAAACTCTAATGCGGAGGGTGTGGGCTGACACAAACAAGGCTTGAGCCCCTCTGCCTTTGTGTATTCTTGTGTGTTCTTCATGGTCGCAACTCTGGATTGACGACCAGAAATTTTCAAGGCTGTTGAAGGGAACATGGAACCTCATAGAGGCCAGAGGAATAGACAGTCCAAATAACTGATCACCGGAGCAGACTCGGTGGTCTGTGGAACATCCCATCAGGGCACTGATGGTGGCGGCCATGGGTGGGGGTGGGGGGGTGCAACGATGGCTCATCGTGGCTGGCACGGGCCGTGGAGGTGTGGTAGAAATCCCTGGAAGCGGGATAGTGTTAGGCGGATAAGGACGAGGCCACTCAGCTGCGTCGGGGGAGCAGGTCATAGCACAGCACGCGGGCACGCAGTCTAGCAGGGACCATGTGCGGGACCAGTGGGTGGCCGGCATAGTCGGCCGCGCCGTGCATGACCTAGATGCCACATGGTGTTCAAGCTGGAGGAGACCAGCCCGCATAGTGGTCCGGACTGGGGGAACTAACTAGGCCGCTGAGCAGCCCAGGCTGGAATTAAGCTGGCATGTTTCTGTGTGCCAGGATGGATGGAACCAGGTTGTTAGGCGATCCAATGGGCTATACCCCCAGTCGAACTGGGCTGGGTCCAGTAAGGCCCAATGGGTTTGGACTAGTGTCCAGGCCGTACCGGGTTGGCCCAGACCCGAACTAGTTCAGGTCCGGTCAGTTGAACCATGTCAGGGCATGCAGGGACCCTGGGCCGGGTAGGTCGGGTTGGATCGAGCGGGTCAGGCTGGGCCCAGACACAACCGGTCCTTGTTCACTAAAACGTCAATATCTTTCAGACCAGGCGTCTGTTTGACGAGAAGTTTGTGGAATTGGAACCCTTGCGATGAGGCGGTTCTATTGGAATGCTCTAAGGATACTTTCATAGAAGATGAAATATGATGAATGGATTGAGGAGTGGATTCTCCTAGAATCAAGCGTGCTACATGCGGTGTTCCTGCGGCTGGTTGAGATCCAAAGACTGCTGAAAAGCGGACCCAAGTGACCCTTTAGGCATAGAAGACAAGAAACCCTATGTGGATCAGATCCAAGCAACCCTGTGTGGATAAACTCCAAGAAAACCTGTGTGGAACAGCTCAGAGTGACCCTGTGTGGACCAGCTATAAGCGACCCTGTGTGGATCAGCTCCAAGTAACCCTCTATGGATCTGCTACAAGAAACCCTATGTGGATCATCTCTAAGATACCCAATGTGGATAAGCTACAAGTGGCCCTTTGTGGACCACCTATGATGTCCTAAGTGGGAAGTGGCTCTGTGTAACTCAGTAAACCTACGGTACTCATCAGGGGTGAGTACCTCAGCAATCCAAGGTGTTCATTGTTATGACTGATAGTTTTTCTTTATATACTTTAGATTATACCTATGTGACCTATCTTTCTTCATGATCATGCTTCTTGGTTTTCTTTGTGGATTTATTTGTGGTCTTTCATTTGTGGTTTTCAGTCCCTAATGATTATTTTGTTAACTCACCCCTACACAGGCTTCTCCCTCACATGTTGTGTCTGGTGGAGACAACTGACGCCTTGACGGAGGACTTGGTGGCCTAGGACTCAGTGGTGCCCAGTGAGATCAGGCAGGTAGGGAGTACTTCTACAATTTCCAGAAACAACTCTATACTTACCCATCATGTGGGTTTTTCAGCAGACAGCTTTCTATATATCTTTTTTACTTTCCTGTTTTCAGTTTTTCTTAGTTGGGTTTGTATTCTAGCCCATTTGACCTATAGCTTGTACCTTTACTTAGTGGTTTTTTAGTGACATGAATGTTTTCCTTTCCAGTTTTTGGGATGTGGTTGTATGTGTGTGCATAGAGGTACTTAGGAAAATACCTCCCACTTGAAGGTTGAAACCTTCGGCGCTAGTCACCAACCCCTAGACTTTGGGAGGCAGGCTTGAGGGAGTCATGGAACGGGCCCTGGGGGATAGTTCGTGTTAGATAAAATAATTTTACCATGTGGTTTAACAACTTTAGCGAGTGGTTTTTACACTTCTCCATGAGATTTTCCATTAATTACCAAATTTGGAACATCCTTTTCATGTTTTTTTAAATATTTTCATCTTATCAATTATGAATTTCAGTTACACTTTTAAAAACTATTATACTAACATTATCTTTTCCTCTCGGTTTCTCATCATCATGTGATATAAATGTTCAACTTCTTTGATCTTTTAAACCATCGATATCTGTTAAAATTTGACCCATTTGATTAACCATGTTTTCTGGAAACACTTGTTGTTTTTTTGAAATATCTCATTCCACTTTATCTATTTCATTATTATGTGAATCATTTAATTCATTGGACTATTTTTTCTGTTTTATTTATTTTGAATGTTTATAGAATTCCCATATTCTAGGTTTCCATATTGGTTTTGATTGAACCTATATTATTGTTTGAAATTTTGGATCTATAAATCAATGTATGTTTGATAATTAGGAATAAACATTTTTATAGTTATTCCAGCCTTGGTTAAAATTTTAGTTTGATTGGATGGTCCAAAATTGGAAACTTTGGCTACAAAATTGACTATTTGGATTATTCTAGAATGGTTTCTAGGAAAGATCCCATTAAAATATTCAATTGTTTCAATAAATTGAGTAAAATGATCAAAGAATGATCATTTTCATAAAAAATTTCACAATAAATCTTAATAAGATAAATTGGATATAGTTGGGATTGTGATGGATCAAAGTTAGTCAACATTTTCTTCATCATGCATGCAAGTTCACTTAACTGATTCTCAATATGGCTAGTGTTAAAATTAGAAGTAGGCACTTAAAAATATGTTCTAACATGGATATGGACCCTACTATCAAATTTCTATGAAAAATAGGCCTTGTTATAGATTATATTCCTAGAATCGATAAGATTTTTATTAACCAAAGCTCCTCATAGAATAATCTACCATACTTATATACATCAAGACTAAAACTTCATAAAAATATTGAATTAGGAGTTGATCATAATTTTTGTAGGAGATCTAGAACACAAATTCTGTTAGGACAAAGTTTTTTTGTTGTACTTGTTGTAAATAGATCAATATGTTGATTATATTGAAGAAAGAAATCATGTGTAGAAGTTAATGGAAATACAGATTGATGGATGGTGTGTGTGAAGTTCTCAATCGGATCCAGAACCATCAGCATGAGAATCAGATCCAGACTATCAACATGATAATTGGATCTATCACATCGGCATGTGTCATTGAATAAGATCCATCAGATTTGGATGTTGATATAAAGTCAAAAACTTCTGTAAATCATATTGATCCTATAATGAATGTGGTGATCGTAATGAGGAAGTGTTTCATAGTCTGAATGGATCTGATGAAAATCTGATAATGCTTTGTTGTTTTTTATTTCATAAATAATAAGTTATATATAAAATGTGTGATGAAATCTATATAAAGGAAAGGGATAGTGATTCCAATTTTATTGAGAATTGGATGGAAGGAAAGAATTTTATGGAAGTCCATTAAGTTACAATACTTACTAATGTAAGTTAGATGATACTGAAGTTGATCTTAAATGTATTCAAAGTCATGAGGAATTAATGATACAATTTGGAGTTTTTGAAAGAGAGGATAATGCAATGTAAAGTATTATTATTGCTACACATTGGCGTGAGGAACACCGGACATAGAAGAATGAAAATAATTGGTATGAGAATCATCAGTATTAGAATCATTAGCATTAAAATATCATAAGACCGAAAGATTGATCATGCTGAAGTAAATAAGTCACTGCCAACACTAGTCCATTTAATGTGGTATTAAACCAATCCATAATAATAGATTCTAATGCCGATTTGTATTGTTTGTACCCTTTGTTTATCGGATACAGAGTATTATTATAGGCAAAATGTTTTAGAAAGGTTGAATTGTACTTCAAGTGGGTCATGAATAAAAGAATAAGAATTCAGATACATTAAATTTGGGTCAAGATCCATCATAATATAAGTGAAACCAATAAATAAATAGAAATTGAAATCATCATTCTACAGGATTTAAGAAAAGGAGAAATACTATGATGATATTCTAAAATTATTTTCAATGTCTTAAATTTAAGTGTTGATATGGAGAATCTACATCAGAATACTTTCAGTGTTTACAAGAGGTCGTCATAATGGGAAATCTCCAGTATTTCATGTGTTTTCATCATAATTATAAGTCATCATATTTTTTTATATAATTGTTTGGTTTCAATCATAATGAATAATCAGATAGAAGAAATGTTTGTGAACTTGAAGAAGTGTGAAGTAATGAAAATCTCCCAGAAGTATTATGAAGCATTTAAGAAGAAAAATATTTATCCTATAATTAAGGAGAATTAAAGATTCAGACACTTTGGATGAGTAGGAAATATTTTCAGAATAATGCCAAAACCATATCTTGGATTCCTATAAAATAATATCATAGTTCATTTATAAATGTGTGAAAAACTTATAGTTGTTCATGTATGGTAGAGATCTGATAATTTTGGTATAGGTATTGATTTTAACACCCCGACCCCAGTTACCCGGAGTCGGTGCATTACTTCGTAACATTGGCATGATCACAAAAGATCAAGTCTCGAAAGACCGATTAGTTTAGTAGCCTTGGAAACACTAGATACATTCATAAACGTTACATTATATCATAAAGTGAAAAACTACAATAACATGGTCTCCATAGTCCACACTCATATCCCCTTCCAACTATCCATGCAGGTCATTCATAAAATACTTCTTCACATCCTGGAAAAATTAAAACATTGAAAGGGGTGAGCTCAGATGCTCAGTAAGGATAAAAATATAGCGGAATATTTCATAAATAAACATAAACATTTAAGGTAATGTAAAACTAAAAAAAGCCTTTTTAAACTTGAAATTCAGCATAATATGGCAAAAATAAAATTAAATAATGCCATTTACTTATTCACATGGATATTCTACTGGTCGAATAATCACATGCAATATCAATAACTACTTTCATAATGATGGAATGCATAATGCCAGACTATCATAACCACACAACCAAGGCCTCGTACCAAGACTACAAATAATATTTTGTCAAGGCCTCGTGCCAAGACACTAGTTTGTCTCATGAGACCTACCGATGCATCGAGGAGCTGTAGCGGGCTCCACCCACCACTTATTAATTCCAATGCATTCCTCATATGAATAGGTTTAAACATATCATAAACCATAACATAATCGTATCACATAAAACATGCATAAAGAAACATAACATTTCCACATTTCAATCACAAGATATCAATACAATACATTGATATAATAAAAACACTTTAAAAACCATTTTCAATACCAAAATAAAAGAAAGTTAAAACTTTGTATTTATTTTTCATTAAAAAAAGTTATAGCTTGTAGAGGAAGCCGAAACTCAAATAATGGTCACAGCGGTGGAGAAGTCATTGTCGCCGCATACGTACGACAAGAAAAAACATTCCTTTTTGTTGTTTAGTAAAACTCTTCGTATAAAAAAGATTCCTTTTGAATAAACATAAAAGTCAAAGGGGTTTATACACCGTATAGAAGAAATTTGTGTATAAAACAAAATATGCCTCAATGAATGGAGATTGAGATGAAGTCCCTTAAAAAGATCATTATTTTAAATAAAATAGATATATTATGTGGATTCACTATAAGTAGACATAAATAAAGTAAAAATACAAGATAGGACATAATAATATCATGACATAATTTTAAAGTAGTAGATTAACCCAAAGAATGGAAATTGGGTTAAGAAATTCCCTTACCTCGTGTCCGACTTGATTTGATCGTTCTTTAAACTCATGAATAATAAACTAGAGTTAATTTCTATTTTCTTAAGAATCTTTTTCATTTTTATTATTTCTTTTATATCACTTATTACCATGTTATGAACATTGTGTAATTATTTAAGTTAATAACTGTCATTTTGTCGATCTTTGGTACTTGAGTCAAAAATAAACTTCTTATAATTACAAGTTGTTCATGTGGTGAAATATCCATTATATCCAGAATTATATTCATGATTTAGATATCATATATATCATATATATCCAGTATATACATTCATTCATAATATTACGTAACATTTAGAGGTAAGAAATGAAATGCACCGTTCATGGAGACGGTAAGCCGTACGTACGCATGAACGCTACTTTCATTTCTATTTCATATTTAATGGAATGAAATTATAATTATATAAAGTTATAATATAATTCCAGTATAATATAATGAATAATAACATTTACTCCATCCTTTATAAATCCCACATATGGCATTAACGATTCAAATCACTTTGAGGGGGTGGTAGTCTGCGCTTCCTAAAATGAAATTATCGTGTTTACCCATAATGGAAATCATAAAGGTGTGCCATAAATGAAAAATACATAAGCAAAAGGAAAACATAAACATAATATATATCATATATAAAAAATAGTGTCATCATAATGGCCACCATGAGAGGTGTTAAAAGAAGTTTGAGCAATCATCGTTTCGTGAGGCAGTAATTCACCACCCACAGAAACAGTATGTTCTTTAACCATTAGATGTAGGTGTGTGTAAGTGTAGCTCGAATAATTCTTATAACAACATCCTAGTATATTTAGTATACTGTTGTTTTTACAAAATAAATGAATAAAAAGAGTTTATGGGGTTGGAGAAGCAAAATAAAACATAAGAACACAAGAGAAAACACTACCTTTAAAACGGGTAACTCTTTATTATTTGAGCTCAAAGGCTTTCTTGGGAAGACTTATGCCCAAAGTGAGGCTTCTAGAAGTAAGGGAGGGAAGTTGGGAGAGTATTTGGGCAGAGTTTGGCCGAGCCAAATGGCTTGAAAGTGTGAATAATGTGGTAGAGGTGGGGGCCTTTTATAAGAGGAGAGGAGGGGCACTCTTGGAAAGATTGAAATGTTATTTTATTATGAAATGATTTTCGGATTCTAAAGGTCCCAAAATGATATAGTTCGAGGCTAAGGTGATAAGGGTTATAAATATACTCATATAATAGGTTTTTGACAAGTGTAAGCCTTATATTTTACATTATCTTTTCATTTTATTTAAATCGTTAATTAATGAGGTAATCGCTACATCATCATGGTGTCATAAATAATTTAATTTATTTAATGTCTAAAAATTATAAAAGAAATTATCATGATGTAGGAAATCTTTTTATCTTTCTAATGAATATTTATAGTAAAAAATATGACATGTATAACCCCATTTAGAAATTTTTTTAGTAAAAGAACTCATGTTTGTGACATTTTTATTTTAACATTAAATAAAACATTTTTAATGTCATTTTCCTACCAAAGTGGCTCCATGGGGTCCCCAAGTTGACCCATGGATTTTCTTGTTCTGTCATGACTCATCCAATAGGGGTAGGAAAAGTGTAAAGGTATTTTTATATTTTTATAATATCATTTTTACCTTAAATTTCACTAATTACCTTTAATCGCGATTAATTAAACTTAAAAGTTACTATTCACCAAAAAATTATTTTAATCCCATTGAACCACATTTTACTTCCTAATGACAACCATGTATGTCGGATTTTTAAAAATTAAATCACAGAAGTGGTAATATTTCATTTAAACGAAAAATCAGTTATTTAACTACCACTTAGTGGTTTCACTATTCATCAAAAATTGAAGTTTTTCAGAACAATGCCAAAATTTCACCCTAAGATATAATTGATATTCCGAATTCAAAAATTATGTCTATTTTATGAAATTACAAACATATAAGTTGCATTAATTAATTTTATAATTAATTCCCGCTGTCACAACATATAGCGTGTTTTTAAGAAACAATATATATCAAAAGATTGACAATTGTTTATGTCCAATTTCAATGTGAAATTAATTCTAATGAACACCATTGGATAAAATGGTAAAAATATATTCTAATTATACTTTAAAACCACTCAATAGTATAATTTATCACTATAAATTTTTTTTATTAAAAAAGTTGTTTTAAGTATTTTTCACTATTCATAAAAATTTGGAAGTTCTCAGAAAATTACAATAAATTAAACATAGGCTAATTTCGACATTCCAAATCCAAAAATGAAGTCCATTTTGAAATATAAAATATATATAATTTCAAAAAGTGGGTATTACTATTCATAATGGCTATTTTGATTAGTCGCAGTGTGTTAGAATCTCGAACTTGCGTACAATGCAATCTATTGCATTATTGAAAGAGAAGTGTATCGTGGAAGCTCGGGGTGTTACATTCTCCCCTCCTTCAATAAATTGAGTCCTCTCAATTTGAAATTTTTCTTTGAAAATAAAAGGTTGAAAATAGAAAATACCTTTGTGGAAAACCCACATCGGAAATAAGGTTAATAAAATTTAGCCTTAATAAGAGGGAAAGGGAAATGAAAACGTCACCACCCAATTATGATCTCGATTAGGAGAAAATTGGTGGAAATTAGAGACATATAATTGGAGGAAAAACGTAAATATTTTTAGGGAGTGATTGAGGTCATCAATCACAAACAAGTGTCAAATTGAGGGCCTCAAAGCCTTCAATCTATGTTGATTTAAAATATCATCAGTTCAACAAGACATAAGGTATTAGGATAACACATTTTTTTGTTTTAATATCCCTTTACTAAAGTTTAAGAATTAATTTATTCATATAATAAGATATAGGTATATATATAGATATATTTATGCTTGACAAGTAGATTTTCAACCTTCAACTAATTTCTACCACAAACTCATCTTTCACTCAAAAAGATAATAGAACTCAAAAATATTATATTTATCCTAATCGAACAAGGTTCAAAATATTAACACATACCATTTAGATTACGAAAACTATTTTGTAATAACCAGGGACTTCATGTATGCTATTGGTAGGTCATAAAGGCCTGTCGCAATATGGTTGTGGGTTTGATTCCTGCAGCTTTGTCCGAAGCGACAGGTTATCACCCAACCTAAAGGTTGTCCTTTTTCTAAAACTATTATAATATTCCAAAAATAATATTCAGAAATGTTTTAACCTTAAACATTACTATCCAAGGTTCAACTTAATCCATTACAACCTTTATAGTTATCCAAAATACTTTTGTCCAACTCACAGTCCAAATTTTATGAGGAAGGTAAACATAATGAAGATCCCCTTTTTTCCGTGTAACAACATGTGAACACCTTCATCATGTATTCTTTTAAAACACTACAACATCTTGAATTACCATGATTTCTTATTCCTTATAGAATAATAGATATACTCCTTCTGTCCAAAAATGTATACAAAACATCAATCAGTTTCAAGGAAGTTAATAATATCCAATATAATTTATCCAAATCAATCATGTCTTATTCCAAAATCACTATCTTGGTATCAGAACCATATTATGGTTTATCTTTCTCTCAACCATATATTTTCCAAAAATTTAACCTACTGTGGAGTCACTTTTATTTGTTCCACACAATCTCAAGTCCTTGATGAAATAGTACTGTAGTATAATCCTTATATAATCCATAATTATTATAACCAGTACATCATTTATAAAACACTCAAATTACAAAATTCTATAGTAACAACTTAAGAACTCTAATCATTCCTCATCATCTGTGGTAGTATCATAACTTTATTATTATCCAATAACATCATTTGGGGCACACTCTAATGATTTGGACATTGGTTTAAGTAGTGTCCCCACTCCTTGAAGATGAAGCATTGTACATTTGAAACCTTTTTCTTACCCTTGCAGTCATGCACTTGGTGTCCTTTTTCTCCACACTTATAACAAACTCTCATTCCCTTCAGGCAAGTTCCAAGGTGTTTCTTCCCATAGTTATCACATATTGGAAAATTCTTCTTTTCCCACGTCCCTTTTTCCATCATTCTCTCTTCCATCCTTTTCTTCTCTTTCGTCCCTTCAAAGCCATAAAACTCAGAGAATTCTTTACTTATCTTATTAACACATGATACTATTTATTCATATGGTGAGAACACATGGGAGATTATTTCCCTTCTAAATGTTGTCTTAATACCGTGAAAGATATGATCCTTCTTACGCTTTGGATCATACGTATTGCTGGAGTTCACATTCCTTCCACTAGGCACCATTTCTATACAATGGCATAAACTAGGTTAGTTTATGAATTGCAATGAATAATTCCAAACTTGTAAAATACTTAATGTAAATTGAATGGTTTATGGATATAATCCATAATAATAAAAAAAATGTTTTCTTTGAGGAAGTATATACTCATAAACCCTTCATAATGGTTTTTAAGGAAAATGAGAATTATACTAAGCATATCCCCCGGGAGTGTCGTAACCAAGAGTGCATCAAGGCCCGTTGTCGTGCACCAGTTCCCGTTCGAGTCTAGCTCAAAGCGGTGTTTTTGGGTTTTACCCCTAGGTACATCTGTGCCAGAGCTACCTCTACCTGCTCGTATCCAGACAGGGATGTATTGCTCGAAAAACTCACAAAATCTCTATAATACCAAAATTCTAAGAAGTTAATCTATACTAATCCTCAAAGTCTATCTTTGGGCTATGTGCTCTAATCAGAGTTTATCTAAATATAGCTTCCAAGGTTAGTACTAAACTGCCTCTGATACCAACTGTAATGCCCCGACCCCAGTTACTCGGAGTCGGTGCATTACTTCGTAACATTGGTATGATCACAAAAGATCAAGTCTCGAAATACCGATTAGTTTAGTAGCCTTGGAAACACTAGATACATTCATAAACGTTACATTATATCATAAAATGAAAAACTAAAATAACATGGTCTCCATAGTCCACACTCATATCCCCTTCCAACTATCCCTGCAGGTCATTCATAAAATACTTCTTCACATCCTGGAAAAATTAAAACATTGAAAGGGGTGATCTCAGATGCTCAGTAAGGATAAAAATATAGCGGAAGATTTCATAAATAAACATAAACATTTAAGGTAATGTATAACTAAAAAAAAGCCTTTTTAAACTTGAACTTCAGCATAATATGGAAAAAATAAAATTAAATAATGCCATTTACTTATTCACATGGATATTATAATGGTCGAATAATCACATGCAATATCAATAACCACTTTCATAATGATGGAATGCATAATGCCAGACTATCATAACCACGTAGTCAAGGCCTCGTGCCAAGACTACAAATAAGATTTTGTCAATCCCTCGTTCCAAGACACTAGTTTGTCTCATGAGACCTACTGATGCATCGAGGAGCTGTAGCGGGCTCCACCCATCACTTATTAAGTCCAATTCATTCCTCATATAAATAGGTTTAAACATATCATAAACCATAACATAATCGTATCACATAAAACATGCATAAAGGAAACATAACATTTCTACATTTCAATCACAAGATATCAATACAACACATTTATATAATTAAAACACTTTCAAAACCATTTTCAATACCAAAATAAAATAAAGTTAAAACTTTGTATTTATTTTTCATTAAAAAAAGTTATAGCTTGTAGAGGAAGCTGAAACTCAAATAATGGTCACGGCGGCAGAGAAGTCATTGTCGCTGCATACGTACGACAAGAAAAAACATTATTTTTTGTCATTTAGTAAAACGCTTCGTATAAAAAAGATTTCTTTTGAATAAACATAAAATTCAAAGGGGTTTATACACCTTATAGAAGAAATTTGTGTATAAAACAAAATATGCCTCAATGAATGGAGATTGAGACGAAGTCCCTTAAAAAGATCATTATTTTAAATAAAATAGATATATTATGTGGATTCACTATAAGTACACATAAATAAAGTAAAAATACAAGATAGGACATAATAATATCATGACATAATTTGAAAGTAGGAGATTAACCCAAAGAATGGAAATTGGGTTAAGAAATTCCCTTACCTCGTGTCTGACTTGACTTGATCGTTATTTAACCTCATGAATAATAAACTAGAGTTAATTTATATTTTCTTAAGAATATTTTTCATGTTCATTATTTCTTTTATATCACTTATTACCATGTTATGAACATTGTGTAATTATTTAAGTTAATAACTGTCATTTTATCGATCTTTGGTACTTGAGTCAAAAATAAACTTCTTATAATTACAAGTTGTTCATGTGGTGAAATATCCATTATATCCAGAATTATATTCTTGATTTAGATATCATATATATCATATATATCCAGTATATTCATTCATTCATAATATTACATAACATTTAGAGGTAAGAAATGAAATGCACCGTTCATGGAGACGGTAAGTCGTACGTACGCATGAATGCTACTTTCATTTCTATTTCATATTTAATGGAATGAAATTATAATTATATAAAGTTATACTATAATTCCAGTATAATATAATGTATAATAGCATTTAATCTATCCTTTATACATCCCACATATGGAATTAACGATTCAAATCACTTTGAGGGGGCGGTAGTCCGCGCTTCCTAAAATGAAATTATCGCGTTTACCCATAATGGAAATCATAAAGGTGTGCCATAAATGAAAAATACAGAAGCATAAGTAAAACATAAACCTAATATATATCATATATAAAAAATAGTTTCATCATAATGGCCACCATGAGAGGTGTTAAAAGAAGTTTTAACAATCATCGTTTCGTGAGGCAGTAATTCACCACCCACAGAAACTGTATGTTCTTTAACCATTAGATGTAGGTGTGTGTAAGTGTAGCCCAAATACATCTTATAAAAACATCCTAGTATATTGAGGATACTTTTGTTGTTACAAAATAAATGAATAAAAATATTTTAGGGGGTTGGAGAAGCAAAATAAAACATAAGAACACAAGAGAAAACAGTACCTTTAAAACGGGTAACTCTTTTTTATTTGAGCTCAAAGGCTTCCTTGGGAAGACTTCTTCCCAAAGTGAGGCTTCTAGGAGTAAGGGAGGGAAGTTGGGAGACTATTTGGGCAGATTTTTGATGATCCAAATGGCTTGAAAGTGTGAATAAGGTGGTAGAGGTGGGGGCCTTTTATAAGAGGAGAGGAGGGGCACTCTTGGAAATATTGAAATGTTACATTATTATGAAATGCTTTTCGGATTATAAAGGTCCCAAAATGATATAGTTCTAGGATAAGGTGATAAGGGTTCTAAATATACTCATCCAATAGGTTTTTGACAAGTGTAAGCCTTATATTTTATATTATATTTTCATTTTATTTAAATCGTTAATTAATGAGGTAATCGCTACATCATCATAGTTTCATAAATAATTTAATTTATTTAATGTCTAAAAATTATAAAAAAATTATCATGATGTAGGAAATATTTTTATCTTTCTAATTAATATTTATAGTTAAAAATATTACATGTATAACCCCATTTAAAAATTGTTTTAGTAAAAGAACTCATGTTTGTGACATTTTTATTTTAACATTAAATAAAAAGTTTTTAATGTCATTTTCCTACCAAAGTGGCTCCATGGGGTCCCCAAGTTGACACATGGATTTTCTTGGTCGTCCATGACTCATCCAATAGGGGTAGGACAAGTGTAAAGTTATTTTCATATTTTTATAATATCATTTTTACCTTAAATTTCACTAATTACCTTTAATCGCGATTAATTAAACTTAAAAGTTACTATTCACCAAAAAATTATTTTAATCCCATTGAACCACATTTTACTTCCTAATGACAACCATGTATGTCGGATTTTTGAAAATCAAATCACATAAGTGGTAATATTTCATTTAAATGAAAAATCAGTTATTTAACTACCACTTAGTGGTTTCACTATTCATCAACAATTGAAGTTTTTCAGAACAATGCCAAAATTTCACCCTAAGCTATAATTGATATTCCGAATTCAAAAATTATTTCTATTTTATGAAATTACAAACATATAAGTTGCATTAATTAATTTTATAATTAATTCCCGCTGTCACAACATATAGCGTGTTTTTAAGAAACAATATATATCAAAAGATTGACAATTGTTTATGTCCAATTTCAAAGTGAAATTAATTCTAATGAACACCATTGGATAAAATGGTAAAAATATATTCTAATTATACTTTAAAACCACTCAATAGTATAATTTATCACTATAAATTATTTTTATTAAAAAAGTTGTTTTAAGTATTTTTCACTATTCATAAAAGTTTGGAAGTTTTCAGAAAATTACAAAAAATTCAACATAGGCTAATTTCGACATTCCGAATCCAAAAATGAAGTCCATTTTGAAATATAAAATATATATAATTTCAAAAAGTGGGTATTACTATTCATAATGGCTTTTTTGATTAGTCGCGGTGTGTTAGAATCTCGAACTTGCGTACAATGCAAGCTATTGCATTATTGAAAGAGAAGCGTATCGTGGAAGCTCGGGGTTTTACATTGATTTTCCAACTGAAGTTTTTTTTTCAGGTTGAAGTTGAAGATGTTCCATCAAAATGATTACATCAGAGTGAGTCTCAATCCAATCATTGGAGAAAGTTCTAGGATGACGCATCATTAAAGAAATCCTATAAGAGTAATCCCATTGGATCGGAATCCATAGAAATAAGGTTCATCAGACCAAGTTCCGTCAGACTAAGGAATTGAAAACTACCAATTGAATTCCTACTCAATTGAAGGAAGAAGAGAAGAAGGATAATAATACTAAGGTTAATTGGATAGAGACCATCGGACTGAGGTTACCGTACTAAGGTAGATCAGACTGACTCTTGATGAGTAATATTTATGGACTAGATTTTTGGAAGAATTTTCAAGACCAAAAAGTTCCTTAGAGAATTTTTGAAGTTATTTAAGGTTTTACTCAGGTAAAGTTTAATTTATCTTACTTGTGGAGAAAGTGAAGACTTTATAAAGTGAATAAAAAAAGAAGAAGATAAGTGAGGCTTTTAGTTGTGGATACATACTAGTTACTGAAAAGGATTGTTTTTCTGGGGTGTATAACCATCTGTGGGAAAGTGTTTACTGGAAAAAATAATTGAGGGTTATAACCAAATATAGTAGGATATTTTCTACTAGTATTATATAATTGTTCACTACTTGTGCCTTTGTATTCTTGAAATAAGATAGTAAAATAATCCATGTTGGTGGGACTATCCAGCATAGAAAGAAGTAGGTATTTGTATCAAACCTTTTAAATATCATGTGCTTCCTTCTCTTTATTTTTTATATGAAAGCAAAGAATTAAAAGTTATATTTGAGTGGATTGCAACTCTAATAAGTTTCAGAGGGTAATAAATTAAACTAAATAGGATAATGAAAACTTTCTTATAAAAGAAAAAGGAACCACTAATTCACCCCCCCCCCCTCCCTTCTTAGTGGTGTCGATCCTATTTGGGGGCAATAATTAGTATCAAATCATGGGTTCCCTATAAAATATACATCTCTAAGAAGGGATAATTTGTATTTAGTGAATTATAAGGTGATTCTGGTTTTCAATGGTAATAACTATCATATTTGGAAAGATACAATGATACCATATCTTATGCCTCTTGAATATGATGTTTTAGAAACTATTACAAATGTATTTCCTCCTTATATTGAGAATGCTCCTATTATTGGTGTTGATAATAGAAATATTGAGAATATTGGATGAGCTAAAAATTATTTACTATCTTCACTAACTAAAAGTGAGTTTCTTCAAGTAAAGGGAATTGGAACTACCAAAGGTATTTGGGATAATTTGAAAAACATTTATGAAGGAAATAAAAATGTGAAGAAGGAAAAGTTACAACTTTGGAGGATGAAGTATAAAGATATGAAAATGGTTGAGTATGAATCTGTTAGTGACTTCTCTATAAGGGTAAATGATATTGTTATCACTATAATATGTCTTAGTGAGAAACTATAATACTCAACCATTATTGAAGAGATCTTGATAATTATTCTGGATAATTTTGATGCCAAAGTTTCATATTTGGAAGATAGAGATCTTGAAACTCTATATTTGGATGATATTCATAGCACTCTTGTAACTTGATAAATAATAAGGGAGAAGGTTATTAAAAGTAAAGAAATTTTTGATCAAAAAATGTCCTTAAAATATTTATTAAAAGGGAAAAACAAAGATAAAGAAGTTAAATAAGAATCAAAGGATTCCTAAGTAGGGGAAGAAGATGAATATTTCAACACAATAGTTTCCCTACTTTCTAAGGAATACAATAAGGGAAAATAGAAAATAAAACCCCTTAGATGTTGGAATTGTAAAGGTAAGGGACATTTTGAAAAAAAATACTAGAATAAAAATTGAAGAGTATGAGTCTGAAGAGGATGATGATGGTAAATCCTAGAAATAGAATTGGAAGAAACATAAGAAAAAAATTCTTTATGATAAGAAGAATAAAATTTATCTGAGTAGAAGAAAGCGGGATGATTCCTCATCTAGTGATGAACATGATCATCAACTCAAATTTATTTCTCAAGTAATAAATGGAATTGATTTATCTAGCAGTGATAATGATTATAATGATATGAAAGAAATGGAATGGATTCTCAAAAGGAATTTGGAGAATAAACTTGAAAAAAATACTCAACTCAATAAATAAAGAAGTAATTTGTAGAAAGATGTTAAAGACATAAATTTTTATAATGGTGAGATTGAAAGAAAAATGAAAAGTTATGAAGAAAAGTCGGGTAGCAATGAGAATCTCACAAAGATATAATCTACCCTTGTTGAAGAAATTAAACATAAAATGTTGAAGATATATGAATCTAAAAAAATCATAAATGTTTTGAAAATTATGTTAGCTAAGAAAGAATAATAGTTTTTAGAAACATAATCAATTTTTCTTAAAGCACAAAGTGAAATAAGAAATATGAGGGAAAAATTCACCAAGGCTATTGATGTTAAAGGTGAAACTTCTAAAGAAGGTGAAAATAAAGGTTTACAAATGTAGGCTTGTGAGATAAAAAAAATTCATCAAGAAAGATAATAATCTTTCCAGAAAGTATCCTCCTAATAAAATTGGTCCACACTTAGTGAAGAAAAAATAATAACAACAATGTTATGATCAGTTTTACTCTTAGTTTGAAAGATCGTGATTCAGAGGTCATTTTTGGTATTGTGGAATTTGTGGACACAAATCCTATTAATGTTGGTACAACATGTCTCTACCAAGAAATAGGTATGAATTAAGGGGATCTATGATTATAAAATAAGATCAAATGTTCCTAAATATTATGTGGAATTGAAAAATGAAACTCATGATATGAATAAAGATAAGTATGTTAAGAAAGTGGAGAAAAACAAACATACTAGGTCTGAAAAGAAGGAGTGCTTAGTTATTTGGCCAGAACAAGTTTACATGGAAATAAAGTTTGAAGAAACACAAAAACTAGTTGAATTAAAGGTAAAAAGTGTTTCTAAAGATTTGAGCAAATTTGATAAAATGATATCAATATATTGTGATTTAAAAATCAGAAAATATTCAAGAGATGTGAAAAAAATGTCATGTTACTAAAAGTTGTTTGACTATCTTCCTGGAAAAAGAGGAATTCATGAATTAGTTATTAAAAAATATTTGTAACAAAAATGTTACTAAAGGAGAAAACAAGTTTACATCCTTATCAAAATAATTTTAAGATGAAAAGAAACTTGTTTCAAAATATGATAAGGATAAACCGAAGGAAGAAAATAAATCCAATGAAAAAATGAAGAAGAAGAATAAAAAGACAAGACTGAGAGAGGAATCTCGGTCCAAATGTTACTTCTGGGAAACTATGAGGTTCCTCCTTATTCAAAAAATATTATTTTTATTTGTACTAACTTGTAGGGAAATATAGGAGTTGAAGTAAGGAAGATGATATGAGACTCTTACTATTCTTTCAAAAGAAAGTAATGAGGTTATACCATATGAGTTTTGGAAAGTTTTGTTTATATACCATAACATTCTAATATGTTTTCTAAGTTGGGTTCAAGTTATTCTTATTTTAAACAAATCCTTTCAAGATTGCCCCGAAAATGAGAATTCTAAAAGAAACATGAAAAGGGTATAACATGAAAGTTGTAAAATGGATAACATTGAAAACCTTGATTATTCACTCATTTTTTATACACCAATATCACACACTTAGACTTAGAGTTTTTTAGTTAAATTCTCTTTGTTAAGAAACTCATGTGATACTTATGTTTTCCTGAAAAAGAGTTCCAAGATTTTGAGATGAAAAGTTCCAACCCTTAAAAATAAGATCATTAATCAAAAAGGGAAAACTTTTCATGATGTCACATTTTAATTTTATTATCAATAAGGGGGAGAGAAAAGTAATTGTGGAGAGATAAGGGATAGATAAAAAATAAGGGGAGAAAGAATGTAATGGGGAGAAGAAAAAGTTAGAAATGTTAACAATAAGTGTTATTATTTTTCAAAGGGTTAAAGTGGGTATTAACAAAAAACCTAAAGGGGGGATTGTTAGGCCCAAGTTGTTTTTTGGTTATATTTTTTTATCAATAGATAAATATTTTTTATTATGTTTAAGAAATAAATTATTCTAAGAAGGTAATGGAAGTTTTGATTGATTAATGGTGTGTGTGAAGTTGTCAATCAGATCCAGAACCATTGGCATGAGAATTAGATATAGACTATCGGTATGATAATAGGATTCAATGAATTAGCATGATTCATTAAATAATATCCATTATATTGGGATGTTTATATAAATTCAGAATCTAGTGAAAAACATATTTAGTTAGGAATGAAAGTGGTGATCATAATGAGGAAGTGTTTTGGAGTTTGAATGGCTCCATTGAAAATATGACAATGATTTGTTGTTTTGTATTTCATAAATCATAAGTTATCTAGAAAACTTTTGATTCAATCCTTATGAATTAAATGGGGTTATTCTAATCGTATTAAGGATTGGATGGAAAGAAATAAATGTATAGAAGTCTGGGATGTTACAATACTTCCTAATGTAATTCAAACGATGTTGAAGATGATCTTCAACATATTCAAAGTCGTGAGGAAGTCATGATACGTGGTAAAGTTAGTATAAGATAGGAGAATACTATGTATAGTATTATTTACTACTACACATTGGTTGTAACATCCTGGCCTAAGTGCTACACACTAGTGCCCCAAACCAGTCGGTCATATGACCTCAAGTGCACCTCCATATACTCCAGAGGCTACAAACAAGCAATGGGGATCTAATATCAGTCATGTAGAGACTATACCCTATATTATCATATTATTACCCAATGTAAATAAATAATAAATATCATAATAACATATTACCATGAACATTAACAATTTGTCATGATAAGAAAAACTGGAAATACAATATCAAAACTAAAGAAGAAAATATTCCATGTCAATGTATGTGTTAAGTGTCTAAAATTAAACCAAAAATAAAGGCATTTATGACTCCCCAAGAGTGTCTTGAACCACACCCAGTTCACTCATCCAAGATCCATCCCAACTCATTCATATATTTCAAGGAATTTTCCATTAAACTGTCTAAAAAAAGTCTATCCAGGTACTGATTAGGCAACCCAAGTAGGGTGTGAGTAAAACTTAGAAGACCACCACCAATGGCATATAAAACAATAAAAAATTAAATAATAATGTATGTAGTGGTATAAATAAAATAATTACAATGCATAATTAAATAGTTATCATATTTTCAATTAATATTTATTTAACCATATCAACCCCTAGGTTCCTGTAAAAACTTGTACCTTAATCCTTACTTTGTCTCATGTTGGAGCCCAATGTATTACCAAGTTATATTATATCACAAAATTCCATTGTTACCATTATTTAATTCATATTTGAAATCCCGTATTACCACTCACACATTACACAATAGAACGACCATGTTCCCATTCTTTAATTCACAACTAAATGACCATGTTACCATTTATAACGCATACATTAGAATGACCATATTACCGTTCTTTAATTAACAACTAAATGACCATGTTAGAATTCATACCTTACACATTAGAATGAAAATGTTCTCATTATTTAATTAAAATCTAAATGACCATGTTACCATTCATCACATAATTAATTTAACAATTAATTATCTACATCAATTCCATTACCAATTCAACAATTAGTTAAATACAAGAATTTCGATTTGTTAACTCAATAATTAACTAATCACATAAATCCCCTTAATTAATTCCCTGATTAATTAAGTACATCAAACCCATTAATTAACCCATCAATTAATTAATCAAAACCCACAACTCAAAATCCCCTAATTAATTTCACAATTAATTATCACAACTATCAATATCAATACCCCATAATTAATTCATCAATTAATTATCACTAATAAACATCTCTATATCTCATAGTTAATTATACAATTAATTATCTCCAAATCCATAATTTCCAAAATCCCCATTTCATATCTCCTCAATTAATCAATTTTCAAATTAATTAATTTAAATAAAGGATACGATTGATAAATATCTAATAGAAATTATAAAATTTCATGCATGTAATTTAAATAAGACTATGGTATTTGAATTATAGACCACCTACCATAATTCATTGTTGAATGATCTCCCAATGAAAATCCCCAAAATTTGAGTAGCACAACGACATAGAATGAGATTCAGATCTAAAACCTTAAATCAGGATCAAATAAATCAATATATCTCTAATATAGATCAAGATCTATAATACTAGATCTATATTCGCAATATTAGATCTAGATCAAATTCAAAAAAATAATAAAATAACACCTTTCAAGGATGGGATAATAAAGGATAATGAATGGGAAACCAATGGAATTGAATCCACTTATTGGGAGGGCTGTAGATCTATAATCTGGGCTTCAAATCATGAATAAAGGAGGTTGGGATGGATTAGAATATGTCTGGAGATTTCCACAATCTTGAAAAATGACCTAGGTTCAAATGGGGGTTGATTTGGGATTAAAATGGGGGTTCGTGAATTTTTAAAACTAATTTTGAGGCTAAATTAATTCATGTGCACAGTTTGTTGGGCAGGGGCACATGGTTTCCCCTAACCATGTGCTTTAACCATGCACATTTTTATAGGGGTACATGGTTACTCCTAATAGGGTGAATGGTTAGACAAACCATGTGTCAACTGTGAAAATCGCCACTGTCTAGGGTTTCACAGTTTTCTGGGATGGGGAACACGGTTTACCCTAACCATGTGCCAACTATGCACAACCCTTTTCTTTCATTTTTCTCAAAAATTCCACCAAAAAATACCCCAAGATAAAACACAAACAAAAAGTACTCAACACTAAAAAAATAGTACCTATAAAAAAGACTAATAAAGCTCTAGAAAAGGTCGAGATCTTACAATCTCCCCAACTTATAACAGCTCATCATCGAGCTATAATCCAAATCATATCTAAGATTATGAGTAAAAAATATCGGGCCACTTAACCCTAATATTTGTTTCCCTTTCCCATGTTTCCTTATGCACACACTCTTGTTGACACAATATATGAACTATCAGCATGGTCTTTCCCCAAAACAATTTCTCACTACAATCCAACACACGTATTGGATTCTCCTAAAAGGATGCATCTATCTCAAGCTCAACATCATCCACATCGATCACATGATAAGGGTCAGGGTGATACCATCGTAGTTGTGACACATGGAAAATTTCATGCATATAATTTTATTTCTATGGAAGATCCAATCAGTACACCACTGACCCGATTATCTCCACCACCTCAAATGGTCCAAAGAACCTAAGTGACAACTTACCCTATCTTTGTATCCTGTGGTGACCCAACCTAGGTGACACCTGAAGGAATACATGATCACCCTCTATAAAATCTAGGGGTAATCAACGCCTATCAAACGTATTAATTTTTGTATAATATGAGATGTATCCATATGTTTCTGAATCAGTTGTTATTACTCTAATGTATCTTGTATGAGACTCAGTCAAAATAACTCAGACTCACCTGCCTATATCTAGCATAAAGGTAGTCTACATGGACTACCATAAAGTTCCTCATATGGTTCCATATGTATCGTTTCCTGAAAACTTTTTTATAGGAAAACTCTATAAAATATAAGTGGTTCTCCCATGATCCACCAAAGTCTAGAACACATTCTCTCAGTATATCCTCAAGAACCAGTATAGTGCACTCTGAATTTCCATCTATCTGTGGGTGTAAATACATACTCAACAAAACCTATGTACCCTGTGCCTTCTATAATAACTACCAGAAGAGTGAAGTAAAACACGAGTTGTGGAATAAAAAATAGTACATGGCACACCATGCATATGGACTATCTTTTGAATATTAAAAACTCATAACTTCTCCACTAATAAAGTCTCTTGTATAGGAAATAAATGTGGTACTTTCATAATTCGATCCACAATCACCCAAATAGCATTATTCTTCTGATGTGTTCTTGGGAGAACCACTATAAATTCCATGGTAACTTTGTCCCACTTCCATTCTGGAATGGGAAATAGCTGTAGCAATCCTCCAGGTCGTTGATTTTCTGCCTCCACCTGCTGAGAGGTGTAGCATCATGCCATGAATCCTATTATCTCCTTTTTCATTCCTAACCACAAAAATTTTTGTCATAGTTCATGGTACATTTTGGACACACCTAGGTGTACCACCCACTTCGAGGCATGAAACACATGCATTAGATCCTCTCACATTCTCATAGGTACAAAAATCTAATTCCTAACATAGATGATCTCATCCTCATCTATGATCCAATCTGAAGGTGTCTTTCCACCTTCAAAGATTTCCCTCAAGTTCAAACATTCCATATCCTTATACTATTTGTCTATGATCCATTGAAAAATTGTTTACTCCACAATAACTGACACAAGATTCATCTACTCCTGACTCTCCTGAACCACCACATTCATTTCAGCTAGCAAGGTCATCATCTTTTACTCGGTAATAAACTCCTAAACCACTTGAGTCTAACTTTTCCTACTCAAATAATCATCAACAATATTCACATTTTTGTGTGTATATTATAGTTCAAAATTGAATGATTACATATGATCAACTCATCTCTATTTTCAAAGATTCAAGTCTCACTATGAAAATATGTATTTTAAGATCTTGTGATCAGTATACACACTAAAATTTTCACCCAAAGGATAGTGATGACAACATTTTAAGGCATAAAACAATGTAGCCAACTTGAGGTCATGCATAGGGTAGTTCGATTCATGAGGCCTCGATTACTGAGACCCATATTCCACAACTCGATCTCCTTGCATTAACACAACTCCATGTCCAATCCCATAAGTGTCACAATACACCATGTACTCCTCACCTGGATCAGGTAGGATCAAGATTGGTGCCATTTTCAAATGATTCTTTTGCTCTTGGAATGCATCATCACAAGCTTCCAACCATTCAAACTTTATCCCATTTTTGGTAAAGCCCAAAATAGGTGCTACTAAATGATAAAATTATTATATGAACCTCATATAATATCCATTTAATCCCAAAAAGCTACGGACATCAAACATGTTCATGGGTTGCTCCCAAGAAACCACTGCCAGAACATTATCTAGATCTACTAACACACCTATCTCCAATATTATGTGACCCAAGAAGTGAAAATTATTGATCCAAAACTTGCACTTAGATAGCTTGATATATAGAGGATGCTCTCTCGGTTTACTTCGAAAGATGTCAAGATGTTGGTCATGATCATAAAGAGTCTTATAGTACACCAAGATGCCATCCATGAATACTACTAAAAACTAATCTAGGTATGGATGGAAGATCATGTTCATAAAGGTCATAAACACTACTGGTACATTCGTCAACCCAAATGGAATTATGATGAACTCATATAGGTTGTACCTGCTTCTAAAAGTATTCCTTAGTATATCAAAAGTCTGAAATCTCATTTGATGATACTCTAATCTCAATTCAATATTTTATAATACACAAGATCCTCTCAACTAGTCAAACCAATCATAGATACATGGAAGAGGATACCATTTCTTCACAGTCATCTGTTTTAACTTCCAGTAATCAACACATAAGCACAAACTCATGTCAACCTTATTTGAAAACAACATAGGTGAACCCCAAAGAGGCATAATTAGATGGATAAATCCCTTATCCTACAACTCCTACAGCTAAGTCTTGAGCTCTTGAAGATCTATCTGTACCATTCTGTATAGTGGAATAGAAACTGGATCTTCCCCCAACATGAGATCAATGATGAATTCCACATCTCTCTCAGGTGGAAACACAAAAAAGTATTCCAGAAATAAATCATGAAACCAGTCCACTATATGTAGAAGGACATCCTAATATATACCTCTATCATATGATAATAGACTAAAAACTTGGGCTGTGAGTTCTCCCAGTTGCTGAGTAATTGGCCCTGGTCGGCCTTTCTGGATATCCCACCCTCTATGGTGAATATATTTGTTACCCTTATGAGACATAAAAGTTACTCTTCTCTGTTACAATAAATGTGGGATTGGTATGTGACTAGTTAGTACATACCCAAAATTAGGTATAAGCCCAACATGTCTAGGATATAGAGATCCCACATAAAACGATACTCACTGACTTAGAGAGAAAACCCTTTTCATAAATAGATGTGTCTATACCATACTCTCAATGATGTATCTATAGTCATAACCCCGCTCACAAAATCCACCACCAGGATCAAACCATTCATAGGTTTTTTAGAAATAAATAAATGAGAGGTTCCTGTATCAAATAAGGTACTAAATAAAGTTGAGACTACAAGAATAGTACCTCTTACTTTAGATGGTTCATCCTCTCTATCCACAAGTGTAGGTTGTACTACATGAAACTGTCCTACCCATATTTCATGTGATGCAATCTGACTCCCTTATACTGCACTGCTCTACTAATATAGGAACTCTTTCTCCAAATATCCACATACACTACCTCTATCTCCTTGGCCAGTATAACTCCAGCTTCCAGATTTATATAGTGCGTAAGACCCCTTCCTACACTCTGATTTTTCCCAGATGCACCCTCACTACCCGTCTACCACTGGGTCCTACAGAACTTCTATATATGTCCCATATTTATTCAAGATTGGCACTCTATTGGTGGTTGCAGGCACTGTCTTTGAAAGTGACCTAACCTACCACACTAGTGATAGATCACTCGATTAAGGTACTATGCAACTGATCCCTCTATCTGGGTGTTATGTTTCCCACTTCCTTGGTTGATGCTGTCATAGTGATGATTCCTACTCTCAGAAGTCGCACCTTCTAATCATCCAGGTGGAACTAATTTCCCCACACTGGAAGAATCCTTCAAGTTTTAGTCAGTTATGAGATCCTGATCCACCACATCATTAAACTTATTTAATCAAAAAATACTAACCTAGGACTTAATATCACATTTAATCCCATCCTGAAAATTTCTCATCGTAGTTGTCTCATCCCCTACTAACATAGTAAAAAAGCATCATAAATCTATAAAATGTCCATCATAGTCAATAACTAACATGCTCCCCTAAGTCAACCTCATGAACTTAGAATCTCTATGCTTCCTCAACGTCTCTAGATATAAGTACTCCAAGAACCTCTCAAAAAGTTATTCCATAACATAACATCATCTTATCTAGTCCGCGCTTGAACATCCCACCAGCGCTTCGCTGATCGTCATAGAATGTAAGCAGCCAAATTTATCCTCCTCTCTATAGGATTATCTATGTGGTCATGTATAGTCTCGATGGACTCAACCTAGAACTCATCTCTCTCAGTTCCACCCTCTCTAGTGGAATTTGGAAGGTGCTACAACTGGAACTCCCTCATCAGATTAGACAAACTCTTCACAACCCACCCTAGGTCTCTTCCAATGAATTGCATGAACCGAGAAAATTTATCTCAGAATTTTTCTTCTTATTCCTCACATATCATGATTAGTGCATTGAGTTCCATCACTAGAGGGTCATTCCTAACCATGTCCTCCAGTCGTCCTCTCAACAAGTGTCGTCATGGAGGCATAATTTCTATAATTCCAAACACATGCCTTAGGACATAGTTCACAAAAACAACATGTCTATGTAAGTGGTAAATACAAAAGGCCACAAAAATTACTTTCCCAAACCCTCTCCATGTGCTCAAAAATTGAGGTGTTATCACTACCCTTAATCACCCTACAGTTGGGCCTTGGTTAACAAGGGTAAACACATTCTCATTATTCAAGTTCCTCATTTAGATGCTCATTTATTCTCATCTTGCATAATTTTTCAATATTTATCAATTTCATGTTAGGCACCATTTTCATCTCTATTTCACAAGAAATTAAAACTGTTTAAGTTAAAAAACTTACTAATAACCTATTTTCCATGCATGCCTAAAATGATGCATGTCACAATAACCCTGAGTGCCTAGAATGAACTCTCGTGCCATACTAGTCCATGAGTCAAATCTCAAAAAATCTCAACATCAATAATCACATCACAGAACAAGTGCATCACCCAAGGTGAAATAATATTCAACTTTGTCTTCAAACATCAATAACAATAATCTCACACTGGGTACTTGGGTTCTCCCTCGTACATGGGTTAGATACCCCCATGCACGATCTCATAACCAAGTCTTGACTCTTCCTAGTATCCTATCTACCTTACCTAAATAGTAAGACAAAAGAAAAATAAAATAAAACTCTTATGATACCACTTTGTAACATCCCAGCCTGGGTGCCACATACTGGTTCCCCAAACCAGTCATTCACATGACCTCAAGCGCACCTCCCCATACGCCAGAGGCTAGTAACTAGAAACGAGGGTATAATATCAGTCATAGAGCGACTATAACCTCTATTATCAGAGTAATGCCTAACAAAAATAAGTAATCAATAGTAGAATAACATATTTCCATGAACATTTCCAATATCTTCTAATAAAAAACTAGAAATACAATATCAAAACTAAATAAGAAAATATGTCATGTCAATGTACGTGCCAAGTTTCTATAATGAAACCCAAAATAAATACACTAACGACTCCCCAAGAGGGTCTAGAACCACATATGGTTCCCTCATCCAAACTTCATCCCAACTCATCCATATATCTTAGGGAATTTTCCCTTAACCTGTCCAAAAAACACAGAGTCTATTTGGGTATCAATCAGGCATCCTGAGTAGGGTGTGAGTACAACTCAGTAGGCCACCACCAACAGCATTTAAAACAATATCCAATCAAATAATAGTGTATGCAGTGGTATAAATAAAATGATCACAATACATAAGTAAACAGTTATCATATTATCAATTAATCTTTATTTAACCACATCAACCCATAGGTTCTCGTAGATGCCCATACCTAAATCCTTACTTTAGCTCATGTCGGAGCCTGAAGTATTCCCAAGTGATATTATATCTCAAAATTCCATTGTTACCATTATTTAATTCATACTTGAATTCCCATGTTACCATTCACACATTACACAATATAATGACCATGTTCTCATTCTTTAATTCACAACTAAATTACCATGTTACCATTCATACCACATATATTATAATCATCATGTTGCCATTTTTTAATCCAAAACTAAATGAACATGTTACCATTCATACCTAACACATCATAATGACCATGTTCCCATTTTGTAATTCACAACTAAATTACTATGTTACCATTCATCGCATAATTAATTCAATAATTAATTATCCACATCAAATCCATTACAAATTAAAAAATTAGTTAAATACAAGAATTTTCATTAGTTAACCAAAAAATTAACTAATCACATAAACCCCATTAATTAATTCCCCAATTAATTAAGTACATCAAACCCATTAATTAACCTATAAATAAATTAATCAAAACCAATAACTCAAAATCCCATAATTAATTCCATAATTAATTATCTCAATTCTAAATCTAAATACCTCATAATTAATTCATCAATTAATTATCCCTAATCAACATCTCTATATCTCATAATTAATTCTACAATTAATTATCTCCAAATCCATAATTTCCAAAATTCTCAATTGACATCTCCTCAATTAATAAATTTACCAAATTAATTGATTTAAATAAAGAACAAAATTTCTAAATATCTAATAGCAATACTAAAATTGCATACATACAATTTAAATAATACTATGAGATTTTAATTATATACCACCTACATCAATTTTTTGACAAATGATCGCCCAACATAAACCCCCAAAATTTGAGCGTACAACGATGTAGAACGAGATCTGGATCTAAAACCCTAAATCATGATCAAATAAATCATGATCTCTCTAATCTATATCTAGATCTATAATCATAGATATAGATCCACAATATTAGATCTATATATAATCCAAAATATAAGAAAATAACTCCTTTCAATGATGGGAGAGTAAGAAATAATGAATGGGAAACCAGTAGAATAGAATCCACTTACTGGGACAGGTGAAGATCTATGATTTGGGATTTGAATCATGAAGAACAGAGGTTGGGGAGGCTTGGAATCTATCTAGAGAGCTCCATAATTTTAAAAGATGACTTGAGGTTGAATGGGGTCGATTTGGGATTAAAATGGGGGTTTGGTAATTTTTAAAACTAATTTTTGGGATAACTTAATTCTCGCACATTGTTTTCTAGGTAGGGGAATATGGTTTCCCCTAACCATAAACTTGAAATTTGTGCCTATTTTATAGGGGGTGCATGGTTACTCCTAAGAGAGATCGCAGTTATGCAAACCATGCACAAATTGTGAAAATTCCTATTTTCTAGGGTTGCATGGTTTGTTGGGTTGGGGAACATGGTTTACCCTAACCATGAGTCAACCATGCACAACCCTCTTTATTTCATTTTTCTCAAAAAATCTACCCAAACACACTCCAAGATAAAATCCAAACAGAAAGTACTCAACACTAAAAAAATAGTACCTATAAAGAAGCCTAATACAACTCCAAAAAAGATTGGTATATTACATCGGTGTGAGGATCATCGGACACAGAAGGATGAAGATCATCAGTATGAGAATCATCATCTTGAAAATATCAAAATAATGAATGATTGATCTTGTTGGAGTAAAAAAATCACTACCAACACCGGTCTATTGGACCCATTATTCCACTAATCAATCATAATGGATTCTAAAACAGATTCATATTGTTAGTATATGTTTTATATCAGATGCAGAGTATTATCATAGGTAAAATGTTTGAGAAAGGATGAATTGTATTTCAAGTGGGTCAAGACGAAAAGAAAAAGAATTATGATACATTACATTTGGGAAAGATCCATCGGAATGGAAGTGACACTGATAAAGAAATCGTACTCAAAATAATCGGTATGAGAAATTGAAGAAAAGGATAAACACTTTGATGATATTTCAAAATGAATTTCAATTTCATACATTTAAGAATTGATATGGATAATATGAATTAGAATACTTTCAGTGTTTACAAGAGTTCATCATAATGGGTCTTCTTTATTATTGCATGTGTTTTAATCATAATGAGAAGTCATATTATTTTCATATATTATCATTTGGTTAGAATCATAATGAAGAATCACACTAAAGAAATTTTTTTGAACTTGAAGAAGATTGAAGTACTGAGACAATCCCATAAGTATTATTAAGAATTTAAGAAATCAAAGATTGATCCAAGATTCAAATAGAATTGAATATTCAGAAACTTTGGTTGAGCTGGAAATATTTGCAGAATCCCACCCAAACTATATTTGGGTTGCGTATAATAAAGGATATCACTATTCACTTGTAAATGTGGGAAAAACATAGAGTTATTCACATATTATAGAACTCTAATAATTGTGGAATGGGTATTTAGTTTCCAATTGAATTTTGTTTTTTAGGTTGAAGTTGAGGAAGTTCTATCAGAATGAGTCCATTAGATTGAGGTTCAATTCGATCATTGGAGAAAGATCCAGTACGACTCTTCATTAGAGAAATACCATAAGAGTAAGCCCATTAGAGCGACATACATCAGAACAAGGTTCATCAAACCAAGTTCCATCATACTGAGGAATTGTGAGATGTCGATTGAGTTCCTACTCAAGTGAAGAAATAAGAGAAGAAGGAGAACTAGACCAAGGATAATCAGATGGAGACCATCAGAATGAGGTTATCAGACTAAGGCAGATCGTATTGACTCTTGCTGAGGAAGATTTCCAGAATGATTTTATGGAAGAAGTTTCAACACCAACAAGTTCCTCAGAGAATTGTTGAAGTTATTTAAGGTTATACATAAGTAAAGTTTGATTTAGCTTACTTGTGGAGGAAGTGAAGACTTTCTGAAGTGAATCAGAAAAAATAAGATAAGTTATGTTGGTAACTGTTGATACTTAACAGTTTCTGAAAAGGATTGTTTTGCTGGGATATATAACCATTTCTGGGAAAGTGGATTCTAAAAAGTATATTTGGGGGTATAATCAACTATAGAAGGAATATTGCTACCCGTATTATAGAATTGTTCACTATTTGTGCCTTTATATTCTAGAAAGAATATAATAAAAGAACCCATGTTTGTGGGACTATCCAATATGAAAAGGAGTGGTTATTTGTACTAAAACTTGTAAATATCATGTGTTTCCTTCTTTTTATATTTTTTGTATATGAAAAGTGATGTTGAGAGGTTATATTTGAGTGGATCATAACTCCAACAAGTTTTAATGGTTAAGAAAGTTAATTAAAGAGTTTAAGGGAAAAATTATTATAAAAGAAAAAGGAACCACTGATTCACCCCCCCACACCTCTCATTGGTTTCGATCCTATTTGGGAACAAAAAATTCTGAATCCTATCCTAGTACTCATGAAGAGTCTGCCCTTGGAGCGTCGCAATTCCAAAAAAGTATTTCCTAAGAGAGGTAGTCCTAGTTGCTGGGAAAACATTTCCAATAAAATTTTCTTTAGCTAATTACAACTCCCTATAGTGTTTTATTTTGAATATTAAAACCATTATTTTACAAATCAATCCTATAAAATGGGAATTATTTCATCTTAATCTGATCTGCGCTTACCCATTGGGGATTTATAGTGATACACACCATGTGTAACACTTGTAGATTCTTATGAGGATATTCTTCTGGTAGTCTGTGGAATTCTGGTAAATGATGAATAACTTCTTATCAAAGCTCTAAACCATAATAAATATTAGGATAGACTTGAAAATTTTTCTAGTTATCAATATCTAAAGAAGTTATCACCTTTAGAGTCTAATGTTCATCCATGATCTCCATGTTTTGATATTTTTTTTGTTTTTAAGGAATTTTTTTGGGGTTTTTTTATTGTTTCTACTTTATCAAGATTTTTTATCTCTACGAAAATTTTTTATTTTTCAAATATTTTATTTAAATTATTGTATTAATTTTTAGTTTTAGAATTCTTTAAGAAACTATTTTACATGCAACATCTTTTTTTAGAAGAGCAATAATTTTTAACTTTTAATTTTCTTTCAAAACAATTTTTTTCTATTTAACCCCTTGGAAGCCTCACCACAAATTTCACCAATTGATGAAATGGTTTTTTAGTAATTTAAACCTTATCTAATATTTTTAATCTCCTAACTGCTATAATATAGAATCAACCAAGATTTTCTCCCAATGAGACTACACTTAAGGAGATTCTTTGTCATAATAATTATTATTATTATTTACTAACTATTCTATTTCTATAAGGGGTCTCTAAAAACCAATATTGAAACTGTACTAATTTTCAATTATATTAGAAAATAAAATATTTGAAAATAAAAAGCAGTGAACGAAAAGTGGATATAAGTCAAAAATGGTTCATTGGTCTTCCCAAGTGATTCTACCAGTTCATCCATTCTCTATTTCTTAAAAAGAATTCACACCATAAAATCTCTCAATACACAGTCTGAAATCTCTAAACTGTGTGCCTAATTATGTTTGAAAAGTTGAAGATAATAACCAATATATCAGTAATCAATATCCTTTCATTAATATCTAGTCAAAGTATTCAAAGATCATCAAAAATCATGAAAAAATTTAACCAATGTACTCATAATTCTTGATCAATAATTGAGAGGCATCGATAATGAGAATCAACTGTCAAACTAATAATCGGACTAACATAACAATATACACCCAATGAACATCACACACCAACCGGCTATGTGATAATCAATGAATGGAAGAGAAAATTAAATGAGAACATAGAAGATGTAATCATAAAACATATATCGATTATTTAACCATTATAAATCTGGTGGAAATTTATAGTTTGAAAGGAAAGATAAAATCTTGGAACAAATTCACCAGTAGAAACCACATGGTATGACCATAAGAATACTCAGTGAATCATGTCTACATATCTCGATTGTATATTTATCTTCATCTCCATTCGTGTAAAATATTTTTTCTTTGAGCTCACTGGACGATCTCTCGGTTTTACCCTCAGTAGCTCTACTCTAATTATAATAAAATATTTTCTTCTTTGTGTTCACTATCTTCCTCCATCAGAAATTTCAAGAATCACTACCACAAAATAGGATTTTATCAGCACTAAAAAAGTCCTTTATCAGTGCTAAAAAAGTGTTGATAATAAAGTTTCTATTAAAGGGGCGGGTCCCCTTTATCAGTTCTCTGAAAAGCACTGATAAAGTTTCTTCTTTTTCAACGCTATTCAAAGTGTTGATTGTCATGACTAGTCCCCCAGGGCCCGTGCTGTGACTACCCCAAGCCCACCTTCCATAGGCCAGGGGCTGGCGACTTGCACCAAAGGCATAACTCCCTAAAACTGGGAAGGCATTACCTTTATAACCTGTAAACACACACAACAGAGCACAAGCTGGAAACAAAACACTAAGTAAAACTTTATAAAAAAAAGTGTGCTAAAAGTAAAAAGGGGCCAGAAATACAAGACCAACTGTAAAGTACAAGAAACTAAAAGTACAACTGAAGAAAGGAAAAATTGACGCTGATTCGTGCTCTGATATTTCTACTAGAAAGGTAGGTACAGATTGGCTCCTCATCACTCCACATCCATCTGTCTCCTCTGTGTACCGACACACCGTAAGGTCCACCTCTGGGTACCGTCCAATCCTGGTACTCTCAGCCTCGGTCAGCTTTTTCCTTCGTCTGCAACCAACACAATGAGGTGCCACTACTAGAATTCTTGGTATTTGTGAAAGATTATTTGCGATGGGGTCCCGTCACAAATAAGCTTTAGTGATGGGGTCCCATCACAAATAGCCCATTATAGAAAACGCTGTCGCAAATACCATTATTTGTGATGGGCCCGTCGCAACTAATAGTATTTGCGATGGGAAATATCATCGTCACAAATAAGTATCCGATTAAATTTATTATATATACATAAAATTTTTCATGACAGGCTCGTCGCAAATAGTTTTTGCGACGGGCCCTCGTCCCATCCCAAATATATATAAAACGTTATGTGACAGTCCTGTCTCAACAAAGTATTTGCGACGGGCAAGTAGTCCCATTGCAAATATGTTTTTAAAAATATATAGCTAAACTATTTGCGATGGGATTCCATCGCAAAAGGTCCCATCTCAAATAATAAATTAATTTTAAAAAATAAATTTAATTAAATTATGATTAATGAAAAAATAATATTACTATTATTAAAAAAATAAAAAATATTAAAATTCTCAATATTCACAAAAAAAATAAAAAAATCATAAAATATAGACCTACAACATCATGTACTAAATTTTGAAACCATGATGGATTCGAAATCAAGTTATTAGGATCTTCTCTAGAACTGTGTTCACTATGTTGATACCAAAAAACATAATCTGGTTGAAAACCAAACCGCAAGAGATGTCCCCCAACCTTGCCAAATGTGTCAAACGTTCTCAGAGCACATTTTTTACAAGGACACTTAATTGTGCCTTTTGAAACATATTCTGATTTTGATAATTCAAATTCTAAGAAAGCTTCAACACCCTCAATATATACAAGATTTAAACCAGAACCATTTGGATTTCTGCACTAATTTATCCAAGCGCGATCATCTAATAATGACTGATGTTGACTTCCTTGTTCCTTATTTTTCTACATAAAATATAAAATCATCACTATTTTTGAATAATTTGAAATTATAAAAACACTATCTAAAAAAGATGATAAATAATTACAACTACTTAATAATTACCATTAATTAAGCGCGACATAATTTCCAGTGGATTGACGGCTACTCTTTTGTCATACGGCTCATTTAATTGCATATTTCTCACACTAATTATTGCTAATTATTGCTAATTATTACTAATTATTGCTAATTATTCCAAATTATTTCTAATTATTACAAATTATTACTAATTATTACAAATTATTGCAAATTATTACTAATTGTTACTAATTATTACTAATTATTACTAATTATTACAATTTATTACCAATTATTACAATTTATTACTAATTATTACTAATTATTACTATTTATTACTAATTTATAGATACTTAGAAATACTTAGCAAAATGAAAACTGCTTGAATAATGAAATGAAATTTGGTAATCATCGTTGTAGAGATGATTACAAATTTTCCCTTCATTATCCAAGAAGATTTCGTTTACTAATTATTACTAATAAAAAAATTATATTATCAATATTTAAGATAAAAACAATATTAATATTATTAAAATAATAAAAAAAATTATAAAATATTAAAATTATCAATATTTTCAAATGACTTTGCTCTATTCTTAAAATGTTCAAATCCCAAAGGGTCGCCAATTGTCAGGTCATGCGCAATAAAAAGTTTGTGTCAGCCATGTCCAATGTAAACTCTATAATTGTACTTTCATGGTTGATCACCTCACAAGTAGTGTTGTAATAGGACGACCAAAGTAATTTCGTTCTCGTCTCTAAGAATCATCTCACATGATCCTTTATATAGATCATTCTTCTTTAAAAAATTGAGGGGATACCAGTATCTTTCCCTTAAATTTTCAAGGAAGAATGGTCTCTATAAAGGTTCATGTGAGATAATTCTTATAGATGAGAAGGGCATGACTTGGGTTGTCCTATTGCAACTCTACTTGCAAGGTGA
This sequence comes from Viscum album, assembly GCA_963277665.1. NCBI lineage: Eukaryota > Viridiplantae > Streptophyta > Magnoliopsida > Santalales > Viscaceae > Viscum > Viscum album. The sequence continues at coordinate 247,531,672 of OY728152.1, read as the reverse complement.
CCAACCATGCAAGGAAAATTATATGGTTTACATTGGACATGGCTGACACAAACTTTTTATTGCGCATGACCTGACAATTGGCGACCCTTTGAGATTTGAATATGTTAAGAATATAGAAAATCATGTTGCAAATATTGATAATTTTAATATTTTATAAATTTTTTATTATTTTAATAATATTAATATTGTTTTTTTGTAAATATTGATAATATAATTTTTTTATTACTAATTATTACTAATTATTACTAATTATTACTAATTATTACTAATTATTACTAATTATTACTAATTATTACTAATTATTACTAATTATTACTAATTATTACTAATTATTACTAATTATTACTAATTATTACTAATTATTACTAATTATTACTAATTATTACTAATTATTACTAATTATTACTAATTATTACTAACTATTACTAATTATTACTAACTATTACTAAGTATTACTAACTATTACTAATTATTACTAATTATTACTAATTATTACTAATTATATCTAATTTTTGATAATTATATCTAATTATATCTAATTATATCTAATTATAGCTAATTATTACTAATTATATCTAATTATTACTAATTATTACTAATTATATCTAATTATTACTAATTATTACTAATTATATCTAATTATTACTAATTATATCTAATTATTACTAGTTATATCTAATTACTACTAATTATATCTAATTATTACTAATTAATACTAATTATTACTAATTATTACTAATTATTACTAATTATTACTAATTATTACTAATTATTACTAATTATTAGTAATTATTACTAATTATATCTAATTATATCTAATTATTACTAATTATATCTAATTATTACTAAGTATATCTAATTATATCTAATTATTACTAATTATTACTAATTATTACTAATTATTAATAATTATTACTAATTATATCTAATTATTACTAATTATTACTAATTATTACTAATTATTTCTAATTATTACTAATTATTTCTAATTATTACTAATTATATCTAATTATTACTAATTATTACTAATTATTACTAATTATATCTAATTATTACTAATTATTACTAATTATATCTAAGTATATCTAATTATATCTAATTATTACTAATTATATCTAATTATTACTAATTATATCTAATTATTACTAATTATATCTAATTATTACTAATTATATCAAATTATTACTAATTATATCAAATTATTACTAATTATATCTAATTATTACTAATTATATCTAATTATTACTAATTATATCTAATTATATCTAATTATTACTAATTATATCTAATTATTACTAATTATATCTAATTATTACTAATTATTACTATTTATTACTAATTATTACTAATTATATCTAATTATATCTAATTATTACTAATTATATCTAATTATTGCTAATTATTACTAATTGTATCTGATTATTACTAATTATTACAAATTATTACTAATTATTACTAATTATTACTAATTATATCTAATTATTACTAATTATATCTAATTATTACTAATTATATCTAATTATTACTAATTATATCTAATTATTACTAATTATATCTAATTATTACTAATTATATCTAATTATTACTAATTATATCTAATTATTACTAATTATATCTAATTATTACTAATTATTACTAATTATTAATAATTATTACTAATTAAATCTATTTATAGCTAATTAAATCTATTTATAGCTAATTAAATCTATTTATTCCTAATTATATCTATTTATTACAAATTATATCTATTTATTACAAATTATATCTATTTATTACTATTTATATCTATTTATTACTATTTATTACTATTTTATATCTATTTATTACTATTTATATCTATTTATTACTATTTATATCTATTTATTACAATTTATATCTATTTATTACAATTTATATCTCATTATTACTAATTATATCTAATTATATCTAATTATTACTATATCTAATTATTACTAATTTTATCTAATTATAACTATTTATTACTAATTATATCTATTTATTACTAATTATATCTATTTATTACTAATTATATCTAATTGTTACTAATTATATATAATTGTTACTAATTATATATAATTATTACTAATTATATCTAATTATTACTAGTTATATCTATTTATTACTAATTATATCTATTTATATCTAATTATATCTATCTATTGCTAATTATATCTATTTATTGCTAATTATATATATTTATTGCTAATTATATCTATTTATTGCTAATTATATCTATTTATTGCTGATTATATCTATTTATTACTAATTATATCTAATTTTTACTAATTATATCTAATTATATCTAATTATTACTAATTATATCTAATTATTACCAATTATATATAATTATTACTAATTATATCTAATTATTACTAATTATGACTAATTATTTATTATTATCACTAGCAATATCAATTTCTTAGTAAAAATAAATATAAATAAAAATCAATTGAAATCTAATTTAATTACAACTAATAAACAACAATTAAAATTAACATAAAAATAAAATAAATATAAAAAAATAAATATATAAATACCTTAAACTTTGATATTCTGAAGGTATTGGCGCCTTCCAATTGCTCTCGTCTAAAAAATTTCAACTTAAGTAGATTTCTTCGTTGAAACTGAAAAATGAAGAGAGTGGGAGATGAAGATTTGAGTGATTTGGAAAAAAAAATGAGTGGGGTATATATAGGTTAGATTAGTTGTGACAGGGTTATTTGTGACGGGTATCCCGTCGCAAATACCACTATTTGCGAGGGGCCCCGTCGCAAATAACCTCCCCCGCATTAATTACTGTCAACGGATAAAAGGGTATTTGCGACGGGACCCGTCGCAAATAGTTCCTGTCGACACTCTTTTTGCGACGGGACGACATCCCGTCGCAAATACCCATGCGCGGTTTGGTGTGCAAGTCGCGTCAAACTATTTGTGACGGGAGATATCGCCCCGTCGCAAATACTATTCGCGCGGTTTGGCATGCAAGTCGCGCCACACTATTTGCGACGGGAGATGAAATCCCTTCGCAAATAACTTCCTATACCGGTTATTTGCGACGGGGATTATTCGCGTCGCAAATAACCCGTCGCAAATATTGATTTTTCCCGTAGCATGCGGGCATAGCCCGTGCAGGGGTGAGTATAACGATACTCACTAGGGACCCTGAAACCCTCAAGGTCTCACAAAATCCAACAAGGATAAACCACAATGTATGAAATCAATAGATAACCCCCACTTAGGTATATGCCCATACATATACCTAAGTTAACAAGTAATCTGTCTCAATCATGAGGAAAACACAAAAGTTACTCACTCAGCTCAACCAGGATTTTTATTCACATTATCGAAACCACGGCTGCTGGAGAACTCCTCCTCTGTTGAGTACAGTGGGCCTGCTGCGACACCAAGGCGCTTCCTACTAACCTTGGACTACTGAGGTACTCCTCCTGTCGAGTACCGTGGGTATGCTGCGTCACCAAGGCACTCCCCACCGTGGGTCTACCGCCACAACCAGGTGCCCCCCCCCCCAATAGCCTACATAGGTACTCCTCCTGTCAAGTACTGTGGGTCTGCCGCCACAACCAGGCGCCCCTCTACAGTGGGTCTACCGCCACAACTAGGCGCTCCCCACTGGGCTATTCGAGTCAGTCCGAGTCAATCAGTCAGCAGTCGTCAAGTCTCAGCCAGCTACTAGGTCTCTGCACTCTGTTTGCTCGTCTCGGGAAAGATCTGCTCCACGAGCTACTGGTCGATACTCTAGCTGTTGTGAAGTCCCACGAAGAAGTATCTCAAAGATCTGCCACGTCATAGAGGTCTCAATGCAACAGACGGCGCGTCAATCAGATGTCTGGTCTATGAGTTATTAACCTTGTAGTCCCGGGGGCCCAGTTGGATTCGTGCGCGATCCAACCTGACTGTATCTCAACTATACCTCAAACTCTAGTGGAGTATACTCAAAGGAACTTTCATGCTCCAAGATTACCATGGCCGCTGACGGTTCGTCAAACGGATGCCTGGTGCCAAAGATATGGCCAAAAGAAGGTAAATGGTCATAGTGGGCCCGGGTCCGGTCCGACCCGATCAGACCGACCCGGCCCGACCCAATCTGGGCCAACCCGGACTGGGTCCACATGGCCTGACCCGTTGGGTCTGGCCTAGCCCGTTAGGTGGGCCAACCCATTAGGTTCGGCCCGGCCCGCTGGGCCCAGCCTAGCAGGCCGCGAGGGGTCACGGTGGGCCGCGAGAGCGCGGACCAGTCACGAGGGCGCAGACCAGACGTGGGTCGGCGTGAGGGTGGTTTGGCCCGGAGGGCGCCGCGTGGGCGGCTCGTTCCAGAGGGCACCGCGAGGGCGCGACTCAGCCTGGAGGGCGCCGCGAGGGGCACAGGAGGCCGTCTCGACCGAAGCGCTGCGAGGGACGCGGGAGGCCGGCTCGGCCGGGGCGCCGCGAGGGCACAGTACGGTTGAGGGCTCGAGAGGCTGGCTCAGCCGGGAGGTTTGGACGGTCGGAAGGGCGGGGGTGGCTGGGAGAAGCGGGCATCCGGGAGGCGCGGGCGGCCGGGAGGGCGCGGGCGGCCGAGAGGGCGCCGCGGTTCGGCCCGAGGCGGTGGAGCCGGTTCGGCCGGCGGATGGGGTGGCTGGGGCCGGTTTGGTCGAGCAGAGGGCGCGGCCAGGGCGGTACGGCTAGGGTGCGGCGTGGCTGAGGCTGTTTCGGCCGGAGCACAGCGCAGCTCAGACCGGTTCGGCCGGTGGATGGAGCGACCGGCGGGCGACCCGGGTCGCGGAGGCCGCAGGTAGCGTGGTCGTTGCCTTCGTCGCATTCGTCGTCTCGTCGCCTCATCGCCATTCCGAAAAACATCACAAACAAGAGTGGCGGAGGGGTCATACCATGTTGGTTTGGCCCGCACCCTCCGCATTTAGGGTGGTAGCAAGCGGATCAAATCTTTCTTGAATTTCAAAGAATTAACAAGAAAAGAAGATAGAAGAAAAATCAATCCAACACCCCACATCTTCCCGCAAAAACAAATCCCAACCTGTAAGGAAAAACATCCACAACGAGCCTTTTCTTTAGAAGGAAATAATTAAAGGAATAATATCATATTCAAATAAATTCTCGACTTGTTCATTGTTCTTCGACATTGGCGCGAGAAGGTGGATGTCGATTCATTGTAGATGAGCACGTCCTACGTCGAAGAAGGTTGCGAGGAAGAAGGTTGCGAGGAAGAAAGTCGAAGTCGTTCTTCATCGGTGGAAGTTCTTAGTTGGAGAGCTTTCTCCCTATTCCCTCCTCTCCCAAGTTCCACCAAGATGAATATGCCAAGCCAAAATAATAGATTATGTTTATCTATTATTTAATTGTTGGCACAAAATTCAAAAAGGTTTGAAAAATAATTAATTTATGTGCTCAATTAATTAATGGGGATGATTTGGAACATTAATGGCAAGTGCGTTGGCAGAATTAATTGGGTGGAGGAGGTCAAGAGGCTCCCCCTCATTAAAGAGGGGAGTTGAGAGGTTTTACACAATTAAAAATGGGGGCTTAGTCCTGGGTGGCCCCCACCACTGTAACCTCTCGCGGGAGGTTAAGTTCGAGTGGGCCCCACCACTATAACCTCTCATGGGAGGTTATGGTCGGGTGGTCCCCACACTTCAACTCCCACAAGAAGGTTTACTTCTGTGGACCCCACCTCTCAAAAATAAAATAAAGTTTAGTTCATTTTATTTTGTTATTTTCCACGAAAAACCCAAAAACTATCTTTTATTCTCGACCCACTGTCGTCGAGGTGAAAGTCTCCTTAAGCGAATACCGGCACTGCGAGTTCAACAGTGCCCTCAGATTTTAATTCTGAGCACCGGTTCAAAAGTTATAAAAACCTGCTCGTATGTTTACTGAACGTACCCGAACAAAACTTCAGAAATTGATTCCAGGTACACCAAGCGTCAGAATCACACGCCGTCAATTTTTGCAGACTCGTAAAATTCCCATTTAATTAAAAAAATTACATGGAAATTTTGGGTCTTTACATTCTCCCCACCTCAGGCTTTACATCCCCATAAGACACAACTCAAACTAAGGGAACCAGTGGGAGTAATGAGCATGCATCTGAGCCTCTCACTCCCATGTGATCTCTTGGAGGTTCCCATGCTACTAGCGAAATCACACCAGAGGTATCGACCGTCCATGAAGGACTTGCTCCTGTCGATCCACAATCTCTTCTAGAACCTCCTTAAAAGTCTCCCCATCATCGACGTCTAACTCACCATGTTCAATTATGTGGGAAGGGTCATGCACGTATCTCCTCAGTTGGGATACGTGGAAGACGTCGTGCAACCGATGCAACTGAGGTTGAAGAGCTGAGCAGTAAGCTACCTCGCCAACTCTGTTGAGGACCTAAAAAGGTTCGATGAATCTTGGAGATAACTTTTCACCTCGGCCAAATCTCCATAGACCTCATCAAGGTGAGACCCGTAGAAAGACGTGGTCTCCATCCTCGAACTCCATAGGTCTCCGTCTCCTGTTAGCATATGACTTCTACCTGCTCTGTGCAGTCTTTATCCGCTCCTGGATGATCTGTACCTTCTTCGTAGTAGCCTGTACCATCTCTGGTCTCACTAGTGCTGACTCCCCTGGGTCAGTCCTGCACAAAGGTGATCTGCAAGGTCGCTCGAACAACGCCTTGAAAGGTGTCATCCCAATGGTGGAGTGATAGCTGTTGTTGTATGCAAACTCCACCAAAGGCAAGTGATCCTCCCAACTGTGACCGAAGTTGAGAACACAAGAATGCAGCATGTCCTCGAGGGTCTGAATGGTCTGCTCAGTCTGACCATTCGTCTGAGGATGGAAGGCTGTGCTCAAACAAAGCTGCATCCCGAAAGCATCCTGCAACCCCTTCCATATCCGGTAAGTAAAGTGTGTGTCACGATATAAGATAATCGTAGAAGTTGCTCCATGTATTCACACAATCTCTTGCACATAGAGGCATCCCAAGCACTCTACTGAACCCTGCTCTCTGATCGGTAGGAAGTGGGATGACTTGGTGAGTCGGTCGACGATCACCTAGATCGAGTCATGACCTCTGGATGTACGTGGAAGTCCTGTCACAAAATTCATGGATATACCATCCAACTTCCACTCCGGTACCTCTAAAGGCTAAACCAAGCCTGCTGGTACCTGATTCTCCACATTCACTTGCTGACAAGTGAGGTACCGAGAAACAAACTCTACAACTACTTTCTTCATTCCTAGCCACCAGTGTTGTATTCAGAGATCATGGTACATCTTCGCCACTCCTAGATGTACCGCTAGAGGGGATGTGTGTAACTCCATCAACACTTCCTCCTGAAGTGACACTGGTACTATAGTACGTCCTCTGGAGAGGATGACGTGCTCCCCACCTTCAAAAAATCCATCAGGTGCTTTTCTTGTGTATATCTTAGCACATCGTGTCTCGTAGTCAGTGTCCCCATATTGTGACTCCCTTAATCGCTGAAGAAGTGGGGGAGTGACTGTAAGAGTCTGAGGAAAGGCTTCTCTATCTCTATCCACAAAGTATATCTGTAAAGCAGTCAGCTGCTCTGTCACTTTGCCTAGAAGCTGTATACCAGATCTCCTACTGAGTGAATCTGCAACAACGTTCACCTTCCCAGGAGTATAGAATATCTTGAAGTCGTAGTCCTGGAGGAACTCAAGTCAAAGTCATTGTCTCAGGTTCAGGTTCTTTTGAGAGAAGATATACATGAGACTCTTGTGATCAGAGTACATGATGAAACGTTCTCCCATCAGATAGTGTCACCACATCTTCAAGGTGAAGACCACTAATTCTAACTCCAGTTCATGGGTAGCGTAGTTATTCTCATGTTGTCTCAGATGTCATGAACCATAAGCGATCACTGCTCGCTCCTGTATCAGGACACATCCGAGTCTGGTCCCTGATGCATCATAGTAGACTATGTACCCCACGTCTTCCTCTGGAAGCCTCAAGATGGGGGCACTAGTCAACCTCTGCCTTAGCTCTTGAAAGCTCTACTGGCATCTATCTAACCACACAAATGGTTTCCCCTTCTTCATCAAGGCTGATAGTGGTGCTTCAACTCTGGAGAAGTCTGGCACAAACCTTTGATAGTATCCAACCAAACCCAGAAAACTTCGTACCTCTGTCACATTCCTGGGTCGCTCCCAAGCAAGTACCGCCTCAATCTTCACTGGATCTACTGCAACTCCAGCCTCCGAGATGTCATGTCCCAGAAAGTGAACCTCTCGAATCCAAAACTGGCACTACGAGATCTTACCATAAATTTGGTGCTCTCAGAGTGTGTCCAGTACTACCCACAAGTGATAGGCATGCTCCTCCTCAGTAGTCGAGTAGATCAGAATGTCATCGATGAAGACTATGACAAAGCGATAGAGGTATGGCTAAAATATCATGTTCATGAGTCCCATGAACACTTCTGGAGCATTGGTTATGTCGAATGGCATAACTAAGAACTCGTAGTGGTCGTACCGACATCTGAAGGTCATCTTCTGCACATCCTAATCTCGAACTCTGAGCTGGTGATAGCCTGATTTGAGGTCTATCTTCGAGAACCATCGTTCTCCCTTCAACTGATCAAAGAGGTGCGTAAATCCTCAGGAGTGGGTACTTGTTCTTCATAGTCACCTGGTTCAGGTTCCGGTAGTCAACACAAAGCCTCAAGCTCCCATCCGCCTTCTTGGTGAACAGAATCGGGGATGCCCAAGGAGAAACATTGGGCCAGATGAATCCCTTCCCCTGTAAGTCCTCTAGTTGTACCCGTAGCTCACGAAGCTCTGTGGGAGCCATCCGATACGATGGTGTAGATATCGGTGTTTTCTCGGGGTACAAGTAAATGTAAAAGTCCACCACTCTACGAGGAGGTAGACCTGGGATATCATCTGGGAAAAAATCCGTGCATTGGTCCACCACTGCAGGATAGCTAGGACTCTCCGTATCAACTACTCTGAGGGTAAGGGAAGCCAACTGATGAGTGATTGGCTACACTCTCCTCCAAGAAAGTTCATTTTGTGCTTCAAAGGCTCCCTTCTAACCGTTGAAGGTAAGCCTAGTCCCATCCGTGCGGAAACACTACAATTTACGCCTAATACAGTCAATCTGAGCATGGACTGTAGATAACCAGTCCATACTCAAGATGATGTCGTAAGGCCTCGACGCTGCTATTAGGAGATCCCAGCCGAAGCTCTCGCCTCCTAGAGTAAACTCACACTATTGGCACCAGTGCGTAATCATCGAATCTACTCCCGTAGGAGTCTCTAGCTGTAAGGACCGAGTCAACGGCTCCGTCGGAATCTCCGAACTCCGAACGAGGGTAGTGGAAATGAAAGAGTGACTAGCACTTGTGTCAATAAGAATTGCAGCTAAGGTGTAATAGACACAAATGGTACCTCGTATCATCTATGGAGTGTCATGATCGTAGGCCTCATCTGCCTAGAGCTGAGCTCTCCCCTATCCACCTACTCCCTGCGATCGGGGTGGCCCTTCTGGTGGTGGTGGCGGTAGCACCTCGAATTGTCATCCACCACCAGCTGCACAGCCAGCTCCTCTACCACGTCTGCCTACTCCCTGCGGAATACCTCGAATGAATCTTTGTCTCTGCCTGGGAGGTCCTTCGACCATCTACTGATCATCCAAACGGAGGGTCAAACAGTCACAAGCCATGGGACCCCGCCGCCGCATGTGAAACACTTCCCACTCCTTTCATGTATGTCTCTGCTCTGGGTGCCCCGCACAACCGATCCTGAGTCATACGGTCATCCACCTGTGGGTCTAGTCCTCTTGGTCCTCTGCAACATCTATCTGCTGCTAGCTGTAAAATATTCCGCTACATGTCGACTGGTGGTGGATCTCACTACTAGAGACTGCTCAGCAAGGAAACTATCCACTAGTAGGGCTCTCTCTAGCACCCCCGCCTACGTCGGGATGCTGAGTGAGATCATCGGAGCTCTGATCTCCTATCTGAGCCCCTGATCGAAGGTCTGAGCCCTGAAGAATGTGTCCCATACCATATCGTTGGAGTAGCATGAGAGGTCAGTGAACCTCGATGAGTACTGAGCTACAGTCATGCTGCCCTGCTGCAGACGAAGTATCTCTAGTATGCGCACTGCGCAAAGAGTTATTGAAAAAAACTCCACCCGAAACAGGCTCTCTAAGTCTGCCCAGAGTAGTGTCATCTCGTCATGAACTTGGAGCATAATTATCCACCATCTTCCTGCTGCTACCTGTAGAAGGCAGGCAACAAGAATCACCATGAGGTCGGCTGGTGTCCCTACTAGTCAGAAAACTCTCACCATAGCCTCCATCCAATCCTCAGCCGCATGTGGGTCCGTATCTGCCCTGAACCTGGGTGGACTCTAGCACTGGAACTCATGCAATGAGCTCAAGCGGCATGCATCATATGCTGCTGGGGCTGGTGGAATCGGTGGTCCAATGGGAAGTGGTACCACTGGTGCCTCCGCTAGAAAAGGGCCCTACATTGAGGCCTCGTCTCTTGGTGGGATATCTGTACGTACAACTCTCAGGACTCTAGTTGGTCATCTGTGGGGTGGCATCCTAAAATAAATAGATGTGACATGGTCAAAATATTATACCTGGTGAGCTGACCTGGTTGAGCTCACTTAAAGAAAACTTTTGAAAACACACACACAATCAGTGTTTTCGTGTACTGAGTTGGAAATCAGAAGTCAGGGTCCTGGTGTATGGATACATCATTCGTTTCACCAACACTAGACTACCAGAACTGAAAATCACACTTAGTACACTTAACACTATTGCTTCACAGAAAAGAGAATAGTCCTAAGTTCTGTGGTAGAACCGACTCCTCTAATACCAATTTGTCACGACCCGTCCCCCGGGGCCCGTGTCATGACTACCCCAAGCCTGCCTTCCATAGGCTAGGGGTTTTCGACTAGAACCAAAGTTGTAACACCCTAAAACTGGGAAGGAATTGCCTTTATAACCTGTAAACACACACAACAGAGCACAAGCTGGAAACAAAACACAAAGTAAAACTTTATAACAAAAGTGTGTTGAAAGTAAAAAGGGTCTGGAAATACAATCCCAAATGTAAATTACAAGAAAATTAAAGTACAACTGAAGAAAGGAAAAATTTCCGCTAGGTCATCCTCCGAGGTTCCTACCTGAAGGGTAGGTACAAATCGCATCCTCAGCACTCCATATTCGTTCGTCTCCTCCGTGTACTAACACATCGTAAGGTCCACCTACAGGTACCATCCAATCCTAGTACTCTCAGCCTCGGTCAGTGCTGCCTATCGTCTGAAACCAACACAATGTGGTGCGGGAATAGCCCGTGCAGGGGTGAGTATAATGATACTCAGTAGGGACCCCGAGACTCTCAAGGTCTCACAAAATCCAACAAGGATAAACCACAAGGTATGAAATCAACAGATAACCCCACTTAGGTATATGCCCATACATATACCTAATTTATCAAGTAATCTATCTCAATCATGAGGAAAACAAAAAAGTTACTAACTCATCTCAACCAGGATTTTTATTCACATTATCGAAACCATGGCTGCTGGAGAAATCCTCCTCTATCAGGTATAGTGGGCCTGTCGTGACACCAAGATACTTCCCACTGACCTTGGACTACTGAGGTACTCCTCCTATAGAGTACTGTGGGTCTGCTGTGTCACCAAGGCGCTCCCCACTATGGGTCTGCCGCCACAACCAGGCGCTCCCCCTAATAGCCTGCAGAGGTACTCCTCCTGTCGAGTACCGCGGGTCTGCCACCACAACCTGGCACTCCTCCTCTGTGGGTCTTCTGCCGCAACCAGGCGCTCCCCACTGTTCTAGTCAAGTCACTCCGAGTCAATTGGTCAGTAGTCGTCAAGTCTTAGCCATCTACTAGGTCTCCGCACTCTATCCGCTCATCTCAGGAAGGATCCGCTCCACAAGCTACTGGTAGATACTCCAACTATCTCAAAGTTCCATGAAGAAGTATCTCAAAGTTCTAACATGTCATAGAGGTCTCAATGCAACAGACGGCACGTCAATCGGATACTCGGTCTGTGAGTTATTAACCTTTTAGTCCCGAGGGCCTGGTTGGATTCGTGCGCGATCCAACCTGACTGTATCCCAACTATACCCCAAACTCTAGTGGGGTATACTCAAAGGGACCTTCATACTCTAAGATTACTAGGTCCGCTGACGGCTCGTCAAATGGACGCCTGGTGCTAAAGATATGGCCAAAAGAAGGTAAAGGGTCGTAGTGGGCCTGGGTCCGGTCCGACCTGGTCGGACCGACCTGAACTGGGTCGACCTAGCCTGACCCGTTGGGTCTGACCCAGCCCATTAGGTTCGGCCCGGACCATTGATCCCAGCCCAGTAGGCCGCGAGGGGTTGTGGTGGGCCGCGAGAGTGCGGACCGGTCGCGAGGGCGCGGACCAGCCACAGTTCGGTGCGAGGGTGGTTCGGCCCAGAGAGCACCGCGTGGGAGGCTCAGTCTAGAGGGCACCGCGAGGACGTGGCTCGGCCCGGAGGGCACCGTGAGGGGCACGGGAGGACGGCTCGGCCGGGGCTCCACGAGGGGCGCGGGAGGCTGGCTCGGTCGAGACATCGCAAGGGCGCAGTTCGGTCGGGGACTCGGGAGGCCAGCTCGGCTGGGAGCCCACTCGGCCGGGATCCAGCTCAGTCGGGAGCCATCTCGGCCTAGAGCCGGCTCGGCCAGGAGTCGTGGGCGGACGAGAGCTGGATCGATCGAGAGGCGTGGGTGGCCCGGAGGGTGCGGGTGGTCGGGAGTTGCAGGTCTCTGGGAGGCGCGGGCGACCGAGAGGGCGCGGGCGGCCGGGTGGCACGGGAAGCCAGGCGGGTGCCACGGTTCGGCCCGGGGCGGCGGAGCCAGTTCGGTCGGCAGACGGGGTGGCCAGAGCCATTTCGGTCGGGCGGAGGGTGTGTCCAGGGTGGCGCGGCGAGGGTGCGGCACGGCCGAGGCCAATTCGGCTAGGGCGTTGTGCGACTCGGACCGGTTTGGCCGGAAGATGGCATGGGCGGCGGGCGGCGCGGGTTGTGGAGGCTGCGAGTAGCGTGGTCGTTGCCTTCTTCGCATTCTTCGTCTCGTCGCCTCGTCGCCATTCTAAAGAACATCACAAACAAGAGCGTCGGAGGGGTCGGGCCATGTTGGTTTGTCCCTCACCCTCCGCGTTTAGGGTGATAGCATGTAGATCAAATCTTTCTTTAATTTCAAATAATTAACAAGAAAATAAGATAGAAGAAAAATCAATCCAACACCCCACATCTTCCCACAAAAACAAATCCCAACCCACACGGAAAAACATCCAAAATGATTCTTTACTTTAGAAGGGAAGAATTAAAGGAATAATAACATATTCAAATAAATTCCCTACTTGTTCGTTGTTCGTCGACGTTGGCGCGAGAAGGTGGATGTCGATTCGTTGTAGACGAGCATGTCCTACGTCGAAGAAGGTTCTGAGGAAGAAAGTCGAAGTCGTTCTTCATTGGTGGAAGTTCTTCATTGGAGATCTTTCTCCCTATGCCCTCCTCTCCCAAGTTCCACCAAGATGAATATACCATGCCAAAATAATAGATTAAGTTTATCTATTATTTAATTGTTGGCACAAAATTCAAAAAGGTTTAAAAAATAATTAATTGATGTGCTCAATTAATTAATGGGGAGGATTTTGCACATTAATGGCAAGTGTGTTGGAAAAATTAATTGGGTAGAGGAGGTCAAGAGGCTCCCCCTCATTAAAGAGGGGATTTGAGAGGTTTTCCATAATTAAAAATGGGGGTTTAGTCCCGTGTGGTCCCCACCACCATAACCTCTCATGGGAGGATAGGTTCGGGTGGGCCCCACCACCATAACCTCTCATGGGATGTTATTTTTGGGTGGTCCTCACACTTCAACTCCCACAAGGAGGTTTAGTTCTGTGGACCCCACCTCCAACTTCCACATGGTGGCTCAAAAATAAAATAAAGTGTGGTTTATTTTATTTTATTATTTTCCACGAAAAACCCAAAAACTATATTTTATTCTCGACCCACTATCGTCGAGGTGAAAGTCTCCTTAAGCGAATATTGGCACTGCGAGTTCAACAGTGCCCTCGGATTTCAATTCCGAGCACCAGTTCAAAAGTTATAAAAACTCGCTTGTACGTTTACTGAACGTACCCGAACAAAACTTCAGAAATTGATTCTGGGAACACCGGGCCTCGGAATCATTAATCGTCAATTTTCGCAGACTCCTAAAATTCCCATTTAATTAAAAAAAATTACATGTAAATTATAGGTCTTTACATTGATAAAGTCACCATTTATCAGCGCTTCAAATAGCGCTGATAAAGGCTTCCCTGCCTGGGTGTGCTATTTATATAACATCACACCTAGCCAAACTGCAAAAAATAAACAGCACCAAACCCATAGAAATAACCTACACAAACCTACAAAAACCTTCTCAAAAAATAACCACCCATAGTATATACAATAGAACCACATACACGATGAAAATGTTGAAAAAACAAGTAGTACACACAAAGGTTTGGAAAAAAATTCTATATAAATTTAATTTACATCTTGAATAAAAAAATATTCACTCATGTTATATACCAAAAAAACACTTCTATATACATTTTGAACTATGTTTTATAAAATTACATTTACAATTATCCAACTAACAGTTAAAAACATTAATGTTTTCTCTTTTGATGTCTTTGGTCCCCTCTAAAAAATGTTCTTAGATGGTAATAGTTTTCAAACAAATCATCCCAACTAGATAAAAAGGTTACACCGATATAAGAAAAAAAATATTACTTTAGTAATAAAATAAATAAATAAATTAAACATTAATATGAAGAATACATTAAAAAATGTCAATTTTTAATAAAAATGACACATTTGGAGCTATATCGGTCACACTGTGGATCGTATTGAGGTGGGGTTAGATTCATAAATGTCATAAATAAAAAACGGGTCGTTTTCCTAAATTATCAAAAAAATCTGAATGCGTTTTCTCAGTTTTCAGTATGTTGGTTGTGTTTTTTTACGAAAATATCATTTCAAACTGAAAACATGAAATTTTAGTCATATAGGTCGCACCGTGCATCGGTTTGATGGGAGACTGCTTCATACACATCACAAAGTAATTAAAAATTGTTTTTATTAATTTTGAAGACAATCAAAGTGTGTTTTCTTGGTTTTTAGTGAGTGACATGTTTTGAGCTAAAATGTCAATTTGAAACTGATAGTAGAAACTTTTAGTCATACTGGTCACACCATTTGTTGGATTGAGGTGGGGTTGATTCCTACACATCACAACTGACTCATGAATCATTTTCCTAAAGTATAAAAACAATCCTTATGCATTTTCTCAGTTTTCAGTATGTCAGTTGTGTTTTTATACATGAATTAATGTCAATTTTAAATAACAAGACACATTTGGAGTCATACCAGTGACACCGTGCATCAAATTGATATGTGGTTGATTACTAAATGTCACAAATGGATGATAGATCATTTTCCTAAAGTATCAAAATAATTGGAATATATTTACTCAGTTTTCAGTATGTTAGTTGTGTTTTTTTTACTAAAATGTCATTTCAAACCGAAAACATGCAATTCGAGTCATATCAGTCACACCGTGTGTCGGTTTGATGTGATACTACTTTATACCCATCAAAAAGGACTTAATAATCACTGTCCTTAATTTTTAATAAAACCAAAGTGTGTTTTCTTAGTTTTCAGTGAGTGACACGTTTTGAGCTAAAATGTTAATTTTAAACTCATAGCGTACACTTTTAGTCATACCGGTCACACCGTTAGTAGGATTGATTTGGGGTTGATTACTACACATCAAAACTGACTTATTTATTTTTTTACTAAAGTATAAAAACAATATGAATGTTTTTGTTTGGTTTTCAGTATGTCAGTTGTGTTTTTATACTTGAATTAATGTCAATTTTAAATAACAAAACACATTTAGAGTCATATCGGTGACACCGTGCATCAGATTGAGGTGAGGTTGATTCCTACATGTCAAAAATTACTGATATATAATTTTACTAAAGTATCAAAACAATCAAAATAAATTTCCTTATTTTTTAGTATGTCAGTTGTGTTTTTTACTAAAATGTCATTTCAAACCGAAAACATGCAATATGAGTCATATCGGTCACATCGTGCGTCATTTTGACATGAGACTACTTTATACGCGTCACAAAGGATTGAAAAATCATTTTCCCTAATTTTTAAGACAATCAGAGTGAATTTTATTGTTTTTTAGTGAGTGACATGTTTTGAGCTAAAATGTTAATTTTAAACTGATAGCGGACACTTTTAGTGATACCAGTCTCATCGTTCTTTGGATTGAGGTGGGGTTGATTTCTTCACATCACAACTGACTCATGGATCATTTTCCTAAAGTATCAAAAACAATCCTAATTTGTTTTCTCAGTTTTTAGTATGTTATTTGTGTTTTTATACTTGAATTAATGTCAATTTTAAATAACAAGACACATTTGGAGTCATACCAGTGACATCATGCATCGGATTGAGGTGCAGTTAATTCCTACACATCAAAAATGACTGATAGATCATTTTCCTAAAGTATAAAAACAATCATAATTCATTTCCTCGGTTTTCAGTATGTCAATTGTGTTTTTTTGTTAAAATGTCATTTCAAACAAAAAACATGAAATTTGAGTCATATCGGTCGCATCATGCGTCTATTTGATGTGAGACTACTTCATACATGTCACAAAGGACTAATGAATCGTTGTCATTAATTTTGAAGACAAACATAGTGTGTTTTCTTGGTTTTCAGTGAGTGGCATGTTTGAGTTAAAATTTCAATTTTAAACTGATAGCGGACACTTTTTGTCATATTGGTCACACCGTTTGTCAGATTGAGGTAGGTTTGATTCCTACAAATCACAACTGACTCATGGATCATTTTCTTAAAGTATAAAAACAATTGTAATTCGTTTTCTTGGTTTTTAGTATGTCAGTTGTGTTTTTATACTTGAATTAATGTCAATTTTAAATTACAAGACACATTTGGAGTCATACCGGTGACACCGTGTGTCGTATTGAGGTGAGGTTGATTCCTACATGTCACAAATGACTGATAGATCATTGTATTAAATTATCAAAACAATCGGAATACATTCCCTTGTTTTTCATTATGTTAGTTTTGTTTTTTTACTAAAATATCATTTCAAACCAAAAACATGCAATTTGAGTCATATTGGTCGCATCGTGTATCGGTTTGATGTGAGACTGCTTCATACATGTCACAAAGGACTGATGAATCGTTGTCCTTAGTTTTTAAGACAATCAAAGTACATTTTCTTGGTTTTCATTGAGTGACACATTTTGAGATAAAATGTCAATTTTAAACTGATAAGGGACACTTTTAGTCATACCGGTCACACTATTCATCTGATTAAGGTGGGGTTGAAACCTACACATCACAACTGACTCATGGATCATTTTACTAAAGTATAAATACAATCCAAATGCGTTTTACCAGTTTTCAGTATGTCAGTTGTGTTTTTTTACTTTAATTAATGTCAATTTTAAATAACAAGACACATTTAGAGTCATACCGGTGACACCGTGCACCGGATTGAGGTGCAGTTAGTTCCTACACTTCACAAATGACTGATAGATCATTTTCCTAAAGTATCAAAATAATAAAAATTCATTTCCTCAGTTTTCAATATGTCGGTTGTGTTTTTTTCTAAAATTTCATTTCAATCCAAAAACATGAAATTTGAGTCATAATGGTCACGTCGTGCATCGGTTTGATCCATGTATAGTTGACACGGAATAACATCCTCCTTCTACATCATAGATTTAGTTAACCCAGTAAAGAACCAACTGTCATATATTCAGGACCTCCAAATTAATATATGATAGTTGGTTCTTTACTGGGTCAACTAAAGAGGGGAAATTCCAATGTTTCAGATTGAATCAATGTTTTTTGGAGAAAAATCCTTCTCGTTATTGAAAACGAGAAGAGTGGAGTAAGCTCTTATGCCCGTTATGTATCAAGACGTCACAAAAAACAAAAGGGATGGGGAAACCCCTTCTGGGTACTCGTTATCTTTTGTGTTCTATCAACAACACACATACCCTATAAATGAGGACCACCAGTTTCTTTTAAAAAATCAATAAACATGCAATTAATTTAGTGCGCAAACAAGGACCACCAAAGGCCATGATTTTCAGTGGGGTGTTTAGTCCATACAAATCACAACATTGCCATCAAAAAAGATAAATATAAGGTAGAAAAGATTATTAAAGTCAAAATTATTTGAGAATTTTACCATCTTCATTATATATTTGTACATTCTTCCATCAAGTATGTTTACCATTCATTTCTAAGAATATCTCTATCATCTTGTGAATATGACTATTTTTCGCAGTCATGGTAGTACTAAAAAAATATAAATACACAAAGTATTAATAAGTATTTTAAATAAAATAGCAATTATCTTCAAAAATACCTCTTTAGGGATGCTGGTTTGTTCATGGAATATGATCTCTTTCATAAATTTACAAACATAATAACCACAGTCTTTACCGTTTGTTTTTTTCAGGCACTATAAAAACATTTAGAAAAATAAGTAATTTTTTTATGTGTTTGGATAGTGAAATATTATTATATATACCCTGATACTTATCCAATCGTAGTACTGTTAGGTTTCTTGTCCTTTTCCCCTAGCCCCATTCCATGATGTAGATGATATTCATGTATCGCCCTATCATAATAGAATCCTCATTAAAAGATAATATAAATTATATAACTGGATTTTTAGTTCTAAAATGTTGGATGTAGTGTATTAAAAATTGAAAAACGCCATCATGTGTGGTTATTTTGTTGGATATCCATGCATTGAATCCAAAAAATAAATCTTTAGAGTATCCCAATTGAACGTAATGAGCATCAAATACTGCCTAAGAACACAAAAAAGAATAAGTAATGAAATAAATTAAAATATATTTTATATGATTAAATTGTATAGTTTTACCCCTGCATCATTGGTATTAAGAAGAGTCTATTATCCATAATTTTGATGTTAAACAATTTGATCAGTCCTGCCACTATTTAACCCTCTTTCTTGGAAGTTATGTCTTTTTGTTCTGAAGAGGTGACGAGAGGACTAATGAGTGAAAATTTTTGTTCATGGGGAAATCCATTAAATTGTTTTTCATATATACACCTGTGAAAAAATATGAAATTTATTTAGTCATAATTATCATAGTATATCATCTTTTGGAAAATTAAATCATAAAAACATACCTCATGTAAACATTTACAACTGAACCACCTAACCAATCATAGTAGAGGATTTTAGTTTCACTCTCAACACCAATGAAGTCTGGATCTTCCCCTCCATACATATTTTCTTCAAAATCAATTATATGATTACCACCATCTTTCAAATTTGTATCCACATGAGCCTTTGATGATAATAAATGTGGATATAGAATGGGGGGTTAAGGTGATTTGGGTAGATTGGTTTGATCGGTTGGTTGATCCTTGAGATGGTTTTGAACTGGTATTTCATTTCACCCCCTTCCCTTTGTTTGTCTATAATAACATGCATCGTTTCAGACCTTTTTTCATTAAATGTTTAAGGTTTATCTTGAAAATTAAATTGTAAATGAATACCTCATTGTCAACATGTTTTTTACAATATGTGACGGCCATGCGATGTATGTTCTGAGAGCTTGTTCAACTGTATGAATATCTACATCATCAATTGTAATAGGTAGTCCGATGGTCAGATCTAGGGATACAGTAATTGACACTCTAACATGATCTATCAGAATTGGTTTGTTATGTAGCATGTCATTTTGGATATTGAACATTATATCCCTCGCTACAAGGTGATGGGTGAGTGTTGATAGATATAAATCACAGTCATTTTCATCCTGTAGAATATCAATACAGTAAAGGTATCAGTGTCTAGTGTCTATTTGATTCACATTTTACAGAAACAATTATTATAAAATTGACTACCTCAGTTAAGAATTGTTTTTTAGGGGAATGGCTCGCCTCAAAACTGGTGGGGGTGGGGCGGGATCTTCACACATGGGTTGTTCTTGAGTTATTTCTTCTATTTGACTCCCCCCATCAAACTTTATATAATCTCTCTCTGATATTGTAATTCTTATTGAAACATAGCTAATGTTTCTATAATATTTTTTATTTCCTTAGTTTGATCCTCCTTTTGTTTTTTTCCTCAAAATATGTTCGGGATGTCACCCCAAAACTCACACCTCTAATGAGACCATACTTTTTTGGCTACTTCAAGGCCACTAAAAGTATGTCTGCATCTGGTGTGGGTGTTGTTGATTCTTATGACTATATCAGAAAGAAAATATAGGAAAATAAGTAACCATTATTATGTAATAGATATTTAAATAAAAACAAATTTTTATTATGTCATACTTACACATGTTTCCCGCACTTTTTGTGCGTTTTAATCTATTAGTTTTCCATCATTAGTTACACGTGACTCCTTCCATAGCACATGGAATAGGATGAAATTTGATGTGGATTTGGACTCTTAAAGTTGCATATAAACAAAATAATATAGTTATTGTGTTGTTTTATGTCACATAAAAGTATTTTGGTAGATTTAAAATACCTACTAATTTTTTTTTCAAGTGATGTTTACCCCATCCTTACTTTACAGTAGGGGTATGCTGGCTTTGATTCCCATTGTTTATTTTCAACACTCAGTTACTATTTAATAAATAAAACACTTTCAATCAAAGTGATGAATACATGTACCATCAAACAATGTATTACCAGACACAATGTACCTGAAAAGACTCCTTCGCACGACGGCCAGTAAACACATCCCACAATTCTTGGGTTATCAAGTGTGCATAAATAAGAGGTGGGTGCGGTTTTATTTTCCTTTCAGCATCATTAAGATGATATTTTGTTAAAATTGTGTGAAAACCCCTGTGAATCCTTCCAGAAACCCTTAAGACATAGTCTTTGTGAGATTCATCTACTATAAATGCACTCTGCAAGAGATGATTAAGTTTAATTCAATGTTTCATTATTTAATTTTTAGTAAATTAAAAAAATGATATCATAATGTTATCATAATATCTCCCCACATCAGTGTATTAATCTTAGCCACAACATGGTTCCATGAAGTTACATCAATCGCAACACATTTTTGAGTGATGATTCCAATGTAACTACTGAACATGGACTTGTCAGGGTTAACATGTCGACCCTTCTTATTCCATCTAATCTCATATTTTATGGATTTCTCTTTATCCTTAATGATTTTTGCTAATACCGTCAAACTACAGTGCTCCTGTTTTTATACTTCATCAGTTTTTTTTCACCTTTCATTTGCTTGGATCCACCATCATCAATATGTTCCTCCGGCTCTGGAGGGCTATCATCGGCATGTGAAGATGGTGGTTGTACCTCTACACTGGGAGCAGCAACAGGTTGAGAAACCTATTGTTTGTCTACACTACGAGTAGTAGCAGGTTGAGAAACCTGTTGTGCATGGGGATTGAGAGAATCGTCACGTGAAAAATTCATTATCTTCAAAATTGGTTTAATATTTAATTTAGATAACATAAAATCAGCAACTAATAGATATTAACATAATGTAATAGTTTGAGAAACTTGTTTTTCATCTACACTGCGGGCAGCGGTAGGTTAAGAAACATGTTGTGCCTGGGGATTGGGAGTATCATCATGTGCAGAAGTCGTTATCTAAAAAAGTGGTTTAATATTTAATTTAGATAACATAAAATTAGTAGTGAACATATATTAACATAATGTAGCATGATGTATATTAGAAAAAAAAATATAACATGTTTATTAAACTCTCTTTTTTTTTAAGTTTGAAGGGATTTGACCCCTCTATCGATAGTCCAAATACCTTCATTGTGGTTTCCTCTAACATAAAAAACACCATCTACACTGGGACCACTGTGAAATGATTGCGACGTCCCAATAAAAGGTTTATCCTCAATTTAATTTTCATCTGACTCTTTAGTGGTTTTGGTCGATAACAAAACAATTGACCAGTTTTGGTTTTATGGAATCTAGAACATAAAATACTTGTACTACCTGTGATACCATTATAAATGGTTCATCTTTGTACCCTTACTTACTAAAATAAAATTTCAAAAATCCCAACTCATCTATTTTAACAACACTTCTGTTATCAACCCACTTGAATTGAAAAATCGGCACTCGAAATTTTGTATAATCCAACTCCCATATTTTTTTTATGATGCCAGAATATGACATATTCACGTAAATTAGATTTTTTTCCTTAGCACCAGAAACAAGCATCGCTTTAGCCATAAGTGTAACTCCACTATTCTGTATGGTGCTATCTTCATCATGTTCATTAGAATAGAATGTATAACCATTAATTACATGAGAATTTTAAGATAATACGTACACAATTGGTCCTCCGAATAGCCATCAAAGTCGTTCTGAAATTGAGTCTAGATTTTCATTTGACTCCTTAAAAATATGGTCTTAAAACCATACTATAAAATGTTGATTATATTTATTTGATATCCATTTTTTAGCCCTTGATGGATTCGAATGCCTAATAATTTCTTGGTGGGTTTCAATATATGGGTCAATGTCAAAACTGTTATGAAAAACATAAAGGTGGGTCTACTCCTAATCTGTAATATTGATTTTGATGACCTCCTCTCTAGAAATTCCTTCACCTGAAAGTCACCCAGTGTTACGATATTTCATTAGACCAATGCTTTTCACACCAGACATGTATTCGGTATAGAATTCAACGGCTTTCTTAACAATATATCGCTCCATATTACAACCCTCTGGATGACTTTGATTTTTGACATACCCTTTCAAAATATTCATATACCATTCAATAGGGTACATTTATCTATATTTCATAGGAACACATGGTCGAATCTATCTCAACAATTGAACCATCAAATGAACCATCATGTCAAAGAATATCGGTAGGAAAAACATTTCCAATTCACATAATATGGTGACAATTTCTCTTTCCCTAGTCAGCAATTTCTCTAGGTCTATAACTTTACTACATATAGCTTTGAAGAAGAAACAGAGCTTCATTAATGTATGATGGACATTCTTGGGAAAAATTAAACATAAAGATATAGGAATTAGATATTTCATCAAAACATGGAAATCATGTGATTTCAGACCTTTTAACTTTAAATAGTGCATTGACACGATGTTCTTGATATTCTATGAATACCCATATGAAACCATTACATCATTCAAGAAGTTGAAAAACTGATATCTCTCTTTCCTGGAAAGAGTGTAAGCAGTGGGAGGAAGAAATTTTTATTTTTCACCCTTCACGGGTGCCAACTCTTCTCTTGTTCTCATGTAAATCATGTCCAACCTAGCCTTAATTCCATCCTTTTGTTTCATCGGGTGAATTTAGAAACATGTCGATGACATTATCACAAACATTTTTTTAAACATGCATAACATGAAGAAAATGTCTAATGTACAAAAAATTCTATTATGTTAATTCAAAAAAAAACTTATTTCTTTTTCCAACCGGTTTTCATAAGGTTTTCCAAAAATGGTTTAAGTAGTGTCCACATCTTTAACATTATCAAACAGTTGATCACCTATTAGTTGAAACGGTGGTGTACATTCTTTTGAACTTCTATAGAATTATTTCATCCAAGATTGGTTCTTATGTCACCAGGGTAGAAATTTTGGATGTCCCAGAAACACAGTTTTCAATGCACGCTTCAACCTAATTGATTGTGTACCTTGTTCATAGATGGGACACCCAAGAGTTACTTTATTTTTATATCCTGAAAATTTTCCATAAGTAGGAAAGTCATTTATCATCCTGTACAACATAGCTCTCAATGTGAAATCTTCATTTTTTTAAGCATCATACATCGTAACACCTGAATCCCACAATAATTTCAAATCCTCAATCAATGAATCCAAATAAAAATCAATATCATTACTCGGTTCTTTTGGTCCTGATATAAGAATAGATAACATGATGTGTTTTTGTTTCATGCATAACCATGGTGGTGAGTTATAATTTAAAAACATAACTGGCCATGTACTGTGAGTGCTTCTTTGAAAACCAAAAGGATTCACTCCATCTGTAGATAACATAAGATGAAGGTTTCTCAGCTTGTTTCTAAAGTCAAGATACTCATGATCAATTCTCTTCCACATAGGAGATTCTGTCGAATGCCATAGTTTTCCATCTTTATTTCTTCTATATGCATGCCATATCAATTGACCTATAGTATTATCACTTCCATATAGGTTCCTAAACCTTGGAATGATTGGAAAGTACCATGTAACATTGGTAGGACCGGATTAATCTTTCTTGTATCGAGAAGCACCACACTTTGAGAATTCTCTAAGTTATTTGTGGTACTTGCGAAATAGTATATAGTCATTTAGGTAGGTTTTTATTATTTTAGAGATCATACCCATTGAGCGTAGCATTCATTTAGCATCATATGTTCATCTCAGGAGCTCATTATCTTTTAGAAGTATGTCATTCAAGAGAGAAAGTAATTCTTTAAAACCAGTGTCACTCTATTTGTTTCCTGTTTCAAATTATACATCTTTAGTATGGGTGAAAATTTTGTATAATTAGTGCAACCATTATACAACAGCGTCTTTGCACAACTCTTTAACTAGTTAAACAATTTTAGGCAATCACGAAGTTCATCTTCAACTATCCTTGTCATTTTCTTAATACGATCTTTATCATCATGCACATCTGTAATCATGTCCTTGATACGGTCTTCTTCATTGTTAAAACTTCTAATCATATCAAATGATCCATAAAATGAAGTGTTATCCCAATAACTAGCTACATTATCTTTTTCCCCATGATTATTCCAACATTTATAACTTCAATCTATTCCATGATAAATCAAGTGTTCTTCCAACTCCACTAGACTAACTTTTCTTGAATAAAAACAGTGTAAACATGGACAAAGGATTTGAGAAGGATCATATGCATGATCTTTTGAAAACTTAATGAACTCTTTCACTCCATATTTATACTCTTTTTTCATATGATTGGAATCCATCTATTCTTTATTCATATCCATCCTATTTGATTTGGTGATATTAATATTTAAAAAAATAAATAAACAAAACATTGATATAAAAATTAACCAAGGTTAAAAAATTTATAGACTTTAAATCTCCTTTGAAAACTATTTATAAAATCATAGTTGAAATCCCATTAAAAACTAACCATTTACACAAATTCCTCTTTAAAATAACAAACCATTTTTAAAATAAACCAATTAGTTCAAAACGTCCTTTCTCAAAACCCAAATTCTTATTTTAAACCAATTTAAAGCTATTCAAAACCAAAAAAGGGTATGTTAAACACATAAAAATTTTTAAGAAACATTTAAAAACACTTGAATCATTTTAAAATTGAACCCCTAACAAAATTACTATATTTCATTGTCACTTCCCTCTGTCTATGCAATCCAAAATCATTGATGGTTTCATGCCTTATATGTCTCATGACACCCCCTATCTAGCTATGATCACTAGTTTTTAGTGTTCTTCCCATAAACCTTATGGTCTGTCCAACCCATCACTGGTGGGTGAACTCCTATTCCGGTGTTTTGACCCCCCACTAGATACTCAAAACGATATTCACATTTAAATTTATGATTATAGATTAACACCATCACACTCACCCGTGAACATAGCAACTTGCTAACTTATTCACATGTATTATTATGAGTATAGATTAATGCAATCATACTCACCCTTTTTGAACCTATATATTTACTAACCTATTCACATAACATTAATATATCATGATATATAATCTTTTAGAAAATTCATTGGTGGGAAATATAGGTACTACCTGTATCATAATACATAATTTTTTTTCACTTGAAAATCAAACATTAATTATCTCATAAAGAACCCATATCAACTGGAGAAAATAAATTCACAATGAATAAGGGAACCATGTGATCAAGGAACAATATAATAGTAAAGAAAACCAATATTAATAGTTACACTAATAAAACAAGTATAAGGGGGATGTAATCAATATAATAATTTAATCCTATATATAGAACCACCTATCAAGGAACAAAATGTCATGGGATATACCCTAGGTACTAGTGTGTGATGATTCAAAACGGAACTATAACTACATGGACCAACATATAATACATGTTTCATCCAATAATAACATGACCCACCCAATTAAACCATACTTAACTCATCATAATGGAACCTTCCCACTAGCCTTGTCTTAAACATAACAAGGGGTCCACAGAATTGTGTGTACCAACTAGGGTAGCATGAATCGAAACCTCCCACCTAAACACCCAAGTTACCATAAAAAACAACCATGGAGGTGAGAAATAAATTAATATAATTACCAAAAAAATGTCTCTCACCTCACCTCCAATACCATCACATATAACATCCCCTTTTCATATCATACATCCATCATATAAATAATCAATAACCCATAACTTATGAAACAATTATAGGGGAAATCATTGAGGGTCACATGAGAAATAAACCATTTACATTTTAAATTGAAAAATGGTTCTTCACATGAAAAAAAAATTAGTATGTAGAGTCTCACTCTCCTTCTTTAAAGTCTCATTATTTTAATGCTTTTGGAATTACTTGAAAAAAATCCCTTTTTCTTTCTAAAACATTCTCTAAGCGCATGGAAAATTCCTTTGAAAAACCAAAAAATTAATAAGACCTAAATTTAATATATAAAAAATTTAAATGACCCTGTGAACCTTTTTAAATATTCTTTTAATGAGAATTAATCTAATTTAAAAATAGTACTTGAAATTCTTATGAAAAAACCCTTATACCAAGACTAGAATGTAAGAAAGAAATTTATAATTTCACCCAAGAACCCATATATTACTATAAATTAATTGAAAATAAATTTATAAATTATAAAAATTACATGAATTATAAAATAAATTAAGATAAAAGAAACACCTACTTTAAACCGAATGGTAACCAATATACAACATTTCACCATCCATGGAAAACACTCAAAAAATCTAAAGCCCTAAATCCTCATAAAAATGAATTTCAGTTCTTGGGAGAAGGATAAACCTATGGGAAATAGAGAAGAGAATAGGTATGGGGGAGATAAAAAAGAAAGAGTGGGAAGAATGCTTGAAATGGAAAAATAATTGTTTTCTTAAATAATTCAAAAAAAATCACATAAGACGAACTTAAGAAATCATAGAATATTATAATTCTCATTTTGAAAAATAAATCATATCATAATAGCATATAAATTGTGACTAAAATATCACTACATGAAAAACAATCCTAAGATGATAAATATAAGTGAAAATACAAACCTTTTCACAAAAATTTTTTAAAACATCGAAGTGAAAATTATGTTTTTGTAAGGAAAATAGATTACTATAGAAGAAATTATTATAAATAGTTCCTAATAAAAAGTTATTAAATAGAAACAAAGTTTTTAAAAATGAGAAGTAAAAAATACTTTAAAAATGTTTACTTTTAATGGAATTATTAATAATTCGAACTTGAAAAAGAAATAATGTATTCATGGGGAAAGGCCTCTGTAATTTGGTAGATAAGAGACCCCTAAGTCATGGTGTTGTAGGTGTGTGAGACAATCAGTTCGTTTGGGGAACGATCTATGACCTATCAAGGGATGAGTAGTGTGGTGATGAATCCAAGTTTGAAAATTCATTGTGGGTGTTAGCTCATCATGATAGTTTGTAATTTGAGAAATGATTATTTGTAGTTCATGAAAATCCTATAATTGTTTTGGTCACTAACAAGCCCATGTGAGGATGTGGAGAGTCAAAGTGTAAAATTCATGTCTGGGTAACTGGATGGGTCCTTGAATTATTACATTGGGTTCAGTTATGTGAGAATGTATGGGAGTTGTTGGAAATGATTGTGAGTGTCAATATTCATCTTACAATGAGATATGTTCATGATTATGTTTTGGTAGTGATGGAATTTCTTAGTGCACACTGTGAGTGTTGTGTAGGTGAACCTAAACCGTAGGTAGAGGTGGTTTGTTTTGTGTGCACGCATAAGTGGTTGATGAGTTTCCCTGTTAGATGATAGATACTCATGTAAGGGTATCGATTATAGGAGATCAAGAATGAATCAATGATGTCAACCTATAGAGCAGGGCTTGGGTTTTTAGGGGAACTTGGTGATGGGAGCTAGTATGGTTTTTCACTTAGTTCATGGGTTGAATCATGTGACAGATCATAATGAAGTTTTATTTAGACATCTACACTTGTTAAAGTAAGAAAACATGGTATTATTTCTCATGAGCATGAGAGGGACCTGGTGTGTGAGTTGTTAGTAGAAAATCCATTAAGTCATCAATTATCAGGTTGATTTTAGTATAGGAAACCTTAGAGTGGGTGCAATTAATCAAAGAGTGGTTGGTTACCATTTATATCAGACAACATTCTTATATAGACCGAATATGGATACCTTTAGAGTTCTCCATGGAGTATTAAGCTTTCTTGCAGGTATCACCTTGGTTGGGGAATCAGTGATTATGGAGGTAGGGGAAGTTGGCACTGTAGTTTGTGGGACCATTTGAGATAGTGGAATAGATCGAGATGGTGTATTTCCAATTTGATCCTTCTCCATGAAATTGAGGTGTGCATGATGTGTTCCATGTATCTCAGCTTAGAAAGTATGGGTTGGATCATTCATATGTGATTGATAATGAAGAATTTGATTTGAAGGTAAATTCATCGTTTGAGAAACATATACTATGATTTATTGATTAGATTGAAAAGGTATTGAGAAGGAAGACAGTGCCTAAAATTTGAGTTTTTTGAATCGTGGGCGTATTCAAGAAGAATATTGGAATTAGGAGTCTGATGTGCAGGCTCGATACACCAAGATGGTCGAGAAAGACCTCTAGAGACAATTATCATGGATGATAAGTCCTTATAGGGATAAATTGTAATGGAATCAGACTTTCTAATTGTGTTATTCCTTATTTTAAGCCTTTATTTTAAGTGATTTTAGTTATTATTTGTTTGGGTGAAGTCTTATGTATTTGATAGGTGTTTTTAGAGGGTTTTAAAATCCTTTAAGGGGGATTATGGCTAAGGTAAACCATGTAATTTTACCTAGGAAATTATGTAGCATATTGGAGAGGAATGGAGGGTGGAACATGATTGGAAAACAGTTAGATCTAACCATGTAACATTCCCTAGGTAACCATGTAACTCGAAACAGAAACAAAATCATGATTGGCACACGGTTAACCAAACCATGCAGCTAAAACATGAGTGTACCCTAAAGAGGCAATGATCCTTGCATGGTTGGCACACGGTTTGATAAACCGTGAGACCAAACCATTCATGTGAGATTAATTAATCCAAAAAAATTATTTTTTAACTCAAAAATGCCCTAAAACCCCTCATTCTTCCTCCTATACCTAGGGATCTCAAACTTAGGGACTCTAGTGGTTCTTCTTGGTGAATTTGTTCCCTCTATAGAGAATTTCTATTAGATCTATAGACGTCAATCCTAGGGATTTCAAGGTAAGTGATCGTTTTTTCCTCTATTCTTCTTATTCATATAAGAAATTCTCTCTTGTCCTTATGAAATACCCAAGATCCTGACTATCATGGTTAGATTTAGTAATTTCGACATGATCTAATATGATTCCTTCTATATTCTAAGAAAAGGAAGGTAGAAATACATTTTTTCTAGATTTTTATCAGATTTATCTAGATCTGATCATTATTTTGGATCTTTTTGGGTAAGTATAAACCAATATTATCCCTTGAAATTTTATTCTTGTATCTTCATTCTTGAATCCTTATGTGGTGATTTGGGGTTGGGTAAAGGGATCATTGGTGTCTGGGCTTGTTTTAGTTAGAGAACCATGATGTTAGGATTTGATACTCTTAAAGTAAGAAGTTCCTTACCATGTTATAGAAATTATATATAATTTTATGATAAAAAATTCTTGTGTGTTTGTGTGTGTTACCATAATACTTTTCTTTGTATGAAATTCTTGTGTGTGTGCGTGTGACTCAAGATACCTCTCTTAATAAGACATGCTTTTTTTGTGACCCATGACACCTCTATTAATTTGACACGTTTATTCATGTGTGTATATCAATAATTTCCTTTCTATGTCTTGTATTTTTATATATTTGTATATATGTATACTTATGTTATCTGGTATCACAGTGACATATAGACCCTTCATGGCTTGGTTAATCTCTTAGAGGGGAAGAATGTGCAATGTGACACATGATGATTATGGTGGGGTATTGAATGAAAAATAGCAGTACATGATAGCCTTGTTGCCTGACTTGATACTAGAAGCAAGGCATGATGGACTTGTGTCTTGACCTGAGATAGTTGGTGGGGGAATTATGGCTTTATGGCTTGACTTGCGATAATTGGTGAGGCATGATGGACTTATGGATTAACCTAAGTCATGATGGAATTATGACCTATTATGAGACTTAAATTATCCATATGGACTATTATGAGATTCATGGCAACCAGATATAGATTTTCTTCTGATATGGAGTTGAAGATAGTAGGGTTGGGGTTTGTGGCAGCCCGGTTAGTGCATGATGACCCAACATGTGATTTTTTGACTTGTGAATTTACTTTATTATCATCATATACACTTATATATAAATATTTATATTATGTTAAGAAAATATAAATGGTTTCCTACTAAGTTTTATACACACACCCTACACGAGCATCTCAGTGTGTGTACAGACTACTTTAACCTAGATTTCAAATGAGGTTAGTGGCCCTGCTTAGGGCAATTATATCATAAGAGTAGGTTAATCGAGGTGATATCAGGATAGACTCCAGGATCCTTATAGAGATACCTCTTTATTTATTTATTTTTTCTTGTTTATTATTTATGGTTCTACCATATATTGGGATCTCTTGACTTGTTTCACTGGATATTGTATGTCATATTTTTAGAGCATGGGTTGACGTTTTTGTTGTATGATATTTTTTTTCATTTTCGGTTCTAATTTTTACTTTGATTACGATTTATACTATTCTATACTATAATTATTATTATTTACCAAGGGGGTAGTATCCCCATAATTCCACTTATGCCCTCACCACTAGTTGGAAATATATTTTGTACAGGGAAGCATACATGAGGTCATGTGACACTTCGGATCAGTCCTAGTGATTTAGTTTGGGGTGTTATAGTTGGGACATATCAAGTAGATGTTTTTAAATGAGGAACGAGACCTAGTTGGTGGTGTAGGTTATCAAAGAAGCTTTGCAGCAGGATCATGGGGGTCAATTTCTAAAAACATTCATCAATAATGTAAACTTGAGAAATGTATAACGTTTTTAGTAAATGAAGTTGAAATACTTTGAAGACTTTTACTTTTAAAAATAATTTTTATAATAGAAATATAAAAAATACATAATTTTTTCTATAAAATAAGTGAAAACACTTTGAAGACATTTAATTTTAAAATAAATATTTAATAATATAATCATGAAAAATACATAAGAGTAATAAAAAATATGAGTGGATGATAAAAAAATTACTTTTTAATGTATGGAAAACCATTTTGAATTTTTTGAAATAACCATGATGAAAACCCAAATTGCATTGAAGAATTTTAAATCAACCAATTCAAAATATGGTATAGGTAAATTGAATTTTACCAAATATAACTAGTGCGCAAACAAGGACCACCAACGGCCATGATTTTTAGTGGAGCGTTTAGCTCATACAATTCAAAACATCATCATCAATATCAAGCTGTAATAAGTGAACCCAATGAGAAAGAGGAGAAAACTAACCGCAGAGGTGTGGTTCAGCATGTGGCAGATGTGAGTTCACGGTGTAGGAGAGGCGTGGCGGAGGAGAGGCGCAGTGGAGGAAAAGAAACGGCGGAGGAGAGCCATGACGAAGGAGAGGCGCGGCAGAGGAGAGCC
The DNA here is from genome assembly GCA_963277665.1 of Viscum album. Classification (NCBI taxonomy): domain Eukaryota; kingdom Viridiplantae; phylum Streptophyta; class Magnoliopsida; order Santalales; family Viscaceae; genus Viscum; species Viscum album. The sequence goes on along the minus strand of OY728152.1, from coordinate 247,499,660 downwards.
ACTGGTGGAGGAGAGGCGCGATGGAGGAGAGTCGCACGACGAAGCTCGGTTTGCTGCGGTGAAGGAGTTGGTGGCCAAGGAGGAGGAGGAGGAAGGAGAGGAGGGAGGATAGGAGGAAGCATCGGCAGCGGTAGGGATCGGCTTCCGTGAGAGTTTGAGGGGTGCGAGGAAAGAGGAGAAACGTAAGGTTTATTTATAAAACTCAAGGACACTTTTATCAATGCCAGATAAAGAGTGCTGATAAATGTATGTTTTATGAGCACTACAATTTAAAGTTCTAATAAAATATGTTTTTATCAGAGCATTTTTAGTACTGATATAGGATCATCTTTATTAGCACTACAATTGAAAATGCTGATAAAACATGACTTTACCGGTGCTTTTTTAGTGCCGATAAAGACTTATCTTTATTAGTGCTAAACAAACGCTGATAAATGTATGTTTTATCAGCGCTTCTTAATTAGCGTTGATAAAACATACCATTTATTCATAATTATAAAATTATAACCAATATATTTATTACATTTATAATTTTATAAATATATATAATTAATATATTTATTATAATTTAATAATTTAAATTATAATTATATATATAATTATATATATATATATTTATGTTTGTGTTTTTGCCTAAATTATAATTAAATATATATATAATTTTATAATTTAAATTATAATTAAATATATATATATATATATAATTTAAACATATTTATATTTAATTAGTTATATATAATTATAATTATATATAATATATTTAAAAATTATATAATTATATATAACTAAATATTTTTATTTTTAAATATAACAAATACATTTATTGTTTATTTAAATATATTTATCATGATTTTAAGTATTTATGAGAAGATAAAGCTTCATATATATAGGAAATGAATGAATACACCAAGTATATATAGTACTATAGTATATATGGCCAACATTAGGGTAAATAATAAACATATATTCATGAGAATATAAATGTACGCATCAATTGACACATTTAAAAAACTAACCATTAACACAAATTCCTCTTTAAAATAACAAACCATTTTTAAAATAAACCAATTAGTTCCAAACATCCTTTCTCAAAACCCCAATTCTTTTTTTAAACCATTTTAAAGTAATTTAAAACCAAAAAAGGGGATGTTGAGCACATATAGTTTTTTAAGAAACATTTCAAAACACTTGAATCATTTTAAAATTGAACCCCTAACAAAATTACTAGATGTCATTGTCACTTCCCTCTGTCTAGCCAATGTAAAATCATTGATGGTCACACACCTTATATGTCTCATGACACCCCCTATTTAGCTTTGATCACTAGTTTTTAGTGTTCCTCCCCTCAACCTTATAGAATGGCCAACCCATCACTGGTGGGTGAACTTCTATTCTGGTGTTTCGACCCCCTGCTGGCTACTCAAAACTTATTCACATTTAAATTGATGATTATAGATTAACACCATCACACTCGCCCGTGAACATAGCAACTTACTAACTTATTCACATGTATTATTATGAGTAGAGATTAACGCAATCATACTCACCCTTTTTGAACCTATAGACTTACTAACCTATTCACATAACATTTATATATCATGATATATAATCTTTTACCCAATTCATTGGAGGGAAATATAGGTACTACCCATCTCATAATACATAATTTTTTTTCCACTTGAAAATCAAACATTCATTATCTCATAAAGAACCCATATCAACTGGAGAAAATAAATTCACAATAAATAAGGGAACCATGTGATCAAGGAACAATATAATAGTAAAGAAAAGAAATATTAATAGTTACACTAATAAAACAAGCATAAGGGGGATGTAATCAATATACTAATTTAATCCTCTATATATAACCACCTATTAAGGAACAAAATGTCATGGGATATACCCTAGGTATTAGTGTGTGATGATCCAAAATGGCACTATAACTACATGGATCAACATCTGATACATGTTTCATCCAAAAATAACATGATCCACCTAATTAAACCATATGTAACTCATCATAATGAAACCATCCCCCTATCCTTGTCTTAAACACAACTAGGGGGTCCATAGAAGTGTGTGTACCAACTAGGGTAGCATGAATCAAGACCTCCCACATAGACACCCAAGTTACCATAAAAAACAAACATGGAGGTGAGAAATAAATTAATATAATTACCAAAAAAATGTCTCACACCTCACCTCCAACACCATCACATATAATATCTCCTTTTCACATCATACATCCATCATATAAATAATCAATGACCCATGACTTGTGAAACAAGTATAGGGGAAATCATTGAGGGTCACATGAGAAATAAAACATTTACTTTTTAAATTGAAAAATGGGTCTTCACATGAAAACCAACTTAGTATGTAGAGCCTCACTCCCCTTCTTTAAAGTCTCTTTATTTCAATGATTTTGGAAGCACTTGAAAAAAAAACCCTTTTTCTTTCCAAAACATTCTCTAAGCACATGGAAAATTCCTTTGAAAAACCAAAAAATTCATAAGACCTAAATTTACTATAAAAAACATTTAAATGACCCTATTAACCTTTTTAAATATTATTTTCATGGGAATTAATCTAATTTAAAAATGGTACTTGAAATTCTTATGAAAAAAACCTTATGCCAAGCCTAGAATTTAAGAAAGAAATTTATAATTTCACCCAAGAACCCACACATTACTATACATTAATTGAAAATAAATTTATAAATTATACACATTCCATGAATTATAAAATAAAGGGAGATAAAAGAAACACCTACTTTAAACCGAATGGTAACCAATATACAACATGTCACCTTCCATAGAAAACACTCAAAAAATCTAAATCCCTAAATCCTCCTGAAAAATGAATTTCAGTTCCTGGGAGAAGGAGAAACCTATGGGGCATAGAGAAGAGAAGAGGGATGGGGGAGATAAAGGAGAAATATTGGGAAGAATTCTTGAAATGGAAAAATAATTTTTTTCTTAAATAATTCAAAAAAATCACAAAACATGAACTTAAGAAATCATAGAATATTATAATTCTCATTTTGAAAAATAAATCATATCATAATAGCATATAAATTGTGACTAAAATATCACAACATGGAAAATAAATCCTAAGATGATAAATATAAGTGAAAATAAAAACCTTTTCACAACAAATTTTTAAAACATTGAAGTGGAAAATATATTTAATTTTTTTTAAGGGAAATAGATTACTATTGAAAAAATTATTATAAATAGTTCCTGATAAAAATTTATTAAATAGAAACAAAGGTTGTAAAAATGACAAGTAAAAATACTTAAAAAATGTTTACTTTTAATAGAATCCTTAATAATTCACACTTGAAAATGACATAATGTATTCATGGGGAAAGGCCTCTGTAATGTGGTAAATAATAGACCCCTAAGTCATGGTGTTGTAGGTGTGTGAGACAATCAGTTTGTTTGGGGAACGATCTATGACCTATTAAGGGATGAGTAGTGTGGTTATGAAATCCAAGTTTGGAAATTCGTTGTGGGTGTTAGCTCATCATGATAGTTTGTAATTTGAGCATTGATTAGTTGTGGTTCATGAAAATCCTATAATTTTTTTGGTCGCTAACAAGCCTGTGTGAGGATGTGGAGAGTCAAATTGTAAAAGTCATGTATGGGTAACTGGATGGGTCCTTGAATTATTCCATTGGGTTTAGTTATGTGAGCATGTGTGGGAGTTGTTGGCAATAATTTTGAGTGTAAATATTCATCTTAAAATGAGATATGTTCATGATTATGTTTTGGTAGTGATGGAATTTCTTAGTGCACATTAGGAGTGGTGTGTAGGTGAAACTAACCTGTAGGTAGAGCTGGTTGGTTTTGTGTGTGCGCATAAGTGGATGAGTTGCACTGGTAGATGACAGATACTCATGTAAGGGTATCGATTAGAGGAGATCAAGAATGAATCAATGATGTCAACCTATAGAGCGGGGCTTGGGTTGTTAGGGGAACTTGGTGATGGGAGCTAGTATGTTTTTTCACTTAGTCCATGGGTTGAATCATGTGAAAGATCACAATGAAGTTTTATTTAGACATCTACACTTGAGAAAGTAAGAAAACTTGGTATTATTTCTCTTGAGCATGAGAGGGACCCGGTGTGTGAGTTTTTAGTAGAAAATCCATTGAGTCATCAATTATCATGTTGATTTTAGTGTAGGAAACCTTAGAGTGGGTGCAATTAATCAAAAAGTGGTTGGTTACCATTTATATCAGAAAAAATTCTTATATAGACTGATTATGGATACCTTTAGAGTTCTCCATGGAGGATTAAGCTTTCTTGCATGTATCACCTTGGTTGGGGAATCAGTGATTATGGAGGTAGGGGAAGTTGGCACTGCGGTTTGTGGGACCATTCGAGATAGTGGAATAGATCAGGATGGTGTATTTCCAATTGGATCCTCCTCCATGACATTGAGGTGTGCATGATGTGTTCCATGTATCTCAACTTAGAAAGTATGAGTTGGATCCTTCATAGGTTATTGATAATGAAGAATTTGATTTGGAGGTAAATGCATCGTTTGAGAAACATATACTACGATTTATTTATTGGATTGAAAAGGTATTGAGAAGGAAGGGAGTGCCTAAAATTTGAGTTTTTTGAATCGTGGGCATATTCAAGAAGAATATTGGAATCAGGAGTCTGATGTGCAGGCTCAGTACCCCACGATGGTCGAGAAAGACCTCTAGAGACACTTATCAGGGATGATAAATCCTTATAGGGATAGATTGTAATTGACTCAGAATTTCTAGTTGTGTTATTCCTTATTTTCAGCCTTTCTTTTAAGTGATTTTAGTTATTATTTGTTAGGGTGAAGTCTCAGGTATTTGAGAGGTGTTTTAAGAGGGTTTTAAAATCCTTTAAGGGGGATTATGGCTAAGGTAAACCACTTGATTTTACCTAGGAAATTATGTAGCCTATTGGAGAGGAATGGAGGGTGGAACATGATTGGAACACAGTTAGATCTAATCATGTAACATTCCCCAGGTAACTGTGTAACTCGAAATAGAAAAAAAAATCATGATTGGCACACGGTTAACCAAACCATGCAGCTAAACCATGAGTGTACCCTAAAGAGGCAATGATCCTTGCATGGTTGGCACACAGTTTGATAAACCGTGAGACCAAACCATTCATGTGAGATTAATTAATCCAAAAATTGTATTTTTTTAACTCAAAACCTCCCTAAAACCCCTCATTCTTCCTCCTATACCGAGGGATCTCAAACTTAGGGACTCTAGTGGTTCTTCTTGGTGAATTCCTTCCCTCTATAGAGAATTTCTATTAGATCTATAGATGTCAGTCCTAGAGATTTCAAGGTAACCGATCGCTTTTCCCTTCATTCTTCTTGTTCATATAAGAACTTATCTCTTCTCCTTAAGAAATACCCAAGATCCTGACTATCATAGTTAGATTTAGTAATTTCGACAAGATCTAATGTGATTACTTCTATATTCTAAAAAAAGGAAGGTATAAATACATTTTTTCTAGATTTTTATCAGATCTATCTATATCTGATCATTATTTTGGATCTTTTTGGGTAAGTATAAACCAATCTTAGCCCCTGACATGTTCTTCTTGTATCTTCACTCTTGAATCCTTATGTGGTGATTTGGGGTTGGGTATAGGGATCATTGGTGTCTGGGCTTGTTTTAGTTAGAGAACCATGATGTTAGGATTTGATACTCTTAAAGTAAGAAGTTCCTTACCATGTTATAGAAATTATATATAATTTTATGATAAAAAATTCTTGTGTGTTTGTGTGTGTTACCATAATACTTTTCTTGGTATGACATTCTTGTGTGTGTGCGTGAGACCCAAGAGACCTCTCTTAATAAGACATGCTTTTTTGTGTGTGTGTGACCCATGATACCTCTCTTAATTTGACATGTTTATTCATGTGTATAGATCAATAATTTCCTTTTTATGGCTTGTATTTGTATATATGTGTATATATGTATACTTATGTCATCCGGTATCACGGTGACATATAGACCCTTCATGTCTTGGTTAATCCCTTAGAGGGGAAAAATGTGCAACGTGATGCATGATAATTATGGTGGGGTATTGAATGAAAAATTGCGGGACATGATAGCCTTGTGGCCTGACTTGATACTAGAAGCAAGGCATGATGAACTTGTGGCTTACCTAAGATAGTTGGTGGGGAATTATGGATTTATGGCTTGACTTGCGATAATTGGTGAGGCATGATAGACTTATGGATTAACCTAAGTCATGATGGAATTATGACCTATTATGAGACTTAAATTATCTGTATGGCCTATTATGAGATTCATGGCAACCAGATATAGCTTTTCTTCTGATATGGAGTTGAAGCTAGTAGGGTTGGGGTTTGTGGCAGCCCGGTTAGTGCACGATGACCCAACATGTGATTTTTTTTACTTGTGAATTTACTTTATTATCATCATATACACTTATATATAACTATTTATCTTATGTTAAGAACATATAAATGGTTTCCTACTAAGTTTTATACTCACACCCTACACGAGCATCTCAGTGCGTGTGTAGACTTCTTTAACCTGGATTTCATATGAGGGTAGTGGCCCTGCTTAGGGCAATTATATCAGAGGAGTAGGTTAATCGAGGCGATATCAGGATAGACTCCAGGATCCTTATAGAGATGACTCTTTGTTTATTTATTTTTTCTTGTTTATTGTTTATGGTTCTACTACATATTGGGATCTCTTGACTTGTTGCGCTGGATATGTCATATTTTTATAGCATGGGTAGACGTTTTTGTTATATGATCTTCATTTTCCTTTTAGGTTCTAATTTTTTACTTTGATTACTATTTCTACTATTTTGTACTCTAATTATTATTATTTACCTAGGGGTAGTATCCCCACAATGCCAGTTGTGCCCTCACCACTAGTTGGAAACATATTTTGTACAGGGAAGCATACATGAGGTCATGTGACACTTCGGCTCAATCCTGGTGATTTAGTTTGGGGTGTTATAGTTGAGACATATCAAGTAGATGTTTTAAAATGAGAAACAAGACCTAGTTGGTGGTTTAGGTTATCAAAGAAGCTTTGGAGCAGGATCATGGAGGTCAATTGCTAAAAACATTCATCAATAATGGAAACTTGATAAATGTATAACGTTTTTAGTAAATAAAGTTGAAATACTTTGAAGACTTTTACTTTTAAAAATAATTTTTATAATAGAAACGTAAAAAATACATAATGTTTTCTTTAAAAGAAGTGGAAACACTTTGAAGACATTTAATTTTCAAATAAATATTTAATAATATAATCATGAAAAATACATAAGAGTAATAAAAATAGGAGTGGATGATAAAAAAATTATTTTTGAATGTATGGAAAACTATTTTGAATTTTTTGAAATAACCATGATGAAAACTCACATTGCATTGAAGATTTTTAAATCAACCAATTCAAAATATGGTATATGCAAATTGAATTTTACCAAATATAACTAGTGTGCAAACAAGGACCACCAACGACCATGATTTTTAGTGGAACGTTTAGCTCATACAATTCCCAACATCACCATCAATATCAAACTGTAATAAGTGAACCCAATGAGAAAGAGGAGAAAACTAACCGGAGAGGTGTGGTTCAGCACGCGGCGGATGTGTGTTCATGGTGTAGGAGAGGTGTGGCGGAGGAGAGGTGCAGCGGAGGAGAGGCAACGGCGGAGGAGAGTCACGGCGAAGGAGAGGCGCGGCGGAGGAGAGCCACTGGTGGAGGAGAGGCGCGACGAAGGAGAGTCGTGCGACGAAGCTCGATTTGTTGCGGTGAAGGAGTCGGTGGCCGAGGAGGAGGAGGAGGCAGGAGAGGAGGCGGCGACGACAGCGGTAGGGATTGGCTTCTGCGAGAGTTTGAGAGGTGCGAGGAAAGAGGAGAAACGTAAGTTTTATTTATAAAACTCAGCGACACTTTTATCAGTGCTAGATAAAAAGTACTGATAAATGTATGTTTTATCAGCGCTACAATTGAAAGTGCTAATAAAACATAGCTTTATCAGTGCTTTTTTAGTGCTGATAAAGGCTAATCTTTATTAGCGCTACAATTGAAAACGATGATAAAACATGACTTTACCAGCGCTTTTTAGTGTTGATAAAGGTCTATCTTTATCAACGCTAAAAAAATGCTGATAAATGTATGTTTTATCAGCGCTTCTTAATTAGCGTTGATAAAACATACCATTTATTCATAATTATAAAATTATAACCAATATATTTATTACATTTATAATTTTATAAATATATATAATTAATATATTTATTATAATTTAATAATTTAAATTATAATTATATATATAATATATATTTTTATATTTATGTTTGTGTTTGGGTATAAATTATAATTAAATATATATATAATTTTATAATTTAAATTATAATTAAATATATATAAATATAATTTAAACATATTTATATTTAATTAGTTATATATAATTATAATTATATATAGTATATTTAAAAAGTATATAATTATATATAACTAAATATTTATATTTTTAAATATAACAAATACATTTATTGTTTATTTAAATATATTTATCGTGATTTTAAGTATTTATGAAAAGATAAAGCTTCATATATATAGGAAATGAATGAACACACTAAGTGTATATAGTACTATAGTATATATGACCAACATTAGGGTAAATAATGAACATATATTTATGAGAATATGAACGTACGCATCAATTGACACATTTATTTGGAAACATAAATTTATTTTTATATATATATATATATATATTAAAAAGTATTTATATCTAATATTATAAACATATAGTATAATAAATATATAATGAAGATATAACTAAAACTAATAAACATAAAAAAACATAAATAAAATATAAACATAATAAACATGCGTTTTTTATTTAATGTATACATATAAACACTGTTTTTGAATATAATTAAAATATTTTTATATAAATTAATAATATTTTCTATTAAAAACTTTTATCAGCGCTAGTATTAGCGCTGATAAAGGATAAATTTATCAACGTTTTTTTTCCAACACTGATAAAAGTCACATTTTTATCAGCGCTTTCTGGTTAGCGCTGATAAAACCCGAGCACTTCTCTTGCCCGCATTTGTAGTAGTGAATGTAGCACCCCCTATAAGAGATTCTATAATTTTTAAACCAAGTCACAACCTCAATCTCATCATCCTTTGGAAGTTAGAGAAAAAATTTCCCATCATCTTGTTACCCCACTATCATATTAGCACTTCCCTTCAACATAATGTTATACTAACAAAATAGCATTAAATTCTCAAACCAAACAGCTCCAGTAAATTCCTAGTAATTGATTTTAAACTATGGCCAACTAGAAGCTTCATCTAGCTTTTGTAACTTCAAGCTAATTGATTTATCAAATTCCTAACTCAAGATCTACCTTCGGCTGGGATGTCCCTGAAAATCCAAACAAAACTCATCTCCTCCACTCGGCTTAATTCCAACCAACAAATAACAAAACCAAATCCTCAATTCATACCATTGCATCTGTGACCGAATCTAGAAAGAAAAAAATGCATGCAGCACAGCTTGTTGCACTCTCCCTTTCCCATGGACACTATCCAGTGCAACAACGATGATACTCAGGGAAAAACACACTAATCTCATTGAAGACTGGAAAATGAATGCCATAAGCTTCAGAAATAATAGGTTCTCTAGCCTCAGTGATGCATTCTGACGATCACACTATTTCAGTGGAAAAACACACGAAGGTCGACATCCAAATTTAGAAAAATTAACAGCATGGGAAACCCTATGCGAGCTCAGGTCCCCATCAGCATCCCCAACAAGCCCGAACTCCCTTCATGTAGTCGCCATGATGCAGCTCGGCCTCAGAAACAATTTTCATAAAGAGATTTGACCCAAATGACAATAAAGAAGGAGAGAACCAATTAAAATCATCTATTTCGAAGGCAGTGAGGCCCTGTTCTCAGGTGTTCTCACATCTCGCGACGCTAGATGGATTTCAGATCTATTGCAGCGACTTTGGAATCAGTGGTGTCAGCGACGTTGAAATCAGATCAGGTTGCAGAGGCATCATCTCCTTTAAGAGACAATTGAACCATCATCGTCTTCTTTGTTGGGGTCTCAACCAGCGTCAGATTTGAAGCTTCACTCTGAAGATCTCGTTCAACATCAGATGTGGGGGAGACTCAAATCCTCATCAGAATGGGTCTTTAACATTCGGAAATTGGTCACCTATCAGATAGGACTCAGATTCGGCTCCAGGATATCCTTTATTCGACGGAGGGATGGTTCATCATATTCTCTGTTGCAGCGGTGGTGAGTTGGATCCAACGGCGGTGATTGGATCTAGGTTAGGCTTCATGGTAGCAGCACCAAATCTTGATAGAAGCGACAACCCTATTCTGTTTCTACAACGGCGGCGGATTGGCCTCTGGTTTCATCTTCCACAGCTCCAATCTCTACCATGACCGGCCTCGAGTTGCCTTTAGCTTCTTAAGAAAGCTTCGGATTCGATCATAAAATCTTCATGCGAACGATCCCATTTGATCATAAACAGCATCAAATTCAGTTTCATATCGGTTCGACTCATCAAAGTGGGCAACCGGTTTCAAATCTCCAGTGGCAGGTTCAAGGTGATTCAGTCGAAATCGGGAAAAAGGGGATCAGTGGCAGAGGCACCAGGTGTCGTCTCCTTCAACAGGCTCTTGGGGTTGCCGAGATAATTGGGTACGCGTGACCAAATGCAATCGGGTACATGGAAACATATAACCTTAGAATAAGTTGCCCCATAGGGCTCACTTTAGTGGTAGTGGTTCTGCCCTTGTTCTACCTGTGGTGGTGAGTTGAGGAGGTCTTGGTTTTGAGCCTCCGTGTCTCCAAATTTTATTTCTTTTGTTCCCCTCCCCTGATGTATAACCTTAGAATAAGATCAACACACATTAAAAGAAATTTATTAAAATAAATAAATATTAAAACAAAATATCTTTAGTTAATTAATGAAAACATAACATAACATTAAATAGAATAAATTCAAAATAATTTTTTTTAAAACAATAAAAGATTAAATATTAAAAACAAAACTCTTAAAATAATTAACTAATTATTTAATCAACTAAAATAAAGAAAAGATAAATTTATTAAAGAATTAAATTATATTTACATGTCACAAGTTATTAATTTAATTAAATAAATGAAATGAAATGTTGCCCTTTAATTAATTAATTAAAAACAAAAATATATATAATTTAAATAAATGAAACATAAATTTAAATAAAGACGTTAATATATTTATTTTAAAAGAATCTCTAGAATGAAATAAAAAACTGAAAGGAAATAATTCAAATTAAAACATAAAATAAAAATTCATTAATGATAAAATCATTATTTAAACAACTTTATTATTTTAACAATAAACTTACACAAAAGTAAATTATCCAATTAAAACATTGTTTTAATAAAAAAAACATAATTAAATTAGAGAAATTATGTGGCAAATTAGTATCAAAATACAACCACATCAATGGTGCCACTTTAGTTTCAATTTCTTTTTTTTCCTCAAAGTCCGACTATGTCTCTCTTATTTATTTTTCAAGTGCACTATGATATTATGCTTGCACTAGTATTTCATCAAGTTATGTGGTTTATTATCATGTATCATTTATTTTTTATTGGTTGTTATACCTCTTAATAGGGTTTATGGGTTCTTTGGAAAAATCGTCCCCCAATGTCTTTTCAAGCCCTTGGCATTTATTGTCACCCTTTAGAGTATTGGGAATGACACCTAAGGTCTAAAACATTTTACTTCTTCTCAAGCCAATGAGAAAGAGAGGGGTAGTATAGACCCATTAGGGTTTTAATTTGATCATAAAATTGCCAAAGTATACTTTAAATATAAATAATATAATTAATTACATATGAATCATCATTATACTTTACTTTGGTGTAAGTTATTTTTTTGGGATTAAAACACATATTTTCTAACAAATGTTTTTTTATGCTCAATGTGTTTATATATTAAAAAATTAAATTAATAACTATTTATTAATGGTTGTAATGAAATTTGTTGAATATATATACAATTTAATATTTTAATATTCATTTTATGGTTTTTATGAGCATGGAATGGATGAAAATTATGTTCTACGGTTAAAATTTCATTTTTCTGAAATAGGTTTTCATTATCGTTTTTGCGCATATCTAAAATTAAATTCTTTCACTTATTGAAATAGAATCTAGTAAAATGGATTCTGTATTCTGAGGTAGCTAATTAACAGATTTTTCATCACCTCATTACATGAATGGTTATAAATGTGTTTATAATAAATATATATGTTATTTTTATCATGATTATCATTCTGTTAATGAAGGAAATATGATCAATGTGAAAAGTCCATAATCGCATAACCAAAACATACTTGAAAAATGAAGTTATTATCACATGAAATGATGATGATATCGATAGATTGTTAATGAATGGGTGTCATAATATTAAGTAAACCATGTATGATTTTATAGGTATTATTATGGTTCTATTATAGATATATAAAATATTTAAATTTATTATTCATGATTTTAATTCTCTTAAGCATGATAGACTTGAAGTAAGGGTTTTCTATTACAATGTAATTTTTACCAGTATTGTTTATGATTAAATTTTAAAATGATGAAATTATATGATCTATCTCCACCAAGAATTGGGAATTCTCATATCCCCAATTTATTTTTGTTGATTACACATTTTCCTCTCCTTATGGGCTCAAGATACCAAATAATTTTTTAAGGAAAATCGACCTTGTTTTTCATTTTGGTCGAGAATATTTTCACCCATGTTCATATTTTCATTAAAAAAAATTCAATATTGTTTTTTCTATTCACTAAAAATTATTCATTGTCATTTTTTGAATTTATTTTACTATCAATGCCAAGGTTTAAAAAGAATCTTCTCATTATCTTCCAAACATGTTGGTTTTGGAAATTACAAAAAATGTGAAAGGAATTTTTGTTTTAACATACACCGCATGAACGAATTTCCCCAATATCATGAATACTATTTTATTTAAATATTTATTTATATGTTTCCTTTTTAATTATCAATGAAAATGTATTCATTAATATTTTGTTATTGTTTTTTATTTTAAATAATTTATTTCAAAATTGAAATGATATTTTCCTCATGAAATATCCAAGTGATCTTTTAAAGGTATTCCCATCTATAACAAATGACTGACTGGTTATATGATCCAATGATACCATATTTATTCTTTATATAGATGGTTTATGACCATTATGATGAAATTTTTATGAATCATATATCCTTTCCATGGGCTATGATATGAGGATATAATGATTTTTTATGATCTTGTTCCATACATATGTATGGTTTTCATTATGTGATGGGTGGGATGAGAATTATATAGACCTACAATGAATTGGAAAAAAAAGTATATCTCAAGTGATAAGGACTACGATGGGGAGTGGACCTATTTTAGTAAGGTAATTTTTCAAATAAGATAGTCCTGGGAGTGAAACTTCACTATGGAAATGATGGAATGAGGAATAAACCCAATCAATTATGATAGACTTGTAAGTGATCCATGATGATGGAAATGATTTTATATACTTATGTGTATGCCACAAAATTATGTCTTATTATTTTTATATGTTCTCGTGAGTCATGATTGATTATTGATGATTATTCAATCTTATGTCTTGTGCCTTTTTATTGATAATTCTTTATGTCATGTTTCATGATTATGATCTATAAATTGATTAGTATTATTTTCTAATGTCAATCTCATGTTATCATACCCTTATTCTTATATTATTATCAATTATGATCATTGATTGATATCTCTCATGTTTACCCTTACAGAGGATTAGAGATCACCCATTCTTATGTTTCCCTTTCCCAGGTTGTAGTTAAGGGTTTTAAGTATGTTATGTCATATATGGGTGATAGTTTTGAAGTATTTAATGGGAAATGATATAGATAATGTAGGTATAATTTTTTTATGTCACACCCTGACCCATGCGTTTATTTTATTTTATGATTTCTTTGGATTTAAATTATTTTTGTTGGGGTTCGTGTTTAGTCTCAGATGAGATTTTTGAGTTTATGTTAAAAAGTGTACGTTTTGGGTTGATGTCGTTGGTGCTTGGGCGCAACGCGTTTTGAAAACCCCATGCGGCTTCGCCCAGACATTGTGCGACCTGCCATCTTCAAAAAATAAATAAAATAATTAAAATAAATGGATTTTGTAATTAGAACGCACATTAATTGTTGTGTCATTTAAATTTTTTATCATGTTAATGATTTTATTAATATTGAGATAATATGAAAAATTTTATTATTTTTATTTTTATCATCATGTTATTATTGTTATTCTAAACATTACAATTAAATTTATGTTAATTGAAACAATTGTTAGGAATTATTTTATTGTTGTAATAATATTATTGTTGTTATGAATATTATTATTATGATTATTATTATGATTATTATTCTTATTATTATTATCATTAAGGTATTACTACTACTACTATTATTATTATAATTTTTTTATTATTACTATTACTACTATTATAATTATATTGTTGATATTTATAATTAGTTTTTTTAGATTTGTTCTATTTTTTTAGGGTTTCTGGCACACTTCTTTTCCTCCCTCTCTCCAACCTCCTCCCCCCTTTCTCTCTATGCGTGTACAGCGCAAGTAAGGCCAGCCACCTAGTGCACGCTCCACCTGCTCTGGAGCTCCTGCCTTACGTGCTCCACCCAGCCGCACCCGCTCCGGAAATGACCTCCGCCAGCCTCACCCAGCCAGCGCCGACCCCCGACTCCCCTGCTACCCAACGCGCAACCCCCTCGGCTCGGCACGATGCACCAACAGCGCAGCCTACCTCCGGCTGCACAGTCCTCCCCCAACCAGCACCCCTGCCGGCGACTCCTCTTCCGACCAGCCATATCCCCCCGGACGTGCCACCTCCTCCCTCGTGCAGCACCTTTCGGTTTCTCCTGGTGCGCTACCTCGTTCCCCTTGCTCAGCGTGCACCCAACGCAACCCCGCTGCCCAATCGCTACCCCCCAGTTGCTTCCTCGTCATGCACCGAGCGGCCAACCCCTTCTTCCGGCGTGCACAACTTCCATCTGATGGGTAAACTATGGTATACCCATTTGTTTCATGCTCCATTTGATATTTCTATTGATATATATATATATATATATATATTACCATGGTTTGATTAGGGGTTTTGTTAATTAAGTGTTGTTTTGGGTAGGTTTGATGTTTTAGGACCCGCGCGGGGCGTTTCCGAGTGGGCGTTGTCATCACGACTTGGTTTCGAGGTTGCGTTGTCGTCGTGACATGGTTCTGAGGTTTCATTGTCGTTGCGGCATGGTTCCAAGGTTGCATTGTCTTAACGCTTTGATCTCGAGGTAGGTTTCTCAATGCTCTTGCCTTTATGATTTAATTTCATCTGTTTCTTGTTGTTTTCATCCTATAATTGTTCTAATTATTGATGTGCAATTTGTTGCTAATTTATTTGGTGTGTGAATTGATAGTTTAATTATTTTTGTGTGAAAAATGTTGTCGTTTTGTTATGTTTGCACACGCCATTTGTTTGATTAAATGTTTTATTAATTTCATACATGGGTTATCAATTTAAATAAGTTCATGGCATGAAATTTGTTTTTGCATCTGGTTGGGTCTTAAATGGAAACTTTTTTAGTAAATGTTGTATGTGTCGTTGATAAATTTCCCGGTTGGATCTTTCAAGTTATTTGGAAAAATAAAATGTTTTGGTTTGGTTTTAAAAAAAATATTGACAGCCAGCGAAGTAGTATTTTCGGGCTCCTTAAATGGTTTCAAACTGACTTTGGTCTTATAAGGAAATTGTATTTTTTTTATGGTTTTGGAAGAGAAAGTGGTGGTTTTTCCCCCTTTTTGGAGAAATAATTTGGTTCTTTTTAAAGTGGTGATTTGTGAAACGTTTTTAATGTCTGTTTGACACTTTATGGAAAATGATGAAATTGTTTTGATGAAAACCCTCCTAGGATAACTCTCTTTCCATGGTTGCGACTGATTGTTTGGGAGGCCCACACTTAGAGGCTCCTGGGTTCTCTAATGGCTCAAAGGCAAGAGGTTTCCCTATAGAGTGGCTCGGGGGGATGCCTATTGTTCTTTATTATATATACTGTGATTGGATGCTCGATTGGCATCGGTCGGCCCACCCCTTTTTAAATGCATGAGACATAGGAACCTGGAAAATTGAGAGAATATTCTGAGAATGATTGTCACACTGGTAGGTTATGGTACTGACCAGTGTCCCATATTAGGCGGATATCTTTGGGTTCATTGCTATGGGATTTTCCCTCAGCCTGCCTGAGAAAGGATGACTGAGCGTTTGAGCGTTTTGATTTCATCATGTGTGACATGTAAACGGGGATGAGGTCTCATGTATTGGTGTCTTCTGAATTATTCTTGATCTCTTTGGTTTACCTATGTCTACTCGTGCTTAGTTCTTGTGTTACCTATACTTATATTTTCTTTTCATTGCCCTTGTTGTGTAACTACTGTAGTGCTTTCATGTGTAGTGTTTTACTGGAAAGTGATGTGTGGTTTTTTTTGTGGATTATGGAAACTGTTTTCAAAGAAATGTGTTTTATTCTTTTTGTGCAAATTGAAAATGTAAACATCATTTTCCCCTTTTGAAAATGCTAATGTCCCACTAAAAAAATAACCTGTGTTCTTGAGAAATGAATGAGGATAATGACTTGTACTTTGTTTTGAGAAACATGTAGAAAAAACTTACTTTTATAAATTGTAGTTCAAACTTGAAATGGTGTTTCTTTTATTTTAAAGGTGGTGCATTGGGAATAGATATCGAGATAGCCTACTTATTTTTAATACTTACGCCTGTAGTTCTTTTCTATTTTTAGTGTTTGTGTGGGATACAACTTGAGTGTGCTCGCCTTGGGTGATGCTTGATCGTTGAGTCAGGGAGTGACCTGTGGGGTCACATGGAGTTAGTTCGGACATTGAGTTCGGTCAGTTTTATTTTCTTTCATTCTTGTTTTTTCATTTTATCTGGTTTATTTATTATGATTTGTTCTTTATTGTTTCCTCTGATTTTATTTATTTACCTTGGGAGAAATCATTCCCATCATCTCTGTCAATGCCATAGCACTTGTCGCCAACCCGGGAGGATCAGGAATGCTTCTCAGGCCTTACCGCAGATCGGATTGGGTGACTGGTTCAGGGTCGACTCGGGTTGGTTTGTGATAAAATGGTATCATAGTAGGTCTACTCTTAGAAAACCTCACTTTTCAGAGTGCCCTTTGTTATTTGGGATGTCAAGGTAGATGGAGTAGGATTGTCGAGACTTGAGGGGTAGGTGCGGGAAGAGCGTCGTGAACTCTTTCTCATGATGATCCTCAAGTTTCCATGGGAAGTATGGTTTAATTAGTTTCTTTGGGTTTTTATGGAATGTTTTGTTATAAGGACATAAAAAAGGGAGTTGGGATACTAGTCATCCTAAGCCGCATGGTCTGGCAAGCCATGTGGAGCTAGGGGCATGGTCCAAAAAGGCTCTCCATGTCGGTGACGTGTTTGGCATATGGCCTCCAACCATATGGTCAAGACACCCACTGACACTTGTTCTTTATTTGAGTTGTTTTTAGTTTCCACTGATTTCTAAAAGTGGTTTGAATTAGAAAAGTTGGTTTTGAAAAATGGTTGTTTGAAATGACATGATTAATTTGGAAATTGTTTTTAAAGGAAATGGGATGAATGTTTTGCTTTTGGAAAATTAGGTTTTTTTGTTTTTTCTTTGGTATTCCTAGGGGTTCTCACATGCATAGTGGTATGTTGGAATATGAATGGATGTCTGGTATGGCGGATGGATGCCCGGGGTGGCATGGATACATGCATGCGAGTGAGACCCTAAAGAATACCAATGGCGAGGGTTTAACCCATCAAGCTTGTTTTAAATTAAATATGTTTTTAAAAGGAAAGTTTTGATGTTATGATGACTAGTTTTTTAGTGTTTAGAGCTTGTCATATATGCAATGTTTGTTTTTGAGGATTTTATTTATTGAGTTTTCCTTGATTGAGTTATTGACTTTTCTTGTCTAGCGGTTGCCCCCTTGAAGCTTTGATGGGTGATCGTAGTGCGGTTGATCAACCTAAGGATTTTATGATTGAGTTTCAGAAGCTAGATCCACCTATCTTTTATGTTCAAGAAAACCATTCTGTGGAAGAGGAGTGGATGCAGAGTATTGAAAGGGACTTTAACCTCATTGAGTTGCCCGAGTCGTTGAAGGTCAAGTTTGCAACCTTCATGCCTAAAGGTTCACCGTGGGTGCGGCAGAAGTCAGTGTCTCGGAATAAGCCCCGTCAAGAGATTACTTGGGAGTTCTTCAAGGCTTTTTACATTCATGAGTATTTATCTAAATAAGAAAGGGTGAAAAAGGGGATAGAGATGTGTTGTTTTCAGTAGGGCGACAGATCTGTGTTGTAATATATCTAGTGCTTTGGGGAGCTAGTCCCTTATGATACAGGGTATGTCATAGATGACTCCATGAAGGCTTGATGCTTCGAGGCGGGCCTCCGCCCCGATCTATAGTCAAAGGTGTCAAAGTCCAAATTAACTTATTTTTTCAATGTGGTGAGACAATATTTTCATGTTGAATCCATGATGGTGAGAGTGCTTGAATTATTCCGCCCCCCTCCAATTCTTAGAAGTAGTGGTGAATATTCTAGAAAGGAGATGAGTAAGCAATTGAAAGTGGATGGAGCAAGTCATGGAATCAAAAGGCCTCGGGATCTTTTTTCATCCTTTTAGGAGAGAGAGATCCTTGTGTGTTATCAGTGTGGAAAGCTGGGTCACAAGAGTTCATCATTCCCAAGTACTCCTAAGCCCTGTCATGCTTGCGAATGTTTGGGTCACTTACAACAATTCTGTCAGGGATTTTCTAGAAAGCGTCGTAGAGGAAGTTCTTAGAAGTGATGTGTTGTTAGTTTTTTTTTAAAATTTCATGTGTATGTTTCCTTACAGTGTAAGGGATCTCTTATCGTTTCAGTTTACTAATGGTGTTTTGGGTTTTGAAATGCATGGGAATGTCGTGGGTCTTTTGATGAACTTTAGTTTTCAATGACAGTGTGTCTTTCTTTTTGAAATATTGTCTCTTATTTTTTCAAATCAAAAGCTGTATATTTCTTATTGAGATTATCAAAACCTATCTGCGAGGCAGGAGACACTTCATCCATCATAGCTCTAGCCAAACGGCCTTGGAGTGAAGCCGGTGTGTAGTCAGGAACCCTAGGGGAATTTTGAGGAGTTTGGTTAAGGTTGTACCTCAATCGTTGCGGTGAGACAATTTTAGTGTTTCTATTGTGGTTTCCCTGTCATTATAGATTTCAACTTGTCGCAAAGAGTGCGATGGATTTATCCCTCACGCAATGTCAGTAATTGTGCCTTTTGGATTTGAGTTTCCGATTAGTGAACTTGGGTGGACCATCCATGTGAATCAGTTGCATCTTTGGCTTGAGTCCATCCCAAAGTGACGAGTCATGAGTAGTTATCTGTCATAGTTTCATTGATCCAATACCTGGGCCCTCCTTCCCCACCCATGGGGTTAGGGGTTTTTTCGTACATAGTTTTTAGTTAATCTCTTATCCCTTTCATATGGGAGTGAGTGGTGTGAATGTTCTTGCTGTGTTCCTTCTAGATTTAGTGAAGCCCGGTTCAGGACTAAGTCAGTTTTTTCCATTTGACCATGTATAGGTTGGTTATTTATGGTGGGGAGACCCACCATGAGTCTCTTTGGGTTTTCTCTTAAGTCATTATCAGATGATAGTTGAGTTCTTATGGTGGGGATTCCAATAAGGTCTCCCCTCTACGGGTGATCTATTTCAGGAAATAAAATTGATTCCCGTTAGTGGTTGATGGAATGTCTTTGGATTAAGAGGTTGGATCGTGTTTAAGTGGAATCCTTAGGTGTTGATCGATCACCTGGATAGTGTTATGGATTTATAGGGGAGGAAAGCATTATGGTGGGGAGAATTGTAACACCCCGACCTGTGTGTTTATTTTATTTTATGATTTCTTTGTCTTTAAATTATTTTTGTTGGGGTTCGTGTTCAGTCTCGGATGAGATTTTTGAGTTTATGTTAAAAAGTGTTCATTTTGGGTTGACGTCATTGGTTCTTGGGAACAACGTGTTTTGAAAAACCCACGCGGCTTCGCCCAAACATTGCGTGACCTTCCATCTTTGAAAAATAAATAAATAAATTAAATTTATGGATTTTGTAATTATAATGAACATTAATTGTTGTGTCATTTAAAAATTTTATTATGTTAATGATTTTATTAATATTGAGATAATATGTAAACTTTTTATTATTTTTATTTTTATCATGTCATTATTGTTATTCTAAACATTACAATTAAATTAATGTTAATTGAAACAATTATTACAAATTATTTTATTGTTGTAATAATATTATTTTTTTTATGAATATTATTATTATGATTATTATTATGATTATTATTCTTATTATTATTATCATTAAGGTATCACTACTACTATTATCATTATTATTATAATAATAATAATATTATTATTATTACTATTATTATTATATTGCTGATATTTATAATTAGTTTTTTTAGATTTGTACTATTTTTTAGGGTTTCTGGCACACTTCTTTTCCTCCCTCTCTCCAATCTCCTCTCCCCCTTCTCTCTGTGCGTGTGTGGCGCAAGCAAGGCCAACCCCCTAGTGTGCGCTCCACCCGCTCTAGTGCTCCTGCCCTGCACGCTCCACCCAGCCGCACCCACTCCGACAATGACCTCCGCCAGCCTCACCCAACCATCGCCAACCCCTAGCTCCCCTGCTACCCGGCACACACACCCTCAGCTCGGCATGAAATAACAACAACGTGGCCTGCCTCCGGCTGCGCGGTCCTCCCCCAACCAATTCCCCTTCCGGCGACTCCTTTTCTGACCAGCCGCATCCCCCCGGGCGTGCCACCTCCTCCCTCGCGCAACACCTTTCAGTTTCTCCCGGTGTGACACCTCGTTCCCCCTACTTAGCACACAGACAGTGTGCAACCCCGCTGCCCGGTCGCTACCCCCCCAAGCCGCCACCCCTTCATGCGTCAAGCGACCAACCCCTTCTTTCAGCATTCACAAATTCCATCTGATGGGTAAAACATGGTATACCCTTTTGTTTCATGCTCCATTTGATATTTATATTGATATATATTGCCATGGTTTGATTAGTGGTTTTGTTAATGAAGTGTTGTTTTGGGTAGGTTTGATATTTTAGGACCCGCTCGGGGCATTTCTGAGTGGGTGTTGTCGTCGCGGCTTGGTTCTGAGTTTGTGTTGTCATCGCGGCTTGGTTTAGAGGTTTCTTTGTAGTTGCAGCTTGGTTTCGAGGTTGCATTGTCATCGCGGCTTGGATCTGAGGCTACGTTGTCATCGCACTTTGATCTCGAGGTAGGTTTCTCAATTCTCTTGCCTTTATGATTTAAGTTCATATGTTTCTTATTGTTTGCATCCTATAATTGTTCTAATTATTCATGTGCAATTTGTTGCTAATTTATTTGGTGTGTGAATTGATATTTTAATTATTGTTTTGTGCAAAATGCTATTGTTTTGTTATGTTTGCGCACACCATTTGTTACATCAATTTTTTTTATTAATTTCGCAACTGGGTTATCAATTTAAATAAGTTCGTGGAATGAAATTTGTGTTTTCACCTGGTTGGGTTTTAAATGGAAACGTTTTTAGTAAATTTTGTATGTGTCACTGATAAATTTCCC
Organism: Viscum album; assembly: GCA_963277665.1. Lineage (NCBI taxonomy): Eukaryota > Viridiplantae > Streptophyta > Magnoliopsida > Santalales > Viscaceae > Viscum > Viscum album. Next base: position 247,477,813 of record OY728152.1, on the reverse strand, counting down.
GGTTGACTCTTACAGGTTATTTGGAAAAATAAAATGTTTTTGGTTTGGTTTTATAAAAATATTGACAGCCTGCGAAGTGGTATTTTGGGGTTTTTAAATGGTTTTAAACTGGTTTTGGTCTTATAAAGAAATTGGATTTTTTTTATGCTTGTGGAAGAGAAAGTGGTGGTTTTGCCCCATTTTTGGAGAAAGAATTTGGTTCTTTTTAAAGTAGTGATTTGTGAAACGTGTTTAATGCCCGTTTGGAACTTTATAAAAAATGATGAAATTGTTTTGATGAAAACCCTCCTTGGTTAACTCTCTTTCCATGGTTGTGACTGATTGTTTGGGAGGCCCATGCTTAGAGGCTCCTAGGTTCTCAAATGGTTTAAAGGCAAGAGTTTTCCCTATGGAGTGGCTTGGGGTGATTCCTATTGTGCTTTATTATATATACTGTGACTGGATGCTTGGCTGGCATCAGTCGGCCCACACCTTTTTAAATGCATAAGACATAGGAACCTGGCATATTGAGAGAATATTCTGAGAATGATTCCTGCACTAGTAGGTTACAGTATTGATCAGTGGCCCATAGTAGGATGATATGTTTGGGTTCATTGCTATGGGATTTTACCTCGGACTTCCTGATAAAGGATGGCCGAGCATTTGATCATTTTGATTTCATCATGTGTGACATGTCAACGGGAATGATGTCTCATGTATTTGTGTTTTCTGGATTATTCTTGATCTCTTGGGTTCACCTATGTCTACTCGTTCTTAGTGCTTGCAGTGTTAAATGTGTTACCTATACTTATATTTTCTTTTCATTACCTTTGTTTTGTAACTAATGTAGTGCTTTCATGTGCAGTGTTTTACTAGAAAGTGATGTGTATTTTTTTTGTGGATTATGGAAACTGTTTTCAAAGAAAGTTGTTTTATTCTTTTTGTGAAAATTGAAAATGTAAACATCACTTTCCCCTTTTGAAAATGCTAATGTCCCAATAAAAAATAAATTGGGTTCTTGATAAATGAATGAGGTCAATGACTTGTACTTTGTTTTGAGAAACATTTTGAAAAACTTAATTTTAAAAATTGTAGTTCAAACTTGAAATGGTGTTTCTTTTATTTTAAAGGTGGTGCATTGGGAATAGATATCAGGATATCCTATTGAGTTTTAATACTCAAGCCTATAGTTATTTTCTATTTTTAGTGTTTGTGCAGGCTACAACTTGAGTTCTCTCACCTTGAGTGATGTTTGATCATTGATTCGGGGAGCAACCTGTGGGGTCGCACGAAGTTAGTTCGGACATTGAGTTCAGCCAGTTTTATTTTCTTTTGTTCTTATTTTATCATTTTATCTGGTTTTTTATTATACATTTTTCTTTATTGCTTCCTCTGCTTTTATTTATTTACCTTGGGTGAAATCCTTCCCATCATCTCTTTCAATGCCCTGTCACTTGTCGCCAACCTGGGAGGATCGGGAACGCCTCTCAAGCCTTGTCGTAGATCAAATCAGGTGACCGGTTTAGGGTCGACCTAGGTTGGTTTGTTACAGTTTATATGTCCATATTTCAAAATATAATAAAAATTTGTTGTTCTAGAATAGATCTTATTGATATGTGATATATGTTTATGATAATAAGATGTAGTGTTTATGTATGTAAAGATTCAGTCATTATATAAGAGGAGTTCATGAACCTCTAACATTGTTTGAAATCAATTATGGAGTATGTGAACACCATTTTTTATTTTCTCAACAGCATAATTTTTTTAACTGAGATGAGGTGTCTAAAACAAATAATTTTAAAATGTGTCTCAAAGAACCTTTTCAGACACAGGTCAAGATTTTTAATCAACCAATGTTCTTAGAAGTGATCAAAAAATCCATCCTCACTAAGATAGGCTTTATAGGTGGTTTGGGAGAATACAACCCACTACTTGGTCGAACCCCATGAAAAATCACTCCTATATGATAAAGGAGATGGTGAGAGGTGGTATGTATAAGTGGCTCTCACCAGTGAAGCTAGAGTGATTTTATACCCTAATCTTCAATATTTAGAATATCCTTAGTTCAATGTCATCTATAATGGAATGAGTATTTAGGTGGTGGAATTTATAACAAATGGTTATCATTCCACATGTGTTTGGGCTAGTTTGACATGAATGAGCTATTGTGGTTGGCCTAGAGTGAAATTTATAGAAAGGTGTTGCACTGGGGTATCTTCCCTTGAAATAAAATTTCACTATATTCCAATTACAAAATGTTTGATGGTTGATGGGACCATGTATTGAGGGACTGGAACTTGAGGGATAATGGGTAACAAATAGGCCAATAGCAGGTACGACGTGGAGGTATGGAATTTTTTTAAAAAATACAACTTAATTAAATTTAATATTATGTTATAAATTATAACATAGGAGGAGAGTCTCATTTGGATTTGAGGTTTATCCCACCCTCACCCTTATTCTCTCATCATTCCAAGTAGGATTGTATCTAAACTATTTTGGATCTTTGCGGTTAATGATAACCAAACACAAGAATAAAATTATGTTTTATTCTATCATTCTCTTAGGTGTCATCAGATGTCCCCTGATAAAAGGATCATATCAGTTACTATTATTCCAACCATTTGAGGTCAAATTAGGGCATGAAATTCAATAAGAAGGGTCTTGGATCTAGTAGGTCGGGTCCCATGAATATCTCAGATATTTTTATATGTGTTTATGTTTTTTTTAATTTTAAGTATGGGTATGGTTGACTGAGGGACTAGGAAACCATAATGGATTTGGTATTCAATGTCTGTAAGGATTTTTTAGGGGTTGTATAGGGTAGAAAGTCAAAGATATATCTTAAATGTGGATTGACTCTGGTACATGAGGGATGATGGTTCTGTTGTTAATTGAGTTCATTCATGGGATGCTTTATGTGTCTCTTGAGTTTTGAATTAGTGGAACACATGGGTGGTGATATGGTTTTTTGATGTAACATGATGGGTTATGTTTATAACTAGTGATTATGGTTGGGATGGAGATTATTTTGGTTGGGTTTATATGTTTTAGGTGATTCCACTCAATGTGGGGCTGATGATGTTGGGGTCGTGTGTACATAAGATACAGCCCATGAGTTGGTTTTGACCACTAAACATTAGTGATATCCTATATAGATAAGCATATTAAATGGCGATTTTGATCACAAATATGGAGGAGGGATACAATGTAGTTGGCTATAAGAATTGGGTGGTGATAATTATCATTGATTGGGGACCTGGTAGGCTCATTATGAATGGGCAGTTTCTATGCAATTGATCTAAGAATTGGTAAGTCATATAGGGATCTTATTAAAAAATGACTCTAATATTTGTGTGTGTGAGCCTTCTAGGCCTCAGAGTTTGTTTTTAATAATTTTATTGAGGTTTTAATGACATGTGCAATTTTATGGAATTGGTTTTTCAAGAATTCATGGTGATTCATGGTACAACATGTCATGGTTATATTGAAAAACTATTTCACTAATCAAAGTATGTAATTTAATTGCACAAGGTTCATCAAGCATGAGGTGGATTAGAATAAATTGATGTGTTTTTTCCTTGTTTACTCATAAATTATTCCTTGTATTCACTTAGATACATTTGGATGTAAACTTGGGAAAAGATTGGTGGAGGCCTACTGAGTCACATATTGAACACTAAGAATAATCCCTTCATGAAGCATACAAAACTTATTTCACATACATTAGATGAGGTTAAAGGATAATCTTGTTGATATTAGTAGATATAAATGTGGTGGATTCATGGATAGATGTTTTTGTGTCGATATTTTGATATATGGACCCAATGTTTTTATAATTCTCTTTGGTGGATAAATCATTTTTATTTTTTTATTCAATGTTTTTATTTGATATATATACAAATGCTATGGCTTCTTCTTTATAATTGGTTTGACATTATGTATATTTATATTAAAAAAATGTTATCTATTTGGTTATTTATATTATTATTATGATATTAATGAATATTTATTATAGCTTCTACCTAATTACATTCCATTAAATTGGGTATAGTCTCCCCATTATCACCTCTTAAACCCTCAGTACTAGTCAGTAGCCTATGGAATATTGGGAGAAATGTATGAGGACTTTGGAATCCAATTTTTTCATATATTAAGTTGGTAGGGTTAGGGGTTTCTATATCATGAGTGTGGGAAAATAGGATACATAAATCCTAATTTTAACTTTAAGTTAGAGTAGAAACATACTTGTGGCCAGTATGGATAGCTTCAGAAGTTATGAAAATGGATTTTGTAACAACCCGGGAATAGTTAGACTTAAAATACTAAATTTTACTACCCAATTCAATAATGATTACTTTTATTTTTGGAATCATAACTGATTAAAACTATATAGTTAATAAAGACTTGTTCTATAGTAGTTTCAAAATGGGTGACCTCCTGGGAAGTTTTTCATGGTGTGTGTTAGTGAGGATAAAGAACACTGAAAATCATATGATTTCCTATGGGTATAGTCATTAGTATGATATGTTAACACATTGGGTAATTACTTATAGTGGACTCCTAAGGAAATCAAGGAATTAAAGGAGGCCCATGGGGTCATATTAATAGGTAAAGGGATTGGGGATTTTAGGTCAAGATTAAATGTTATCAGAGCTAACACCATGCTACAAGTGTAGAGAAACTATCTGAGTTTTAGTTTTGGGGTCCACAATGGGGGAATTGTGTTTTAAATTGGGGATAAAAACACCCCTAGAAAAGTGGGATATAAAACACAAAATTTTACTACTCATATCAATATGGCGTAATATTCTTTTTAGGAGCTTACCAGGATAAAATTACATAGTAAAGAAAGGTTTGTCTTGGAGAGACCCAAGGTTTTTGAAAGGAAATAATCATATTATGAGAGACCTCTAGTGTTAGAATACATGGTTCATGGATCATAGAGGTTGGGTAATTATATTAGACACTAGAGAGTATTGGTAAGTGTCCCTGGTTGACCCATTCATACCAAGAACAATAATTTGTGCAGTATATAGGTGGAAGTTGAACCGCATCAAGGAAATTAGGTTGGGGAAACACATGTGGTGGTCACGCTTTATAAATAGTTGTTAAGTCTTCTGATCAGGGGTTTATACCTCAACACCAGTACGAGGAAGTATTTATCATGTTTACTAAAGATAAATATACACCTAATGTTGGATTTGGGTCTTCAATTATGCGATATACTATTATAGTATTCTATGCTATAACATGATATTTATTTGATATAGGAGTGTATCATATTTTTATTTTTGATCAAAAGGTATGATTTCATGGGATTAAATTTAAAAATATATCTTCACATATGATTCATAATACCATTTTAGGGATGAGGATAAAATAAAACAAGAGTTGATATTATTATAATTTAGTAGTAGAAACATTATTGTGTCTCTAGGATTTGATGATTCTCAATATTAATTCCATCAATGGAATTCTAGGAATAGACTAGTTAAATATATACCATGCTTGCATTGACAATTATAAAAAATGCATCTTTTAAATCCTCTACCAGAGTTCATAATAGAAACTATAGATAGTCGGAGTTTCATGCTAGTTGAGAAGTTCTTGATCATGAACATGTAGGAGTGATCAAAAAATATATGGATTGATTTATTCTTAGAGAAATTTTTTCCATGGAGCACAAAGTCTTACCTCTTATTGTGGAAATATATCTTGATATGTCACCAAATGAATTTTCTGGAATACCTCTTATGAAAAAAGTGTAATTTACCATAAACATAGTATTAGGGACATATCCAATCTCAATTCCTCATTATCGTATAGCTTAAACCGAATTGATGGAATTAAATATCCAATTGGAGGAGTTTGAAACTAAGGGGTTCATTAGACATGGAACATCTCCTTAGGGTTATCCTATCCTTTTTTGAAAAGAAATATGATGGGATTCATAACATATGTTTGGAATATCATATGTTGAACCAATGCATGATTTAGTACTAATACCCTTTACCTAGAACTAATGATCTCCTTGACTAAATAAAAGGGCTAATGTGGTTATCAAAAATTGAACTTCAATCATGAAATCACCAACTTGGATTTGGACTGAAGGATATATCTAGTATTTATTTCTAACATCAATATGGTAATTTTGAATGCTTATTAATTACTTTCCATCTAATGAATGTTGCTATTGTGTTTATGGATTTAATAAAAATAATTTTTTATTCTGTTATTGAAACCTTCATGGTTAAGTTTATGGATGATATCCTCATTTACTTCACATATCAAATAGACCATGATGAGCATATATTTATAATTTTGGATACCTTAAGGGATAATTATCTCTTCACTATGGTATCTAAATTCTCCTTGTTGATTCAAGAAAAAAAATTCATTGGGAATTTCATATATAAATATAGTATTTCAATGAATCTTGTGAAAATTTCATTGTTTATATATTGGAAAATCCAAAGGACTAGCATAAAAATTATGAGTTAAATTTTGTTTTTCAATTATTAAAACCACTTTATTTAGGAATTATATAAGTTTATTGCTCCTATGAATTCTTTAACTAAAAATATGGTGTAATTTATTTTGTTAAAAATAACGAGATTAATCATTTTAAATGTTAAAGACTCAGTTTTACTTATCACTAATTAATATTCTACCCTACCTTGGTGAGGGTTTTATGTTGTGTTGAGAATCATAATCGATGGTACATGGATATATCCTTATACATTATTACTCAGTAGTGGAATATTATTCCATATAGCTATGTCCTCATGAATGTAATGACCATACCTATGACAAAGAGTTTTCCTGTATTGTTTATTCCTTAATATGTTTTTGGAAATACATATATGGTAAGTTTATTATGGTTTTTATAGACCAAAAGAGTTTGAAATACATATTTTTTATAATGATACATCAATACTATGAAACTATATTGGGTGGAATAACATAGACATTCAATATTTAAATCTAATATTATTATTGTATGGTAAACATTTTTCACAACCCAACTCATTGGGGCTCGAGCTGCAACTCCCCAAGCCCACCTCTAATGGTAAAGGGGCTAGAATATAGCACCAAGTAGGAATATCACATGCATGGGAGGTCTTATCCTATGGTACCTATACGCATGCACCCACATAAATATCCATGAAATAGTGTAGATATAATAATAACTGAAGCAAAAAATGCATGCATACATCAATTCCACAATTAGAGTACAATAAAAGTATTGAAAGTGTAAAAAAGGGAAAAAGAAAATCCCATAAAAAACTAAATAAGAGTTTAACTTTCTTAGAGGTAGGGGAATACTATCAAATACCACCACCATAACATAACTCAATCATCCACCAGTAAACAACTTGTCCTATCTATCCCACTAAGATCCACTTTCTATTGGTCCTCTTAGGATCCGTTGAAAGGTCTGTCATCTACACAAGACATGACATGTGCAGGAAAATCACTTACTGGGGTGAGTATAATAATACTCATTAGGCTCCCCCCAAAAAAAGGGTAAAACTTAATGAAAAATGTATCTTCGACCTATCTAGAGGAGGGAACCCAAACGAGAGAGGAAAAATCAATCTCGACCGCTCCTCAGCTATACTTGTTGAGTCATATCATTTCCACATGGTGTGTCAATCAATATGTGACAACAACACAAGGAACCCCATAAAAATACCCAAATATACTCATCTCAAACTCAAGTTTCATGAGGTCCTAACCTCATATCCATCCACATGATTTAGATCAAGGATCTTGGGTAATGCTCATCTAGGAGATCACACTCCATGATCTCCTCCATCCTAGATGGCACTCATCCAAGAGATATCACTCATTTTTTAATTGAGAGGACCAGTTTGGGATATACCTAACACTGAGAGGGGTGGAGGTGAATCAGTGTTGAGGACTTTTTAAACCAATTCTTATTTTTTATCCATGTACCTCTTGACCTGTTAGAATCTTGATTCTCTTATTCTCTTTTACCTATAGCATGAAATAATAGAAAGTAGTAAAAATATGCACACAATATTATTACAAGGTTCACCACTCAATAAGAGTAGATACATCCTTTCCATGCATGGGAATGACCAGTTCATGGATTCTACACTATAATGTAATATGCTGTTACAATGGAGTGGCTAGGAAATAAATCCTCTAGCCAGTGTGAGTCCCTACACTTTGGAGGGGGTGAGAAACAATCCTCTTCCCTAGACTAGTGATAGCCTAGTCCAACTTGCAGCCTCTAGCTGGTTCTTTATACTACCTATAGTGACAATCTTCTTTCTTCTTGATAAGGAAGGTTCTACTCTTGGTCTTCTTTATTGATCTTCACTTGATTACTTGCAAAGCAGTAGGCAAGCAATTCTTTCTTATTTCTTTCTCTTCTTATCTAGTGCAACACCAACTGCACTAGACTTCTTCTTTCTTCTTCTTAGTGCAATAGCCAACTGCACTAAATATTCTTCTCTCTTCTTGTCCAGAATCACATATACCAAGGTGATTATTTAGACACTGAGGATAAACTCACATAGCATCATCTGAATTAAATTTCCCTAAATAATTGTAGGCTTCAAAAGGGAATAATCTATTCTTCTTATTCTTCTCTTATTTCTATGAAGAAAACCTGTAAGCTGCACACTCTTCTTCTTCTTCTGCTTCTTCAATGCAAAACGAACTACACTGAAACCTGCTCTTCTTCACATGTTCTCTTTTAGTGAAAAACCATCTGCACTAAGATATTCTTCTTATTATTGCTATAATCACAAGTTCTCTTTGTGATTGTTAAAACAATGAAGTCTAAATCAATTTAGAATCATCACAGTTGATCAGAAGCTGGTAAGAACTTCTAGATTAACTCACATCTTGCACACCAATCCTTACTTTCATGCAACCCTACTTGTGCGCCTCCCTGCTTGCGTGCCACCAAATACTTGTGTGCCACAATTATGCACAACTCACAACTTTCACGCCACTTTAGGGTTAGACACAACACACTTTTTTCACACAACTCCCTTCTTGCGTGTCTCTTACAACTTGCCACTTCTGCTTGCGTGCCACGCTACTTGCATGCCACTCTGCTTGTGCGCCTCCCTACTTGCGCGCCTTATAAATAACCCTCAACTTGCGTGCCACTTCATCTTTCACACCACTTTCTACTACTTTCATGATCAGAGCTCAAAATTTCTCTTAAGTGTTGATCCTTGAAAAAATAAGGAGGCTAGTTGTCTATTTATAGGCATTTTGGTGACTCTCGCTCCACATACACTTGCGCACCGTTCCTACTTGTGCGCAACTCCATCACTTGCGTGCCGCTCCATCACTTGTGTGCCACTCCATCAATTGTGCACCACTCCATCACTAGCATGATAGTTTCTTTCCTTTGTCATATTGTGATATTATGATGTTGAAATATGACTTGCGCACCTCTTATACTTGCACGCCACACTTGCACGCCCCTTATACTTGCGAGCCACTTTTTGAATTACGTTCCAATATTTAACTTGTGTGCCACTTTATTTCCTTTGTCATATTTTGATAGGATAATCTTGAAATATGACTTGCGTGCAACATACACTTGTGCACCACATATACTTGCGTGCCACACTTGCGCGCCACTTTTGACTTGCATTCCACTTTCTTTCCTTTGCCAAAAACACTTTGTTACTCCCCTACCTTTCATAAAGATTGCATCATAAGTTCTCCAAACTTATGATATTTGTAAAATACAAATCATCAAATCATCATCATAGTTTTCTTTCATGCAAATCAGATTCCATGGTTTCTTGAAATAATGAAATATTACATGACCCTTAATTCCTCTTCTTCTTCTAATCCTTTTAGAATATGAATTCCAAAGAACTTCTCACATAATCACTTCAAATCCTCAATTCCTTTTGAAGTGTTAATTCCAAAGAACTCCAATCATATCTCTTCATCCAAAAGTGGAGGCTTGAGGCTTATTCAAACACCTTCAATGTTGTAGACAATGTATCCCCTTTGATACATGTATTTTGAACTTTAAGAATAGTGAAAAAGTCGTCTGATTTCAAGGAAATGTGTAATGCATGACCATATTAGAATGACAAGACCTTCCACACTCTCTCTTCTTCAACCATCATTCTCTACTTTATGAAAATCATATGATTCTTTTCTTCAAGTAAGCTCTTTCATGGTTATCATGAAATCATGATGCATTTCATGATCTTCTTCAAATCCTCATTCTTATTCGATCATCCTTGGATGGATGATACTTCACCATTCTTCATTTTTGTAAACAATGTGTCACATTTGACACAAGTTCTTTAAACTTAGGATCAGTTCAATAATCGTCTGAATTGATCTTCTTAGAGAATTTCTCAAGTATGACATCCAATACAATGATTCCATAATAATTCTCTAGGTAACCTCACTTCAGCCATTCCCCATTAACTTTTTAGTCATTCTTCATCTCCTTATTCATTTTGACCAGTATTGACAATTATTGACAACAAATACAATCTTCATACACAAATTGGTCCCAACAATAATATCTCTACCATCCCTGGTGGTATGTTTGAGAGATATGTTCAATCATATCCTACTAAACTAATGGAATCTCCCCTACATATCATGGAATACATCCGAGAGAACATGCTCTTCAGGTCTCACCATGGATAATTTCATATTGGAACTTAGTGGATCTCAATACTTAGATAGGGGATCACACCCATCTATAATGGGAGACTCCTTTAACCCTGTTGGGACCTTATAAGATCTCATCACTCAGAGAGAGGATCACTCCCAGAATCGATGGGGGACACCATGAACCTAGTCTGGAACAGTAATAATCTCGTCTCACAAAAAAGGTGATCACACCCATGAATTTTGGGGTCACCTCGAACCCAATATGGTAACTCATAAGTTCTCACTCGGGTAGGGGATCACACCCATCCCATATGGAGGACACCAAAAGCATGACCAGATAACCCAAATATCATATCAATCAAATTTTGGATTAACTCCCATGTAGTGTTGTTCATGAAAATTACACAAACCCCACCTGGTACAACTCTATGAGTAGAAGATCATATACCTGATGATTCCCCAAACCATACTATTTCCACCTGATACGTAGGGGTTCATATAATCTAGAATACCACAAACCCTACAGGGTTATCCTTTAAGATATGGGATCTTCACCCATGTAGTGTTGGTCATGATGATACCAGGAACCCAATCTTGGGAAGTTGATACATTAGAGGATCCTACCCCCACCTCCTATAGGGATACATAAACTCTACCCAATATCTTCTTGTTTAGGGGAACACAATCTTGTGATGAGGATGTGATTCTACACTATACTATCACTAGGATAGACCAAGGGACTCACTCAACTGTTGTTGGTCCAAACATCGCTAAAGTAAGCGGACAACAATGTCTCCTTTCATCACATATTAGGTACCAAAACCATGGCCACAATCACATCCAACAAGGAATACTATTATACATTGGATACTCATGAGCCTCCATCCATGTCCTGAAGATGGAGATGTATGAGGGAGAACTCTCCAAGGGGAGTACACTACATGTACTCATAGTACATAGCATGTCTATCCAAATTGGCCCCTGGTTATGTCCCATCTTGGAACTCGACATGTATAAAGGGTCCATATATGGCCTGTAACCTAGGTCACATAGTGTGTAACCTCATCCGAACTTCTGGGTAGGTCATCACCCCCACATAGCCTAGTGAAAATGTTGACCCACATGGTATGTACCTTTGGCACACTGAATGTCTTAACTATCTGACTACATGGACATTTCCTAATATTATGCCCATGCTTTACACCCCATCCCCAGGTCTTCTGGTAGATTACTTCCACACAACCATATCCATTGACACTACATGTGTGGCCATGTCCCTTAGCCACATGAATAGGGCTCACTACATAGCGTTTACACCCAGTACATTGCATGTAGTTCCGAAAATTCATCTTATTTAAATGGGAAGAACACATAGTGTGTACCTATTCACTACACACTGTGTGATTGGGAATTATGAATCATAATTCCCTAAGAACTACCCAAAATACTCTGGTTTACACCGAAACCAACAGATCATCCCACAAGGGGTCCCTATCAGTCGTTTAAGGGATGTAAAACCATAATAAAACTCATTAAATGGTGGTTGGGATGAAAATATCATAAATTCACCTACCTCATAGAGAAACACTAAATATTTGTGTTCTGATCCATGCTCTGAAGCCACAACACCAGGACTTGGGATCGATCGTTGTCAACATCAAAGATAAAAAATGCCTCATCTCCTTGGTTCCACCTCGGTTCATCCATATACCATGGTGGATCCTCCTATCCACTAATATGCATGAGAATATGGGGGAGGATTTATTAATTTATAATAATTAATAAACCTCCCTTTAACACCTTGCCAACACGACCTCAACCGAGCACCAGACATCAAAAAAATTTATGTCTCACCTAGGGTAAAACCCATGTTCTGAACTCAACCAAAGTCTCAAATTTCCAATCTAAGACTCCACTCAGGAGTTATTCCACATTTACTAAAAAATTATGTGCATGTGATAAAATATTTTTAATATTTTTAATATCACCACACCGAGGCTTGCCGATCCATAGAATCCCATGCGGACTCAGTTCTTGGATTCATAAATATTCCTAGAAATATTCCAATGTATTAAAAAACAAAACTAGAGTCGCTAAACTATCACCAAAATAAGGGTTTTCATCCCCAAAAAGTAAAATACGAGGAAGAAGGAGCCAAATAGATCTCTCCACTAGGACTCCTATGTTAGTTATCTCATCAAAGGGTTCTCGTAATGCTTACAAGAATTCACTCAAGGGAAATAAAAAGTCAAAACCACACCAAATGCCCATATCAAACCAGGTTTACATATTGAAACAAAGAATAATATTTCTCCTTAGCTGCGGCATGTGGAAAACACCACTCACCCAGACTATCTGCAGTCGTAGGGTCTAGTGGTACACCACCTTGCTAACCTGATGTAGATACTAATGTAACTAAATAGATATTATCCACCACTAGATGAACTAGAACATTCCATCCTCAAGCGTCTCATGAACATATCTAATGCCGAGCACATGAGGGCACCAATGAACAACATAGGGTTTCCCAAGTGCACACAATGGGCCTTACCAAGACCTCATACTACAAACCCCCAAATGAACCATAGCTCATGAAGATCTATGGGAATCAAATGATATGTTGTAGTAAATATTGGTTCATTATCTAGTTTCCATTTGAAATAGAAGACAACACTTATTGGGGAGGTAAACCTGACATTTCATTAGGTAGACATTCTTAACTCCACCATTTCCACTAGAAAATTAAATATCATAGAATTCCTGATCTTAGGGTTATAAAAGTCATCTCATGAAAGTTGATTTTCACTTAACACACATGAGATCATCCTTATTATCTTGGGATATCTCCAACATAAATGAGGAACTTGTTGGATCTTGAATATACAGACTATACACAAGAGGGGGGTGAATTGTGTCTCATATTTTTCGTTAACTCTTCGATTGAACGAGTTTTGTCCTCTATGCTTTATCAGATTTGACCATGCAGCAGAATAAGTAAAAGTAGGGACACATAGATGTATAGTGGTTCAGGGAACAGAATTCCCCTAGTCCACTCCACCAATGCTCAACTCCACGAGCTTGGTGATTTTCACTATCTGGTCCTCTTTTCCACATACATTCCAACAACTAAAAAACAGGCAGTTGACACCTTTACAATTTTCAGGCTAACAAAGCCTTCTGGTTCAAACATGAACCTAATCAGCTTAGTAAGAGAATCTGGTTACTCAAGATAAAAAGAATTTTAGAAATAACTTTTCCAGTTGATCTTCACAATTACAACAGAATGCAATTGACAGCAGATGGATCATTGTCTCTAGAAATATTGATTTTCAAGTCGAAGTAGTTTTGAGTCGATCCGGTTGCGGTAGATATAGAGATATAATTTACAACTTCATAAGTAGTAGATCCACAGTAGATATTTGATGTAGAACAAGTGAATCTTATATCGAGTTCCTTCTTCTTAAATAAACAGAGCTTTGATGATCCTTTTGAATTAGCAAAACTGAGTGATTTAAGCAGTCTCTGTTTTCCACCTTTTTGAATAATAGATTGATCACCACAATTTTGTGCTTGGTGTTTCAGAGAAAACATATATAATAAAGCAGATCATATCCCCTGCACATTTAGATCTATAAAATTCTCCTTTTGATTCGCGATATTCAAAAATTTGAATTTACAGAGTAGTCGTAACTTCCCTGAAGACTCAGCATAAAAAGCTCCTTTTAATTCGATCTTTAATCCATTGATAAAATAGATTTGAATCGGTCAAAGTCGTATTTTAAAATCAACTTTAAATCCGGCTTGAAATCCGCCTAACAATCAGCTTGCTAACCGTTGCATAAAAATACCGTCTTTCAAACTTTCCAACGCCAAACGTAAGGTTGATGACGTGGCCTCCAAACTTAGGGTTGACAACATAAGGTTGAACATAAATGTAGGGTTCATGTTACTTTCTTAAAATGTAAGGTTGATCATAAACGTAGGGTTGATCATCCATACTTTTTCTTCAACTCTCAGACGAAAGATAAAAGATCCATTCAAAGAACGTATGGTTGTTTACAAAAGTAAGGTTGATGAACCATACTTTTGAGAAAAAAACGTAACGTTTATTACTTACGTATGGTTCTCCTTCCATACTTTGTTGATAACCCAAACGTATGGTTCCTTCCTAACGTAAGGTTCTTCTTCCATACTTGGCTGATAACGTATGGTTGATTAACCATACTTTTCTCTTATCTCAAAAAGTATACACGCTTTTCATTCTTACGCTACGTCTATCCACGTAGGGTATGAACAGTGATTCCAGGACATGCTAAAGCAGATCCTGAATAAGTAGCACATAAACAGTGTTTCCAGAACATGCTAAATACAAATACTTTAACAATAAATTCCCGTAATTTCAAGAGTAAAATAAAATGATAAATTCCTAAAAAAATGCTTAACAAATAAAATCATTAGAAAATAATTAAGGGTATTTTTGAGCATAAAAATTATCATAAAGATATAGAGTATTGTTTTCAATAATCTCCCCTTTAAATAACATTATTATGTATTTTTGAAAACAATACTTTTCTCAACAATCTCCACCTTTTTGATGATCACAAAACCCATAAAATAATTAATGAAATCAACTTACAAAATTAATTACATATAGTTTTGAAATTTTGAAAATATAAATACAATATTAATTTTTACTTAAATTTATCCATTTTTAATTTCTCACCCAATAAGATAAATGTAAAACCAAATTTCTCACAAAAAGATACTTAAAAAAAAATTATCCAAATTTCTCCCCCTTTATGTGATATAAAAAAGATTGATAAAATATAGAATAGAACACAGATTGATGTTGTACTGAACATTAGTAAATGCTATAATTAACTGTTTAATAGTAAGGTAATCTGATATACTGGCATATGTTAACGTAAAAAAGTAATAAACAAATAGAGAAAGAAAAAAATAAACAATAGAGGAAATTTTCATTCAAAAACAGTAGTATGTACATGACAATGATATACACATGAATCAAGGTTTGGGCAAGGTAGTCAATAGGTTCTATCTCCTATGGATTGTAGACTTGATTTCTATAAAATGTTCCCCGAGTCTCTTCATCATCCCATCTCCAAGATTGATAATGAGATCTCTGTTCTCCTGATTCATATGAATATCCTCGATTAAATTGACCCTAAAAAACTCATGCATCCTTTCCTCTTTTTCTATAAACACTGACAACTTCTCTGACATCTGATTTAATAGTGTTCTGATTGGTGGCTCACTAGATGTCAGTTGATCCACTAAAAAAATTCTAATTGTATAGAAACACGGATAATGGAGCACTATTACATTGAAGATATTGAAACCTATCATTCATGTTTCTCATCGCTGCTGTGATAGCTTGAAATCTTCTGATTAAATCAGGTGAAGTACCTGATCCACTAACTGCACTATTTGCAACTAATGTAAATTGGTTCTCCATAAAAAAATTTAGATCTGATAAATCTGACTTCATAACCATTTCAGATTTCAACTTGATAACTACATTTAGAATATCCTCTTTAAACATTTCAACTTCTTTCCTTGAGACTATACTCTCCTTCAGATTTTGAAATCTCAATTGTTCTAAGTCTAAGGCATTTCTCAGAGTAAAATTCTCATATTCCAACTAAGACACCTTTTTGTACAGTTCTTCAACTTCTTTCTTCCTTGAATCAGAGGCACCCTGTGCTTGATTCGAATTCTTAGGCTCTGGATGATGCAGCAGTACCAAAGGTAATGAGTCAGCATCAGATTGTTCTTTCTCTTTGTCCTGAGTGGGTCGGTCCACAGATTTTTCCTTAGATTACTCAAACTCCTCCACAGAAAAATACTCTTGAAGTACCTCTATTGGAGCATTAGGGAGATTTTCATCACAAACATCAACATCTTTGTCTTCCACTGGAATTTAGAGAATAATATTTTCAGGAGTTTCCTAAGGTCTGGCCACTTCCTCACCAGGCTCTGCCTCCTTATCTTGTTCCTGTTGAAGTGTAACTTCAACATCAGCTACAATCTGTTCCTGAGTCTCCCTTTGAGATTCTTATTGAACTCCTGATCCCTCTACTGGTGTTGTCATTTCACTAACATATTCCATGGACTTATCAATAGCAGCTTCTCTTACAAAAGTATAAGAAAATAAAGCTTATGTTGTTGCCAATGCAGGGGAAGTAATTTCCTCATTAACAGGTCTAGGTCTTTGATATTGAAGTCCCTCCTAACTTCTTTCTTCCTCAGCATCTTCCACTTCAAATCATATCCTTCTTGCTACATTACTGACTCTTGATTTAGCTTGTCCGTCCTTGGACTTAGCAGATTGAGCCTGAGCACTCTTTGAGTTATCCTCATCTCCTACTAGAAAAAGTTTTCCTTTAATGGTGCTCCAGAAATAGCCAATTTTACTTAGAGTTCCAGCATTGAATACATTGATGTGATGACAATGAACTCTAGAATCCACCAGTCTCACCATATCCTTCTTGAACAACAGTTTAGAAATAAATCGACCGAAAGGGTAAAAGTTCATCTGGGCATCACTTTGACAACAGTAATTGAGGTACCTTACCATGTACCTTGGGAAGTTTAATTTCATATCACTTAATAGAAGATACATTATGTACATATCAGGGTACAAAATCTTTTCCATTTCTTCCATTCTAGGATCTATTCGAGTCTGAACAAATTTAACCCGGATCTTCTGATCCAGTTCTAAATCTTTCACCATCATTTTAATAATAGTAGATGTTCCAAACAAAAAGGACATAATGTCCTCGGATTTATGCACAAAATCTCCTATGTTTTTAAAATCAAAATGGTATACTCCTTCATGAGGATAATTTAGGATTTTTCCTATTTCAATAGAAGAGATTGAGAAATCTCTGTCCTCAATCTTTGCAATCATAGTGTCTTCGTCCTCACCTAGACTAAACTGAACTGATCTGAAGAAATGACGCATTTCTGACTCATACAAAAACTCAGACCTTTCACTATTGAAAGTCTGCTCAAGGTTTTGAAAAGATAAAGCCTGTTTCAAAATCAGATTCGTCTCGAACAACCATTCTAGATCTATAACTTTACCTTGCAAAATTTTTCGTCTAACTTTCTTTTTCTTCTTCGCGTCACTGCTCTAGAGTTCATCCTCTCGCTTGGTCTTTTCCATTTCTGAGTAGATTTATGAAGGTTCGAGATTTTAGGGTTTTAATATTTGAAGATCAGAGGTGTGCAACAATATGCGGTTTTTGGGTTTGAAAGGGTTTTGTTGGAAAATAAACGGTTCCGAATTCGAAAGGGCTCTGATAGCCTTGATTTCCGTGTAATCACTAATCATTACATTAATTTTAAAAACAAATAAAATTTTCATATGGGAAATTTAATCATAAAAAATATCTTAAACAATGTTCAATAACAAAATAAAATTTTCAAAAATAAATAAAATTAAATAAATAACATTTAAAAAAAACTATTTAAAATTAAATAAACCTAGCTCCCCCTTAATAAAATCAAACATTGCAGTGAGAAGTGGTTTAGTAAAAATATCTTCTAATTGAATTTCTATATTTATAAATTCTAAAAATATATCCTTTTTAATAACATGATCTCTTAAAAAGTGATGCCTTATATCAATGTTCTTAGTTATAGAATGACTAATAGGATTTTTTGAAATATTAATTGCAATTTTATTATCACATAAAATAGGTGTATTATTAAAATTCAATCCAAAGTCCATAATAGTGTTTTTCATCCACAACACTTGTGCACAAAAACTGCCTGTAGGAAGATATTCTGCCTCGGCTGTTGACAGGGAAACTGAATGTTGTTTCTCACTAGACCACGACACTAAAGACTTTCCTAAAAAGTAACATGTTCCTGATGTTCTTTTTCTATCTAATCTACAACTTCCAAAGTCAGCATCTGAATATGAAATCAAATTAAAATCATAAGTTTTAGGATAAATTAGATATTGAAAAATAGTTCCTTTTAAATATCTAAAAATTCTTTTGACAGTAGTTAAATGAGATTCTTTGGGATTCGATTGAAATCTAGCACAAATACATACTGAATACATTATATCTGGCCTGCTAGTAGTAAGATATAACAAACTACCAATCATACCTCTATATAACTTTTTGTCAACTGATTTCCCAGTTTCATCCAAATCAAGTTTTATATTAGTACACATAGGAGTTGTAAATGGATTGATGTTTTCAAGACCACATTTCTTAAGTAAATCAGCAATGTATTTGCTTTGATTTAAAACATTTCCAAAATCTTTTTGAAATATTTGAAGACCCAAAAAGAAATTTAATTCTCCCATAATAATCATTTCAAATTCTTCTTGAATTAATTTTGAAAATTCATGACAAAGAGTTTTATTAGTTGATCCAAAAATTACATCATCAACATAAATTTGAACCAATAAAACATTATTTTTCACAATTTTCTTAAAGAGTGTTGGATCTTCCAATCCAACAGTAAAGTCATTTTTCAAAATAAAAGAACTTAATCTTTCATACTAAGCTCTAGGTGCTTGTTTAAGGCCATAAAGAGCTTTAGTAAGTTTAAAAACAGAATCAGGTTTTTGAGAGTTTTCAAAACCAGTAGGTTGCTCAACATAAACTTCCTCCATTAAATAACCATTTAAAAAGGCAGATTTAACATCCATATGAAATAATTTAAAATTCATATAAGATGCATAGTATAAAAGGATTATAATGGCTTCTAACCTAGCTACAGGTGCAAAAGTCTCATCATAATCTATTCCTTATTTATTATATCCTTTAGCTACTAATCTTGCTTTATTCCTAGTTATTGTGCCTTGGTCAACCTGTTTATTTCTAAAGACCCATTTGGTTCCTATTACTAGATAATTCTTAGGTATTTCCACTAATTCCAAAACTTCATTTATTTGAAACTGGTTTAATTCATCTTGCATTGCTATTACCCAGCTTTCATCATCTAAATATTCTTCTATAGTCTTGGGTTCTTGTTGGGATAGGAAGCCAAAGAATTTCACTAGGTTTCCTAGGTTTCTTCTAGTTTGAATACCAGTCTCTATGTTACCTATCACAGTTTCTAAAGGGTGATTCTTTAGGGTTCTATACTGTCTAGGAAATAAATTAAAAGGTTCTTCAGTATCATGTTCCTCTCAACTGGACTGAATTTCTTTTATATCATTTTCAAAATCATTCTTTAAGTTCTCAAGTCTCATGTTATCATTAGAGTCAGGTTCATCCATTTGATCTGTCCTTTTCTCAAAGGGATCAGATTCATCAAATTTCACATGAACTGATTCTTCAACAATTTTTGACTTTTTATTATAGACTCTATAAGCTTTGGAGGTAGAAGAATATCCTAAGAAAATACCTTCATCAGATTTTGGATTGAACTTACCATGATTATCTTTGGTGTTCAAGATGTAGACCTTGCATCCAAAAACTTTAAAGTAATTTACTTTAGGTTTTCTGTTATTCCATAGTTCATAGGGTGTCTTTTTCAAAATAGGTCTAATTAAAACTCTATTAATTATATAGAAAGCTATATTTACAGCTTCTTCCCAAAAATATATAGGTAGGCTATATTCATTTAACATAGTTCTAGCCATTTCTTGAATTGTTCTATTTCTTTTTTCTAAAATCCTATTCTGTTGAGGTGTTCTTGGTGCAGAGAAGGTATGTTTAATACCCATTTTTGAGAAAAAGGAATTAAATTACTGATTCTAAAATTCTCTACCATGATCACTTCTCAATGAGATTATATTAAAACCTTTTTCATTTTGAACAGATTTGTAGAAACTTTCAAATGAATTAAAAGCTTCATTTTTAAATTTCAAAAAGAAAATCCAAGTAAATCTAGAATAATCATCAACTAATACATAAAAATACAATTTACCAGCTAAGATTTCTAATCTGGAAGGTCCAAACAAATCCATATGGATAAGTTCTAGAGGTTTAGTTGTAGCAACTTTATTAACAGATTTGAATAATGATTTGTGTTTCTTGCCAAGTTGGCATGCATCACATAATTTGTCACTTTCAAATTTGAGACTAGGAAAATAAGAAACTAGATGTTTCTTAGATAATTTATGTAAAATATATACATTTCAATGTACAAGTATCCTATTCTAGATCTAAGATTCACTTACTTTAGCATTCAAGCAGTTTACTTGTTGTTTACACAAGGAATTTAAATCCAAAGTATAGACATTATCAGTTCTTGGTGCCTTAAATTTAAACAGTTTATCTTTAGAAATAGTACAACAATTGTTAGTAAAATCAATAGTATATCCATCATCACAAAGTTAATATATACTTATCATGTTGTGTTTTAATCCTTGTACGTAAATTACTTTGTTGATTGAGACTTTTTTTGGATCTCCAACAGTTCCAATGCCAATGATTTTTCCTTTGGCATTGTCACCAAATGTGACAAGTCCTCCTTCCTTTTGAGCGAGTGAAGAAAAATTCAATGAGTTTCCACTCATATGTCTTGAGTAGCCACTCTCCATGTACCATATATCTTTTCTACTCTAGTGGCCTGCTACCTGCAAATACATTCAAACAAATTGCTTTGGTACCCATATTCTGTTGGGTCCAGGGGTGTTAGATAGAAATGATCTGGGTATCCAGATTTTATTTGTTCTTTTAAAATCAGCTGAATCATATAAGTATTTTGAAACATAGGCTTTCTTAATACCAAAAATTTGAGGTTGTCTTAAGAAACAGTTTTTAGCTATACATTCCTTTGTCCCACAAATGTTACAATTAACCCTTTTAGAGCTAGGAACAAAATAATTTTTATATATCTTAGGTTTTTCTCCTTTACTGCAAATTCCAAATCTCTCCTTTTTAATGACAGTTTTTCCAAGAATTTCATTTAATGAATTCTCTCCTTTTGTAAAAATCAATGCAGCCTGTTTGTAAGATTCTACTTCATCCTGCAATGTTTTTATTCTTGATTCAAAATTAATATAGTTAGTGTTAATAGAATTGTATTTATCAGTTAATTCCTTATGTTGTTTCAGCATTGTATCTCTTTCATCTGAAACAGCTTTATGTATGTTCTTTATTGACTTATGTTTCTTAAATAGTGAGTCATTTCTTTCTTCAAGCATATTGCAATAGGCTATAAGTTTTTCATTTTTGTAGCTTGATTCAGAATTTGATTCATTATTTGAGTCAGAGGAGTAATATGAGTGTACCTCATCGGTTTCTGCCAGGAAAAACGTGTTTTCTTTTAGATTGACTTCTTCTTTATTTGAGCTTGATTCAGGAGAGCTACTGGAGTCTTCAGACAATCTCAAAGTGGCTTTAATAGATTTCTTGTCTTTCTACTCATAGTCATTTATTTTGAAGAATTTCTTCTTCTTTGAATCTTTCAATTGTGGGAAATCTGGTCTGATATGCCCCATCTTCTTGCATTCATAGCATCTTACTTCCTTATCATCTCTCTTAAAGGATTTTTTGAAGTCTATTTTCTTGCTGTAGAATTTTCTAAATTTTCTGTCTAGCTGAGCCAGTTCTTCATCCGAGTTTGATGAGTCAGAGCTCTCTGATTTAGCTTTAACTTCTCTATTCTTCATCTTTCTATTATTTTGTTGTAAAGTTACCTTCAAGTCAGTATCATCCTTTTTTATGTATAATTTATATTCATTTTCCTCATCTTGCATTTCATCTTCTTACATCATCAGTGTACCAATCAGCTCTCTCATGGTTAGATTTTTGACAGGTTTTGATTGTCCGATTGCAGAAGAGATACCATTCCATCGAGTAGGAAGTACCCTCAGTACTTTTAATGCTTGATCAGCCTACTTGATAGGTTCTCCTAGAGCTATTATATTATTGACAATTTCTGTCAATCTATCATTCATTTGGGTAATGCTTTCACCTTCAAACATTCTGAAAGTATCAAATTTCAATTTGGCAGTTGCATATCTCATTTGTCTCACATTTTCTGTTCCTTCATATGCCACATCTATTGTTTTCCACATCTCATATGCTATCGGGCACTGAGATACTTTGTTAAATTCATCTGTTCCTAGACCATAGATGATTGCATTCATAGCCTTAGAATTCATATCATACTCTACCTCTGTAGAAACACTCCATGTATCAGGCTTTTCAGGAATTTCATAAGGAGTCAGAATCTTTGAATATATTTTATATCTATGGTTTTTCAGATATATTATCATGCGTGATTTCTAGCAGCCATAGTTGTATCCATTAAAATATAGTGCTCTGACCATTGACATCCCTTCTCTTGTATCATTCATGATGCTCTGTTGCATAATATTTAAATGCTTCTAGCTTGATAAGGCTCTATCAGAAGCTCCACCTTTGATACCAATTGTTGTATCTTGAATATATAGATTATACACAAGAGGGGAGTGAATTGTGTCTTTCAGATTTTTTGTTAACTCTTCGATTGAATGAGTTCTGTCCTCTATGCTTTATCAGATTTGATCATGCAGCGGAATAAGTAAAAGCAGGGACACATATATGTATAGTGGTTCGGGGAAAAGAATGCCCCTATTCCACTCCACCAATGCTCAATTCCACAAGCTTGGTGATTTTCACTATAGGGTCCTCTTTTCCACAGACCTTCCAAGAACTGAAAAATATGCAGTTGGAACCTTTACAATTTTCAGGCTAACAAAGCCTTCTGGTTCAAACACGAACCTACTCAGCTTAGTACGAGAATATGGTTACTCAAGATAAAAATAATTTTAAAAAGAACTTTTCCAGTTGATCTTCACAATTTCAACAGAATGCAATTGACAGCAGATGGATTGTCGTCTCTAGAAATATTGATTTTCAAGTCGAAGCAGTTCTGAGTCGATTCAGTTGTAGTAGATATAGAGATATAATTCACAACTTCAACAGTAGTAGATCCACAATAGATATTTTATTAAGAACAAGTGAATCTTCTATCGAGTTCCTTCTTCTTAAATAAACAGAGCTTTGACGCTCCTTTTGAATCAACAAAACCGAGTGCTTTAAGCAGTCTCTGTTTTCCACCTTTTTGAATAATATATTGATCACCACACTCCCATACTTGGTGTTTTAGAGAAAACATATATAATAAAGCCGAGCATATCCCCTGCACATTTAGATCCATAAAATTCACCTTTTGATTCGCGATCTTCAAAAATTTGAATTTACAGAGTAGTCATAACTTCCCTAAAGACTTAGCATAAAAATATCCTTTTAATTTGATCTTTAATCCATTGATAAAATGGCTTTGAATAGTCAAAGTTGTATTTTAAAATCGACTTTAAATCCAGCTTGAAATCCACCTTACAATCAGCTTGCTGACCGTTGCATAAAAATATCGTCTTTCAAACTTTCCAACGCCAAACGTAAGGTTGATGACGTGGCCTCCAAACGTAGGGTTGACAACGTAAGGTTGAACATAAATGTAGGGTTCATGTTACTTTATTCAAATTTAAGGTTGATCATAAATGTAGGGTTGATCATCCATACTTTTTCTTCAACTCTCAGATGAAAGATAAAAGATCCATTCAAAGAACGTATGGTTGTTTACAAAAGTAAGGTTGATGAACCATACTTTTGAGAAACAAACGTAACGTTTAGTACTTACGTACGGTTCTCCTTCCATACTTTGTTGATAACCCAAACGTAAGGTTCCTTCCTAACATAAGGTTCTTCTTCCATACTTTGCTGATAACGTATGGTTGATTAACCATACTTTTCTCTTATCTCAAAAAGTATACACGCTTTTCATCCTTACGCTACGTCAATCCACGTAGGGTATGAATAGTGATTCCAGGACACGCTAAAGTAGATCCCGAATAAGTAGTGCATGAACAGTGTTTCCAGAACACGCTAAATATGAATACTTTAACAATAAATTCCTGTAATTTCAAGAGTAAAATAAAATGATAAATTCCTGCAAAAATTATTAACAAATAAAATCATTAGAAAATAATTAAGCGTATTTTTGAGCATCAAAATTATCATAAAGAGACAGATTATTATTTTCAATAATCTCCCCCTTTAAATAAAATTATTATATATTGTTGAAAACAATACTTTTCTCAACAAAACTATGTCCTATAATAAAAAAGCATCGCTACACCCTCTGATGGGATCCCTCTAAGCATGTTTGGTTGACAACAAAACCATACTAGGGAGGGTATTATAGGGCCTCTTTCTATACCTCTATGGGAATATTCTAGGAAAGTACCTTCATACACTAGGGCCGCTAAGTATACGAGTTGAGATAAAAGGATTAACTAGTATCTCTAGGGCCTTCTCCAACACTGAATCACAAAATCCCACCCCAAACACACAAGTCAAAGGAACTCTTCCACCACACCTCAAAATTATCCCTTTTGGGTGGAACTAACTTGCCCTCATGGTTTTGTTTTTCATCATAAGAATGAATCTTAGTGGGGGAAGTTACCCTCTTTCTCATGAGTCTGAATCTACATCAAATATTACCATTATAGGGCTCTATTAATTCCCCATTTCACCCCAGATAATCCTCATTCAAGAAGTGGAAAGAATAATATACCTCACAAAAGTGTCTAAAAATAATACTGAAAAAGTATAAAAGACATAGAGATTACCTCTAATCATTATTGGAGCCTCTGGGTCATATGCCTATATGGTCAGTAGCTATCCTCACCCCATCCTCCATATCCCTAAGCCTTGTGTGAACCACCTGGGGTTGGTAGTGGAAACATCTCAAATATTTTGTCTCCTCATACTTATCTCTTTAATCCTCCTCCACATCATTCATCATGTGGAACAATATGATCCAAATTTTTCCTCTTCCAGGATGGTCCATCAGTCATCTCCCTCTCAAAAACATGATGGGTCAGACAATCTCACACAAGATGTCCATATCTGTAACAAGCGAAAAAGTACCTATCCTATGGCTGATGAGTTATGTCCTAGAAGACTTTATATTTAGACCCTACATTATGGGATTATCTATTGAAGTGTCTCGCACAACCAGATCCCTGATCCTTCTTCCATATACTAGGTGCCAAGTTCTGAGCTCCTGTGTACCCAACACTTATAGTTGTAGTCTACTCATCTAGAAATATCCCCACTACTAAGGCTCTCTTGATCACTCCAACATAGGTGGTAATTCCTAGATATATCAATGATTCCATTATCTCCCATAAAAATCCCTACTTTAAGGTCTATTCTCTAAAAATAGACTTCAAACCTTATCTAGGGAGTATCGCGAAAGCTCTGTGAACCTCACTGAATACTCTTCCGACAACATGATATACTTATGAAGTTGTAGAACCTTATGGATACATACTGATCTCAATTTTTATAGATAAAACTCTTACCTAAAGAGCCTTTGAAACTCTTCCCAAGTGAGTGTCATCTCATCATGGGTCTACAACACTAGACTCCACTATCACTTAGATGATCCCTATAGAAGACTCACTGCTAGGACCACCATCTGATCAGGATGTGTCCTCACAAGGTGGAAAACACATGTGACTATCTCAATCTATTCATCAACTTCTTAGAGGTATGTGTCACCCTGATACATGGGAGGTCTCTACCTCTAAACTCATGAAGTGCACTCAACCTATGCATATCCTTGTCCTAAACTACCGGCACATCCTACTACTCAATGGGTGGTAGCTCAATTGGAGGACCACCATGAGGTACTACCTCAAGAGTAGTTCCATTCATTTAAGGCTAATCACTCATCAGATAATCAAAATAATCCTAACATGGTACCCTATCTGGTTATTATTATAGTGAAATCTTGAAAGAATATCAAGACATTCCACAGTCAAAGAGTATATCTGGAGAGTTGAATCAAAAAGGACATGAAACTTACAACCTATTTATATATGATCATGTTCCAAAATATCATTGTAACCAGTGCCTAAATGTACTAAGTCAACATGTAGGTTATCAAAGTACTAGTGAATGTATTCATCGAATACCACACCAACACTAGAGTCCCTTTCCTAAAAGACAAAGTTGATACACCTTAACACTGCCACAAAAAATCCTAAACCAATATCACATATATAAAATCTCTACCTTGCGGTACCAATATAGAACCCTCTCTGATACCACTCTATCATGAATCAACCCACCAGAGCCCAAGTCACGACTCCCCAAGCTCACCTTCAATTGGATAGGTCCTAGAATCCAGTGTTGAGCAGGCATATCACATGCATGAGAGGCCTTATCCTATGATACTTATACACATGAAGACACATAAATCTTAATGAAATAGTGCATAGATAATAACAACTAAAAAAAATTTATGCATGAATTTATCCCACAATCAGAGTACATGAAAAGTAATGAAAGCATAAAAAAGGGAAAAAACAAGACCACCATAAATTGCAAAAATGTTCAACCTAGTCAGAGGGAGGAGACTAATATCAAATGCCTCCACTAGAACACACCTAGTTCAAGAATCAGTAAAAAACTCATTATTTCTATCCTGTTAAGCTACACCTACTCCGGGTCTTCCTGGGACTCCATTGAAAGGAGTTCTATTTGCATAAGACACATAATGTGTGGGGAGATCCCATACAGGGGTGATTTTAAAAATACTCAATAGAGACCCCAAAACCCAAAAATAAAAGGGAGAAACTGAAAGGCAAGAGTCAGTTTGACCCAACTAGAGGAGGAAACCAAAATAAGAGAGGAAAAATCCATCTCAGTTTCTCCAAATATATACATTTCTAATTAGATCATCTCTATAGGGCGTGTTAATAAAGATGTGAAAACACCACAAAGAATCCTAGAAAAACACCCTGATATACTCTTCTTAGAATCTAAGTCTCATGAGGTCCCAAACTCATAGCCAACCATAGGATTCTACTTGAGGCTCTAGGGTAATTTCAATCTAGTATATTACACTCAATGATCTCCTTCATCCCATATGTAACTCATTTGAGAGATATCACTCCATTGGGAAAAGATCTAACATACTAGATGGTACGCTTGAGAGATACTCTCCATCGAATCCTTCTAAACTGACTGCATGTCCCCTCCATATCATGGAATACATTCAAGAGAACATGCTCACTAGGTCTATCCATGATGAATGTAACACTAGAACCTAGCATATATCAATACTTATATGGGTGATCACACCCATCCCTGATGGGGGACTCCTCTAACCCTATTAGGATCTTAGAAGATCTCATCACTCATAGAGGGGATCACTCCCAGAACCATTGGGGGACACTACAAAACCATTATGAAAAACTTATGATCTCATCTCACAGATAGGAGATCACACCCCAAACCACTGGGGGACACCTCAAACCCAATATTGTAACATAGAAGATCTCACTCAGATAGGGGATCACACCCATCCCTAATGGGGGAATCTACAAACCCAATTTGATACCTCAGAGATCATATCTCTTAGAAAGGGGATCACAACCCGTATAATGTTGGTTATGATGATTCCAAAAACCCCACATAATATAACTTTATAAGTTGGGGATCATATACTAGATGATTCCACAAACCCTATTGTTATCGCCCGCTACGTAGGGGATCGTATAACTGACGATACCACAAACCGTACTGGGCTATCATGTTATATAGGGGATCATCGCCCATGTATTGTTGGTCATGAAGATACCAAAAAAATAATACAAGGAAGTTAACACATTAGAGGATCCCACCACATCCTCCTGGATGGATACACCAACTCTACCCAAGTTCTTCCTATCAAGGGGATCACAATCCTTTATTGAGGATCAAATTACACACTATACCCTTAAAGGGATAGACTAAGGGACCCACTCAACCACTATTGGTCCAAATGTATCTAATAAAATTGACCCACAATGTCACCTCACATATCATCTCATACACCAAAACCACATCCACCATCGCATTCAAAATAGAAAAATACTCTGGATAGGCTACTCACATGCCTCTATCTGAGTCCTGAAGTTAGAGATGTGTGAGGGAGAAATATCCAAGGGGAGTACACAATGTGTACCCATATTCCACAACATGTCTATCCAAACCATCCCCTGTATTTTTCCCCTATGGTCACTCACCATGTATAATGGGGGTATACGCGGCATGTACCTCAGGTCACAGGGAGTGTAATCTCGACAGAAGTTATGGGCGTGTCCCTTGCCTAAACATGGCATGGTGTCCATGTCGACCTACACAGCTTATACCCATAGTACATGTCATGTCATAGATTTTTGGTTACTTGATAGTTTCCTTATCTCATGCTCATGTATGGCACCCTGTCACCATGTCTTCTAGACGTTTACTTCCATATAACCATTTCCCTCGACACTACATGTCTGTCCATGTCCCTCGACCACACAACCTGGGCTCACAACATAGTGTGTACCACCAGTACATGGTGTGTGGTTACAAAAAGACATATTACATGAATGGGAAGAACACATGCCATTTTCTTCTTCACTACATGCCATGTTATTAGCAATTTTGAAAGGGAATTCCCTATAAGCCACCCGAAATACCCCAATTTTCACTGAAACCCACATATCGACCCCCATGGGGACCCTAAAATTCATTTAAGGGATCTGAAACCTTAAAAAATGAATCAAATAGGGGATGTGTTGTAAATATCATAAATCCATATACCTCATGGAGAAACAACAAATCTTTGGGTATAGATCCATGCTCTAAAGCTGTTACACCATGATGCAGGAGTGATCACCATCAAGATTGAAGATTGGTGGTGCCTCCTCTCCTTGACTCCACCTGTGATCATATTTCATGAAGGGGGATCCTACTATCCTCTTATTTACATGATAACAGGGGAGGGGGGTATTAATTAACCTCCTTTTAACACCCCACCAACACTCCCTCAATCAAGCACCCGACATCGAAAAATTTTATGTTATGCCAAGGGGAAAACCCACATTCGTAACACAATCATGGTATCATATTTCCAATACAAGACTCCCCTTGGGAGTTAATACACATTTTATAACAAAATACATGCATGTGATATAATATTTTTAATATTTTCAACATCACCACATCGTGGCTCTCTGGGCCCCAGAATCCCAAGCTGACTCAACACTTGGCATTATAAATATTCCTAATAATATTCCAAAGTCTTACATAGAAAAATTAGATTCTCTACAAAATTTTTGTTGAAAATTTTAACCATATGGTACAACCTCACAATGTGATGGAATGAAAGGATGAATAGAGGTTTTTATCTCTCTTGGATGAACTCCACCTAGATGAGATATATGATCATAGTGGATTATATTTATGCTATATCTACCTTACATATTATCTTTTGTATTAAGTCAAGGAATCTTAGATATTAGATACTGATTATATAATTATTCATTAAAGACTTCATTTTGGGGCCATCCATGATGAAAATTTCCAAGATTCATCAAATTTCCTCTATGTTCATTGCATATTGGTTATCTGATTCTCTATAAGGACATGTGTAATCAAAGAATATATTTTTTATCGATAGGATATGAATACTAGAATCATAAAAATTTATCATGATATTCAACACCAATTTTTATGGCCTGAAATGAAAAAGTATATTACATAGTTCAATACAAGATGAATTTCCTATCAGAATGTTAATGAAGAGAAATAGTCAATGAGAAATATCAAAATAAAATCATTATTAGTGTGGTATTAGGATTAAATCACAATGTATTTCATGTCTAACCTATTGGAAAAAAATGAGTGGATAGGGAATGGTATGGGTGATTGTGAATTACCTAACTATGTCAATATACTTCCAACAAATTAAAGAATATTCTTCAATCGATGAACTCTGAAGTCCAAATAATAGGGATATAATGAGTATTGTTTGTGATAAGGATCATTGATTTATGTATTAGTTCTTGAAAGGGAAATAATAAGAATTTGATTTTCATGTAATGTTAAGTTTTGTATTTCATCCATAGACTAATGTTCAGTCTATGTAGACCAATCATATTATAGAGGATATAATACAATCATCAATTAATGATTTTTATAGTCTCATGGAATAATTATATTTATTTAGTAGAAATTTCATATAATAATAGATACCAGTATTCTTTTCAAACCCCCACCCCCCTTTGAATCTCTATGTCGGAGACCATTTCATTCTCCCATGTACTAATTAAAATAGAAGAATCATCAATAATTTGTTCTATATTTGAGAATATAAAAAATATTTTTTACAATTCTGTATTCATGAATAAATTACAAAAATCCTATAAAAATTATCGAAGGTGACCATTAGAATTCAAGGATGGTGATTACATGTTAATTATAGTATCTCTATAGTTGGGTCACTAAAGAAATAGAATGAAAATAAATTTTATTCTCAAATATTTCATTCCTTTAGAGATATTTTCATGAGTTAGAGAGGTGTCATATCATCTTTCTCTACCACCTAAAATTCAATAATTTCATAAAAAAATTCCATGAATCCTAGTTGAGAATGAATGTTATTGACCCTTCAGATACGATTAATTATATTAATTTGATAATGTGACCAATTCATCATACACATTGTATACTATGCATATTTGCAACAAATGTTTTAAGGTATTATGGGAAAAGTTAATTCCTTGGGTTTATGTATTGATGAATCATGGGATCCTATAGGATAAAACCTTAGAGTAAAAGATATAAATGAATGTGTAATGGATAAAATTGTTCACTTGAGAATCTATTTGATGATTCAATGGGATAAGAATCCCAATAGTGGGGAGATTATGAATAATATAACCAAATTCAAGTGAATTTTTCATAGGAATTTGATATTTAAATTCCATTTTTCATATAATTTCAAGAATCATAAGAATTAGAATAATTAAGGACAAGTTAGAGGAAAGGGGGGATAGTGGTGAGGTGCAACAATCATCAGGTACAAGATGGATTAGTACTAGGTACCTAGTGGTTCCTTAGGTGTATTTGTGGTTATATTTGATCCATAAGGTACCTGGTGGAATAATACCATTTAATATGTATAATAATAAGCAAAAATCCCTTAATATAGAATTTTATTAACATTTAACATCCTCAACTGAGATTTAAATGTTTGGGGGGCTTAGTATTTGATTCTTATCTTGCAAGATTTCTTCCCCCAAAGTGATATCTTTTTTCATCCATCCACCCAAGGTGATTACCTTTATCAAGCATGATTACAAGGGATATATTTAGATATATAATCATTATTTAGTTGAGGTAGGTTCATTGATATCCTCTTACCTACACTATATTATTGTTTATTGTAAAAAAAATATGTAATATGAGATATCCCTAACCAAGGTTATTAGAAATATATTAAATCATTATGATTTCATCTTTTTCTAGTAGATATAGATTATTTGATTTGGTGAGTCTAACATGAGTATGAGGTTTCCCATTTTGGATTCATTTTACTCATGTTGTAGTGGTGTTGAACTAATTTTAATACATTAATAGTCTCTAAAACTATAGTATTTGATTTCCTCCTTCCTATTATCAGGTTCCCATAGGGACTATCTAAAAATTATTATGTAGGAAAACACATTATTGTTTCATTATCATAGATATGTATCCTAGAAATGGAATGGTTCTAAGTGAACCAAAAAAATATAATGAGTTTGAATTAATAACATTTTAACCTGAACTATTAAATGGATAATAAATAGTTTTTCACTAATCTCTATTGTATCACGTTTTTTATTATTCTGGGTAATAAATTGAGGAATTATTTTTTTATCCCACACTTTTCTTGGATTTATTGTTACATTAAACAGGGTTTCTGAAATATTATGGAGTTGAATTTATGGATTTTTTATTTTACATTATTAACTAATGTGACAACTTATTGATTTTACATTCTAGAATTTCTAACCATCACTTTGATAGTTGTTATTTAAATTTTTATCATATTGGACTTAAAGAATATATATATATATATATTGGTATTAAAAATTAAGATGATTACCACTTGATGGAATACAAGGTGGATACATTTCAAGGTAGTTGTGATATGGATGATTTTACATTTTAGTTGATTAGTATATGTTGAAAATTCTCCAATTCATTACAACCATTCTCATATTATTTTCAATGGATTGTAAGATTTCATGGAATCGTTATACCAAAATCCATTTCCCCTCATAATAGGTTACTTGGACCTTGACTTTTTTTCCATATATCTACTCATTTGTGTGGGTACATTTGTGAACATTTGTGTGCTAAATAAAGGTACCGACATTTTCTTTTATAGGGGATGAACATGGGTTATCATATCAAATATCAATATAATGATCTAAGTAACAAGCAAGTTTGGATCCTCCCATTCAATGGAGTAACTTTTCAATGCTAATAAATATGTATTGATTTTCCTACTATGAATTTTCATTATATATCATTGTTCTTTTAGCTTTGTAATGTTTTTGGAATACACTATAGTTTATAATAGGATTTTATGGGTGTTTTGGAGACTATATATTGAGTTTCCATACTCATTCCCCACACAAGACCCTCTTGGAATATAAGAATACCATTTTATTCATGATACCAGAAAGGGATTGGATCCCATACATGGGGGATATATTTACAATGAGCATTGAGATCGGGTGATTAATTTTATATCTAAGAGGGTAGTTGATCTATGGAATGTGGGATGTTCTTGTAAATTTATAATTATACAACAAGTTTAAGATAATTACTTTTAGAACATAGAAAATATTTTGAAGAATCACTTATGCATTTGTGGTTTTTTCATAGTCTCATGTATGTCATGTATAATTTGGATATTCATAAACCTTTTATGTATGGGAATTCATGTATATATAATTTTATAAATACTTTTATTATATTATACTTAATAAAATAATAATTAGTATCATCCCATGTTTTGATGGGTCATGCAACTTTCAGTGTGTACCTTGTTTAATTTTTTATTTAACTTTGGGTAAAAACTACCTCCTACAGGTGTATCATTGGACCTATAACATTTACAAAAACCTATGGAAATATATATGTGTGTATGAGGTGTTGTGAGGATGTGTAAATATTATTACACATGTATTAATTTGTTTAATTTCATGCCTGGTACCCCTTAAGATCCCATTAATCGAGGACACGTATGACACTCACTGTTAAATTACGCATAGAACACCAGTTGTAACAGTATTTCAATAACCCATTGTCACACAAAATAAAATATCCAGAAGAAAAAAAAAATAAACTCAATAACAAATACAGTGGTCCTCTAGCCAACATGATGAAAAAAAACATTATAGTCAAGTAGAACACAAAGATGATGTACATCACTGAATAAATATCATGTAAATATCAAAATAATCACACCACAACCAAGTTAAAAACATACCACTCAGGGCACATAACCATCAAATAATTCCTTCAATAAAAACTGAAAATCTACATACTAATAGTTTCTATCCTAAAAATACCATGAAATTATTGATGAACACATCATTATATCTGATAAAAACACCTTCTGATAAACCTACATAAAAGTTACAAGAAATTTTGATTAGAAATATAGAACTAATTAACTGTGTGATAAAATATAGATATCATGAATCCTTAGATATTTCATCGCAATAAGAAGAGTTTTAGGGGAAATAGAATGAAACATAGGATAATTAGATGTTTTTTAGGAACCCACATTGATGAAGGAAACCAAAAAATCTATAAGATGAATTCAAAATCATCAAAGGATGAAACTATATCTAGGATCCACAAATGATCACAATGTTAACCAGAACTAGAACCATATCACTCTAATGTGAAATATTATGAGTATAAGTATATGGGGATCAATTTCAAGTCAATTCCACTCAAGGATTGGAGACTCAACTAGAAAATGCATACATTTTACATGTGGGTAACTATATAGTTTTATATATAATGAATCTCTATAGTATGGAAACAAAACTGACCCAAACTAGTCTAGAACTGTCATTAGGTACAAAAATAGAATGGACTAATAAATTAATGATAATGACACAATTTTTAGAAAGAATAGATGATAAGGGTTAGTGGATAAATTGGTCCTAGAGGATTTAGATGTGATGTTGAATGTGAGAGTCATAAGGAATAACATATAACCAGTGTTACTTGAAAAAACCACCAGAGAGAAGGGAATTGTACCAAATTTGGAAATGAAACATGTCGAACACAAAGGAAAATAATAAGACAACCAAATAACCACCAAATTATTGTAAGGAAATGGTGAAATAGAATCACCATTGGGTATGGAAGGTGGGAGGGGAAACCCTAGATCACTATAGGTGAATGCATTGGTAGAGAGAGGGGAATTTTGGTAAAAATAGAACCATTCCCCCATATTTTTATAAACATTCATAAGTGTATTTTTTTAAAAATAGACACAAAACTGAAACATAAAGACAAAATTCCATCAATGATAATTTTTAACTAACTTATTTTATATCATCATTAGTGAGAAAAAAGTTAAATTCTCAAATAGGATAATTAAAATTCATGTTTCTCTTAATAAAATTAAAAACATGACATAAACATATATGAACTTATTCTATATGTTTATTTATATGTGTTTGGAGAATTTTTGTATGTGTTGATTATGAATAACCTAGAGGGAATAAAAACATTTATTTATTTATAGACATTAAAAGAAAAAAATCTTAGAATGAAGATGTTATATTCAAAAGATATTTTTATGCTAATTACATGAAAACCCCCTTGTAAATATCATTTATAGGTGACATGGAAATTTTTATAAAAATTCTTATTAATTGTATGAGAAGTTATTAAAGTAAATTTTATTCATAAATTGAAAAATGTTAGATTAAAAATATTTATTTATATGGTTTTTAAAGGATGAAAATAAAATATATTGATTTTGGAACCCATTATCGGATTTATTAGTTTTGGAAAGAAATGATATAAAGTGAATTTTGATAAATTTGTTTTACTAAAATTTTGAGGCTATTAAATGTGGATATAGTTTTAAAAATTATTTTTGTTTTTTAGCTTTATAGAAAAAATAATAACACAATAGGAAAATAGTTTATGGGTGATTTGTGAATATTAATTGGATTGATTTATATTGGATGTGATATGATTTCATTTTTCATGAGTTTTTTTATGATGTGGATTTATCTTTATGTTTACTTGAGGGAACTCATTAGTTAAAAATTTTATAGCTATTTTAAATTGGATTTCAATTAATTTTATTTATTTATTTATAGAAGTTTGTAATTATATTAAACATTTTTTGGTTGTCAAACATTGATATGTACCAAGTGGTTTTAATTGTTATGGATGCATGGGGTAGGGTGTAATTTCTATAGGAATGATTTGGTAATATTAAGATGTTTTAGTAGTGGATTATATATTTTATAGGGTTCCTAAAAATAGATGAACTTTCTAATAAATTAAATATTACATAATTAATATTTATTAATTAATTAAATATTTAACCAATGATAAATTAGTTGGTCGAGCCATTTATTTCTGATATTTTATTATTTCATATTTGGTCATGGGTAGTGGTGTAAAATGTGATAGGTAATATTTTCTTGTATCCCAATGATTCATTTAATCAAATATTTTAAATTAATTAAATGGTTATTTAATTTCATAAATAAATTTTAATCCATTATGTTTAAATAGAAATTGGATATTGAAAACTTAAAGGTGTCTCTTCAAATAGAAATTTCATTAGGTTAGATTGTGCATATTGATAACATAATAAGATGGTTTGTTTAAATTGATACATTTTTGGATTGAATGGGAATATATTAATTTAATTTGGGTATAATTGACTATTCAAAAGTAAAATATGACTCTATTAAATGATATTGTTCATGATATTTAGTAATGTATGATTAAAATTGTTAAGCATGGTATAATTTTTTTACAATTAATTATAAATGTATTGTTTTAATTGATTTATGAACATATAAATTTATTTGAGTGGGAATGTAATAATATAAAATTTAAAGATAAATAGTATGGATTTAAAAGGGAGGTGTACAAACATTTCAAGATTTATGAGATGGTTTTGGGAAAATATGATATTATCCTATTACGATGGATATAAAAACAATTTCCTAGGTAGTTGATATACTAGAAGTAATAAATCTATTATTATAACTTATAATGTTGTATAAGGATGGAATAGTGACAATAATAAATTCTGGATGTCTATATGTTATAAATATTGCATGATTATGATCAAAATGTGGCAGTTGTATGATAGAAAATCATAATTTTTTACCATAATATGATATGATGGAGGCTATGTGAAAATGTATAAGGAATTATATGGGAGTAAATCTAAAATATTTTTGATCCCTTATAGAGGATTCCTCTAGTGGTTTTTTAGAAAAGGATTATGTCAGAGTGACTTGATCAAATATAAGAGTAATCTTGTGAGTTTTTTAGATAAACATGTATATTACTAGATTATGGAGTTGAGGCGATGGATGTATTTCACTAAGGATAGATATATTGTAAAAGATAATATATATGTGCAAGAACACAACATAGAGATTGAAATATAGGTCACCTAGTTTCCCTAGGTGTACTCCACTATTTTAGTAGTGTGAAATCATTTATGATTGAGCATGAATCGTAAAATAGAAATAATATTATAATTCCTTCATTATATGTACTGTAGTGTTCTATCTATGGATTAGGAATCACATCTGAAGAACATAATAATTTTCATATTTGTTGTGTTCTTTTTTCAATATTTTTTTATAAAATTCATTTCTATGTTTGTTTAGAGGTTTACATTTTAGTGGGGTGACTAAGGAGTTGTTTTCTAATTTTTTTTGCAGAATTATGTTCATGGGATCATTTCAAAACATTTTTTATTCTAAGTAT
This sequence comes from Viscum album, assembly GCA_963277665.1. NCBI lineage: Eukaryota > Viridiplantae > Streptophyta > Magnoliopsida > Santalales > Viscaceae > Viscum > Viscum album. The sequence goes on along the minus strand of OY728152.1, from coordinate 247,440,326 downwards.
ATTTTATTAGATAACTTATATGGGATTTATGTAAGAAATATGTGATCCCAATAACTAGTAAAAAGGTTTAGTTGATTATTTTTGGAAGACTAGAACATGGTGAAGTTGTTATAGAGATAGGAACAACAATACCATTTTTCCATTACATTATAATAGAATTCTGATAAACAAATTCTAATCACTCTTATTAATTTTTTAATTTAATGAAATTTCATTAGCAACAGATGTTATGGAACTATATGATGGTAAGGTCTTGGTGAAAAAGTTTGACGGAATAGATTTTGGACTCTAGAGGATATAAATATATGATTGTATACAACATAAAGATCATGACCATACTTTGATGAGTACTACGTTGGAGTAAAAAATACAGAATAATGGGGGAGGCAAGATATGAAAACATTGGGAATGATGAAAATATCATTATCCCATAACATGGATTATAAAACCTATGAATTAATAACTACTTAAAAACTTATAAATAATCTCACTAATATGTATGGGAAGTTGTTGACAACAAAAAATGTGTTCCTCTTATAGAGTTGTTCAGCCTGTGAATAAAGGAAGGGTAGCCTGCGGCTGATCAAGTCAATAAATTCAAAATCATTTAGAGTTAGGTTTATTCTATGAAGGTGAACACTGGATATAAAAAGTTTTTGTTGTTATGACTCTCATTACTCCTCAATTTATGGGATGTGATCATTACTATGGTGAGGAATTCTAGGGTTAAGAAACAATTGGTGGTCATGGATATCACTGAACTAATCTTAAATAATGAAATTATTTAGAATGAGATCCATGCATCTTCCTAAAATATATATAACATATCAGGAAAGGGATTACCTATAACATTAATAGGTCATAAATAGGGTAAAGTAAAGAGTATCTAGAGTGGTATAATCTCATTGGATGGTAGTACATTTTTTGGAATTGCAGAAATAATGGCCACCTAATAAAAAATAGAAAATAATTGAGAGAAAAATTTGGATGATATGATTCTAGAAGTGGGTATTTGAGTCCTATTTATAAATATTTATTAGGTATTCTATTAAGTATAACAACCCCATGTTTTTAAAAGAACACTATTTTTGATTTCATACAAGATATGCAACACAAAGCCTAAACGAACCATGAAATATTATCACTATAACCCCATCATTTAATTTTTGGGTATGAATAAGATTAACCAAATTATTTAATATATATATATATATATATATATAAGGTACCAAATCAATAAAAAGTTATCAAATAATTCTTATGAAATTACAATTGAATTTTTTTTCAATTCATTTTATGCTTTAAAAATATGTCTTCTCCAAAAATGATTATTATTTATTTTTATGAGTATATATTAAAATGAATTTTGGGAACTTTTAGAAATTTTACTTGATAAAAATGATATAATTTTTTAATTAATAATTTCAAAAATAATCTTATAATGAATTTTTGATAATTCTTTGAAAGGATTTATTTTTAAATTAATAGCGAAAATTACTTATTATTATTGAAAATAGTATTTTATTTTTAAGTATTTAGAGAAAAAAATATATTTTGATTTATTTTTAAAATATAATTGCATAATTTTTATGAAAGAAAAATATAATTATGGTGTTTGGAATTAATTTTATATTTACATTTTATATAAAAACTTTTTTATACATAAAATATTTTTTTTGAAAAACTATTTTTCATTGTATTTTGTATTTTTATGTAAAATTAATTTCTTCTACATATAGGAATTGAATCATAAAAAATGGATTCCATATTTGGAATCAGGAGGTCCAAATTAGGAATATTGGTAACTTTTAAACTAGGTCATAATGAATAGTAGCCACATTAAATTTTTATTATCATGGTAAAGGTAAATTGGGTAAATTAGGGTCAAAAATAATATTATAAGGTATCAAAATAAACACAAAACTTGAATATATAATATTAGATGAATTTATTTCAACCAATTCCATCCAAATCTAAAATATATAGCATTTTGTTTCTATTTTCCCATGATAATGGATTTTATAATATTTTAGTAAAATAAAAAGTCAAAAATGTCATTCTCTTGACTTTAATATATATTAAATTATTATATATGAAAAAAGTATAATTTTAGTTCATAATGGATTTTTAAGGATAAATAATTTTATTCAATCATGATAATTTATTTCAAATATTTATGAATAAAGTATTTACATTAAATTATCACACATCGCTAATACAATATTTATTCAATTAAGAGAAAAAATAAATAAATTATTTTAAAAAATTTAAAAGTAATGCAATATGGACATATTAGTGTATCCCAATAATTTTGTAGATAATTATTACTTATTATGAATTTTTGAATGGTTTAAATATGAAATCCATCTTCATGTTGATCTCAATAAAAGTAAAATTAAATTAATAGTGTATAAAATGAAATTAATGATATATTATGGAAATAATATTTTTTTAAATAATCTAAAAATTATAAAAATATTTTAGGAGTACAATTAGGATAATATATAGTAGAAAATTTCATTCTTTTTTCCATTAAATTAGTCAATAGTTGTAACATCCCAAGACATTATAATGTTTTAATTTTAGAATAAAATTAATTTTTTTGCTATATTTCTTTATATACAACACCAAGTTAAACTTATGCTGCACGCAATGCTAATTTAGCACGCGTTGCACGTAAAACCGAGTTTTACCGCCTTTGAATGACGCACCTATTTCAAAACTAAATTTTGGAAATTTTTTAAATTTTAGTTTTCAAAATAAAATTCATTTTTGAATTCAAAAATCTAAAAATTAGCTTAGAGTGAATTTTTGGCATTTTTCTAAAAAGTTTCATTTTTTTGATGAATAGTGAAAAATACTCTATTTTATTTAAAAACTGCATTTTTGTTTAAATAATTATTAATGTTAAATTATATTTTAAATTCGTTTTTAAGTCAAAATAGGTCAATTATAAATATATTAACCCAACTTATTTCATTAGAATCATTTTTATATTAAAATTGGATATAAAAACTTGTTGAACTTTTGAACATTTTTACTTAAAAAAATCACTTTCTCACCACGCATGTGAGATTAGTGTTAATCTTAATTTTCTGTTTGTGAATTGAATTTTGAAAAATGGAAATAAATTTCTGTAATCAGTATAATATTTTTGGTATAATAATATCAACTTGGTTTTTGATCAAAAATATTAGTGAAAGTAATTTAAATTAATTATGGTGATTGAGCTAAAATTAAGCTTAACAAGGGACTATACCTTAATCTTAAGGGCCAAAATGACTCAGACACTTTTCCAAAAACCATTAGCTACCAATAGTTCGACCACATCCCATATTATTTCAAATTTTACAGATTATTGGAATATTATTAAAAGTAAGTACCCTATATAAAAGTTTAAGTAAGGAAATAGACACAAAAGGAACGTTCCTTACCTTTAATATTAATAAAACATTGAGATATGTAAAATAAATAATTTTTTCAGTTATACATATCCTTTTGAAATATAAATGGATTGATTTTATCATAATAATTTATCATTAATTTTTAAATATGATTTAGTTACTTAAAATTCTTAATAAGTTCCAATGTAGTGATTATTTAGTTAATAATTAACTAAAATAAATGATACTATAAATATTAAAAGTGAAGTAAATTGATTTATTTATTATATTTAATTATTTTCTAGATGAATATATCATTTTACATATATTTAAACTTAATATATTTTAATTCCAATATTTTTTTATATTTTAAAATTAAAAATAAATAAATAATGTCAAAATTGACATTATTGTTATTTTATAATAAATGATTAAATGATTTAAAATTATTAAAAAAACATATATTCTACCAATTAATTTTTAAGTTTTAATAAATATTAAATAATATATATTAATGGACCAATTTATCTTTTATAATAACATATTGATCCATATACTGTAAAAAAATTAACACGGTCCGGGTTTAAGCAGTGTTTTATCGCGTCACATGCGCTTGTTTTAAAATTAATTTCAAAAATACATGTGATTTTTATTTAATAAATTAGATATAATATTAATAATTCATTTTATATGTATTTTTTAATAAATATCACTTTATTTTAGTCTTAATGGTTAAATTACTTAGGTTATAAAACTAGATACTTTAATAAAAACCAAAATAATAAAATTGGGGAATCATAGAAGTTAGGGAACCAAATTATTAAAATTCACATATTTTTGTGTGGTGGAGGTTTTTATAGACCATTAATCCATTTTTTTACATTTTTAGGCACATTAGGTAAGTTAGACCTCTCATTAATGAATACCTTTTGGTTTTTGCAAGAGTGTCACTCCCCCTCCACTATAAAAAGGAAAGCACTCTACCCCTTCCTCACACCTCTCAGGACACTTTGGATCGACCAAGATCTATCCAAATAGCTTATAAACATGAATATCCTCATCATATAATCCTTACCTTGGTCATAAATCAATCCAAGTAATCCTTTTGGTGCAAACCAAAAGGAGTTACCCAAATAAGAGGTAACGTTCTTCCTCAAGTTCCTTTAATTTATTTCCATTCTCCACCCCCAAAAAATTATTATTCCATTATCATATAAAAAATATTATTATAAATATAATAGGATTTTTTATGCTAATTTTTTAACCTAAAATCACACACACTTCTATCTAATGGGCAATGAACATACTGTTTACGTGTATGGCGAACTACCACCTCAAGAAACGATGGTTGTTCATTTTTTCTTTACCACCTCTCATGGTGGACATTATGATGGAAAATATATTTATATGTGATATATATGTGATATTTATTATTTATTTAAGATTATTTTATTATTTTACAACACATATACTTATACATTCCATTTTTTTAAAAACTATAACATCGTTTGTGGAAGTGTGGACTACCATCCCCCAAAGCGATGCGATTCGTTCACACTATACATGGAACCTATAAAGGATGGTTTTAAAAAACCTATGTAACATATATGAAATAAATATGATACTGTAATTATAATATACATATGTATCATTTAATTTTCATTCTTTTAATATGACAATGAAATGAAAGTAGTGTTCATGCATACGTACGACCTACCGTCTCCATGAACGGTGCATTTCATTTCTTATCTCCAAACTTTATAGATTATTCTAAATACTTATTTAATGAATATATATGATAATTACACTATATTTTAAATTATGTAGATTTATAAATCATAATATAATTAATAATAACAACAAATAAAAAGTCAAAACATACTTGAGAAAACTAGACAATTAACACCAAAAATAGTGAAAATAATGAAAGATTGTTAACAAACGGATAATAAGATACAATAAGAAGTTAATATATGATATCATGAATATAATTGTGGTTATTTTATATGTTATTAACATATTTTAAACCAATATAAAAGAGGATAAATACCACACAACAAAAATTAAGGTTAAGGTAAGAGAATTTCATCTCAATTTAAATTCCATTGAGTCTTATTTGTTATTATGCACCAATTCACTTTTTTTGATGTATATACTAATTTTGACACATAATATAATGAATATAATTATTCTCATGATATTATATGTTTCGTTTAATTTCATACCTTCTTGGAGATTATGATTTAAATTTTTTAAAGTGGTATGAGACACTTTGGAATTTTTAAAGATTATTCTCCTCAAGAATGTTCTTAATGATTATCTTTGCAATCTCACTTAATTTTGTGATTGTTAAATTTATCTTGAAACAATATATTTATTGCAATAATTTTTCATTGGAAATTTACTTGAATATCCATATTTTCATACAATGGATATTAGTATTTCCTAAACCGTATACCATTTTACATACAGTGTCTACTATGACAGTTATTTGATTATTTTAGGGACATATTGATAATTCCATATTATTTATTCAATATGGATAATTGATAAGGAATATTATTTATTTAAACTATTCGATATGAGGAATTATTTGGATATAAACTGATGGGAGGATCCCAAGCTTTATATATCTCCTCAATGCATCGACAGGTTCTCATAAGACAAATAAGTTGGCCAAATTAAATGGGTTTATATCCGTAGTTTTAACCATATTGTGAAAGGACTTAATGGTATAGATTTTCATGTTCCTTAGATATGATTTAAAATAATTAATAATTTCATTTATATATATTCAATTATTATTTATCCATGATATTTTTCATAGACATTTCTATGGATATAGTTCATTCTCAGTTTATTGACTAGATGGCATGTGTTTCAATTTCTTACCTTTCCATATTGATTTTTCCTTATCCAGTTATTGAATGACTTATGTTTTTAGTTAATAACCTTTACATTTTGATTTATTCTTGCCAATTAATTATTTATTCCTCTTTAATTACTCTTACCAAGCATTTAATCTCACCCTTATTATGTTTCCTTTCCCCATCTTATGAAGAAGAAATATTTGAATAAGCTTTCAAGAACATAATTTATTTTCTTTTTATGTATCATGTTTTTATTTCCTATTTATCAATGTATTATGGGTATCATGTATGTAATTTGACTTTGCAATACTGCTAAATTGATCGGTCCTTCAGTATTTGATTCCTTATAATGATGCTAATGTAATAAAATAATGCACCAACTCTAGGTTTCTAGGGTTGGGGTGTTACAGTTGGTATCAAAGGAAGTTTAGAAGCAACCTTAGAATATAGATTTAGAAAACATATATTAATGAACATAACAATAAGGTATAATTTGAGGATAAGTATTTAAGAACATCCTAGAATTTTGGTAAGATAGAGATTATGTGGTTATTCCTAGAAATATATCCCTATCTGGATAATATAAGTGGATGCGGTTTTGGAACAAATATACCTAAGAGTAACAACAATGAAAAGGTGTTCCTGTCCTGACTTGGTGTAACCTAGTATATGAAAATATAACCTACTATGCACTTGGTTTGACACTCCTGTGGGATAAGCTTAGGATAGTTCACATTTTCTTTACCTACCATTATGATGGATTTGAAAGTAAATATTTTCCCAAAGAAACCATGTTTATGATTATGAGGCCAATTACACATAAATTTATCAATTTATGTTAAGTATTTTTCTAGTTTTCATATTATAAATTATGATATGATCTAACCTAGTGTATGTTTATATTTAGAAATGGATCCCAGTAGAAGGAATATGAACCTTACCAATACACGTGATCTAAAGAGTAAGAAGGATAAAATCTTTTAGGGTCTTAATCCAATATTTAAAAAGGAAATAGTATCCCAAAACATTCTCATCACATGAGGACATAGTATCATGTAATAATGATATGGGTAAAGAATTATCCAAGTTCAATTTCTTCAAAGGAAACCAAGAAAAAAATAGGTCATCTGAGTACCATGAAAAAGGGAATGAGTCAAAGAAGATGAAGGGAAAAAAGGATTTTACCACATGTGATAATTGTGGCAAGAAACACCCTAGTATTTGATTAAAAGGAATGAGAATTTTCTACACGTGTGAAAATAAAGGCCACAATTCTTCTGATTGCAGGGGTAAGAAAAAGGTTTCAAACATACAATTATTCAACTGTAAGGATATGATACACTACGAAAATCAATGCCTCAAGCAATAAAAGAATACATCCAAAATGATGCTGTTGGATAATGGTCAAGTTATGATACTACTGCAAATGAAGAGGAATGGTTAATATGCCTATTCAATAATTGTATCATATGAATATTTTATTAATGATGCACTAGTTATAAGGATTATGGAATATATGAGGATTATACTGTAGTACCTTTTTCGTTAAGGATTTGAGATCATACGTTTAATAATACTAAGAAAATTTATTCAGTAGAAAGTTAAAATTTTATGAAAACACATGATTGAGGGAAAGAAACCCTTAATATGTTCTTGATGTTGATATAATGATGAAGAAATGATTGATTTTTATAAGTGATTACTACCTTGTAACTGATTAATGATATTTCAAAAAGTTGTCTATGCTATCATTGATGGAGTTTACAGTACTTTAGAATTTAATTAATATATCCAATAACATGTGTCTTACTTAATGAATAAGGAAGAATGCATGAACCAAATAAATTATTATGGTAATTCAATTTATTACCATATTTCAAGAGAATACATGATAAAGGTGTTCACATATTTAGTATTTTATTATTAAAGAGATACTTCATGAATATTGAAGGCTAATGATAAGTTCATTTTGGAAAGCCAGTTAATTTACTTCCAAAGTGTTGGATTTAAAAAAGTTAACCATTTATAAAATTTTTGATCATTGGATGAGATTTTAGAGGTTAATTTATTACTTAATCATATGATGCATCATGTGCTAATATATGAAGTATAAATAGTTCAAAGTGTAACCAAAGGATAAGATTGTGTTCATGAAATAAAAACATATATTACTTATATTTATATAGAGTGAAAGAATTCCTAAACATTCGAAAAAGTATCTAAAAAAATTGTCCTACTATCATAATTATTTTATGATATCAATGAACTTTATTCACACCTCTGGTTTATTGTTTTGTGGAACATGACCCTCAGCCCAGTTGGTGAGGACTCCTTAAGTGCATCCAAGAGACCCGGGATCAAATCTAGATAGAGTCTAATTTCCAGGTACTGTAGCAGTACTGTAGTAGGGATTGTATCAGGTACTTTGCAGAACTATAGCAGGTATTGTAGCATGCACTGTTTGGCACTGTAGCAGCCGACAACATTCCCCTGTTTGGGCCTTCGGGCCACTAATTTGGTCCCTAAGTCCTATAAGGCCTTTGGGCCACCCAGGCCTTCAGGTCAGTAAGGCCTTTGGGTCACCTCAAGGCCTTTGGGCCACCTTAAGTGTTGATGAAAACCAGACAACCTACATGGAACAAGTTTTAGAAAGAGGAGGAGCAAGGAGCTTTCACCATAACAGAAGCTAAACAGATCGAAAGAATGAGAGGGTATGGCACCTGCCATCAGGAAAATCCTGTGAATGCATGGGAAAGCCTAGCCAAATAGCCATGCGAAGGTGGATAACTAATTTCAAAATAAAGATGTTGGGGAGAATCAGTTCCAAGTAGTTATTCTGGATTGTATGTAATATTTGAAGCCTACAGGCAATGAATTCCTATAAGGCCTACGTGCCATGTAATACTTATGCCTACGGGCCTTGTAAGGGTTCCACCTCACCCCTTGAAATGTGGATTATCAAAAATAAATAAAAAATGAAGGCCTTCGGGCCATTGGAGTGGTTTATTGTTTTTTAGTCTATAACTTTCAGCTGAACATGTTCTCTAGCACTCTCCATCAGAACTTGATTGTTAGATTTTTGTTCTGTATCCATGTTTCCATTTCCCACCTATGTTCTCATACTAGGTAACCTATTTATGTGACCATTGTACATTCCTTTATCTCTTATTAATAGGATGTGGTATTAACCTAATTTACAATGTGGGTTTTTCAACAATATTATTTTCAAATATCAATCTCTTGATTACTGAGATCAAGTTTCAATTGTGAAGATGAAATTTAAATAAGGTAGGGAGAATGTAACACCCAAATAAATTAAAATGTTTTAATTTTAGAATAAAATTAATTTGTTCCTATCTTTATTTATATGAAACACCAAGTTAAGCTTATGCTACACACAATACTGAGTTAGCTTGCATTATACGCAAAATCGAGTTTTACCGCCTTTTAATGGAACACCTATTTTAAAAATAAATTTTGTCAATTTTATAAATTTTATTTGTAAAAAAACTTCATTTTTTAATTCATAATTTCAAAATTATATTAGGGTTAATTTTTGGTATTTTTCTGAAAAGTTTCATTTTTTGATGAATACTGAAAAATACTACATTTTAGTTAAAAACTATCTTTTCATTTAAATAATTATTAATATTAAATTATATTCTAAATTGGTTTTTGATGTAAAAATATATCAATTATAAATACATTAACACAATTTATATAATTTTAATCATTTTTATATTAAAATTTTATATAAAAACTTATTGAACTTTAGAAGGTTTTTACTTTAAAAACCCGCTTTCTCACTATGTATCTGAAATTAGAATTAATCTTAATTTTCCAACTTCTGTGACTTTAATTTTAAAAAATAGACATATATGGTTTTAATAAGTATAATATTTGTGTTCTAGTAAGATCAACTTAATTTTTGACCAAAAATATTAGTGAAAGTGATTAAAATTAATTACATTGATTAAAGTAAAATTAAGCTTAATAAGGGACTGTGCCTTAATCTTGAGGGCCAAAATGTCATGGAAACTTGTCCAAAAACCATTTTCTTCCAATAGTTCAACTAAATACCCTCTTGGTTCTAATTTTATGGATTATTTTGACATTATTAAATGAAATTTCCCTATATGAAAGGTTAAGTAAGGAAAGAGACAGAAAGGGAACTTTCCTTACCTTTAACATTTATAAAACTTTGAGATATGTACAAAACATCATATTTGTTTTTATACACATAATTTTTTAATATAAATGGGTTTATGTTATCATAATAATTTATCATTAATTTTTTAAGATGATTTAGTTACTTAAAATGCTTATGAAACGCCAATGTAGTGATTATTTAGTTAATAATTAACTAAAATAAATGATACTATAAATATTAAAAGTGAAGTAGATTGATTAAATTATTATATTTAATTATTTTTTTAGATTAATATATCATTTTAATTTTCTATAAACTTAATATATTTGAATTCCAATATTGTTTTGATATTTTAAAATTAAAAATAAATAAATAATGTCAAAATTGACATTATTGTTATTTTATAATAAATGATTAAATTATTTAAAATTAATAAAAAACTTATATTCTACAAATTTATTTTTAAGTGTTAATAAAAATTAAATATGTTCTATTAATGGACCAATTTATTTGTTATAATTAACATATTGACCCATATACTATAAAAATATCGTTAACATGGTCTAGGTTTAAGTAGTGTTTTAGTGCGTCACATGCACTTTTTTTAAAATTAATTTCAAAAAATCATGTGATTTTTATTTTATAAATTATATATAATATTAATAATTAAGTGGATATATATATTTTAATAAATATCACTTTATTTTAGTCTTAATGTTTAAATTACTTAGGTTAGAAAACTAGATGCTTTAATAAAAACCAAAATGATAAAATTGGGGAATCTTAGAAGCTAAGGAACCAAATTATTAAAATGATTTTTCATTGCATGATGGTGGTTTTTATAAACCATTTTACCCCTTTAATTCATTATTTATCCATTTTTTAGGCACATTTGGTAATTTATTCCTCCCATTAATTAATATCTTTTGGTATTTACAAGAGTGTCACTCCCCCTCCACTATAAAAAGGAAAGCCCTCTACCCCTTTATAAAACCTATCAAGACACTTTTTATAGACCCATATATAACCAAATATCTTCTCAACATACCTAACCTAATCCTATAATCCCCCCCTTGGTCATAAAGTAATAAAAGGAAACCCTTTGGTTCAAACCAAAATGAGTTATCCGAATAAGAGGTAACATTCTTCCTCAAGTTCCTTTATTTTATTTCCATTATACACCCCCAAAAACATTATTATTACATTATCATATTAAAACACCATTATCATAAATATAAAATTATTTTTTATGCTAGTTTTTCTAGCTACACTCACACACACTTTCATATAATGGGTAACTAATATACTATTTATGTGTATGACGAACTACCGCCTCACGAAATGATGATTGTTCATTTTTCCTTTACCACCTCTCATGGTGGACATTATGATATAAAATATACTTATATATGATATTTATTATGTATTTTATATTATGTAATTATTTTATAACACATATCTTTATACTTTCCATTTCATGTAAAAATGATAACATCGTTTGTGGAAGTGTGGACTACCACCCCCTCAAAGCGATGTGATTCGTTCACACTATACATGGAACATGTAAAGGTTGGTTTTAATAAAACTATGTAACATGTATGACATAAATATGATAATTTAATTATAATATACATATTTATCATTTACTTTTCATTATTTTAATACGAAAAGAAAATGAAAGTAGCGTTCATGTGTACGTACGACCTACTGTCTCTATAAACAATGCATTTTATTTCTTATCTTCAAACTTTATAGATTATTGTAAATAAATGTGTACTAAATATATATGATAATTAAATCATTGTTTAAATTATGTAAATTATTAAACCACTATATAATTAATAAGAACAACAAATAAAAAGTCAAAATATACTTGAGAAAACTAGGCAATTGACACATGAAATAGTGAAAATAATGAAATATTGTTAAAAAACAGGTAATAAGATATTATAAGAAGTTAATATATGATATTATGAATATTATTATGGATATTCTATACATTATTAACATGTTTTAAACCACTATAACATAGTATAAATACCACACAACAAAAAATAAGGTTAAGGTAAGAGAATTTCATCTCAATTTACATTCCATTAAGACTTATTTGTTATAATGATCAATTCACATTTATTTGGTGGCAATAATTCCTTCATCATCATTTAATTTTATAAATAATAGGAATAAAAGTACAAAAAAAGAGAAGCACAGAAGGAAAACCCCTCGCCCACCCCTGCCCTAAAGAAGAAACTATGGGGGCCTGAAATGGTGAAGCCCTAAAGCATCCCCTTTAATAAAGTCAATCCCGTCAGGTTTAATACTTTCCGCAGAGTGCAGAAACACCTTATCTATGCCATTAAAGTCCACTGAGGCCAGGTAGTCAGCAAAATTGTTCCCCTCTCTCCAGGTGTGAAGAATTAGGATGTTGTTCTTGAAACATAATATAATTAATATCATTATTATCATTATATTATAAGTTTCATTTAATGTCATGCCTTCATGGGTATTATGATTTAAATGTTTCAAACTGGCATGAGACACTTTGGAATGTTTAAAGATTATTCTCCTCAAGAATGTTCTTAATGACTATATTTATAATATCACTTCCTTTTATGATTTTTAAATTTCTATTGAAAAAATCACTTTATTATAATAATTTTTCATTATAAATTTACTTGAATATTTATATCACTACTAAAAACATGGATTTTATCAGCGCTAGAAAATATCATTAACAGTGATAAAAAAAGCGTTGTTAATTGAGGCGAAGATAAGGGGGGGGGGTCCTTTTATCAGCGCTCAGAAAAGCGCTGATAAAACTAAAAAAATAAATAAAAAATAAATAAATAATAATTTATATTCAGAGGGGGGAACTTTTAACAGCTCTTGACCCCCCCTTATCAGTGCTAGGCGGCCCCCTCCCACTCCCGCGCGCTGCCCTTGCCTGTGCATCCTGCACTTTCCCGCGCGCCCCTCCTTGCTTCCACCCGGATTTGAACCCGTGACCTCCCCCTTGCGCGCCCGCATCTTTACCACTAAGCCATTTTGTTTTTTATCTATATAATGATACATCTATTTATATATATATATATAGTTATATTTACTTTTATATTAATATAGATTCATATTAATATAAATATATTTAGTTATATTAATACATATATATTTATTCATATAGTAATATATATATATATATTAATATATATTTATATTTATCTATATATATATATAGTTATATTTATTCGTATATTAATATAGATTCATATTAATATCAATATATTTAGTTATATTAATACATATATTTTTATTCATATATTAGTATATATATATTTATTTGTATATTAATATATATTTATATCTATTTATATATATATTTTTAGTTACAATTTTTTATTCGTATATTTATTTGTATATTAATATATATTTATAAGATTAGTTTTAAATACATTTATAAAATTTTTTTATGTGTGTTTATAAATAAATAAATAAATACATACATACATACATACATATATACAACATACACACACACACACACACATATATTTACGAATAAATACATATATATGTGTATTTGAAAATCCATAGAATGTTAAAACGACCATAACTTATAATCCAAAAGCCCGTTTCAACTCTAAAACTAGTCAAATTGAATAACATGAAACAATCTTCGATATGATATGTGTTACAAGGATAATAGACATTCGGATCAGAAGTTATACCTATTTGAATGTTAACAAATCGGGGTATGCCGACTAAAAACTCAGTTTTGGAGGTCTTCTGAGCCTTTTTTGGCCTTGAAAAATGTGACAAAGGCTTTACTTGGGTGACCATTGCATAGAGCTTGTCGTAGGCTTTGATTTGATATGTTTTAGAGCTCAAACGGACATCCGGATCAAAAGTTATGGCCGTTTGAAGTTTGAGTTACATTTTCAACATATTTTAGATCTTTTATTAATTTTTTTTTGATTTTTTGTGTCTTAAAATTGTTATTAAATGATTATTAATCGATGATAATTAATAAATTATTAATTAATAATATTTTATTAAAAAATTTAAAGCCATTTTCACAAAATTTATTATATATTAAATGTAATAGTCTATTTAAAATTTTCTAAAACATATTTAAAAAATATATATTATATTTATATCAATATAAATATACTTATATAACAATATATTATTTTTCATGATTTTTTTTGAAATATAAAATTTATCAACGCTAGGAAAAAGCACTGATAAATCCCCCCTTTATCAGCGCTACTAAACAAAAGCACTGATAAAGGGGTCCCTTTTATCAGTGCTAAAAAAGTGCTGATAAAGGGGGGGGGGCTTTATCAGCGCTAAAAAAAGCGCTGATAAAAGGTCACTTTTAACAGCACTTTTTTTAGCGCTGATAAAGGCCCCCCATTTATCAGCGCTTTTTTTAGCACTGTTAAAGGGTGGTGCTGTGGAAACCCAGTTTTGTGGTAGTGTATTATCATACAATGGATATTATTATTTCCTAAACTGTAAACCATTTAACATATGGTGTCTAATTTGATAGTTATTTGATTATTTTGGGGATATATTGATAATTTTGTATTCTTTATTCAATAAGAATATTTGGTAAGGCATATTATTTATTTCTACTATTCAATATGATGAATTATTTGGATAGGAAATGATGGGAGGATCCCAGAATTTATATAGATCCTTGATGCATCGACAGGTTTTCATAAGAAAAATAAGTTTTCCAAATTAAATGGGTTTTTATCTGTAGTTTTAACCATATTTTGAAAGGTATTAATGATATAGGTTTTAATGTTCCTCAGACATGAAGTCCAATAATTAAGCATTTCCTTTATATAGATTTAGTTATTATTTATCCATGATATTTTTCTTCAATTTTTCTATAGATAGAGTTCATTATAATTTTATTGACTAGATGACATGTGTTTCAGTTTCTTACCTTTACATATTAATTTTTCCTTATCTACACTACTAGAAATGTAGGATTTCCAAACAGTTCTGAACCGTTGGGAAAGGCTGCAGAACCATTGGTATATATTATACCAACGGTTCTGCAAACCATAGGGAAGTAAGCTGTTGGGAAATCTTTTCCCAATGGTTTACTGTGAACCGTTGGGATAGGTTAGAAAAAATTAACCTATCCCAACGGTTGTGCCAAACCATTGGGAAAGTTTTTACCAACAGTTTGGCTTGAACCGTTGGGAAAACCAAGCAGAGGGATTCTTTCCCAACAGTTTCTAAACCGCTGGGAAAGTATTTTTACCAACAGTTCATAGAACCATTGGTAAAAATAATACCCAGAGAGGCTATGAAAACGGTTTCAAACCGTTGTCATAGCCTATGCTGTGCAAATTGCACAGCAGCCTGCAATTTGCACAGCAGCTACCCTTTCATTTTTGTGCAATTTGCACAGTAGCCAATCCATTCCCTCTCATTTTCAATCACTTCCAATTATTGTACCTGCAATAAACTAACATATACATATACAATTATTGTACCTATAATAACCAACTAAAACATACATATAGAGAAAAATTCATACACATTTAACATATTATGCATCCAGGAACTATACACATCCATAATTAAATCAGAATTCATAACGTAATTATAAACATACATAATTCATTTATAATTCAATTTAAAATTTAGATGACAATTATATGTGGAATCCGGAATTCAATTCATAATTTGATCGGTTTTTCATATACCATATGTTTTTACTAGAAATGATTTACATTTTAAACAAAATACATACACCTGGAGTGATATCGGCCACACCGTGCCTCGTATTGAGGTGAGGTTAACTCGTACACGTCAAAAATGACCCATGGATCGTTGTCCTAAAGTATCAACATATTTCGAAAGCATTTGGTTGGTTTTCCGTATGTCAGTTGTTGTTTTAACTTAAAATGAAGTGGTTTTTAAATAAAAGAGAGAAACTTTGAATGGTTCCAGCCGCACCGCGCCTCAGATTGAGGCGGGGTTGACTCATACATGTCACAAATGACCCATGGATAATTGTGCTAAAATATCAACACAATCAGAATCTATTTGGTTGGTTTTCCGTATGTACTTAAAATGTTATCCATTTTAAACATAAGAGAGACACTTTGGGTGGTACCTGCCACACCATGACTTGGATTGAGGCGCGGTTGACTTGTAAACGTAACATATGACCCATGGATCGTTGTCCTAAAGTTTCAACAGATTCTGAATGTGTTTGGTCAGTTTTTCGTATGCCAGTTGTACTTTTCACTTATAATCCTGTCCATTTTTTAAAAAAAGAGACACAATTAGAGTGGTACCGGACACACCGTGTCTCGGATTTAGACAAGGTTGACTCGTACATGTATCAAATGAACCATGGATCTTTTTCCTAAAGTATCAACACAATCCAAATGCATTTGGTCAGTTTTTCGTATGTCAGTTGATGTTTTCACTTAAAATGATGTCATTTGGAAACAAAAGATAGACACTTTGAGTGGTTCCGGCCACACCGCATCTCATATTGAGAAGGGGTTGATTCTTAAACGTTACATATGACCCATGGATCATTGTGCTAAAGTATCAACACAATCAGAATCCATTTGGTCAGTTTTCCGTATGTACTTAAAATGTTGTCCATTTTAAACAAAAGAGAGACACTTAGAGTGGTCTCAGCCACACTTTGCCTCATATTGAGGTAGGTTTGACTCGTAAACTTCACATATGACCCATGGATCGTTTTCCTAAAGAATCACCACATTTCGAAAGCACTTGGTCAGTTTTTAGTATGTCAGTTGTTGTTTTCACTTGAAATGATGTCCATTTTAAATAAAAGAGAGATACTATGAATGGTGTTGGCCATACCGTGCCTCGTATTGAGGCGGGGTTGACTTGTACACATCACATATGACCCATGGATAGGTTTTCTAAATTATCGACACAATCAGGATCCGTTTGGTCAGTTTTACGTATGCTAGTTGTTGTTTTCACTCAAAATGATGTCAATTTTAAACAAAAGAGAGACACTTTGAGTGGTGTCGGCCACACCGCACCTCTGATTGAGGTGAGGTTGATTCGTACACGTCACATATGACCCATGTATCGTTATATTAAAGTTTCAACGGAAACCTAATGCGTTTGGTCGGTTTTCCATATGTACTTAAAATGTTGTCCATTTTAAACAAAAGAGAGACACTTAGAGTGATCCCGACCACACCACGACTCGGATTGAGCCTGGGTTGGCTCGTACACATCACATATGACCTAAGGATCGTGGTGATAAATTATCAACATAATCTGAAGGCGTTTGGTTAGTTTTCCGTATGTCAGTTGTTCTTTTCACTTATAATCCTATCCATTTTAAACAAAAGAGACAGAGTTAGAGTGGTACCAGCCACACCGCACCTCGGATTTAGACAAGGTTGACTCATACACATCTCAAATGACCCATGGATCATTTTTCTAAAGTATCAACACAATCCGAATGCTTTTGGTCAGTTTTCCGTATGTCAGTTGATGTTTTCACTTAAAATGATATCCTTTTGAAACAAAAGAGAGACACTTAGAGTGGTGCCGGCCACACCGCGCCTCGGATTGAGGCGGGGTTGACTTGTACACGTCACATATGACCCATGGATCATTTTCCTAAAGCATCAACACATTTTTTAATGTGTTTGGTCATTTTTTCGTATGTCACTTATTGTTTTCACTTAGAATGAAGTCCATTTTAAACAAAATAGAGACACTATGAATGGTGTCGGCCACATCGTGCCTCATATTGAGGTGGGGTTGACTCTTACACTTTTAATATGACCCATGGATCGTTGTGGTAAAGTATCGACACAATCAGAATCCGTTTGGTCGGTTTTCCGTATGCTAGTTATTGTTTTCACTTAAAATGAAGTCCATTTTAAACAAGAGAGACACTTTGAGTGGTGTCGGCCACACCACACCTCGAATTGAGGCGAGGTTGACTCTTAAACGTCACATATGACCCATGGATCTTTCTCCTAAAGTTTCAACGGAAACCGAATGCATTTGGTTGGTTTTTCTTATGTACTTAAAATGTTGTCCTTTTTAAACAAAAAAGAGACACTTAAAGTGATCCCTGCCACACCGCGACTCGGATTGAGCCCAGGTTAACTCGTACACATCACATATTACCCATGGATCGTTGTGATAAATTATAAATAGAATCCGAATGCGTTTGATCAGTTTTCCATATGCCAGTTGTTCTTTTCACTTATAATCCTATCCATTTTAAACAAAAGAGACACAGTTAGAGTGGTACCGGCCACACCGTGCCTCAGATTTAGATGGGGTTTACTTGTACATGTCTCAAATGAACCATGGATCATTTTACTAAAGTATTAACACAATATGAATGCATTTGGTTGGTTTTCCGTATTCCAGTTGATGTTTTCACTTAAAATGATATCCTTTTGAAACAAAAGAGAGACACTTAGAGTGGTGCCGGCCACACCGCACCTCGGATTGAGGCGGGGTTGACTCCTACACATCACATATGACCCATGAAACATTTTCTTAAATCATCAACACATTTTGAATGTGTTTGGTCAGTTTTTTGCATGTCACTTGTTGTTTTCACTTAAAATGATGTCCATTTTAAACAAAAGAGATACACTATGAAAGGTGTTGGCCACACCACACCTCGGATTGAGGCGGGGTTGACTCGTACATGTCACATATGACCCATAGATAGTTGTGCTAAAGTATCGACTCAATCAGAATCTGTTTGGTCAGTTTTCCATATTCTAGTTGTTTTTTTCACTTAAAATGAAGTCCATTTTAAACAAAAGAGAGATACTTTGAGTGGTGTCGGCCACACCGCACCTCGGATTGAGGCGAGGTTGACTCGTACACATCAAATATTACCCATGGATCGTTCTCATAATTTTTCAAAGGAAACTGAATGCGTTTGGTCAGTTTTCCGTATGTCCTCAAAATGTTGTCCATTTTAAACAAAAGAGAGACACTTAGAGTGATCCTGGCCACATCGTGACTCAGATTGAGTCTAGGTTGGCTCATACACATCACATATGACCCATAGATCATTGTGATAAATTATCAATAGAATCCGAATGCATTTGGTCGGTTTTCCGTATGCCAGTTGTTCTTTTCACTTATAATCCTGTCCATTTTAAACAAAAGAGACATAGTTAGAGTGGTACCGGCCACACCGCGCCTCGAATTTAGACGGGGTTGACTCGTACATGTCTCAAATGACCCACAGATCATTTTCCTAAAGTATCAACACAATACGAATGCGTTTGGTCAGTTTTCCGTATGCTAATTGATGTTTTCACTTAAAATGATATCCTTTTGAAACAAAAGAGAGAGACTTAGAGTGGTGCCGGCCACACTGCGCCTTAAATTGAGGTGGAGTTGACTCGTACACGTCACATATGACCCATGGATTGTTTTCCTAAAGCATCAACATATTTCGAATGCGTTTGGTCAGTTTTTTGTATGTCAGTTGTTGTTTTCACTTAAAATGATGTCCATTTTAAACAAAAGAGATACACTATGAATGGTTACAGCCACACCGTGCCTCGGATTGAGGCGAAGTTGACTCTTACACGTCACATATGACCCATGGATAGTTTTTCTAAAGTATCAACACAATCAGAATCTGTTTGGTCGATTTTCTGTATGTACTTAAAATGTTGTCCATTATAAAACAAAAGAGAGACACTTAGAGTGATCCCGACCACACTACAACTCGGATTGAGGCGCGTTTGACTCTTACACATCACATATGATCCATGTATCGTTGTCCTAAAGTTTCAACAGAATCCGAATGTGTTTGGTCAGTTTACCGTATGTCAGTTGTTGTTTTCAATTAAAATGAAGTCCATTTTAAACTATAGAGAGGCAGTTTGAGTGGTGCCAGCCACTCCACACCTCGGATTGAGTCTAGGTTGACACATACACGTCACATATGACCCATGGATCGTTTTCCTAAAGTTTCAATGGAATCCAAATGCGTTTGGTTGGTTTTCTATATGTCAGTTGTTGTTTTCACTTAAAATGTTGTCCATTTCAAATAAACCTAAGACACTTTGAGTGGTTCTGGAAAAACCGGGCCTCTGATTGAGGCGGGGTTGACTCATAAATGTCACAATTGACCCAAAGATCATTTTTATAAAGTATAAACACAATCCGAATGCGTTTGGTCAGTTTTTCGTATGTCAGTTGTACTTTTCACTTAAAATGTTATCCATTTCAAACAAAAGTGAGACACTTCGAATGGTGCCGACCACACCACGCCTCGGATTGAACTGTGGTTGACTCTTACATGTCACATATGACCCATGTATCGTTGTGAAAAAGTATCAATAGAATCTGAATGCGTTTTGTTGGTTTTCTGTTTATCAGTTGTTCTTTTCACTTAAAATATCATCCATTTTAAACAAAAGACACAGTTAGAGCGATACTGGTCACACCGTGCCTCGGATTTAGACTAGGTTGACTCGTACACGTCAAAAATGACCTAAGGATCATTTTCCTAAAGTATAAACACAATACAAATGCATTTGTTCAGTTTTTCGTATGTCAGTTGTACTTTTCACTTAAAATGTTATCCACTTCAAACAAAAGTGAGACACTTCAAATGGTGTCGGCCACACCGCGCCTCAGACTGAGATGGGGTTGACTCGTACATGACACATATGACTCATGGAACATTTTCCTAAAGCATCAACACATTACAAATTTGTTTGGTCAGTTTTCCGTATGTTAATTGTTGTTTTCACTTAAAATCCTATCCATTTTAAATAAAAGAGATACACTTTGAATGGTGTCAGCCACACCGGGCCTCGGATTGAGGCGGGGTTGACTCGTACACGTCACATATGACCCATGGATCGTTGTACTAAAGTATCAGCACAATTAGAATCTATTTGGTCAGTTTTCCGTATGCTAGTTGTTGTTTTCACTTAAAATGTTGTCCATTTCAAATTAACCTGAGACACTTTGAGTGGTGCCAGCCACACCGGGCCTCAGATTGAGGTGGTTTTCTATATTATAGTTGTTGTTTTCAGTTAATAAGCTTATCAAGACATTCATATAAATCAAGACATACAAAAATGGAATAATCCTAAATAACATTGCATGATCAGAGAAATAAAAAAAGCATGTGAAATCAAGGAGGGTGGGGGGCTGTCCGGGGGGCTGTCTGGGGGCTGTCTGGGGAACAAGGAGGAGGGTGGGGGGGCTGTCTGGGGGGCTGTCCTGGGGGCTGTCCATGGGGTGTTCGGGGGGCTGTCTGAGGTCCAAGGAGGAGGGGGGGGGGCTGTCCGGGGGCTGTCTGAGGGGCTGTCTGGGGGGCTATCCGGGGTTCAGGGAGAAGGGTGGGGGGCTGTCTGGGGGGATGTCTCGGGGGCTGTCTGGGGGGTGTCTGAGGGGCTGTCCGGGGACCAAGGAGGATGGTGGGGGGGCTTTCTGAGGTCCAAGGAGAATGGTGGGGGGTTGTCCAGGGTCCAGGAAGGAGGGGGCTGTCCAGGGAGTTCCCAAACACACAAAACTCTATAAACATGCTCAAGATACACCGCAACCACTAAAAGACAACAAAATCCATGAAAACAGACAATATATAAAAATAACTCAACTCCAATACTATAATAAGGGTCTAGATAAAACCAACAACTAGAATATATTAAACATAAAATCTCAATAATATTAGTCAAAAATGTAATGGATCAATTTGTCCCACATCACCATCACCATCATCACCATCATCATCACCCTCATCCTCATCCCCATCATTATCCTCACCCTCCTCAGTGCCCTCCTCCTCGCCCTCACCCTCCTCCTCACCCTCGCCATCCGCCTCACCCTCCTCCTCTCCCTTCTCTTCCGCATCAGACTCCTCGCCATCATCATCATCAGTATGGACATCATCTTGACCACCACTAGAACTGCCCCCTGGTGCACCATATATAGAATGTATAGATGAAATATATTCATTAAAATCTAGGCTGGCCTCTGGTGGAAGTGTTGGACGTAGAACTTCAATAAATTTCATAAATGCACTGTTTTCCTCAGCAGACTGTTCTTCCATCTCTGTGGCCCTTTTCTCAGCCTGTTCTACCTGTGCCCTAAATTTCTACAGCTCAGTGGCACTACAACTCGTACCTGAGGAGGGCCAATACCTCTTCAGGGCTATCCTAGGTCAGCAGCATACTCTGCCACGATGCTCCTTTCCCAATACCTGATGTAAGTGATCAGTGGGCCCAAAATTGTCTGGTTCTTGGGCATCGAGGGCCTCTAAATCATCCTTTTACAAATATAAATATATTATTAAGTTACAAAATAGATATTAAAATATAAAATTAATATATTAAAACTTACAATTTGCTACTGAGTCGCTTATTTGACGACACTTCCATCCTTTTTCCGTCTACTCGAGCAGAACAGTTTTTCTCAAGGCACACGTCCTTCAATATTATGTATTTGCCTCTACAATGAAAT
This sequence comes from Viscum album, assembly GCA_963277665.1. Classification (NCBI taxonomy): domain Eukaryota; kingdom Viridiplantae; phylum Streptophyta; class Magnoliopsida; order Santalales; family Viscaceae; genus Viscum; species Viscum album. The sequence continues at coordinate 247,417,431 of OY728152.1, read as the reverse complement.
TGAAAACTAAATTTATATGAAAACCTTAAAAAATTATTAAATAATTTAGGAAACAAAAGAAAGTGTAAGTTGTAAAGAAAACTTATAAACAATTGTCATACCTTCTTCCTCTCATGATCTGGCATCGTAGTACGTCCTAGTGTGTGGAGGTATTTTTTTGCATCAATGTTTATTTATTTTTTTCCGGATGATTCCTAAATAAAATTTTATAATTAAAAGGATAATATTAATGTAAAACATGAAAGTTATTATTTAAATACCTCAAATGTAATTCATACCTTAAACTGGGTAGTCGTCCAATGAGTAATCATCTGACGATACTGCTCTATAGGACAATCATCCATGACTGGTACAACCTCTAACTCAGTGACAACTCTAGAATGCCATAAAATATACAACTCATGCTTATAGGCTATCCAAATCTCTCCTAAATCTTTTAGACATTCCGGTCGTGCACCCTCACCATCGGGAAAATTAAATCGAAGATGACATCAAAATATTAATTAATATAAATACAAAAATAATTCATGGCATTAAATACAACCGATTTTTACCCATATCTTTTCCCAAACTCTATCCTTGACCTCATGTGTAAAATGTCTCCATGATAGCGGGCTGACGGGAATGATGTCGAAGTATTTGTCAAGCGTCGCCAAAAAACTCCGACATTGCTGCCCTGTTTTCTCAACCATTTGGTTGTCTTCATTATAATCCACCATAACCTGTGTGCGGCGGTTCCACATCGAACGCATGTGTGTACGCCCCCTCCCCCGCCTCCTATCAGTAGATGTATTTATCATGAAAGAAAAACAAATATTTTATCAAAACATGTTATAATTAAAATAAATATTGCTATAAAAATTTGTTAGGGTTATATAAATATACCTGCACCAGTCTGATCGTTGAGTACTACTGGATCCACAAAAACTGATGGAACACCCTGTGGTGGAACAAGAGTCGAAGATGATGGAATATAGAAGCTTGGAGAGACAGAAGTAGAAGGAAAAGAAGATGGGACAACTATATGACCAGATTCTAACTGGGGAGTGGGAATCATCATGGGATATGAAAATGATGGGCTAGAAGATGCAAAAGGTGGAGAAAACATGGGAGGCCTAAATATCCCATGTGTCCCTAATGAAACACCGGGATCAAAATGTGGGAATGATGACATGTCAGTGGGAGGGTCAGGGTCTAGTCGGGTACGTGAAACTGCTCGTCCACATCTGGTATGAACCCTCCTCGTACCACCGACCTAAGTACTAGGACCAGTACTAGGATCCTCATCGAATAACTGTCGACGTATAGGTGGATCCTACAAAAATGTTTACAAAAAAATTAATCACATGACATTATATATTCTTTAAATATATATACTTGAAATAAAGAACTCACTAAAGGAACTAATGGTGGAACGCCCATCTCCTCCATTCGATGATTGTTCTCCATCATTTTTTTTCTTCGTCTCTCTTCAATTGGCTGCATTTCATGCTTTTGAAAACAAATATTTCATTAATTAGAAAAAGGAAACTAATGTATAACACAAAAAACTAAATATATGAGGGAATAAGGGTATTCATTGGTAATTTAGCTATCAATTGTTTTAGAAGATCTTGAATGGATTTAATAAATCATAAAATTTGTAATGTTCACCAAGTTAGAAATATTGTTTGAATAGGTTTGAATACAGTTCAATTCCAAATTAGAAAATGCAATTCAAATAAAACTTCAACCAATAAACATTGAAAATTCACATAACGGTCAAGTCAGCTAAAACATATTTGTGATCAATAATAAATCAATTTGAATATTACCAACCTTAACAACCCAACTCAAGGTAAACCAAAAGAATTGAGAACATGGATGAATGATTCTATATATTTTCAACCACAACTTCAGGTTCACAATCAAATCTAACAATTGAGCTATTGGAGTCATCAAAAGAAATAAAGGGATTGGTTCCAATGGAACTTGGGACAATGTCAATTCCATCATCACTATCATCAAAAATATGTCTTGGAATTACTTCAACTATGACACCAAATTCAGGTCAAAGTTGGTCTTTGACATAAAAATTTTTTTTAGCCATTGATGCCAACACATATGGTTCTTCAGTAGCAAGAGTGCGAGTCATATTAATTACTCAAAATCCAAAATCATCAATAAATGTTCCATGTCTCATCATCGAATCAAACCAATGGAATTTCATCATTGTGACTCATCCATGAGAGTAATAACCCAATATTATTATTTTCTCAACGACTCCATAATAACCCACATTTTCAAATCGCAGTCTACTATCTGATGCATTGGCATAAAAATCTGTTGTGGTAGTAAGTATAACACCATCATGTTGTGTTCTCATGTTCTTTTCTCATTCAGTGACAATAAATTTGTACCCATTGATAACAATTGATTTACAGTCACGAACCACAGTATTAGGACCAAAAGCCAAAGCTATTATTTCCTCAGAGACAGAGTTAGCAGAAAAACTCAATACCTGCAATATAAATGACTACTAAACTTAATTAAATATTGATATAATTATTTTAAACATTAATATTTTTACCTTCAATTTTAACCAAGCAGAAAACTCTTTGCTATGCAAAGTCTCTCTCCTTCTCAAAGATAAAGAACGATGCTTCCTATTTATCATTGTTTTATGTTCCCTGTAGATAAAAAATATGAATAGTTTAACATATATATATGTAAGATATACATATTCAATTTAGTTACCTGATATAGTCATCGAACAAATAACAGTTGAACAAAACTGTGCGATGTGCCATCTCCCGCTCTTCATGGCTTAATGTATTCAATGTATATGATCCAGGAATTCCTCCTGTTTGAGGAAGTGATGGAAAACTGGGTTCAATTTTCTCATAATATTCTTCTTTATTTCTCATTGGTCTGTTCATTCTTGTAGTAAGATCAGACAAATACATTGATCAGAAATCCATACATTCTTGAGCCAAGTAACCGTTCACGATAGAACCTTCGGGATGATTCCTGTTTCAGACATAAGACTTTAATGTGTACATATTTCTTTCAGTTGGATACATCCAAAGAAAAGAAATAGGTCCCCCGAGAAGTATTTCAGTGGTAATATGGATAGTCAGATGCAACATGCATGTGAAAAATGGAGGAAATATTTTCTCTAACTCACACAAAATTAATGGGGCATTTGCCAACATTTTTTACAAGAAAGACTTGGAAAACTTCTTAGCACAAAGATCTCTAAAAAAATGGCACAACCAAATAACATTCACCCTTACATTATTGGAAAAAAGATGATGGATTGATATTGGAAGCAAATCACGCAGTAGAATGTGATAATCATGAGTCTTCAAAGATTTTAGCTTCAAATCTCTTCTGTTGACCCATTTACATATGTTGCTTGAATAGCCATCAGGAACTCTAATAGTCTCTAATACTTCCAGAAATTGTTTTTTTCATAGGTGTCATCACATAAGAAGCACATGGAAGTTTCCATTTATTTTCACTGATACGCACATGATGCAATTCTGGTCTGATGCCCCAATCCACCAAGTCACTCCGAGATCGTAAATCATCTTTTGTCTTCCCCTTGATATTTAGAATAACCAAAAGAAACATTTTGCATATATTATTTTCAATATGCATTATGTCTAAGAAATGATGTAACAAATTGGTTGACCAATAAGGCAAATCAAAAAAGATACTCTTCTTCCTCCAATTGTAACAGGTTTCAGTGGAAACATTCTTTTTCTTTCTAGATTTCATTTGACCCTTCCCGAATGAAAAACTGAAATCTTTCAATTCATTAAGAACATTAGTTCTAGATATACTATGAGTTGGATCATCGGTATCTATGGTATTATAAAATCTTCGAAGATTCATTCTATATGGATGATCATTTGGAAAGAATCGCCAATGTCCCATAAAACTGAAACTAAAATGATGTTTCAGACTTCTGGATCGTGTATTCTTTATAAAAACTGGGCATGACAGTTTTCCCTTTGTGCTCCATCTAGACATCATTGCATAAGCTAGAAAATCATTGATCATCCACATAAGCGCAACACGCATCTGAAATATGTCTTTCAAACATGAATTGTATGTGCGCACACCCACATCCCAAAGAAGTTTCAACTATTTTATTAAAGGTTTCATGTATACATCAATATCAATGTCGGGATCAGAAGGACCAAATATGAGTATACTCATGAAAGTGAAAGGTTTTTTCATACACAACCATGGGGGAAGATTATAAATGTGTATAAAAACTGGCCATGTGCTGTGTGAAGTAAGCATCTGCCCAAACAGATTAAAACCGTCGCATGAAAGACCCAGCCTCACATTACGCACGTCAGCTACAAAATCAGGATGTCGAGCATCAAATCTCTGCCATGCAAATCCATCTGCAAGATGAACCAACTCATCATTATTCTTATTTCTCTCAGTATCATGCCATCTCATTTTTATTGATATGTCATTAGACATAAAAATATTTTGGAGTCTAGGGATCAATGGAAAGTGCCACATTACTTTCTGTGGAAAGCGGGATGGTGTTCCATCAGATTTTGATTTCCAACGGGATGTTCCACATTTTATACAATCATTTCGTTCAACGATTTCCCCCCAGAATAAACTGCAATCTTTTGGGAAAGCATGAATTTTGTTTCTTGAAAATCCAAGTTCCTCAACTAAATTCCATGTTATATAGTGGTTTGAGGGAATATCTGCATCATCTGGAAGTAAATCCTTCAAGAGGGTAAGAATGTAATCGATTGCTGTATTAGAAATCCCATACATAGTTTTCCCATGAAACAATCAGATTAAAAATTCTAGCTTTTTCATTTTATCGCATTGTCGATATACTAGAGTCGTGGCAGCATCATTCAATTTTTTCACCCTATCAATATCATCATTTTAACTAGATGCATCATTTGTCCTCATATTGAAGTCTTCTTGAGTCTAAATCCTTTATTTTTCATGATGGAGAATAAATGGAAACCGATCATCTAACAAATTCTCCATTCCAGTCCTTTCATTTCGATCATCACCAATTTGAGATTTCATTTTATCCCCATTGTGATACCACACAAAGTAGTTTGATTGAAAACCATTTTTAGTTATGTGGTATCTGATTTCTTCATAGCTCAACCAAGGTCTACCAACACAATTAGAACATGGGCAGTGTATGCAACCACTATCTGAAGCATTGTGAAATGAAAAATCTATAAAAATCTTCAAATTGTTTTGAAAATCTCTTGAGATCCGATCGGTTTCATACATCCAACTTCTGTCCATTTTGTAAAAATAATTTATATAAGTCATTTTGTCATAAACAATTCAATAGGATTGAACTTTAATAGAAAATACATTTTAGTAAATGATAAAGGAAGAAGTTTCTAGTCGATGTAGTGAACTATTAAAATAATGTAAAGAACAAGTACTCATAAATTAAATTAAAATTTATTTATATTCATTTTCATTAGGTCTATAAGAGGCACATGACTCAGGTCCCATTATGTGTTATAGGCATCCCAAATCATTCACTCATGTTCAATAACTCATTATTGGCACCTCTATGGCCATACATTTCATCACCCAATTACTTCCCCAAGTCAAGCGCACCCCATGGGTGAATAAATTTTAGGCTTCTACACTAATAGGTTGTTCATGTCTTGTAAAAAGATTTAATTTCATTAAGTATAGACAAAAACATTTATTTTTAAATTTGATATTAATAATAAAGTATGTTAATGATAACAACATTACTGAATTAAACTTGTGACTTATCTAACATTTTAATGGATGTCTACACATGCCAGCATGGGTAGTGAAAAGCACCCCACCCTCATAAAAGTGAGTATTGGCCAAGAAGGACACATAATATACAACATACAATGAGAACCATATTTAATTGACCTTAAAGTTATATTAGTACAGTTATCTTAGGGTAAATGGAATATATGATCCTGGTTAACTGATGAATTTAAAAGCTCGTATTCCATATGTTGGACACTATTTAAGGTAATAAATCATGTGAGGATGGGTTTACATCATTCAATTTCTTACATGATAGTGAGAATGAAGGCTTGAATTAATGACTTGAGTTCACTGATTAAATGAGGGTAGAGTTTGCATAGGCTGTGTAAACAGAATGATTAAATAAGGGTAGAGATTGCATACACTATGCATGGTGGGGGAGTCTCAGCCGATTTCGAAACTAAAATAAATTCCCATCATAGGTATCAATAAGAAACATCAGCATCAAAATAAAATCCAAATAAGAAAGGACTAAAAACATCAAACATTTCAAGAATTCACTACTATGCATGGTTTATCCACATGTTTAGCAGTAATTATATGTATTAATCATGAACCACCTCTACAGCTCCCAGTTTTCACCAATAAACATAAGGTAAATATCTCAAAATATCTTTAAAACAACTCATTAATAGGCTCAAAACGTAAATATAATCTTGAACTAACCATGGAATCTCTTTCACAACACATTCTCACACACCAGTTATCTCATGTGTTACTAAATACCAAACATAGTCACATAGTGTACTATAACAAATTACATTACACAAGCCTTATTAAAAAAATTTCATTTTAATAAAACACTTTCCCTAAGGAATTTTAAGGAAAAAATTCATAAAAACTTTTCTAAAAATTAATAAACACATATAAATAAATTTACAAGTAACAATTAATTACAAGATGAAAAAAAAGAATAAAAACACATACTTAGAAAATCTAGAATCCAACCGCAATGAATTTGAGATGCTTCTTATCCGATGGAGGGTTAAAGATTTATTTAATTAAATGGATTGGAATGGATAAAATCTAGATTAAATCAAAACACAAAAAAATGATATACACATCAAAATCAAAACTTAAAACTAAAATATGAGATGAATAACAATAAAAACAAGGTACCGCTTAAATATTTTATGTGTATGAAGAAGATAATACCTGATTTGAGATGATTCGGATGGAGTTTCACAGGTTCAGATGGGGGAAGTTGTGAGAAGAGCCGAGGCCTGCAGAGATTTAGGTTTTTGTCGTGAATGGGGGAGAGCAGCGACCAATTCTGTATTTGGGGTAAACATTTCCTAATGGTTTTTAAAAACTGTTGGGAAAGGGGTAACCTTTCCCAACGGTTCTACTGAATCATTAGGAAAGGGTGCCTTGGACACCCCTTCCCCAACGGTTTTAGGAAACCATTGGGAAAAAGCTTATTTACCAATGGTTTAAGCAAACCATTGGTAAAGAAGTGTTGGGAAAACCTGCATTTTTAGTAGTGATATTTATTTAATGTAATGTGTTTTTATTTAATCACCTTTCCATGTTGATTTATTCTCACGGATTCATTATCGATTCCACTTTACTTACCCTTACTAAGCATTTGATTTCACCCTTATTATGTTTTCTTCCCTCATTTTATGAAGAATAAATTTTTTAAAATCATTAAAGGACACATTTTATTTTATTTTTATGTATCATGCTTGTATTTCCTATTTCCAAATGTATTATGGGTATCATGTGTACAATCTTTCTTTCCAAGACTGCTAAATTGATCGGTCCTTTGGGATTTGATTCATTATAATCATTGCAATGTAATAAAATAATGCACCGGTTCTGAGATTCTAGGATCGAGGTGTTATAATAGTTACCTTACATGTAAAATTTGTAACCTATAAGAGTGAAAAATTAATTACCATTGTTAAGGTTAAAATGGGTTAACTAAAGGGTTAAACCAAAATATAAGTTTTAGAACACCACATAAACCTATCAAAATCAATTTGGTTGATAGTATTACAACCAATTAGTACATTATATTTACATACTTTTCCATTTGGAAGTATTTTTATACATAATTAGTTTATTATAATTTAATTTTTATGAAATTCCAAAAGTACCCCTTACCTCATTTATAAAATGGAACCTCATCCCCACACTTCATCATGCCTTTTAAGCCATCAATATCTTCCAAAACCTTCCAAAATACCTCCCCAACATCCTTACCCACATTATAGATGTTATTTTATTTCCAAAATTATTACCCTATTATCCTTAAGAGTTGATCTAAATGAGTTATTTCAAAGAATAGGTAATCATCTTAACTGATCACATTATTTTTACTTATTATTTATCCTCCTCAAAATTTATGGTATTTATAATCAAATAAAAACTTTAGTATTCAAAATATAATGAAATATTGTAATTATTATTAAACCCCTAATAAGCGTCATATTTCCTATCAAATGGGAAGTTAATGTATCCCTCATGTATATGTATGGCTTACTGTCTCCACGTCGCGATAAAATTCATTTTTCATCTCCATATTTTATAGATGGTATAATGTTTATTTTAATGTTTATATGTGATATTTATGAAATAAATATTATTCTATATTGATAATATAATACCTACCATTTTACCTTCTAATATATTGGTAAATGATATTGTTTCTCATGCATACATTTGGACTACAACCTCTATGAATCCATGTGATTCATTTTTCATTTATGATATACAAATATGGTAATGTTTATGGATTTAATAAATATATATGATATATATAATATAATAATGATTCTATAATGTTGAATTATTTTTTACCGTCATTTCATAACTTCCATCGAAAAGTGAAAAATAGTGTTCATGCATACATACCGCTTACCATCTACATCAACAATGTCATTCATTTTTCTATCTCTAAATTTAATGAAAGAATTTAAATATATATATATATATAATTAATATATATAATGAATATATATGATATTTATATCACTATTAATATACTAGATATTATGGAACAATGATCAAAGTAGAAGTACTAAAATAACCAAACCAAAATTATAATGACAAATGAAACAGTTAACACTAAGAAATGATATTTTAATAAATAATTATTCATAAATGGATTTTTAAATGTTATAAAGGTATTATATATGATATTATAAGTCTGTAAATGATTACTTTATTTAATTATAAAAAAATTAAATATATTATAAATAATTTTAGAGTTCTTTATATGAAATTTGATCTTGAGGTAAGGGTTTATCTTTTCAATTTATCTTCTTTGGGAAAAATGTTATGTCATGGACCTATCTTCTATTATGAGGTGTATATACTACCCTTTTAGATGTTATATCTTGATTATAATTATTTTAATTATATTTCATATATTTAATTTTAAGTTATTCCATCATGGTCTTATGATCCAAATGTTACCAAAGTAGTAATGGTTTTATGTTATAATCTCATATTTACCAAGAATTTTTATGATCAAGTTTCTATTGATGAAATATTATGATCTAAATCTATATAAAATAATTAATTTTATTATAATATTTTTATTTTTTAGAATAAATTTTTTCCATTCATTTTCCTCTCTCTATGTACTCAAGATACTGAGAGAGTATTTTTAAGAAAAACAAACATTATCTCTCTCTTCAGTCGAAGATCCTTTTTCTACCCATGTTTTCAAAAATGGTTTTAAATAATGTTTTTACTATAATAATATGATAGTTTTAAGTATTTTCTTTATCAATTTTTACTTTATTAAAAAAAAATTAAAAGAAATATTCAAGTCTTTTTTTAAAGAGGTAATTTTTGACATTTTAAATTTTTTTGAAAGGATTATTTTATTTTAACGTATATAGATTGAACAAAATTTACCACCATCATGACTACTCAAAATGTTAAAGATTCCATTATAATTTTTCATGGTCCATTTCAAATAAAATTTTTTCTTTAATATTTGAGAAAATGTTAGATTTTAATTAAGTTATTTCAAAGTAAAAAAAGGATATGCTCCAAAATAAATGTTTCTAGTGATATTTGAAAGCAATTTCCATATAAGATGATATAATTTGATGTTTTTTATCCTTTAAAATATATATAATACAATGATACCATAAATATTTTTTCTCTAGATAGTTTAAGTTTATTATGAAAAGATGTTTATGATACCCATTCCATTTCCACATGTTACTCTACGATGAAATGTTTATGAAACTTATTTCTTTTCAATGGGTAATGATATGAGGAAATGTTTATAAAACCCATTTATTTTTAGGGGTTCTGATATAATTAATGTTTTATGATCTTATAGAATATATCTATATGATTTTCATTATGCGATGGGTGGTTCTATAATTACATATTCCTCCAATGAATTGGGTAAATATATATATATATATATCATGAGATAAAGAGCACTTTAATAAAGAGTGGACCAAGATCAGTAAGGGACCATATCTACTAAGATAGTCTTAGGAGTAAATTATTACTACAACGATGGTGTGGTTAGTGAACCCAAAACACTATGATATTATTGGAAGTGATCCTTGACTACTGGGGATTTTTTTATTCTTATGTGTATGCCATAAATCTTGGTTGTATTCCAATTTTATGCACTTATGGATCATGATATTTGATTCATTTATGATTCATGTCTTATAAAATCCCAAGATTTTATCCATAACATAATATAATTATATTTTAAATATAGGTTATGGTTTCTAAATGTTAATTTCATTTTATCTTACCCTTATTCTCATGTTATGATCTTGTGATTATTGATATCTCCTTTTTTTACCCTTAATAAGAATATGCGATCACCCTTTTATTATGATTGATTTCCACATGTTATAAAGAAAAGTTATAAGTATGATATGTATAATAAGGTTCTATATATAAATATTTTAGTTAGAGATAATGTAGTAAATTTATAAAATAGTTGTTTATATATTAAGGTTTTCAATTAAAGTTTACCTACATGATTTTGGTGTAGATCATAATTTTATGTATTGATTATTCACCTATTAAAATGTAAAACCTATGTATGAAAATAAAAAATCATTTTAGTAGTTATCAAAGAAAGTATTACTTACCTTTGTAATCTAGGAGAATAAAATATTACTGAAAACCCTAAGGATGTGTCTAAGTATAGGATAATAGCCTAATGTTTTGTAAATAATTTTGGATGACCAATATTAAACCTATGGTGTCATTGACAGAAAAGGATTCATGATTATGATGTAATATAAATAATTTTTCATCATACCTCTCTATGCATATTTTTTCTCACACTATAATTTTTTTAAATCAATGGATGTATCTTGGAGGATTCATGTTAATAAAGATGAAAAATGAAAATATTTTCCTAATAAAAAACCAAATGATATGGGAATTGGAATGCGATGCCTTGTGATTATGCCTAATCATTTATCCCATTATATGACCAACAACCTCAACATGGTGAGTATATTAACATACCAAATAATATAAATAAGGTACTTCATGAAGACATAGAGGGATAAATATTTATCTTCCTAAATGTTTAGAATGTGGGAATAAGTACTAAATGGAATGTCTCAAAGGAATAGGGAGATGTTTTATATGTGTAAATTAAAGGAATATATCAAGAAATTATCAAGAAAAAATGAAGAGTTTGATGGAATAAAATTAAGTACATCCTATGGTTCCATTAATATTTCAATGTCTCATATCTAGAGAATATGGGAAGTATCTGTGATAATTACCAAATCCATGGGATAACTACTAGACCAATGAAAGACCTATATTATGGAAATCTTTGAAGTGAAATGATTGATGTGTTTTTAGCACTTGGAAAACTTATCTAAGGTTGGACTAAAATCTATGTAACCTTATCCATAAGTGTATTTCATTTCATAGGCTATGATTTTACTTGTCATAGAGCCTAAATAGAGTTAAAAATCAAAAGTTATGGTCATTTAAATTTAGAATTCTGAAAATGGATAGCTATATTAATTCTTAAGAAATATATGATATTTCACACAACATTCCAAAAAAGTTCACACAACTCCTTTTTGGTGACACAATTATGTTTTGTGATAATGGAAATATCAAATTCAATCAAAGTATGGGTTTTCACACAACTTTCCAGAAGTTCATGAAACTCCTTCACAATCATTCAATTAAGTATCACACAAAAGGAAACGTAAAATAGAGATGTTTCATGAATACATGAGCTGGCCTCCAAAAACAAAGGCATTTATGAGAAACTCCATAATGTTGTGCAACATGTCCAAAAGTATCATGACAAAGAATGGTTGCATGAAAGACCCAAAAAGTTTTGTTCCATAATCTAATGTTCCTCACAATAGAATAATTGTCTATAAATACGGAATCAACCCCTTACACAAGGAGGACCTCTAGGATTTGAGTTCCGAAGCTCTTGCACATGCAACTCTAAGTTTCACCCTTTATATAAATATTCATGTCCCAAAGTTGTGTGAAATTACTGAGGCAAAGTCCCTCAAGTACTGGCTTCTACTAAGTCATTTTCATAGAAACTAGTTTCACTGGGAATAAAAGTTCATGAAAATTCAAATCTTTTACACAACTTTTTCCACACACAACTGCAATTTCACGCAACATAATGTTTAACAAAATCATACTTTTAGCCCATTTCTTTCAAAATAGTGCCTTGTTAAGTTTCTACCTGCATATTTTCATACAACAGTGCCATGCTGTGTGGTCACCTACATATTTGTGCACGATAATTCCAAGTTGCATAACTAAGTTATTAGTTGAAATCAGTAGTGTTTAGACCAGGTTAATGAAATTTTGGGTTGTAGACCCAAATTTCACCCCTATAATTAAATGATTCTAGATAATCTTCTACAATCCCTAAAATAACTTGATTTAGCCTACTCCTCTTGGTCCCTTTCCTATGTCACGAGTTAAGATTCTCATCTTGGATTCCCTGAGTACCTTGTGTTGAACTATTCATTAATAAAATCTTAAAAACCCATCACCTAACACCCATATTAGGTCAAACCAGAAAGGGCCACTGTTGTGAAACTCTCACACCATCCATTGGTAGGAATCTTCCATATATAAGTCCTTACTACATGACATTAAATTATATCACACCCTATATGAATAACACTGTATAACTCATGTGAAACACCTTATGTGTCAAGTTTAAGATGCCTCATTCCATGGTCACGAGATTCCCCCTTCAGTCCTTACTAAATGACATTAAATTGTATCATAACCTATGTGATTAGAACATGATTCATCTTATGAAAATCATGATATACCTTATGTGTTAAGAGTAAGATGTATCATGCATTGATCATGAGACGACCACCAAATAGCCACTATGGGCCTCCTCGTCAAGTGTAATCCTCAATAATATCCCTCAACCCATAAAAATTTTGAGATTACCTCATTACTCAACATGAGAAATATGAACGAGCAGCCCTAGGGTGTATGACCCACGTGTATCTCTAATACTCCCTAGAAGCCCCCATGGGCCTCCATATCATGTGTAAACCCCAATCATATTGTAAAACCCGTTAACGATTTGGGTTTCCCTCATGACCAGACATGAGGAAGACTAAATGGGAAGCTTACATGCTTAATCCCCACAAACTATGTCATCTCACATGATGTTAAACTATTATATTACCCCATGAAATGGACATGGGATTCCCTAATGACCTAAAATAAGGAAGAAACTATGGGAAGATCAATGTGTAAGCCCCATGAACCATGTACTTTCACATGATGCTAAAGTGTATTCTTACCCCATGCAATGCTCACGGGATTACCTCTTGAAATGACACGAGGATTACATGATGGAAATCTTACACTCATAAGCCCCATCCATGCCATTTATTCTCCTATAATCCCATGATCAACTTCCATGTATAGGCCCTGCACCATCCCACTTCAATGCTCCTTTCACGACATGAGTGTCCTTACCACATGATGCTAAACAACATGGATCGGCCCTATCACACAACCTTAAATTACAACATCAAACTACATGGGATTTTTTTCCTATATTCTAAATGGGGTACGTAGGATGCCTCTATGAGGTTTAATCCATACAATTGTAAATGATCTCTATGTTAATCTTCCCTATAAGGGATGCACCTCCAGGATCTTTCTCCATGGGGAATTATTATCCATCAGTTAACTATCCATGTGTTCCCTCCTACAATATCCTGCGTTAGTGGGAATTTTGATCCATCAGTAAACCCAAGTGTTTCATCTTACCTCCTAGGTGTGTACCTTATATATAGGCCTCCATGGGGCATTTTGATCCATTATTAAACTTAGGTTTGAAACTATCCCTTCAATGGACACACTTCCTTGATCGACCTCCATATGGTTTTTTGATCAACCAAACCAATCTCCACAAGATGTTAAACTCATACCTTGAATCCTCCTCCATTGTTTATTTAGATCCATAACTCTAGATCCACCACTACAGGGTGTTATGATTAATTGGTAAACTATTTAGGTGTGACTTCTTTATTCCTAGGGACACACCTTATTAACTTGTCGACCATATTGTCTTCACAAGATGTTAAAATCTTACCCTGATCCATCTTAGTAGAACTTTACAATCTGTCTCCACATGATGTAGAACTTGTTTCCTAGTCTATAATACCCACACAAAATATAATTTTGGGATACTTGAGGTAAAAATACTTGGAATACCTATTCCACTAGCATCATTTACCCCATTTATGACATGGTATACATTATTCTTAGTGCCTATGAGGACTCATTTGATATGCCTACTACTTCAAAAGGATAAGACCACCCCTAACGTCAACTAACTTGTGACCGAAATAGGATGCCTTTCCTTTCATTCCTAAGATGCCACATATGTGATGTCCTCCAAAGAGGAAAAAAATATAGGTGTCTAAAATATCCAGCATCCATAGATTCCCAAACTTACTCCATATTACCATATTCTTCAATGAAAGGTCGATTTATTTTCAAGACAGAAGCAACATAATTAACTGGCGTCTATATGAGATTGCATCGGGAATGAGTTCCATGAACATGACACAAATATATGAGGGAGATAAGGACTAGGAAATGAGCTCCAGGTAGGAATCCATGGATGGAGGAACCAACATATCATCATCCCATTTTGATCAAGGATAATACATCACTAATTAAAGTGATGAAATCCACCCACCTTTGGAAAGTAAGAATGTAGGGCAGCAGAAAGCTAGAGCATGAATTATAACACGTAGGCGGTCCCTGATGAAAGAATCATAAATATTGTTTATGTATTGGGATTAAATATTTATATCAATGATATTTTGGATATAATAATCATGAAACATCTAATTATTATTCCATATTAGTTTTATTTAAGGATTTGAAAACAAATGTTGATTGGTTTTGATAACCAAAAAAGTGATTTAGTGGTAAGGTGGTAATGTTTAGATGGTATAAATAGATGATTAAACTTAATGGGATAGTATTGGTGATCTATAAAATGGGTAATTATTTAATAAAAATGTGATTTAGGTTATCTTTGATGAAGTTTACTGTATTTTTTTTTATTTATGGAATACATTCAACAGTCTATGTTTTTATTTGAGAAATTTGGATTGTGTTAATTATTGTAACCACATATATTTTCATGTGATGTCAACATAAAAGTTATGGATACCATCATTGAAATATATCTTTCTGTTTTATCATAAGTTAAATGGATTAGACACCCTTTTTTATGTTTTAAGTGTTGTGATATTGAAAGTATTCGAATATTTTATTGGTTTTAGGAAGAATACTCCACTGAGGTTTAAATAAACCTTTGGGTTAATATATGATTTAATTTTATGTTATTTATGGTCTATAGGATAGTGGGGTATAGATAATTAGGATGGTTGAAAAGAAATTAATTAAAAAGGTGACATTTTTAGAGATATTTATAGTCATGTTAAGGATTAAATTTCATGTTTGTATCTAAATTTGATACATGATATTTTGGTGATGTTAACTATATTAAAATATTATATAGTGATTTGTCATTATTATTAATGAAATTTTTGGAGATGTTTTATTAGGTTAATCTATATGTAACCCATAGGATTAATAAGTGATTTAACATTAAATATTATTTATGAAGAATGAAATTAAATTTTTGAAGATGTAAGATAAAGTGTTTGATATAGATTTTAATATTAAAATATTATTTAATGTTGAAGTTATATAGGTGATTAAGTCATTTTATATTAATGTTATATTTATTTATATGTTGTTTAATTAATTTTGGTAATTATATTACTTTATGATAGCCATTTTTGGTTTGATTAATGACTAAATATATGAGGAATGCCATTTTATCTTCTTTAGATCTATTAAAATCTGGTTTTAGTGTTTTACGAATGAAAAATTCATGTCAAATACTCATTATTTGGAGTAATAGATTATATTATGTTGGAAATTTATTAAAGGATAAAATTATAATTTATAATTTAGTATATTACCTTATGTTCTTAGTCAATATGGTAAAGGAATTCCTCAACTCTGAAAAAAGGAACATTAAAAAATCATATTTCCTTCGATTTTGATGATTTTATGGTATTTTCACACATCATATATTTATGGTTTTGTGGTCATAAATTTCACATGATCATTCAATTTCATATGATCAATTTTCTCTTTCAATCTCCATTATTATATGCACATTGAATTTTTCTTCCATTTATATATATTATATTCCCACTAATTCTCAGCCATCTTGAAACCTAGACATGTGTTATTCAAGATAATGATTATATTTCTCATTCCATATTTTCTAATGGATATTTCATTAAAATAATTTACAATGTGGGTTTTCAAGAAAAAGAATTTAGAAATATAAAACCGTTGATTATTGAGCACATGTTAAAATTTTGTGGACATAATTTATTAAAAGGGGGATAATGTAAAACCTTGAGATTTTAAAATAACACTAGTTTCAATAGAGTACAAGATACACAACACCAACCATTAAGAAACCATGAAATATTATCATTATAGCCTTTCTGTTGAATTGGTAGGAATTAAAGGGATTAACCTCATTATGATATATATATATATATATATATATAAAGTACCTACTCAATAAAATTATATTGATAAATCATTAGGAAATGACCATTAGATATTTAGTAAAGTCATTTTATGGTTCAATAATTTGTTTCTTTAAAAAGAGATTTATATTGATTTTTGTGAGTAAATATTAAAATTAATTTATAGAACATTTAGAAAATGTATTTGATAAAAAGGATATAATATTTTGAATTTATAATATCAAAAAAAATATTATGATGAATTTTTGAAAATTTTCTGAATGGTATTATTTTTCATTAAATAGTGAAAGATACTGATTTTTATTGTAAAATGTACTTTCATTTTAAGTATTTAAGAAGAAAAATTATATTTTGAATTATTTTTAAAATTTAATATGTTACTTTTAATTAAAAAAAATATAAATATGGTATTTTAAAAGAATTTTATATGTAAATTTCATATAAAAACAGTTTTATACTTAAATGGTGATTTTTCTAAAAAAATATTTTTTAGTTGTGTTTTGTGTTTTTATATTAAATTATTATCTAGGAATTATATAAATTTATAATTTTTAAATGGATTAAATATATAGAATATAGAGGTCCAAATTTTTTAAATAGGTAACTTTTACTTTTGAACATAATGAATAGTAATTATAGTAAATTTTTATTATCATGCTAAAGGAAAAATGTGTTAATTTTTATTAAAATTAATATAATAAGGTTTTAACATCAATCCAAAACATGAATTTATCCTAATGAATGTTTTTAATTATTTTAATTTCATCCAATTATAAATATAATAATTTTTTTCATTTTAAATTCATAATGAAATTTATAATATTTAAGTAAAATATAAAGTCAAAAATATCATTCTCTTGACATCAATATCAAGTAAATTATTACATAAGGAGAAAAAGAGTTTATGTTTAGTTAAAAATGGGTGTATTAAATATAAATAATAATTTTTTTCTCAAGTTAATTAATTTCTAATTTTTAAGAATAAAATAATTACCTTAAATTTATTCTCAATGCTAATACAATATTTATTCAATTGATAGAAAAATAAAATAAAATATTTTAAAAACATTGAATGTAATCTAATTTGGACATATTATTGTGTCCCAAATTTTTTTCCGATAATTATTTATTCTTATGAATGTGTGAAATGATTAAATTTGAATTCCATCATTGTCTTGATGACATTAAAAGTCAAATTAAATGAATAGTGTCAAAAATGACATTAATGATATTTTATTGAAACAATATCCTATTTAATTATTTTAAAATTATAAAAAACATTAAATTGGGGAATTAGGATAATATTTGGTCTAAAATGATACCCATTTTACATTTATGATTCAACTGTTACCTTATAAGTAAAATTATAATCCTTTGAGAGTAAAAAAATTGTTATGGTGGTTACGATTAAAATGGGTTAACAAAGGGGTTAAATCATAAGATAAGGTTTCAAACACCCCATAAAGCAATAAAATTTGAATTGGTTTATGGTATTACAACCAAATAATACCATATCATCAAATATTTTTCCATTTTTTTGTATTTTTATTCAGAATACCATTATTATAATTTACCCTTTTAAGAATTTCCCAAAGGGACTATAACCTCATTTATAAAAGGTCACATCCTCCCCTCACTTATTTACACATTTTGAGACATATATCTCAACCAAACCTATCCAAAATACCTCCTCAATACCCTTATACACATTATAGTGGTTTTTTTCATCCCAAAATTCCAATACTAGGATCCTAAAGAGAATATCTAAAGGAGTTCTTTTAAAGAAGATGTAATCTCCCAAACCAATAACTTTATTTTTACTTCTCCTTTCACCTACTCTAAATTTATGGTTTTTATCATAAAATAAAAAATTCACTATTATAAATATATTGAAATTTTTATTTTTTATTAATCCACCCTTATCCATCCTCTTTCCCATAAAATGGGAAGTGAATGTATCACTAATGCGTACATATGACTTACCGTATCCACGTATCCATACAAATCATTTTTCATCACCATATTTTATGGATGGTTATTATAATGGGTTTAATATTTATATATGATATATAATACATAATTAAATATCTATAATGATTATATAATATCTACCATCTTACCTTCAAATCCTTAGGAAAACAAAAATGTCACTCATGCGTACGTGTGGACTACCACCTCTACGAAGAGATGTGATTCATTTTTCATTTCTCCTTTACATGGATAGTAATAAGGATATATTTCATGAATATATATATATATATCTATGTGTGTTTGTGTGTGATATATATAATATAATAATTACTCTTTAATTTTGAATTATTATTTACCTTTATTTCATTCCATCTATTGAAAAATGAAAAATTGTATTCATGCATACATACAACTTACAATCTCCATTAATGTTGTAATTCGTGTTTCTATATCTAAATTTTATAAAGTAATACATGTATACATGTATATATAATGAATATATATGATATTTACACCATTATTAACATTATAGAGATGATGGAACCATAATCAAAGTAAATGGACCGAAATTACCAAATAGAAAATCTCATGAAAAATGAAATAGTTAACACTTGAAAATGATGATTTTAATAAGGAATTATTGATAAATGGTTATTTAAATGTTATAAAGTCATAATATATTATGTAATAAGTATGAAAATTATTCCAAAATATAATTATTTTAAATTTAAATTTATTATACAAGATGTTAGAGTTCTTTTGATCCAAGTGGAACTCAAGGTAAGGGTTTATCGACTCAATTTATCTTATTTCGTACATATGTTATGTCATGAATATATATTATTTTATAAGGTTTATATACTAACCATTAAAATTTTATATCATTATTATAATTATGTTAATGATATTTAATGTTTTATTTGAGGTTATTATTTTATGAGTCTTACAATTCAAATTCTACTAAAGCTTTAAGGGTTTTATGTTACAATATCATAGTTTATTGGGATTATTTATGATCAAGTTTAAAACAATGAAATATAATGATATAACTATAAAAAAAACTCATTAATTTTATTATCCTATTTTTATTTATTGAGAATATATTTTTTCCTTTATTTTTCATCTTTCTATGTACCCAAGAGACTGAAAGAATATTTTTATGAAAAAACTGACTTTATTTCTCTCTTAGATCGAAGATATTTTTTCTTACATATCCATGTTTTTTAAAAAATGTTTTAATAAAATTTGTTAGTATTAAAATATTATATTTTAACATCATTTTTACTCATGTTTTATTTTAAAAAAAAAAATTAAAAGGAATCTTCATGTTTTTTTCTAAATGAGGTGGTTTTTGACTTTTACATAAGTGCGAAAGGAATATTTTATTTTAACTTATACAGCATGAATATAATTACCCATCATCATGATTGCTAAAAAAATTAATGCTTCCTTTATATTTATTCAAGGTTTATTTAAAAGAAAAACTTTTCTTTAATACTTTGGAAATTATTATATTTTAAATCAATTATTTCAATGTTAAAAGGATATTTACCTCAAGAAATGTTCCATGTGATCTTTAAAATAAATTTCCATATAAGATTACATGCATTTATTTTTCATATATTTAATAGGGATATGATCTAATTATACCATAATTATTCATTATATAGATGGTTTATGTTTATGATGATAGTATTTTTATGAAACACATTCATTTTCTATGAGTTATTCTATGATGAAATGATGGAATTTTTATGAAATAAATTTCTATTCCATGGGTTATAATTTGATTAAAGTTTTATAAAACTAGTTTATTTTCCTGGGTTATGATATGATGAGTGTTTTATGATATTATGGAACACATATTTATAATTTCCATTATGTGATGGGTGGTCCAAGATTTATATAACCCTCCAATGCATTAGGTAAATATAGATATATAATGAAATATATAGAACTATAATGGGGAGTGAACCCAACTCAATAAGAGATTAAATCCACTATGATAGTCATGGGAGCGAACCATTAATACTATGTTGGTTTGGTGAGTTAAACCAAACCACTATGATAGTCTTGAATGTAAGTTGTAACTACTAAGGAAATGATTTTCTTTTCTTATGTATCTACCAAAAATAATTATCTTATGACAATGTTATGCTCGTATAACTCATGTTCTTGGATTCCTTTTTGATTCATGTCTTAATAAATTCTATGATTTATGTTGTAACTCATTATTATGATCTTTGATATGCATGTTATAATTATAAAATGTTAAAATCATGTTTTTATACCCTTATGATTATGTTATGATCTTGTAATCATTGATATCTCCCTTGATTACCCTTAGTGAGAATCAGAGATCAACCATTTATTATGACTAATTTCCTTGGTTATTAAGAAATTTAGGGAGTATGATATGTCTAAGAAGGGTTATAGTTAAGTAGATTTTATTGAGAGATGATATAGAAAATTTATGAACCAGTTTTTTATGTATCCATATTTCTAATGATACTAGACCTATATGATTCTAGTGTGGGTCATAATGTTATTTACTGATTACTCAACTATTAAGAAGTAAAATATATGTATAAAAAGTATGGGTTTTATATTATTTATCAAAGTAAGGTTTATTTACCTTTGGAAACTATGATAAGAAAACACTAGTGAGAACCTTGGGGATATGTATTAGTATAGGATAACATCCTAATGTTTTGCTAAAGATCATGGATGGCCTAGGTTAGACCTATGGTGTGATAGACTGATAACGAGGTTTCCTGATTAAGACACCCTATAAATAAATTTTCATCATTCCTAAATATGAATACTATTGATAAAAAATTAATTTTCATTTTAATGAATGGATACCTCAAGAATGATTCATGTTAACACTGATGGATAATGGAATGATTGTCCCAATGAGTAACCAAATGATATGGGAACTGCAATGCAAATCCTTATGATTGTGAATAATAATTTATCACATTGTATGATTAACAACCTATACATGGATTATTTTCTTAACATAACTAATAAGATAATGATTTATTTTCATTCATACCATAGAGGAATGAATATTTAGATTCCTACGTGTTGAAAATGTGGGGAGAAGCACTCAAGGGAATGTCTCAAAGGAAGGTAAAGGTGTTTTATTTGTATAAATTATGGGTATAAATAATTTAATTGTTGAGAACAAATGTAGAGTTTCATTGAGTAAAATTAAGTCCATCCTAATGTACCATTAATAGTTCAATGTATTGTGTGTGGGTAATTTGGGAATTATCTGAGATAATTCCTTAATCCAAGGGCTAACTCCTAGACTAAGGAGGACCAATTTTATGCCTCTATTTGAAGTTAAAGGATTTAAGTGTTTATGTATTGGTATTAAATAATTATAAAAAGTATATTTCAGATATAATAATAATGAATCACCTAAGGAAAGTTCCATAGTAGTTTTAATTAAGGATTTGAAAACATATGTTTAATAGTTCTAAAAACCAAGAAAAGTTATTTAGTGGTAAGGTAATAAAGTGTTTATGGGATAAAGAGATGATTTACATTGATGTGATAATATTGGTGACCTATAAATTGGGTTTAAATTTTTTTAAAATAGATTTAGGTAATATTTTATGAATTTTATTTTATTTTTGTATTTATGGAATATATTAAATGGAATGTGGTTTTATTTGATGAATAATGATTGTGTAAATTTTGGGAATAATATATATTTTCATGTGAGGTTAACATAAACATTATGGATACTATCATGGGCATATAATTTTTAGATTTATCATAAGTTTAATGGAATATACACCCTTTTTGAGGTTTTAAGTGATGATATTTTTAAGTGATTTAAATATTTTAATAGGTTTTAGGAAGAAGAGTCTATTAAGGTTTAAATAACCCTATGTGTTAGAATATGATTTAATGTTATGTTAATTATGGTCGGCTAGATAGTAGGATATATACAATCTTGATGATAGAAAAGTGATTCATTGACATAGTGAAATTTTCAAATATATTTATATTGAAGTTAAGGATTACATTTCAGGTTAGTATCTAAGTTTGATACATATAATTTTGGTACAATTCACTACATTACATGATTATATAGTGATTTATCAATGTGATTAATAAAATTTTGGGAGATGTTTCATTGGGTTGAGTAAAATATAATGCATAGGTTTAACAAGGGATTTAACATGATTTTTTTAGGGTCAATGAAATTAAATTTTTTAATGTGTAAGTTCAAGGGTATGATATATCCTTTTAGATTAAAACATTCATTAATGTGGAGGTTATAGGGGTAATTAAGTATTTGAAGATTAATGTTGTATTTCTTTATATGAATGTTTATTAATTTTGGGAATTATCTTACTTTTTTATAACCATTTTTTGTTTTTAATAATGCCTAAATATATGAGGAATATCATGATATACTTTTTAAATCTATTAGAAGTTGGTTTCAGTGCTTTTGGAATGCAAAATCCATCTCGAATAGTCATCGTTTTGAGAAACAGATTAGATTGTGGTGGAATTTGATCAAATGATAAAATTCTACATTATAAGTGAGTATATTTATTTATTATTATTCTAGAGGGTAAAATAATTCCTCAACTATCAAAAAAGTAACATGGAATAATTTTTTTCACATTTTCTTCAATTTAGATGAATTGATGGTCTTTTCAAACCTCATCGATTTATGGTTTTTTGTTCATTATCTTTATCATGATCATTAAATTTCTAATTATAAATGTTATTTATCACTATCCATAACTATATGGACTTTATGTTTTTATTAATATTCAATATATTCACATATAATGAATGTTAACCTATCTGTAAAGCTATATATGTGTTATTATAGATAACATTTTTATTTCACTTTCCCTCCCTTTTAGTGGATGTTTTATTAAACCTCTTTACGATGTGGGTTTTCAAAAAAATAAATTATCTAATATAAAAATATTTACTATCCAGAAAATTTTCAAATTGAGATGAAACAATTTATTAAAGGGTGTAGAATTCAACACACCGAGATTTTAAAAAACACTATGTTCAATAGCATACAAGATACGCAACACCAATCTTAAATGAAGCATGAAATATTATCATTATAAAATAGTTGTTGAAATGGAAGGTATGAATAGGATTTAACACATTAATAAATTTATAAATATAATACCTTCTTGAAAAAAATTTATTGATTAATTCTTATGAAAAAAACATTTAATTTTTAGTAAAGTAATTTGTGGTTCTATAATATATTTTCTTGAAAAATGATTTTTAGTTCATTTTCTGAATAAATATTAAAAAAAATATTTGAAACTTTGATAAATTGTATTTATTAAAAAATTTATAGTTTTTTAATTATTTATATAAAAATAATCTTATGATTAATTTTTTATAATTTTAATAATGGTTATATTTTTAAATGAATAGTGAAAAATATTTATTTTTATTCCATACTGTATTTTATTTAAAAAAATCAAAGTAAAATTATCTTTTGAAATTGTATTATAATATAATTAGTTCCATTGGCTTAAAAAATATAATTTTAGTCTTTTTAATGAAATATATAATTAAATATGATATAAAAATTGTTTTATACTTAAAAGGTAATTTTTCTGAAAAACTGTTTTTTCATCACATTTTCAATTTTATGTTAAATTAATTGTTTAAACTTCTAGGGATAGAATATTTAATAATGGATTTAATATATGGAATAAATTGGTTTAAATTTGGTAAATAAGTAACTTTTACTTTTATTTATAATTGATAGTAACCATATTACATTTTTATTATCATTATAAATGTGAAATATGTTAATTTGGGTTAAAACTAATATAATAAGGTCATAAAATAAATTCAAAACATGAATTTATCCTATTGGATGATTTTATTTCATAAAATTATATCCAAATATAAAATATAAGGAATTTTAGTACCATGTTACCATGATAATGACATTTATAATATTTAAGTTAAAGATAAAGCCAAAAATGGAATTCTATTGTGATTAATGTCATGAAAATTACCACATAAGGAGAAAAGAGTATAAGATCAGTTAAAAATGTGTATATTAAATATAAATAATTTTTTATCATGATAAATTATTTCTAATTTTTAGGAATTAAATAATTACCTTAAATTCTTATGCAATGCTAATATAATATTTATTCAATTAACATTAAAATAAAATAAATGACTTTAAAAATATTGAATGTAATGTAATTTGGATATATTAGAGTTTTCCAAAAAAAATTAGATAAATATTACTTATTATGAAAGTATAAAAAATTTAAATTCTAATTCCATATCTATCTTGGTAAAATTAAAATCCAAATTAATTTAATAGTGTCATAAATGAAATTAATGATATTTTATTGAAATAATATTTTATTAAATTATTTAAAATTTATAAAAAAAACATGAAATAGGACAATTAGGATAATATATGGTTATAAATTTCGTACCCTTTCCATTTATGATTCAATAGTTAACTTATAAGTAAAATTATACCACTTTGTTTGTGAAAAAGTCGTTACTGTGGTTAAGGTTAAAATGGGTTAACTAAGGGGTTAAACCATAATCTAAGGTTTTGAAACACCACATAAACCTTTCCAAATTATAATGTATTATGTTATTGCAACCAAATTAAACCTTATCATTGAATATATTTCAATTTTGAATAATTTTTCTTTATAATGAATTTATTATAATTTAATATTTTATTAAATTCTAAAAGTTCCTCTCACCTTGTTTAAAAAGGGGTACCTACTCCCCTGACTTATCCAACACTTTTGATCCTTGTATCATGACCAAACTTGAAAAATACCTCCTTGATATCATTATCCAAATTCTAGAGGTACTTATATTCCCAACAGTCCAACCCTAGGATCCTAATATGGAGATCTAAAGGAGTTCTTTCAAAGAAGGTTAAATCACCTTAACCGATCACTTTATTTTTACTTCTTAGTTTCCCTCCTATAAATTTATGTAAATTTTTTAAAAATAAAAACTTTATCATAATAAATATATTTAATGTTTTTATTATTATGAAAACACCACTATCCATCCTATTTTCCATTAAATGAGAATTGAATGTATCACTCCTGTGTACGTACAACTTACCATCTCCCCATAACAATACAATTCATTTTTCATCACCACATTTTATGGATGGTTATTATTATGGTTTTAATGTATATATGATATTTAATAAAAAATTATACTTCTAGAGTGATAATGTTATATATATATATATTCTAACCTTCCAATCCTTTCAAAAACAATATTGTTGCTCATGCATACGTGCAGAATACCACCACCATGAAGCGATATGATTCATTTTTCATTTCCACTTTACATGGATGGTAATAAGGATGGATTTAATTAGTATATATGATATTTATAATATAATAAATATTATATAAATGGTTAATTATTATTTACCTTTCTTTTATTCCATCCATCGAAAAGTGAAAAATAGTGTTCGTGCATACATATGTCTTGTTGTCTCCATTATAGGTGAAATTCATTTTTAATTCTCAAAATTTTATGAATGATTATAAATAAATATATATAAAAAATGAATATATAATATATTTACATTATGGTTAATATTATTTATATTATGGAACTATGATCAAATTTTATGGACTGAAATTTACAAACCAAAAATCTCATAAAAAACGAAACAGTTAACAATTATAAACATCAATTTTAATAATGAATTATTTATAAATAGGTATTGAAATGTTATAAAGGGATTATATATGATATTATAATTATTAAAATTATTCCTTTATAGAAATAAAATAAATTTAAATGTATTATATTTGTGGTTAGATTGATTTTGAACCAAGTGTAACTTGAGATAAAGGTTTATCATCTCAATTTATCTTCTTTAGGACATATTTTATGTCATGAACCTATCTTATTTTAAGAGGCATACATAATAACATTTTAATTTTTATATTATTATTATAATTATGTTTATGATATTTAATTCTTCATTTGAATTTATTTTTTCATGGGGATTACAATTCAAATATTACAAAAGCTTTAAGGGATTTATGTTATAATCACATTATTTACTAGGATTATTTATGATTAAGTTTCTAATGATGAAATATTATCATATACATATAAAAAATCATGAATTTTATTCTCATATGTTTATTTATTTAGAATATATGTTTTAATTTAATTTTTCTCTCTCTATTTAGTCAAGATACTAAAAGAATAATTTTAAGAAAAAAACTAACTTTATTTATAACTTCATTTGAGGATCCTTTATATTACATATCCCTAATTTATAAAAATGATTTAATTAATTATTTTAATATTAAAATTTGATTATTTAACATAATATATACCCATGTTTTACTTTTAAAAAATGTTTTAAAATGAATCTTAATTTTATATTCTGAATGAGGTACTTTTTGAATTTTTACAAATGTGTGAAAAGAATGTTTTCTTTTAACTTGTACAACATGAATGAAATTTACCAGAATCATGACCACTAAAAACATTAAATATTAATTTATAAGTCTTTAGGTTTATTTTCAATGAAATATTTCCTATAATATATGGGAAAACTTTAGATTATAAATAATTGATTTTTGTGTAAAAGGATATTTTCCTCAAGAAATTATCCAAGTGATATTTGAAATAATTTTACATATAAATAAAATCCTTTAATGTATCCTAACCTTTACTAGGGATATGATCCAATGATATCATACTCTTTTATTGGATTTTTTATGATTATGATGACACAATTTTTATGAAACTTGTTCTTTTTAAATGGTTTATGCTATGATGAAATGATGAAATGTTTATAAAACACGTTTCTTTTCCAAAGGTTATACTATGATGAAATATTTATGAAACCCATTTCATTTAATGGGTTATGATAAGATTAATGTTTAATGATCTTATGGTACACATATATATGATTTTAATTATTTTAAAATTGGGCCTAGAATTATATGTCTCTCCAATGCATTGGGTAAAGATAGATATCTCATGAGATAAATAGGACTGGAATGGGAAGTGAACCTAGATTTGTAAGAGAATTTATCTACTATAATAGTATTTGGAGTGAACCTTGACTATTATAATAGTTTAGTGAGTGAACCCAATCTACTATGACAGTCTTGGAAGTGAGCCTTGAATACTATGGAAATGATTTTATATGATTATATTTATGCCATAAATCTATATATTATGTTAATGCTATGATTTTATAGCTCATGTTCTTTGATAACTTTATGATTCATGTCTTATGAAATGTAAAAAATTATTCCATAACACCGTAATATGATATTTGATATGCAGGTTTTTGTTTTAAAATGGTAAGTTCATGTTCTCATACCCTTATGCTCAAGTTTTTCTCATGAGATCATTGATATCTCCCTTATTTACCCTTACTAAGAGTTTGAGATCATCCTTTTCTTATGTTTCCTTTCCTCATGTTATGAATAAGGTACTATGTATTATATGTCCAATAAAGGTGTTAGTTATTATTATTTTTGTGGTAAATGATTTATTTAATTTATGAAATAGTTTTTTATGTATCCAAGTATCCAAAGAAACTAGAATTGTAAGATTATAACATGGATTGTAACATGATATATTGATTATTCACCTATTAAGATCTAAAATCTTTTTTTGAAAAGTACGAGTCATTATATTAAGTGGTGTTAGATAACTTGAGTCTTGGATTATATAATAAATATTTGATTATTTCCCTCAAAAAAAGAGAGAGTGATTATTAGGATATACACTTTGAGATGATTTGGAAATATATATCTTGTGGATATTGAAGATCTCAATATTATTGTAAAGGGTGATTTTTCTATCCATGTGAGGAGTTCCAAATATTGAAGTACATATTAGGGATAAGAAAAAAAATTAATTACAATGTTCGATATAATTGGGTTATGTACTATATTCATAAATTGAGTGTGTAAAAGTACAATTTGTTCCATTGTGGTGGCCAAAGGAGTGAATTATGGAACATTATACCTCACAAGTGTACTGTAAGGTGAAATGCTTGTTAATAATGTGACTTATTCAATGTTATGGAATTACTCTCTATATACCATAAATAAAAATGAGACAAATTCCCTAGATGATAAGGTTATGTAAATTATAAGAAGCATTGAGTATGAAAAATGAAATGATTTTATTCATTGGTTGCAGTGGAATAATTCCATCCAAATGGAAGGATCAAAAC
This sequence comes from Viscum album, assembly GCA_963277665.1. Lineage (NCBI taxonomy): Eukaryota > Viridiplantae > Streptophyta > Magnoliopsida > Santalales > Viscaceae > Viscum > Viscum album. The sequence goes on along the minus strand of OY728152.1, from coordinate 247,388,325 downwards.
TAAAAAACAAAAATTTATAGTTTTTTATGCTTAAGTATATGGGCCGGATCTAGTTCATTCTCATGGTATTTTTTTGAAATATGTTACATTTATTTATGATGAAAAATCAGAGTTGTATATGTTCATTATCAAGAAAATTTATAATGTATTCAACACATTATATTAATGGAGGAACATAGTGGAAAATTATAATGAAAGACTATGTACTTGATCTTTAATATAGTTGGGTAGTATGGAAGTTGAGAGTTCTAGAATTTATATTAGCTAGTGATCATACAGTTTTAGAAGACCATACCTAGTACTTTGTAAAATAATAGAGTCCAATAGAGGTTAAATAATATTTTAGTGGAGAATGTGAGAAGTGTGGTAATTCACTTGGGGTTTTGTGAAGCATTTTGGGAAGAAATGGTGAATTTTGATGCTTATATAATCAATAGGATTCCTTCTTATCTATAGTGGTTGGATCTTCTATAAGTTCATTAGTATAGAAAAAAATATTTAAATCAACCAAATCAAAGGTATTAGTTCACTAACATATATCCATGTTAAATTTAAAGAATGGTGCAAGAAGGATTACAATCAATTTTACAATATAAGTAATAGATATGATAAGTTTGGTTTTCCACTCTGATATAGTGACTCTTCAATGGATGTTAAATTCAAAATGATATATTTAATGAAGAAATATTATTGAATGATTGAAACCATGAGGATATTACTGATGGGATTATAATATCATTAGAGGATGGGAATCAACTAAATAAATGTCTCAAATTAGTTGATGTTCTAGATAATTTTATGTCAATGACAGTTCTGGAATCATAAGACAACTTAGAGGATGTTTCAAAAAGAGGTTAATTTTTCATGTTGGTTCTGAGGTCAGTATTTTAGCAAGCTCAAGGTTTTTATATTCTTGATGAAGAGATTTTGAACATATAGTATTATAAGTTACATTACTAAAAGGATATAATATATAGAGGGATATATAGGGGTTAAATAGAGTTTCGAGCCAAGAGTAGAGATATGGGATTAATAATCATTTTTTTCTTCTCATAGATGATAGATATCCTAATAGGTTGAAAGATTCTATGATTCAAAAATAATAGAATTGGTGGGAGTTATCCATGATGGATATGTTAAATTCCCTATATGTTTCATGAACATGGTATCTATTACAAAGTAATGTTGTGAAGAAATAACCACAAAAAAATTGGGTGTATCGGTTGAATGAGTATTTATATGGAAGATAGTGGTGCAAGGAAAGGCTATTCATGATGTTGTTTCCACATATAGAATGATTGTATTTATAAAAGAATATTTCTCTATTATTTAATTATATGATTAATTAGATATTGATAAATTTTGTTTCAATGGTAATCTAAAATAGTTAGATGTGAAGAAAAGTTTCTTTATACAGACATAGATAAGGGAATTTATATGGATTAGTTGTAATGTTTTAGGGATCTACAAAACATAAATCATCTTTACAAGAAGATATAGATCTTATATGGACTGATGTAAGCACCAAGGTATTGGAATTAGATGTTTAATGACTTTAGGTTGAATATATTTATATCCAGATAAAAACGAATAATTATTGTTACTAAAAGTTGTTTAATGATGGGAGTTTCATCATCCCACTTCTCAATGTTGACAATATACATATTTTTTGTCCAATAAGGGACACGGTCGATAATATAGTGGTTGAATTTTCCCAAAGAATCAAAATAATCAATCATGATTTATATATGTTGATGTATGAATTGAAAATACCAAGGGACATGATTTATAGAACATCATTACTCACTCAATATTATTTTACTCGGAAGGTGGTGGATCACATGATAAGATGTGAGTCAAAATCAGTGACCACTCCATGGTCTAAACATTTAAATTTTTGAAAGAAGTCGAAAACATGAATCAGATATATGGTGGAGTATGTAGTAAAATTTATCTTTGTGTAAATAGTAATAAAGATTATATATGGAATATTTTATATTCAACTAGTAACTTAATAAGTAGTTGTATTTTTCAATTGATTCATGTCACATCTCGAAAGATAGAACTGGGGTGTGGTAATGTCGATCCTCTCATGTTTTGAGGGTTCCAAAAGTTTGTCTCTTTTCTTTGGAACTAATGAACCATTTCAAGTGTTCATAGACATGAAATATGGAGGATATTAAAATGAATGGAAGATCACCATGGGATACATGATCACTTTTATAAGAATGGTTTTGATCTAGATTTTAAAGGATCAACAAGTATATTCACTTTCAATAATGGAAATAGGGTATATTTAATTAATATAATGTTGGAAGAAGTTGATCAAGTTTAATGGGCTATTATAAGTTCCCAGAAGAATGAAATTTGATGGGTTATTATTTATCAATTTACAAAGTGAGATTCACTTGGTCAAAAATCCTATATTTCATTCTAGGAAGATGCATATTATACCAAAGTAACTTTTTTTGGGTTGTTTTTGGGGAATTTTTTTAGATTTGTGAATGATAGTTGGATACTAGAATATTATAAATATATTGAAAAAAAATTAATATAGTATGTGTTCGGGAGGTGGTGCACTGTATTTGATCTCGAATGAATGGATGCATTATAGTGATACCATATGGCTATAATGAAGATTGGATAATATAAGGGATTTTTCATATGTTGATGAAATATGAAATAGAGAGGCTTGAAAATGAATCTCAAGTGGGTGATTTATAAGATCTATTATAGAAACCATTTTACAACATGGGGAGTATAACAACTAGATGATGTCAATCTGGTAGTCTATTATTTAATGTTGGATAAAGATAATGGATAGAAGGAATTGAAATCAATATATTTAGAAGTTATATAGACTGAATGATGCTTATGTGAAGGTAAAACTAGAAGATCGAAAATCATAAGTTACTGTTATGAAATTATCTAATAGATGGAGTGAAAAAAACATAAAGGATCTATGTGGGAGTAACTCTGTATTGTATCAAATTATTTCTAGAGGGTCTCTTTGGTAGTTTTACAGTAAAGGTAAATTTAAAAAGTTATTTTCTCAAACATAAGAGTGAAATCTCTATATATTTTGAAGTTAACACTATTTATTATAAATATAGTTTAAGTGGTGGATATACATAAATATGTAGTGGGATGCCTATGAATAAAATAGTTACTTGGAAGAACTCGCTAAAGGAGATCAGGAGATAGCTTGACTAGTTGCACCATCTAGACTCTACTATTTTATCAGGGTGAAATCACTTATGATTAAGCATGAAAAATAAAATTGTAATCATATTATAATTCATTGAATAAAAGTATTATTGTTTTCTATACATTTATTATGAATCAAGTAATAACTATATAAATCATGTTTTTTTATTTTTTATCTGTTTATTTTTATCATTTTCTTGTGAATCTTTGGTTCATTTAGTGGTGTTCATTTTAGTGTGGTGACCTATGTATGGGTTTTTCTATGTTTTGATACATTTAGTATGTGTTACCATTCAAATACATTTTTCAAACATGTATTCTCTAGTGGATTTATTTTTTGGGAATTAAGGATGTTAGTTATGAGCCCAACATATCTATCAATGTAGTATGCTAGAGGAAGGATTAAACGTTTTGATATAAATTGATATACATAAGTTAATAGAAAATTGAGTATTGAATGAAATTTAATATATATACTGAAATTATTATTAGGGTAGATAATTTTAGTTGATTTTTGAATGATATGATGTATGGAGTGAAGGATTATAATACATATATCCACAATCAATAGTAAAGGTTAGATACAACCACATTTAAGTATATTATAATATTATGAAAGCATTAAAGGAATTTAAGGGGATAATTTTGGAATTTTATAATAAATATATATTTTTATTATAAAGAAAAATTACTAACACACATTGCGATCTATGTACATGAAAATAGTAACTATACACAATTTGATAACTATATTATTTAAAAAAAATTAAAAAAGTAGTACACCATGATTTTAGTCATGCATAGTCACATAGTGTTTTAATTGTTCACATGGAAAAAAATATTTTCATTTTGGGTTTGAAACAAAAGAAAAGAAACAATTTATAGATATTTAATAATGGAACATAGTTATAGAACACCTAAAATAGAATTTTCCCATTTTCACAATTTATTTAGAAAATCAGAAGATAAAGAAACATGTTCATGCAATGCAATGAAACATCCAAATTATAACTTCCTCAAGAAAATTTAATTATAACAGAGACAAGAACAATGAATAATTCATTTATTTTTATATTATTTGCACATATTCCTAATCATCAAGCAAGTTTTTTTATTCATTTATTGAATGAAATAATGGAATAAGGATAACCACTCAAATTTTTGACTTACAGGTTATCGGATACCATCTATTTATAGATGATCTATACAAAATTATACACATAAAACTTGTTCCAATGGAATTCAATATTTATGGGGATCTGAGAATTGAATAATAACACCACTAGTTTCCAAAAGTCTATACTAACTCAACTACCAATATCTATTAAAAAATGAATTCTGAAAGTCACTCTCATCATCTGGATACAACTTCCATTTGAGGCTGTTTCTTTCCCTGGCTTCTAGAATTTTAGACTCTTTAATTGCTTCATCAATACCTCCATATAGTTTTATTATGAACATATATTATCACTCATTTTTTATGTAATCAGGTCATACATAAATAATTATTCTCACATAGATGAATGTAATGATATCCCACTTAAGGTTAATTTTATGTCTACACCATTTCCTTCATCTGCATCCAAAACTCCCTTTTTATTGCAATGTGCCCTTTGTTTTAGAATTATTCCTCCAAAATTATTCCAGTTATACCATACTAATTGAGGCTAAAATACACATTGAAATTTCATATAATATAATATTTTTATACATATCTATAAGATTCCAAACTCCATTAACCTAGTCTATCTACTACACTTTGTCCTCTAACAACATTATGATAGAGCGATATAGTAACTTCATATGCTTCATTATAGATTGAAAATTTTGATGGTTTTATAATTTAATTACATGTTTTGAATAGAATAATATTCCAAAAAATACCTTCCTTCACGATCCTTCAACTACCACTTCAGCAATGTTAACTCCTATGTTTCTGTTAGTGCACTATACTCTACTTTTATTATAGAATGTCTAACCAAATGTTGAAGTTTTTATATAAAACTCATAATTTATCCACCATAAGTTAATACATATCCAATTTTTCTTCTCTAAATGTTAAAATATCTAAAAATTTGTGAATGAAAAATCCTATACAACAACTCATTAATTACAAAATAGAGTGACAAACATTCAATACCTTTGAGATACCAAAGTATTTACATTACCACTTCCTACTGATTCCTTCCAGGATTATACAAGACTTTGAAAAAAATTGGAATGTATATGAAATGGTATAAATATAAAAAACCTTTAAATTTATAATTATTTTGATATATAATTAAAATATATCCTTCTCTATGTACTCAAGCTCTTCATCCTTTCTAGGTGTCCTCTTTGTTCTCAACATGAAATGTCCGGAGAGGGTAATGGTAACATGCTTTGACTCACATAACCAGAAATGGTGAACCACCTTTAAAATATAGTCTGAATGATTATAGGGAAATTTTATAGACATTAGTTATATCACACTAATATTTTAGAATATATTTATATTTAAATTAAATTTTAGTTGTTCGACAGCTTTCAAAACACACAACACCAAGCTTCAAATGAGTCGTGGTATATTATAACCAAGCCATTAAATTAATGGATATAGATTAGATTGAATACATTAGAATATATATATATATATATATATTTGTTTACATAATTAAAATTTACATACTAATTCATAATATATATGTATCAAATTTTTAGTAATCTTATTTTATGTTTCAAGAGTATGATTTCTTCAAAAATAGTTTTTATAGCATTTTGTGAGTGAATATTATATATTATTTATACAAATTTTAAAGATTATATTTGAAAAAATGGATATCATTTTTGTATTCAAAGTATCATATTTATAATGGGGTTAATTTTTTTTCTTTTAAAGTATTTTTTGGATAAATAATGAATAATACTGATTTTTGTAAAGCTATCAATTCATTTCATTGGATTAAGAAATTTAAAGGTACTATTAGGTTTCTAATATGATATTTAAGTGATATAAGACTAATTTAATTAGATATGATCTAATTTATTACATATGAATCATAAATATACTTGATTTTATTATATTATAATTTTTGGGATTAAAGACGCATTTTTCTAAAAAACTATTTTGATATGTGAAATGTGTTTTTATCTTAATTAAATAAATAAATCACAAAATATTAATGATTTGAATGAAATTTATCGATTATATATTCAATAAAATTATTTTACATTCATGTTTTGGTTATTAAATGTCATGGAATAATAAGAAACCCATTTTTATGTTTAAAATACATTTTTATGAAAAGAGTTATCATTGTGATTTGTGAGTTTATTAATAAAATGAGTTTCCACAACATATAGAAATTGAATATTGTAAAATGGATTTAAAATTATTTATAAGAAAAATTATTATCATGTAATATGTTCAACTTCATTTTTTGGTCATTATGATTAGTAACCATGATAGAGATTATTCACTTTTGTATAGGTGTTAAAACATGGATAAAACTATAGGGTAAAACAATAAAATATCTCTATAACATGCCTTTATTCTATTATATTATTTTATTTAGAGTAATTTTATATTTATGGATATAAATAGTTAATTTTAAAACATTATTTTTAAATTGGTTACACATGCTTGACTTTTTTGAAGATAAGTAATATTTTAATCAAATTAAAAACTATTTTTAGGTCTCTAAATTTAATTTCATGGTTTCATGATTCCATTTAGTGCTAGATTAATAAAAAAGACTATATACCTTTATTTATTATTTTTTTAAAAAAATGAAACTCTCTTATTACATGATTTTAAGGTGAAATTATTTTTACTCTTAAATCATGAATTTTCCTAAAAATTGTATTTCATGCATTTTGTGTTCTTATATTAAAAGTAATTTATTCCATCTATAGAAACAGAATATTATAAAATCGATTCCAAATTTGGAATCTTCATTAAAAAATTGAGTTATGATTCCCATTTTATTTTGGTCATATAATTATATTTTCATGGTAAAAATTTATTTTATCAAATTTAAGGTTAAAATGTGATTAAAGTGGTTCAATTTGAAGACAAGTTTTATAATGTATCAAAAATTTGTCCAAATGTGATTAGATGATTTTTTTTGACCCTATCATGTAAAATATTTGAATTTTGGGTGCCTCTTTTCCACTTTTCCTGATTATGATATATATTTATATAATATTTAATTATTTAATAAATTCTAACTATGTCCCTTCCCCAACTTATAAAAGGGTGCCTCCTATCCTCTCTTTTTACCAATGATTGATGCATCTATCATGGAAAATTACTACCATAATACCTTTATAACTTCATATCCACATATTAGATATTATTTTCTCTCCATGATATCATACTTTCGTGTATTATGGTGTAATATGAAAGTAGTTTCTCAACATACACGTATAACTCTTAATTGAGTACTTTAAATATTATTTTATAGTCTAACACCTAAAAATCAATTGTTTTAAATTTAAAATAATTAAATATGTTCCATAGATATAATTAAATGTTATTATTTTGACCAAAAAACCATTATACACCAATTTTATATCCTATGGGAAAAGTAATCACTATTTGTGAGTATGTGTGGACTACCACCTCGATGAAGAGATGCATTTCATTTTTAATCACCTTTTCACATTGATTTTTTTAATGATTTATTTAATGAATATATATGATGTTTATGAATTTATTATATTTTTAGAAATTGATTTATTATTTACCCTTCCTATATTTAATCCATTTAAAAGTGGAAAAATTAATCGTGTGTATGTATGGATTATCATTTGTATGAAGTGAAATAAATAATTTTCCATCACAAATTAATATAAATTATTATAAAAGTTTACATAATGATTAAATATTATAATAACTACATGATTAAAATTTTTAAGATGATGTAACCATGATCAATGTTCAATGTATGGGATTTTCAAACCAAAACATGTATGAAAAATGAAGCAATTATCACCTACAATAGTGATTTTAATAAATAATTTTTAATAAATGAATGATGAGTTGTTATAAGAAAGTCATATATGTTATGATATATATGATTATGGTTCTAGAATAAATTTATAATAAAACTATATTTATTATACAATAGTTTTTAACATTTATGATTTAAGATGAGACTTAAGGTCAAGATTTATCATCACAAATTTTCTTCTTTGGGACATGTGTTATTTTATACACCTATCTACTTTTATAAAGTGTATATAATATCACTGTTTTATATTTTATCATTAATAACCTTATTTATATGGTATTTAATGTTTTATTTGATGTTATTTCACTCATTGGGGTCATGAATCAAATATTAAATATATAGTAGGGGATTAATGTTTAAATCACATTTTAATTGGGATTATTTATTATTTAATTTTCATTGAGTGAAATTATATGATCCTTATCTGATAAAACATATTAATATTTCCTTTATTATTTTAATTTATATAATATTAATATTTTGGTATTATTTTTATCTCTTTGTATCACTTAATGGTTTATACAATTTATTTATGAAAATATGAACATATTTCAACACTTTCGGTCAAAAATTATTTTCCTTCCATATCTATATATTATAAAAAAATCTCAATATTATTATTAAAAATATAAAATGAATTTTTAAATTCATTTTTAATCATGATAAACTTTTTATAATAATGTTTTAAAAATAAAATTATAGTTGTTTTATAAATAAGGTTCTTTTTAGTGGAGGAGTGAACAAAATATTTATTTTAACAAAAATGAAAATCAAGGAATTAACTGCCTTCATTACCACTAAATGATTTAAATATTTATTTGAAATTTTTAATTGTTATTTACAAATAAACTTCTTTCCATAAATTTTTTTAAATTTTGAGATACTAAATAATTTTTTCAAAAAGAAAATTAAATTTCCCTCAAGAAATATTATAGTGATATTTTGAAGACATTTTTCATATATGATAACATATATTGTTATTTATTATAAATCACTAGGGATATAGTCTAATTATACCATCCTTATTAATTGTATGGAAAATTTAAAATTAAGATATTGATATATTTAACAAACAAATTCATTTCCCATAGCTAATTCTATGATAGAATTATGGAATGTTTATGAAACCCATTTCATTTACATGGTTTATCCAATGATAAAATGATGAATGTTGTATAATATTGTGGAACACATATATATTGTTTTTATTATTTAAAAGGTGGGTATGTTATATCCATCTAATGCATTGGGTAGTTTCTTGTATATCATGAGATAATTACGGGAAATGAGTTGATGTGATCGATCCCTAATGAGAAATACTTACAAATTCATAATCCTTAATGATATTGGAAAAAATCAGGTGATTTATGATACATTATGATATGGTAAACATGTGTTGGTTCCAGATCCACTTATATGTGATGGTCTCAATAGTCATCCTAGACAAATGATATTTTTTCTATGCATATAATGTTGTCACACTACTATGACATATTTTTATGCTTATGATTTTAACTCATGGTTCATGATTGATTTATGATGATTCATCACCCTAATAATTCATGTCATTTTAAATGATAAAGTTTTATTCCATGACTCGTGATTATAATCTATGACATATTGGGTATGATCTTTCTAAGTTATGATCATGATATTATATAGTTATACTTATCTTATTCTTGTATATGGTCATCAATTTATACCTACCATGTTTTCAAATATTGAGCATATAAGATTACTCATTCTTATATTTCCTTATCCCACATTATAATGAATGTATTTATATATTATATTTCAATAAGGGTACAGTGTGAGAAGAACATTATGAGATATGGAAAAGATTTTATCTAAATATAGTGTTTATATATATATTATCTAATTAAACCAACCAATTATAGTTATGGGTCATATTATGTTAATAAATTTATTGAAAATTAAACTAAATAGATGTAATATTTATGTATGAAATTCTTATGACTCTATAGTTTGTATCAGGTTAGGGTTTAGTTAATATTTTTTTAATAGGATTAGAGAACATTACTTAAAACCATGGGGATAATTCTATATATATATAATATAATATTATAGGTTTATTAAGGTATAAATTATATATTTTTCCTAGAAATACATCATTATATGGACACTATATGTGGACATGGTTTCAGAATAGTTGAATCTAGTGGTAATAACCCTAATTTTTTCTCAAGTATATATCGACCCTCTTTTTGGTGCATAGGGAATGAGACCTTATTGCACATCTGGTTTGAAACTCTAGGGGGATATGTTTGGGTTAACTCACTTTTCCTGATGAACCATTATGAAGGGGTTGAATTGATGAAAAACAGTGATGAAAAACATTAAAATAATGGTTTAATGGATTGGAAAGAAGGTTTAATTATTTTTAAATCGTATGAATGGTTTTTAAAAATTCTATTATTTATCACTATGAATATTATTTACCACATTATAATTTTTGGTTTTATTTAATTTTTGGAAGTATGAGGATTCATATCCATAATAAATGTGATGGGAATTGGAATGATTCTCATAATGTGGAAAAAATGAATCAAGATATGTAATTGGACAACTTGTGATTATACCAAATCAGATATCAAGTTATGATATTAAAAAAATAAACCTGGGTGAGTCTCCTGACACACCTAATAAGTGAAAAATTTATTTTTAAAAAGTTAATAGACAAATGAAAATTAATCTTCCTACATGTTGAGAATTTTGGGAGAAGCACTCAGGGGAATCTCTCAAAAGAATGGGAATATGTTTTATATGTGAAAATGAAGGGCATAGAACAAATAAATATAGAGGAAAAATGATGAGTTCAATAGAGGAAAATTAATTTCATCCTAAGGTACCATTTATAATTAAATGTATTATTTATAAAAAACTTAGGAAATATATGAGTTTATGCCCTAATCTGTGGATTAAATTCTGCACCAAGGAAGGGAATATGTTATTCTAATCATTGAAGGGGAATTATTGAAGTGATTATGTAATGAGATTCTATAATTATTATATAGAAGTTTTTTATAAATTATATTTGGGTTATAAGAATCATGAAATGTATTAGGATTTTTTTGTAGTAGTTTTTCTTAATGATTTTCAAGAATCTGTTGAATGGTATCAATAAAATAGAAAATTGATTTAGTGGTAATGTATTATTTTTGGAAAAAAATTATTTTGAGATAAATAACCCTCAATATTATTATTTTTTGAATATTTTTTGTTTTATTTGTGATTTTATGACGATTAGGGGAAATTATTAGCTTATTTTAGGGGAATATATGATCCTTTTATTCATATGTTTAGTATGGGAGGTTATATTCTACTTCATTCTTTCTAGGGATAAATTTTAATGTTTATCATGGAAAAAAATGTGATCAAATATTTTATATATTCTATTTTTTATTTTTCATAGACATATTTTTGAGGATTCATAAGCTTAAATATTTATAAAATTGATTATGTTGAACTGTGGGTGCTTCTATTGACGTTTTGGAGATTAATTTATTATATATATATCTATATTGGATAACTTATGTCAAGATTTTTTTGGTAAATATTTGGAGTAATAAGTAATGAATTATGGATCTTAGGATCTGTTAAAAGAAAAAATTAGTGCTTTAGTATTGAAATGTACATTTTCAATATTCATTTCTTAGAGTAAGAGATAAGATAGAAGTTTAAATTGATCGAAGGGAGACAAATGAATGGAATTGTGATTATAAAATGGAATTAAATCAATTATATTTTCTTATTTACTCTATCTTGATAGTAAAATAATACCTCATCATTAGTAATATTATCTTGAAATGTAAATTATATTCTTTTACCTTCATTTCTGATGAATTGATCATCTTTTTACCCCTCACTGAATTATTCTTTTGTGGTCATTAACATTCTATTTACAATGGTATTTATCAATATCTATTATTTCATGGATTTTAGTTTTATTACACACTTATATATTTTAACTTCCCACCAATTTTGAAATTATTCAGGAACCTGATCATGTGTTATTTTGGGTTACCATTACATTCCACCTTCCCATTTTTAAAGGAAGTATTATTATCCATTTGTAAGATTTGGGTTTTCAACAAACAAATTTACAAATATTGATCCTATTATTAATAAGATAAGAATTTAAAGTGTGAGAATTATTTAAGTGGGTAGAATGTAATAGTCTGATATTTTAGAATATATTTCTTTTTAAAATCAGTTTTAAGTGTTTGATAGCTTTCTTGACACATAACACCGAGATTAAAACAAATTGTGGTATACTATAACATGCCCATTAAATTGACAGGTATATATTGTATTAATAAAATTATGAAATATATATATAAATTTTGTACATAATTCAAATATACTAATTATTCAATAATATATAATTATAGAAATTTTAGTGAATTTGTATTAAGTTTCAAAAATATGTTTTCTTAAAAAATGGGTTTTATAAAATTTTGTTCAAGAATATTGTAATTAATTTCAACCAATTTTTTAAATTATATTTTAAAAAATGTATATAACTTTTGGATCCAGTATTTAAATTTTATCTTTTGGGGAATTTTTTGAGATTTTTCTAAAATAGTTGGTTTTTTATGAATAATGAAAAATACCAATTTTTGAAAACACTGAGTCTTTTTATTATATTAAGTAATTTAAAAGTCTCATTATGTATTTCATTTGATATTAATGTTAAATAGGAATAATTTAATTATATATAATCTAATTAATTATATAGTAATAATTATTATACATTATTTTAGTTTAAATTCAGTTATGGGCTTAAAAACACTTTTTTCTCAAAAAAATGTGTGCGCATTGTGTTTTATCATAATTAATTAATTAAATAGATATTTATTGATATTTTTTTTGAAATATTTATATTATATATTGGATAATATTATTTTATATTAATTTTATGTTTTTACTAGTCATGGAATAAGAATCAATCTATTTTTATGCTTAAATATGTATTTTTCCAAAAATAGTTTTCGTTGTGTTTTGTGCTCTCATTTTTAAAATGAATTTCAATAACATCCAAAGATTGAATATTTTATAATTTATTAAAAACTTGTAATAATCCTAAAAATTATAATATAATAAGGTAAAATATATTTTCGGTCAATATGAATTGTAACCATGGTAAGAAAATTGTCATCTCTATAAAAGAGGTAAAACTGAGTTAAAACTATGGTGTAAAATAATAAAATGTATCTATAAATTTATCTATCCTATTAGATGATTGGTTTTTTTAAAATTATATTTTTAATTTGATAAATAATATATTTTAAAACATTATTCAGGAATTGGGAACCCAAGAATGACTTTTGTGAAGATAAGTTATATTTTATTCAAATAAAAAACTATTTTTCCATCTTTACATTTAATGTAATGGATGAAATATTAAACTTAATTTTTTCTTGATAAAAAAGTTTAATAACCAATTTTTTATTATTATTTAACAAAAAAATTATATAAATCAAATTATTACTTATTTTCAAAGTGAAATGATTTTTATTCTTAAATTAGGAATTTTCCTAAAAATTATTTTCCATGTGTTTTGTGTTCCAATATTAAAAGTAATTTCTACCACATATAGAATTTTAATTTGATAAAATGGATTAAAAAATTTTAATCATCATTTAAATATATATTTATAGGTCCCATTTTCATTTTGGACATATCATTATGTTATAATGGTAAAAATGTCAGTTATCAAGGTTATACTTAAATTGGGTCTAAAGTGATTTAACTTCGAGATAAGGATTAAAATATATAAAAAAACATTTCAAAATGTGATTAGTTGAGTATATTTATTCCATATCACATATTATATATTATTCTTTGTTTCCTTGGTTCTACTTTAAATTATTATGAAACATATATTATTTAATCATTTAAGGAATCCAAAGTGTGTCCTTTCCATCACTTATAAATGGGAACCTATTATCATATATTTATCACAAAGTTTTATCCATAAATAACATACTATCCCAACCATAAAACCTTACATGATTCCATACCCACATATTAGTGAATTTATTATTTTTAAAATCAAATTTTTTTAGGCTTAATGAGTTTTCCAAAAGAGATTTCTCAATGAAGAGGTTTAACTCTTGAACTAAATTTTATTTATTCTTATACCTTCTATAAATAAATTTTATAAATTATAAAAAATAATAATTATATTAAATATACTTAATTATTATTATGATTATGGAATAAACATTATACACCACTTTTCCATCCAATGGGAAAAGAAAACATCGTTCGTGTGTGTGTGTGAACTATAACCACCATGAAGCGATGCGTGTCATTTTTCATAATAATTTCACATTAATGGTTATAATTATAGATTTAATATATATATTTTATATTTATAAAAAAATTATATTTATATAATTCTGAATTATTATTTACCTTTCTTTCATTTCATCCACCATAAAGTAGAAACATCACTCGTGTGTATGTATGGATTACCGTATCCATGAAGTGATGTAATTCATTTTTCATAATCACTTTATATGAATATTTATATAAGTGTATATAAATATTTAATATTCTCCCCATGGAATTATTAACATTATGTAGATTATGAAATCATGATCAATGTACAGGGACTAAGACTGACTAACCGAAACATGGATGAAAAATGAAGTAGTTATCACCCATAATAGTGATATTAATAATGAATTGTTAATCAATGGGTGATAAGATATTATAAGTAAATAATATATGGTCAGATATATATGATTATATTTATGTAATATATTTATAATAAATCTATAATTATTATACTAGGGGTTCGAATCCGTAAAATGAAAGATGATACTTGATGTAGGGTTTATTATCACAAATTATCTTATTTGGGACATATGTTATGTTGAAAACCTATTTTAATTTATGAGGTGTATCTATGGACCATTTTTTATGTTTTATCATTAATATTGTAATTTTAATAGTATATAATGGTTTATTTTATGTTACTTATTTTTTGGGGGTTATGAATCAAAATTTTCCAAAGCAGTAAGGGGTTTTTGTTTAAATCTCATTTTAATAAGGATTTTTTAGGACTGAATTTCATTTGTTATAAATAATATGATAATTATAAAATAAAAAAAATTAAATTTTCATAACATATTTTTATTTATATTATATTTATTTTTTAGTATCATTTTACACTCTTTTATACTAAAATTGGTTTATAAATTTTTTTAAGAACAGATGAACTTATGTCTCCTATTTTAGTCTGAAATCCTTTTTCTTCCATATAAATGACTTATAAATGTTTTCAGGAAGTATTTTAGAAATATATAGTTATATTTTAAATTCATTTCAACACATTTTTACTTTTTAATTTTTTTTATAAAGAATCATTTTTCCTTTTTCTGAATGAGGTGATTTTTAATGAAGGTGTGAACATTATCCTTATTCTAACGATTACAGTATGAAAAAAAATTTCCATCATCATGAACACTCAATGTATTGAATATTAAATAAAATTTTTACATTTTTTTATTAAAAAAAATCCATAATTATATATAATTTTTTAAATTTTAAATAATTTATTTCAAAATTAAAAGAATATTTTCCTCCAAAAATATTCTAGTAATCTTTTAAATACATTTTTATCTATGTTAAAGTCATTTAATGTTAATTATGATTTATCAGGGATGTAATCCAATTATAAAATAATTATTTATTTTTTTGTATGGTTTATCTTTATAATTATGATACTTTTATGAATCCCTTCTATTTCCCAAGGGTTATACTATGATGAAATGATGAAAATTTTAAGATACCCATTTCATTTCTATAGGTTATTCTATAATGAAAAAATGAATGTTTTATGATATTATGGAATAAATATGTACGGTTTTTATTATACTATGGGTGGGTTCATTATATCCCACCAATTAAATGTGTAAATAATTATATCCAATGAGATAATTATAGGAAACCTATTGAAATGATCAATATACAATGGGAAACTGGTAAGGAAACCTGATCCACTATCTTATGGGAAATGGATGGTGATGAAATATCTGTTATGATATGGGAAATAACTATTTATTCTTGATATTATTTGATATGATCATATTTATATTTAACATTTACATATGATATGGTTTTTATCCCTATGATAGTTCCACACTCTTATGACATGTTTTTAAGATTGCGATTTGAACTCTTGGTTCATGATTGGTATATGATAATTCCTCACTCTTATGAGTCATGCATTTTAAAATGCTAGTGTTTTATATCATGACTCGATATTATGATCTATCAAAAATAAGGTATATACATTTTATGTTATGATCATGATTTGATGCCATTTTTCATATATTATGATTGAATTTTATTATTGATTGATATCTCCTATGATTACCCTTTCTGAGTATCTGATCTCACCCTTATGATTCCATTACTCATGTTATATAGAACAGTTTTAATTAGGTTATGCAAATAAGGGTATAATTTCATAAGAAAATTATAAGAGACTATGATGATTAGTCCTAAATAAGTTTTTATGTTTATAATCTCTATATATGATAAACCTTTAGATTTATTGGGAATTTCATGTTATTATAGTCATTGAATATTCCCCTAGACAAATTAAATCTTTGTGTGTAAAATAATTGGGTCACCATATTATGTCCCTTATAATTTATATCCCCAATATACATTTTTAAATATTTATATCCTTCATCTTTAAACACCTAGAAAATTCTATATTTTTATCCTAAAGAATTTCCTTTACTAGTCAAGACAAAATAATTTGATTATCATAGAGAAGATGAATGATAAATCTCATATCATCAAACAACATATAAAATATCAATGATCTGTATTTACCTGAACAAAGTTTGGTTTTATCTTGAAAACATTGAAATTCCTATTCTAGTTTGCGGGATCTTATTTTATCCTATACAATATTTGCTTCATCCAACACCTGATATTATCATTCAATTTCCTATGAAAACCTTTTCTAGATCCATGAAAGTATTCTATAATTAATATTCATGAAACAATAAGATTTTAACATCTAATTATCTAAAAATAACACTTACCTGGAAACCATTTTGAGTGTCTTTTTTATCATCAAATTCCTTACAACTGTTCTAAATATTTCTAAAAAATCCTCAAATTTTGTTTTTTTAAATCCATTCATGAAAATAATTGAATTATACTTTTTTTATATCAGTTTCTTCGTTCAATAGATAAACAGAATTATTTTTAAGAAATATTTTCATAATAGGCTACTCTATTAGATCCCATTTTTTAGAAATATGTATCTAATTCCACTCTTCACTCATGTATAACTCCCACTTTATTATGTTAAATATAAATTTTCATAATCAAGACATTCTGGTTTTACACTATCTATGATAACCAAGTAGTGGCAGTCACTTTTATACCCCACCACACAGAACCAACACCTGGTAGATTTATGAAACTAAAAATGTGGATATACTCTTTCTAGAATCACCACTTCTAAAACTTCCCCATCCAAATATCTACCCTAAGGTTTCACAGTCCCTAATATTTTTTATACTTTTAGGATTCACAATAAAAAAAGAACCCAACTTCAATTCAAAACTTCTTGTTAATAATGATGTGTTTCTAGAACTATCAATATCCCTGAATAGTCTATAACTTCTAGACCTCTGTTAAGATGAATCATAATATGTGATGATTCTTTATCTAACATTTTCAATTTTAAAATTATTTTTAAATGGTGTTTTTTTTATAATTTATAAGTCTGATTATGTGAAAATATAATTTTATAATATATATTACACTTAATCTTGTGTTTTAAGGGTTATATAAGGGTAAAATGGATTTATAATCCTCTATATAGGGAAAGATTTTATTTTTCTAATGTTCGATCAGGGTAATGCCTCTTTTTCATAGGCTTCATAAGGTAAAGCCAAGTTTTCTAAAGGTTACATAAGGTTAACCTACTATAACTTAAGGATAGTTAGAGAATCTATACACTACGTAAGGATAACTTTATATTTACAGGCGATAAATAAATGTACCCATGTCACTATATAAAGGTAAGGTAAACCTTGGGTAAGGGTACACCCTGCTCACTTAAATATAAATCCTTCGAGCTGTCTCATGAAAGGATAATTCCTTTCTTATGTAAATGTAAAACTTACTTTTATAAGGGTTTCCTAGACAATTATTAAGTGTAAGATAATGTTTTTAAAGGAATAATAAGGGTAATTAATGAGCTATATAATGAAAAATTATTTTTTCCTAATCGATGGGTAAGGCTAAAAAAGAGATACAAAAATGGGGTTCTTATACTTCTTAAGAATAACACTTAAATTATATGATTTACTTAATGGTATTCTAGAATTTACACAAGGTGGAAAATGGTAAATCATTGCCCTTACATGATGGTTAGGATCTCCATAAGGGTAAAACCATGTTACCCTTACTCATTAATCTTTCTAGAAATTTTTTTTTCGAAACCCCTATGTTTTCTTCTTCTCCCCTAGAATAATCATATAATATATTTTTGACAATATTAAAATCCTAAAATCATGGGAATCGATTATTTTGACTCATTTGATTTTTGTATTATTTTTATGATTTATTTTGAATAACCCACATTAAATATTTTTTTAAAGACAAATTAAATAGAGAATTTTATATGTGGTTCTTAATAGTATGAACATGTACATTTATAGACTTTTTCTAATATATCTTAACCTTACTTTCCTTAGTTTTTTAATCCCTTATTATGTTTATGTAGTCTAGAAATCTATTAAACCAAGATCTTTAAATTCCTTATTGATCATAAAATTTTCCTTTTCTTATTTCATAGGCACAACTAAACTCTCTCTCTCTCTCTCTCGCACTCCACTATTCTTGAGAGATACTTTTTTCAAGGGTATATTTTTATAGTTATATTTTTTCATGAAAATTGAAAATATATTTCTTCCTGATATTTTATAAATTATATATAAACAATTCTTAATTTATAATAATATAGTAATTATCAAATAATGATAATTAATTGTTATCTCATTTTTATCCATTATTATTGTAGAGAGATAAAATTTTAATCATTTTTAAATTATGATTTAATTAAAGGATGAAATATGATCTCATTACATAACATAATATGATAATTTTTAATTATCCAGGAGAGGGTAAGTGTTATCTCATGTTGTGTTTCTTTTTCTTAAAAATAAAATAATAGAATGGGTTTATGGAACACTTGGCAAGTGATTTAAGATGATGAATACATAGACTTGATTTGAGTGGTGATACATTAATGAAACTTGGTGATAATATTGATTAATTTACTATAGGAAATTCCTCATATATTAGGGTTCTTGATTACACTTATTGAATTGGTATTAATCTTGTGTTTACATAACTTGGAAATTGTGCTTTATTGTGATCTCATGTGGGTGTCTTTGTGTGTAGCCTATGAGACCTATTATGATATTTGATCCCATGAGTATTTATAGAGTAACTTATTACCATTTTGATTATAATCACATGATGTTATGTGTTTCTACTATATTCTCATGATGTTATGTTAAGATTTCCTTATATGATCTATCATTTTATGTGTGTTACTAAGCCTTGGATGTTGTTATTAGAACTTGAGATGGGTAGACCCTCATGTGATGTTTATCCCAAAGAGGGGGAGTGTAAACAGAATTAGATGATGATGATGAGATATAAGAGCACAGGGTAGGTGTATAATGATTTTAAGGACTGGCCTGAGGTAGTATATTTGGGGAATGATGTCATAGAGGCCTGACTTGAGGCTTAGATGGGGTATGACAATCTGGAAGCCTAAACCATGATGGAGCAGGGATATCATATTATGAGGGACTAATCTGACTCGATGCCTTGATACCATTGAGATATGTTTTATAACCATAGTGGCATAATTTTTATCACTTACAAAATTTTATGATTATCCTACCAATATAGGGATGATGTGGGTACAACTGGGTTTTTTTTTGGAATCATGGTTAACAAACTATGGCTTGATATGTGATTGTGTATTTTTATGATTATTTATGCATTTATTATTATCACGGAATACACTTTTTTTACATAAGAACACTTGTTTAGGATGTATTGGTGGTGTCTAACTGGGTTTATTAAGAACACCTTGTACATGAATTTTGATGTGCTTACATAATTCATGTATATAGAACCATATAAAGGCAATGAGCCTAAGGCTGATAAGAATAGGATCATGGATCTGGTAGTAAACTTAGATAGACACTAGAGGAACCACTATTTTATTAATTTATTTTTCTCTTACTTTAGTTACCCTAGTTTGGCTTGCCACATTGGGTGCCTGTTACTTACCTATATTATATGTATATCATCTCTTATTTTCTATATGAAACATTTATTATTCCATTTTTTATATTTTGTTATTATTATTTTTTAAATTACATGATATTGAGGGTGTAGTCTCCCCACTTATAGATATAGACCCTCACTTATAGTTGACAACCTCTTATGTGGGGGAAGCATGTATGAGGTCATTTGACACTTTGTTTTGGAACTGGTGGTTTGGATCGGGGCATTCAAAAATGTAACAACCCTATTAATGAAATAATAAATCATTTTAATATTTATTAGTATCATAAATTACAAAGATATATTCATTATAAATATATTAAATAATTCTTAATATTTAAAATGAAATAGTTTTATTAAACTCATTTCTTATAAGAATTTATTTAAAAGTTGAATTTTTAAATTATAGAATATTAATATGGAAAAATTAACTTCATTTTTAAATTTATCGTTTCAAAATTTTCTTACTATGAATTTTTTATAATTTTCTAAAAATATTGATTTTTCAATGAATAATGAAAAATATTGATATTTATTGAAAATTATATTTTATTTTAAACTATTTCTTAGGTAAAATTATGTTTTAGATTAGTTTTAAATTTTAATTAGTTATATTTTATTTAAAATAAACCAATTATGTTTTTTTAAATGGATTTTACAATTTAATTTAGCATAAAAATATTTTATATTTAAAAAAGGTTATTTTTCTTAAAACTGTTTTTGTTGTATTTTCCCTGTTAAATTTCAAAATAAATTCTTCAACTTCTTTTTTTTTAATTTTGAAAAAATTTATTCCATATTTTGAATTAGCAGGTTAAATTTTTTAAATGAGGTCCTCTTAATTTTGGGATAATATAAATAGTAACCTTAGTAATTTTTATTAATATGGTAAAGGGTAAATCAAGTAATTAAGGTTAAAAATAAAATGATAAGAACTATTATATGACCCAAAATATTACCTAAATCTTATTGTATGATTATATATCTACCATAATCATCCATGGGTTGAATATATGACCTTTTAGGTCGAATATATGACCTTTTGGGTCGAATATATGACCTTTTATTTAAATAAATGTTAAACATGTCACACTCTTATTTTTAATAAGTCTATTATTTTTAACATGGTGGCATCGAGAGGATATATTTCATTATAAATAGTATTTTTAAATCTATATGAGTAATATTAATCATGGTAATTTATTATTAATTTTTAGTGAAGAAATAATTACCTTAAATGATTACACAGAATTTTCTATATGACTATGACATTTCAGGGATAATAAAATATATTTTTTTCTAATTTTATATTTTTTATTGATATTATTAAATTTAAATTAATGAATAGTTTAAAAATTGACATTATAGATATTTTATAGTAAATAATATTTTATTTAATAATATAAAATTCCTAAAATTCATTAATTATACCAAGTGGTTAGTATGAGGTTTAAAATATCATCTATGGTCCATTTATTGTGTTTTTTTTATTTTATAGTTACTATATTTACCCTTAAAGAGTAAAAATAATGTTACAATGATAAGAGTTAAAGAGATTAAATAGGGGTTAAAACCAAAAGATATGGGAATAAATATAGTCAAAACTTGTATAATTCTTATCGTATAGGTTTATTTCAACTCATAAAAATATTATATTCTAAATAAATCAATTTTAATCCATTTTTAATTTAAAATTAATTTATATTAATTTTAATATTTTGAGAAATTCCAAGAGTGACTCTCCCCTCTATTATAAAAGGTAACCTCTTCTTCTCATTTTTTCACACATAAACCCCCTTTTTTCAACAAATAACTACCCAATTTCCTTTATAGAATATATACTATCATTATATTTGTCTTTTTTAAGGCATAATACCATTCTTGGAGGACTTATGGTGTTAAGAAAAGTGGTTTTTCCAAACAAGATGTATAGTTTTTATCTTCAGGTTTTAGTTTCGTTTCTTATTCTGTATACCTTAAAACATCTTCAACCATGATAAAAAAATAAATACATTTTTCTATATATACATATATTTTATTATGTTGGTTAAATTCCCCATATCTATCTCCTCTTCTATTAAATGGGAAAATAATTCATCGTTCGTGTGTATGACGGACTACCGCCTCATAAACCAATGTAATTTGTTTTCTATAATTGTATCTCAAGATTGGTTCTAATGATGTAATTAATATTTATATATTATATTCATGAAATATTTATTATTCTAAAATGATAATATATAATTTATTTTTTTACCTTTCCTTGCACATAAAAATGACAACATCGTTTGTGCGTATGTGTGGACTACATCCTCCATAAAGAGATGTGATTCATTTTTAATCACCATATCACATGGATAATATATATATATAAGTGTATTTAAATAATTAATATGATATATATGATATTATTATAATTATTTAAAGGTAAAATAATATTTACCTTTATTACATAATGGTCGTTGAAAAATGGAAATGTTACTCATGCGTACGTATGACCTATCATCTCCATGATTGTAATGTAGTTAATTTTTCATAACCATCCTTCATGGTTGGATTTATAATTATAATAAATGTAAAAAATTATAATTATTTCATTATTCTTTATATGATGGAATTATATCCTTTTTTACCATAGTTGACTTACCTAGACCATTTTGGATTATGAACTGAGTATCATCAAAAAGTATGACATGAACTTAAGTAAATAAGTAATTGTATATAACCTAGATATAAGTAATATGAAAATTCTTGTGTAAATTATTTATTTAATATTCTCAAATAACTTTTAATATAAAGGTAAATATTATATGGGTTTACATATTTTTCATGTGACTAACAATTTACTTCTTTTTATGTCCATTACTAAGATTTTTGTGATAATACCTTGTATTTTAAAATATTTTTCATTGGTTGTAAGGATGAGTTAGGAAAATGATGAAGTCAAGATGAAAATTGTGAATATTTATCTTGAAAATAAATCATGTTTTATTTCAAATGTTTTTTTGGGTGGTAAAATGGATACTGATTATAAGTGTCCATTTGTAATGTATGTGTTTACTATTTAAGACTTTTTCTTAATTCTATAAAACTATCAACTAAAAAGATTCTCGAGGTTGTAAGAAAGTAAATTCTAACTAAATAAAACTATAATATGTAATATTTAAGGCTTATTTCTTACATATGGTATCATAGTAGGGTTTAGAAAACTTTGTAGATCTAAATGTTTTCATGATGGGTTATCATAATTGTTATGGATATCACTATAGGTTTATAATTTAAAAGTTTATAATAAGTTCAATATAATAGGAACCCCTTTTGAGGATTTAGTTTTTTAAATTTTAAGGTGACTAATGACATTCTTGGATACATTTATTTTTGGGGTAATTATGGGTTATTACATTTTGGGCTGAAAAATGAAATGTATGAGATAACCATTTAAGATTAAAACATTTCTTAAATGTTGAAAATATTATGGTTATTTTTTAGGATATTTATAAAATTTCTAGGAATGTTACAATAATTATCATTTTAAAAAAGGAAAAATTGTTGGTCAAAAGATAACTTGTCGTAGCAGGAAATGCTGCGAGGTTTAAACCCACAACCCAATGGCGACAAGGATGCATCTCCTACCATCGGCCTATGTGAAGTCCCAATTATTATGACATTTCATTTTTATTTAAATGATTTTGTGGATGAAAAATAATCTGAATTTGGTAATATAATTTTCATCATATAGGTAACCATTCAATTGTAAATTGATTTGGTGATTAAAGTATTATTTTTATTTTGGAAGAAGATCACTATAATATTTTTGGGAACATTATGGGATTTAGGTAAATATAATATTATGTGATTTCATTTGAGGAGTAATTTTTGAATTATATTTTGGAATAATATGTAATTTTATTGTGTCATTATGTTGATTTAGTATATTTATATAAATAAAAAGAATATTTGGGAGATTATATTATTTGGGAATTTACATTTTTGGAGTGAGGCTTTAAAATTCATTGACGTTATTTAGAGATAAAGTCAAAATTTTATCTTCGAATAATATGTAATAAATTTTTGGTTTCAAACATAGTATAGAATATTTTGATTAATTTTATGGTTAGTTATATATAGAATTATCTAAGTTAAACTTTGGGTATTAATTTTTAATTTTTAATATTAAATTAGTTTTTCTTCATTTGAAGATTTATTCATTTTTTGAATTATCTTATCTCAGACTAACCATTTTGGTTTTGGTTAATTTATAAATACAAGAGGAATATATTTTTAATATTTTATGTATTTTTTCATCCTTATAAGATGATTATAATACTTTTGGCATGAAAAAGTCATCTTTAATACTCATCGTTTGGATCAAAAGATTTCATTGTGGTGGAAAATTATTAAATAATGTAATTCTTCTCATCAAGTATATTTTCTTATGTCATTGGAATAGAAAGTAAAAGAAATCCTCATCATTAGAAAAATTATTTTTAAACAAGAAAATTATCTATATACTTTTCTTATTGAGAAATTAATTTTCTTTTACCCATTATATATTTATGATTTTGTGGTGGTTAACTTTTTCATGACCATTTTCTATATCAATCTTTTCCATTCCTTGGGAGTTAATTTCATCTTTTATATCCATGTTTTCACTTCCAAATATGTTCTACTACATATAATCCTAGTATTTTTTATCTCATGTAACCTTTGTACATCTCCTTCTTTTTTTTCAATTAAAATCTTTGTTAATTATTTTTTCAATGTGAGATTTCAAAAAAGTTATTTTGAAAATTCAAACCCTGGTTATCGAGCCCATGTAAAAAATTAAGAGGATGCAATTTCCAAAAACATGGATGAATGAAACAATGCAAGTAATGATATAATAAATCATTTTAATATTTATTATCATTCCTTAATTATGTATTTATATTCATTATAAATATATTAATAAACTATCTATATTAAAAAGGAAATTGTTTTATTAAACTCATTTCTTATAAGAATTAATTTAAAATATTAATTTTAAAATTATAGAATATTAATTTTAAAAAATAATTTTAATTTTTAAATTCATAATTTCAAAATTATATTAGGCTGAATTTTTTAGAATATTTTGAAAATATTTATTTTTTAATAAGTAGTGAAAAATACTGATTTTTATTGAAAACTATATTTTATTTTAAAGTATTTGAAAGGTAAAATTATATTTTGGATTAGTTTTAAATTTTAATTATTTTATTTATATTTAAAATAATCTAATTATGGTTTTTAAAATGTATTTTATAATTTAATTTTTTATAAATACATTTTATATTTAAAAAGAGGATTTTTTTTCAAAAATAATTTTTTCATTGAATTTTACTAGTTCAATTTTAAATTAAACTTTGGAACTTATTTGTTTTGAATTTTTAAAGATTTATTAATTATTTTTAATTAGTGGGTCCAAATTTAGTAAATATTTTCCTTTTATTTTTAGACAATATGGATTGTAACCATAATAATTTGTATTAGCATGGTAAAGTGTAAATTAGATATTTTTTGTTAAAAATAAAATGATAAGAACTATTAAATGAAACAAACACTTACCTAAGTCTTATTTTATGCATATATATCAACCGTAATTATTCATGGGTCAAATATATGACCTTTTAGGGAAACTTGAATGTGATTATGACCTTTAAAATATTTTATTTATAGAAATTTCAAACATGCCACAATCTTGTTTTTAATAAGTGTAATATTTTCAATATGGTGATACCCAAATGATATGTCACACTATAAATAATATTTTTAAATATAAAATATTTATTTTTATCTTATGAATTTCTATTTAATTTTTAGTGATGAAATAATTACATTAAATTCTTGCACAACGCTGATGTAGTAATTATATGATTAATTGAAAATTCAAATAAATGATATTAAATTTTTTAAAATAAATATAATTTTAGATAAATAATATGGTAAAAATATTTATATATTACCATGATATTCTAGGTATATAGTAAAATATTTTTTTATAATTTAATATGTTTTCTTGATATTATTAAAGTCAAAGTAATGAATAGTTTTAAAAATTGACATTATGGATATTTTATAGTAAATAATATTTTATTAAAGAATATAAAATTACTAAAAATATAAAATTATTCCAAGTTATTAGTATAAGGTTTAAAATTACAACCATATTCCATTTAGG
Organism: Viscum album; assembly: GCA_963277665.1. Classification (NCBI taxonomy): domain Eukaryota; kingdom Viridiplantae; phylum Streptophyta; class Magnoliopsida; order Santalales; family Viscaceae; genus Viscum; species Viscum album. Next base: position 247,361,553 of record OY728152.1, on the reverse strand, counting down.
GGTCTTTTTTCAATTTATAGTGACTATATTGACCCTTAAAGAGTAAAAATGTATATTGCCAGGTTAAGAGTTAAAGGGGTTAAATAGGGTTTAAAACCAAAATATAAAGATATAAATATAGTCAAAAAATTTATAATTTTTATTTTATTATGGTATTTCTACCGATCCTAACATTATATTAAAAATAACTCACTTTTTATCCATTTTTAATGGAAAAATAATTTATATTAATTTAATATTTTAAGAAATTCTAAAAGTGTACCTCCCATATCTTATAAAAAGGAACCTATTAATCTCATTTAATCACACATAAAAACCCTTTTTGTTAAAAAAATACCTAAAATATAAATTAATATAATCCATCCTCTCATTATATAGGTATTTTTTTAGGAAAATATCAATCTTAGAGTCCTTATGGTGTTAAGAAACAGAGGTTTTCCAAAGAAGATGTATAGTTTTTATCTGTATGTTTTAGTTTTGTTTCATTTTCCACATCAATAAAAAAATATTCAACTATGGTAAAATAATAAATCTAGTATACCCCGTATAATTAGATCTTATTATGTTGGTTTAATTACCTATATCCATCATATCTTCCATCAAATGGGAAAATAATTCATCATTTGTGTGTACGACGAACAACCACATCGCGAACCGATGTAATTTGTTTTACATCACCATCTATCAAGACTTGTTATAATAATGGAATTAATATTTATATATGATATTTATGAAATATTAATCATTATTAAAAGATAATATGTCATTTAAATTATTACATTTCTATGCAAATAAAAATTATAACATCATTCATGCATATGTGTGGACTACCACCTCCATGAAGTGATGTGGTTCATTATTCATCATCATATCAAATGGATGACATATATATAAGTTTATTGAAATAAGTAATATAATATATATTTATATGATATTATTACCATTCTATCAATATTAAAAAATATATACCTTCTTTATATAATGATCATTAAAAAATGGAAACATTACTCGTTCATACGTACAGCCTACCGTCTCCATGATTGTAACATAGTAAATTTTTCATAAAAATATTTCATGGTTTAATTTAAAATTATAATTGAAGTATAAAATTTTCAATTATATTATGATTATTATTCCGTAGATGATGTAATTCTGATTTTTTTACCATATTTGACTAATTGAGGCTATTTTTTACTTATATACTGAATATCATCAAAACATCTGATGCAAAAATAAGTGAATAAGTAATTGTATATAACATGAATCAAGTGGTATAAAAGGATTAATTAACATTAAAAATGTTCTTAAGAAATAATATAATTATACTATGTTTATTATTTAGGATTATAAAGAATGTACTTGATGAATCAGACTCATGGTAAGAGACTTTCTTTTAAAAATTATATTTTAAAGTTTATATTAAAAATATCTTTTTCTTCCTTGTCCAAGTTTTGTAAATATGTTTTTAAAAAAAAATTAATATTCTTCTATGATTTTTTAATTTCATTTTTACTATGTTTAATTTTTTTTCAAAATGTTTTGAAAGGAATCTTCTTGTCATTTTCCAAACGAGTTGCTTTGTGACTTTTCTAACAAAAATATAGAAGGAATGTTTTTTTAAATTATACATCATGAGAGGATTTTCCCACCATTATATAACCTTAATTATATGGATTTTCCTTTAAATGTATCCATTTTTATATTTAAATAAAATTATTTCTTTATTATGTGTGTGGGTTTTAGATTTTAAAAACTCATTTTTACAAGAAAATGGTATTTTGATATCAAAATGTGTTTTTATTTGGGATTAAAATAGTTTTAAAAGTGTATTATGATGAAACAGTGTAGTAATAAAATGTTTTATAGATGATATAGTACTTAGGAATTATATTAAAAATGGTTGATCATGATACATCTTATACAAATGGTTGATCCCCATTATTGGTCATGAGTGAGCCCGATATAGCTCACACGAAGGGTTGAGCCCCATAATAGCTCACGAGTGAGACCGATATAAAATATAAAAATGGTTGAACCCCATTATATATCATAAAAATGTGTTATCCTTATATATATTATATGAACGGTGATACCCATTATAGATCTCCAATGAATTGGATAATGATTGTTTTATGTAGATAATTATATTGGAATTAATTCATATAGTTATTATAATTACAAGGGTTTTGAAAAGGTTTTCTGAATGTGATTCTATAAGCTTCCAAAAAGGGTTTTTGTTTTCTTTTTATGGGTTTTAAATGTTTTCTTTGAGAAAAAAAATGTGTGTGTTTTTCATGAGTAAATGTTTTACTTCATACTCTCAAAGAACATTGAAGATAAAGGGAAACATTACATGGGTTTTCATGTTTTTCATTGGACTAATATATTCATTATTTTTATGTACCTTACTGATCTTTTTTTTGCTTATCCAAAGTTTTTAAAAATGTTTTTCATAGGTTTTAAGGAAGAGTATTTACAAGGATGAGATCAAGATAAAAATTGTGAGGATTTATTATGAAATGAAACGATGTTTTATATAATTTTTTTTGTTTGGTGGGAAAAATGGATATTAAGTATAAGTGTCCACTTTTAATGTATGGGTTTACAATGTAAGAGTTATTCTTAATCTTATAAAAATCTAATTCAAAAATATCCACGACATTGTATGAAATTTATTTATTACTCAATGATAATAGATTATATAATTCTTAATGATGGGTCCTTATAGAAAATGGTATTAGAGGAATATTTTTTCATTTATTTTTGGACTACTATAGTAAATATTATAAAGGATATAATAGTGTGGGACTTGGGTAGGGGAGGTTCCATGAACCTATCCAGATCATGTGTAACTAACCTCTATATTAACATTGATTGGAATTTTGTTACAGTTTTATGAGGATTTAGGTGGGTTCATACATTATGAATATTTATATAGGATCAAATTACATATATAAACCTATTTTTGTGTGGTATAGCTATAAATTAATTAAATGTCTTGAATTATTCTATCCTTTCAAGATAGATTCATTGTTGTGTGATATGACTCTTTTGAATTTATATTACGATATATATTTATTTTAATTAATTATTTTAACTCATAATGTTGTTTTATTTTAGTATATATGAGATGACTCTGATTAGAATGTAAGGATGAGATAATGGTTATTCATAGGAGGGTTATAGCTTAGGTTATGGGTATACTTCTATGGAAAATCTTGTGTGATCTTATAGACTTGTTTGTATATAACAGAATATGTTATAATACTTACCATCATGTTATGGATGATCGCACCTCATAGAAAATTTATGGGATTGTCAGCTATCATGGGTTAAGTTTCCCATGATTCTCATGTTCTACCACCTATTTCATAGGAGTTTGTAGAAGAGCTTACTCCCGTACCAGATCCAATATTACTAGAAATAATCCCACTCAAGTCAAGAGACCTTCTTCTCAGATCCATGTTTGAATAAATCAAGGATTTCTATATCGAGCATATTTTAGACTTTTAAGGAACCAATGGAATAGATAATATTGAGGATTGGGTGGACATCATTGAGGTTATCTATGGCCTCATCAAAATATTGGAATATAGGACGTTGATGCTGGAAGTGTTCACACTGTAGGGACCCACCAAACATTGGTATGGAGTTATTTGAAAGGTTGGTTGACATGAAGTACTCACTTGGGAGGCCTCCAAGGACCCTTTAATGAAGGATTTCATTCCTGATATGTTGAAACTTGACTGATAACTCAAGATCATGGAGCTATATCTTGGTTCTGTGATAGTGTCAACCCACTCCAGATGTTTTATTGAGATTATTCTCATTTCACCTCTTATGGTTGTGAATTATCCTTAAAAGATTAGGATGTTAGAGATCACATTTCATCACAACATAATATATAAGGTCTGAATATTTGACCTATCATTATACCCAGAGGTTATATAGAAGGCCTTAACCATTGAGATGATCTATAAGGAGGGTGTATAAGTTATTCTTATTATGACCTTCAATTATCAAGTGTGTGGACCTCCTACTACTATAGTGAGTAACATTTTTGATACTAGGAAGAGGAATAACATGGACATTTAGAAGAGCAGTGGTATTTTGGTGGTGAAAAGTTTATCTTCTTCAGTTCCCTCAGAAGGTAGACCATAATTCTTTAGTAATGGTAAGATCGGTCATTTCTGCAAGGCCTTCTTGGAACCTTGGAAAATATACCCAAAATTTGGAAAGAAATTCCATATCCATCAGAACTTACACAGATATTCTAAGTCAGGATTATATAATGGGGATGGAATATTTGATTAGGAAACTAGGTATTAGGTCTATTTCATTAGAAAAAGACTTATATATCGACTAAAACTGTTCATGTATCTTAGGTATGGGGTCATGGAGTTGAGGTAAGTCATGTGTACTTTATGAATCAAACTCCAGAATATAGTGTTGAGGAACCACCTACTATTTGAGGTATGATTTTGATCACCTCTTCTTTATCTACTACGTTATTTGACACTCATGCTTCCCCTTATTTTGAATCTACACATGTAGTTGCTATAAGTTTCTTAATGTTTAAGTTTTCATATGAGATACATTACCTTAACGCTCTAATGGTAATGAATGTGGGCTATCTTCATAACTTCCTAGATTAACCTATAGTAATTGCTGATTATGGAAATTTTTAGGATTGTGATATACTATAAATGATGATATTCACTGTGATTTTTGATGTAAACTAAAAGAATAGCTTCTGAGATCACATTCATTTATATTATATATTAGTGTAATTTACTTCACTTAAGGGGGGTATGTTCTTGATAACTATATAGTGAGAACATAGATAAAGTAGATTTGGTCTAATATTGATTCATATCAGGATGATCATGGTGCATATGGATGGTTTATCACTTTTAGTAGGATCAGTGGTGTTCCTTTCTAATTTTTTTAGTCATGGTTCTTTTCCATGAAGTATTTTATGATTTCATCATAGGAATTATACTTTATAGTGGACTTAAAATTGAGATAATTCTTCTACAAAGTGCACAACCAATTTAAATACCCCCATATCTTATGAAAAAAATCAGAGATTAAGGATCTCAAGGTGTAGCTTGATGACAAAGAGTACAAGGGATTTATCAAGTTGGGAACTTATTCATGGGGTGCACTAGTGTTGTTCTCTAAGAAGGTAGACAAAATTATATGAATCTATGTTAATTATTAAAAGTTGAACCTTAAGACTATGAAGAAAAAATATCATTTTCCTAAGATCGATGACATTTTTTATCAGTTACAGAGAGTATGATTGTTCTCTATTTTAACCTTTGATCAAGAAATCACAAGTTATGTGTTATAGATGATTTACTTGTAAAGATGGTGTTTTGGATCAGTTATGTGTAATAAGAGTACTTAAGGATTTTCTTTGGATTGAAAAATGCATCATAACTGTTCATGTATTTCATGAACAATATCTTCCACCCATACCTATACTCATTCATGATGGTGTTTCTTGAAAAAATCCTTATCTTCTTAGTGACACTGAAGAAACATGCATGGCATCCTGATATAGTCTTGAGTATGCTTAAAACATATAAATTTTACACTAATATTTCAAAGTGTATCTTATATATTTAGAAAGTGATGTTTTTGGTGAATGTAGTTTCTAATAAGGGTATATCAAAGGGAATAGAAAAATTGGAGGCAGTGATGTCCTAGAAATATCCTCAAAACAAGTTCATGATTAGGATGTTTCTTATATTTTCAAGTTTTCACTGACATTTTATCAAGGACATCTCCTAATTATAATCACCTATTACTGAACTGATGAATATGGTAGTATGGTTCTAGTGTTTATACCACTATGGAGAGGTGTTTCCTAAGTTGAAGATGAGGTTGACTACATCTCCTGTATTGATACATATTGAGATTGGTATTGGATATTTTTTTGTGTTGTGATTCATCTAGAATTGGTTTCGGGGTGGAACTGATGTGTAAAGATAAGTTAGTAGCTTATGGGTCAAAAAATATGCACCTATATTATGAAAACAACCCCACTCAGGACCTCAAGAGGGTATCTTTTGTTCATACTCTAAATTATTGGAGACACTATGTCTTCTGTTAGAGTTATATATTCTACACTGACCACAAGAGACTCTGTTACATTTTCACATAGCAGGACCTAAAAATGAGTCATAGGTGTTGGGTGGAGTATCTTCATATGTTTGAATTTGAGATGAAATATTCACCTAGTAAAGTTAACATTATAGAATATGAGCTTATCCCTAAGATACTAGTAGCTTAGGATCATGATGAGAAGACTTTAGATGAGTAGTGTCACTTCATGAGCTTGTTAGCTGAAAAGAGGATAGATGCTCTAGAGGATTAGGGATTGATGACATGTTCACCAGTGGTGTTCATGTATTATTTGGTATACTAGGTAATGGTAATACAGAAGGAAAACCCAGAGTATGCTCTGATGTGGGAAAATATAGTTGGTGGTGATCAGATACCAGGGTGGTTATTGGGTGATGACTATGTGATCCTTGTGCATGAGAGACTAGTTGTACCTAACTCTATTATAGAGGATATTATTAGGTACATATATATGTATAGATGGTCAGTATGTACTGGTGATACAAACATATACCACAAAATTATATGTAACTTCTAATGTTCTTTGAAGAAAAGTGACATCACTAGTTTTGATTCTAGATGACTTACCTACCAAAGGGTAAAGGCTAAGTAATAATACCCTAGTGGATATTTGGATGATCAAATATACTTGATTGAATTTTTGTAAATAAATATATAAAATTAATTGATTCATATGTATCCTTATGAGGCTCTTTATGGGATATCATCTTATTCACTGGTCTATTTTCATGAGGTAGATAAGGTAGCGGTTGTGAGGCCCAATTTGGTTCAGGAGATGACTGAGATAGTAAAACTGATTCAATAGAGGTGATCATCACTCAAAATATGTAGAGATCATATAAAGTCCATAGGAGGATACCTTTGGAGTCCACTATGGTAGATCGGGTTTTCTTGAGAGTAAATCCTTGGTTAGGCCACTGATGTCTAAGGAATCAAGTAAAGGTAACCTCATGTTATGTTACACCCTTCTAGATAACTGAGTAGGTTGGGATAGTGTAATAATTTCTATATATTCATTAACATTAACATGGTATGCATCATGTGTTTCATGTGTCTCATATCTGTTGTTACATACCTGATCCTTCACATGTCATTGATTGTGAATATTTGGAGCTAGATCCTAATGCATCATATGAGGAGAACCCATTTTAGATTGTATACTGGAGAGATAATGTTTTTTAGGGGAATATGGTACCACTCATATAAATCATATGGATGCATGGATGTATCTTAGATGATAAATGGGAGAAAAAGATATATTTTAGAGCTCAATTTCCTAAGTTTTTTTTATCAAGACTACTCGAGATGGTTATTGAGGATGATAAGACAATAGAGAGGGACAATTGTAACATTATTAGTTTTTAAATAATATTTAAAATCTATTTTTTTTATAATTTCTAAGTATTATTATGTGAAAAACTAATTTTATCTAATAAATATTATCCTCGCACATGTATTTTTAGTGTTACATAAGGGTAAAATGGGTTTCCAAGCCTCTATATAAGGGTATAGTTGGTTTATCCTAAGTTTCATAAGGGCAATTCCACATTTCCATAGACTGATTAAGGGTAAATTGAGTTTTCTAAATATTTTATATTGGTATCCTACCACTACATAAGGGTATCTAGAGATTATAAATGGTATTTCAAGGTAGATGTATATTTATAAGGGATGCATAATGGTGCCCCTGGAACTATGTAATATTAAGTTAAACCTCAAATAAGGGACACCCTACACACGTAAAGGTAAATACTTTTAGTTTTCGAATGAAATGGTGCTTCCCTACTTGTGTAAAGGTTAACCTGACTTGCATAATGGTAGTCTAGCATATTCATAAGGGTAATCTTGAGTTTTTAAAGGCTTCATATGGGAAAAGGTAGACCTACATAAGGGAAACTTATTTTTCTTAAAGGATTCATAAGGGTAAAAAGAATCCATATAAGGGTGGTTTCTATGCAATGTGATGGTGAAACCATAATTCTATGGGGTACATAAATATTACCCAGTTTTTACACTAGATGCGTAAGAGTAAAACCATGTTACCCATATGAAATACTCTTTTTGTGAAAAATATTTTTTAAAACCCTTTTTTCACTTCTTCTCTCCTATCACAATCATGGAACATGTTTTTGATTATTTCAATATACTAAAATCATGGGAATCAATTATTTTTACTCATTTTAAGGTTTTAATCCTGTTATTATTGATTTTAAACACATTGTAATCATGATCCATTATAAAGGCCAATTTAATAGTGAATTTATTTTTTAGTTTATAATGGTGCAAACTTGTTTGTGATAATCCTTCTTATAAAATATTTTATCCTTACTCTCTTTAATTCATAAATCTGTTATTTTGTTTGGGTAGTCCAAGAAACACTTAAACTTTGATCTATGATGTCCTCCTTGATGAAACCAGGTTCCTTTATTGGTTTCCCAGCCATGTCTAAACCCTCTCTCTAACCACTATTATTGAGATAAGATTTTCCCAATGGGATATTTTTTAGGTAACCATTTTTATAAAAATTATAAATCTAGTTCTTACTTAGAATATAGAAATTAAGGATAAATAATAATTAAATGATAATAATCTTAAAATTACTAATGAATGGTATAAAATTGTTATCTCAAATTTATCATGGATTATTCTGAAGAGAGAAAATTATTTTCATATACAACTAATTATTTTATCTAAATAAGAATGGTTATCTCATTCCATAACATAAAATGATAATTTATAATTATCCAGAAGAATGAAAGTGTTATCACATGTTCTATTTATATTTCATTTGTAAATAAAATAATGGAATCGGTTATAAGAATACTTAGTGAGTAGTTTTAGTTGATGAATATGTGGATATGATTCAAGTGAAAATTCCATGAAGAACCATGGGGATAAAAATGATGATAGTGAGGTAGGAAGTTCCATACCTTTTTAGGATCTTGTTTAGATATGTTTCATTGGTATATTTCATTTATTTTCATACCTTGTTTACTATGATTGATTGTGATCACTTTTGGGTGTGTGTGTAGACCATGAGATTCATAATGATATTTGATTCCATACATATTTTTTGAGTAGATTTTTACCATGTTAATAATTATCACATGTTTTTATATGTTTCTATTATATTCTCATGATCATATGATATGATTTCCTTGTATTATCTACCCTATTTTGTGTGTTACCATGACTTAGTGCCTGTTATTGGTACTTTTAATAGGTAGACCATCATGTGATGTTTATCCCCTTGATGGGGACTTCAAATGGCCTATGATTATGATGATGATGATGATGGGGGTAGGATGTTCTAGAGTCCTAACCCGAGACAACATGTTTGGTGCATGACTGAAAGGAGGCCTAAACCAAGGCACAAATGGGGATGACAATCTAGATGCTTATCCTGTGATGGAGACAATAAATGATGGTATGTGGGATAATCTAATTCTATGCCAGGAGACTACTGAGAGATGTGTTAAAATCCCTGTGTCTTATTACTGGTCACATATGACATATTATGAATATCTAACTAGTATAGAACTAAATTGGGTATGGATAAGGTTTTTTTCATCTTGGATAGATCACAATTGATCATTATAATATTTTATATCATTATGATTGTTTACTTTATTATTATTATCAGGGAATAAACATTTTTTTACATGAGAACACATATTAATGATGAATTAGTGGTGTCTGACTTCATTTATTACTCATACCCTATATAAGAATTTTAATTTTCATATAGACTTCAGGTATAGGGGTATGAATAAGGTCAAGGGGCCTAAGGATGATAGCTAACCATAGGAGCATAGAGATGGAATTGGATGGGAACATACTCTGAATGTAAGGACCCAGCCTTAAATATTACATATTCTAATGACTTTAAACTAGAATTCACTTTCTTACATTCCCAAATATCTTTTAGGTTTTAGTTTCAGAGATTCAGTTCATAAATCTTACATATCAAACCCATATATATATAAATAAGACACTTCTAATTAGTATCCATTTTCCCAAAATATAAATAATTTAGAATAAAACATTATTTATTTTCATGAAAAATCTTCATGACTTTCAACTTGAATTATTTATTTCCCGTACCCATCCTTAAAACCTTTGAGAAACAATTTCAAATGAGGGATAAGTACAAAAATCATAGTAAGGTGTATAATGAGAATAAATTTGTTATTCTAGTGAAAAATGTTAAAACCCATGAAAAAACTTTTCTTAAAAATATACTTTTTATCCCAAAAGTGCATCATTTTTCCTTGAAAAATATTATTATCTTTCCTTTTGAAATCAAATGATTTACAAAAAAACTCATTATCAATAATAGAAGAGTAATGTAGGTTTCTTTGTAAATAATTATCTTAAAACCTTTACAAAACCCTTACAATTGGAATTATCATGACTAACTTCCAATAAAAATCTTCAGAGAACATAATAATTACCCAATGCATTGGAGCATTATCAAGGTGCACCCATCATATAAGATATATTAGGATAAATCATGGGTTATAATGGGAATTAACCCTTCTTAAAAAATATACGAGAACCATATCATGAGTAAAACCCATGAATATATCTTTTAAACCTATGTGCAAAACACTTTGGGATATCAAAATACCCATTCTTCTTATGAACAATTTTCAAAACCAAAATACCCAAAAAAATGGAAATAAGGTTTTTCTTTGATGAAAACATGAAATATTATAGGGGAATACAAACTTCAAATAATGGTTATGATTGAGATAAAAGTCATTTCAACCATATACATTAAAAAAGAAAATTCCATTTATCTTTGGTAAATAAATTGAAAACATTCCGTAAAATGACAACTTTTTGAAAACATTTGAAATAAATAAAAAATCACTTTATAATACTTTCATGTCCATATAAGTACATTCATAAAATAATTTTAAAATCATGGAGAAGGAATAAAAATAGTTGAAAGGTAATCTTTAAAAGAGTATTTTAGAAATAAAATACATTGTGTAAAACCTAAAAAGGTTTACTTATTTTAAGAATTTTTTTAAAGAATGTCAAATATGGTAAAAAATTAGCTTTATCATCCATTGAAACACAAGTATGAATTTTCATAAAATGATTAGAATAACATAGATGTAAAATATTTAGAAAATAAATATTTAATACTTTTTAGAAAAATATTTTAAGTAAATGTGTCCCTTACCCTGAGTCTGATTCATCACCTACATTCTTAATCATCATGAATAATAAAGTGATGTTAATTATTTACCTGATTGAGAACCATTTTAAAATTTATGATGAATTTTAATTTATCTATTTTTTAGAAACCTTTTCAATCATTTTAAGAATTTGGAATATATCTAGAAATAATTTTAGAGTCAGGAACTGAGATAGCGTGCGATTCTAAGGACCGGTGTTCCCAAAATTAATTTTATAAAAATATTAAATATATTTTATATCACATGTGAATAGTTTTTAGAAATAATGAGATAACTCTTAAAAAAAGACTCAAATCAAAAATCTAAGATAAATTTTGAATCCAGAACATGAGTTTTACCCTAGGAGTGACCTAAAGTTGGTCAATATTGGGCATTCGGATAAAGTGACTATTGGCAGGTGCGTTTAGTGAATTAATTATGTAATTATTTAATTAATTCAATAAACACTTAAAACCTATTTTCATATATATAAGAATAATTATCGTATATTTATAGGTTTATCCACATAACCCTGAGATCATTGCGAGGAGGTTCCACCACTCTCTATCATTATTTAATTGAGATCAGATGATGATGATCCTCTGGATCAAGGCCAATCGAGATGAAATGAACACAACATATCTTTATCCTTCGTTAGAGAGTGTGTTATTCATAAAAATGATCAAAATCTAATTAGGACTCATTATTTGTGAATTATGACCCATATTATTAAAATATTAAGCATGATAAATTCCTTGACATTGATATACATTTATTACGATCCTTTGAATGATAACGTGTATTAGTTTAAAATTATTTATTCAATTTATGCCATATTTCTCACCCTAGGTATCCCAATCTATATCTGTTGGACAAGGATGATTGTAAAATGATTATTTCACCTTATTTTATTTTCTTTACCCCTATAAATTTTCATATTCTTCTCCAATTTACCTATAGGGCATTAGTTCGACATTTTCTGACAAGATCAAGCTTGATCAAACCCCCAAATTCATGACAGATTCATGTGTGGTGGATAGTTTTGCAATATATGGATGAAAATGGATGAATCATGGGATAGAGAACGTTTTTTTTCATGGATCTAAGATCCAATACATAGAAGGAGATGGCATGGAAGGTGCATAAGGCTTATACAGGATTTAGATTGACCATTGTAGATCTGATTTCCTGCCACCAGAGGGCCAGAATCAACGAACGGGGGCTTCCACTTTGTTTTTGAGTGAATATGAGGTGTGATTAAATGTGAATTGTGTGGATCATAGAAAATAAGATAATATATGTATTTCTAATTAAATTGTGACTACACACTGTGTAGTTCGGAATAACACACGATGTATTCTTTGAAAATTAGTGGCGTTGTAGTTTTTGGATGATTATAAGTATCACACGAAATGTGGGACCCCCAACCCACACACACACATGTTGTGTAACCATGTGATTTCAACCCATTATATACTCTTGGAATATAGAGACATATGAAAGACCAGTCACAGAACCAGTGTACATGGATACAACCAGAGTACATGACTAGTGAACACAGACATGGTCGGGAGCACAGGTAGGACCCTAGGTGAATGAGGCATGTTGTGTAATCCCTTTACATTCAGTGTAGTGTTACATGGGTTATGAGAAATGTACTGTAAGAGACCCATTTAGGCATTAAGGTCATACCACATGTCATGTGGGTCCCCTTACACATCATGTACGCTCCTTTTTTAAAAAACTTCTACCGTTTTTATCTCTATTTTGACTTAGATTTTAGACTATGTGAAGCCTATAGAGAGTGTATTTCCACATAGAATATTATGTTGGCCTTTGATTTTCATGTTGAGATATGATTCAATATTTTCAGAGTATGACTTGTCTTTAGGCGTTGCTCGATGATAACAATGACCAGATAAGATCATCACAGTGGCACCCTCCTACGGTATCAGGGCATGGGTCCTAAACTACTAGAGTGGAACCCTCATTATGGATAGGGAATGGTTCCTTAATTGACTATTAGAGTGGAACCCTCCTGTTGTATCAAGTCATGGGTCCTCTATATACTACTAGATTGGCACCCTCTTGTTGGGTAGGGCATGGTTCCTAAACTATGAGTTTGTGACTCTCCTACTACTTAGGGAATGGGTCCTCTATCTATTATCAGAGTGGAACCCTCCTATCATTTTAGGGAATGTGACCTTAAATACTAGATTAGAACATTACTAATAGAAAAGGAATGGGTCCACTATCCACTATAACTATCACACCCTCCATTTTAAAATTTATTTATTTTATTAATTTTTCTGGGCATCGAGTAGTTTGGGTTGAATCCTGACTTAAATTTTTGGGTTCTTATTTAAAAGTGTACATTTTGGAATTGACAATGTTCAACACCCCACGATCCAAGCCATGCGGCCTTAGCTGAGTCACCGTGCGGCCTCTCCCTCTTCACCGTATAACCTGCCCGATATTGGAGGCAGATAAATAAAATGTATTTAATAATGAAATGGGAATAAAATGAAAATAAGAGGTGTAATAAAAAAATTTAAGGAATTGTTTTAATGATAAAAATAATAATATTGTTTTAAGATATTATTATTATTATTAGTGTTAAGAATATAAATTTTATTATGTTTTTATTAATATTATTGTTAATATAATATTACGTTACGGTCACTTTATTATTTTATATGGATTTAAAATATTCTGTCGGGGTGTGGGATGAGTATCAGTTGAATTTTTAGTTTTTGTTGATAAATGGGTCTTTGCAGCTTGACAGCGTTCGACGCTCGGGTGAAGCACAATTTGGAGATCGTGCGGCTTCTCCTGGGCCACCGAGTGACCTGCTGATGTCAACTAATTAAATAAAATGAATTAATAAAGAAACAAAATAAAAATAAAAAGTATAATATAAAAATAATGGATTGTTTTAATGATAATATTATTATTATTATTATTTTAGGATATTATTATTATTATTAATATTAGTAGTATGTTTTATTTTTTTAGGGTTCCATCCCTTTATTTTGTTTTTTTTTTGTTTTCTCTTTTTTTCTTCTTTTCTTTCTTTTCTCTTTTCTTATTTTTTTCTCTCCCTCTTCTTTCCTTCCCCCTCTTCCCGTCGAACTCCCCCTATGTGTTGTGCACTAAACCCTAGCACACCCTCCCCGTCGCGCCATACCCTCCTCACCATCCAGCGGCTTCCTTCTGTCCTGCCACCCCCTTCTACGTCCCGACCGGCCTCCTCACCCGCTCTGTTCGCCGGACCAGCCGCCTCCTGATCGGCCTCCTCGTGCGCGCTCTTCCAGTTTTGCGACCCATCCACTACCAAACCTCCCACCAGCCATGGCCTTACCCCATCACACTGGGATCCCCTTGCGCAATCCTGCTCACCCACCAACGGTCCCCCTTACGCCTCCCTCCGGTCTCCCCGCACCCCTGCTACCCATGTGTTGCCCCTTGACCACGCCCTCTTCCCTTCCGATAAGACCCCAACCAGATTTTTCCTGCGCGACTCGCTTCTGGAACCCCTTTTCTTCCTCAAACATCCCCCCAATATTCCCTCCATAGGTTTATTTTATTTAGTTTGGTTGGTTCTTACTTTGGGAGATTACCACGCTAGGGTTTAGCTGTATTTGGTCTTTTTTTGATGTCCTCTTTGGTCCGATTCTTGTTTTAGGGTTCCATTTGGGTTTGTTTGTGGTGCATATTAGGTGTGAATGAATATCCACACAATATTTGGGAAAAATAAACACCGAGGTAGGTGGTTTCATACCTTCACATTATTTGATAAATTTTTTATTCTTATTTGAATTTATAAAAGTGTTCTATGATCTCATTGTGTGGTGAAAAAATTGTTTTTTTCGAGTTGTTTGGTATTTCATTATGGTGCGAATGAATTTATTTAAGGAAAATGATTAAATTTTTGGGTGTGTGGTTTAGTGTGATGTTTTTTGAAAAATGTTTTAAAGGATAAATTGTTAGGTCTGAATTATGTTTCTTGAAAATATTTTAATGTTTAAAGTGGAATTTTTTATATAAATTAATTGGGGGTGCTTTGTTTTGTGTAAAATTATGTGTGATAACTTTAAGCATTACATAAATTGTTAAATTGGACTTATTAAATTATATGTGGAGTGCAGAAGTTGTATTTTATAAGATTAAATGTGTGTTTTAGTTAAAAAGGGGATTTTGGGTGTATTTTGGTGTAAAGTCTTATTGGTTTTTCTTGGAATGATTTAATAAATAGTTTAAATGATTTATTAACTTATTTAGATGGTGAGAAAGTAGTATTTTGGAAGATTTGAATATGCGTCTATTTTTAATGGAGTATTTTTATTGTTCAAGTCCTTGTTGTGATGCTTAATAATGTTTTCTAAGTTGTGAAAACTGATTATGTTCATTTTTGAGTGTCGCTAAATAGGTATTTGTGAAATGATTAAGTAACTTCAAATGTATTTTGCAAAGGTATTTTGGTGTGTGTGTGTTTTTAAAATGGTGTTTATTTGTGCAAGTGGTGACTTCCATGTGTAATTTTTGGTTTGGTTTGTGATACGTGAAAGTGATACACTGTGTGAATGTGGAACTTGATTGAGCACAAGGGAAAACACTGGGTATCTAGGTGGTCAGACTCAAACTAGTGCACTAGTGATCCGAAGGGGTATTTTCCCTATTTCACTTAGCTGGATTGATGATTGCAACACTAACTAAACATATGAATGACTGAGGGTCATGGTTTCTAAGCCACATTTACTGAGTTTCGTGGTTTTTAAGCCACATTTACTAAGGTTCGTGGTTTCTAAGCCATGTTTCACCAAGACATGAGGTTTTAGGGTCCCACTCGAGCTTGATGAACCTTAGGGGATTTACCCACAGTGCTCTACCATCCATGACGTGGTGCCTTCCATCGGCATATGGAGGACCAATTGTGTGTGTGTGTGTGTCCTTCATTAATTTTTCTCTTCCTCTTTAAAATAGTGTTTTTGAAATAGTTTTCTTCAAGTGTTCCCTTTCAAATTTTATCTTGTAAATGTTTTTCTTGAAAATGTTTTAAAAGTATAACTTTGAATAAGCATATTAAATTTATCTCTTCAATGTTGTGGCATGGAACCTTTTTATATGGTGGAATCCTACTGGGCTCTTGGATCACACCCTACATACACCTTTGGGTGTATGTAGACCTTGTTCTTTGTCTATCCGAGGTTGAGGCATCTTGCTCAGTGATGGTGGTTTAGGTTGTAGCTGGTCTTCTCATGTAGGGTGGTGTTGATGTGGCCTCTCTTATTTCCAAAAGGTTTGAGTCAGAGTTTTAGTTTTAGTTTTCATCATTTCTTTTTAGTTATTGGTTTGATTTGTATACCTTTAATTTTGTTTTTAGTTTAAGGGCATGTTTGATTGATAGTTTTTAAGTTTCAGTTTATCTATTTTGTTGATTGTTTTTATGTCTCTCATTTCAGGTAAATTTTTACCTGGCACTTTTTTGGTACCCGGACACTTGTGCGAGCCCGTGGGGATTGGGAACACCCTTCAGTCTATGTCATGGATCGATTCGGGCCCCGTGTCGGATGGAAACCAGGCCTGGTTCATTAAAAAATGGTATCAGAGGGCAGGTTTTCTCTCTTGGGTCGTGTTCTTTTGGGATAGAGTCAGGGTAGACCAAAGTTAAGGGTATTGTAACTTGACGTTCTAGCTATGAGAAATGTGCATGGACATCACACATCATGGAAGGACTCGAGTTACCAGAGTAAGTTGAGGTTTTTCTGAGTTGTTGGTCCTTGTGTTTAATCTTCTTTAGGGGAAATTAAAAGGGAGTATGGTTAGTGGTCCGAGTGAGATCTCAAGGTCTGGAAAGCCATGTGGAGATGGGGACACTATCCTAGAATAATCTCTGTGGTAGTGGTGTGATTGGTGTATGGCCACCAACCATATATCATAGTCACCCGCTGACACTAGTCTCCTTTTGCATCGTTCCTTGTCTCTTTGTTTTGAATTTTTGGAAATATGGTTTTTAAGTAAAAATGATTTGGTGTTTTAATAATCAGTGGTTATGTGGTGTGTCCTTGTATTTTTGAAATGTTGAATGTGAGGCGTTTCGAAATGAGAATCCTTTTTGAATAATTTGTGTCCTGATTTTGAATTCGTATTTGTTAGTTGGTGTGAAAGCATGTGGTTAGTGGTTTCTTTTGAAAATTGCTTCAGAAATACCTTACAATGGTTCCCTATACATGTTTAGTGTTCTCTTGTGGTATGTCTTGACCATTGGACTAGTTTTATTGGGTCCATGGTTTTCTTTCTTGACTGGTGTACACCCCCATAAAGCATTGACATGCGATTGAAGTGTGTCTATGGCTAATTCGTCATTGGTCATCCCTCTAATTGATTAAAGCAAGGACTCTCCCTTTTTAGTGATAATGATAAGTATATTCCTTCTTCCCTTTTCGGTAAGCGGATCCTCTCTCAGCGAGATGATAGATGTGAGAGGAGTTGAATGGAGTTTCAGTCTCTTTAAGTTCTCTGGGTCACCGGGTATAAATTTTGGCATCGTTGCGTCTGAAGAGAAAGAGTTGATGTGTCGTGAGTGAGTGGTTGGATTTCATGGTAAGTTGTGTTTATTGGTGTTGTCTCAATTGTAGTATAGTTGTGTGTAGCACCAAAAGGAGAAGCTCCATTTAGGAGTTTTCAATACCTGACTGCGAGGCAGGAGATGCTTCAAACATCAGGGCTCCAGCCATAGGCATTGGATTGAAGTCGACACGTGGTTAGGCACCCCGAGAGTGTATGAGAACTCAACTTTACTTATATAGTTGGTGTTGAAGGGGAAGGGAATTTAAATCATTTTCTATAGTTTTTCTATTCTGAATGACCTGTTTGGGTGTGTGAGGTTTCTTGTGGCTATGAGGAAGCATGGTCATCTTGTTACCTTAACGTCTTGGGGGTTGTGTCCCATCAGATGAAACTGCTTTTAGCGGTCCTTATGGGGTCTATTTGGGTGAATTGGTCTCAAATTTAAATGTTGCTCATCCAGGTAAGCGGAGATATTGGTTTGTATTTGTCTATGGTTTTGATGCCCCGGTAGTTGGGCCCTTTCCTCCCCACCCTTTTGGTGGGGTGTTTGGCCACCGTAAAAAAAAATTCAAAATTTTGTATATTCTGTCAGTTCGTATAGAAATGAGACCCATTGTGAGGCTCTTTAAAATCCATTTGGATTAATTCAATTCTATACTATTTATATGTTGGGGATTCCACTCGGTTCTCCCCATGTCGGTTTCCCCATAGTAGTTTCCCAGTCTCATCTCGGTTTCCCTAGTCTTGTTTTAGTTTGTGGAGTTGGTTTTCGTGGGTGCAAGAGTTCCCTCCCTTGATCAATCAAATGGAGGTGTTCCAGCTCTTTAGGGATAGTGATATAGAGTGGAAAGTCTTTTGTGGGTTTCTTGAGGGTGTCCTTTAAGTCACTTTCTCTGAGCACGATGCGTTTTCCTCTTTTCACTTGCTTCTCGCAGGAATCCTCTTTGAACCTTAAGGCGGTGTCATTTTCTACTTTGGGGTTCAATCTTAGTTGTGGATTTCTAAGGACAGAAAACTATATGGTGGGGTGAATTGTCACACCATCCATTTTTAAATTTATTTATTTTATTAATTTTTTTGGGCGTCGTGTAGTTTAGGTTGAGGCCCGACTTAAATTTTTGTGTTCTTATTTAAAAATGTACATTTTGGCCTTGACAGTGTTCAACACCCCACGGTTGAAGCCGTGCAGCCTTACCTGAGTCACCACGCGGCCTCACCTGCTTCACAGTGTCCATGAACTCGCCTTGTCACACTAGGATCCCCTTGCGCTGCCCTGCTCACCCACCAACAGTCCCACTTAAGCCGCCCTCCGATCTCCTCACACCCTTGCTACCCACATGCAGCCCCTTGGCCACACCCTCTTCCCTTCCAGCAAGACCCCGACTGGATTTTTCTAGCCCAACTCACTTCAGGAACCCCTTATCTTTCTCAAAAAACCCCCCAATATCCCCGCTGCAGGTTCATTTTATTTAGATTGTTTGGTTCTTCCTTTTGGAGATTACCACGTTAAGGTTTAGGTGATTTTTGGTCTGGATTTTATGTCCTCTTTGGCCTGATTCTTGTTTTAGAGTTCCATTGGGTTTGTTTGTGGTGCATATTAGGTGTGAATGAATATCCACACAAGATTTGGAAAAAATCAACATTCAGGTAGGTGGTTTCAAACCTTCACATTATTTGATAAAACATTTATGCTTATTTGAATTTATAAAATTTTTCTATGATCTCATTTTGTGGTGAAAAAATTGTATTTTTTGAGTTGTTTGGTATGTCGTTGTGGTGAGAATGAATTTATTTGGGGAAAATGATTGAATTTTTGGGTGTGTGGTTTAGTGAGATGTTTTGTGAAAAATGTTTTAAAGGATAACTTTTTAGGTGTGAATCATGTTTCATGAAAATATTTTAATGTTTAAAGTGGCGTTTTTCATATGAATTAATCGAGGGTATTTATTTTGTATAAACTTTTATGTGCTAACTTTAAGCATTTAATAAATTCTATAATTGGACTTATTAAATTATATGTGGAGTTCTGAAGTTGTATTTTATAAGATTAAATGTGATTTTGAGTTAAAAAGGGGATTTTGGATGTATTTTGGTGCAAATTATTCTTGGTTTTTCTTGGAATTATTTAATAAATACTTTAAATGATTTATTAACTTATTTAGATGGTGAGAAAGTATTATTTTGGAAGAGTTGAATATGCATCTATTTTTAATGTAGTATTTTTATTGTGTAATCCCTTGTTGTGTTTCTTAATTTTTTCTAAGTTGTGCAAACTGATTATGTTCATTTTTTAGTGTCGCCAAATAGGTATTTGTGAAATGATTAAGTAACTTTAAATGTATTTTGAAAAGGTATTTTGGTGTGCGTGTGTTTTTAAAATGGTGTTTGGTTGTGCAAGTGGTGACTAATATGTGTAATGTTTGGTTTGGTTTGTGATATGTGAAAGTGATACACTATGTGAATATGGAACTTGATTGAGCACAAGGGAAAACCCTGGGTATATAGGTGGGTGGACTAGAACTAGTGTGCTAGTGATCCAGAGGGGTATCATCCCTATTTCACTTAGTTGGATTGAATATTAAAACACTAAATAAACATATGAATGACAAAGGGTCATGGAATCTAAGCCATGTTTCACCGAGAGACGAGGTTCTAGGGTCCCACTAGAGCTTAATTAACTTTAGGGGATTTTTCCATAGTGCTCTACCATCCATGACGTGGTGTCTTCCATTAGAATATGGAGGACCACTTGTGTGTGTGTGTGTGTCCTTCATGAATTTTTCTCTTCCACTTTAAAATAGTGTTTGTGAAATAGTTTTCTTCAAGTGTTCCCTTTCAAATTTTAGATTTTAAATGCTTTTCTTGAAATCTTTTTAAAATTATAACTTTGAATAAGAATATTAAATTCATCTCTTGAATGTTGTGTCGTTGAACCTTTTTATATGGTGGCATCCTATTGGGCTCTTGGCTCACACCCTACATACACCTTTGGGTGTATGTAGATCTTGTTCATTGTGTATCCCAGGTTGAGGAATCTTGCTTAGCGATGGTGGTTTAGGTTGTGGCTGGTCTTCTCGTGTAGGGTGGTGTTGATGAGTCCTCTCTTGTCGCCAGGAGGTTTGAGTCAGAGTTTTAGTTTCTATTTTCATCATTTCTTTTTAGTTATTGGTTCGAGTTGTTGACCTTTAAGTTTTTTTTAGTTTAAGGGCATTTTTGATTGATAGTTTTTTCAGTTTCAGTTTATCTATTTTGTTTATTGTTTTTATGTCTCTCATTTTGGGTAAATCATTACATTACACTTTTTTGGTACCCGGGTACATGTGATAGTCCGTGGGGATTGGGAACGCCCTTTGGGCCATGTCTCGGACTGGGTCGGGTGCCGAGTCGTACGGTGACCCGGCCTGGTTCATGACAATTATAGTGGCACCCTCATGTTGTATCAGGTCAAGGGTCCACCATCTTCTAACTAAGTGGTAATGTCCTATTGGGAAGGTCATGGGCCTTTGACTATTTGAGTGGCACCCTCCTGTGGGGAAGAACATAAGTCCTCTTTCTACTATCAAAGTGGTACCCTCATACAGTATCAGTGCATGGGTCCTTGACCACCAAAGTGGAACCCTCTGATCGTACTAGGGAATGGTTCCTCTAACTTTTGATTATGCCCCTCTACTATAAGAAATAGTGGCATGGTGTGACTTGACATTTATGTTTCTTTTGATAGATGTAAAAGATTTTGGGCATCATCGATGGACCTTTGGAACTGATGAAGCTCTTTCTATGGGTTGGACTGGGAGATGGAGATACACTTTATCTATCATTTGGAATTATTTTATTGAGTATATATATATTTTTATCCATGTTATTGGATTTTATTACTCTCTTTCTATGGGTTTAGATGACTATTCCTATCATGTCTCTTACTTCTCACCCATTCATCTTGTGGGGGTGTCCTATTGGGTATGTATATACTCACCCCTATATTAGATTTTCCCACACGTGTTGTATCTTATGTAGATGATGGACAAGTCAGTGGTGATTTCATCAGAGCATAGGGAAACCCTGGGGGATTGACCACATATGGTGGCTGGGACTTGAAGATCTGGAGTTGGTCTCTCTCAGCACATTCATTTTCCAGTTTTTTTAGGTTAGTATATCTCTCTAGTTGGGCCTGTATTTTTTCCTTTTTACTTTTAAAATTAAACTTTCATACTCTTGTACTCCCTAGAGGTTTTACATGCATGGTATATTCTCTAGATATTTCTTCTTTTATTATTATTCCTCTTCACTTCTTCATAAATATGGTCGAGTGTGTTCATACAGGTACTCTAGTAAACGTCCTACCATATTAGTTATTCTTTTTGGTGCTTATCACCAAGACTTGTCATATGGAGGCATGCTTGGGGTAGTTGTGTCTTGAGACCCACTGGGTTGGGTTGTGATAGATTAGTATCATAGGTGGTTAATTCCTTGAGATAGTGTTTAGATTTTTTTCCCTTATGAGGATTTGGTTGGGACTTAGGGAAATAGTGTCAGAGTTTCTCAAGTGAGTCTCTCATGCCAGTGAACTCGGTTTTGGTGCAGAAAATGATGTATCCATACAATAGGACTCCGACTACCATATTGTCAACTCATCACACTGAGACATTAGTTGTAGGGAAATTTGTTACATGTGTCATATATAATTGAATCTTTGATTTTACTTATTTATTCATATCCCAATATATATATTCTTATCTGAACTTAGTACGTCTTGATTTAATTTTCAAGATACCTTCATGAAGATATCCAACTAGGTTACCAATTCTGGATCATGACAATGATCTGATGAGACATTAGGCCTCGGTTTAGGGGCCATATCATGAGATTCTTCCTCCAGGTAGATAAGTAGGATCACCCCCACCAATCAAAAAATATATCATACTAGTAGAGTGTGATGAGGATGTGTGTAGTCTTAGCACACTCCTTAGGATCTATCATTAAAGGGAATTGAGGTTCCACGATAAGCCAGATCCACAGGCACCGGAGGATTGGATAGAGTTAGTGATCTATGTTTTCAAGCTTATCAAGACACCAAATTGTTAGGTGGTTTCACTAGAAGCTAGCCTTTTCCACAAAGAATTTGGACACTGATAGAGTCTATTTATGAATATTCATGAGGAGTTTCCACTCTCTTGGACTGACTTACTACAATTTTTCATGAGGAGTACTACCCCTCATAAATTCACTCAATTCAGATTTAGGATATTTGGGAGCTACAGTAGGGGATTTTAGTTTCAAAGTATAATGGGAGTTTCATAGACCTTACATGTTACTCTATATACATGATTCAAGATTGATACTTTAAGGTGTGGAAGTTTGATCGGGGTCT
Organism: Viscum album; assembly: GCA_963277665.1. Classification (NCBI taxonomy): domain Eukaryota; kingdom Viridiplantae; phylum Streptophyta; class Magnoliopsida; order Santalales; family Viscaceae; genus Viscum; species Viscum album. The sequence goes on along the minus strand of OY728152.1, from coordinate 247,338,273 downwards.
CCTTGGAGATATATCTGCCAGTGTAGTACCCTTGTGAATTTTAGTCTATGTCGAGGTATTGGAGTGGGTTCTAGTGATGGAGAGCTTCCTATCAGAGGGTCACCATGTAGCTGGGAATGTAAGTGGGTGTTATAGGGATAAGTCATCTGTTACAGCTGGAAGGCACCAATTTATAGGTTATCAACATAGGAGAACTTCCCAGGATTATAATATAGCATATGGTCATGCGGCACTGGGACTACATAAGGGACCTAGGAAGCCTATAGAGGGGTGGTTCTATGTAGGTGATGGGTGAGGTCACATGGAACTTGATTTCTCGACCCTATGTGTTGAGGAGGGAAGGGTGATAGCGTATGGACAACCATGGTAGAGGTGGCATCGTGATCATAGATCTCCCAGGTGAGGGAAGGGTGGTCCCTAGGGAGGAGGAGTTGGTAGAGGATAAGGTGGGGATCCATGAGGATTTGTGGGTGGTGGATGATTTTATGAGATTCTTCCACCACCACCATCAGGTGTCCCATTTCAGACTCAAGGAGCTAGCAGTCGGGGCTATGGGTAGTTATAGGTTATGGATGCATATGACCTGATAGTGAACGAGATGATTCGAGGTATGATATTTGTTTATTATAATATTTCTTTAGTATTATTATATACAGGTTTGAGTCATTACTTCATCTCTTTACTCCTGGTCTGAGATATGGAGATCCTAGTTTAGGCTTTAGCCCAGTAAATTTGCCTTGAGGTTCCTACAGGGAACAATTCTTCTATATCTTGTATCTTTTGAAATTATGATATATCTCTTGGTGGAAGAGGTTATTGTGGGACCTTTTTATTATAAAAATAGGACCCTATAAATTAATATTGTGTATGAATTGGTTTTCCATAGTCTAAGCCCAGATTGACTATCACCGTAGACAAGTTAGATGTCTTTTCACTGATGGGATGAAATTATCCCTTTTGGGAAAGAGAGATCTCATAGATGGTTAAGTGGGTTTATCCAAGAAGGAGGCCTCATCCCTTTACCCATAAATTTTTGAGTATATACCATGATGAAGAGGCCTATTTAGGCATCTATATTCCTTTATTCATGGAGTATTTTATGTACCACTTCCCCAATGATGTTCTGGGACTACCTCTAATGTGGGAGATGGAGTTTTGTATCTACATATATCTCTAGACCGCTCCAATATCATCTGTGGGATATTTTATAGGACCTACCAAGCTCCATGAGCTATGGTTTTAGTTGGAGGAACTTTGAGAGAAGGTTTTCACTAGACCCAGTGTGCCCCCCTGGGAAACTCCAGTGTTGTTCGTGAAAAAGTCAGATGGGAACTTGTGACTTTTTGTGTAATATCATCACCTAAACTAGGACAAGATAAATAAAACATACCCATTTACATAGATTTAAAACCTCTTTGATATTTTTTGAGGTATGATATAGTTCTCGAATATCGTTCTTAGGTCCATCTACCACCGATTTAGAGTTCATGAGGTAGATATTCCAAAATTGGCATTCTGATGTCACTATAGAAATCATGAGTTCATGGTGACAACTTTCAGTGTAATGAATTCCCCAACTATGTTTATGGATTTGATGAACCAGATATTCTAGCCATACATGGACTAATTTATTGTTGTATTCATTAATGAAATAATCATATACTCTACATCATAAGAAGATCATGGAGATCACTTGAGGATGGTCCTATATTTTCTTTGGGATCACTATCTTTATAGTCAACTCTCAAAGTGTCAATTCAAGATCCATGAGGTTCACATTACTAGGAATATAATTTTTGATAATGGATTAGTTGTGAACCTGGGGAAGATCAATGCAGTTCTTTCTTGGGATCCACCCATGATCATGTTGGCAGTGCATAGTTTTCATGGATTGGAGGGGTATTATAGAGGATTTTTAGTAGAAATTTATAGGATTGCAACCCTTTTAACCACCTTTAAGTGGAAAGGTAATCCTTTTACTTGGACTGAGTAGTGTTAGAGATCCTTCAAGGAGTTGAGGCTAAGGATGATGAGTGCTCCTATTTTGATACTACTGGAGGAGGGTGTGGAATATACAATGTATAGTAGTTCCTATGGAGCTTGTCTTGGCTATGTGTTGATGTAGAGATATGTAGTTATTTTATATGGGTTGAGGTAGTTGATACCCCATGATAAAAAATATACAAATCATGACCAAGAGATGGCAGCAGTAGTCTCTTTTCTAAGGATGTGAAGGTACTATCTTCCAGGAGAGGGCGCTGTTGTTTTCTCATACAATTAGAGTCTCGAGTGTATATTAATGTAAAGATACCTAAAACCAAGATAGAGGATCTGGTTGGATTTCATATAGGAATATGAATTTGAGATATTATATACTTTGAGTAAGGGAAATGTGGTGGTATATTCACTTAGTAGGATGTCCCAAACTTGTTAGGTTCAGGAGGTGTTAGAGGAGTAAGATTCCTTGAAGCTAACCCTAGTTTAGTATGAGGGTGAAAATTTTCTTCAGTTGATGGTGTTGACTCCTTTACTCCTTCAACATGTGAGATATTTCTAGTTGGGGGATATCTACTGTAATATCTTACATGTCCATATATCCTCAATAGATTCATCAGATAGATTTTCTGAAGGAGGGAATCATATCATCATTTTCTAGGGATGTATGATGGTCCTAGACAAGGTGCAAGAGGATATGATTGGGGGAGTTTCACACATCTCCTTTGGTAGTATAGACTAGTTTGGGAAATATGTACATACAAATTTAGTAGTATTTTTGGTGGGATTTAATGAGACAAAGCATGGATGAGTTCATCTCTTATTGCATCACCTATCAGTAGGTAAAAATGATCACCATGTTTCGACCAAATTTTTGCAGCCCATTGAGATCCTGGAGTGGAAATGGGATGGTGTATCCATGGACATTATGACAATACTTCTATGAACATTAAGAGTCTAGGACACCATATGGGTGATATTTGATCAACTCATGAAGTTGGAACACTTTCTTATTATTAGGGAGCATAGTTTAGTGGAGTGTTTGGGGATGTTGTATGTGCAGATGATCTTTTTACCTTCATCAGGTTCCCTAAATGATTGTATATGAACATTATATGTGGTTCACAACATGTTTGTGGAGAGGATTTCAGGAGGAATTTGAGACACAGATGAGTATGAGTGTGGTCTTTCACACCCATACAGATGGGTAGACCAAGCACACTATCCAGGTGTTGGAGGATATGGTAAGGGCTTACATGTTTGATTTTAGATAGGGTTGGGAGGATCAATTTTCATTGATAGAGTTTGTATTAAATAATATATACTACTATAATATCAGCATGGAACCTTTTTAGTCCCTATATGGGATACATGTCACTCTTATACTAGACTAAGATAGGTGATGCATCTCTTATTGGGACGGAGATGGTCCATGAGATGATGGAGAAGGTCTAGGTCATCTATGAGTAGATAATGACATATCAGATCAACCATAAATATTATGAAGATCGATGTTCTAGGCCCTTGGAGCTCGATTAGGTAGACCACCATTTCTATAGAGTCTCCCCATGAAGAGGATTGATGATATTCAGTTGGGGAGGTAAGATGTCCCCGAGGTTCATTAGGTTGTTCTAGATCTTGTAGAGGGTTAGAGAGGTTGATTAATGTCTCTCCATACCCCCAAAGTTGTATTGGGTGCATGATGTCTTCCATGTGTCACATATAAGGATATACGTGCATGACCCTACAAGTTATAGACTAGAGAAAGCTAGAGATCGAGGATGGTGCCACTTTCACAGAGCACCCAATAGCTATTGCTGATCGGTAGTAAAGGAACCAATATGGATACATCATCCCCTTGGTTCATGATTTTTGGAAGCATGGAATCATGAAAGAGAGCTCCTGTGAGTGGGAGATCTAAATGAGGGATCAATATCCCAAAATTTATGTTTAGTTCTTGTTTTTCAAGGATGAAAATGTTTAAGTAGGGAATAATGTAGAGACCCTTTTTTCCTTGTAATACTTTGGAATATATCTATAAATATTTTTGGATCCACATGCTGAGACATCATGAAATTATGGGGCCTGATGTACTAGGAATTAATTTTATAAAAATACTAAATACATTTTATATCATGAGTTCATGATTTTTCAGAAATAATGGGATAACTTTTAAACAAAGTTTGGAATAAAAAATCTAAGTCCATGGTTGAATCTATAACATGAGGTTTACCCAATGCATGGATTAAAGTTGGTCGATGCTGGGTGTTTGGATAGTGTAGTTATTGGCAGGTGCGTTCAATGAATTAATTATTTAATTAATTCATTCATTCATTAAACACATAAAACCAATTTTCCTCTATGTAATCATTATTATGTCAGATCACCAGGGTTAACCACATAACCCTAGGATCATTTAGAGGAAGTTCCACCACTCTCCATCATTATAAAATCAATATCAGATGACAAAAAACCTCTAAAACAAGGAAAATCAAGACCCAGTGAACACAATGGATCTTTCTCCTTTATTGGAAAGTGTGTTCTTCATCAATGAATGATCTGAATTGAAGTAAGACTCATCATTTATGGATTATTAACCATATGATTAAAATAACTTTCATGATCAATTATGTTTCTTTTATTTGTGTTTAATTAGATCCTTTTCATGATCTCATGTATTGGTTTTAAATTATTTATTCAATTTATGCCATGTTTCTCACCCTAAGTATCCCAATCTATATCTGTTCACCATTAATTCTTGGAAAATAAATATTTCACCTTCATTTTTTGTGATTTTCTGCATATTATTCTTCATTTTTTCTCTGATTGTCCTACAAGGCATTGTTTTGGCATTATCGGGTGGGATCAGGCTTGATCAAACTAATGTATTCATGATGGATTCATGTGAAACAGATAGTTTAGAAATATAAGGATGAAGGGGATGAATCTTGAGATAGTAGATGATTTTTTTCATGGATTCAGGATCTAATACACTGAAGGTGATGTCATGGGAGGCATGCGAGGTATGTACGGGCTTCAGATGGACCATTAAAGATTCGATTTCTAAACACTATAGGGTCAGAATCAATGAATAGAGGCTTCCATTCATTTTTTGGTTAATTTGAGGTATTATTCGATGAAAAAGGTTTGGATCAAAGATTCATGGATAATATCTAGGTTTTTGTGGGAATTGTAACCACACTCTGTGTAGTTTGTAATAACATATGGTGTGTTCTTTAGAAATCTGTGGCGTAAGGGTTTTTAGAAGATTACAAGTATCACACGACATGTGGGACCCCCAACACACTATGTGACCCAATGATGGAAACCTATCATGTATGCTGGGGAAACAAGAAAATGGGAATGTACAGGTACATGGACAGTGTACAAAAACATGGTCATAGTACATGACCAGGGAACACTTACACAACTCAGAGCACAGGAAGGACCCTGGGTGGATAAGGCACATCATGTATGATTATATGGTTAGTGACCCATGTATAGGCAGGTACATATCCAGGAAACATGTTGGGACCAAATTTCATGTGGTTCTCCTTACATTTCATGCACCCTATTTTTTTGGAAATGTATACCTTTCGTGTCTTCCTTGTTTTGACTCAAATTTTGGCCCATGAGTAGCATATCCTGAGTTTTTTTCATGTAGAATGTGATAGTGGACTTTATAGTGGATTTTGAGATTTGATGTGAGAATTTCCAAGTGTGAATCTTCCTTTGGAAATGATCTATGGAGGTATTGTTCGAACAGGATCATCCTATTGACACCCTATTGCGATATTAGGGATTGGTTCTTCGACTACTAGAGTGGAACCCTCCTACTAGGCTAGGAATGGGTCCTCTATTGACTATAATATTAGAAACCTCTAGTTGTATCAGGGAATGGGTCTTTTATATTCTAACTAAGTGGAACCTTCCTTCTGGGTAGGGCATGGGTCCTCGAATACTAGAGTGGAATCCTTCTACTAGGTGGGGCATGGGTCTTCTATATACTGTTAGAGTGGCACCCTCCTGTGGTATTCAGTCATGAGTCCTCGACTACTAGAGTGGAAACCCATTGTTGGCCAGGGAATGAGTCCTCTATCGACTATTATAGTGGCACCCTCTATGTTATTATTTTTTACTCTCTTTATATGGGTTTATTTTTCTACTCCTATCATGTCTCTTACTTCTCCCCCTTCAGCTTTCAGGTTGTCCTACTAGGTATGTATATGCTCACCCCTAAATGGGATTTTACCACACATGTTGTGTTTTTGAAGATAAAAGATTGGTAAGTGGTTATTACAAAGGATCATAGGGATACCTTGGTGAATTTAATGTGTATGGTGTTTGGGGATTTTATATCTAGAGTTGGGATCTCTCAGCAAATTAATTTTCCATTTTTTTCAGGTCAGGACATCTTTCTGGTTGGGAGTGTATTTTTTATTTTTTAATTTTTTGATTACACTATCATACTTGTCTAATCCCTATACGGTTTACATGAATTTTTTATTCTTTAGATGTTTCTTCTTTTATTATTATTCCTCTTCTCTTTTACGTGGAGATGGTTGGGTGCGTGCATACAGGTACTCTAGGTAAATTCCTCCCTTATTAGTTATGCCTTCCGGAACTTATCGACAACCATTGGCATATGGAGGAGAGATTTAGGTAGTTGTAAATTGATACCCTCTGGGTCATTTCATGACATGTTACCATGCTATAAACAATTTTTTAGTCATTTAATCTCACATTTTACGTTTGGACGGTATTCAGATTATGTGTCCAAAAATACTAGTAGGTTGAATATGTTCAAAAAGGCTATTATTCCATCCTCTAAATTATAATAATAATTAATTTATTATTATTTTTATATATAAATTATACTTTTAAAACAAATCATGAAATATGGTTATGAAAAATTTACTATGTTACGATCATAGAGACGGTAGGTCGTACATATGCATGAGTAATGGTTTCATTATTCAATGATCATTATGAAAAGAAGGTAATTATTATTTTATCTTTGCATAATGATCATCATATCAGAAATATAATATTATTTCTTTAAATATACTTATATAAATCATCCATGTGTTTTTTTTATGAAAAATAATCACATTGCTTTATGAACGTGGTAGTCCACACGTACACACGAACAACATTATAATTTTTTAGTGAATGGAAGGTAAAAAATTAAATGATATATATATTATCATTCCATAATAATAAATATTTCATTAATATCATAATTATTTCATATATATCACATTTATTCATTAAATTTATCCTTATTACCTTTAATGTAAATCATTAGTGAAAAATGAATCTTATCACTTTGCGAGGCGGTAGTCCATTGTACACACAAGTGACATTATCATATCCCCTATGGTATAAAAAGTAATAAGGTATATGTGATATAATATTTTAATAAGTATAATTATGTCACAAATTTCATATATATACTATAAATCTATAATAATAACCATCCATTAGTAGAGTTGATGGAAAATGAATTACATCAGTTCCTGAGGCAGTATTCCTCCATACAAATGAACGACGGTTTCATTTCCCACTTGATGGAATATGAAATTTTATGTGACCCCCTCACTCTAAATATACCACAATTAAGGGAGAGAGATAATAACCCCCGAGTCCCACCTCTAGTAGGCCTTGGGTTGGAAACTAGTACCAAGGGTATGAAAATTTCATATATGGGAGGCATTACCCTTTATAATATAAATAGGATCAAGAGATAAGATGGATCACCCACAAAAAAACTCTAATACACAATATAAAAAGAAATCCAAAAACCATCCCACGTGCATGTATGAATAGGACTGATATAGATACAATAATGTCTCCAAATTAAATACCCAAAATAAAGCAAAATCAACGACACAACACCTATCCAAAGGTCTGAGCTAGTAATGCCCAACACAGTCTATGTAATCCTCCTAGAAACCTAAAAATAGTTTTATATATATAGGTTGATCATAAAAGTATACTAAATAGGAAAAACTCGAGTCTCTCATGAACATGTGAAGGAAGCATACTAATGCACTATAACACCCTGACCCCAGATGCTCGGAGCTGGTTCATTATTTTAATACATTGGCATGATTATAAGGAATCAAATCCTAAAGGACCAATCAGTTTAGCAGTCTTGGAAAATAAATTACATACATGAAATTTATATAACAATTCCTATCATAAAATGAAACATAGATATTTCTTTGAGAACACAATTATTATCCTAGATTAACCCTACATATTAGTCATAAAAAACTTCTTGGAATCCTAGGTAAATAAAACTTAATAAATGGGTGAGCTCATATGCTTAGTAAGGATAAACAATATAGTAGAATCTATCATGAATAACCATAAACTCTTGAGGAAAGTATAAAACTAAAACATAATCCTTTTAAACATAATATTTAGCATATTATAGAGATAATAAATCAAATAATTTCATTTAAACATTCGCATGGATATTCTACTAGTTGAATAATCACATTTAATATCAATTACTAATATCATAATTATGGAATGCATAATGTCAGACAACATAACCATATCATCAAGGCCTCGTTCCAAGACCATAAATAACCATACCATCAAGGACTTGTTCCAAGACACTAGTTTGTATCATGAGACCTACCGATGCATCTAGGGGATATAGTAGGCCCCACCTATCACTTACTAAGTCCAATGCATTCCTCATATGAAAAGGGTGAAACATAACATAAACATCCATATTAAAACTAGCATATGAAATATTAATACTTTAACCATAAACCATGAATGGTATCAAAATAGCATATCCATAGTCAAAAATAACATAAACTCTTTAATACAATATGGAGGATTGTATCATAATAAATCAACCTCAATTAAGCATAAAATCCAATAGATAATGTTGACATAGATGAAAATAATCTAACAAAATCATTAATACTATTTGAAAGAAATATGCCTTTTTACTTTGAAATCATTTAAAATCCAATGCAATTATAAAAGAAAACATTTATTTTAAAAAAACCTTGTAATATTGTAAGGTAATCTTCAAAACATTAAGGCGTCATTATAGTGGAAATATCCACTCACACCATATAAGTTAAAAAACATTCTTTCCTTAATTTTTCGAAAAGTTCATAAAGTACCTTGTTTGGAAAATGATAGAAAGATTACTTTAAAAATATTTTATAAAAATTCATACATGGGTAAAAATTACTTTAAACAATTTTTGATAATATTTTGAAATACATTTTAAGAAACATGGACATGTATGATAAAGATGTTCTAGTAGATACTTACATATAAACAATCCTAAATAATGATGAGATTGTAAAAGTAACCCTTACGTAAAACTTTAAAAAGGTTTATTTTTTAAAACATTTGAATGAACTTAAAAATATACATAAAATGTTCTTTATAACCATTTATATACATATAAATAAATATGTATGATAATATCAAGAATATTGAAATAGAGAAAGGATTAATTCTTTAAGCATTCAAAGCATCTCATACCACATTGAACAATTAAATCATAATCTTGATATCTTAAATTGAATATTTAAATACCATTAAGATAAATGTATTCATGATATGAATTATAATAGGGGTATTACATACACCACACATAAGAAATAGGTGGTGAACATGGCTTATATCTCATGAAAATTAAAAGTGAGACGAAATTCCCTTACCTTAGGTCTCATACTCCCCATACGTGTCTGAAACTCCTGTATAATAATTTTAAATATATTATTAACTTATAAAAAATCATAATAATATTTATGATATCATATATTATTCATTTATGACTTTATGTTACCCATTTATTAATAATTTCCAAGTTAAAGCAACATTTTGGGAAATAATCGCTTTCTTTATCGCACGTATTTTGACTTGTTATTCTTGATCATATTAATTAGATCATGATTTAATTACTTAAAGAATGCATAAAATAATTTATATATCATATATATTTATAATATAAATATATATAATAGATATATATGAAATGTAATACACCGTTCATGGAGACGGTAGCTTGTACGTACGCATGAACGTTGTTTCTGTTTTCTTATTGTATTGAATGGAAGTGAGTGAATGAAATATATGTACATACATAAATACATATATATTATTAAAATATAATTATTATTTCATATATATCATACTTATTCATAATATATATTGTTATAATAATTCTTGGATGGTGAATGTGGAAGATGAATCTAATCGCGTCATGGAGACGGTAAGTCATACATACACAGAAGCGACAATATTATTTCCTTAATGGTTAAATGGTATGGAATTGTATGGAATGATAATTTTAAATAAAAAATATCATGTTATATTTATTATTTACAACCTTTATATTTATCTTTATATCCATAGAAATAAATTGTACGTGAAAAATAGTTTACACCACAACGTGGAGACGGTAAGTCGTACGTACACACGCGTGGTGATATTGGTTTTCCTAGTATGGGTAAAAGGATAAATATGGTTTTCATATAGTAATAAAAACATATAATAATATATTAGATTCTTGATTTATTACTTTAGTATGGAAACAAAATAGGAAGATTAAGTATAATAAGAAAAGAAATTGAACTGAATTGGTAAAATAATTACCTCTTTTTCGAGTGTCTCCTTTTGATTTGGACAAAAGGACTCCTTATGTTGGATTTATTCCCAAATTATGGACTCTAGGATGAATTTAAAGAGTTTGGGAGAGAAAATGGTAAGGTTTTGTCCAATCCAAAGGGATTTGTTGGTGTGAATTAAATAGAAGGAGAAGTTCCCTTTTATAAGAGAGGTGAGGGGTTCTTTTAGAAGATCTTAAAATATTAATTTATTATAAATTTATTTTCGGTTTCAAATAGATATAAAGTGAGTTATTTCGAGGATAAGATGAGTATGGCTCTAAATCCTCTCAACCAATTATTTTTAGACAATTTTAGGTCACAAAACTAACCTTATCTTTTGGGATTAACCCTTATTTAAACAATTTAACTCTTATTGTGTCTACTTGTCCTTTTATACTATGGGGTTAATATAGTTACTATAAAATACCAAAAGAACCCCAATTGGATAATTTATGAAATATTTGAAATTTTCCAAGTTATTTGTTCAAACCATATATTTTTATGACTTTTATATCATTTAATAAAATAGTATTTATTTTTAAATATCATTTATGAAAATTTTAATACTATTCAATATTTTCATTTTTTAAAAATATCAAAACAACATGATAACTTCAAAAAATACTTCTAATATGTCACTAACATGTCTAAGTTATATATAAAATTATTTTATGTCGTCAATTAAGTAATATTATATTTATTTTAATATTATTAATATCATTTATTTGATTCCTCCTTTAATAAATCAATTATTGCATCATCATTGTGTCACAATTAAATTTAATTATTTAATGTACAATAATTATAAATAAATTATCATTATATAGATAAATTTCTTATATTTATAATGAATATTTATAGTATAATTTATCTTATTCATAACCCTATATTAAAAATTATTTAGTTATTAAAATTTGAATATGACACTTTTAACTCTTCTTTAAATAAAATATAATAAATGTCTTAATCTAACACAAGTGGCTTAAAAAGATCATATTTTTGACCAAATATTTATTTTAGTCGAATCATACTTATCCAATGAAATTATGAAAAGTTCTAGGCTAATTTTATATTATTATAATATTATTTTCACCTTTAATTGTCCTATTTACCTTTAACTGTGGTAAATAAAATTCAAAATTTACTATTCACCAAAAATTAATTTGACCCAATTAGACCCCATTTTTCATACTAATTAAAACCATGTATGTATTATTTTTGAAATTCAATTTTTAAAATCAGTTAAATTATGTTTAATGTTAATATGAAAATGTGGCTAGAAGGCGGGTAAAAAGTCATTAAAAAGGTTCAATGAATTTTTATATCTAATTATATTATAAAAATGATTCCAATGACCTAAATTAGGTTAATATATGTATTATTTATATATTGTGACTTTAAAATCAATTTAAATTAAAATAATTATCTAAATGAAAAAGCCAGTTTTTTAACAATAATGCTGTGTTTTTCACTATTCATCAAAAATTGAGAGTTTTCAGAAAAATATAAAAAATTCACCCAAATATAATTTTGATATTATAAATTTAAAAATGAAGTCTATTTTACCAAATTAAATTTCTATGACTATATAAAATTAATTTTATTATTTTTTCATAAAAGGACATAAAAAGTAGTTCCTTTAAGAAAATAGTATTTCTAAACATATAACTATTTTACCAAAACTTATACATTTCATTATAAATATGTTTTATTTATGTGAAAACTTTATAAATAAAATTTAAAATTATTTATTACTATTTATATTACTATATTTAATGGATAATTTATAAATATATCTTTTAAATAAAAACAACACTAAAGTGTTGTTTCACAGAAACTCAATATTGCATGTTACGCAAGACAAGTAGGTGTTGTGTGAAATGAAAGCTATTGAATATAAAATACCGTGAAATATTGAAAATTTACATTCTCCCCTCCTTCAATTAATTGTGTCCTCACAATTTAAACTCGTAAAAAAACTATGGGATGGACTTTTCAAAATATCTTTATTGAAGTTACACATCGAAAAATGGATTAATGAAACCACAATTTTAAAATAAAGAAAGGGAAGTAAGAAGGTAACCATGGATAACACATACTAGGGTTCCATGTAGAAAAACATGGACATGAAAGAAAATGTTACCATCAAGTTCTGGTGGAGAGTGATACAAAACATGATTAGGAAAAAGTGAATAGCCACAGAGCTATAAATATGCAATGATCCAAGGATCCATTTGATTCATCACAAAATAAAATACTAGGAAAACATTTTTGGTTTTAATATACTTTCCCTAGAGTTTAAGAATGAATTTAATTCATATAATAATAAAAAAAGTAATCATGCTTACTTCAAAAGTAGAGTTTTATCCTTTAACTAATTTCTACCACAAACTCATCTTTCTCTCCAAATGATAATAAAACTCAAAAATATTCTATTTATCTTAATCATATACGATTACAAAAAATGAATTTATACTTCATCTATAAGACCACTTAAAAAACTAAGTTATAAAACCAGGAAATCATGTCGGTCGGTGGTAAGTTATAAAGCCTTATTTCACTTTAGTTGTGGGTTTGATTCCCATAACCATGCTCAGCGTGACAGGTTGTCACTCGACCTAAGGGTTATCCTTTTATTAAAACTATATTATTATAACATTCCAAAAATAATCTTAATAAATTTTTTAACCTTAATAAATACTATTCAATATCCAACTTGATCCATTCAAACCTTTAGGCTTATCCAAAATACTTATGTCCAATATCACAATCCAAAAATTTATAAGGAAGGTCGCATAACATAATGCATATCTTTTTGTCACATAACAATCATGTGAATATCTTCATAACGTATTATATTAAAACATGGTAATACCCTGAATTACCATAAAACCCTATTTGAATATGTTCATGCTTCCAAATTCCTTACGTAAAACATAAAATATTGGATATACTCCTTAAATCCAAAAATATTGTAAACTCCAACAATGATGGAATAAACAAACCATTAATCAGTTCCAAGGAAGTCAATAATATCTAATATACTTTATCCAAATCAATCATATTTTTATTCCAATATCATTATATCAGTATCAGAAACATATTAAGGGTTATATTTCCCTCAACTATATATTTTACAAAAAGTTTAACTTGCAACAATGTCACTTTACATGGTACCATAAAATCTCAAATCCATAATGAAATAGTACTACATTACAATCCTTATTTATTTCCATTATTCATATAATTAGTACATTATTGATAGAATACTCAAATTACATAATCCCAACATAAGAACATTAATCATTCCTCTTCATCCGTGGTAGAAGCATAATCTTTATTGTGACCCATTAGTGGATTTTAGGGTATATTCCTTTGATTCTTGGGGAATTCTCTTGTGTATTGCCCCATATTCTTATATTTGAAGCATTGAACATTGAAATAATATTTTTCTTCCCTTGAAATAATGAGCAAGGTTTCTTTTTTCTCCACACCTGAAGAAAACTCTTTTTCCTCACAAGTAGGCACCAAGGTGTTTCCTTCCACAATTATCACATGCGTGAAAATACTTCTTTCCCTTCATCTTTTTATCCAAATTTTTCACAGCTATCTTTTTATTCTCACACTTCCATCTGAATCCATAATACTTAGGGTATTCTTTATATGTTCTGCTTTCACCTGATATTATTTCCTCGTATGATGAGAATTCTTGGGATATTATTTACCTTCAAAATATTGGCTTAATACCATGAAATATATGATCCTTATTACTATTTGGATCATGTGAATCAGTGAGGTTTGCATTCCTTCTACTGGACATCATTTCTAAATGACAAAATACACTAGGTTAGATCATATCATAATGTATAATCCAAAAAAATACAAAAATGATTAATATCAATTGAATATTTACACATATATAGTCTCATAATCATAAAAATGGTTTCTTTGGGGAAATATTTACTCATAAATCCTTCATAATAGTTATTTAATAAAATGTGAATTATCCTAAGAATATCCCTAGGAGTATCAAACTAGGTGCGTAGTAAGGCTCGTTGTCGTGTATCGAGTTACCCCAAGTCAAGCCTGGAACACCTTGTAAAAGTTATTACTCCTAGGTACATCTATGTGAGAACCATGTCCTCTTTTAGTATCTAGAAAGGGATTAATTTTCTAGGAATACCCACATAATCTCTACATTACCACAATTTTAGGATTTTCCTCTATATTTATCCTCCAAGTCTATCTTAGGGTTATGATCTCTGATCTAGCCTTTCTAAATCTAGTTTTCAAGGTTGTCTCTAAAATTTCTCTGATAACAACTATAATTCCCCAACCCTAGATGCCCAAATCTAGGGAATTATTTTAATACATTGGCATGATTATAAGGAATCAAATCTCAAAGGACTGATCAGTTTAGAGGTCTTGGAAAATAGATTACATACATGAACTTTACATTATAATTCATAGCATCAAATGCAACATAGAAATTTCTTTGAGAACTCCATTATTATCCTAGATTAACCCTACATATCAATCATAAAAAACTTCTTAGAATCCTAGGAAAATAAAACATAATAAAGGGGTGAGCTCAGATGCTCAGTAAGGATAAACAATATAGAGGAAACTATCATGAATAACTATAAACATTTTGAGGAAAGTATAAAATAGAAACAAAAGCCTTTTAAACATAATATTCAGCATATTATGGAAATAATAAATCAAATAATTCTATTAAACATTCACATGTATATTATACTAACCGAATAATTACATGTAATATCAATTACTGATCTCATAATGAGGGAATGCATAATGTCGGACATCATAACCATACCGACAAGGCCTCATGCCAAGACCATAAATAACCATACCGTCAAGGCCTTATGCCAAGACACTAGTTAGTCTCCTGAGAGCTACTGATGCATAGAGGGTCTATATAGGGCTTCTCCCGTCACTTACTAATTCCAATTCATTCCTCATATGAAAAGGGTGAAACATAACATAAACATTCATATTAAAACTAGTATATGAAATGTTAATACTTTATCCATAAACCATGAATGGTATCAAAATAGAACATACATAGTCAAACATAACATAAACTCTTTAGTATAATATAAATTATTGTATCATAATAAATTAACCTTAATTAAGAATAAAATCCAACAGAGGATGTTGACATAGATGAAATTAATCTAAAAAAATCATTAATACTCTTTGAAAGAAATATCCCTTTTTTACTTTATCATTTTACTTTGAAATCATTTAAAATACTACAAAATTATAAAATAAAACATTTATTTGAAAAATAACCTTATAAAATTGTAAGGGAAGCTTCAAAACATTAAGGTGTCATGACGATGGAAATAGCCACTCACGTCGTATAAGTTAAAAAAAACATTCTTTCCTTAATTTGTTGAAAAAGTCATAAAGTACCTCATTTGGAAAATGATGGAAAGATTCATTTAAAAATGTTTTATAAAATTTCATACATTGGTAAAAATGAATTTAAAAATTTTTTTATAATATTTTGAAATACATTTTAAGAAACATGGATAAGGATGATAAAGATGTCCTAGTAGATACTTACATATGAACAATCTTGAATAATGATGAGATTGTAAAATTAACCCTTACATAAAACTTTAAAAATATTTATTTTTGAATGAATTTGAATGAAAATAAAAATATAAATAAAATTTTCTTTATAATCATTTATATACATATAAATAAATTTTTATGATAATATCAAGAAAATTGAAATGGAGAAAGGATTAATTCTTTAAACATTCAAAGTGTCTCACACCACTTTAAACGTTTAAATCATAATCCTGATATCTTCAAATGAATATTTAAATAACCTTAAGATAAATTTATTAATGATATGAAATATAATAGGGGAATTACATACACCACATATAAGAAATAGGTGGTGAACATGGCTTATATATCACAAAAATTAAAAGTGAGACTGAATTCCCTTAACTTGGGTCTGATACTCTCCGTACGTGTCTGAAACTCCTATATAATGGTTTTTAAACATATTATTAACTTATAATATAATCATAATAATATTTATGATATCATATATGATTAATTTATGACTTTATATTACCCATTTATTAATAATTTCCATGTTAAAGCAATATTTCGGGTAATAATCACTTTCTTTATCACATGTGTTTTGACTTGTTATTCTTGATCATATTACTTAGATCATGATTTACTTACTTAAAGAATGTATAACATGATTTATATATTATATATTTTCATAATATATATATATATATATATTATATATATATATGAAATGGAATACGCTGTTCATGGAGACGGTAGCTCGTACGTACGTATGAACGTTGTTTCCATTTTCTTATCGTATTGAATGGAAGTAAGTGAATGACATATATATATATATATATACCTACATAAATACATAAATATATATATATATTATTATTACAGTGTTATTATTATGTAATATATTTCATACTTATTAATAATATATATTTTTATAATCATTCTTGGATGGTGAATGTGGAAGATGAATCTCATCGTGTCGTGGAGATGGTAAGTCGTACGTACGCATGAGCGACAATGTCATTTTATTAATAGTTAAATGGTATAGAATTGGATGGAATATGAATTGTAAAGAAACAATATCATGTTATATTTATTATTTAAATCCTTTATATTCATTGTTATACCCATATAAATAAAGTGTACATGAAAAACATTTTACACCACGACGTGGATATGGTAAGTCGTACGTACGCATGTATGGTGATATTGTTTTTCGTAAGATGGGTAAAAGGGGGAATATGGTTGTCCCATAATAATAAAAACACCTCAGAATATATTATATTCAGGATTTATTACTTTAGTATGGAAACAAAATAGGAATAGGAAGTAGAAAAAGAAAAGAAATTGAATTGAATTTGTAAAATAATTACCTCTTCTTCGAGTGTATCTGTTTGATTTGCACAAAAGGAATCCCTAGGTTGGATTTATGAACAAATTATGGACTATAGGATGAATTTATGGATGTTGGGAGAGTAAAATTTCAGTGTTTGGATGAACCAAATGGCTTTGGAGGTGTGAATTAAAGATAAGGAGAAGTTCCCTTTTATAAGAGAGGTGAGGGGCACTTTTGGAATATCTTAAAATATTGATTTATTATAAATTGATTTAAAATAGATCCAAAGTGATTTATTTCGAGGATAATATTAGTATGGGTCTAAATACTCTCAAAAAATGATTTTTATACAAGTTTATGTCACAAAATTAACCTTTTCTTTTGGGATTAACCCTTAGTTAAACAGTTTAACTCTTACTGTGTCTACTTGTCCTTTTATACTATAGGGTTAATATAGTTACTATAAAATGCCAAAACAACACAAATTAGATCATTTATGAAATCTTTGACATTATCCAAGTTATTTGTCTAAACCTTATATTTTTATTAATTTTATATCTTTTAATAAAACAGTATTTATTTTAAAATATCATTTATGTCAATTTTAAAACAATTCAATATTTTCATTTTAAAAAAATATTAAACCAACATGATAACTTCAAAAACATAATTCCAATATGTCACTAAAATTTATATTTTATCTATAAAATCAGTTTATATCATTAATTAAGTCAAATTATATTTATTTTAACATTATTAATATCTTTTATTTGATTCTTCTTTTAATAAATCAATTACTACATCATCATTATGTCATAATTAAATTTACTTATTTAATGTCTAAAAATTATAAATAACTTATCATGATGTAGATAAATTTCTTATATTTATAATAAATATTTATTGTCGAATTTATCTTATTTATAACCCTATATTAAAAATGATTTAGTTATTAAAATTTGAATTTGACACTTTTAACTCTTTTGTAAATAAAATATAATAAATATCTTAATCTTACACAAGTGACTTAAAAAAGATCATATTTTCCACATAAGGTTGATTTTGGTAGAAACATACTTATACAATTAAATTAGTACAAGTGTTAGGGTAATTTTATATTATTATTATTATAATATTATGTTTACCTTTAATTACCCTATTTACATTTAACCGTGTTAAATAAAATTCAAAAGTTACTATTCAACAAAAATTATTTTGATCATATTTGACCAAATTTTTTATACTTATTACAACTATGTATGTCATATTTTATAAATTAAATTAACAGAAGTGGTAAAATTACATTTAATGATAATATGCAAATGTGGCTAGAAGGCAGGTAAAAAACATTAAAAAGGTTCAATGAATTTTTATATCTAATTATTTTATAAAAATTATTCCAATCAACTAAATTGGGTTAATATATTTATTATTTATCTATTTTTATTTTAAAATAAATTTAAAGTAAAATAATTATCTAAATAAAAAAGTTGATTTTTAACAATAATGGAGTGTTTTTCACTATTCATCAAAAATTGAAAGTTTTTAGAAAAATAAAAAAAATTCACCCTAAGATAATTTTAATATTATTAATTCAAAAATGAAGTCTATTTTACCAAATTCAATTTCTATGAATGTCTAAAATTAATTTTATTATTGTTCACAAAAGGACATAAAAAGTAGTTCGTTTAAGAAAATAGTATTTCTAAACAAATAATTATTTTACTGAAACTTATACATTTCATTATAAATATGGTTTATTTATGTGAAAATGTTATAAATAAAATTTAAAAATTATTTATTACTATTTATATTACTATATTTAATGGATGAGTTATAAATATATCATCTAAATAAAAACAACACTAAAGTGTTGTTCCGCAAAAACTCAATCTTGCATGTTATGTGAGCCAAGTTGGTGTTGCATGCAAAAAAAGCTATTGAAGATAGAGTACTGTGAAATTTTGGAGTGTTAAATGCACCTATGAGAAAACAATAGAACCAAACAACACCAATCAAGTAATACTAACCAACCCAACCTCACAAAGGTATGCTCACCCAATAACACAAACCAAGTAATATGGTATAATAAGAATCACATCGATAAGGATACCCTACATTGATTTCCCACTAGTATGCCTCTCTCACACCCAACATTGTACCTCCTGGAACTCGCATCTCTTCTGTATACCACACCACCCCGCAAGCACAATCACAACACACCTCACCTGCATACCCCTGGGCTCACCACCCCACAAACACGACCACAACACATCTTTCCCAAAAACACATAGGCCACAACACAACCACCATCATAACCATAGAAATAGGATATCTTGAACATGCATTAAATCAACCTCATTCCCTCCTCCTACCATGCATGACCCCCATCATAAGCTACCTGCAAGCATGGTCACATCTCGCCTGAAAACACCTGGGTCATTATATCTCCCCTGCAAACACCTTGGATATCACATCTCACTCGAAGACACCTGGACCTTCACAACCACCATATAATGCACTAAAAGACCTCTAACCATCATATCCTATGAAATATCTACCTCTTATGGAAGAGAGAGCGGGAAAGAGAAGGTACTTTTCCATCTGTAATTCTCACCGGATGTTGGGGAAAACACCCCCATGTGACTATGTGGGTGTCGGAACATGGTGATCGATGTGGGTGCGGTGCATATAGAAATTGCAAGAATGTACAAGTATATATATATATATATATATTTAATATCAAACACTCAATAACAACTTATAGGTTCACAAAAAAAAATAACCAACCCACAATACTGTCACTTCTGCCACCTTTAAATGCATAACATCCACTACTACAAATAGCACTTTTATCAGTGCTAGAAATAGATTTTAACATCACTTTTTTAGCACTATTAATCTTAGAGAAGTTAAAGGGGGTCCCCTTTATCAGTGTTTTTTTAGCACTGATAAAAGTTAAAAAAATGTAAAAAAATTAAAAATTGGAGACCATCCCTTTTAACAGCGCCTATCACCCCCTTTCAATAGAACTCACCCCCCCCCCTCAAAAGCCCCCATCCACACTCGCCCCCA